>JAREYC010000002.1:142487500-143745833 GCA_030015325.1 Cryptoblepharus egeriae
CCTTTGCATAAGTGCGCATGTATGAGGACATGGCATGGTGACTCCATGCAATTTAAGGGAGGAGGAAAGGCATGTAGGGACTGAACTACACAGTCTAGAGACAAAATAGTAATAGTAATAGAGGGCTCAATCCTAACCAATTTAGGCCATCGTAACTCACCTGTCTCCCTGTTCCCACTTTGGTGTTGGGAGGCCTGCACATGTGTGTGTACAGTCCTAATCCCACCAGGAGTGGCGCAGAAGTGGATTACAGGGCTTTTCATGCGGCTGATCTGCAAAGAGAAATTTGTATGTGGGGTGTTTGTGCGTGATAATCTTAATCTACATCCATACATCCCTTTCCATTTAGATTCTGAAAATAATTTATGTCCTCCATTCACTAGTTAGTGTGTCCAGTGCGTTTACATTCAGAGACTGTGCTGTAAGTCTAAATGCAGCAATTTTTTTAAACTTTTGCAACTATGGCACACTGAAAAGGCACTCAGATTGCCAAGGCACACCATCAGCTTTTTGACAATTGACAAGACACACCATCCTGCTGGTTTGGGGCTCTCATTCCCCAACAACCCAACTAAATGATTCTCCCCTAAATTCCTACAACGTACGTTTGGACCGTTTGTGGCATCCCAGCATGCCATGGTGCACTGTTTGAAAACCAGTGCTCTAGAGTCACCTATGCAGATTTCATCCCAAGGACCTTAATAGAGTATGCAGGTCAATGGGTGAAATACCAGTTACCGGTAGCTTCCTCCCCAGATCTGTTTCTTCAGAAGCTCTCGGTCCTTTAAAGGAATGGTTCCACATATTCCAGAAAAGAGAGGCAGTAACTCAGAAAACCGGAATGAGCAAGCACCACGTTATTGCAAAATTGTTTCATTTGCTTCATCAACAAACATTATTAAATTTTAATATGTAAAAATGGTGCAATAAAACTAATAAAGTTGGGTTTTTGCTAGAGAACAGCAATAAAGAATGGCAGTTGCTCTCTTCTCTTTTTTATAAAACAAAGCATATGCATTTAGTATTGTTTGTTTTATAACACAATAAAACAGGGTGATCACTTTTCCTGGTAGCACTTCTACAAATTCACATCAAAGACAGCCAGCATAATGATTTGGGAATTAGTGACTGATAACGTGAGCTCTTAAGAGTGCCTTCAGATTTACTCAGGTGAACAGTCACTTTGAGCTCAATGGGGCTATCAATGAGAATCAAGTTAAATAGGTCTGATGGTGTTTCCAGAGTAAATCCAAAGTCTATCATTTTAAAAGATCCATTGAGTCTGGTTTTATGACTTTCAATGATTTTGTATAATTTTAAATATGCACAAGAACCTTTGGAGAAATTTTCCATGGTTTATCTCAGGGTGCTAGTGGAAAGTTTCTTTATAAGAGACATAAAAATACTGGTTTTGTTTTGAATGGTAATTGGATACACCAGACAGAATTTAAATATGATTTCCAAGATTCTATGATGTTTTCAAATGAATCCTAAGAAAAATTGAATTTGACAGTAGAAGTCAATATGTGTTACAATGGCATGAACATCACACACCACCACAGTGGCGTAGCTAATGATCATGTAGCCTGGTGCAAAGCTCAAAATGTTGCCTGACAAGTTATGTCACAACTGGAAGTGATGTCATCCCCAGGTATTTTAAAAAAGAAAATTCAGAAAAAAACCTGCCTCCTCCTCCTCCTCCTCAGCAGTTTACCACCCATTTGCTGTGCTAGTGGCAAACCTAAAGCAACTATTTGGTATATGGAGCCAAAGAAGATTTTGTTACCCCCTCCCCACAAAAACAAAATCAAATTTAATTAAGTAAAAAAATGAAAATTGTGTCCCTTATTGGTTAGGGAAACAGTGGTGGTACAAAGAGGAATGGTTATTCTTTCCCTGCTAAATATAAGAGGTGCACCACTTAGAAGTGCCTGTACAGCCAGTTAGTATGGATAACTGTAGTTACATAGGCATATGGAAATGAGAACCGATCATCTTACTAGTATCTATACAGAATCAGAATTACATCTCATTGTCCCTTAGACCAATCAGTATTATGGGAACGTTTGAGTTTTTAAAAATCCACTTTTTGTTCCATACAATTTTATTTTCATTTTCTGATAAATTGGCCATAACATTTGATAGAATATAGATATTGCAATGCAGTTTGTTTCACTGCATTTTGCATTAAATCACCTTTCCAACAATATATAACATGATGGTATTATCCTTCATAGACACCCTGTTTTTCACAATTTTAGCCACCGGTGTCAAGCTCAGCTTGCAGACCCTCTAGCTTGTAGCCGGGTGCAACTGCACCCCTTGCACCTCCATAGCTATGCCACTGCACTACCACATGTCCTGCAAATAGAACTGCACACAAATAGTTGTGTGTGATTGTGGCTGCAACCCTAAACACATTTTCCTGGTAGCCGGCCCAGTTGAATACAATAGGATTTACTTCTGAACAGATGTGCTTAGGATTGCACCCTCTTGCAACATATATTTATACACCATATGGTGGAACATAATGGTATTCCATTTACATAAATGGTCTTCCATTTACTGTGAAGGCTTATGCATGTCAACTCAGAAATAAATCGTGCTGATGTCAGTGGATGTTCCTTCCAGGTGTGTGTACAGAATTCAACAAGGTCTAAAGATTGTAGAATCGTAGGGTTGGAAGGGACCTAGTAGGTCATCTAGTCCAACCCTGAGTTACTCTCCTTCCCTTTACCTAGATTGTTTTGGGCCAGCATTTCACATGCTTTGTATTTGAGAGGAGGCAGCCAGGATTCCTTTTGTATCCTTGCCTTGGATCTAGAAACGCTTTGTCTGGACAGGAGAAATGAAGGATTGCAATGCAGTTTGTTTCATTGCATTTTGCATTAAATCAAAAAATTGTAACTTTGGCTACTCCAAAACTGTAACTTGGCTGCAAAAGTAGCTGAATGGGGAAGCCAGTTCTTTTCTGAGTTAATGTTGTACCCCTGGCACTTTTTTTTTGCATATCCAAAGTAAACTGTTAATGAAAACACATTTTCCTATGGAGATATAATGGAGCTGGCAGCCGGTGACAGTTTCCAAAAGGGAAAAAAATGGTAAAGCTGCTCACTTCTAAGATTTTTTTGGCAAGGGAATAGTGATAAAGGGACAGAAAACTGTCCCTTTAAGAATTGTTTAAGAATTGCAGCATAATCCAAACCCCTGGTTAGGCCAGCACAAGTCCCGTGCTAGCCTGTTGGTGCCATAAAGCACTTCTGTGCCACTCCTGGGTGTTAGGCCAGTGCACAGACATGCAATGGCCTCCCCATACCAACACAGGAATGGGAAATGGGGCAGTTGCACTGGCCGAAATTGGTTAAGATTGCACCCTTTGTCTGCATGAATAGAAAAAAATCTGGCTTCTGCTGGTAACGCATCCATATCAGCTGGAGAGTTTGTCATGCTATTACAGTGTTGCACTTTTAGGTTTCAGCCATAACTTCCCCATCAATTCATTTCCCCTGATGAGGATGCTGGTGCCATCTCGGCAAGTCATGATACCCAGCTGTTCTAAATGCTGTGATTCTGAGCCAATCTCAACTGCTAAATGTTTGGAAAATTTTGAAAATGGCCCCCCATTTGAGGCCTTTGGTAAACAACTGTGTATAAAAAATGCAAGGCTGGACTCAAACTTATTTTTCATTCTGGATTACTCAAAATAAAACCAATGGCACTGCTCACATAATTAAAGCAATCATGATTGGGTTGTTGCATGTTGACTTTGCCAGTTCCAGTCCCTTAAAATTAAAGTTGTGTTAATTTTCCTAGGAACACAAGAAAAAAGAAAGGCCTGAGCCAAATCACAATTGGCAGGTGGACAAAGTTCTTCTAAAAGGGAATGCAATTTGCAACAGAGCTAAATGTGCCCATCTTTACCAATAAAAAAAGATTCACACAAATGCCACAGATAAACAAGTTCTGAATAGCTCATTAATTGACAGCAGATTAGCAATGATTTGTATTGCTGAGTTGGAGTTTAAGAGGTTAACTGTTTTTTAAAATAATTATTTACATCTGTTGTCTCAAGTCAGTTGCACACGTGAAATCTGCCATGGTGGAGCAGCAATGGTGTGCCCCCTCAGTCCTCATGTGTGGCATGCAATGTGAATTAGTTTGACTGTGCACATATAATATATGATAAATTATCTACTCCTTAAAAGAAGAAAGCAACATCTTAGAAACAAGCAAATGATAAAACCCAGCAATTTAATCCTAGCTGGTCCAAGTAATGGCTGCGTCCCTCTTCCACTATTGCTGAGTGCCATAAACCCATTTTATTGTGCTGTATTGGGAAGTATTGAGCTGAATAAACGTATTGGTAAAGCGGCTACCACGTTCTCCAAGCTTACAAAGAGAGTATGGCTTAATAAGAAGCTGACGGAACATACAAAGATCCAGGTCTATAGAGCTTGCATCCTGAGCACACTCTTGTACTACAGCGAGTCTTGGACCCTTTATGCATGGCAGGAGAGAAAGCTGAACACCTTCCACATGTGCTGTCTCCGACCTATTCTTGGCATCACCTGGTGTGACAAAGTTTCAAATGACGCAGTCTTGGAACGTGCTGGAATCTCTAGCATGTTCACACTTCTGAAACAGCGGCGTCTATGCTGGCTTGGGCATGTCATGAGAATGGCTGATGGTCGGATTCCAAAAGATCTCTTATATGGAGAATTAGTGCAGGGAAAGCGCCCTAGAGGGAGACCACAGCTGCAATACAAAGACATCTGCAGGAGGGATCTAAAGACCTTGGGAATGGACATCAACAGCTGGGAAACCTTGACCTCCGATCATTCAGCATGGAGGCAAAAGACCCAGCATGGCCTTCTCCAACTGGAAGAGACACTTGTTTGGCAGGCTGAAGCAAAGAGACAGACCCGAAAGCAGCGAAACCTGGGGCCTGGGCAGGGGATGGAATTTATTTGTCCTCAGTGTGGAAGGGATTGCCTTTTTTGCCACACTAGATGTTGTTTCAGGACCTCCAATCAGAGCACGATACCATAGTCTTTCGAGACTGAAGGATGCCAATGAATATGAATTGGGAAGTGGGGGAGATAGTATTGGGCTCTAAGAATATTATGACTCAGCAAACTACAGGTCAAAAGCCAGGCAAGACAAGACCATAATGTTTGGGCAATTGATCCTGCTGGAAAAGCAATTCCATAATTTGGGTGCCATTTATTGAGAAGTCCTTGACTCACCAATCGCACTCCACTGAGGGATAGGCCACTGAGCCAACGTCAGTAGATGACCAATGTATGGGAGCAAATACATTTGAGAAGTTGTCCTTCATGTATCCATGTCTCAAGCTACCACTTTTGATGTCACCCATGTTTCATAATAATGGAATCCCAGCTTGTACTGCATTGTCTGATAGTATTTCCCTTCTTTGAAAATCTTTGTTCATAATTTAAATGGAGAATATGATCTGCTAATTGTGCACCTCCATCATCTACATTCATCATGCTCGGCACTGAAAACCAGTAGCGATTGTTGGCGCATGTTCAGCAGTCGATTACTTTAACCTCTTACTCTCAATAAAACTATGGTTGATTAATGTGCGATTGAAATCTGGTCTCTCAGTGGAAAGATATATTGCTTGACCTACAATTAACAGTTATATAGTTTCTATTTATTTAAGTTTTCTAATAAACCTTGCTGAACTTTTACAGTCCCCATATAGCTGTTTGGTATGAACACTGTTTAAGATGTGCATAAATTTTGGCGGAGGTTAATAAATATGTAAAACTTGCAAATTATGGCCTTCCCAAAATGTAGTCCTATTTGGAAGAAATTCCTTTTCGCATCATTTTCTGGTGTACAAAGCTGATGAGGAACATGAGAGGTGATGTGGTGGAAAAGCAAGTTCAGTGGGCATCTCTGTTTCCGCTTACATTTTATATATGCTGGATTTGGGGATTTGGAAAGACACTCGCACGAGGCAGGACCCCAATTGGGTTTCAGTAAAGCGAGCCTCCGAGTTTCTCCGGGGCTTGAAAAGAAACTTTGAATTGTCTCTCGCTAGGAACCCTTTGAAATGCAAAACGGAAACTTACTAGAAAGGTACGTGCAAAGGGCTCTCGTTATTGAAAACATTCTTTTTAATTTTGGAGAGGTTTGGAGCTGAAAGGAGGAAACGACAAAAGTCTACCTAAGGCAGGATTACAACTCACATCTGCAAATTCACCATGCAGCGTTTTAAATCTCTGCAGCCCAGCATCAGGACTGAAGGCGCTTGCTTTTAATTGCCTCTTACAGGCAAGAGCTGCAATGATTGGAAGAAAAACAGCCGCAGTTTCCCACTCCCTGCTAGTAGGTAGGTAGAAAGTGGTGTCCGGATTTGACCCAAACTTACAGTGTTTTAGGCTTCTTTTCAAGTTCTCCAGGAGAAGGAATTAGCTCTCAATGAGGAGCCAGGTGCTTTGGGTTGTTTTCAGCAGGTTCATCCCTTGCCCTCGATCCCTATTTGAAAGTTTAAACCAACACTGTGTCTATCACTTTCTCTCTTCTAGCAGAGAGGATGATAGAAGCAAACACAAGGCCGGTGTAATGCGGGTATTTTGCGAACACATAGGGAGATAGTTCTGCATTTGAAACCTGTTAGTTGGAGGTCTTTTGCATTGAAAGTGATCCTCGTCTGTCCTAGGAGTCATCACCAGTGATTTTCAACCAGTCCGTCACAGTAAATAGTCTGCAGATATGCCACGGGAGCTTGGAGAAGGGTCATTAGTAATGCATTTAGACAACGTGAGGGTTATCCTAACTAAAAATGATAATCTTAACTAATTGTAATTATAATTAGAGGCACTCTTTCAAGTGGGTGTTCCTCTTTTATTTAGCAGGGGAAGAGTAACTGGCCCTCATCACCCCAGCAATGTCTGTTATAGTGGCCCCCGCTGGTCTTCCTTTGATTGTGAGCCTTTTTGGGACAGAGATCCATTAGCCATTAATTTCTGCATGTTCTTGTAAACGACTTTGTGAACTTTTGCGTTGAAAAGTGGTATATAAATACTGTAGATCACATAACTTTTGAATTGAAAAGTGGTATATAAATACTGTAGATCACAGAACTTTTGAGTTATATAAATACTGTAGATCACAGGTGTCAAACACAAAGTTCACGGACCAAATCTGGCCCACTTTGCCATTTTATCTTGCCCCCAAGAGCTTCTCAGATTACACTTTCCTGGGAATAAGTCCCACTGATCATAAAGGGACTTATATCTGAGTAGACATGCAGAAGATTGGAGTCTGGCCCTCGGGAGATATCATTAATGCTAACTCCAGCCCTCTGTATTAAATGAGTTTGATACCACTGTGTAGGTAGGGAGGTAAATAGATAGATAGATCCTAATTTTGTAACTCTGCACAAATCACTTGTCACCCCATTCCCACAGTGGTGTGAGGAGGCTAGCGCACTTTCATATGCCAACCTAACAAATTTGGGAACAGAGCAGAAGTACCTTATTACACACTTTTGCAATACCCCCAGGCTGGTTCAAAGGACTTGTGCTAACCCAATTGGGAGTTAGGATTGTTCTACTGGCAATGTGATGTGCCTTGCCATTTGTCCCAAAAAAAAAAGAAAAAGAAAAGAAAAACAAAACTGGTGGTGCAATTTTAGCACCTTGTATTTGTGGGTACGTAGGGTCTGAGATTAGCTGGTCACTCATCATTAAGGCTGGGTACAAATATTTTTCTGTCACCTTTTTTTGGCTGTGGATGCTTATTTTTTGCCTACTCCAGACTGATGAGGGAGGGAAGGTTTATTCAGTAGATTTCATGCATACTGGTCACTTGTGCTTAATAGTTACCATAAATAGCCAAAGTTAAACCCTAGTGCAGTTTTTGTTGGAGGGGTGTGAGAGTAAATAGAATGCCAGACACTGGGGAGTGGCAGCGAGATGTGAATATCTTGTGGTCTTATGTGTTTCCTGAGGCAACTGGTGGCTAAAATTGTGAAAAATGGGATATGTGTGAATGCTAATACCATCATTTTATATATTGTTGGAAAGGTAATTTAATGCAATGAAAGAATCTACATTCAATCAAAAATTATAGCCAATTAACCAGAAAATGAAAACACAAAAGCCTATGGAACAAAAATTTTAACAAAGTTTTTTTAATTCAAAAACTTTCCATGACATTGCTCTGAGAGCCAATGAGATGCAATTCTGATTTTGTATAAAACTAATAAGGTGTTAATATTAATCAACTCTCATTACCATGTACAAATACAGTTACCCATGCCAAATGGGTATACAGGCATGTCTAAGTGGTACTCCTCTTACGTTTGGCAGGAAGAAATAACTAGTCCTCTTTTCATCAGCACAGTTTCCCAACCCAATTAGGAACACAATTTTCACTTTTTAAACCTAAATTAATTTGATTTTATTGTTGTTGGGGGGAGGGCGACAAAATCTTCTTCGACTCCAGATAGCAAATAGGTGCTTTAGCAATGCCACTCGCAGAGTGAACTGCTGAGGAGGAGGAGGAGGTGGTGGCAGGTTTTTTCCCCAGTTTTCCTTTTAGAAAAACCCAGGGATAACATTGCTCCTGGTTGTGACATCACTTCTGGGGCAACATTTTGAGCTTTGCACTGGGGTACATGATCATTAGTTACACCACTGTGTGGTCTTTATATAGTGGTGCCTCACAAAAAGAACTTAATTCGTTCCGGAGGCATGCTCTTTAAGTGAAACGCTTTTTAAGTGAAGCAGATTTTCCCATAGGAAATAGTGGAAACTCAGATGATTGGTTCCACAACCCCCAAAATATTCATATAAAACATTAACTGTATATAAAAATGATGACAAAACACTGGAATTGAATTCAAACATGCATTCAGTGTGCGTTATCCTATGAAGTCTACTTAGACTGCAATCCTAAAGACATTTTCCTGGGAGTAAGCCCCATTTAACACAATGGGACTTACTTCTGGGTAGACATGGTTAGGAGGTTGCAATCAAAGACACTTTGCTGGGAGTAAGCCCCATTTAACACAATGGGGCTTACTTCTGAGTAGACATAGGAGACTGCAATCAAAGACACTTTCCTAGGAGGCTTACCTAGGCTGCTGCTGGAGGTTCAAGGTGGTCAGCGGGGGCACTTGGGGGGAGTTTGGGGCAGCTGCCTCTGGCACCTCCAGGCAACTGCCCCCAAGTTGGGGGCAATTAGAGGCAGCAGCACTGGCCGGCAGCCCTTTTTAAGAGCCTCCATGCGGAGTGTCAGGGCTGCATAGCACGCATGCCCATAGCATGCTTTCTTGTTAAGTGAAGCGGAACTTGTTATGTGAAGCAAGATTCCTTGGAAATTTAGACTTGTTATGTGAAACGTTTGTTATGTGAGGCGCTTGTTATTAGAGGTACCATTGTATTTTCATAAAACCACTCCTTGTAACCAATTCTTTTTTTAATCCTACGAAAGTAATTTTATTTACTGTAGTATCAAGACCACTTAGTGGTCAGGTGAAGCTAGGAACTAAATGTGGGGTAAGTACAAGAAAAAGATTTCACAGAAGTTGAGGCAAGTAAGCTGTGATAGCAAACCTTTACGAGATACTTTGTGATGGTTAGTTAGTTACTATATTTCTCCAAGCTTCATAGATTTCCTCTGATTTTTCCAGTTGTTTTCATTTCAGCTTCCTTTCCATGATCACGTTGTTGTCTGGTTCCTGACTCAGCTACAACTTATTTCTTGAACTGAGCCTCCCTCCTAGATTTCAATTTAATTTGGTAACTGTTTTTATGTTCTGTTTCCCTGGAAAAGCTTTTTAGCTCACTATTTCCTGAAAACTTTACTTCCATTTTCTTTTAAGCTTTCTCTCTCCCAAGCCAACCTTGTGACCCTGAAAATGCCCAACACAGTTTGTTTCCTTTTCTGCCAGCATTTTCAAAAATAATGTTTAACACATTTATAATACGAAGAAAACAAAATGGAAGAGAGGCCTTCACCAGTGTGAGTCATTATTCCTCCTGGATTGCTAGTACAAAACAAAACAAGGGGATTGCATTTAATGAGTATTTTCAGCCCCAGTAAAATACAGTATGTTCTGTACAAAAGGGTGTAACACTCTTCAGGAGAGGATAAGTGTAAGTGAAAAAAGAATATCGCTACAATCCTAACATCCAGTTAGGCTGGCCTAAGCTCCAGTATAAGCCTTGTGCTGACTCGGGAGTGTCACAAAAGTGTAGCAAGACACTTTTGCGCTACTCCTGGCGAAGGGTTAGACCAGTGTAGAGACAAGTGTTTGCCTCCTTACACCAACACAGGAATTGATGTGTTTTGTTGGCCTAGGTTAGGATTGCACCCTATCCATGCAATCCTTTCCTTCAGTTAGATCAGCCTAAATCCTGGCACAAATCCTGTGCGGTTCTGGGGGTGTCACAAAAGTGCCATAAGAGAATTCTGTGTCATGCCTGGGGGAAGATAAGGCCAGTGCACAGACATGTGCTTGCCTCCCTACATTCCCACGGGAAGACCGATATGTTGTGCTGGCCTAGGTTAGGACTGCACCCTATGTCTCACTGTTGAAGAATCAGATGAATTGTTCTCTCACAGCACAATCCTAACCCCCAATATGGCCAGCACTAGTCCGTTGAACCAGCCTGGGGCTTTCACAACAGTGTAGTAAGGCACTTCTGTATCATATGGGTTAGGAGTTTGGGTTTGTGTTAGGAGTTTGGGTTAGGAGTTTGACCGTCATTAGGAGTTTGGCCGGGTTAGGAGTTTGGCTGGTGCACGGATGTTCACTAGCCTCCCCATATCACTGTGGGGCAGGGAGATGGATGAGTTGCACACTGCTAAACTGGTTAGGATTGTGCCTTCAGTCAAACTGTGCACAGTGGGCTAGTAGTGGCAGAATGTGTGTGGCAATTCCTAGGGACAGTCCATTACACAAATGATATGGGCTGCATACACTGAATGGCGGGGGGTTGTTGGCGGAGGTAACAGCAGTCCTTAGTCCCAAGTCTGCCATTACCTTCCTCTAGCCTGCCATAGATGAAACTTTTCTGATTCACACACTGAAGCAAATTAGAAGGTTGACCTAACCTATGTCCTAATGTGAAGCAGTTTAGGAGTTTGACCTAACCTTCTAACCCAAGTTTAGAAGGCTAACCTATTAGAAAGCTAACCTAAGACCCCATCTCTTTCTGCATGCATCACAACTGTGTTGCATCACCTTCTCTGGGCACTTGGTGATGTCACGTGACGTTGCAAAACTAATGGGTTGTCGAGTTTGGTGCTGCGCATGGCTACACAGCTTAGCAGGAACACTGCCCTAGTCCTGTAACCTTCCTCCTTACTTGCATGGTCCCTTTCAACAAAACAGAAAGTGTGGAACAGACTTTGAGCACTCCCAGCGCATGACATACTTCCAAATTGGGTAGGATTTCAATAGTCCATGCAGCTATTGCAGTGGTAGTGGCACAGTTTAGAGGTAAAGGAGTGTGATAGGAAAAGGATCACATTGAGACTCAGGAAACTACCAGATTGCCCCCTTCCACCCAATCTGGTACAATGGTACATCTGAACACTCACCATCAGGTTGTTACACTGCCATGCATATGAGGAGGTTTATTACCAACCCTAGTGAAGCCACTGGAACCATGCATACCATTTTGAGCTCCTTGGTGGAGGGGTGATATAAAAATGCAAAATATAAATATTCATGAATAACTGAAAGTGGTAGAACTGGCTAATAGTAAAAGTCTTGTTCCAATTTTCATCTTTTGTAGTTAACATACAGAAGAAAGATTTAGCTGCACATGGTGAAAAGTGGGAGGGAGTTGGTTTTATTTCTTTTATTTTTGGTAAATCAATATAAAATTCTCATAAATTAAAAGAGATTTTATTTCATGTTGCTCTTGCATGGGGACCATTTTAATAGTAAATTCGTATATTTGGGTTTTTAAAACCCTCCAAATGCATTTCCCCCTGCATTAAATATTAATGGTGTATGCCTTGTTATTTCCCACTAAAAATTGATTGCATCAATTAGCTGCCTGAAATCTCCCTCCAGCTCTGCACAATCTCCCTGTAGCACCGCACAAATCTTCCTCCAGCCTCTAGCTGCAGCTTGACAGTCATGATGTAAACTGATTATTAGTGTGCTTAGTCAGTGGGGGAAGGGAAGAAAGGGTCAGAAGCTACTTACGAAGAAAATATGGCTGGAGTTTTGTTCACGTTATGTGCATGGTCTTTGTAGGTTAAATTAATGTTCAAGTTTTAGGAATAATTTGGGCGCATGATGCAATTCCTTTTCACTCCCTCTTTTTAGACCACAATGGGCTCCAATTGCTTCTTTGCACCCCATTCTGGAAACATACCCTAGGCTAGGGGTTCAAACTAGGCTCATACGGTGGGCAAAACAGCATACGGGCGTAATCAAGAGTAACTACAGGAGCACGTAAGAGACATTACATGCACCCGTAGTTACTGAACCACCAAGTAAAAACCTATAGGGAATTCATATTGCAATCCAGAGTAACTTGTTCTTACTCCAGAGCAAGAACTCCCCATAGTTACTCTGGATTTCACCCTACATGTCACTTGCTGAGGGCTAAAAGTGACATCATTAGGCAGGCAGTGACATCATTAAGCGGATGATGGTCAGATATATGTACTGTTATTTTATAATAGGATTAGCTGCAGAAGAAAAACATACACAAGTCTTAATCATATTTTCTAGACATGGGACAATGTACAGTGTTGCCTCACATAACAAGTTTAATTCGTTCCGGAGGCATGCTTGTTATGTGAAATGCTCTTTACATGAAGTGGATTTTCCCATAGGAAATAATGGAAACTCAAGACAATTGGTTCCATTACCTAAAAAATATTCATATAAAAATATTAACTATGTAAAAAGGATAACAAAACACTGTAATTGAATTCAAAACTCTGTAATATAACACAATTAACTGTAATAAAACACTGTTATTTACTGTATGTCCAATAAAGCAGAAAATAAAAGGATTACTAATTTTCAACTAAAAAGTCATTGGAGTCTTTTTTTAGCAGCTTGAACAAGGAACCTGTCTAATGACACTTGCTTTTTCCTCCTTTTGAAGCTGCAATCAAAGACACTTTCCTGGGAGTAAGCCCCATTGAACACAATGGGGCTTACTTCTGGTTAGACATGGTTAAGAAACTGCAGTCCTAAAGACACTTTCCTGGGAGGCTGCTGCTGCTGGTGATGGTGGGAGAATGCTTGGAGGAACCGGGGGGGGGGGGGATACAGGCAGATGCCCCTTTAAAATGCCTGGCTTCCTAGAGAGCGCCAAGCTTCCTAGAGTGTGCACACTGTGGGGAAGAGCTCCGGTCACCCGCGTGCGCTCTATAGACTCCTCTGTCTCAGCCTCTCTTGGAAGCCTGGCTTTTAAAGTGTCATTCTCACTGGAAGTGTCATTAAAGGTGCCCAGTGCCAGATTCCAAGATGGCAGCATTCAGCTTTTCACAATCCCCCTCGAAATGAAGTCATGACCCCCCAAGGGGGTCCTGACCCCCACTTTGAAGACCACTGCCATAAGACATGTAACTAGGATATCTGAAGGACTGCCTTCTAGTTCTCCCACATAATCCTGCCCATGCACTTGAACTCACCCTTACAGAAGTCTCCGTAGATGATTCTCATCCATCCATCCATCCATACATACATACATACATACATAGAACCTTTATTGGCATAAAATAAGTATCCACATAGTCTGGTATAATATACAACACATTGGGGAAAAGGAAGGGGGAAAGGAAAAAAAGAGAAGATACAGCCACTGACCCCATATCCAGTTCCCGAGGGCCTAGTAGATCAGGGTACTCAACCCCCAGTCTGCAACACTTTGGCTGCTGGTCCACAGTGCCTTGGCTGGTGAGCCACAACAGGACTGGACCCTGGACCAGAAGCAGGAGCCCTGCTGTGCCCAGCCCTGGTCCCAGCCCCATCTGGGAATGTGCGGCCCAGTTGCTGGACTTCACTTGACAAGCTCACCCTTGCACCAGGATGAACTGTCCATGCGCAGCTCATCTGCACTGAACTGCATGTTCAGTTCTGGATGGAAATACGCATCCGAATCCCCCAGTCCATAGGAAATTTTTCCCCACTACACTGGGCCGTGTCCTTGCAAGGTTGAGGACCACTACAGTAGATCACACAATAGGCTATCCTTCCAGATATACAGCTTCTTACTGAATTGCAGACATCTCTGTTGTGGATATTTCTTTGTAGATCTGTCAACTTGTGAAAGTTTTTTTCCTAATTGCTCTTATTGAATAACATGCTGAAAACAGGATTCCATTAAAGTGTATTCTGCTGTCTTAGACTATTACTAACTTTTCCATTCTTTTAACATCCCATAAAAAGCCATAATTGCCTTACACAGGGCAATTCCTATTTGTCCCAATATGAGAAACATGTAATTGGATTCACAGGAGATGTGGGTGTTTTTAATTAATTTGGTCTGAGAACGTACAACTATATGGAATTTCCAGAATTAGTATGGTCAATGATGGTCTGTAAGTGTTTCTTATATTATTTTATAATTGCTTTTTAAGACACAAAGGAGAAAAGTGAGTTGGGATGCCATCCTACACACATTTAGCAGGAAGTAAGTCCCATTGAACTCTGCAGAAGTAACCTCTGATTTAATATGTCCAGGATCACACTTGTACAGTTAATTTCTGACAGTATTATTGCTTCTGCTCAACATGAAATAGATTCTTATTTCAAATCCTTGCATCAGACTTTCTCACTCTCTGGGATTTGACAGATCCTCTGCATCAACCATAAGTGTATTTGATAAAGATGATAGAATAATGCATAATGATAACAGCCAGATCAAAGCCCCGGAGAAAGAAGTCAAGCAGGCTGTTAACCATTTGGGAGTAATCATTAGAAATATTCAAGTAATTCTTATGTTACGGGACCAAGTAAAATTTATTCTTGTGATGTTAGGATTTGATGTTGTGAATAACATGGTACAAGAGTCAGGCCCTGGAGGGCTTTTGAGAGAAATTTTATCAGGAGGTACAATGTTTCTTTTGGGCACTTTCCTTCTCCACTGGCCCATAACTTCTACAGATTATGATATAGAAAACTACTATATATGTAGGCTTACACATAATGTGAGTGTTATGGATCAATCCTAACATAGGCTGGCACAACTCACTGGTTTTCCCATTCCCATGGTAATGTAAGGAAACAAATGCATGTCTGTGCACTGGCCTAACCCTTGCCCAAGAATGGTGCAGAGGTGTCTTACAGCACTTTTTGTGACATACCCAGGCCATTATAGGATTTATGCTGGGGCTTCTACCGGCCGAACTAGGGGTTAGGATTGCAGCATTAGTCTTCCCACATTATATGAAAACATTTCCAGATATCCAAACTAATTTCAAGTCTCTCTGCTCTGGCTCCGAGGCCTCCCTTTTGACACTAGGCCCTTGTAAAATTTAACACCTGCACTCCCATTTAAGGGCCCTGGTGAAATAGGAAAAATATAAGATCCTAGGAAATTTTTGGACTCCCTAATACTGCCTTTGAGACCCCTTTTTGGCTTGAGACTAGGTACAAATTGTCTCAATTTGTCTCAAGGGCCTTGTGACCCTAAGTAATGCTTAGCCTGGGATCCCCTTCTGAGATTTCAGCCTGGGATCCCCTTCTGGGAATGAAAATCTTTCCAGGAAATCCCTCTTCCTTGTAATTAATGTCATGGCCAGAACATTATAATGCCAGAGCTCCTCAATGTCTATTCCAATGTCTACTTCCTTGTCTTCTGTTGTTTCTTTTTCTGATGATCAGACAAGTCCAGCTTTTGGCCTTTGGTCTGGACTGTCTGGTCCAAAAGGCCATTGTCCAGCCTTCTGGGGGGGCTGGGAGGATGCTTGGAGGCACTGGGGGGCAGTTTAAGGCTGCCATGGCTTGGCGAGGCTAAGATCCTTCAGCCATAGCAGCCATTTCAAAAGAGAGACTGTGCACATGCATGATCAGTCTCCCTATCCTTTAAGCTATGATGGAGAAGCTCCAGGGCATCTCCGTGGGCGGAGCTCACTATCTTCGGCTGACCCTACATTTTGTCCTACATAAGTCCAGATTTTTAATTGAAAATCCAGACTTGAGTGACCAGGTGCCACATTTTCACTTTAGGATCTGGTCACCCTGGTCTACTTGGAAGTAAGTCCCATTGTGTACAATGAGACATTTGCTGCAATCCTAAAGACACTTTCCTGGGAGTAAGATCCGCTGAATACAACAGGGCTTACTTTTCAGTAGACATGGTTAGGACTGTGCTTTTACTCCCAGGAAAGCAGCCTGAGTGCCCCATTCCAATATGGTGGTGTCCAGTGCCAGATTACAAGACTGTGGCACCCAAACTTTTGTGACCCCCCTCCAAAATGAAGTCACAACACCCTGACCCCCACTTTGACAACCACTTTGAACCCTTTTGCCCAGAATTAACAAATGTATTTATTTTCCACCATTTTCATATGCTGCTCTTGCTGAAAGTAGAGGTATATAAGATGGCTCCTCACTCTCCATTCAGCCTCAAAACACCTGAGACAGATTAGGCAGAGAGAAAGCAACTGACTTAAGGTCACCCAGAAAGCTTTAAGGGAGGGCAAGGATTTAAACCTGGTTCTTCCTGAACCAAGTCCCACATACAAGTTTCCCTGTTTTCTGTTGGTTCGTTTTCTGATGATCCACTCTTTCAGCACCTTTCAATTACAACCAAAACTCATTCATTCAATGCATGTTTCACTCTTTCAACCTCTCTCTGCTGTTATAAATGCTAAAATTGCCCTCCGCACATTGTAGCTCCTAATCTAAGCCCATTGTCAAAGGAGTTTTAATGAGAATCCATTTGCAGAAATCTTGGTGTGGCAGCAGGAATTTGCAACATAAAAGGGGCATTTGCAATTTGCCAGCTAAAAAAGCATTAGAAGTGCTCAGAGTGCCAGATTCAGGGAAGGGCACCTGGATGCATGTCTCATGGGCCACTCTGAGAAACATGAAGCTTAATCATAGAATCATAGAGTTAGAAGGGACCTAGTAGGTCATCTAGTCCAACCCCTTGCCTGCAACAGGAAATCCCCCTAGAGCAACGTTTCTCAAAGTGGGGGTTGGGACCCCTTTGGGGGTTGCCTAGAGGTTTTCTGGGGCTCGCCTAAAGACCCCTGGTGCAGGGGGCCAGGTCAGGCTTGCCAGACCTCCGGCTGTAGCTACGCGTGCCCTGGGGCTCACTGACAGTCTCAGGGCCCAATCCTATGCACGCCTACTTTGAAATAAATCCCATTATAGTCAGGGAGGCCTTTACTCCCATGTAAATGTGGATAGGATTGCAGCCTCAGGGCCCAATCCTATGCATGCCTACTCTGAAATAAACCCCATTGTGTTCAATGTGTGTATAGAACATACATTTCATTTGTAACAATGAAAATACATCCTGCATATCAGATATTTACATTACGATTCATGACAGTAGCAAAATTACAGTTATAAAGTAGTAACGAAAATAATTTTATGGTTGGGGGTCCCCACAACATGAGGAACTTATAAAGGGGTCACGCATTAGGAAGATTGAGAACCACTGCACTAGAACATCCCTGACAGGTGCTCGTCGAGCCTCTGCTTGAAGATCCCCAGTGAGGGAGAGTCCACTACCTCCCTTGGCAATCTGTTCCACTGCCGAACCGCCCTCACCGTCAGGAATTTTTTCTGGATATCCAACTGGAATCTCCTCTCTTGCAGTTTGTACTCATTGGTTCTAGCTCTGCTTTCAGTAGCAGCTATGAACAAATGAGCCCCTTCCTCCCTATGGCAGCCCTTCAGGTATCTGAAGAGGGCAATCATGTCTCCTCTCAGCCTCCTCTTCTCCAGGCTGAACATCCCAAGTTCCCCCAACCTTTCCTCGTAGGGCTTCCCTTCCATCCCACTGATCATTCTTGTCGCTCTCCTCTGGACTTGCTCCAGTTTGGCTGCATCTTTCTTCAAGTGAGGTGCCCAGAACTGAACACAGTACTCAAGGTGAGGTCTGACCAGTGCTGAATAAAGAGGAACCAGAACTTCTCGTGACTTGGAAGCTACAGTCCTCTTAATGCAGCCTAAAATGGCATTTGCCTTCTTTGCAGACACATCACACTGCTGACTCATGTTCAGCTGAAGTGGATGGGCATTTGCCTTGATCCAGCAGGACTCTTCTTACTTTATAATCTAATTGACAAGTCTGGTGAAGTCTGTGTGTTGTTTATTAAAAAAAGGTTTTTTCATCTTTACGAAACCCTGTCACTTTGTGAATCTCCCTCCTTCACAGTAATATATTGTTTCGGTCTGGCTGACTGTTCATTTATCCGGCAATAGTCTGTTGTCCAGTGATTTATAACCCAAGGGCAATAATTATTCTAATGACGGAAATGCTAGAAAGATATCACTGTCCCATAAACAATGTGTTATCAACAGCTCAAAATATATGATAACTGTTGTAGTGTGGGAAATAACAGGATGCTCACTGTGTAACCCCAGCAGTGTCTTCTCTAGTGGCTTCTGCTGTTATTCTTTTACTGCAATCCTAATCTCCAGTTAGGATGGCATAAGCCCTGGCATAAGTCCTCTGCTGACCTGGGGATGTCAGTCATGCCCCCCTCCTGTGGGGTGGGTTATGCCAGTGCTCAGGCATACTCCAACCTCCACACACCACCACGGGAAGATATGCCAGGTGAGTTAGGCCAGCCTAAATTGGTTAGGATTGCACCCTTTGACATCTTTTTAGTTGTGAGCTCTTAGGAAGCCACATTAGACAGGTGAGATGGAGCCGTTTCATTTTCTCTGTAAGCCATTTTGAGTACTTTTTGTTGAAAAGCAGTATATAAATACTGCTGATTGATTGATTGATGCTCCCTGCATGATACTTTGATGGGCCTATCACTGAATTTACCTTCATGAGCATTAGACAGGATGCATTCATTTTCCTCTCAGGCCAGGGTGACCATATGTCATAACCAGTGGTGAGCTTCTGGGTGTTCTATAGAAATCTTTACTAATGAGCGCCTGGTTCTGAGAACTGGTACTAATGGGACATAGAAACTGTTTTTAACTTAGGTTATTAGAGGCAAAATCCAGAGCAGTTATGGGTCCGTGCAGATACGTCACCCTCTAGTGCAGTGCGTCTCAATCTTCCTAATGCCATGACGCCTTTATAAGTTCCTCATGTTGTGGGGACCCCCAACCATAAATTATTTTCGTTGCTACTTTATAACCGTAATTTTGCTACTGTTATGAATCGTAATGTTAATATCCAATATGCAGGATGTATTTTCATTGTTACAAATGAAATATGTGTTCTACGCACTCATTGAACACAATGGGATTTATTTCAGAGTAGGCATGCATAGGATTGGGCCCTGAGGCTGCAATCCTATCCACATTTACATGGGAGTAAAGGCCCCCTGATTGTAATGGGATTTATTTCAGAGTAGGCATGCATAGGATAGGGCCCTGAGGCTGTCAGTCAGCCCCAGTGTGCGCGCAGCTACAGCTGGAGGTCTGGCAAGCCTGACTTGGCCCCCTGCACCAGTGGTCTTTAGGCGACCCCCAAAGGGGTCCTGACCCCCACTTTGAGAAACGCTGCTCTAGTGTTATGGAAAGTCACCTTAACTGCTCCATCACAAAGGGCTTAATTTAACTTTAGGATATGGGCCCAGGACATAGAACCTGTTGTTAATTTATTTGAATCCCACCACTGGTTCATAACCCAAAAAAGGACAAGGTCTTCCAAAATGTAGGACATGACACAATAAAACCTAAAAAACACTCATGTACTTTGCTTTCATGCAGTTAATTTAAATACTGTATAATTTATTATTAAATTTAAAATTATTACATATAATTTGTTATTTATAAGAAGGTTGCATGGCTGTCTGATCACAAGGAAATGGAGGACAATGAAGGTTTTTTTCCAGGACACAAAGCTAAAATCCAAGACATGTCCTAGAAAAAAGGGGACTTATGGTCACCCTCTCTCTGGTTGTAGGATGCATATGTATGGAAGTACAATATGTATAGTATTAAGTACCAAAACATTTAATTTCCAAACAAAACCAGACTGAACATGTGGTCCATTCTAGAGAAAGAATTACATTATCCCTCTTATCCATGGATTCCATAACTACAGATTCATTTATCTGTGGATCAGGACCATGGGGGGATTCAAATAAATTAACAACAGGTTCTATATATAAAGTTTAAACATATAAAGTTTAAAAATAGTCATACAAAAGTGGCTGCCAGATGGGCATAGAACCGGTTGTTAATTTCTTTGAATCCCATCACTGGTTCTATAGAACCTGTGAGAACCCCCTGAAGCCCACCACTGATCAGGACACAGCATATACAACCTCTGCAGTGGTGGGCCCGGCCTGGCCCAACAACCGGACTGCCGGAAATGGGCGGGCCAGGGCGGGGTCAGGGGCGAGGCAGAGGAGGGCTAAGGTTGGCGCATGCGCAGTGCTCTAAGGCAATAGTCCTAAAGACAGTTTCCTGGGAATAAGACCCATTGAACACAATGGGGCTTACTTTGGAGTAGACATAGTTAGGATTGTAGTCACCAGGCTAGAAAAAGAGGATCTATCCTGGAAAGGAGGCAGGAATCCTAAAGAATCCTGGGAGTAAGACCCATTGAGCACAATAGGGCTTAGTTTTGAGTAGACATGGTTAGGATTATAGTCACCAGGCTAGGAAAAGAGGATCTATCCTGGAAAGGAGGCATGAATCCTAAAGACAGTTTCCTGGGAATAAGACCCATTGAGCAAAATGGGGCTTACTTTGGAGTAGACATGGTTAGGATTGTGGTCACCAGGCTAGGAAAAGAGGATCTATCCTGGAAAGGAGGCAGGAATCCTAAAGACAGTTTCCTGGGAGTAAGACCCACTGACTGTAATGGGACCTACTTCTGAGTAGACCTGGCTAGCCTTGCTCCCTGAGGCTGCACCCGTTCACACTTTCCTGGGAGTAAAACTAAAAGAAAAAGGGGTCAGGGAGGCTGTGTGCTCCTCCAGCTGGCTGCCATTCCAGCGGCCAGAGGAAAGACGCTCCAGCACTGGGGCTTGTGGGGCGCCTCGCTGGGCTGCCGCTTGGAGCGGCAAATTCAAAAGTGCCTGGCTGCCCCCTTTAGCTGCCGCTCCGAACCGGTACACCCGATTATCTGCTCCCCCTTGCTACCAGATCAGTAGTGAGGAGGGAAACTAACAACCAGTATGGGTGATCCAGCCCAAACCGGTCCCTGCCCACCACTGACCCTCTGGAGAGGCCTCTGAGCTCTTCTCCCTTGGGACGCCTAATGCCTTTAAGGCATTAAAAATCTCACTTTGAGTTCCTCTTTAAAATTATAAGCAGAGGTTTTATCAGAACTTACATGGAGCTTAGCAGAGGCTGGGAATGGACGTCTTCTGCCTTTGCTGAGCTCAGAAGTCCCTCTAGGGTTGAGGGGAGCTCCAGGGGAGGCATCCCCTGGGACCATGGGGATGGGCTTTGGTCATATCTACAGTTTCAGCTATCAACAAGGAATTCCCGAATTCCCGAATTCCCACACATAAGGGGGCAGCCTATATTTTTAGTAACATCCATATTTACTCAACTCTATAGTACCATCAAATGTAATGTACATTCCAATTTTAAAAGGCTTGAGATAAAAAAAGTTTACTGACGATTGTAATGAGCAGCTAAAAAGCAGGTGCGAAATGTAATTTTACTTCACACAACAATGAGTTACAATAATAATAATATAATGGGTTTATGTTATGATTTTTACCTAATTGCACTACTTTATACAATAATGGGTTTATCTTACATTTTTATTACAATATAGTAAATTATTGAACTAAATAATGACCTATTCCTATAATAAAAATACCACATTTACTCAAATGTAATACACCATCAAATCTATTGTGTCCCCCAATTTTGGAGATTAAATCCGGCTGACAAGGGTGAGAGTTAGATTCAAATAAATATGGTATTATGGCTTTTCAAGCAAAAGAGATTATGGTGGATCCAGCTAAGGGGAGCTTCCTGATGTCTCCAGAAAGTTCACAAGACATGAAGGCCTTGCTTTCCCTTGCTTTGTCCGAGCAAAGCTTTAAGTAGAATAATGGAATGGAAAGTGAAAAGTTAGTGTCCGGGTGGCTGAGGCATTATAATATTCACCATGTGCAAATTTATCCTCGGCTTCCAGCTCCATAAATGGCAATAGAGGAAAGACTTACAATTTTGAGCACCAAACAAATCACCTTAACTGAACACAATTTTCATTTGAAAACAAGCTGTGGAGTTTACAGCCGAAATCTTCCCAGGGAAAATGGCCCCATGATTTATCGGCACTGTAGGAATGAGAAGCAATTTGCAGGGTTCTCCATGAATAATGCAGGATGACAATGGCACTCAATGAAATCAGTGGAAAAATGAAGTCCCCTAAAACCTCTTCATAAGTATATATAATGTGTACATGTGGATATATGAATGTGCTTTAATTTTAAATAATTTACCAGATCCAGGCAAATTGCAAAAGGAGCCGCTGATCAATGGTTATTGTTGTCATTAACTCCATAAGAAATCTCCTTAATGAATAAAATGCATTAAAAAGCATGAATATGCAAGGAGATGCTGACAAATGTCTGAAAGGCCAGAATTACGCTGGAGCTGCTCTCCTGAAATGTGTCACACACAGATAGAGCTTATAGGCTCAATGTCTGTTGCGGCAGAGCTGAAGATATTGAATGTCAGTGGACCTGCAGACACACATTTTAAATTGTTAGTTCAACGAATATGAGAAGGGATGATAAGCAATTCTTGTCCACCCTACAGAAGTAATATACAGTAGATGCCCCTGCCAGTATGCATGTGAGATATGTTCCTCCTGCTACCATGGACACCCGAAATAGCAGGTAGTAGTGAATCCTATACTGACAGTGACAAGTCTGAAAGACTTCAAACAACCAGAGATGAATCCTAAATATGATGCTAACAGGAAGCAGACTGTAGAGGAAGCTTTTTGGAAAAGGAAACAGGGAGCAAGAAATCTAACAGAGAGAGGAGTCTTGCATTCTTGTTGTCTGTCTGCTTCTTCTGATGTCCACTTTCTGATCACAATTCTCGCTGTTGCCTTCTCTAGCACTCATCTAAAACCTATAAGCGTAGCACCTTCACTGTCTCCTTCCACTTCATGCTAGTGTTGCTTTGCAAATAAAGTATTTGCAGAGATGAGCCATAGGAACAATGAGGGTTGGGAAATTTGAGAACCATGTGTAAATGAATTATGGAAACCAGTCTGCAGATGTGGGGGCCTACAGTACTGGTCAGGGCTGTGGTGGTTCAAGACACTGGTTGTCAATCTGAAGGTCAGCAGGTTGATGTTTTGAGACCTGAGTACTGCAAGACAGAGTACTGCAAGACCAGTTCTTGTCAACCTAGAAGACTGAAAGCATGTAAAGGTGATTAGATAAATAGGTACCACCTCGGTGGGAAGGTAACAACATTGTGTGTGCTTTAGTGTTTAGTCTTTGGACAGCGCTGGCTCTTCAGCTTTGTAACAGGGATGAGCACCACCCCCTAGCAGGTCACAACTAGCAGGGGAATCTTTATCTTGGTTGCACTAGTTAGTGCTGAGCCATATTTCCCCAGGTTCCATTCTTGCATAAAAGATAGTGTGCTTAAACCTACACCGTGCCCATAATCCTATTTTTAAAATGGATGCTCACAATTGTTATCATTATTGTGCTATTACTGCATTCATTATGCGATCTTAGACTAGCTAGAATCATTTAAAGAGGGATGCAAGAGGGAGGAAAAGCAACGAAAACAGAAGAACCAGCGGAAGCAAGTTTGCAGACAAACCCTACAATCCAGAGTAACTACGGGAAGACATAAGAGGCACTTACTCTGGATTGTTCTATGCATTTCCCATCGGTTTCCCATAGGTGGCATCATAACTACATTGGTGTAAAAGGTCCCAAAGTTACTCTGGATTGTAGCCAAAGATGGGCAACACCACCTTCCTACTGATGCTCGAGATGACTGCTTTAGCCCAGATAAGCTGACTCTGATTTTAACTATTGTGTTTTGTTAGGGTTACTTCAAAATCTTCCTCATTTTAAGTTCCCTGAATTACCTGTTTTCAACACAGAATGAATGCATTTGGAATCCTCTGTGGCTCCACTTTTTAATTCCAAGTTTTATAGAGTGTTGTGAGCATGCAGGTTGCGGCATCTGTTACTTCAGCTTTAAGTAATAAATGATTTCAGACTGAAACAGCTTGCTTTGTGGAGCTTTTCATGGACCAGACAATTGTGGGTACAAATTGTAGAGCTCCTGGCTTAATAAATGAAGGTTTGAGGTACCACCTCTGCCACTTCCTAGGCGCAATGTTTCAGGTTAGCCCATCTTAACCTTTTTCTTCTCTGCTGACGTTGCTTCTCCTTTTACCTTACTCCTGTGGGGAGGAAGGATACAGAAATCTTGATTAAACTTGAATGATTTCCATACCCTCCCCAGAACTTCCATTTCAGTCTGAACCACAGTCTGAGGTGCATTCTGCCAGTGCAATATCTCCCCCGAGAGCAGGAATGTCCGAAACCCTGCCTGGGGGTGAGATGCAGCCAGTGGCAATTCTCAATGTGGCCCACAGCAAGACCCCTCCATCTGGCCCACGGACAAGCCTTGTAATATAACAAATACACTTGTACATAATGTGAATCTATTCAAAAGTGAAATTAAATTTTGTGTCTGAGAGATCATATGGCCCTTCTGCCAAAATGGACATCCCTACCCTAGTGCGTGTCCTGGGCACCAAATGGAGGGGTCACCAAATCATGCACTTGTATTGCTTCCCCAGTCAGAAATACAGTTGCCATAATTCTCTTCCACAAAACCTCTGTCCCATTTGCAAACATGTGAACAAAGTCCCCCAAAATCGGGACTGTCCCTTTTCTTAGAGACATATGGCAATCTGAGTCAGGAAGCAATTGGAGTGCATGTGCCTGGCAGCTGAGAGAGTTTGGCAACCTTCAAAATGCTACATGGTGTCATGATGTCATGGCCTTGCCACCCTAGATGCCAAAAACCCTAGGTATCTCTCTGCACTCTGCAGTTTAATGTTTCACCAGAACTATTGACTTACCTTGGCCACATTCTCTGTATTTGCATATATCTCAGAGGCACCATTTAGTTCCTTAACTTCTTTTCTTCTTCTTCAATCCTTTCAGCAGTACTTTCCCCCCTAGAAAACAAGGTGGGGGTACTCACCATGAAGATATTATTTGTAATCATAGGCATGTCAGCTTGGGGCTGCAGTGGTGGCATACTCAGTACCCATGTGCATCCCTCAAAAAGACCCCTGCCTTTTAGCCTTTTCAGTCTCTTTCTCCTCAAGGTCCAGCTCCTCTAACCCAAAGCATCTTTTTGTCCTCGTTCTTTATCACATTCCTTCTGTTTTTCAAAGTTTCGCTGCTATATGTTACCACCAAGTAATTATGAGTTTATCTTTCAATAATATTAACAGAAGAAAAGTGCCTTATAGCAAATTTCTGACAAACCTCCTATGTAATCCAATACATGTTATGGAATTGTTTCTGCAAGATATTTCTCCTTTTAAAAATATGTATACTTAAACCTTAATGCATCTTCTAAAGTAGCCTTAGAGCCCAATCTTGAGCTCATACTGCTGGTGCTGTGCTGATAGTGGGTGTCACAAATGTGCCGTAAAGGTTTTGTGGACCCCAGTACTGCTCCAGTGCCAGAGCTAGCTCAGCCCAACCAGATGCTCTGCAGTTGATGGTGACATAGAATGCCAGGGGCAGAGAGATGAGTTGGGGAATGGGGAAGAAGTGGGGAGTAAGTATCCTTGGGTGTGGGCAGGGAGAGGATGGGGAAGAGATGTGGTGGTGGTTGGATGGTGGGATGGTGGTGGGACAGAGGGCAAGCTCAGCTCCACCAGATCATGTGAACCTCATTGAGCCTTGTGTCATGACAGGGAAGCTTTTAATTGTGCGACAATTCTATAAATGTCACAGAATTGAGTAGCCCCATTGTGGGCTACTTTCCATATCTGGGGGATGTCCCCTCCTCCTGAGTAGCTGAGTAGCCAAAGTCCCCTCCTCCTGAGTAGCTGCCTGCCTGTGGTAACTTGTAGCAATCTGTAGCATTTTGGTGCTGCGGGAGTCCTGATGCTACAAACACCTTTGGATTGGGCTGCCCTTTCCTTCCATTACTCAATGTTTTAGTAGGGTTGCCATATGTCCCAAAAAACAAGGACAATCCCAATTTTGGGATTTGTGTTCACATACTGGCAAATCGGACAGACGTTCCTGTCCTGATTTTGTGGAAGAAAATTATGGCAACCCTATGTTTTAGTATTCTCTTCTCCTCTACATTTCCACTTCCTCTGTGTCTTCTCTCTTATATTTCGAACTCAGTGAGTGATTAAGAAGAAGAAGAAGGAACAAGGGAGGCATGTTGGGGATCAGCAATAGGTGCCACCAATTGGCTGCCTGAAGCATCCTTTTCAGTTCGCCTCTTGGATGGGCCAGTGCTGAACTCGTGCCCCCCACTTAAGGCAAAATCCACAGCAGTTATGGGTCCACACAGTTATGTCACCCTCTAGTGTTATCTTATGGAAAGTCATCTTAACTGCTCCGGAGCAAGGGGCTTAATTTCACTTTAGGATATAGGCCTATATCACTTTTCCAACTACCTTATCCTTTACTCATAAGAAAGGTGTTCCAACTGACCCCACCACCACTTTTTGGTTCACCAATTCTGTCCTTCCCATCCCTTCCACTCTGCAGGCCAGCAGAGAGCCTACATTCAGGCCTTGCCAGCATCCTGGCAAGAATTCCTTCCCTTCCAAGTAGCAGAATTGCATATGAGTGCCTCAAAATGAGAGATTTAGCTGACAATCCAGAGTAACTACGGGAGCACATAAGAGACATTATTTATTGCAGTTATTAGTTATTGCACCACCTAGTGAAAACCTATGGGAAACTCATATTGCAATCCAGAATAAATTGTTCTTACACTGGAGCAAGGACTCCCCGTAGTTACTCTGGATTGTGCCCTAAAGTCTAGTCTTATTAAATAATGATGAAATCATTGACGAACACTCATGGGCTATAGAACTGAGCTTCTCTCCGTCATTCTTCTATCAAAACTACAGATATACTGCACATGGATCCACCAAATCCTTGGGAGATCACTAGTACTGTAGGTGAATATAAAATGGCATTTCTGGAAAAAATTACTCAACTGTAATATTTCTTCTGCTGATCTGCTTTTAATATAGTTAGAGAAGCAGTTTTGGAATAAAAGTGATTCTAGTTTGTGAAGCTGTATCTTTAAGCATCCAGAGTATATCCAATGAGAAGACTGGTCAGAAAAAACAACTCTGACAATCATAAAACAACTTTTTTTCCAAGCAAAACAGAAGTGGGAGAGTCTCAATGCTGAGATTCTGCTGCTGTCACCATCTTGCTAACATCTGCTGGTTTGTGAGAAACAACAGCAACTATTAACCAGACTTGCGTTATTCTTGACAAAAGCATTTAAAAAGTAATTCTACCTGTTTTTGGAGCTGTTGTTTATGAAAAGATACCCAGAATCAATTAGTTCCCCTCCCCAGTATTATGCAATAACTACATATCTTGTGGCATTAACGCAGCACAAATGAAGGAAGCCTAAAATGGATGGCAATTATTTCTGATATGTCTCTGTCCATGTGATGAGCACACCTTTGCTGTTAATGGAATCTGTGGACTCTTGTCCAAGGAAGACAATTTGTCTATCACATTATATAATCTATAGACCCAGCGATGCAGACACAAATCTTATTTCACAAGATCTCATGCTGTCATAGGTTAGAAGAGATTATCCTGTCATGTAGTGTGACTATCAGCTGGATCCTAAAGGATTTAAGTTGAACATCTTGGATTTAAGCTGATCATCTGGAAATGTTTGTAATGGTGTTTTCTGCTTGAAATCCTGCAATCCAATGCCAGCAAAAGGCAGTGATTTGTGACACTGAGATCAGTATTCCCATCCCAATCACCTTACTAGAAGGAAGTGATCTAATGGAATAGTCTTGAAGTCGCTCACTTTTCCCTGCTTTCTTCTTTTGAGAGAGAAAAAATGGAAACAATCTGGCCAGGATAGAGGTATGTAAACAGCACCACTCTTCCATATGGGATGATCTGCAAATTATATTGTCTGTCTGATCCTGTTATGTTAGATGTTGTTCAACCAATATAGGCTGATATGGATGAGCTCCTGTGCTCTTGATATGGCTCATAAAAGGGGGCCGACCAAAAGGGGGCCGACTTGGAGGAACAGGCAGCCGAAATGGATGAAAGGAGGAGATTGTAAATGCTTGTCTCAAAGAGGGCAAAATCCTATCTGTCATTAAGGAGATGATGGTAACACTTGCCCTCACAGAGCCCATCCTATGTCATCCTATTCCAAACATTACCAACTAGTTTCTCCTCTCTTCTTTTGTGGCAAAGGCCCACTTCCTCCAAAGCATCTTGATGAAAACCAATTACTTCAACCCATTTCAATCTTGCTTTCACCCTTGCTTTGGAGCGGAAACTTTCTTGGTTGGTCTGGTTGATCATGATGACCCAGGCTGGAAACTAGATAGAAATAGTGTGTCTTGGTGCATTCTTCTAGACTTCTCAACATAGTTTGATGACTCTCTTCTCTTCTTTATGGGACGGCTCTGAATGTTCAATCTGGAACTATCTGAAACTCCCTTCTACAGAAGGTTCACAGTGTATCTTCACTCACAGCCTTCAAGACACGTGGACTTCACATTCAATATCTGATTGTGACTAAGAATTACCTATCCCGAAGGTGCCACTAGACTGAAAGGGAGCTAATGTAGTGTCAGTCTTTTAAAATGGGAAAAACGAAGACCTGGGATATTACAGACACATCAGTCAGACTTCAGTACCAGGAAATATATTAGAACAAATTATAAAATATATAGTCTGCACACATCTGGATAACAACTCAGTGATTAATAGAAGCCAACTTAGATTTATCAAAAATAAATCTTGCCAGACAAATCTCATCTCATTTCTTTGATTGGGTTACTAGCTTACTGGACAGTGGGAATGCTGTGGATGTAATTTATCTCAACTTCAGCAAAGCTTTTGACAAGGTTTCCCATGGAATCTTAATCAGCAACTTGGTAAAATATAAATCAATGGTTCCCACACTTCTATGGGGAACTGTTTAAGTTTTGGGGGTGTGTGTGTGAGGATGGTAGGGACATGATGCCCAAGAATGTGCTGCTCCTGGGGACTGAAGAGTGGGTTTTCATGTACCTCAGCCAGTGCCAGCCTCTGGATGGTTTGGGTACCACTGGAGACACCTCCTAGGGATCCACAAAACCTGCGGATTGTGTCACTGTTATTAAGGGGACAGGCCCAGCTGCTTCCCACACTTCAGGGTTGTGACTCATCAGTTTGAGAACCATACATGATAAAATTCTTAACTAGATTCACAATCGGTTGGAATGGATGACCATATAACGGTGTTCATCAGTGGCTTTGGATCAGTCTGGAAGACAGTTTTGATTGGAGTGTCCCAGGGCCTTGACCAGTCAGCCCAGACTTGGGGACCTGGTTGGGGGCCTAAACCTTTAGTTAATGTTAGGGGTCCTTTCTACTCTTCAGTAATAATGTCAAAATCATGATTTGGTGACTTGCTAGGACAGTTTTCAAATCCTTTTCAGAAGTTCTACAGTTTATATCAGTGTTTCTCTAAACTTTTTGGCTGGTGGCTCTCTTGACCTATTGGGCCACTGGCTTGAGGCTACAATCTTATACATTGTATAGTGTGGCAGAATTTTTGTGATGATTCCATTACTCCCCCAGTTGGTTTTCACAGCTCCCTGGAAGCCACAGCTCCCAGTTTGGGAATCATTGGTTTGGCAATTTAATTCCCAAATTATGAGCGCCATGCTGTATTGTTCAACTTCAACCACATCTCTAGTCGTGCCTTACAAACAGAAAAGGGAACATCAGGTCAGAGCTGTGCTGCACAAATTCTGCAGCAGAGCAGGACGGGTACAGTTATTATTTTCCACCTTCTTTTCACTAAACAAACCAACTACATGTTCTTTTCATAGAACAAACCAAGTACAAGCAGAATATATTGTTGCTGCTTGATTTGACCAGATTGACAAATGGCCCCAGGGTCAGGGTGGCCTAACTGGCTTCATTTTGTGGGCCACCTTGTGCCAGTCACTCTAATCTTGATTGCCTTCTCACAGGCGTCAACACAGCAAACCTCAAGGTGAGGCTGGCGTTTCACAGGCCTTTGCTTCAACCATAAGCTGCTTATTTTTTGAGCAAACAAGGTAAATTCATAGTTTAAGCAGCTTTCGCGGAATATCAGCTAAATTGGACTCATAAAATGGTCTGCTCCCCGTCTGTAAAATACAGTGCTTCTCTCTGCTATTGAGCTTCACATATAAACTATGCAGACGCCTCAGCTCTAGAATGCATTAGCTATGCATAGTTACCTCTGCCTCAAGGTAAAGTAGAAATGAAAGGGGGGGGGGAAGCCGAAGATGGCACAGCTATATATTTTGTAGAGAAACATTGAAGGTCAAAATACCATTGAATGGAAGAGACTAGATGGAAAGACAGAAAATCAGGTAATTATGGAAGCAAAAAAAGACCCATCAGGTCAGGAGCCAGCATGAGACTATAAGAGATGGAGGCTGTGAATGTGAATGAATGGATGTATAAACAGAGAATAGGTTACATCTTAAAAAATGAACGTTCCATGAATTTTAACGGTAAAGGATTCTTGACTGGCGGGAATACTTGTCAGATAAGTAACACTTATCTGATTTTGCTAGACACTGACATTGGAGTGTGAATCCACAAGACATTGTCCAGTATGTTAAGAGCAGGGGTCTTCAAATCCCCACCTAGAGGCCGGATGCGGCCCTCAGTGAGCCTCAATGTGGACCCCAGCAAGTCCCTTCTGTCTGGCCCTTGGGCAAGCCTTGTAATGCACTCAAATACATTCTTATATGTAAATTTATTCAAATTTGAAATGTAAATTAGTTTTTTGGCCCCCAACACCATGTCAGATTGATGATGTGGCCCTCCTGCCAAAAACTTTGTAGGCATCTGTGTTAGAGCCATACATTTGTACCCCATGGATCTTGACAGCACAGCCAACTCACTTCCCCAAACCAATGGAAACTTTACTTGTAACACAATCCTATAAAGGGTTGGGTTGGTATGCAGATGGTTTGACAAGAGCGCTGCTCTGCTGCTGTAAAATGGGTGCTTATGCTACATGCAGTGGCATTCAGTGACTCTGAAAAACCTGCTAAGCAAGCAGTGACGGCAGGACATGTTGACATGGGTCAGGGAGGAGACGAAGAGAGAGAGTGTCTGGGAGTAGAGAGGGAAGAATGGTGCACGAATATGGCAGATAATGGAAGCAGCTTCCACCAATATTCGTGTCTCATTTTTCCTCCTGTTCCCTCTCCCTTACTCACCTCAGGTAGTCACCTCAGACTTGTCACAAGTCACCTCAGACTTGTGACAGCAAACACACTGGTGCTGAGGTACCCCACTGGGTAATGGAGGCTTATCCCCAGATAAGGGAATGAATATTCCCTTAGCTAGAGGAGACTACAGTGACTCCACACACAGAGGATGCAGTATGTCTGTTCTACTGGTATAGCTGCATTGGTAGGAAGGATTTATGGTAGTTAGGTTTGGGCTGGTAGACGATCATATGAAATTGCATCCAGATATTCATCCAACCAAGTTATTATTGATCCGGACATCTCCAATGTCTCAGGCAGGGGCCTTTTCCAACCCTGCTTGGAACAAGAAGAACACTCAGTGTTGGGATGGTTGACCTTGAGACCACCCCTGCTTAACTGGTTCCAGGCAAAATCAAGGTGAATACAACTCTCCACTAGCAAATCTCCCATGGTCGAACACTTTCCTCTGTATGGCAGCTACCCTGACCCTCACCCCTCAAAAACCTCTCACTTTGGGAAACGTTGGTGCAACAAATGGAAGTGGAAAACTGAGCTCCAAAAATGATGGAGAGCTGGAGAAAATGACATTCTAGAGGAATTCCGGTATCACCCTTTATGGCACAGGTGTCAACACAAGGCCCGTGGGCTGAATGCAACCTGCCTCACCATTTCAAGTGCCCTCAAGAACTTCTTCACACTTTCCTTGGAGACAGCCCCATTGACTATAATGGGACTTACTTCCAAGTACACATGCATATAATTAGTCTCCGGCCCTTGGAAAACACCATTAACACTAACCGGCCCTGTGTAGGAAATGAGTTCAACACTCCTGCTCTATGGGAAAAAAAAGTGCTCAGTAAACAATTCCTTGAAGAAAATTCTAATCAACTTCTCCTGTCATTGTTGGCACCCTTCATCACCCTTCATCACCCTGCCCTTTTCATCACCCCTGCTTTTATACATCCTAAAGGTCTGCCACTAATGATCCTTTCTGCAATAGATGCCAGTTAAATATGTGAACCACTGAATCATGGTACCACCTCAAATCCTGAATAAGTTCTTGATCATTGACAGGATGCCCAGGATAGAAGTAAATATGCTGACCCCAAACATCAGTCATGAACTAAGCATGTGCTAGGCATGAAAGAGCATGTTGTCATAGTTCTAGTGTTGGACTTAGACCTGGAAGGTCCAGGGTCAAATACCTGTTCAGCCACAAAACTTTCTGGGTGAACTTGGGCCAGTCACTATGCTTCAGACTCACCTACCTCAAAGGGTTGCTATAAGGAAAAAAAGGAGAGGTGTAACCATACACATCACCCTGTGATTCATTGGGAAAATAGAATTGTGAAATTAAAAAAAAAACTTATGTAATAGTAATAAGACAACATAAGCCATCTCGAAAGATAAAAGGTTAAGAAAATTTTGAAAGATGCTTATTTGAAAGGTCATCCAGTATTTCTGCGATGACACCAGGGCTAGTGGGAATGTCACTCAAGAATACCTCTATCATTCTATTCTACCTCCTTCGGAAGGAGCCTCCCAATGGTCCTGTGTTGCTCACATTGTCATTATCTTACAAAGGCATTGGAGAACCAGAACAGAATCAAAAGGCAAAGATCATTGCTGAGAGAAAGGTTAAGAAGGACTAAAGTATAGATAATAAGTGATAAGTAACGCGACCGCTCCTCTAATCAGGCACAGAAAGGGATTGAGAAATCAAACTAGAATCAAGGAGTTGAAAGGGACTCACAAGGTCAACTAGCCCAACCCCCTGCCTATAGCAGGAAATCTTCCTTAAAGTCCTCATTAAGATGAGGGAAACTCCTAAGTCCTTGTGGGGCAGGAGATTGCAGCAACATAATCCCAGGATCAAACAACTTTTAGAAGAGAAAAGGCACAACTTTGCCTTGGACAAATTGGCCAAGTTGCCTGATGCTGTCTTTCTCAGAATCACTCTGCTGTTGGCGAAAGGAGGGAGGTTCTGGCTTTCTTGAAGTTAGTGATGAGCTGGGTTACAGGAGTCCCCATTCCCTGAAAATTTACAAAAAAAACTGTGATTGGAAGTAACTTTCAGTGTCAGATCATGAAAATGGAAGTTACTACTAACTGAATTTAAATCAAAGCTCAGAGAGTTGTGGACATGTCTGCAGGGGTTCCCTATAATGTCAGGCCCCAGCACTGGCTCCAGGTAAGCCAGGTACTGTTCTCTTACTCCAGTTTTAGCATGGTACTGGAGATTGCATTGCTGCAATCTCCCTGTCCCTTAGAAGGTCAAACCCAAGCTCACTGCTGGCTGGTGGATCTGAACCAGTGTTTTTTTAAAAATCTAGAAATAAAGGTGGGGGTACTTACCATGAAGGGCAGGGGTACTCACCATGAAGATGATATTTGCAATCATAGGCATATCTACTTGGGGCCTGAGCTCCTGTCCTTAGCCCAGCTCTGTGACGCAGCTGGAACCAATCATACTGGCTCTGCCTTTCCATTGGACTATTTCAGTGGCGTGGAGAGGGGGGATTTGCTGCTTGGGTAACAGCAGGGCCTCCAAGAGAAATTTCTTAAGGTGGTACAAAACCCATTTGGGGCCCCTAAGACTTGCAAAATTATTTTGAAATAAAAAAATTGAGGCTAATTAATGTGCAACAAACTTCAACAAGTGCTCATTTACTGATCATATAAAACATTATGTTAAAACATACCAGTATTCAAGTAGTGTGACAATATAAAATACTAAAATCTTATCAAGGAAAAAATTAGAAAAAATTTAACTATTTAATAAGTGCTTTTCTGGCTTTCTTATGTGCAAAACTTCTAATAACGCTTTGATAATAAAATATCAAAACTTTGATAATAAAATATCAAAATCAACTTGTCTGGCAATGCTAGACTCAATGCTTAGTCTTGCTAGGTCAACAAGTTGAGTTTGTGACATAATAGACCGCAAATAATTTTTTACAAGTTTAAGCTTACTGAAAGATTCTTCAGCAGATGCTACTGTAACTGGAATTGTCAACAATATTCTCAAGCTAATACAATTTGTATTTGGAAATAATTCACACAATTTGTATTCTGTTAACAAATTTAGTAATTCTAAAGGTTTCAGCTCCGGTTTTCCAAAACTGGCCTTGCGTACAACTGGTAAACGTTGCATTTCTTCTGCAAGATCATCATCAAGTTCTGAAGAATATTGATGAGCTAACCTTTTTGCTTTTTTACTATAGAACAAAAGTTTAAAAAAAACTTACAATGTTTGAAATTGTATGTATGCATGCATGTGTATGTATGTATGTATGTATGTATGTATGTATGTATGTATCAAATTTGCAAATGATACCAAGCTGGGAGGAGTAGCAATCACAACAAAAGACAGGAGAAACCTCCAGGAGAATCTGGATAAACTGGAATCCTGGGCTGTAACAAATAGAATGAACTTCAACATAGAGAAGGGCAAGGCCCTGCAGTTAGGCAATAAAAACCAAAAACACAGGTATAAAATGGGGGGTACTTGGCTTGACAGCACATGTGAGCAGGACCTTGGGGTCACCGTGGATCACAAGCTGAACATGAGTCACTAGTGTGATGTGTCTGCAAAGAAGGCAAATGCCATTTTAGGCTGCATGAAGAGGACTGTAGCTTCCAAGTCGCGAGAAGTTCTGGTTCCTCTTTATTCAGCATTGGTCAGACCTCACCTTGAGTACTGTGTTCAGTTCTGGGCACCTCACTTGAAGAAAGATGCAGCCAAACTGGAGCAAGTCCAGAGGAGAGCGACAAGAATGATCAGTGGGATGGAAGGGAAGCCCTACGAGGAAAGGTTGGGGGAACTTGGGATGTTCAGCCTGGAGAAGAGGAGGCTGAGAGGAGACATGATTCCCTCTTCAGATACCTGAAGGGCTGTCATAGGGAGGAAGGGGCTCATTTGTTCATAGCTGCTACTGAAAGCAGAACTAGAACCAATGAGTACAAACTGCAAGAGAGGAGATTCCGGTTGGATATCCGGAAAAAATTCCTGATGGTGAGGGCGGTTCAGCAGTGGAACAGATTGCCAAGGAAGGTGGTGGACTCTCCCTCACGTTGAGCCTCTCAAGCAGAGGCTCGACGAGCATCTGTCAGGGATGCTCTAGGAGGATTTCCTGCTGCAGGCTGGGGGTTGGACTAGATGACCTGCTAGGTCCCTTCCAACTCTAGGATTCTGTGACTCTATGATTCTATGTGTGCATGCATGTGTATATATGTATATATGTGTGTGTATGAACATATACCGTATATGTTAGTAACAAACACTCAAATGGTCCTTCAGTCATGGGCCCCTCTGTAGCTCTTGGGCCCCGGAACAATGTACCTGCTGGACCCCCCTCTCAAAGGCCCTGGGTAACAGCCTATCCTCCATATCAATCTAACCCAGGCTTTTGTGCTTCGCATACAATATATGCAGCGCCAAGTACGATACCATAGTCTCTCAAGACTGATGGAGGCCTGCTGCTACTTGTGGCCACAGAGGTGTCTGTACTCACCGCACAAGGTGCCAGTACTCTGTACCGGTGACTACTCCCTCAAAAAGACTCCTGGTCTGAACACTTATTTTGTATTTGAGGCAAGCATTAGGAGCTCTCCATAAAGAACTCTGTATTTCTGACGCAGCATTTCCTTGAAATGAATAAAATGACACTTTTGGGATATTAGGGACAATGCAGAGTTTGTGATCTCCAACTGATTTTGTCCTGAGAGGAACTCAACCACATCTCACAACAGAATCCCACCTCTCATGGAAGTGGTGTGTCTTGCAATGGAGTCTATTCCTATGGAGACTCTGACTTCCACATGGCAGCACATTACAACAAAAGTATATCCAGCCATAGATCAGGAAAAAGTCTTTAGTGCTCCAAGATGCACACTAGGTAATAACCAGACGTGAGAGATAAAGTAGAATCTTTAATGTGCCTCAAAATACTTAATGCTCAAAGGAGTACATGGCAACTGAGGGTGTTCTCTGCCACCAACCACTATGCGCAAGCCATGTGCATATTTCATAGCTGGGGCTGCTGGGGGAAGAGATGGGAAAGTTACTGAGATGGTGTGGAGAATGTCTTAAGCCAAAGGCAATCAAAGTGGAAAGTGAAAAGTACGTGCAGAATATTTCTACTGCAGTTTAAGATTCAGGCCAAGGATTTTTGTCTTCATAAATATTTATTTTTCTATGTGGCTAGATTTAGTTTGATACAAAAGACAATCACTGAATGTGTGTGACTTATAAATCTCATCCACCTCATTCTTGAAAGCATGCAGATTATAAAAAATGACTTTTAAACAAAGTCTATGGAGCAGGAAAAAACTGTATAAGCTGTAAGAATGTCATACATCCCTCATTGTTTTGCATGTTGAATCTAGTAGGCTGTACAAACAAAATGAAAGTCAACATCCCTAAGATCATTTTAATAATTCCCAACACATAATAGCTCTCCTCATGAGTGACAGCCACAATATAGCCTGAATAATAATTAGAGCTTTGTGAAAAGCTGTAGGGCCTGACCGTGCCCTGGAGAGCAGTGCGCCAAAGAAGCTCCTGTCACAATACCCACATAGGGAGTAGGGCACAGGGACAGATCAAGTGCCTTGGTCATACTTCTCCAAGAGGAAAAGGGGGTCTAGTGGTAGGGGACACTATCACAGATCGTGCGTGGTTTTCCAATGTGGGAGATTTGTTGCAATTGCCAGCCCAATCCTAAATGACAGATCCACTAAAGGAATGCTGAAAGTGTCAGGCCACTGCTGGGAGTGCCACAGAGTAAGTGATATCATCATTGCACACAGTTGACAGCAACATGCACATTCCAATGGAGAAGCCACCCATTGCTGCTGCTGTTATGTTGGCTGCAGGCATGAGCTGGGAGGAGGAGGAATGGGGGATGTCTGGATAAGGAAGGGTTGGGTAAGAAGTGAAACAAGAGAGGAAGGGGTGGAGGATTCCAGTACATCAGGATCCTATGCCAGTTTCTTTTCCCTTAGATCTGAGATAGCAAAATGGCTGGCACAGCTCTGAGGAGACCCCCTTGGACAGTGGAGGGTTGCTCTAGGGTAAGGAAACTTTTGTTACTAATTTATTTGATGCTAACTTTTGTTCCTGTACTGTGGGGAGACTTTCATGACACTCCCCCACTCTAGGATGCTTTGTTGGCACAGTTCATCAGCAGGGGAGGTTTAATTAGGATCAAAATGATAAATAATTGAACCAGAGGTGTGAGGTCAGCACAATAAACTTAGGATGGCAATGAGCTGGCATGGGCTGTGGGTCTGTGTGCATGCTGGAGAAAGTCTGGATTCTTTGATTTAAAAAGAAAACAGTCTAGCAGCCAAATCTTACACTCCAGAGATACCAGCATATCTCAATATATGCCGATGCATCAACAGACCTGTTGTCTCATTGTTAGCAAATAGGAAACTATTCTTCATACTTTAGTTATTTTAAAAAAAATTTCAACTGGTCTTGGGTGGGACTCCATGGACTTTCATCTCCAGAGGTCTTCTGCGTTGTCCCTCCATGTCACATACAGTGGCGTCATTAAAGTTTGTGTCACCTGGATTTGTGTTGTCCTGTGTCACATGCCAATGACTAGACCATACAGTGCTTCCAGAGGTGTCCCGAGGGTGTAGCACGGGGTGCGGCCAGCCATGGGCAGAGTTTGGCAGATCATTTGCAGGGGGTGCCAAATGCTTGAGCACTTCAGAGCTGCATGATCACAGAAGAGTCTTTGGACAACGCTGGCTCTAAAAGCTTAGAAAAGGGGATGAGCACTGCACCCTAGAGTTGGACACGACTGGCAGTTAATCTGCGGGAGATACCTAGGCTATCGGAAGAGCACTAACATTAGTGCTAGCCTGTCTACTGCTTTGCAGAGTCTATCCAATTCTAAGCGGGGGTTGGACTAGATGACCTAATGGGGGACCCTTCCAACAGTGTGACTCAGCTTAGTGCAAAAATGTGCAAATGGTCCTTTAATTGCAAATATTATTAGTGTTAAAGTCTGTCTGCTCCTCTGAAGAGTCTTTCCTATTCTAAGCAGGGGGTTGGACTGGATGACCTAATGAGATCCCTTCCAACTCTTTTGATAGGGGTGAAATTTCAGTCCTTGCTACAGATGAAATTTTGGCTAGGTATGCCACTAAGTGCTTCCTCTGAACTTCTATGTCTTACATCCTCCCAGATAGCTGTTGTTGCTTGCAGTGATGCTAAGCGTTAAATGCTGGGTGAGGTGCTCTCTGAGGTGCTCTTTGATTGTGTCCTCTTGTACTGGCTGATTTTTGTGGAGTAGTCATGGATAGCCCAAGGAAGGAGCTATCTTTCCATCCTTCCTGTTCTGTGCTCAGAATGACCTGCCTTGGGTGTGAGTTTATGTGGGTGGGATAAGGGGACTTGAATCCTGGATGCAAGTGTTCTAAGCAGATCTGTAGCTCCCTCAAGAGATGGTGGTGATGTGGCATCCTTGTATTATTGTATGTGTGGAGTTGTCAACAAAGTGCCATAAGTTATTTCTGTGCCACTCCTGGGGGATTGTTAGACCAGTGCATAGACATGTGCTTGCCTCGCTACATCAACACAGGAATGGGAAGACCAATGAGTTGTGCTGGCCTAGGTTAGGATTGCACACTTAGGGTATGATAGATGTCTGAATAGGATAAGATAATCTAATCATGCTTGCCATCTCTAACCATAAAACAATAAAGGAGTCCTCCACATGTTTCCCTGTTAGTCTTAACTGACTCTAAAGATGCTGCTTAAACCCATTACAAGGCTGAAGATCCAGGGCTGTTTGTGGTCATTCGGCCAACATGACTAAACAACAAAGCTCACACAACGATGTTACTTTCCCACCAAAGTGGCACCTATTTATCTACATTTATGTGCTTTTGAAGTGCTAGACTGGCAATAATGCTTACCTTAAATATATATTATAACAACAAGGGAGAGAAATTTCACCCATAAACATTATGTTGAGTCAAACTGTTAGACTAGATCAGGGCTGTCAAATTCAATTCACACAGTGGGCTGAATAGCATTCATGACACCTGCTGACGGCTGGAAGTGGTGACATTATGCAGGGAGTGACATAATTAAAGCAGATGATGGCCAGAAATAAGCACTTTGTTCTCACATAGAAATTCATTAGCTGCAAATGACAGATGAGAAAACGGACAAATCGTGATCATATTTTCAAGATATGAGAGCCCAATTATCACACTGGGGGAGCTCAATTATCACACAGGCCACCCTTTCAGCACTGCCTTTTGTGACATAGTTTCACTTTGTAGCTGAGAACTGGTCTGAAAAATGATGCCGCACCTTGACTGCAGTTGCAATCCTAACCTCCATCTAGGACAGCCTAAGTCCAGCATAAATCATGTGCTGACCTGGGGATGTCACAAAAGTGCAATAAGGCACTTCTGCCCCACCCCTGGGAGGATTAGGATGGTGTACAGACATACCCCAACTTCCTCACACCACCATGGGAAGTTATGCCAGCTGAGTTAGGCTAGCCTAAATTGGTTAGGTTTGCACTGTGTGTCTCTTTCTCTCACCCCTCATGATTTTACCCCATAGTGTCCCCTTACCTTACAGTGTTCCTTGTTTTCCCATATCCATGAAAGAAGCTGAAAGTGTGGCTCTGAAGAGCCCAATTATTAAAGAGGTGACTTATGTAGGTCACTTTAATATAAAGATCAATACAGAACTTTTTTCTAGAAATAAAGGTGGGGGTACTAACCATGAAGTTGTTATTTGTAATCGTAGGCATGTCTACTTGGGGGGGGGGAGTGCTCACCACAGGAGTGCTGTTACTCAAACAGAGGTGCTGTTACAATATACTTTGGGTCTATAAGATCTTCTGGGGGCCACTTCCAACCTGTGGGCATTATGTTTGACTCCTCTGACCAAACACATTACGGGCTCAATCCAGAGTAACTACAGGGAGTCCTGGCTCTGGTATAAGAACAACTTACTCTGGATTGCAATATGAATTTCCCATAGGTTTTCACTAGGTGGTGCAGTAACTACGGGTGCACATAATGTCTCTTACATGCTCCCATAGTTATTCTGGATTGTAGGGCAAGTTTGACACCCTCTGCTCTGATTGCCAGCAACACTCCTGGGTGTTAGGCAAAATAATTTGCCTTGAATCTAACTGGAAATGCCACAAATTGAATCTAAGACTTTCCACATACAAAACATGTGTTCCACCACTGTTCCCCTCTTATACACCCCATGGTTGCTCTGGTTGCTCCTCCAGTTCTTTTGCACTGATGAAAGTTAGAACATCAGCATTAATCTCATCTTCTTTTGTACCACTGCTATTGAACTGAAATTCCCAGCTGGGTTTTTCTCATTTTAATAAAATAACAAATGTAAAACCAAGCAGGATTTGGCAGTGCTTAGTCCGGCTGGATCTGTTTCCACAATGCCAGGGCACGTTCCTTGAGAATGAATGCTACTTTGAAGACATGGCTGGCCACCTGCAGTCTTAGGAGTGTTTGTATTTTAAAACCTTCTCAAAATCTGCTGCCCAATTAATCTGGGGTACCATTTTTAGTTGCTTGAAATGCATTTAATCAATCAAATGGATTAATAAATTAAGTATTGCATAGCCCTTCTCAGAATATGGGTTGATCTCTCTCATAAACAAAGGCAAGGCAATCTCCTGCCCCCTGCTGTCACCTTTACTAGCTCCAACAATTCCTGTCTTCTGGGAAATGCTGAAGAATAGAATGGAACAGATTGACTCACAAGCCTTTTCCCCCAAGGGAACTTCATGTTTAGTTTCTCTTTGCCTATTAAACAGTGATACAAGATACAACACTGACGATGACTTGTACAACAGTGACGATAACTTATACATAACATGTATACATAAAATCCAACTGTTACTTATTCAGAGCAAGGTTAACATGTTGTTTACTATAGAAAAGAAGCATCTTTCCCTTTAAACCCCAATAGTGCAGCTTGTACCATTTTTGTTAGTTTTTTAACATATTTTGTTAAATATATACAATATAGACAGACAGACAGACAGACAGACTGACTGACTGACTGACTGAGTGACTGATTGATTGATTGATTGATTGATTGATTGATTGATTGATTTGGCTGCACTTAACACTTCGTGAACTTTTGTTGTTGATAATAAAAGGTATTTCACACCCACAAAACCAGAGTACTTCAGTACTGTACAGTATTTTCTTTATTACAGTGTTTTTTAGTGGATTAAAGTGTTTTGTAATCATTTTTATATAGAGTGAATATTTTTGGTTTGTGGAACCAATCTTTTGAGTTTCCATAATCTCCTATGGGAAAATCTGCTTTGGATTACAAGTATTTTGGATTATAAACATGCTTCTAGAACGAATTATGCTTGTAAACCAAGGTACCATTGTATATAAAACTGAAGAATTACTGACTGACTCACTCACTCACAGTGGAGCCCACTGCACACTGTGCGGTGGTGCCCAATGCCCAGTGGTGTCTGGTAAGGATGTCCTGTGCTCAGTAGGGATGCCCAGTGCACACTGGTGCCTGATCATACCTGCTGCCTTCTTCAGCCTCTATGACTTTCAGAAAGGATTGGACAAATTTCTAGGAGAAAGGTCCATCATGGGTTACAAGCCATAATGAATATGAGAAAACTCTTTTTTAAAAAAAAGATGTAGGCAACTTCAGAAAGCCAGAAGAAGGGCAAGGCAACCAGATGCAGATTTTTTGTTGTCTTGCATGCTCCCTGGGGCATCTGGTGGGCCACTGTGAGATGCTGGACTAGATGGGCCTTTGGCCTGATCCAGCGGGGCTTTTCTTATGTTCTTATTGAGCCCATTGCAACTTTAGAGAACAGGGATTTTAGGTGATAATAACTTTTCTGGTCCTCTAATGTCCAATAATTGGGTTGTATGGTAAATGCAAGTTTCTCTTGGCTTTTTATAAACTGAGCAATGAAGTAAATCAAACCCTCTGCTTCAAGTACCGATAGTCCAGCCATTTGCCTTTTTGCAACCATATGTTGCTGCAGATCTGCCACATACTGCAAATCTATAAGGAGGCCTGCTTGACTGTGTTCACTGATGGGGCACTTGCAGGGGAGAAGACATCTTTGGATCTTCTGTACCTTGAAAGTCATTCTAAATTACTTCGAGATTGAGGGTTCCATGGCTGCTTGATTAGCAAAGCTGGTAATTTAAGGCTACAGAGTGTGGACAGCAGATGTTACTTTGCCAAGGGAATGCCATATGACAATTTATTTTCTCAATAATTATGAAAGCTTTGGTAGGACTCCTAGAAAGGATGAAAGTCAATGAACTGCTCCTCAAGAAACGAACAGCCTTGTCACACTGATCTACATTATTATTTTTCGCCTGTGCCAGCTAATCCCCTTCCTCCCCCCCCCCCCCAACACACAGTTCTGGAATAACATGATGAGGCAATGAACAGGTTGAATCATAACTTTTATTAATTTAATATCTGTTCCCCTTTATTTTAAGCCAATATTCCCAAACCTAGTATTGCAACACAGTCAGACCCTGCTATCTGCAGTCCTGGCATCCATGAATTTGATTTACTGTGGATTCAAGTAGATACCAGAGTCCAAGTTTTTCAATACTGTTTTAATGTACACTGACTGGGCAGGTGTTGTGCCAGGCATCAGCCAGGTCAGATACTGGACAGGCTGACCCTTGAGTTTCAGTACTGGTTATTGCACCCAGTATCCCATTAGGGAACAGATGGAGGACCATGGGAGGACCAGCACAAACTATCAGTCAGATACTAAGCCTCCAACTCCCTTCATGATGCCACCTGAGTATGTAAAATGTCAGGAATTAGGAAATAGATCAGAGGAGCAACACACCTATTTTGGCAAAAGATAATCTGGTTACATCAGTTAATGTAATCATGGTAATAAACAGTGTTGGAAATTGTATGCATTGATGTTTAGAACGTTACCTGATATCCAGATCTACAGTATTAATCTGTATTAATATACGGTGATGCATAATATACTGTATTAATATATGGTGATGCATATTGTGGCAAAAAAACAAAACCCTCCAACAATTTTCTATATACACTGATGGAGTCTGAACTGTCAGTAACAAACTGGGAATGAGATCTTGAAAGTGTGATGGATTGTGCACTGAAAATGTCAGCTCCATTAGCAGGGACAATGAAGAAGGCAAATTCCATGCTAGAAATCATAAGGAATGGGATCAGTACTGAGAATGCTAATATTATACTGTCTCTGTATTCATATGTGGTTGGGGCCACATTTGGAATATGATGGTACAGTTTTAGTCAAGCACACCCCAAAAAAGGATAATACTGAAGATGGAAAAAGAGCAAAATTGAGCCATTGGAATTATCAGAGGGCTGGAATGCCTTCCTTATGAGGAAAGGCTGCAACATTTGGGGATCTTATAGGTTTTTAGCTGTTAAAAAAGAAAGTAACAGGACTGATTGAAACAGATGTACAGTTATGTATGGTAGGGAGAGAGTTTTCTTTCTCTTTCACAGTACTAGATGATACTGATGGGAGATTTTGGAGGAGGAAAAGGAAATGGTACCATACAGTGCTTAAGGAATCTGTGCAATTAAATGTGATGATGGCTACTGAATTGACGGTTTTATAAGGACAGTGGAAAAATTTGTGATGTGCAGTACTATCAACAACTCCTGGTTATGTTGACTATGTGCTACCTTCAGTTCCAGCAGCAGGATGCATCTGAAGACCAGTTGCAGAGGCACAGTAGTGGAAGAGAAATTCAGGGTCCATGTTATTTGAAAATTTGGTACCTATGGATTTAATCATCCACCAGTTTGGGGATCCACAGAAGTTCTAGGTACAAAACCCATCACAGATAATAATAGCCATTGCAATGCTCTGCTTTTTCCTCATGCTGTGGACTTCTCAGAGACAGCTTGTGGATCACTTCGGGGGAAAAATGTTGTACTAGATTGGCTTTGGCCTGATCCAGGAGGGTCCTTCTTGTGGCCATATGATTTCCAAACTTTGATATTCCATTTCATTATAAGGGAAGCACCTTTTGATAAACTACTCAGTTGTATATTACAGTCTGATAGAATAAGCAGGGATTGCATATGTATTCATGCACACACACTCTTCAAAGAGGAACAAAAGCACCACACCAAATCTGTACACCCCGGGATGCCCTCAGGAACTGCAGGGCCCTATGCTAAACAGTTCTTCAAGGTCCCCACTTCCCCTCATGGGCCACCTACTCGCTGGACAAACTGCAGCAATGAGTGCATGGCCGATAGCACTCTGTGGAAAATGTGGAACTGTCAATAGCTTCCAGAGAGGCTGATTTTGAGCTGTTGGGATCCACAGTCAGACGGGCAAGCTGCACATTGCAATTGACTGCTCACTGTGCTCTTAAGCTGATGCTACAGAGCATGGGACCTGCCTGATTCTGTCAAATCAACTGAATCAACCCTGTACCAATTTTGCATCTACCTGTTAAGCAAGCTGGGAACTTCTCTGCTTCCTTCCTCGCCGTGCCACAAATGGTTCTTTCTTTTCCCAGAGTGGTTTAGTGCTATACTTTGCACATCTACAACCCACATGAAATCATCTATATACAGCCACAAATGTGGAAAGAAAAGTCCAAGAATTATCTCTGAACAGTTAATGCAGTTGGCTGTTTGCAAGAGCCGCCGAAGGCACTTAACGGAAAAGAAAACAGTTTGCCAAGGACAATGCATCAGCCAATAGTGTAAAACTGCAGGCATGAGCACTTACACACAAATGGATCTATGTGTTTGTCAGAGAAATTGAGGTCCAAGACTGTTATTATGACATTAGTGATCCTGAGATGGCTGCATCTTATACTGTCTGCCACAAACCTTTTAAAAACATTATAAAATCCATACGATCGGTATATAACCATTTTCTTGTTATGAGCTGAAAAAAGAGCTGAAAAAAAGCTGAAAAAGAAACAGGGGAAATCTTCACCCTTTAGCTGAAGATGTTTTTACTTAGGAAGGTGCTTTGAACTAATCTTTTTTGGCATGAATTACTGTTTTCATAACAAGCAGAGTTGAGCTCTAGCAGTATTTTATAATGAGCACTACCAAGGTCTATTGGTAGGTAAAATGATGTATTGCTGGATGCTTCGAGTATACTAAGAAGTATTGAGGGATGTCATTTTGGGGAAATCATATGGTTTCAGAGAACTGGAAAGCTAAAAACATTTAATGCACTTGCAAAGGTTATTGGGGGGGAAGTGCACTATTAAAGCTCAGTTTTATGTAATCAGGGTGTTGCAAATAAGTGTGATGGGATCAGGTGACTTTATAAAGCTTTTGCTCCTCAAACATCTCACCACTCTTCAAACATTAAACAATACTTCCAGATTAATAGATTAATTCAGAAATTAAAAGAAAAAAGTTTTTAAAATCACGAACAATTAAGTTTTAGGACCACTGTTTTATATGTCCTATTACTGTCCGACTGTTTAATAGGGAGACCGTTGAAAAAAAACAAGGAGGGCAACACAACGGAGAATGATCAGGAATTCACTTGCTGACACCCTAACAGTTTAGAAAAGGAGATATAAGACTAAGGAGTATTGCTTTTACCCTCCAATCCAGAGTAACTATGGGAAGACGTAAGAGGCACTTACTCTGGATTGCTCTGTTCGTTTCCCATAGGTTTCCCATAGTTGGCACTGTAACTACATTGGTGTAAAAGGTCCCATAGTTACTCTGGATTGTAGCCTAAAGCTGATGATACAGAGCACATTTTATTGCCAGATTCTATTTATTTTTTTCCAACAGAAACATCTTCTAGAGCTAAAGTTGGTGTGACACTATGAGAAATTCAGTGGTACCAAGACAAACACTTTGTAAGAAGTATGCTTTGTAAGACAAACTAAAATTTCTAAGGAATTCTGCTTTGTGAGACAAACAGTGCCTTGTAAGATAAACAGTTATTGGCAGAGTTTGGCAAACAGTTTTACAAGCAAAATTTGTTGTAAAAAGAACGAATTGCTGGATCCGCATCGTGATCAGCAGTAAGAGGTTGTGGAGGAGATCTCATCTGCAGAGGAGGAGGAGAATAAGGAGGAGGAATCCCTCACATGAGATTAAGGACATTTGTAAACACTGGGAAATTGTGCAAAATTTTGTAGAAAAGCACCACCCAAATAAGGTTGTAGCAGTGCGAGTGATTAATCTATTTAATGACAATGCCATATCACATTTCCGTGAAATCCTCAAATGGAGACAAAAGAAGATTAGAAGATTCCTTGTTAAAGAGCACAATCTTAACCATATCTACACAAAAGTAAGTAATGTTGTGTTCAATTGATATTACTCCCAGGAAAGTGTCTTTTGGATTGCAGCCATAGTGGCTCAAAAAGACACCAGTGACTCTTTTGGTGAAAATTAGTCATCCTTGGCTATAAAGGTTTTTCTTTTCTGTTTTATTGTACGGTATATTACAGTGTTTTTATTCATATAACAGTTATTATACAGTTTGTGTTCTGTATTATACTACAGTGTTTTGAATTCAATTACAGTGTCAGTTAAAAATTTTACATGAATATTTTTGGGTTGTGGAACTGATAGTCTGAGTTTCCATTATTTCCTTTGGGAAAATCTGCTTTGTAAGAAGAACGTAAAAGAAACATGCTTCCAGAACAAATTATGTTCTTATTACAAGGCACTACTGTACAAAGTTGCTGTGATTGGCAGCATGGTGTGTCTCCCTCTAGTCATCATAATGTGCTACAAAACAAGAAATATTTTGTAAAGCTGTCAAATGGCTATAATTTGAAACTGGTGTACTGCAAATGGTTCACTGGTGTTCTGTGGGTGTTTGGAGGAGGAAAATTACTAGAGGATGTGATCCTCTCCTCCCACCCCCTGAAAGCATGGTGTTCCTCATCAATTGTGAAAAATTGTGAAAAACTGATGGTGTGCCTTGAAAATGTGCCTTGAAAAAAAATTGAAAATCTGTGTTAAACTGGATTGGGCTGTTGCGTGGAGAGGTTTATGACAGTGCAAGACAATTCTGTTGTAAAATGGATGCTGGTGGAGGACTCAAGCGCTGGTCCAAGGAGACCCACTGGCAACTGGGAAGCTTATCCAGCAGTATGGGAAAATATTTTACACTCTCTGTCCCAAGCCTCCCAATCTGCTGCCGCCCCTGCAAGATGCAGCACATGCCTATTTAGCACTGGTGGAGCAGACTTGGTGGAGAGGGCAATGCACAGGTTAGAACTCTTCAAATTCTTCTTTGTGTAAATAAAATAACAGCTTGATCTTTCATCTGGGCAGTGTGTACTGCTTAGGCAACAGCTGTTGCAAATAACTATTACAAAAGTGCCATAAGGCACCTTGCCATGGCCAGATGGGAAGAGGTGCAGCAGTTGATGCTGGACCAGTTGATGCATCACTGGCATGATGCAGAGGAAGAGCGCACTGCAGTAAATGCCCCTGCTGTGGGGACGGGGCAAAACTGGGCAGGGGAGGGTAGCCAGAAGGTGTTAAAGATCTTAGAAGAGGGTATAGAATAGATGATAGCAGAGGCTGCTGCAAGATCCTATCCTTCTGCTTGAAAGCAACTCAAATCAGCACTAGGGATTTTACTGTGCATATTCAAGTAGATACATGGGCACTTTGGTGCCCTGTGATGTGCTGGCACTATAAGGATGCTCCCTTATCCCAAAGAGTCCTTCAGCTGCTTCTCTTGCCCCACAGGATCCAGCAGAGGTCCTTTCAGCTTCGCCGTGCCAGCAGCATAAGATTGGGCTCTGAAGCTCACCATATCAGTCCATATATCCAAAAAGAAAGAGTGAGCAAAATGTAAATTTCATTCAACATCACAGAGCTTCGAGTGGCGGATGTGATTTTGTACTGTTTGAATTTTTTTTCTTAACATGTTAATTGTTTGCTAATTCCTCCTGGGAAATTTTTGTCCTAGTTTTATCAGGTCTACATAATTATATAAAATTCTGAATATTTCATGGTTAAAGAAGCAAACATTATGAAAAAAAAAACCTGCGAAACTGCAGAGAGCAAACAAGCAGAAGCTAATAGCAGACAGCAGGAAAAAGTGTTTTATATTTAGAGCATTAATAACAGTGATCTCTAACGAGGTAAACAATAAAAATTATCTGTTCTAAGCTGTTGAAACTAAAAAGTGACTTTAAATGAGCATTTGGTGGATTGAAGGATGTGATTCTTGCATTATTTCTTTTTACCACATTTATATACAGATCTTATTAACAAGGAGACCCTCGGAGGTGATGTCATCAACCTGGAAGTGATGTCATAGCCAGAAGTGACATCAAAGAGAAAGGGAAACACAAGTCCCATTGTGTTTCATGACTTATTGCCAGGAAAGTTTGGATTGCAGCCTGAGCATCCCATTCCAACATAGCAGCATCCAGTGACATATTCTAAGATGGCAGTGCCCAACTTTTCGTGACTCCCATGGAGTCACAACCACCTCTTAAAGAATCACTGGCCTAGAACAACTGTTTTTAACCATTGAGCCATGGCACACAGTTGTGCCACAGATGGTCTCCAGGTGTGGCACAAGAATTCAGTGGAGGATTGTTAGTAGGGCCACAGGGGGATGTGAGTGCCTGTTATCAATGGATATGCCTTGAAATTGTCAACAATATTAATGGTGCACCCTGAAAATTTTAGCTCCTTGTCAGTGTGCCATGATATGAAAAAGGTTCAAAATAACTGTGTACATGTATGTAATATATAGGGGGACCATATATCCTCTTTTTCCAGAACATGTCCTTTTGTAAAGTCTCGTGTCCTGGAAAAATGTCTTCATCCTCCTTTTCCTTGTGAACAGGCAGCATGTAACCTTGTTGTAATTTATATATAACTAGTGAAAAGTGTACCCACGTTGCGGGAGTAACATTTCCCCCTACGCCACCCCCCCATGGCGCATCAACATTCCATGAGCATAAACACCCCATGTGCCACTTCCCCCCATGCGCCACTTCCCCCCACGTTCAACCCCCATGTGCCACGTTCAACCCCCATGTGCCACTTACCCCCATGCGCCACTTACCCCCATGCGCCACTTCCCCATGCGCATCATCCCCCCATGCGCATCATCCCCCCATGCGCATCATCCCCCCATGTGCAACTTCCTCCCATGTGCAACTTCCTCCCATGTGCAACTTTCCCCATGCACAACTTCCCCCATGAGCAACTTTCCCCCATGCGCAATTTTCCCCATGCGCAACTTTCCCCCATGCGCATCAACCCCCAAGTGCAACTTCCCCCATGTGTATCAACCCCCTTGCGCAACTTCCCCCCTGCGCAACTTTTCCCCATGCGCAACTTTCCCCTGTGTGCAACTTCACCCCATGCGCATCAATCCCATGCGCAAATTCCCCCTTGCGCATCAACCCCCATGCGCAAATTCCCCCATGCACAACCTTCCCCATGCGCAACCCATGTGCAACTTCCCCCCAGCGCAGCATCCTCACCAGTGCAACCTCTTCCTCCGAACAACATCCCCCCAGTGCACCAGGCACAGAGCACCAAATTGGCTGGATGTTATTCAGTCTCCCATGTTAAGTATAGGAGAGAAACACGTTGCCCCCTTTTCAGCCCCTGAAGGGTTAAATTTCTCCAGATGGTTCTTGGTGGGAGTTCAGGTGACAGAAGGAACTCCCAGAATTCCATGCTTCAGGCCCAGCAGTTGGGGCGGAATGTTGATGAGTCAGCAATTCTCAATGCAAAGTATAGGGAGGAAAATGCGTTGCGCCCCTTTTCACCCCCTTCTGGTCGGAATTTCTGAAAACCGGTTCTTAGTGCACCCCTCAGTCATGGAAGGAACACCCACCCCTAATTTCACGCTTCTAGGGCCGGTGGTTTTGGCAGGGCGGTGATGAGTCAGTGAGTCAGTCAGTGAGTCAGTCAGTCAGTGAGTGACTTTTCTCTTTTATATACGTATATAGATAAATTATGGCTGCAATCCTAACCATACTTTGCACTGCAAATGTAATAGCCTTAAGTTCACTAATAAGTAATGCAGTGTTAAAATAACCACATGGAAGCAATATACATGAGTGTTATTATCTTTTATTTTGTCATGTCCTACATTTTTCTTGTGTATCCTACATTTTGGGAGGGCTTTCTCCTCTTTTTCGGTTATGATATTTGGTCATCCTTGTAACATTGAGCACAATCCTCACCATGTCTACTCAAAGGTAAGCTCCACTGTGTTCAAAGAGTCATAGGCCTATATCCTAAAGTGAAATTAAGCCCCTTGCTCTGGAACAGTTAAGATGACTTTCCATAAGATAACACTAGAGGGTGACGTAATCGCATGGACCCGTAACTGCTCTGGATCTAGCCCATTACTACCAGGAAAGTGTCTTTGGAATTGCAGCCATTGTATGCTATCTTCTTATATCAAAAAAATATGAAGGTTGGGACAAGAGAAGTGAAAAAAATCAGACAAAGTGCTGAACTAATAAAGAATTATGAAATTGAAGTAAAGATTAAATATTGAGGTTTGGGATAAAATGATCAAAAGTAGTAAAGGTAACTTTGAGAACTTTCTATCTGAAACTCCTGCATTTTCAAAAGTCTGTCACAATTCCCTGTCTGTAACATTCCTTTCCAGCAGTTACCTCAGAAGTAAATTAAGGGCATTTTCTCGGAAACCTATTAGTTTCTGAGGGGACTTTCCTCAAAACTCATCCAAAGGAGGTAGATTTTTCCCACAGCCGAATCTCTCCGGACCACAAACATTGCGCAGAGTTTGGCCAATTAACTGCAATGAGCACAACGCGACCTAATTGTTTCCTTGTCAGTATGTCGGGGAAGGAGGGAGTGTGCAGTTTGTCCTTCGGCTCCTGAGGCATGTCAATTGGCCACGTTCGTCTCTCACTGGCAACAATTATTTTGGTCAGCATGTTTAAGGTCCCGAGGCCATTCTCGCTGATTCTGAAAGCGCCTGGCATGAGATGATCAATTTGCATAGCTCAACTGGAGACCGTGATGAACTATGATGCGGCGTCCAGATTCCGTGCTGCTTTTGGATTGGCCTTGGCTCATTGGCTTGATTCTTATGGCTTTAATCGCCGTCTCCCATGCTGATTCATAGCAGGCCTGAAACAGGTGCAAGAGCTTATTTTAGAGGCTCAGAACTACCCTCCTCCTTAATGGTGACCTCTTTGACTTCTATTACTGATTGATACTTTATGGACATATGTTCTGCATAGAGCGAAAGTGAGATGGAGCCGGAATATGGAAGAAAATCGCCAACAATAACTCTTGCAGTTGGCACCAACGGTGTTATCTATGAGTGGTTCTCAAGTGCACGATAATGACCTCATCTTGGATGTCTGTGATCTTGACTTTACGGCCAGAAAAGATTGTACTGGGTGCCACAGTCGCCTAGGATAAAGGTGAAAATATGAAAGAGAAAACACAGCAGGGAGAAAAGAAAAAGAAAAATAGGTTTTGAGTGGGAGGTAGGGGAAACTGGTGCCAACAAGCTCGAATAACGGCTTGCTTGGCATGTCCCAAGAAGTCAAATACATTTTGTGTGCCAGAGTTTGTACATCCTGTCAGGTGCAGTTATTTTAAACGCTGCATGGATTTTGACACTTTTGACTTTTTGGACTGCAACTGGTTAGCTTGGTTATCTTCATTGTGTTCCTCCCGTGACAGAGAATCTACATTTCTAGTAATTGCCCAAGCAATTAACACCATGTGGGGGAATCCATAACAAGTCTACTTGCAGAAGTAAGCAAGCATTTTTAGCTTAGCAAATTTCACAAGAGTGTGATGTCTCCATTTATATTTGTTTCAAATAGTCATGGTTTGTAATTTGTGGTATAAAAACAGTAAAAGTGTCCCCCACCGATATGGTATTGACGCATAATATTAATATGGACCTCTCAGGTTCCTTCAGTGTTTAAGTATTCCTGAGACATAGGGCTACATTCCTATCCACTCTTCTTTAGGATTAAGGGCAAAATCCAGAGTGACTATGGGGAGTCCTTGTTCCAGTGTAAGAACAACTTACTCAGGATTCCGATATGAATTTCCCATAGGTTTTCACTAGGTGGTGCAGTAACTACGGGTGCACGTAAAGTCTCTTACATGCTTCTGTAGTTAATCTGGATTTGGGGGTTAGCCCTATTGTCTATGATGGGACATACATCTGAGTAGACATGAATAGAATAAGGATTTAAGAAGGCAAACAGAGTATATCTAGGAACATATCCAGGACTTTCTATTCTTCTTTAACTATATTTTCTACATGTTGCCAGTATGAATAAAAATATAGCAGCATCACCGTCCACTGCTCCATCTTTCAGTATATCAGTTTCTGGGAATCAGTGGGCCATTTTCCCAAGGAGGCTTTGGTGGGAAACTGGCAAAGCACTAATCAGTCTTGGTTAATGTGAATTATTGCTCACTGGTGCACAGTTGCAATATATTGGCACAGTTATGATTGTACAGGGAGAGCGTTTTGTGTACTGCGGCTGTACTGTTAGATTGCTTCAATGGCTTTATTCTACTAAATCCTGTCGCCTTACTCTATCCAACACAGTGCCTGGGATTCTATTTTATCTGAAAGCCGAATTATTGAACCTCATTGTGTTTCAAATTTGTAGCAATACAGTGGCTCCCACCAGACTAAGATTTTTGTCTGTTAATACATGCTCCATTGCTAGCATGAAAAGGATCAAACAGTTAAGGTATGATTGAGAAGCCACTATGGTGCGTGTAGAGAAGAAACCCATGTATGCAGGAAAGGGATGGCTCCTAACCAGTTTCAGCAAAACCCACTAGCCCAGGGGTTTCTAATGTGTATGTATGCATCACAGCACAGTCACAGGCAATATGGGATGTCCCAGATGGCCATTCCTACCTTTTCTCCTTTACTACCTTTTATACCTTTTTCTACCTTTGCTATCTTGGTCTCATGAAATCTCATAAGATTGGGGTTTCACTTTCTTGGCTCTCATGTGCTCTTACAATACTTGGGGTCCATCATCTTGGATCTCATGAGTTTTTGATCTCATCATCTTTATCATTTTGTGTCTTACTATCTTGGATCTGATGTGATCTCACTATATTAGGGCCAGGTGACAGGTTGCAAAGGTGTTTCTGCAAAGGTGACAGAAACAGATCACCGGATACACTACCACAGGTAGCCCAATAGATTGGGCCATTAATTATTGATCACACATGGATTTATTTATTTAGTGCATGGCAAACATATGGACTTATAATAAGTAAGTAAGATGTTAATGTCCAATCCACCCAGCCATTCAAGGACAGAATAGCCTATGTTGAAAAAAATCTGACACTTGGCCAGTGTAAGCTCTTAATGGACACTGGGGCACAATGTGATGAATATTTTGTTGAGGAGCACCACAGTCACACTGAGGGGTAGATACTAGACCCCACTTAAACAGTGAGTCCTGGCAGACACCGTGTTGGGTACAGATCATGTTCAGAGCTGACCAATGCTGGCGAGGTAAGTCAGAACCTTTCTATGTAGCTGTCTGTATCTGGGTGTTCAGCAGCCCATTTAGCTTTCCATTGCGTGTTGATGTTGAAGTTGTTAGCTGTTGTGCGAGTGCCAGGGAAGGCTTGAATGGCTGGGGCAGCCAAATGCCACAGAGTTGCTTGGTGGCATTTTATCCTGGTCAGCTGCTCTGGCCCACAGATAGCATGGGTAGGTGATGACAAGCTGGCCTTGTTTACGATGGGGCCTGACTTTAAGTATGGTGGCATGTATGATAGGTTTCAAAGGAGAGGCAGATGGTTGAGGCTGTTTTCTCAGCCTTAAAACCCCCATGACCAATGGTTTGAGATTTTGAGGTTTTGAGATAGCCCTTTTTTGCATTTGAATTTTAAATAAAGTGGCTCTAAGGTTAGTCAAAGCATCTGTCTCTTGTTTTCCTTATTGGGAAAGGATGCAAGGGTAAAACCCCTCCTGTCCACAAGAACAGGAATTGTTGCTGCAATTGTCCCTCTCTGCCCCTTAACGGGGCCCGGTTACATGCTCAGTTGGCTGGTGGGTCACAACCAACCAATATGAGAACCACTACACTATAGAATGTGTTGCATCCTGTTTTTCATGGCTGTGTTCTATCATGGGGAAAACCATAGGATTAGGCTCTAAGTAATCTTTTGTTCCATTGATATTAATGGGCTTGTTACCTGTCCCTTTTTCGTTTATTTCAATTGATTTTGAGCTTCAGTAACAGGATTGGAGATCTATGATTTGATTTATTGCCATCCAAACAGCGTAAATGGGATTTGACTTCATTTTTTTCTGCTCATGAGAGCTCAAGAGCTCAACAGCTTCATGTGTAGCTGAAATCTCTTTTACACATCCACTCTGGAAATCTGTGAACAAAGATGTCATCTCTTTTCCACTTTTAGCTTTTCCTGAATAAAATAGATGAAAATTATGGATTTCAGTTTAATTAATTTTCAGCAGAAATTCATAATCTCATTATACTGCATCCAGATATTGCGTTCTATGTTTGCGCATTGTCACAGGAAGCCAATTGCAGATGAATGTGTGTGAAATCTCTTTGAAATTGTTTGATTTAATGATTTCGAAACTGCAAACAACATGGATGAGTCAATGTCACTTGAATATGGCAAGTAAGTGAGAGGTGCATGACAAGTGGTATCTTGATTTCCATCTATTAAAATCCCTATTTGAGTTTTAGGAGAAAAAAGGTCATCACAGCAGAACATAAGCCGCTTTTTTTTTTCCTAGCGGGAGGATGACATTTTATTTAAGCATTCCATCTTTCTGGACTGCATTAAATATTTTATCGGAGTGATGCACTAGAATAATAAAACACCACGGTTAATATGATGTACAAATATGGGATTATTTTCAGCTTTGAATGAAGAATGCTGGTTTTAAGAGAAGGGAAATAGGGAAACAGAAGGAAAAGCTCCATAGGAAATATTCATGTTGTAGTGCCAATTGCTTAACAGAATGCACACCACAATCAGTTGCACTGTTACTGAGCTAAATGTGCTCATTTTATAATCTTCTGGATCCCTAACTGAACATCATTCCGCACATCATATTCATTACCATCATCTCCATCCTCACAGTATAATCCAATCGGAAACATGACTCAACTATATTCTACTGCTATCCTGACCTTACCCTGTCATCACCCCATTCTGACCTTCCCACTACTGTAAATATATTTTCATATATATTCCTCACATATTGCATTTCTCATCAGATTTCAGATCAGCTACTATTCAAGGTAGTTTATGTAGGTAGGCTATCCAAGTCCCCCAAAAGGTCTTTACAGTATTGTTCTGTTGAACTACAGAAACTTTCAGTCGCTGATGTTTTCCATTCCACAGTATAATAATCTTTCTGGCAGCACAGCACATACCTTTGAGCTTTTTCAGGCAGAAATAAAACCTGCTAGGTAGGATTTGAAGTTATTAATGCTCTTGCAAACTGACGTTTTCGGTTTTCCATTCTGCCCTCTCCCTGCAACACAGCAGTGACCTCTCTGTCTCACTGAGAGTCACGACAGCTTGCCAGAAACTTCTGGTCTCCCCTGAAGGCATACTTGCTCCCCTACTTGCCCCTGCTTAGCTTCAGGCAGGCTTCATCCAGCTCAACATCTGGACCACACCTCCACCCCTCTTGCATTTAACTTTGTGACACCAGAAAGGATACTGCATCACTAGAACGCGAGTTCGGACAATGTCGTAGCCTGTAAGGATTGGGCCCTATTTTAATTTTTTATTTACCTACCACTCACTGATCTGGCATCTGATCACCACCATTACCACCATACGTGCACTCTGTTTCACAACTATGTGATGGATGACGGTGGGGTATAGAATGGGACCATAGACATAGTGGTTTACCAGTCACTAGGAGAGTGGTTCTCAAACTGGGGTCTCATGACATCTCAGCCAGAGAGCCCTATGCTCTGCCTCCCTAAGAGGTGAGGAGGGGGAAAGCAGTGATGTGATCTCTGAGATCACAACTTTGGAGTGAAAGGAAGCTTTGGAGGGGCTTTCTTGGGTTGGGAAGCCCAGCACCAGCCTTCTCTTAGCCCCCAGCATTGCAAGGAAAGTGAAAGTAACAATCATGACCCACTACTGCAAATACAACCCATGACCACAAACTGACAGTGGATCATGATCATAACATACACTCCCTTAACAGCTTGAGAGCTGGGTGGAGGCTGGTACTGGGCTCCCCACACCCCTCGGAGGCTGCTGCAGGCTGGGGTGAGTCTGGGGAAGCTCATGAGCTCCTCAATTGCTACATGATCCTTGTGATCATGGCATGGTATGACACACTTATGGCATGGTACAAACTCCTTGAGAGTTTGAGAACCCCACTGCACTAGGTGATAATGCACTATGATGCACTAACACAAGGGTGTCCAGACCCCAAACCAGGGGCTAGATGAGGCCCATAGCAAACCTCAGTGAAGCCTGTGGCAAGACCCCTGCATCCGGCCTGGAGATTACTCTTACACACTCTTATTTATATGTACATTTCTTCAAATTTGAAATGTAAATTATTTTTCCAGAGAGGTGATGTGGCCCTCCTGCCAAAAGTTTTAGACACTAAAGTTTTGGACGCAATAAAGCTTTAGAGTACACAACAGAATTTCATCAAATCAGCTAAAGGTAAACTCTTGCAAAGCAATTGCTTTGACTCTTTGGTATAATTTAAGCCACAAAAAATATAAAATGTGTTTTGAGTAGGCACAACAATGCTTGCAAACACAGAATGCCTGCCCTTCAATATAATTTTTAGAAATTGCTATAACTCAGTTATGGAAATTTGGTAGGCTTTGCTTGTCACAAAATAGAGCCTCAAGGTCAAATTTTTTTTATTGATAGGATAAATGGTCTTGAATTTCTGATGAATAGAACATTTGGGCTTTAGAATTACAGAATGCTGAAAAGCCCATTCACCTTAATGGTGGTGCAGTTCCAAGAGAAAATAAATATGTAAAATAGTAGGACCAAAAGGTCATGAAATGGAAGACATATTGTTGGTGACGTCTTTTCAGAGCTCAACTGCATATAAGATAAGTGACTGACATTTAAAGATAGCTAGTGTCTCTCTGACCCTCTCTTGCTTGATCTGCCTGTCTCCAGAATCCTCAACAGTCTAACCTGGTCTAAACATGCTATAGAACGAGACGGGAATGTAGCGTGAAGGCATGAAAACCTCTGATGTAAAACCCCATGTAGAAATTAGCACAGAAGAGAGCAGGAAACCAGGAAGCATCAAACTCCTTGATGTTCTAGTCTCGTTGTTTACTGGAAGATCATTTTTTTCAGTGATAAAGACTGCAATCCTCAGAGCACTTTCCTGGGAGTAAGCCCCACTGAATTCAGTGGAACTTACTCCTAAGTAGACAGCAATTGGATTACACTGAAGATCACTCAAATATACAGAACACACGTATGCATGCCATACCACCTCATTCAGCTGTTATGTGTAGACCAGGCCCTAGAGCCAAACTCGGACTGAAACCTGATCTAGGTTTGAGCTAATTTGGATTTACTTAAACAAGGCACACTGCACTGTCAATGGGGGATAAATGAAATTCCTCCAAACTCCCATGGCATACTGGTTGAGAATGTGCAGCATATTGGTTGAGAATTTCATGTAAAGAGCATTTCACGTAACAAGCACGTCTCTGGAATGAATTAAACATGTTACGTGAAGCGCCACTCTACCTGCTGAGCCAGTTTCAGTATTGGGGGGCTGCCTTTTGGAGCACTTTCAAGCTCCAGGTATTTTGGGGACTGCCTTCCTTGGATCAGGACCCTTATGGTATCCTTGGCTTCCTCTCAGCTTCCCCTTTCTGGCAGACTATGGCACATTCACCTAGTCAGGAGTAAAGTCGTGATATGCTGATTTTGGTGCTTTGCGGGCTTTTTAAAGGTTTTTTTGGCCATAACTTTGGCTACGAAAGTGCTATCTCAAAACGGATTGTTGTTTTGGACTCTGCTTTCCAAGGTGAATCCAACAACATATGGCACAATGTGGTAGCATGCACCATCGCAAACTTACTTTTTGGAGTGCCACTGCCCCCCACTTTCTGTCACCCCTCCGGCATGTCACCTTGGTGCACGGTGCACCCCCTAGTGATGCCCTGGCTACAATCATTGTGCCAAGGAGTCAGTGGTGAATAGCTTCCTTTGATATTATTTTCCATGAACAGACTTTAGCTGAGGAAGTTTGAATTAGGCCCCAGCAAGAGCATCAAACCGTGGGACAATGATAACCTCCTTAAATACCCATAAGAAGCATCAGAAAATAATTGAAATATAAAATAAATTAATCTGCGCTAGCCATCTCATTTACTAATGGTTAGTTGAAGTTGCAGTTCCTTAAGGTCATTTTTGTTGTTTAACATAGGTAATTACTTTAACCAGAAGTCCATGCCGCAGCTGACGTTGGAAAATGAGTGAAGAGCCCTTGATTAATTGGTCTTATCAGCAGCCATTACTGATTAGATTTTTCGTGTTATTAAATTCTAGTCAAGGACAACCCTGTAAACTGTTGTATTGCGTAGAGCGTTACAAGTGTCTTTGACATAACTTTTTAAACTGCATAGTGCCGCTAGTCTCTTGTGCTGATGCAGCAGTATTCAAGAAGAAATGGGTGTGAATTCAGAACACACAAAGGCTGTGATTTTATTTTAAGGCAATAGTTCTCAAGCATTTCAGCCTGGGACCCCCTTCCGAGAATGACAATCTATCCAGGACCCCCCCCCCCCCTCCAAGAAGTAATGCCATCAATCTGGAAGTGATGGCATGGCCAGAATTGATATCAAAAGGAAGTGACAACACTGTGATGCCAGAGATTCTCCATGACTACTTGGAAGTAAGTCCCATTGTGTTCAATGAGACTAAGGTTGTAATCCTAAAGACACTTTCCTGGGAGTAAGACCCATTGAATAAAATGGGGCTTACTCTAAGAGCACAATCCTAACCATGTCTTCTCAAAAGTAAGTCCCATTGTGTTCAATGGGTCTTACTCCCAGGAAAGTGTCTTTAGGCTTGCAGCCTAAGGCTGAGAATGAGAAAGATTGGGGATGGGGACACATCTCTTTTGGAAATCACAGTGTCAGAAGACTGATATGAGCCTGTTTCCCATTATTCTCCTGAAAGGAGTGTTGTCAGGGAGAGCACTGGCATCTCATTTTTGTTTATTTACCCAGTTTTTCCTGCTTTTCTCCCTCAAGGGCACCCAAAGCAGATTAAAAATAAAATTAAGTAGCTAAGTAAATAAGTAAATAAATAACACTGTATGTAAAACAGTCATTATAATATACCACTACAATATCCTTAAACATTAAAAATGACCTGAATTTTTTTTTTAACAATAAAACCCACAACCAGGAGCAGGCACCTTTTAGGAATGGGCAAAACCCATATCTAATCAGCTTGGCAATGATTTGCATCTGTTATTAAGAAGGCTGGGAATTCAGAAGATCTGAAACCTTCTCTGTTGCAACTTCAAAACAGGCAGGGTGAGGATTAATCATTGAAGTCCAAATTTTGAAGAAGTAGCAAGTACATAGGAATGGAGGAGGAAGATGAGGCATCTGCCTGCTGATGTGTACAGGTGAAAAAGACCAAGATATTTGGGTGTCATTGCAAGTGCTGGTTGAGTTTTGCTGGGATAGTTTTGCTGTCCCCAAAGCATCTTTATCCCAGACTACCTCAAGTTGCAGAAGTGAACTGGCCGAACACAAATCTGCCTACAGCGACAGAGTATGATACAGGTAAGTCAAGGGAGAACTCAGTAGGGGTGCACTCTACACAAAAATGTGTGTCTGTTCCTGTCTCTCCGAGGGATTCCATCTGCCGCCTTTTTAGACACACAGCCCCCAAAGGACTGAGTTTTCAGAACATCGCAAAAGGCATATACTGTACTAGACTGAGCCTTGCTAAGCCTACTATGTCAATGGCAAAAAAATATGAACTAGACATTTTTATGGACTTATAGGCACAGCAGGAAGGCGTACACCCCCATCAGACAAACCTGCACACCAACTAGCAGCAGCAGACTTTGGAGAGTAGAGAAGGAGCTTGGAAAAATCTCCCAGATCTCAACCTGACACATTTTTGGATTTATATTTGCCAAGGTTTGGGACAGAGTGGTGATTTAATGTAAAATTTCTGAGAAACCGAATCTCACTGAACACAAAAAACAGCAGCCCCAAATCTGTCAGAATAAAGACACAGAGAGAAAGGTATACCAGAGGTGCTAGGGAAGCATTCTACAGGATTTTCTATGAGTTATGTATTCAGGTGTGTCCAGACCAGAGGTGGGCAGATGCTGGTTCGGGCCTACTCGGCCGAACCGCATCTTCCCTTTTCCCTGACGCTGGCGAACCGCCAGCGGCAGGGAAAGCAAAAAAAGGCAAAAAAGAGGGTGGACCGGTTCAGGCCAGGCCACCATCTTTTTAAACAGCGCACTGCGCAAGCACCAACACTGGTGCTTGCACAGTGACTGCACTGCATCTCCTCCAGCAGGAGGAGATGCGCACTCTGGCACGCACAATGTGCGTCTCCTTCCACTGGTGGAGACACACTGCTGGAAGAGACACACTGCACATGCACCGGGGGTTGGCACATGCGCAGTGCGCCGGGGTTGGGGTCTGCCCCTAGCCCCACCCAGGCCCCGCCCCCTGACCCTGACTCCGACTCCGCCCCTTGACCACGGCTCCGCCCCTGACTTCCGGCGAGCCGGTTCTTGGGGCACTTGGTGCCCACCCCTCATCCAGACCTTTTGGAGGAGGGCCACATCATCTCTCTGACAGTGTCAGGGGGACGCAAAAAGGATTTACATTTCAAATTTCAATAAAATTACATAATTTACACATACATTTGTATTAGAGACATTGCAAGGCTTGCCCATGGGCCGGATGGTGAGGACTTTCTGAGGGCTACAATCAGGCTTCCTGAGGGACACATTTGGCCCCAGGGCTGGACATGATCAGGTAATTTAGAAAATGTAATAATATAGAAAATGTAATAATAACACCCCTGCACATGATCAGGTAATATAGAAAATGAACACTATCCAGTCAAACATGTTTTAGACATATTTGAAAATGAAATTATTTTATTCTGGTTGATTCTAAATCCTATACATAATTAGAAATTTTTGGCACATTTTGCATAATGGCATTGCAAGAATTCTGTAGAAGTATATATAAGATTAACAAGTGTCATTTTGGGTTCCCACAGAACTCACTCACCAGCACTTCTCATCTGTATCCACTGAACAAAAGAGAAAAGAGAATATCCATAAAAGGCCATCCCAAAACTTGGCATCCATCAGTCTTGAAAGACTATGATATCATGCTCAATGCTGCATGCGAAGCACACAGGCCTAGGTAGATTAATAGGAAGGATAGGCTGTTACTCAAGCAGCAAATCCTCCCTCTCCACACCACAGCAATAGTCCAATAGAATGGCAGAACCAATACGGTTGGTTCCAGCTGCGTCGCAGAGCTGGGCCAAGGACCGGAGCTCACCCTGTCTTGTGGGGACCTGGCCTACTGGTTAACAGGCACAGTGTCTTAAGCAGATGTGCCACCCATAGCCCACAGGCCATCCCAGGTATTTGGCTACCTCCCAATGAGGATGAGTGGCTCTCTGTGCTTTTAAACATGGTAAGATCTGATAGAGGAGTTGGATTAACATATTTTAATTTGATAATTTAAAAAAGTTTCTCAAAGGATGATTTCACAATATTTTGGTGAGAAACAAAGCTTTTAAAAAATACTTTTCCATTGGTAACTCTAATTAGGGCTACAGGTTTTCATTTCATTTAATCTGCAGTGCACAGTAGGTTTCACATTTTAGTGGAATAATATGAATGTTGTAATTGGTCCGATGTTGTGTTTGTCCTCTCTGCTCTATTGGTTTCACAAGAGATTTCCTTGCCAAGAGTGGGCTTTAATTCATATATTTGAGTCCTCAGCTCCCGGTGATTTGGGATACTTAATTACATCTGCCATTCACAAAGGGAATAATCAGTTGAAAATCCTTCATTATAGTTTTATGTTGTCTCGAGAGAGCTCTAGTGCTCTTTGAATGGCTTATTCTATTTCTTTGACCAGTGTCCTCCTTGGGTTATGAAGAAACAAGGCGTTTTTACAGGATAATTTCTCTCGAGTGTGTCATAACAAAGACTTAATTAAGAACCTGCTCCAGGCAAAATCTTATGGTACATATAAAACTTGATTTCGACCTTATTTGATTCAGGCTCAAAATGTTTATCTGTTTATGACTTGTGGGAGGAAAACAAATGTAAGAAAAATGAAACACAGTTGTTCCTTTATGGGGCTACTATGTCTGGTTGTAGAAAGATCCTCAAAGGACATATAGAGTCCTGCTTTCTTCCTCCTGTTGGTGGACTGGCACAATACCATAGCATTACAGGATGTAGGAGAGCACCTTTTACCTCCATTTGCCAACATGTAACCCACCATGTAACCCACCATTTAACCTTCCCTTTGCCATCCACTTAAGGAACACCAGTTTGAGGGGTGGTTGCAATGCAGCAAGGAGGAAAGGCAACAATTGTCACTGCTGAGGCCAATGCCACTTTCCTCACCTTAATGACATTTATTGGCACCCCATTGGCATGCCTGCATCAGTGCTGGAAAGCTGGATAGGATTGGGCCCTAAATAAGGTATACATAGCTCATTTTCTGTACAGTAGCCGGGTAGCCCCCCACCCCCCAAATATCCACAGACTTAGGCAGTAATCCTAACTCCAGTTAGGCCAGCATAAGCCCCAGAATTAGTTCTGTGCTGACCTGGGGGTGTAACAAAAGTGTTGTAAGGCACTTACAGGGGGCAAGAGGGGATTACACCTCTGCACGGACATTTGCCAACCTCCCCACACCAGCATGGAAAGATATGACATGTGAATTAGGCCAGCCTAAATTTGTTAGGATTGCACCTTTAGCTTCCTTGGTTTCAGTTATCGACAGTTCATTAATTTCCTGCCATCCTACTCTGTTCACTCTCACTGCACTCACTACTCATCTGTTTGTGTTACTTTGTCCCATTTGCAGTTCTTCTTTGCTGTCTGTCCATCCGTCTGTCCATCTGTCTGTATTTATTTACTTATTTAGGTTTTCAGAACACCAAAATAACACCAAATGCCAAAAGTTCACCTGTCTGGATGCACAGAAAAGGAAAAAAGGATTATTTTATAGATATTATAAGAAAATGGTAGAGAAATCATCTCCAACCTGCATTGTACTAGCCACTGACCCGTTCAGAAAAAAAAAATGTACATTAAAGCCTGGTGCATAAAGTGATTGATTCCAATCATTTTACCTTGCTCTTTATGCTTTATAGAAAATGCTGTTACTTCTCTCTCTAGGTCACGGCACACTTAACAAGCCACTGAAATTGTCAAGGCACACCATCAATTGTTTTTTACCATTGACAAGGCACACCAGACTGTTCAAATCCCCCAATTTTCCTGTTAATGAATGTCAATCCCCAAATTCTTGTGGCACACTTGAGGCAGGGTGACCATATGACCAGAAAAACCCAGATTTGCCTGGAGTTTTAGCCTCCTATCCGGGTTTCCTACATTTTGCCTTTAATGTCTTATATTTTGGCTCCATTTTGAAACTTCGCGATAGTGCACAGTACCCCATCATGCCATATGTCGTTGGATTTGTATTGAAGAGCAGAATCCAATGCAAAACTCAGTTTGGAGATATCTCCTTCCTATCAAAAGTTATGGTCAAAAAACAAAAACAAAAAAACAAAAAAAATACACTTTTGGCAATTTTTTAAGCAAGTAGGAATTTTTGCCTGGGATCAGGAATTTTGGCCCTGGGGTTCAGGAATTTTGGCCCTGGGGTTCAGGAATAATCTGGACACCCTGACCTGAGGACTATCCATGGCACACCAGTGTGCCACAGCACACTGGTTGAAAATCACTGTTCTAGTGGCTAATGTTGTGTAATTCCCCACCAATTCCCCTTAGATGATCAAGGAACAACATGGATACAATAGCAAAATGTTTTGACATAATACAAACGATTATATGTTAGCAATACATTTTCTCTGGGCATAGCTGAGAAGAAAAACAGAACTTTTGACTTTCAGATGATGACTGATGGTAGTCATTGTAAGCCAAGAAGCTTAAGCAGCACACAATAGGAATGAAGCATGCGCCTTTCTATCCTGCACTGTGGTCTCTGTGTTTTGTTTTCTGTTGTGCTTTGCATAATTGGAAAGCAATTTGTATAACTCCACCATCTGTGACTTATCTCTGTCCTACATGAAACAATCTTGTATACACATACTCCAGCCAGAGCCGGAGCGGCTGCTTCCATTTTCCAGGTACAAAGGTAAAATTTCCCATTTCCAGTGCTGTACAAATGAGGCCTCCTGCATGACCTATAGCTAGGGACCTGCAAAAGGCAAGGTTATTTTTTCTGACAAAGGGTTGTTATCCTTTGTTAGGAAAAATAACCTAACCTTTTACAAGTCCCTACCTATAGCTGTGACTAGTGTAATTCCAGCTTTTGTGGGATTTGCCAACCTTCCTGTCCAAGCAGGGCTCCTGAACCTTTGGAAGGTTTGACACCCAGGTCACAATCCTAACCAATTTAGGCCAGCACAACTCACCTATCTCCCCACTCTGCTTTGGGATGTTGCAGCAGGTACATGTCTGTGCATTGGCTTAACCCCCTGCCTCTAGGAATGGTGCATAACAGCCCAATCCAGAGCAACTAATCTGTCCACATAAGAGCCCTTAGGTTGCCCTATCTAACACTAGGTTGGAGCAACTGCAAGATGCTCCAGCCCAGTTACTCTGAAGGAGGCTTAGGGCAGAGCAAGGCAAGATAAGGTGCCCTAAGAGAGGTGGACCTGCTCTGCCCTAACTGGGGCAGCCTAAGCAGCTCAGGAGAGGCAAGTTGAGGGCATGTTTAGCATTGCCTAGGGCAGAGCAGTTACTCTGTATCCAGAGCCTGTTTCCAAGGCAGAAATGCCCTCTTCCAGCCGTCAGAGTTATACCACCTCAGGAGCAGGTATAGTAATGAGTAGACCCATAGGGGTCCATGATAAGGCCTGAGTAAGAATGGCAGTGCTGACCAAAAATCTGAGTTCTTGGCCAGCCTAGCTGCAACCCCTGCCTCTCAACCTCAGGATATGGAACAAACTACGGCTGCCCACAAACCTCAGGATACAGCAGGCCACTCCAAGAAGCCCCTTGTATTCACTGGAGAATGTACTGGCATCTCATCAGGGACTCCTTATAAGGCAGGCACCCAGTGGCGTCACCAGACTGGTGCGGCTGGTGTGGGCTGCATTGGGGATGCGCTCCGTATGGGGTGATGTGCCGGAGGAGTTTGACTGTCCTTTGGCAGGCCCCGGGCGTCAGCACCCCCATTCAGGCCTGCTCCAAGGCGGAGAATCAGCCAGAAGCTGACACTTGTCTGAGGAGCTGGCCTGAATGGTCATCTGAGGTGCACTGCGCAGAAACACACTGAGCATGCCGAACAGCTTCAGAGGAGACTTCCTTAGAGCAGAGAAAGTCCGCGCCTCTGCACAGCCATTCGGCCTCACTCAGGAGGCGGAGCGGCAGCCGAATGGCTTCAGAAAGAGTACTGCACAGGCACCAACTCTGACGCCTGCACAGTCTCCCCCAAAGCCAAAAGGCTTCAGAAAAGTACTGCGCAGGTGTCAGAGATGGTGCCTGCGCAGTACTCTTTCTGAAGCTAGTTGGCTTCAGAAACAACTGCGCAGGCGCCAACTTTGGTGACTGTGCAGTCCAGGTGGGGGGGGGGGGCGCATCCCAGGGATGATGCACAGACTTCCGCACCAGGTGATGTGCAGAGTCATGTCACCACTGTAGGCACCACAGCTGTTCCTTGTTCAGTGTGATCTGAGGAGTGTCTCCTCAGGAGCAAGTCTTCCCCTTGTGTCAATTACTTAGCATGCTCTGGAGCAGTTAGGGCAGCCCAGGCTTCCTGACTCTCTGGATTCAGCATAACTTTCTGCTCTGGATACAGAATAGTTAGGAGAATGCAGTTAGGTCAGAGCAGGCTGAATTTGCTCTGGATTGCAGCCTAAGTCCCTTATGCCACTTTTGCAATACCCCCAGACCAACATGAGACATGTGCTGGCCTAACTGAATTTAGGATTGAACTGCATAAGAGGATAATGTATATCTACCAAGGGTCAATGGGATGAATTGCACTTGTTTCCCTGTTATCTATTGGACTAGACACAGGGACCCTGCTGGGACATGAACGTAGGCAGAAGGCAATCTAGGTGACAGGCAATGGGTCCATGCAATAGTCTCTTTGGCATGCCGCACACATACCACAGTTTCCTAGGGAAGCATATGTATAGAATAGTGGTTCCCAAACATTATTGCCTGGTGGTTCCCTTTACATACTGGGCCACTGGCCACAGTTTTCCATTAGGGCCACAGTCTTATACTTTAGAGCAGCAGATTGTTCACAAGGTTCTGCTTCTCACTTAGCTGGTTTCTGCAGCTTTTGAGAACCACAATTTTGAAGTTTTGGAACCATTAGTATATGGTGATTTTGCAATTTGCCAGCTAAAAAAGTATTGGAAGCAACATCTGTAAACTATACAAAGACGGGATTTCATTTTTCAACCATTTCCATACCTCAACATGATTTCAGTCCCTAACCTATCATATGAGTGGGGGACATCTGTATACAGCTTGAGTCTCGGCTTCTGCAAGGTAACCACCGTGGACAGGCTCCAGAGGAATGCCCAGTGGGGAGGGTGTTGGTTCAAAGTCTACAGATGGCTTCCGCTATTAAATACACATGTATTAAGATCAAAGGATCTGTGCAGGTAAACAGACTGAACCACCACCAAGGGATTGGACTCTGGGCATGCTTTGCCTCTTAGTTTAGATATAAGGTTCAAAATGGACAAGCCTGATCCAGAGAGTCTTGTGCAGCAGAGACTCTAATCTGTGGCTTGCTAGAGAAGTCTCAGCATGCTAATGAAGAAAACAGCAGCAAAAGAAAGAGCAGGGCCATCCGACCTTCTGTTACCGCAGCTCCACCTATGGTGTTTTTCTCCTTGTTTACGTGCTGCTGTGAGCAGCATTGCTCATTCAATCCCAGTGACATCATTCATATTTGACTGCTCCCGGGGAGCTCATACTGTTGCTATAGAAATAGATGTAAATGGAATCAACAACCACTAGATATCTCTGGCCCAATTCTCCATTCAAAAGTGCTAGTTGGGAGTCTTAATAGGCGTATGTTAAATGCATTTTCTTCCAAAGATGTTCAACTTCATCTTTAAAAAAAAAAATTCTAGCATTGGGATTTAAAAAATTCTCAAATAACTTCAATACTGTTATAAATAATTGCTACCGTTGATCCAAAATAAAAGCATATCCCCATTTGGGGCTTTTTTCCTTTGTGGTTACCGACCCCTGGGACCACAAACGTTTGTGTTTTAAGAATAAACATGTGCTTTTGTTTCAGCTCCCATTAGCTGTCAGCCAGTGCAATGCTGAGATGATGATATGGGGTGATGTTTTAATAATGCATGCGTTCCCTCTCCTGTGATTGACTCGACTGTTTGGTCTGATCATTCCCGACATCACACCCATCTAAGTATCATACACTTCAGAGGAATGAACAAATGGGAATTACCTCTTTGAAAAAGAAGAGCTGACATGTAAAAATGGATGAAGGGCTTTCCATAAGACTAGTTCTCTTAAGTCACAAGAGAGTTGCTATGGTGAAAGTACTTCTGTCTCAGTAGAATTACTCTATTGGCATTTAAGAGAGGCCCTGATTCAGGACTTATTCATCAGTACTTCAAAAAACATTGTTCGTAAGCATTCTTCAATATGTGTCATCCACTTTGGGACGCATGAGTTAGTTGAGAACCATTCCATGGGTTGATTGAAATGGTTACACACACCCAGGCTGCAATCCTTTCCACAATTACGTGGGAGTGTAAGCCCTCTTGACTCTAATGGGACTTACTTCTGAGTAGACAAGTTGAGGATTGCGCTGCAACTTACATTTCAAATCTTGTGTGAAGCAGAACAGAAAGTTCTCTTACCCTTTTCTGGTAACTCTGACACCATCTAGTCAACTCTTTTTAATCTCCCACCATTTTTGACTCGTTTTAGTTAGCAGAGAAACTGAGATTTATACCACCATTAAACTCTTCGGAAGAAAAGCGGGATATAAATAGAATAAATAAAATAAATAAATTTTATTTCTACTTTATTTCACTGTAGATCTGCATTCTGTTGGATATGTAAATGTTGGCTACAAGCACTAAAAGGACCAGTTCTGGTTCCATAGGCATCCAAGAAAATGATTATTTCACATGAGTAGACACATAAGGGTCCACACACTACTAAGTTTGTAAAATAATATGCTGGGAAAATCAACTGTGATTGATAGAGTCAAAGAAATAGTTAGAGTGAGAAGTATTTGAACAGTTCAATGGCTTGGATTTATGGTTCTGCTTTAATTCATGATAGGAAACCATTCTCCAGTTAGGCTTAGAGTTGAGTTCAGGAAAATCATTATTCCTTCTTCGACTTAAAAAAAGCTCTTTCTGAAACTCTGATTGAAGCCATTCCAAAGGCATGCCCCAATTTTTCTGTTTGGGAGAGCAATAGGGAATTGAGTCTTCTCTAACACCTCTGTCCACCATCTGACCACCTACTCTGTGTTTCTCCTCTTGGGCTCTTTCCACCTTATTCCACTGCTCCAGAGGGTGGAGGGGAATGGAGAATCATGTTTCTTTCCCATTCCCTCTTATGCATGGTCTGCTGCTATGGCTGAATGCCAGACACAAGAAGCATTGAGAAGTACATTGTACTTTTTTTCCTCCCCCCAAATCCACTACCAATGACCGGTGTTGAGAATTGAGGTGGGAGAAAGCGATTTTACTATTCTTTGAAATATAAACATACTGCTGTAGAAGGGGGCTCAAAGATGGCAGATGGTTGAGTGACAACATTTAAATTCCCCCCTGATCTAGATTATAGTAAGGGTGAAAGAAAAACTTTGAGGGACATAATGCTTGTCTCCCACTGGTTTAGATAATGTTCATTGGCATCGATAATTTTAATCAGTTAATTTTACTGTATTTTCAGTAACATCTGAATCTTTATTTTTGTGTGGGTGCGTGGGTGAGCTGTGGCTATAACAGTTAATTAATTACTAATCCCCACAGCTGTAGAGTTTGCACTTCCCAATCTGCACAACTAAAGGTGATATTTCTTTGGCAATGTAAACTGATCTGTGTATGTGTATATGTGAAAAATGTGTGTGTAAGTGTGAAAAAATTATATCCTGCTTTTCATGCTGAAGCAAAGGCTGCAGAGAGGTCAGATAGGACCAGCATGGATGTACTTTCCATATCTAAGGCATGGTGAATATAAAGTATGGTATAATATGGAATAAAAAAAGCAGGCCTCCATCAGTCTTGAAAGACTATGGTATCATGCTCGGCGCTGCATACGCTGCATGCGAAGCATGAAATCCTGGGTTGGATTGTTATGGAGGATAGGCTGTTGCCCAAGCAGCAAATCCCCCCTCTCCACGCCACTGAATCAGTCCAATGGAAAGGCAGAGCCATTACGATTGGATCCAGCTGGTGTCGCAGAGCTGGGCTAAGGACAGGAGCTCACCCTGTCTTGTGGGGCCGACCCAGGTCTCGAACCCTGGCCTGCTGGTTAACAGGCACAGGGTCTTAACCGCTTGCACCATCCACAGCCCACAATATGGAATATTAAATATGGTATAAAGGTGGAATGAAAGGGGTCTAGATAATCCATCTCCTCTATAAGCTCCTGGAGCTGGGATGCCACCACACTCTCAATCACTCTCCCCCAAAAGGGAGCTTGGAAACGAAATTAATTGTTTAAGATTATTTTTCAAGAAAGGGAGCACAGTTGCAATCTTTAGGATTTTAGGCATCCTCCCCCTTCAAAAAGAAAACAAAACCAAACAATGGTTTCCATCCAATTGACCAGACCAGCCCATGCAGTTCATATTGGCCAAACTGAACAAGTAGGCAAAAAGATGATCTCAAGCTCCAGAGGATCCATATCTTTGGACCATACAAAATGAAAAGAATCTATAACGGTGGAGTTGGCAGATGCTGTAGGGACAACTGCTGGAACTGTTGAACCAGAATCAAGTCACAGTGAATACGATCAATTTAGTCTGCAAAGTGCTTTGCAAACTTGTCTCATTGGTCAGTTGAGCACTCAGTTTACTTGCTAAAGTAGCTGAGTAGAGCAACTCATAAACAACTCAGAAGAGCTGCCCTTGGTGGCTCTTTGCAAGTCTAAGGCCTATATCCTAAAGTGAAATTAAGCCCCTTGCTCCGGAACAGTTAAGATGACTTTCATAAGATAACATAAGACTTTCATATGAAGAGAGGGTGACATAACTGCGTGGACCCGTAACTGCTCTGGATTTAGCCCTAAAAAAATCCTAACCATGTCTACTCAGAAGTAAGCTCCATTGTGTTCAATTGGTCTTACTCCCAGGAAAGTGTGTTTAGGATTGCAGCCTAATGTTCTTATATATAACCAGTCATCTCCTGCTGCTCCCTTTCCCAGATTCATTTTTTAAAAGCAGACTACTTTTAAAAGCAGACTACTACACCCTGGGGGTGCCATATAATTGACTCCCTTTCTGCCAGGTGCAATGAAAGTTAATATCTTAGAAGGCTTACTTAACTTAGATCCATGATAGCAAGCACGGATAGCACCAGTGATTATTCTCTTATTCTGGGGTAGAAATGTGTTGAATCCATCTATCAAAGCTTTGATAGCGTAGCTGAAGTGTTTTTATCCTTACCAAATGATCAGAGCAGGGACTTCCAAATGTGTGACAATGTTTTGTTTTACAATTTTTGGAAGCAGCTCTGATCCCAGAGACTGCTGCATAGAAAATTGCTTCATCATCTCTGATGTTCTACATGTCATCTAGATTAAATCCACTGCAGAGTTGGGTTAACTACATTAATACTTTCTGTGGGTTCTTGGTAGGTATGGTGCAGAATCACCTGCTGGGAAATTGTGCTTGTCTTATTGAAACTAATGATGTTAATGAATTAGGAAGGTGAATCTCGTTGACTTTTCATACTCGCCTCAAACGCAAGGCTTGCCTCTTCTGAATAGAGAAGAATTCAAGTACTTTCTTCCACCTTATCACCTCTGAAATCAATGGGAATCTGATCTTGCTCAAAATCAATGCCACTATTCTCCAAATTTTAAGAAAATTAATTTTGGTTGCCTGAGACCAAATTCACGCTGGTTTGGGAAATCTTCTGTATTGCTAAATTAAATCCCCCCATTTTTGGTACCTTCAAAACATTGGTACCTTCAAAATATTGACACCTTCAAAATATTGACGCCTGACACCTGGGAGACAAATGTTTTCCGCTCACAATAGCAAACTGCAAATTACTTGGAATATAGTGCAGTAGGTTTCAGCTGGTGAAGCAGGACCATAACTTAGGGGTTGTTCATGGGTCCTCTGGTTCGAGACCTATTAACCTATGGGTTCGAGACCTATGTGCCTATTAACAGTAGGCCAGGGTTCGAGACCCAGGTCCCCACAAGACAAGGATTTCCTACTACAGGCAGGGGTTTGGACTAGATGATCCACTGGATCCTTTCCAACTCTATGATTCTACATGCACAACATCATGCAGTAAGCCAAACATCATGCAGTTGAATGAGTGCTGAACAGAGTTTTTCTGAGCACTTGGGTCAAAGCCCTAGCCACTACTTCATACTGATTCTGGTAGATCTGTGCCTGAACTATGTAAGGATCAAAAAATGGAGTTGTACAATGCAATTTCTTTGTTTCCAGCTATCCAACATGTTGAAAGAGACCAGTTCACTGGAGGACTCTGGCATATTATCTAGTGATATATTTCTTATATATTAGCTGAATTTGCCCATCATTGCAGGAGTAAAATTCAAAGAATATTTTGTGGGTGCTGGTGCACGTGATGGGCACAAGGGGGCAGCAGTGGGCAAAATTGACCCTGGGCAGCAGGTCTAGTGGGCACTGGGTACTGGTGGCCACTGGCAGTCAGCAGGCACAAACTGAACAACTGGCAGTCAGAGGGCACCAGTGGACACTGGAACATTTCAGGCTCTGGCAGGAGCTGGGCAGAAGTGGTCAAAGGGCACCACCAGGCACAACTGAGCAGTGGGCACTGGGCATCCCTGTTGGGCACCAGGCACTGGACATCACCAGGCAAAACGGCACCAGGTAGCAGGCACCACTGGGCAGTGGGCACCACCAGGCACCACCAGGTACCAAATCAGTTCATAGAGGGTTCTTACATCACATAAGCAATATGCTCTCCAAATTTCATGCTTCCAGGTCCAGGGGTTGGGGCTGGGCATTGATGAGACAGCAATTTTTTAATGTTAAGTATAGGAACAAAAAACACATTGTATCCCTTTTCACCCACATCCAGTTCGAATTTCTAAAAATTGGTTCTTAGTGGGTGCCTACATCACAGAAGGAATACCGTCCCCAAATTTCATGCTTCTATGTCCAGCAGTTTTGTCTGGGTTTGAGTGAGTGAGTGAGTGAGTCAGTCAGTCAGTCAGTGAGTCTTCGAGATATAGATATATATATATATATATATATATATATATATATATATATATATATATATATATATATATATATATATATATATATATATACACATATAAACTTGACCTCCAGCAAAGATCTCAAGATCTTTGTAGCCCCACAATCCTGAAGTCTCAACTAAGAGGCTGATATACTATGGGCACAATCCAGAGTAACTACGGGAGCATGTAAGAGACATTACTTGCACCTGCAGTTACTGCACCACATAGTGCAAACCTATGGGAAATTCATATTGCAGTCCAGAGTAACTTGTTCTTACTCTGGAGCAAGGACTTCCTGTAGTTATTCTGGATTTCACCCTATGTCTGAGTCAAGATTATCATTCCAAGTCCACATAGAATAGCTAGATGGGTAAGAAGTCAGGAATAAGCAGACAGTCAATCACGAGACGAATGCAGCATTATCAACACAGCCACAGCTTTGGGTGCACATTTAGAACACAATAATGCTGTCACAAAGCATTTTGAAAAAATCACATTGATTTGCAAACTAAAAGGATGCTCCCTTGGTTCCTTTCACTGATATCTTGCCCCATCCTCAAATGTATTGATAATTGTGGTGGTTTGAATCTAAAGAAAGCTACTCTGCTATCCTATGCAAGTATAATCAGAAGTTCCGCTATGGTTAATGGTTAATTCCTAGGAAGGTATGCATGGGATTGCAGCAATAGCCATGGCTATGGCTACAATCCAGAGTTACTATGGGACCTTTTACACTGATGTAGTTATGGTCCCACTTATGGGAAACCTATGGGAAATGCATAGAGCAATCCAGAGTAAGTGCCTCTTGTGTCTTCCCACAGTTACTCTGGATTGTAGTGTATGTCTCTAAAATTATAAGAAATTAGTTAACTTATTGATTTCAATAGTTGTTAATTGTGATTAAAAAATTTTTGGTTACAACTTGGAGTATACAAAATACATTTCTGACAAATAGTTGCCTTGACTCATAGCATCAGTCTTGCTGTATCAGACAGAATTCTTAACTGATTCAACACCCTGTTTCCAACCTCCAGCAACTAGAGACTTCTGGAAGCTCACAGACATTCCCCATTGTTTGTTCCCAACATCTGGTATCCAGATTGGCTGTTCTACTCCTATAACAATGAGACTAAATTGAACAACATGATGCATTTAATTAATCAATGAGTTCCTGAATGTCCACAGGAGCCTAATTTGTGCCAGGGCTCAGCCCTCACATCTGTTTCTAATGCAAGAATTTTCCAACCTTTGGGGTATATGTAAGTTGAAGTAGAAAAAAAAATAGTTACTTGAGAGCTTTTGAGATGTACAAAATTTTGTGGGGAATGTATAGAGGATGTTGTTTCCCTCTCAGACAGTACCAGAACCACTGAAATTGAGTGTTGGAGAGCTAATATTTCTTTAGCCAGCCTGTAATTAGCCTGTGGAAGTCCTTGCCACAAGATGTGGTGATGGAACCTGACATACCTCCAAATCCAGAGTAACTACGGGAGCACGTAAGAGACTTTACATGCACCCGTAGTTACCGCACCACCTAGGAAATTTCCCTTTCCTAAGGGAAATTCATATTGGAATCCAGAATAAGTTGTTCTTACACTGAAGCAAGGACGCCCTGTAGTTACTTTGGATTTTGCCCATAGATACCTTGAAAAGGGGATTAGATCAGATTTTCTCAAATTTTGTCCTCTGCTGTACCACTTCACATGGTTAACCTATTCAAAGTAGCACTGGCAATAACTGGCAATGACACCATTGCCACTTCTGGATTGAGTTCACATTCCTGGGCTTACTGCTGGGCAGCAGGGATCCAGAGGTTATGCAAGTACTATCAGACACCACCTCAAGTATGACTGGTGGGATCTGTACAGGATGACCATATGCCATAACAAAAAAGAGAGGTCAAGCCCCCCTCTAATATATCCATTGACAAATAAAAGCTAAAAACACTCATATTCTTTTTTATGTGCTTAATTTAAACACAACTCACCAGTCTTCAAGTTCATAGGGAGGCAAATGCATGATTGTGCACTAGATTGATTGTGCACTGCAGGTGAGAGAGAGGCTCAGGATGAAGAGGAGGAGAAAGGGGGGAGACACTTTGAAAGTGTCTTAGATTGCAGCTTTCCTAACCATGTCTACCCAGAAGTAAGCCCCATTGTGTTAAATGGGGCTTACTCCCAGGAAATTTTCTTGGATTGCAGCTTCCTAACCACGTCTATCCAGAAGCAAGCCCCATTGTATTAAATGGGTCTTACTTCCAGGAAAGTGTCTTGGATTGCAGCCTAAGTAGACTTCATAGGATCATGCACACTGAATGCATGTTTTGAATTCAATTCTAGTGTTTTGTCATTGTTTTACATACAGTTAATATTTTTATATGAATTTTTTTGGTTCTGGAACAGGTCGTCTTGAGTTTCCATTATTTTCTATGGGAAAATCTGCTTCACATAAAGAACGTTACACATAACAAACATGCCTCTGGAACGAATTAAATTTGTTACGTGAGGTGCCACTGTACTTTATTTCTCATACCCCCAAATCTAGCGCTGAAAATAAACACAGCTAAAAGTTGTACATCTTCTGCTACAGGTTCACCAATGAAGCTTGACATTCTTCCAATATCCTAGGCTAATTTCTCTGCCATTATTAACTGCACCTGATGTACAGGCACAGTCTGCAGACAACTTCCATGCATTCCCATCTGCCAGTATGGCATGGTGCCCGTTCGCAAGACTTTTTTTTTTTGGTACCAAGTGAACATAAATAGGCTGCTGGTAGGTCATGCCAGGACATCAAAGAGGAGCATGGTAGTACAAGACCAACTCACAAACTGTGAGAGAATAAACATTGTACCAATCCATTTACAGAACTTCAAAGAAGGTAAGAATATATGTATCTCCAAACTATCAGGTAGTGATGCAGCTTGAAGTTTGCTATTGGCAATCTGAAGTTTCTGGGATTAATAGACTGCCCAGAACATGCTCTTAATGAACTCAGCACCAGATCTACCTACTGCTGCAGCCACCCATGAAGCAACTTTCTTGTAAAGTATGTTAGCTGTATTGAGTCCATTTTTAGCAAAGAAAAACATCAGTGAAACTAATGCTGTTCAGACTCATATTTCTAAGACTTTGAAAACCTCATTGGGTACAGCCTGTTTGCTTAGGCATATGCAATTCCCTTTGTGAAACTGAAGTCTGTCACCAAACAGTAGGCACTTATCAAAGCTGTCCTTCTTTGATCCTGTTGGATAAATGATCTTGGCAAGTGTGATTGACTTGCCAATGGGACCACTGGCCCACATTTATTGACACCCCATATATAAAAATTATCTAATTATTTAATGATTATCAGTCTTAATATTAATATTAATTTTTTAATGTTAAGATATTAATATCTAATTAATTGTATTAATTGTTTTCATATATAAAAATTGTTTTCATAAAAATTGTTTTCATATACATAAAAACACATATGTTGTTTTCATATAATAAATCACTTTACCAATTAGATTCTGGATGATTTTAGCAAATTTAGCGATTTTAGCAATTTTGGTCAAAACTCCCCACCCCCGTTTCTCACCCTCCTGGCAGGTTGTACCTGGGACTCCCTGGCTCCCCAAGTCATGCCTCTGCATCCAGGTAGAGTATGTAGGGTGCATGACATAATCATAGTGGACCAGTACATGCAATACAGTTCATACAGAGGGTGCATTGCATTCATGATGTTGCTATTGTGTTGTTGTCCTGCAATGCCCTGGTAAGTGCATACACTTTGAGATCTTCTGCAATATGGTGAGAAAGAGAGAAAGAACAGGATGTGACTAATCCTGCAGATGAAGCTAGCAGATTCAGATCTTCATGATCTTTGGTAAATATTATTCTCTTCCAGTTGTCCTGATGACATACAAAGTCAGGACTAAAGATCGGGACCTCTCTGAGACCTTCTGTCAAGATTGGTTTCTTACTCTTCTTCCTAAAATCCACATGCATCGCTAGCAACCCATTTATTCTCTGGGGAAATCAAGCGTGTCTTTTTCCAGATCTGGAACATGGGGCATCCGTTTGAAAATCTGAAGAAGGAGACAGCCATTGTTACCTTCAAGAGACTCTGCAGAGAAATCAAATAGTAGTAAAAAGGTGAGCCTATGTGCTGAATGCATAATGATGGCAGAGGAGAAAATGGAAAACTCTGTTAAATAAACGGACTTTTCATGAGGTGCATGCGTAATGAATCTTTGCTCCTGTTTGCAGATTTGCAGTCACTGGAATTAGTAATGCCATTAATGATACTCTGTTATGGTATTAAATACACCATAATAAATTATGACACAAATGCTAGCAACAAATCAGTTTTCCATGTCATCTTTTAAAATAAATAGGTAGTGCTTTGAGCAAAACAAAATGAATTCTTTGTCCTGAAAGCACTGCTGGCAATATTTATTTCTGCACAGTAGTTCAGAGTGAGCAGGAAGAACCGCTAGAGCAGACTGTCTTTGGGAGCACAATCTGAATCCTGTGCTGTTACAGCCAGACTCCATGGCCTACACTGTATCCAACACAAAGTAGCAGGCTGCTGGAGGTCACCTCAGGGTAATGTTTTCCCCCTTACCCTATGTAAAAACTCAGCCATCTTTATGGGACTACTTGCGTATGCACCAGCTATTTAGTTTACACAAATCCAAATAGCCTGTGTAAGGCTTTCAGGTCAAGGGGTGGAGTTTGGGATATTGCATACTCCTCTGCCACTGACCCTACCTGGCCTATCCTCATCTGATCCATTTTCCCCCAACTCAGAAATACTCTTCTCTGGAATGTATCCTCTCTCATTACTGGGCTACCGTGTGCCAGCCTGAGCAGGTATTAAAATCAATGCCAGCAGGCTGGCTGGCACATGTCATTGTATTGGCACTGCCAGCTCTCATGTTGGTGCAAATGTGCCTTAAGGCATGTTTGCAACCCTCAAGAGCCTACACCATCACAGTGCCATGGTTGGAGTGGGCAGCCCATGGGGGAGAGAGAACTTCCTTGGGAAGTATGGAAGACTTTCTAAAGAATTTGTTCTGTAGTTGCATCAAGAGCCCAATCCTATGCATGTCTCCTCAACATTAAGTCCTGTTATAGTCAGTAGGGCTTACTCCTGGGCAAGTGTGACCAAGATTGTGTTAAAGGACAGAGATGTACTAGGAGGTTAAGGTATGTATCTTGTGATACCAGCTTGATCTTCTGACAATTTATGATACTAACAGCATATTGTTGTATTGTGTTTTGCTGTGTTTTTCCGTTTTTGGTTTGAGAGTCCATTCTCTTCCTACTTCTCTCCATTTTTGACACAGAGATTCAAATTCTCAGTCTGCAGCCTTTTTCTATTCATAGAATACATTACGCATGAAAACAGTGACACCCCAGGTTATGCCCAATATTGCCAACTGAAAAGACAGCTTGTTGCTTTTGGATTAAATGATTACAATTTAATTTCTTTTCAAAACTCATTGCTGCATCAGTCCTTCACCACTTGTATTCTTTAAATTCTCTCTTTCTGGGTGACTTATTTTTAATGATTTTTCATAGGTCTTATTGTGGTGTGCAGTGTTGATTGGTTCAAGGACCTGGCAAACTCTAATACGATGGTCCCCAAACATTTTAAAATCTAGTACTTATATAATTTAGTATAGAGGATCTCAAACCTTTTAGGACCCACCTAAAAAAAGTTTCACTTTACTGGCATGACTCTAGGGAGCATCATCTCTGTTACACGGCCAAAGAGCCAGCATTGAAAACATCTCCATGGTCATGTGGCTGGCATGATAAACCCTGAAGGCGCATAGAATGTTGTTACCTTCCCACCGAAATGATACCTATTTATCGACTTGTATTTACATGCTTTCGAACTGTTAGGTTGGCAGGAACAGGAGCTCACTCCATCCTGAAGTATTTGGGACTCAAACTGTGGACCTGCTGACCTTCAGGTCTACAAACACAGTGTCTTTAGCCACTGAGCCACTGCAGCCCATATGGGTTTTGGGAAGCTATAAAGAAGCTATAAAGCTATAAACAATTCTCATAAATTCCCATGCTTTTCTTCCCAGTTAGCACAACAGAGAGAAAATAAATTGCTAGCATAGCCCACTTTACACAAAGGCCCATATTAAGCCCTTTGCTCTGGAGCTGTTAAGGTGACTTTCCACAATATAACACTAAAGGGTGATGTAACTGCGTGGACCCGTAACTGCTCTGGATTTTGCCCATAAGCATACTGAATGCCAAGGTAATGTGGGTAGAGGGTAGGGGATGTACTTCTTCTGCTGCAGTAAAAGGAATATGGAAATGTGGTTTGAAAGGAAGGATTGGTAGAGATGGAGAAAACATTTTCCAGCTTTTACAATAGTTGGATTCAATCCAACTTTTTATTTCTGGAAGAAGTCAGACATTCTCACAATGCAAAATTCAGCATCTTTAGTGTAGATTAGCGTGAACATATTCAGCTAGCTCCTGCTAGCTCAAATAAGCAAGCCAATGTTCCAGAGCATGCAATATAATCAGCACCAGGGTTTCTTCGAACATTAAGAAAATCACTTTTTTAACCTAAGAGAATAGTTAAGGAGAAATCTATTGAGTTTTCTCAGGGGAAGATGAATTATTCTCATCATTCTGATTTCTTATGGTGGCAGCTCCTAATGTAAGAGAAGGGAGGAAGAACATTCTACATGAATCGTGGAGGGCCTCAGAGACCATACTGAGTCACCAGATTAATAATCATAATTTACTCTTTGCAAGTCTGATCAAACGGATAAAATTTATCATAGAGCTCAGGAAACTTTTTTCCTGCACTCTTGTTTGACGGAAATATGAATACTGTCATAAGGCACTGTAGTAATTTCATCCCCAAAGAGAAAAAGGATGGAATTATCAACCACAGAGATTTACACTAAAATCAAAAAACAGATAGTCATGCCCGAGCTGATGGCTAGTAGATTTGTTACTGTCTCAGCCATTTCAATCCAGTGCTTACTTGATATTCAACAGTTTATTGGATGGGTCAGTAGGTTTGGAACCCACCAGTTGGTTGTGACCCATGTTTTGATGGTTTGTGAAACTGACAGTGCTGATCAGGCCATGTGCATCAAGGGTTAAACAAGTTGCTACTGGGTTGGGTAGGAGGGCTGCTGCCCAATAATTATAACCACACTTCTTAGCATTTATAAAAGAGACAGAGTCTCTAGGGCTTCAAAACACTGTGCAAACCAATGGTTTAGTTTTGGCAATAAACTCACTAGGAAGGCATCATCTTCCTTGGCATATTTAAAATATAAGATATTTTCCTGCAGTTGCAACCCTGTATACCCATACTGTACTTGAGATCATGCTCCATGAATGGGGTGGGGGAGGGCAGAATGGTGTGAAAATGGAAGAAGATGGATGGATCAGGCCAGGGTGACCAGATTCCCAAACCTCAAAAAGAGGACAAGGTCTTGGATTCCTCTCAGCCTGGCCTTTCCGCCGGACAATGGCACATTTGCCTACACATGAATAAAGCTGTGATATTGGGCACTTTCACTTTCCCATAGAGCTCAATGCATATTTTTTATTTTTAGTTTTTTGGCCATAACTTTTGATAGGACGGAGATATTTCAAAACCATGCTCTTCAGTACGAATTCAACAACATATGACATGATGGAGTACTGCACACCACTGCATAGTGGTGGATGAAGAACAATGAAGCCCTTTTGGAGGATACCCGGACAGGATGCTAAAAGAGAGGACAAATCCAGAAATTTACGGTCATATGATCACTGTGAATCAAGCCCAAGAGCAAAATACAAATGTTGGCTTACCCGAAGTAGACCTCCAGGATAGTGGTGGACTCCAGTATGTTTGCACCTACTCTATAGAACTGGTTGTTAATGAGAGATAGGACATACAAAGTTTAAAAATAGACACTTAAAAGTGGCTGCCAGATGGGCAGAGAACCGGTTGTTAATTTCTTTGAATCCCATCACTGCTCCAGGAGTCAAAACTCTCCCACAGGATACAGCTTTATCTTTGCCAGTCCTGTTGCATTGCAGCACAGGTTTTGATGTTGGATTGGTCTGTAAATGTAGTGGTACACTGGAAATATATTGCTGGCCTACTCCTGGCATTGGGGAAAGGGATTGGAAGGGAGAAGAAGAGATAGCATTACGGTAAGAGGCCGCGTTATTTGAGGAAGCAGGGAACTAATGAATGGTCAAGCTGAGAGGGTGAGGAAGCAAAGCTCATTGGCAAGAGTACATCAGACTATGGCTGCAATCCTAACCACACTTTCCTGGGAGTAAGTAATATGAAACACAATGGGACTTACTTCTGAGTAGATATGCTTAGGATTGCACTCTATGAGAGCAGGAAAAACAAGAGGGTCAAGAACTTGGTGAGATTTAAAAATATAAATGAGGGATTTGTGCTAAACCTGAGTTCATAAAAGGAACCCGTACAGTTAGGTTTGATTTAGAGAAATGGTTATACTGAGATGAGAAATGGTTACTGTTTTCAAACCAGACATGAAAGTTATAGCCACAATCTCTAGGCAGACACTTAATTGCCTGAGCAACTCTGACATTGTACAGCAAAGCTCTCAAAAATCCCAGACCCTTTGCCTTTTTATTACCAAGTCTGCTGCAGCCAACTGTCTGTCCCTGCGGTCGGAACGAAGACAAAAACACCGTCTTTGAAGATGTTTGTGCCTCTATACTAGATTAGTTCTAATGATCAGAAGGATTAGCACCGAAGTTGTTTACATCAGGTTGCTAATGAACATGTTTTAGGAGAAATTCTACAATGCAATGCAAAGTTAGCAGCAAAGGAAGGACAGTCAATATCTGGAAAAGGTTGTAAGAAGTAGTAATGAAAGAGAGAATGAAAACCAGATGAAAGGGTGCACATTGAGCCCTTACTAGGCATTATGGGATATGTAGGTATTTCCCTGAGTACATAGTTATTAAGTTGAACAAACTCACAAGCAATTGAATATCTTATGTTTTTTCCCCTAAGTTTAAAGCGGCTTCTATACTTAATCAGACACTTGATCATGAGGTCTGTACTGCACAAGGTGAATGTCCATGCATACTATTGCAGGAAGGCCTCCGTCAGTCTTGAGAGACCATGGTATCGTGCTCGGTGCTGCATACACTGCATGTGAAGCATGAAAGCCTGGGTTGGATTGTTATGGAGGATAGGCTGTTACCCAAGCAGCAAATCCCCCCTCTCCACGCCACTGAATTAGTCCAATGGAAAGGCAGAGCCAATACGATTGGATCCAGCTGGCGTCGCAGAGCTGGGCTAAGGACACGAGCTCACCCTGTCTTGTGGGGCCGACCCAGGAATCAAACCCTGGCCTGCTGGTTAACAGGCACAGTGTCTTAACCGCTTGCGCCACCCACAGTAAGGAAGCAGTAGCAATAAGAAAGAGTTGTGCATCCCATATCCTGTCCTCTTCCCAGGCCAGATCCACCAACATAGCTTCACTCAGCACACTAGCGATGTAGATACATTGTCATGGCTAGGGTTTTCCCCAGAGCAAAGGGTCAAGTAGACCTCAGGTAGACCTTACCTCAAGTAGACCTCCAGACTTCAAAAATCTCCCACAGAACACAGTGCAAGCTGTACTGGCCCCACTGAATTGGTGTAAGGAATTTCAAAAGGATTGGCTCATGTAAGTCATCTGGATTCTCAGTAACTACATGAGCCAGTTCCTGGCTTACATTTTATGACTTACATTTCAGAAAGGGAAACAAAGGCTGTTATAGAAATGAACAGCATAAAGGGGTGAAACAGCAAGGTTAGGGGAGATTGGGCAAGGGTGGAGTGGGCAGATGAGATCCATAAAGGGAATGGAATATTGGCTCCATCACTGCCAGTATCTGATCACGGGATCCGATCCTGCAACAGAGGTCAATGCAGATCCACACCAACAAAATAGCTATTCTAGTTCTGAACAGATCCACCCATGCATGCCACAGAGGTTTCCCTTTGTTCCTTACCTAAAGGTGAGCTCCTTAACTGACCTCCCCCACCATAGGAAGCAGCAGTTGCCATTTTGGCACTGCTGCATCAGTGGATGCAGGGATAGGATGGTGCTTTCAGGATGCACCTGGGTAGGGTGAGCCCTGCTGAATACATATGCATATTTTCACTATTTCTGAATGTACATTTTTGGTGCCATTTCAGTTAGGCAGTTATAAACAGTCCCTGCAAGTGGATCTGAAGTCTTGGGAGAATACTCCAATGAGGGTGTACTTACTTTAGATTAATGCATCTGCCTGAATCTGTGCAGCACATGTTTTCTTTAATGAGTCTCAGGGAGTTGTATTAGAATTATTCCCTGTGAAAAGCTGACTCTTGTCTCAAGGAGGATATCTAGAAAGATTAATAGAATTACTGTCTGATTGCCACATCACAGTAAAGCAGTGGTGTCCAAACTGGAAATTGTTGTGCAACAGGAAAGGTGTCCAGTCTGCAGGGTGGGATATGGAGAGCCCTGCAATTATGTAATGCATTGTGCCAAGCATCTGGGTCTTAATATCACCCAAGATCATACATCATTTAGGTGCACTTATCAGTCTGCTTCCACACACATGTAAGGCAGAATGCAACCTTAAAACACTGGATCAACCTTAAAACACTGAAAAATTAAGTATAATTAAAAGCATATTTTTTTAACACCAGGTTAGATTTTAAAGCACTTGCTTCTTGATTTGTATGAAAGAAACTTGTCATTAGTGAAAGCTGTATTTCTGGTTTAGAAAGGTGCATTTTGACCATGTTACGTTTTGTTCTCCATTCCAAAAGCTTCCTTGCTATGAGTTTGGTTCTTATGCTGCAAAGTTTGAGGATATGAGGAGGGGACGTTCTGTGGGACCTTCTGTGCCTCTTGCTTTGTATTTCTAGTTTACACCATGCTGTCTTTGATCCGTTTTGGACAACATAATATGTCACATAATGATTCTTTATAGGAAAAAAGGTCACCAAAGCTGGAGACATCAAATGGAATAATCCCTTTGGTCTCTTCTTTTTTTCTGAGAAATTGGGGAAGGGAAAAGTGGCAGGGAAGGGAGGGTGTTGGATGAGGGGGATCCACCAGTAATAGTGCTTGTAGGATCCTGTACCCTCATTTTTCAGCTTCTTCACCCCTTTCTTCCTCTCAGATGATCACCAACGACAGTGCTGAGGAAACACATTCTTCTTTTCACTCTGACATCTTGCGATCCACTCCCTTCCTCTGGATACCCTGTGATCCATTTTGGTGTGCATACATCTGGGAAAATAGAACTGGGCTTTTAATACCTTTTATTCTGTCAGATATCCAACCTCTATAAGACGGATTTTCTTGTTTGTTTGGATTATTTTATCTGCTGAAACTTTCTGTTTCAATGTAACTTGCTGCAGGTGTGCATGGTAGACTTGGAATGAGCCACAAGGCCATCTAGTCCAATCCTCTGCTTGAAGCAGGAAGATCCTGCTTCTTTTTAAAGAAATTCTTTAAATTGAATTGATCATTAATTGACATGCATGTTTTTAAAGAGAAAAGGAGATATTAAAAGTATCCAATAAACAAATCTAGGGAAGGAACTGACCTTCCCAAACTTATACAAATTACAGATATTAACTCTGAAATTCCATTTGGAGACAACAGTTGATTCCTAAGAATATGGTAAAAATCCTAATGTACTAAGCTACAAAAAAGGCTTGACCTGTGTGCAAGGTATCTGGATGTTCTGTGTCAATCAATCATGCTGAGGGTTCTATTCTCATGTGTCTCTGGGGCAGAGAAGGCTGAGGGTTCTATTCCCATTTCAACTTCATTTGTAACTGTCTTTGAAACAGATAACAGTCCATGCTGGAAGAGAGGAACAACTGAGAAGAGAGTAGGCAAAAGGAAAAAGAGATACTGTAAAGGGTTTTTTTTAAACTGTGCATGTTGTTATATTGTACCTCTGCAAGAGATAGCTGTGGGCGTTACTAGTGATCAATCAACACACTTGTTTGTACAACTCTTGATTACAAAATATGCATGCATTTACACATTATACATTACACAGCCATCGATGGGCCACATTTATGATTGTAGTCCTGCCAAACTCTTCTTTCTCTCCTTCCTTGCTGGCTCAACTGACTAACTGGCACTTTGTACACTTTCTGATCATGTTTGTGTCATTTTCCTGGCCCTACAAGACATTCTGGGGCATGCCATTAGTGGATGTCCGAACAACTACAGATGCACCTAATAACAGGGGTTTGCAGAATGTTTCCCTGTTGTTAAATGCTCAGCATCTATACTCAACAAGAAGGGTGAGCGCGTTAAGTATCACAATACCTCTTGAGGGAATGATGAGTCAGGTCTCACTCTGACACCACAGTGCCATTGCACTGGCATGATGACCACCAAATTCTAAGTCTGTACAAAGGTAATGACATGCTGATGCAGCCCTCCCAGTAAGACCAATAGCTTTACTAGGCCAATAGCCTTACAGGGATTCCAAACAAGGCTTACCATCCATGCAGCAGTTTCCTGATGTCAATGCATCATCAGCATTAAATGTTCATGACACACGCAACAGCTGTAGGAAGCTTGAGAGGGCAAAAATATCCCATAAACAAGCAAGATATCAGGCTTGAGAAAATGTTTGAGAAGAAAGCCCTCTACTGTGAGGACAGGAATATGCAAGTCTGGTCTATTTATGAGGCCCACTGAAGTGGTCCCTTTTGGAGCAGATTGATGAGAGATGTCCATATCTGTTTACTTAGCATCCACTACCCTTCTTTCTCCTTTTACTCTCTGGATTAGAAAAGGAAGTTCTATATAGGGCTGCCTCTGAAGACGGTCCGGAAACTCCAACTAGTACAGAATGCAGCGGCTCATGTGATTGCTGGGGCTCAGTGGTTCGACTCAGTCAGGCCACTGCTTCACTGGCTACACTGACTGCCCATTTGTTTCTGGGTGGAATTCAAAGTGCTGGTCTTGACCTTTAAAGCCCTCTACGGCTCAGGTCCAGGGTATCTGAGGGACCACCTCCATCCATACAATCTGACCTGTCACCTAAGATCATCTGGGGGGGGGGAGCTCTGCTAACTGCCACCATTGAAAGAAGAGAAAGGTGTGGTGGCTAGGAGCAGGGCCTTCTCGGTGGTTGCACTCCAGCTCCAGAACTCCCTTCCCTTTGACTTAAAATCTGCTCCCTCCTTATACAATTTTTGGCTGGGCCTAAAAACATTCTTGCGGGCAAAAGCTATTTAGTTATAAAAAGGTTAGGGGGTGTTGTGTTTTTTAGCCATGATTTTAGAAACCTTGAGTCAGCTTTGCCGAGAAAGGCAGGATACAAATACCGTAAACAAACAAACAAACAAACAAACAAATAAATGGAAAGGTGGAGGGGAATAGTGTGTTGGAATATGGAAGGAGCAGAGGCAGGCATATCATTGTGGAAGGGGGCAGAATTTGGCAATGCCACCTCTGGCTTCAAGAAGTCTTGTTCTGCCCCTGGTCGAAGCAATTAACCCTCCGTCACTCAAAGCTCTGTTACTCCCAGTAGGCTCAAAGTGCGCTTTTTAGAATACTGTTAGAAAACTGTCATGAGCACCTAATTAACTCAATTGTAACACTCTTAAAGTGTTAAGTGACATTCATTAGGATGTACAAAGAGACAATATTCAAAATCTGATTTTAAAAAATCCTCATTTATTAATCATACAGCAAGTAAAACCAAAATCACTGAAAATTAATACCTGCCTCCACATTGCCTTATGATTTCATGAAAAAGAAAGACATATGAGCATTAATTATGAGCTGAACTGGAAATATAAGCTGAACTATGAGCTGAACTGGAAATACAGTTAAGTCACTCTGAGTCGCTGTTAGGAAGTTCAGCAGTTCAGTTCTGTGACTGAAAGGCTTGTCCAACAAGAGGCTTGGCTTAGAAAACCCATAGATGCAGCCCTTGTTGGACAAGCCTGTGATGTGTTCATATGTACAATATTATGAACAAAATATCCACAATCTTTGTAATTTCCATTCATAAAAAGAGCTAAATGAACAGTTATGATGAATATAAATGAATATATATGAACAGTTATGATGAATATAAAAAGGAAATAAGAAACTTCCCAGGAGGGTCAAAGTAATTTTTGTCCAGGGGCTCCCCACACAAGAAGCTGGAAAAATGACTAGGGGGTCTCAAACAGCACCTAGAAATAGGAAGGTACTAGGAGGGGCAGGCCTCTTGGTCATCATGGGGCAGAGAGGGAGAAAAAACAAAATCTCGTGTAATAATTATTGCAGCTTCAAGCGTCCTAGGGTTAAACTGTTTATACTTCAAGACCACTGTGGAAGGAAGCATCTTGTATTGTATTTAAGAGTATCTAACGATTTCCTAGTCAAGACTATGCCAGGATGTACCTCTTTTACAAGAATGGATTTATCGGTTTGATGAAATCCTCTTGAGGTCCAGGTAAAGTATTCTTGACATGTACCTCTCCTCAGGAATGGCTGAATCAATCCCGCTGAATTACAACAACGTCCATCCTTCTGCTTCCTTACTAGCCATTCAGCAAATCAGTAACCGTGATCAAAAGTTGGAACGTTGTTGCTCAAGGGTGTTAAGAGCCTTTAAACTGAAGCATTCATGATGCAAAGAAAAGAAAGAGCAGCCAGGCTCAGTATCACTTTTTAATGGATGCTTCTAGTGGGTTCCAAGTGACATCGATTTGCAGGGGACTTTTAATGGAAAGTTTTCTTTATTTGAGTCTGCCTGGTGGATTCTTTTGGATAGAAGTCAAAAAAGTTTTTTGGCGAAAAAAGTTTCCATTCCGAATGCATTGGGGAATCAGTTCAAGAAATAAGGACATCTTTGTTGCAGTGATGCTCAAAAAAATGGTTCCTGCTTTTAAAAAAAGATTCCTGATCAAATGGTTTGCAAAAAACAGAGTTTTGTCCACAATCAGTTCTGCCAGGATTGTGTTTGTCTCAGTCCTGAGAACTGCCTTCCTTTACCCTGCCCAGAAGTGCCTAGAAATGTACCTTACAATGCAATCCTAAACCCAGTTAGGCCTGCACAAGTACTAACACTAGTCCTGTGATGCCCTGGGAATGTCACAAAAGTGCCATAAAGTACATATGCGCCACTCCTGCACCACTCCACCAGTGCATGTAAATGTGCCAACCTCCCCATGCCACTGAGGGAAAGGGGAGGCAGGTGAGTTGAGCTGGCCTAAATTGGTTAGTACTGTGCCTTTCGGGGAGGTAGCAGCTGTACATGCCAGTACATAATTTTTTTCACATGGGAAACTTAAAGGGGACAACAGTGGTCAATTCAGAGCACCATTCTCAGGAAAGAGAGGTTCTCACGAGCCGCTGCAATGTAAAATTTTAGGGCCTTGAGCAGAGGGAAGGGAGCAAAGGCTCTCGTCCATCTTGCAAAGCTTTTCTAGCAATTCCTGGGCAAGCAGAGCAATGTTTGTGCATCCTTCTTGCGGATCTCAAAGAGACAATTGCAATATAAAGTGCTTAGCTTGCAATCTTATTCCAGTACGAGAAGAAAACAGAGGCAAAACTGATGGAAAATAGGGGGGAAAGAAACACAAAAAAATAAAAAAATTCTTTATTAGTCCAAGCAATTTTCAATGTTTACTATACGGTTGTTCCTGGCAGATATCACCCAATGTTTTTAATGCTATATTCAATACTGAAAAAAAAATGGAAGTTGATATATTTTCTTTTTTTGACAACTTTCTGATTTAATCAGTTCACAGTCTCTCTGAGTATTTTACTGCATTACTGCAATTCGACTGCACAGTAAGTAGTAATCTATTATTTTAGAAAACCTTTTTCCCCCTAAGAGAACATTTGCAAACTGTATGCGGTATTAGTGTATTAGCTGTAGGCAGGAATCCTTCATATCAGTAATCTGTTACTGTTGCTTTGATACTTGTTACAAATCCTTCTGAGGCATATTCCTTCTGACAATTTCTGATTTTTAGTAAAACCCATTGACTTCAAGAGTGGAACATGCCCACATGCAAGCACGTATAGGATTGCAGTCTAAGAGCACAATCCTAACATGTCTACTCAAAAGTAAGTCCCATTGAGTTCAATGGATCTTACTCCCAGTTCAATGGATCTTACTCATGTCTTTACGATTGCAGCCTAAATGTCTGCCTGTATGCGATCTTTATCTCTCAAGTTTGCATACTTGCAGATCCTATATGTGCTGCAAAAATTTAGGTTGCAATCCTAAATTGCAGTTCAGTGGATCTTACTCCCAGTTCAATGGATCTTACTCGTGTCTTTACGATTGCAGCCTAAATGTCTGCCTGTATGCGATCTTTATCTCTCAAGTTTGCACACTTGCAGATCCTATATGTGCTGCAAAAATTTAGGCTGCAATCTTATACGTGCTTACCTGTGAGCAGGTTCCACTCCTGAAGTCAGTAGGTCTTACATATGAGAAGTCATGCAGAGGGTTTAGTCTGCAATCTTTCCACAATCTTTCCCTTTTATGGCTTTTCACTGTACCATATCTCCACTTGAAATGGAGCAGAAATTGTAGGTTTGAAGAAGTACTATTCATTATGGGTTTTTTTAAGTCTTAATGTGAAATGGAACTATTCATTCTCAGGTTTATAAAATGCTGTTTGTCTTTTGGAAAACAACTGTCTTTTTTGGTTTGGTTAAGTCTGTTGCAAATACAGGGTTTTTATAAGGAAAACATGTAAAAAGATAATGATCCTAAATTTCTCTCTCTCTCTCTCTCTCTCTCTCTCTCTCTCTCTCTCTCTCTCTCTCTCACACACACACACACACACACACACACACACACACACACAATCTAAACCAACTCTGTTTTTCATTAATACTACAAATCCTTTATGAGCCTGTATGGTTAAGAATTAAATGTGATATACTATATTTCAGGGAAGGAAGAGCAAGAAACTACTCTCTCTTGAGGAGAGTAGTGCCCAATGGTTAGTGCAGTGATTTTCAACCTTTTTCATTTCAAGGCACACTTAACATGGCACTGAAATTGTCAAGACACACCATCAATTGTTTTTACCATTGACAAGGCACACCAGACTGTTCAAATCCCCCAATTTTCATATTAATGAATGTCAATCCCCAAATTCCAACAGCACACCTGAGGACTATCTGCAGCACACCAGTGTGCCATGGCACACTGGTTGAAAACCACTAGGTTAGTGCATTGCACATAGCAAACATGCCTGCAGTTCTAAAACGTCTCGTCCTCTAACATCCCTGCTTGGCCATTTGCGTCTGTGCAGTCCCACACAGGTATGGCAACCATTTGTTTTCCTTCCCACCTTGTTAATTTTAACCACATCTCTGACACTGGGATAGAAGAGGCCTGCTGTCATGAGTTCTGGCTGCAACCATCTGCCCAGACATATTGACAGACCTGTATGAGGCTGCTGTGGACTGAGAGATGGCAGCTCTCCAGTCTTCCAGCTCGTTCCATGTGCACCTCCTCAGTGACCGAGCAGGCAGGAAAAAAACCCTATAAGGTAGAGTGTGATGTGCAACATGGAGTCTGTAAATAAGAACTGACCGCCCTGGCTGTTCCTCAGGCACTGACTTCTTGTGTCCCACCTTATTGAAATGGAAGCACCTCCTTTGAGATAGTTGCTCTTGATCTAGAGGAGCTTTGCAAAGTCACTGAGTGACTGAGGTGGGTTGTAGAACTTCTCCCTTTGTCCTTGCTATGGGTGTTTCTAGCCAATTTTTGCAAAATATGGATGTCTTGTGCCAGCATAACCAGGAGTTAAGATTATAGCCTCAAAAATGAACAAGGTATAATACATATTTTTTCTCTCACCCATGTTCTGTGCATTTGAATGTAAATTGCTAGCCTATAAAAAAAAGAATAAGCATCTTCTCTCCTAGTTTGAAGAAAATGGTCAGTCTCATGGAAATGAAGCACAACATTGGGCAGATCAAAAGGAAAAATAAAACCAGCCACTGTTTCTCAGCTCAATGACAGACTTAATAGTAACCCAGTGAGTGTTTTGAAATATGTCATTTCATTTTTAATGAGGAAACATGTCTAGAAATTACAGAACAACAGAATCAATTATAAGAGCTTAAAAATAAAACTAATTCTTTCTTGAAAGCAGTTAAGGGAACCGAGCTTTAGGAAGAATTTCAGTAATAAATGCATGCATTTGTTTTCTTCAGATCAGCAGTGGTCTCCTCCATGGTGAGGGAAGAACATAATATGCATTGGTGGATATATTTTTGAGATGATTGATTGAGGGACAAATAAGAGAGAGAACCATTGCTGTGTGAAAATGTGCTTTGGCGGATACATTATGAGCTGACACCATAATACAGGGTGATATGATAAATGGGAACGGATGCTGAAGAAATGTTAAGAGACGCTCATTCAAAATAATAACTGCATATGCATTGGCTGGAAATGTTAGGACCAATACCCTACATGAATGCGTAGATACCAAGAGACCTATGCAATCACGTGTACCAAGGTAGAACTTTGCTAAGGGCGAGTTTATAGGATCATACCCCAGAATGTTGTAAATTCTGGCAATCCATTTGTCAAGTCAGGGATCTCTTTAGTCTTTTGCTGATCTCTGTTTTATCCCCTTTACAGATTCAGCAGCCTAAATATGAAATATAATAATGATTATGATAATTATGAAGATGATGAAGTGACATATTCCCCTGACAAATTGTTGTTCTTAGTCCCAATCACCCAAATGCATCAACATCTCTTTGTCAGACAGATTAGTCCTGGGGCCAAAATGAGGACTCCAAATAACATATTGGAGGAGCTGCTCTGCTAAATTTGCTTTAAACTACCAGCAGAGGAGCCCACAGATGAGTTACCAAATACTAAGCAAGGGCCTGAGATGAAAACTATTCACTCTAAAGAATAGAACTAGTTGGAAAATCTCTAAGCGCGGGCCTGCTACAGGCTGCAAGGTGTATATGTGGAATTTGCCATATTGGATTCTATCTAATTCACGCTCAGCTATGTACTATACATTCATTTTTAAAAACTCAAGGGATCAGGAATATACCCATTAACCCATTCTTCCAGCATGCTTCATTTTTTTAATTTTTTTGCAAGATCACATAACAAATGAGATCTTTTAGCACTCTTTTTGTTCACTCACAATCTCTTGCTTGGCAGGAGGAGGTTGCTGTAGCCCTAATTACAGGAATGAGATTTCATTTGTGCACTGAATACATTACTCCTGCCTTTTGAATATTCAAACCCTTCCCCAGATGTGTTCCAGCTAACTGACAAGAGTATGGAGTGATTCATGTGATTCACACCTTCATGTGCAAATGATTTTCCAGTACACTTGGATTACATCCAAAAGGGGAGTTGGGATGAACTGGTCAGCAAAAGGGTCCAAGGAAATCCCCTAGAAGCCAAAAAGCCAATGGGGGGTAAGTAAAAAGGAAATTTACTCACCTTTCTGGGGCTCTCATTGCCCCATTACCATAACATGCAGTTTCAGTTGCCTCAAACTGCAATAGTTTCAGTATGTTTCAGTAGTTTCAGTATGTTGGTGGAGGATAGGATTGGGCTGCTAATGTTGTACTTGATGTGAACAATAAATGTTTTTCATTGCACAGGGGAAATAATTTTTGTTCCCAGACAACTTGAATGAGGAATTAAATATTACTAACATTTATTTTACCATTTTTAAAATCGCCTACCATGTTGCTATGTAAAAACTAATTTTGTTAATGGACAATAATAATTTCCTCTGTGTGATGAGTCATCACATATGTCAAGAATTCTCAATATTTTAAATAGAGATCCACCTTCTTTCCACTTTAATAATATTTCCATGCATTTCAGCCGACTGACATGGATGTATTTTCTTTCTGGAGTTTCCCCTTGATTAATTGCATTTTTAATAAATTAGTTAGCCAATAGGGTGCACATTGTCCTTAGCAAAGATCATATTTGGGACTGTTTGTGCTCATGGGAAATTATGTTCAGGACTGTTTTTGTTTTCCTTGGTGCATTTTGCTCCGCATCCAATTCTGCCAATAACGTTGTGGTTTTCAAGCCGATTTGCATGACATGTGGAGGCATTCAAGGGCCCTCCAAGTGATAATTGCCACTTTCAGAGTCATAAGCCCCAGGAGACCCACTTCACATGATGTGGAGGATGTAGAAGTTGGCATGGAGATGCAGCAATACTGCTATCTAAACCTGGATGGGAACCTGGAAGGATGGTTCCAAAAAGGGTCCTATTAATCAGGTCTTAGGAACAGAATGTCTTTGGATATGCTCAGTGATTCATGTTGTTCTCTCTAGCCTTGGCTCCTTAAGACTAATGCTACAATCCAGAGTAACTACAGGAGGGTGTAAGAGACATTTACGTCGACATAGTTATGGCACCACCTGGTGAAAACCTATGATAAATTCATATTGCAATCGTGAGTAAATTGTTCTTACGTCGGAGCAAGGACTCCCCCGTAGTTACTCTGGATTGTGCCCTAAGGGTTTCTCTGGAGATAGGGGGAACTATCACATTGATGTTTTCTGGAGCTTTCCACATCATTGTAGAATTCTTTCCAATATAAATAAATTGAGCAAAGCACTGGATTTTTGGGACATACTTTTTGCAGAGCAAAGAGAAGCCAATAATCCTTCTAAACCAGGGGGACGTACCCTCACTGATTACTCCAAAAGTTATCAACCCTTGCAGCAACTCCAGCCATGAAAAAAAAAAAATTCTGACCCCAAAAAGGAAAAAGAAATCCCTCACATGATTTGAATGACATTTCAGTGCGCCTTCCTACTTAGCCTAAAGGGTCACACTCACCAGGGTGACATATAGCCCAATCCTGAGTTTCCTGGTGCCCACTGGAGCAGTGGCACCAAAATGCTACTCTTGTATTCAGTGGACATTGGAAAGCAGCCAGGAGTCTCCTTGGGGAAAGGAGATTTTCATTCCCTTCCCTCAGGGGAAGCCTTAAAGCTCAACAGGGCTTTTTAAGTCTGTGCCAGACTTCTTTTGTTGGCTTGAGACTCTGTGTTGAGCTGGTTGTGTTGGGTCCTGACACATACCCCCAAATCCAGAGTAACGATGGGAGCACATAAGAGACTTTACGTGCATCCATAGTTACTGCACCAACTAGTGAAAACCTGTCGGAAATTCATATTGGAATCCAGAGTAAGTTGTTCTTACACCAGAGCAAGGACTCCCCATAGTTACTCTGGATTTTGCCCATAGTTCAGGATCCAGCAGAGCAATCGTGTCCTGAATCCTGTCCCCTCCTTGCCCTCTCACAGCTCCAGAGAACACACCACTATCTGGTAGTAGAACTTATATCCAAACATGCACCTTCTTCCTGAAGGCACTGGGCCCAGTACCTGATTGGTACCGGCACTCCTTACTCACCAAATACCTAAATGTGCTTTTATCATCCTTATGATACCCTGAGCTGGCACTAGGTCAAACACTGGTGCTGGCCAATTCAGGATTGGACCCATACACAACAAACACACAAACAAAAATCAATTTTTTCATTCAAATATTTTCTTCTCCTGCAAACTGTTTCCACAAGTTTGTTTAAAGGTTGCAGTTACTTTCACCACCTATATCTCTTAGGACCCATCCTTCAAAGAAATGAACAAGTCATCATTCTCATCCCAGGAGGGGGAAAACAATCAAATCTTCCCTTCTTCCCCTTTTCCATTTGTCTTTTCCCTCATCTATATCTGAGATATAGATAGACTGGGGTTTAGGGTTCTGGGCAAATTTCTCAGTTTGCTTTCTATCGAACCTGACACTGCTTTCCCATTATGATGCTTTGCATGGACATCAGCACCCAGGTCCTTCTGATAATGATGGCACCCTTACTGCAGTAGCAGAAGTTCCAACGCAGCATTTCCCTGCCCTACCTGACCTGTCCTTCTGGGAGGAAGTTAGGATGCTATCTGTAGCCAATTCAAGAACGAGAACTCCTGCAAAGTCCCATTTTCATCTACTGAATTCCAATCATGTTTTATCAGTGAGGAAGGACAATTGGAATAGCCTTCAAACTTTTATTACAAAAATGCCAAATACCCAGTAATAGAACAGCTCAAAATATACAAGAGTAAGCGGAATCATAATACGTAAAATATAGATAATCCCCTTTCCAAATAGCCCTTTCCTGAACAAACTCTCAGAAATGCAGATGGCCTTTCTTATTTAGTCAACGTGCAGAGTTGAGGGCAAGAAATCCTTCAATTTATTATCTGCCCAGCATGTGGCATGAACAATAGGTAAAGAATAAACTCTTAGGTATGAAGGAGTCTTTCTTATGATCCCCTTGACTGTTACCTTGCGAAGGTGCCCTTGTTTGTCTGACAATGCTGACACCTTAAAATTGTGGAAAACTGCTATTTCTCAACTCTCCAAAAATTCAAATGTCATGATCATTGAACGCTCCTGCAGCCATCATCCAATTTTTCCCATCATCCTGCAATTTCCCTAGTTTTACCATTCTATTTCTACCAGAGTTCCTTCCCGTCTAGACCCCTATAGTTTGGTGCCAGGGTTTCAAGCATTTTTACAAGTTTTTCCTCATAATCTTTTCCGTAAATCAGTGTTTCTCAAACTGTCCAGGTGTCCTATGGATTAATTTCAGGTGGATCCCCATTCATTTCATTGCACATTTTATTTTTGCTATATTAGACTTGATGCTACCATGGTATATTACTGTATTTGGGGAAATGTTACAGATCTGTACTTTTAATTGACTACTAGTAGGTTTATATTTTAAACAATGATAGGCAATGAGACTCAGAGCACAATCCTAACCAAGTCTACTCAAAAGTCAGCCCCATAGTGTTCAGTGGGTCTCATCCCAGGAAAGTGTCTTTAGGATTGCAGCCTTATTCTTGAGTAAGGATGAATAAGATTGCAGCCTTTGGAATATTGGGGGAATTAAATAAAACAGATTAGCGAAGAGACAACTTCTTCAGTGTTTGTACCGTATGGTGACGGTGTCCGGTGACCACCTGTTGTGGATTGGAGTTTCATCCAATCCACAATGGACGTGACTTGGGTAAACCTGGCCAACCTGTTACAGATTAGCAACAGCTTGGAATGGCTATAAGAACTCTATATATTGAATAATTTTTTCAACATATTATTTTAAACTTTTAATTCATTGAGTGTGTAAATCCTAACCAATTTAGGCCTGCCTAACTCACCTGGCATATCCTCCCATGGTGGTGTGGGAATGTCAGTGTATGTCCGTGCACTGGCCTAAACCCACTGCAAGAGTGATGTGACACCAGCAGGACAGCACAGGACTTATGCCAGGGTTTAGGCCAGCCTAAGAGGAGATTTTGTTGCATAGGGATATAAAAATTTTGTAGTATGGGTGCTGCTTGATGATGTCGCTTTTGGCCATAATATCACCCAATTTTCATTCCAAAATATGTGTCCCAGTGCCAAGAGGTTTGAGAATCACTGCCGTAAAAACTAATGTTTCACTTATAACCAGCAGCCTACTATGTTGCTTGAGCTATCTGAGCCTTACATTCTGCCTATGACTGCCTCCTACAACCCTAACTATTATATCATTCATTCATTTAACTTCATGAATTAACTTCATAATTTAACTAAATGAATTAACATTCATTTAACACATACTCTGTCTTTTTACCCTTGCTGGAGGTCAAAGCAATTTTTAAATAAGATACAAGAGTCAGGAGTGAGGGAACTTTTTTACTTTTTACCCCCAAATATATTTAGATACGCCGATGTTACCTCATTGATTTGAAAAGAAAGAAATCATTTATTATTAATTATTTGAATTTAAAATTTTATTGAATCTATTCAAAAAAATCCAGACTTTTGACAAAATGTAGGATGTCCTACATTTTGTCCTACATTTTTAATGGGCTTACTCCTGAGTAGACACCTGGGAATGGGTGGTCACCTTGGCTGGGGAGGCTCAGGCTGCAGTTGGGGGCAGCTGAGACTGAGTTCAGCCATCCGGGCAGGCACTGCAGGCATCCATCTTGAAAAGAATGACTGCGCATGAACACACAGACTTTCCCTGTCTCCTTGCCTAAAGGTTCCCATGGAGAGGCTTCTCCATAGGTGAAGTATCCTCTCCTGGTCTCAACGGCACACACCTCCAATTAAGAAAGGGAAAGTGCCAGTGAGGTCAGGAGATGACACTTCACCCATGGAGAGGCTTCTCCATGGGGACCTTTAGGCATGGAGGCAGGGAAAGGCTGCACAGTCATTGTTTTCAAGAAGGATGCCCACACTGCTCAGACTTAGCCGCATAAAGCCGCTGCTGGCTCAAACTGCTCCCCAGTTCCCTATATACATTCATATGCATGCCCGGCTGTGGATTGGCAGTGCGACCCTCCATTACCCCCAGGAATTTCATTTTACCCCATTTGGGGCAATTTACCCCTGTTCCCCGACCACTGCCCTATCATAAGTCTTATGAATAAAATAGAACTCTCCCTCACATTATCTTTCTGCATTCTCTAACACTAGTCAACTTTCTTTCCAGGCATGGCTCATTTCTGGAATTGAAATTTGATTTGGGAAAAAAGTACCGCCAAGGAGACAATGAAGAGCAGCATTTCTCAAAGTGGGGGTCGGGACCCCTTTGGGGGTCGCCTGGAGCTTTCCTGGGAGTCGCCTAAAGACCCCTGGTGCAGGGGGCCAGGTGGGAAGACCTGGCAGAAACGCTGGAGCCACTGCGGCTGGAAGAAGCTGCTGAGAAGCAGTTCAGAAGGAGCCTCTGAGCAGCTGTGAGACAATGTGGAGCTTTGGGGTGGGGAGGATTGCAGCCTTAGAGCCCAGTTCTATGCATGTCTACTCAGAAGTCAGTCCCATGATAGTGAATGGGACTTACTCCCAGGAAACAGTGGCTGGATCTGCTTCCTGAGATCCCAATCCTATGGAGGCCTCCTCTCACCCAGGTACTTACCTTCCCATTCTTCCCTCCCCCCTCCCTTTCTTTCTTTCTTTCTTTCTTTCTTTCTTTCTTTCTTTCTTTCTTTCTTTCTTTCTTTCTTTCTTTCTTTCTTTCTTCCCAGTTACCCCCTCTTAGCTATGCCACATCTATCTATCTATCTATCTATCTATCTATCTATCTATCTATCTATCTATCTATCTATCATTATGTATTGTTTTTATGATTAATCACTATGCTTTAATTACGTTCAGTTTGTAACAATGAAAAGACATCCTGCATATCAGATATAGGATATCAGATATTCATAACAGTAGCAAAATTACAGTTATGAAGTAGCAACTAAAATAATTTTATGGTTGGGGGTCCCCACAACATGAGGAACTGTATTAAGGGGTCACGGCATTAGGAAGTTTGAGAACCACTGATGTAGAGGAAAGGGCTACAAATTTCCTGTCATGGATTTGAGAAAAGATTTCTAGGACTTCCACCAAACACATAAAAGCCAGGATCATGTAGTGATTCAGGGGATGGACTTAGAACTGGAAGATCCATGTTCAAATATCTGCTCAGCTAAGAAACTTCCTTGGTGACTTTGGGCCGGTCACTATCTCTCAGCCACACCAAACTCACAGGGTTGTTATGAGGACAAAAAGAGGAGAAAACTTGCCCTTGAAATACTGAATCTGCACAGTCTCACCGTGGTATTTTGGTATGGATTTCAACAACAGTGTGTATTGAAATTTAGACCTACAGATGGATTACAGTGTAAAGGTCTAGTAATGGGAAGACTCTTTTCAGGTGTTTTTAATGGTTTGCCACTTAAGGGTCTTTTTAGACTCTGTTTCCTCAATGTTTGTCCTCCACCATACAATTTCACAGGGTCCACCTATTCGAAGATCATTAACATTCTGGGTTTGATGGCCAAATAAAACATGACATACACCAGTAAAAGGCTCAGGGTAGACAAGAGGGCTTAATAAAGCCCAATTCTATATAAAGATCTGCAGCATCAAATCTAATTTCATCTTTTGCTACAAGGAAGCACATGACACACTGAAGAAGCTCCACTGGCTGCCAGTTATGTTTCTTGGCACATTTCACAGCGCTGGGGTTGACATTTAAAGACCAGATTGGTTTGAACTGTTATATCTTACGGAGCACCTCGATGCTAAAATAATTGTGTGTGAGGCTTTTCTCCAGCTAGCTTTAGATTTGTAACAGAGAAATATTTTATGAACTGTACTGTTTAAATGTTCCTGGCTACCAAACATGCAATACAGAAACATTTATAGCACAGGCTCACCCCCTTTGGAGAAGTCAGCGTTGATATGTGGCAAGATCTACCAAAGGGTTCAGAAGAGCCCATTCAGCTCTTTCCACCCACCCCACCTCAATAAATTGCGCTCCAGAAAACGGTCTGGGCATCTTCACCGCAAAAAGGGAGATGGTAATACTGATTATATAGCAATGGCAGAGTTCTGCACTCAGCAGAATGATTTAAATTAGTTATGTCAAGGCATTTGCAGCCATTGGCATGGCTTAATTAATTGTCTTGTAACAGTTCCTGCAAGGTGCCACCCTCTCCTATAAACAAAATCGCTTAAATTGCTGGTGTCAAAGTAATGCACTAGACAAATTAGTTGCTGAACCGGGGCTGCTAATAAATGACTCTCTTCATGATACACATTTAATTTGCAAATATTATAAGAGAGCCTGTGATGAAATTTTAGGAGTCTTTTACTATTATTAAAGAGATTGGATAGAACATCCTGTACACTGACGTCGTCCCAGAAATTACGGGGCATGCATGTGCGTATGCTCGGTGTCGGCGTCATGTTGGTGACCAAGTTCTTTATAGACAAGGTGAGGGAGGAGCAGCAACTTCTAGAGCAGTGATTTTTCAATCTTTTTCATCTCATGGCACACTATCAAGGCATTGAAATTGTCAAGGCACACCATCAGTTGTTTTTACCATTGACAAGGCACACCAGGCAATTCAAATCCCCCAATTTTCCTATTAAATTAATGATAATCCCCAAATTCCCATGGCACACCTCAGGACTATCCACGGCACACCAGTGTGCCACGGCACACTGCTTGAAAACCACTGTTCTAGACTCTAGCTGTGAACTTTGGAAAGGCACAGCCAGCCTCCTTTCCCTCCTTCATTAGATGAGGCAGCTCTGCCACATGAGGGTAGAAAGTAAAGAACTAAAAACCTTGAACTGGTCTTAAACGCCACCATTCTTCCTCTCTATTTTGCATCCCTCAGTCAGTTCAGTGGCATAGTTAAGTGGGATGAGGGTCAGTTCTCAGTGGGATGAGGGTTCTAGATGACGTTAAGTGGGATGAGGGTTCTAGATGAGGGGGTGCCAAGGGAGTGCTTTACAGGGAAAACCAGAAGTGCCTTTTTAAGGCCTCCGTAAGGCCAGAGGCAGGGAATATATGGGGGGGGCAGTTTTGAGTATTAACAATTTATAGGCCTCAGATGCCAGTTCCCCTAGCTATGCAACTGCCTCAGTAGTATCTCTTCCTGACAGATTTGTTTGTCCTTGAGACTGCACTGCTATACACACATTCCTGGGAATAAGCTTCATTGAAAACAATGAAACTTATTTCTGATGAGACATACAGTACATAGGATTCTGAAGTGAGACAAAGATTTGTAGGAAGAGGAACCTACACTACCAAACAGTTTGCAACACCATTTGCAACTACCCACTATATAACAAAAAGAAACCGCATCAGTCGTGTGGTGGGAAACAAACACTTCCCTTGGCAACAACTCGGAGAGGTAGGTTCGGGAATGGTTGTGAGAAGTTCGGGATTTGTAAAGCATATTTTCAGCCCAATTCTGTGTATGTCAACTCAGAAGTAACCCACCAAAAGAAGTTTGGTTTACACCAAAGTGGGAGGGGGACCAATCCTTTCTCTAGGTCTGGGCAGCAGGCAAGAGTGTGGGGCTCCAGGGCTGCTCAGATCTGTCCCACTGAAATTGGTGTAACAGATCCAAGTATATCCATTGGGGCTGCTGTAGCGCTACCTGGTATAAGGGGATACTTGCTCCAGCGTAGTATAGCAGCAGCCCTTATCTTGTGCTGGATACAGCACAGGCAAACTGGCCCACCTGTTCCATTGCGAGATAGGATTGCACTGCTCAGATAATGGTTCTGTATGATGCTTGTAGATTTTCTTACTCGTGCAGGAAACTTTGGCCAAAGCTTTGCACACCCTACATCAATCAATATGTCTTTTTTATAAGTAACCATTTGTATGGCACGTTGGGCAAAACAACATACAGTGGTGCCTCGCATAAAGAGCTTAATTCGTTCCGGAGGCATGCTCTTTAAGTGAAACGCTCTTTAAGTGAAGCAGATTTTTCCATAGGAAATAATGGAAACTCAGACAATTGGTTCCACACACCACCAAAATATTCATATAAAAATATTAACTGGATGTAAAAATGATGACAAAACACTGGAATTGAATTCAAAATATGCATTCAATGTGCATGATCCTATGAAGTCTATTTAGGCTGCAATTCTAAAGACACTTTCCTGGGAGTAAGCCCCATTTAACACAATGGGGCTTACTTCTGAGTAGACATGGTTAAGAGGCTGCAATCAAAGACACGTTCCTGGGAGGCTTACCTGGGCTGCTGCTGGAGGCTCAAGGTGGTCGGTGGAGTCACTTGGGGGCACTTAGGGGCAGCTGCCTCTTGTACCTCCAAGCAACTGCCCCCAAGTTGCGTGCAGTTAGAGGCAGCAGCGCTGGCCAGCAGCCCTTTTAAAGAGCCTCCATGTGGAGTGACAGGGCTGCATAGCACATGTGCCCATAGCGCACTTGCTTGTTAAGTGAAGCGGAACTTGTTATGTGAAGCAAGATTTCTTGGAAATTTTTGCTTATGTGAAACACTTGTTAAGCGAGGCACTTCTTAAGCGAGGTACCACTGTACAGTGTTCTGCATCTCAAACCATTCAGTGTTCTGCATCTCACACTAGTGGTAGTTGTGCTTATATGAGTAGTGGTAGTTGTGCTTATATGTGCTTATATATTGTATTTTCATTTACCCCCCCCAAAAAAAATTAATTAGCTTTGAAATAGAAGATAGTGTGGCAAATGGGAACTTTTCAACCGAACAGAAAATCCGTTTCTGCATGTAGCATGGTGCTGGCTGAGAAGCCTGTGAACACTGCACATGTATGCGTAAACATGCAATGCACATGTTTTGTGCAGATGTGCATCTCAAAAAAAACCTTTATGTGATCATAAGTTCAATTGCACTTAGGCACATTTTCAGATGTAACATAAAAAAGAACTTTAGTATATTCATTTGTGCAGTTTCTTCTAGATTGCTTTCTGGTATCCTGTTGAGGGCATTACTGTGGATCACTAACAAAAAGTAATTAAAACTATCAACAGGGAAAGTTATACTTTCACAAATGCGAACAACACGGAATAAATATCAGAAAAAATTTATCTCCAGGTACCCCTCCATTTGCATCAGTAATAGGAGACTGTGCATTTAATTTACATTATAGAGGAGGAAATTTTATATTATGGAAAAAGCTGAATTAGATAGCTTTAAGGTTTTTAAACTAAGGAGGGTATAATTTTCATATAGCAAGTACACAAAAACAAATCAGGCTAAAAGAGTCTTCCCTTGCATCAATATTTTCAAGTATGACAATTGCAGTCTCAGAGAAATTATATTTTGAGTGAACTGAGACAGTTGGATATTATTGATGGTAGATTAAGTAATAACAGCTTATTATCCTAAGGCAGGGGTCCTCAACCTTTTTAGCACCAGGGAACGGTTTCATGGACCGGTTTTTTCCAAGGACTGGCAAGGTGATTCAAGCACATTATATTTATTGTGCACTTAATTTTTATTATTATATTGCAATATATAATGAAATAATTATACAACTCAACTGAATTCAAAACATGCATTCACTGTGCATGATCCTATGAAGTCTATTTAGGCTGCAATCCAACACTTTCCTGGGAGAAAGCCCCATTTAACACAGTGGGGCTTACTTCTGAGTAGACACGGTTAAGAGGCTGCAATCAAAGACACTTTCCTGGGAGTAAGTCCCATTTAACACAATGGGGCTTACTTCTGAGTAGACATAGTTAGGAGACTGCAATCAAAGACACTTTTTTGGGAGGCTTACCTGGGCTGCTGCTGGAGGTTCAAGGTGGTCGGTGGGGTCACTTGGAGGCAGTTAGGGGCAGCTGCCTCTGGCACCTCCAGGCAACTGCCCCCAAGTTGGGGATAGTTAGAGGCAGCAGCGCTGGCCAGCAGCCCTTTTAAAGAGCCTCCATGCTGAATGTCAGGGCTGCACAGCATGTGTGCCCATAGCACATTTGCTTATTAAGTGAAGCAGAACTTGTTATGTGAAGCAAGATTTCTTGGAAAATTTTGCTTGTTAAGCGAGGAGACTGTTAAGCAAGGTACCATTGTATTAGGGGGGAATGCTTCATGCAGACATCAAGCCTGAATGCTAGAGGGACACAGCCAGAACATTAACAGGAAGCAAAACATTCACTTATGACCATGAGCAGATCTAAGGGGTAGGCATGGGTGTGTGACTCTCCCAAAAGTTGTACAAGTGGGGAAGGGTACCCCAGGATGGAGAGCACTCATGCATCAGGGGAACTCTCATTAGGCATGGTGTTCATGATGAGATCATACCTGGCCAGTTCTCTGGATGGCCTGAAATCTTGCAAGACCTTAGGTGGGCCATGTTGCCTGAAAGGACAGGGCTCTCAAACTGGAGGCAGACTCATAAGTAGCCAGGCCACCAAGAATGGAGGTTGTTAATTTGGAAGCTCATAGGAAGTAACCTGGGGAGATCTGTCTTCTGCCCTTCCTTGGCATGACCTGAAGGGGCCCTAATGAATGAAGAGGCAAGTGGGCAGTGGACCTTCAGCTGATCTGAAGGAAGAACTAAGAACCACAGTTTCCTGTTTTCAAGAATCCCTTCTTGAAATATACCTTCTGTCTGGTATATTCTGCTAGCATTGCCTAAAGCACCTCACCTTGGGTGGGGATGGTGGAATTGGAATATTTTATTGTTTTTAAAATAGAAAATATTTTAATGAGAGGAGTGCCTGAGGATTCTTGAGGGCTACAAAGAAAGAGGAGGGCTTGGAGAGTGATAGACAACTTGCCTTGCTTTTAGAACTTGTTGTACGTTGAGTTGTTTTCATAATTTGCTTTTGATAGATTTTGGATCTTCTCTATGACTGCTGTCATCTCAGAAGATTATACTTGGTCTTGAGTGACCTGTTTTGTATGTTTTTTTTTTTTGTTGCTGCTGTTCTTTTCCTGGTTCCTTAATTTAAAAATGAGACTTGGGTTGTTCCTTTGAGTGACACCTGCATTTACATAATATTTGTGAAGGAATTTACTTTTACCGAAAGGGTGTAGGTCAATTCTAAGTATTATAGATGGAAACATTTATCACCCTTTCCCAAATACAAAGGGCATGTATCTCTGATCTTTTAGTGTCTTTGATTTTTATAAAAATCTAACATCAAAAAAAGTTTTGAATGTGATGACATTAACATCTTAATTCACAATATGGTAGGTCTGGCTGGACAATCACAAAAATGTGTTACATAGCACATTGAGGCCATGTGGACAATTGCAGCATGGGTAGGAAATGGGCTGGTGGAGGTGTGGAGAGAGAGTGCAATGATGGTGGGGAAAGAGGAAACCAGCTCGGGCCCAGGAGTGGGATGAGATCATCAGGGCCAAGTCCCACTGTAGCCTGTCACCCCCTTCCCCGGGACTGATTACCCAACATAAAATCACTTTGACTTCCATCAGGAGCAGTGTGGCTGATCGGCTTATGCTGGAACAAGAGGACAAATGTCCCCCTATCTTGAGGAGACCTATAATACCCTTTTTCTCTGCACTGGATGCAGCAAAGTCCAATCTGATGCCATTGCATCAGTGCAGTAGTCAGAATTGCAACGTTAAGATGTTTTCCACTGTCACTTGAGCTCCAAAATATAAGCTAAATAACATTTAAGGTAATTATCTTAAATTCTGCACTATGTAAGCAGTAAAGATCTTGTACAAAAATTCTCAAATTCCTTTAAAAATATATTATTTGATGCTTTTGTAATCCAACTGCTTATTAAATGGACTGGGAGGTATATCTTTCCCAAATGACTAAATGACAATTGGTGATTGAACTGATTGCCAGCGCTGTCTCCTCAGGAAATGATATTAACTTTGAAGACACTGTGCAATCTTGATACTATAACCTTATTGCATAGCTATATTTAAAAAAGAAATCATAATCATTTTAGCTACCTCACTACAATGCCATAGTTGTGGTTAAGATGTTGTAGCTGTATTGTCTCTGGTGTATGTGAGAAGCCCCACACTCTCACCATCTTTATTAGTGTTGTTGACCCCCTAAGGACAGCAACAGTGTTGAAAAGTACACCATGGAGAGCATGAGAGTGTCCCTCTTAACTCTCCACCACGATAGCTTTGTGGCATATTGTATAATGTACGGCAACCTGTCTTGGCAATCATTTCCATCGAAGGACAGGGTATAAATCTTGAAAATAAATAATGTAGCCCCTATTACTGAACTGCACTTGGTGCCGACTGAAACTGTCTTTTGAAATACTTCTTTTCATAGAAGATCATCACTCTCAATGAGTTATAGAGTCTCAAAAAGTATTTCTCGATAGACTGATTTTTCCCTCTTTAACAAGGAGTTTTGTATTCTGGAAAGAATGGATCCAATTCAATGTGTATGCCACAAGGTAAAGGGCCTTTATAATCACATCAAAAGAAGGAAGGTTTCACAAGCTTGGAAAAAAGGAATGTGACGCAATATTTTTTGCCCATGGCTAACATTAAAAAAAAAATCTATCATTTGCAGAGTTGCAGCCCAAGGCTATTTAATTCTCCTTTTGTTGATGCAACTGCACCACCAGTGTGCATGCTGCATTCTGCGGTGGTTTTGGGGAGGGTCAGTGGGCAATCCTGCAGTTATCTTGGCCATACGTAAGTCTTTGTTGTCCCACCATATCAACTCAGACCTGTACTAGCAATTTTGCTAGTGCAAGTCTAGATAGTGGACATGGCAAGGCAGAATGAGGTCTGGAAGGAGGACAGGACATCAGCAGTACAGCTGCCACACGACCCTTCTAACTGCATTATCGACCCTATTCCTTCCCCTTCCCACCCTGTTCCATGCATCCTATTCTTGCACTGCCTGCCCTGCACACCAACTTAATCTTTGGAGGTCATCAGTGCGTAGCTTTCACAACCACTGTAAAAGTACTGCACACTGCCAGAATATGAATTGTGCTCTAACCCTAATCCAGAGTAACTATGAGAGCATGTAAGAGACATTACGTTCACCCGTAGTTACTGCACCACCTAGTGAAAACCAATGGGAAATTCATATTGCAATCCAGAGTAAATTGTTCTTACACCGGAGCAAGTAGTTACACTCAATCCCTGTAGTTACTCTGGATTGAGCCCTAAGTCTGAAATTGGGCAACATATTTGCCTCTTGTGCTCCAACACCACAGGAGTTGTGCCGTTCATTAAATCTAAAGTTCCATTTCTTTCATTTAACGCTATGAAAGGCCTTTATGATAGTTTTATTGTGCTGAAAGCTAAGCTTGTTCAGATCAGAATTAGCTAATCTCTATCCTTCCTGCCCCTTATAGTTTTTTGTACTGTGTCTATAATACATTGCAAGTCTGCAAGATATAAGGATTGTAAGTCTCAGTGGATGGGGGCTGTGTCATTTTTAAATCTATGTATAGTACCTAGTAGTGTAGCCAATACATGTCACGGAGGGACAGAGGAAAAAAAATATGTTGAGCCAGCAGACAACCCTGCTTTCCCCCTTCCCGCTGGCCGACTATTCTAGCATACATAAAATCTATCCAGAGGATTTGTGTGGTTTATTTATTTTATTTAGTGTATGGCAATACATGGTTTAGTGTTAAAATCAGATGTTAACATTCAGACCGCCCCCTCCACTCAAGGACAGAGTGGTCCATACTGAAAAAATCAGACATTGGGCCAGTCTTGAAGCTCTTGAAGGACACTTGAACCCAATGTGATGGATATTTTGTTGAAGAGCACCACAATCACACTGAGGGGTAGATGCAAGACCCCACTTAAACAGTGAGTCTGGGAAGACACCATGCTGCATCCTGTTCAGAGTTGACCAATGTTGGTGAGGTAGGTCAAAACCTGGCACCTTGTGTGTAGGGTCCTCTATGTAGCTGCCTGTAACTTGGCGTTCAGCAGTCCATTTAGCTTTCCATTGCGTGTTGATGTTATTAAAGTTGTTGGATAGCTGTTGTGTGAGTGCCAGAGAGGGTTTCCTTGATTTAAGCCTGCCAGTTGATAGACGGGGAAGATCAGCATGCACAGGAAGACGTGGATTTCTCATAATTTTGTTGCACTCCTTCAATAAGGCATCCTGTGAATATTGTTCAGGTGCATATGTTAGTTCGAATCCAGCTCCTTACATTCATGCATTACAAAAAGATTGCAATCTGTCACTTTCTCTGAATCATGTATTGGATCAGCTTCCCTTCCTCTCCGGTGTCCTGCTGGCATTAATAATAGGGGGTGGTGCTTTCATTTTTGGGATAACAAGAAAACACAACAATGGAGGACCCATTTTGACTTGTCTGACATCTGACAGTGCATTCCTGTGCAACAAGATCATTGCACAGGGCAACAAGTTGAGACAAGAAATAAATTGCTTTTTCCAAACACGTCCCTAATAGATTGTCCTTCCTTAGAAGGCATATCAGTGGAGTTTTTCTTTCTATACATGGCAAGCAGAAAACTTTTTTCCCCCAATCATAGCATGAAACATTGTTTATCTTTCCCCTTCCCCACTTTTGCTGATGGATAAAAACTGTTGATAACTTAACATTGTTTTATAGCTAAATGTGTCTGGTTGTTTGTTATTTTTCCAAAGCAACCTCAAAAGGAAAAATACTACATATATTTATAGTGAGTGTGTGTGTGTGTGTGTGTGTGTGTACACACACATACAGTGGCGCCTCACATAACATGCTCCTCACGTAAAGTATGTTCCACGTAACAAACAAAAATTTCTCTAGGATTCTGCTTCATGTAACAAACACACTCATTGGCAGTTGGAGCAGAAGCGCTGGCCGGCAGCCCTTTTAAAAAGCGTCAGGGCTGCCTAGTGCGCCTGCCCATAGTGAAAGCAACACTTCTGTGCTGTTCGTCCTGTAGCCGGGCATCCGCTGGGCAGAGAGAGAGAACAGCAGTAGAGAAGGAAGCAGCTAAGGGCTAAACAGCTAAGCAGTGTGCAATGGAGCTGTTAGTGTAATGGCTGGTGAAGGGCACCAATTAAATGCTCATCCTCTGTTTGAATGAGATGTGTTGGCAGCAGAGTTGGGCTGTAGGTAAGGAGCTGCCACTTCTTTTGTCCCTAATAAGAATATTTCTGGCCAATCATGCAAAAGGTGAATGCCTTGTTTGTGAACTTTTTTGGATAAGTAGTATATAATAACTGATTGATTGATTGATTGATTGATCTCCAACTTGTCTCCCCTGGCATTCATACTAACGCTACAATCCAGAGTAACTACAGGAGCACATAAAAGACATTATATGCACTCATAGTTACTGCACCACCTAATGAAAACCTATGAGAAATTCATACTGCAATCCAGAGTAACTTTTTCGTATTCTGGAGCAAGGACTCCCCATAGTTACTCTGGATTGCACCCTGTGTCTAAGCTATCAGCAGTTTGCTTCGTCAGAGGGCTGCTGAGGTTCTGCTTGTGTCTTAAAGCAGTGCCTTCCCTGATGCATGGGTTCTTCTAATTGGTGAATGCCCACAGGAACATGTCCCCCTTGTCATGAAAGGACTTGTGTGTTTGTTGCACATGGCTGCGCTCTTCCAAGGGTGATCTCTTGAAAAAAAAAGTTGCAAAACAAGTAAGTCACAAAAATGAGCCATGACCCCTTTTTTATCCAAATAAAAGAAATAATTAACAGAGCTCATAAACTGTGCAAATGACATTCTTAAAATATGCAATCCCAAAGCCAACAGTTTGAAATAGGATCATCCTAGCATAGCATTTTCTTAAGTGTGTGTTTCTGCTGTGAGCCATTCAATGCAATTAATGGGGACTGACAAACCTGTGTGGGTGAAATGGTGCTCCGAATTTCTCTTAATGCTGTCACAGAACTGATATAATGCTTTTAAAAAAGAGCTTCTCAAAACAATGGTGTTGCTTTGTGGCAGCTTCTAGTGTCAAAATAACTGAGCGTTGACAACTGATTCATATGGCCAGTGACCATCTCGTATGATAACTGCAAATATGGCACATTCGTTTAACTGCATGAAATGGCAATGACAGATCTATTAGCACAGACTGATAGGGATACAGAACTGCAGAAGGCAGCATTTTCCATTTTTCTATTGACACTCTCCGGAGTTGTTTTTATTTAGAATATTTATTTGCTGATTTTCAACCACCACCACCACAAATAAAAATCAAAGCAGTTTAGGTGGCAAAATAAATTAAGACAAAACGGTTCACATCCAAACAGGGCTCACAATCTATTTAAAAAAACAGACACATATGAGATGCCACCAAACAATGTTGGATGATATGCTGTGACTAATGAGTTCAGCTGCTATCCCCATCTAAGCAGGGATGGACACTCCAGTCAGGCAGGGTCATATATCCTTGGTGAGTGTTGCATCGTTTGATGGAGAGGCAGTCACTAGGGACTTCGTAAGGTATGGGAACATGTGTACCCTTACCATAAGACCGCATTGTGGCTACATCAGAGCTGGAAAGTTGGATAGGATTGGGTTCATGGACTGTAATCTATAGAACTAAAATGATTATTCTGACTGATGACCCATCAAACCCTAGATAGCCCTAGAAACATGAAATTTTGGGTGTATATTTCTTCCATGATATAAGCACCCAATATGAAGGGATTTTCAGAAATCTGACCCCTGAGATGGTGAAAAGGGGTAAAATGTGTTTTCACAGATTCCTCAATATCTCTTATAATGAGATGTAGACTTGGACTGTATATAAAGAGTGCTGTAAAGAAAGAAAACTAAGAAAAAATATATGGCAAACAGGAAGTATACTATTCAAATTCATCTGCAGTTTAGGTATTGGGGGGAATGGAAATGTGTTCCCAATGTATACAGAGAGACACCTGTATATGTACATAAGTTCTGCATCATGATTCAGAATTACAACTTTCACAGCATGCAAATGGATAGCCACATTGCCCTCCTAGCTGGTAAAGCAGATAAAATATGTTTTTCTTTTGTGCTGCAGATTTGGAAATGAATATGATCCAAGCAATCATCATCACGATAATTTGTTATGATTCTGCTTACTTCAGTTCCTTCTTTGAGAAATCAAGTTATTTTTCTCCATGAAAACACCTGGGTTTTTAAGTTTACATCATGTACAGAAGGCATATGCTGGAAAATATGCAGTGTTTAGGAGATCTGGCAGGAAAACAGATACCACTGAAAGCATTTACCATGATTAATGATTTTATCATCAATACCAAGTGAAGTATTGGATCGTGCCTTTTGTAACAAGTGTTTCAAAATCATAGTATTAGGTCTATACAAAAATATTGTTCTCTTTTTCAGCAAAATTTATTACTTTTTCACGAGTATAGCTAGTATAAATTGTAAATTTATAGGTAGCTAGTAGAAGAAATAGCTAGTAAAACTAGTATAAATAACTTTTTTAGCTGTATAAATGAGGTGTCCCAATCCCCACTTTGAGAACCCATGTGCTAGAAAGTTTTCAACATGTGCAGTCAATCCTCTCCTTGAAAACCTACGGTAAAGGAGTATCCATCACCTCCTTCAGCAATCTGTTTTACTATTGAACCACCCTCATCATCAGTATATAATTTCTTAACTGATATCCAGTTGGGACATTATGGAAATTCTACATTCTTAGAAACCTTCTGGTTTCTAAGCTGTGTTGAATATTTGAACTGCATTGGTGAGAGCTCACAGAAATCCTGCTCAGATGATCATTCTCAGAAAAATGTGTAAGATGCTCAAAGGATTGTGACTACTAACCAGTGTTCCCTCAGCTAACTAGACCGTATTCCTGTCTCCCAACAGGAGACAGCTAACTATACAGTATTCTCAATCTGCCCAACTACTGTAATTGCCATTCTAATTATAGTTAATAGCCCTTCTACTCAATATTGGTTGCGTTTATAAGAGTATGATCCTCTTCAGATCATATGATTGACAACTCAGGCCATGGTGTCTTAAGTGAGATTTGATGTGCAGGTAACCATTGGTGGGCAGGTATTCATACCATATTCATAGCTTTGGAACTTGCTTCCTACGGAGAGTCATCTATCCTCTCCCCCATAAATTTTCTTCTCCATAAAGTTTTTAACTGACTGCCTCTTAATTGCCATTTTCAAACCTGTTTGATTTTTTTATTTTGGAAATGTATTGTTATGATAGACTATTGTATACTGTACATTTCAGACTTTCAAAAATATTAGTATGAAACTGTTTTGGAAGAGAAGGCAAAGCCAATTTCCAGGTTGCCTCTCACAAGCCCAAAGGAAGCCCAAATGAGACAGGATTTTGCTGAATTCCCTCATTTGACTTGTTCAGTCTCATTAACCACAATGATTTGCTCACCCCTCACCATCAGTATGTTATGAATTTTACACATTACTAATAAAATGCACACCATTTTAAAGCCTGTGAGCCATAAATTCTGGGCAGACAATCATATAAAATGTTAACATTTTCTGTAAACAAAAACTCTTAAAAGGCTTTTCAAGGAGGTGACCAATTAAATATGAAACTAGTTGGTCTTTTCATCTATTTATTAAAATTAACGATGGCATTCATAAATAATCATTGCAATATATTATTCCATCCCATAGGTATAGAATTAAATATGATATAAGGGGAAACTACTGTAATTTATTTAAAGGCAGTAATATAGAAAATGTTCCCATTTTGGAACAGCAGCTGCCTTGCACACAGGCAGAACTCCAGCTATTCCTATTCCAGGATAAAAGCCAATTCCAGAGATTTTTGTAAATCTCCTGTCTTTAAATTTGTTGGACAAGCAAAGAAGTTCATTATTATGCCATAAGGACACACTGCACCAGTGTGACACAGGAAAAAACATTGCAATCCTAACCCTACAATCCAGAGTAACTACAGGAGCACATAAGAGACATTATGTGTACCCGTAGTTATTGCACCACCTAGTGAAAACCTATGGGAAATTCATATTGCAATCCAGAGCAAATTGTTCTTACAGCGGAGCAAGGACTCCCCGTAGTTACTCTGGATTGCACCCTAACCAACAGTTTGGCTGGCATAAGTCCCGGCACAAGTCCTGTGATGACCTGGAGGTGTCACAAAACTGCAGTAAAGCACTTCTGCACCACTTCCAGGGTGTGGGGAGGTGGCGGCGGGGAGAGGCAAGAGCATAGACATGCACCTCCCAACACCACGACATGGAGACAAGTGAGTTGTGCCAGCATAAACTGGTTAAGATTGCTCAGGGTGACCATATATCATGTCCAAAAAAGAGGGCAAGGACCTCCCAAAATGTGGGACACACAAGAAAAACGTAGGGCATGACAAACTAAAAAAAACACTAATATATTTTGTGTTCATGTGGTTAAGTTAAACACTATATAGCTTTTAAAATTAAATTTAAAGCCATTACATATAATTTATTATATCTAATTTATGAATTACGAGTAGGATACATGCAGCCTGCCAAGGAAAAGGAGGACAATGAATTCTCAAGAAGAGGACAACTCCTGGAAAAAGAGGACATATGGTCACCCTGTGATTGCTCCCTCACTCTTTTATAAAAGTGTCTCCATTTTTATTTGAAAAAAATAAAAATAAAGCTTATTAAAGCTTATAAGCTTATTTCTAGCTTTAAAGTGGCTATGGCTGCAATCCTAAAAACAATTTCATGGGAGTAAGACTCACTGAACATAATGGGGCTACTTTTGAGTAGACATGGTTAGGATTTTCAGCTAACGCAGGGATTTTCAACCACTGTGCCATTGCACACTGGTGGGCCACAGGTGTGTTGCTGGACTTTGAGGCAACTGGGGGAATTTGAGCCCCTTATCAGCAGCATGATGTGCTTTGTCAATGGTCAAAAAACTATTGATATCCCTTAACACTTTTAGCGCCTTGTCAGAGTGCTGTGATGTGGAAAAGGTTGAAAATCACTGGGCTAAGAACAAGCAAGCCTTCATAGAAGAAGCAGGCCTATACAGTTTATGACCCAACAAGACCAACACTGCCCATCAACTGTGACTGCCCATTTGGACTTCACAATGATGGTCTTTCTGCTGACCATCCAGAACTATTAAAACATGGAAATGGATTAGTGTTGAGTGTTGCAAATGTGCTATAAAACACATTTGGGATAATTTGTGAGTTGATTAGGCTGGATCAAAGATATTCTCTGGCTTTCCAGTACTGGATCCCAATTAGACAGGGTTTGTTTGTGGTGGCTGAAGGAGGCCAGAGTGGGGAGCAGCAGAGAAGGGCTTGGGAGGGTGGTATGGGGGTTTTTCAGGTGCAGAAAGACAGGGGAATGGCAGTCCAGTGGGCAGACTAGTCCCAGGAGATGGGGTAGAATTGGCCTCAGAAATGTAGGCTGGATCCTAACCCCCTTTTCAATTTGTCTGTCTATCTATCTATCTATCTATCTATCTATCTATCTATCTATCTACAGTATTTATATACCACTTTTCAACTGAAAAGTTCACAAAATGGTTTACAGTGCAAAAATTAATAGCTAATGGGTCCCTGTCCCAAAAGGGCTCACAATCTAAAATGCAAAAAGAACACCAGCATAAGCCACTTGAACAGATATTGCTGGGGCATGAATGGCCAGTTACTCTCCCCTTGCTAAATAAAAGAGTAACACCCACTTGAAAAGAGTGTCTCTCGTCCAGTTAGAGCAGGGGTAACGGGCACAACCAGAACTATCAGCACAACATTACACTGGGCTTATTGGATCTGGGCCTGAGATTTTGCTGGTGCAGATTTGAGTAGTCCCATGGGGTGGCTGGCATGTGATATCGGGTGATGGGGAAAAAAATCCATTTCAACTGAATTGTGCACCAGCCACCTCCTAATCTGTAGAGTTAGGAGGCTTCTTAGCCTGCCTATTCCAACACAGGTTGAGAATTGGGCTGCCTGTGTGATAAAGTTGAACACACCTCTGGTACTTTGCCATTTTATGTTTCAGCCCTTCAAAATGTCCTTTTTCAGTGTTTCCAAAATGTCCTTTCTCTGTGCTTCCAGTATCTATCTTCAGTGTTTTCTGAAGTGGTCAACCTGTGACTTAACTGCACCACTTTAGATTGCTAGGAACTTGCTTGATTAAATGCCTCTCTACACAAACAATTCCCTGTGAAGAGAAAATGAGCCAGCCAGAGGCTATGAACTTTTCTACATGACATCAAGTTTCAGATGAATTTTACTGCAAAGTAGAGCAATTTGAAGTGGAACAGTTCACAATCCAATTGGCCACCTTGGTGAGAACGAGGCCAGCCTCCAGAGGGTCTTCAAGAAGCATCATGTTTGTCTGTTGTGTAACTGACACCAAAGTCGTTACTGGACATATTCATAATTAATTCATTTCTGACAGATTGCAGTTGCTCACTGCTTTGTATCAGGGCAGACTTTCCCACATTTTTATATGAATCACTGTAGACCTTGAGGCCTCTGTGGTGTGCACTTGACCGATCCTGAAACAGGTACTTGGCCCATATTTTTAACAGTGGCAACAACAAGAGTCAGCGTCTGCCTGGAACATCATACTGTTACTGTAGGGAACTTCTGTTGGTATGCTAAATCAATATTAGGGCGATCTCATGAGCCTTGCAACATGGTTGCTGTATTTTTCAGAACAAGATGAAGCTTGAATTTGTGACAGTTTGAGAGATGCCCTCATTAGTACCACTTACTGCAATTAAACAGGAAGCTGGAGGAAAGTGAAAGCTAGTACAGTGTAGCGATAAAAGGGACAGCTCAGGCAGTATTTTACCCTCCCAGTGGATATTTGATCCCACAAGTCAATCCCATGAATCAGCTTACCCACAGATGTACCCCACATGGCACCCCTCCTGCGTTCAAAGGCTCTAATCAAGAATAGGGGCACTTCATCCACATCACCTTCTGTATGCACTGACTTACATTTCAAGACACGACCCAAGTTTAAACTCAGTTTTCCACATGACTCATCCAGCAGACAGTGGAGGGGCCAGGACACACTCAGAAACACACATGCTTATAAGTGCGTATTATTGATTCAGGGCACAGTCCTAACAAACTTAGGCCAGCCTGACTCACCAAGCATATCTTCCGATGGTGGTTGGGGAGGTCAGCATATGCCTGTGCAATGGTCTAACCCCGACCCTAGGAATGGGGAAGAAGTGCCTTACAGCACTTCTATGACACCCCCCAGGTCAGCACAGAACTTATACTGGGGGCCTATGCCAGTCTAACTGGAGCATAGGATTGTAGCCTGAGAGTGGGAAGTACTATAGTCCAAAACAGGAACTTCTCAATTTCCAGCTCATTGACGTCCTGCTCCAATGTTCACTCTGTGTAGAGAATGAATGCATGATGTACTCAGTAGATTGTGCCCCCTAACCAGCACTCCCCCCAGCTACTATCTTCTCCCCTCCCTTTATTCTGCATTTGATCATGGAAACAAATAAGAAATGATGGAAGGATTTCCTCCTGTAATTGAGAATACAGTGGTGCCTCACATAAAGAGCTTAATTCATTCCGGAGGCATGCTCTTTAAGTGAAATGCTCTTTAAGTGAAACAGATTTTTCCATAGGAAATAATGGAAACTCAGATGATTGGTTCCACAACCCCCAAAATATTCATATAAAAATATTAATTGGATGTAAAAATGATGACAAAGCACTGGAATTGAATTCAAAACATGCATTCAATGTGCATGATCCTATGAAGTCTACTTAGGCTGCAATCCGAAAGACACTTTCCTGGGAGTAGGACCCATTTAATACAACGGGGCTTACTTCTGGGTAGACATGGTTAGGAGACTGCAATCAAAGACGCTTTCCTGGGAGGCTTACCTGGCCTGCTGCTGGAGGTTCAAGGTGGTTGGTGGGGACACTTGGGGGACGTCAGTTAGGGGCAGCTGCATCTGAAACATCTAGACAACTGCCCCCAAGTTGGGGGCAGTTAGAGGCAGCAGCACTGGCCGGCAGTCCTTTTAAAGAGCCTCCAAGCGGAGTATCAGGGCTGCACAGCACACGTGCCCATAGCACGTTTGCTTGTTAAGTAAAGTAGAACTTGTTATGTGAAGCAAGATTTCTTGGAAATTTTTGCTTGTTATGTGAAACGCTTTTTAAGTGAGACACTTGTTAAGCGAGGTACCACTGTACTATAATAGAACTTGATCCAACCCCTGGCCACTATCAATCTGCCATATGCTATCTAACCGATGGCTATCACAACAAAGATGGCAATGGGGAGGCCATCATGGGTGGGCACTGGACCTCTGTACCAACTAGAGGAATCCCAGGAGCCATTGAGAGAGGAGATGGTACTATAGGGTGGGGAGAAGGCAATTCAGAACTGGAAGGGGTAGGGGACAGTGACAGAAGCTGCGTCCTATCCACCTTCCATGCCTGAAAGCCCTAAACTGAGATTTCTATTCATCCTGCCATCAGCCTTTATAGTCATTTAAAATGGAATTCAGCAAGAGGTGGTTCCTAATTAAGTTTCCTGAAAAGGTTCAGTGTTTAGTGAAAAGAACAGATATTTGAACTTAAATTTGTTTTCTGCCTACTTTTTCTGCCACAGAAAATACAAACCCAGTTCGCTGCCCCATCATCACCTCTCCCACCCCATTTCACACCTTTCCTAGGTATAAGAGTGGACCATAAGCTCCACACCATCTCCCACTTGAGTTGTTCTCTGTTCAACACAGCAAAAGAAACGGTGGGTTTGGGGAAGGCAGTGTAACTGAAAACCAGGTCTGGCCTTAGCTATTAGTAGTGCTTAATGCTGATTAATACACACATTGTATTGCCAGCTTGAATGTTAATTAAAAACTATCAGCTAGATTAAGTCAAAAATTCTGAACTAATTATCCTTTTGAGGAAGGAGGATGTCACCCTTTCCTGTTTAATTATGCAGGCAGATAATACAATGGTTAAAAATATACTGTAGTTGCTTTCTGTCATAGAGCAGAAGGACCAGAAAATTTTGCTAAAAGAACATTTTCATTCCATTCAACTGTTTCAAATATCATCTAACTCCAATATACATTGGAGCACTTTCCTTCAATAATACATTTAAGGAAGACATATGTACTGTATAATAATTTCACTTTAATTTTATTACTGAGAACATGTAAGGCTAAAACAATTCATTAAAATGTGGATACTTTTTAAATTTGTCAAAGGGTTTAGAAAAATGTTGATTCTTGTTGACAATTCTTTGAAAATTCCATCAAAGGTTGTGGAAAAGGTACGTAATAGCTGGCAGAACAGGAAGATCTCAACAGGTAACTGACCCCCAAACTTAGCTTTGGGCAATAGCCAACCCATCCTCAGTGATGCTGTGGATCTGATCCTACTCAACCACACAGTGACATATGAAAATAGTCTTGTATGTATGCAGCATCCATCTCTGAGAAATGCATGACAAGCATTGGAATGACCACATCTAGGATTCCCAGGATTGGCTCAAAGGCAATAGTAGCCATGTCAGATGGAGGGGAAAGAAGGAGGAAGGTAGTGATCTCCTGAATTTGCTTCTCCAGCAAAATTGTCTATTATTTCTAGTCATTAAGTCAATCAAAGCTGTCCAATTTCAAACGGTTGACATCAAATATTGATCGCTGAAATGGAGACTTGAAAACATGGCTTTCTCAACCAGGTTTCCTAAACAGTGTAGCATGCAAGCCTTGAGCCATCAAGCAGAGCAAGTCATGATAGATTAGGCTTTCAAACAACAACCATCTCAAGTCAGGCATTATCATTCAACATTTTCTCTGCAGGCAGTCTGAAGAATAACAAAATGAGACACAAGCTTTGGGATGACAAAGGCCATCACTTTATTAATAACTTGCACTGGATCTGCTGGAAGATCATAACTCCAATCCAAAAATCATAACATGAATGTTGTCTGTGGACAAGCTCACAGCACTTGAAAATACTCAAGGTTAGGGGTTGAGGAGTTTGGGGGTGGTGTTTATAGGGTTTCAGTGGGAAGGGGTTGTTCTTATGAGACAACCTCACAAAAAAGAATGAAAATCAAGTCAAACTAAGAAGAGTTTATTCATCATTTCAAATATAAATGAACGGCATGATACCAAATAAATCCCCAAGTGGTGATGTAGCAGCACTGGTGCATGCTGTGCTGCACCTCCCAGGGAATTTTAGCTACCAGAAGTTTTCTTGGAGGAAGGGAACGTTTGTTACCTTGGTGTAAGGGGACATCTGCTGGAGCTTGCTTCTTCCCCATGGTAAGCTCCAGCAGTCAAAATGGGTCAACTCAGACTTCTGTCAGACTATTGCTGATCCATAATTGACCTACAACAGTTGATCAGGCCCAGGAAGGGGGATAGGATATGGTATGTGGAAAAAGGAAACAGGACATTGGGTTAGATGGATTCTTGTTTAGATACAGCCAGGTGTTTTCTATGTTTTCAGATTTAAAAAAAAACACAGGGCAATACTCAACAATGCCCAAGGCTCAGCTCTCAAATACATTCAAGGTTACTGTAAAAAGAAAAGGAGAGAGAAAGAAAAAGTGGTCTTTTTAAAAAAGACGATTTGTTGCGATTATTTTCTCTCTTATCTGTACTTAACAGGAATTCAATAGGTAGGACAGGAATTCAATTAAAGCTGGACTAGCCTGTCATTCAAACATAGCTGCCAAGGTCCCAACATTTCTGTGGCAAAGACGATGGCATGCCAGGGGACGCATTCAGAGATCTTTGAATTTTCTGGGGTTCTCCTGTGTCAAAAGACAGAACCTCACTCTTTTAAAATCAGACTTAAGTGGTCTACATTGGGAAGGTGGGGTGGTGGGTGAAGGACATCAGGCAAGGAGAGACTTGTATTGAAGCTAGCCCCATTTCATCCCAGGAACAGACATGCGGATAAAAGTCCTCAATGGAAAGGTGTCTTTGAGGGAAGATCCTCTTTTCCCAACATTAGCCCAATGTAGGAAGACTGAGGCTACAATCCAGTGTAACTACAGACCTTTTACACCGACGTTGTTACGGTGCCACCTTTGGGAAATGCATAGAGCAATCCAGAGTAAGTGTCTCTTAAGTCTTCCCGTTGTAACTCTGGATTGTAGGGTAACTTCAGGTCCACACAATCCAGACATGCAGTGAAATGAAATAGTAGCCCCCTCAAATGGCATAATGTAGTGGTTCCCAAACTAACCTGGGGAATACCACACAGCCTCTTTTTCCTCACAGCTTCTTTTTCTGGTTGAACTGTCACCACCATTTTACATGTCACAAAATCTCTCAAGATGCAAGATGGGAGAATCCAAATGTCGACATGGATATCATTCCCATAAAGACCAAAGCCACCTTGGGTCTTTATCAGTGAGGTGGGGTAGAAATAAGGCAAATAAATAAACAAAACAAAAATGAATACACATGTACTTCCTATCAATTTAACTAGTGGAGGTCCAACCATTGTCTATGAGCCAACCGTTGTCTATCTACTTGCAAAGGCCTGAACCGTAATGGCCTTCAGCCACTGTCGCGTCATGGTTTGTTTTCTTTTAAGAACCGTGTCATGAAAGAAATCTGTTTTTCTCTGAGGAAAAAGAGCTTTTACCAAGAGCTGCAACTAATTGCCTGAAATAATCAGCTACTGTCTGGAAAGAGTAAATTCACCCATCACAACATATGCCAAGTCTGGTATTTTAAAGAAATAGCTGACTAGAACTGTCATATTGTCAAGAGCACCGAATTGCCGAGAAGGACTCTGAACATCCTGCAAAAGAAAAAAATAGTTTGAGAAATAATATATTTTATCACATCCTCAGCTTTAGTCTCATTCACTCAACAGTTTGATGACAGTGAGGTCACTTTCAAGTCATCAGGCCGTAGCAGTGATTCACTCTGAGCAGCTGAGTCCCGTTATATGTGTTTACTCAGAAGTAACTTTTTCCCAAGTATATGAGCACAATCCTAACCATGTCTACTCAAAAGTAAGCCCCACTGTGTTCAATGGGTCTTACTCCCAGGAAAGTGTCTTTAGGATTGCAGCCTAAGTGTTTTATTTTCAGAATTGCAACCTGCAAAGCAGAAGTTGTGCTCAAATAGCAGCCGGGTACAAATTCTGGCAAACCGAATAGAACATGACAATGAAGAAATCTGAGATGGAGTTTGAGGAGAGACGTGGCTACAAATAGTTGTTAATATTTTACAACAGCCTATTTAAATTCTGAAGAGGCAGCAGGAGCATTGACTGCAAAAGGCATAAAAGACCACCTTACTGAATTCATTCTTTGCAGAAGGATCCCACACCTGAAACATGTTTTTTTCAGAGTACTTTCCTTATTTCTTTTTAGGAAATTATGTGCGGGTATCTTACCTTTCCCCTGTAGGTCAAATCAGATTTTGGCATGTGGTGGGGGGGACGATAGGAAAACTGCTACAGATATTTCAGCCCAATCCTATGTGAATAATATTTGGAAAAAGGGAAAAAAAACTTAGGGTGAAATCCAGAGTAACTATGGGGAGTCCTTGCTCCGGAGTAAGAACAAGTTACTGTGGATTGCAATATGAATTTCCCATAGGTTTTCATTAGGTGGTGCAGTAACTACAGGTGCACATAATTCTCTTACATGCTCCCGTAGTTACTCTGGATTGTGCCCTTATTCTGAGATAATCTGCACATCTCTGCGATATAACATCTACCAGGGCTTCAGAAGGGAATTTGGGTTCATAATAAAATTTATTTGCAGTAGGCTTTGGATATGCCAAAGGCAGGTCATCACTCAAGGTATAATTGACTTTTGGAATTAAAATATCACAGGATATGAAAATGGCCAAGATTAGAAATATTTATGAAATATTTAAATATTTCAATACGTCTAGCAGTTTCAGTTCAGGGGAGCTACAATCCATTGTGCAATCCTAGACATATTTGTTCCTGTGTTCAATGAAGTTTACTCCCAGAAAACTGCAGTTTTACAGCCCAATCCTATCATGTTTATAGTGGCAGATCTCTCGATCCACCAGTGTCTCAGGCTGACAGTGCAAAATTCATGTCATTGTTGTGCATACTTGGGTGCCGCACTGCCACCTACAAATGGCTGTGGTCCCTGTGTGCATGGAAGTGGCTTGAAGGTGTCCCACTGAGAAGGTAAGTCAGTGGTGGGGCAGTTTAGGGTGAGGAGGGGGCAAGGGGAGGATATCAGCAGGAACTAAATATGCTGAAATTCTATGACCCTTTCCCCATTCCCAAACTGTCTCATGAGTTTCCTCAGACATGGCAGCTAAATAGCTGCCATAAAGGAAAACCATTGGAGAGCAGGCAGCCTATGGAAACATTAAGTAAAAAAACATACTTACCTTTCCTGTGCCATCTGGTCAGCCCCTAACAGCAGGGAGCAAGCTATAAAATTGCTGGCACAAATCCATGTTGACCCAAAATGGTGGATCAGGCCTGGATTTCAGACAGTGACTTTCAACCACTGTGGCACACTGGTGTCCCACAAAAAGCCAACATGTGGGCTGTGGGAGGGCCATTTAAGGCCCCTAAATAGAGCCAATACAGTCTGAGGGGCCTCTAAACTTAGGACCCATTGGGCCATTGGAAAATGTGACCCAATGGCCCAATGGCCCAAGTAGCTGGTGGACCTGGGCTACTCTAACTGGGGCAGCCTAGGCAGCTCAGGAGAGGTATGTTAAGGGCATGTCCAGCATTGCCTAGTGCAGAGCAGTTACTCTGTATCCAAAGCCTGTTTCCAGGGCAGAAATGCCCTCTTCCAGCTCCTCAGAGTTAAACCACCTCCGGAGGAGGTATAAGAATGAGTAGACCCATAGGGGTCCATGATAAGGCCCAAGTAAGAACGGCAGTGTTGACCAAAAATCTGAGTTCTTGGCCAGCCTAGCTGCAACCTCTGCCTCTCATGGCACATATGGCACAACTACAGCAGCCCACTAACCTGGGGATACAGCTAGCCACTCCAAGCATCCACCGTCCACCTGAGGAACTGCAGCTGTAACTGGTTGTCAGAAACTTCTGGGCTTCCTTATAATGCAGGCACCACAGCTGTTCCTTGTTCAGTGTGTCTCCTCAGGGGTCTCCTCAGGAACAAGCCCTCCCCAGCTGTCACTGACATAGCATGCTCTGGAGCAGTGAGGGCAGCCCAGGCTTCCTGACTCTCTGGATACAGCATAACATTCTGCTCTGGATTCAGAATAGTTGGGGCAGCCCAACTAGTGCTCTTCATACTGCCCTTACTCTGGACTTGTCAATGTGCTGTGAGGTGATGAAAACTGCTGGGTTTAAAGATTTGGCTGTGGTGGCGCAAGTGGCTAAGACACTGTGCCTGTTAACCAGCAGGCCAGGATTCAAGACCTGGGTACTACAAGACAGTGTGAGCTCCCATCCCACCCGTGTTTTAATGTAGATGTTTTATATTTATTGTTTTTAAGATTTCTGTTTTAATGTATTGGATTTTATTGTTGGTGTTTTTATGGATTGTTTTGAAAGCTGCCTTGAGTCCCTCCGGGAGAAAAGTGGGATATAAATAAAGCTTATTATTTATTATTATTATCCTTAACCCAGCTCCTGCCAACCTAGCAGTTTGAAACATGCAAATGCAAGTAGATAAATTGGTACCACCCCGGTGGGAAGGTAACAGTGTTCCATGCACATGTGAGCCACATGTCAGGCAATGCTGGCTCTAGAAATGGGGGGGGGGGGAACCTTTACATTTATCTTTACCTTAGCATTTGGCAGCGGCCCCTGCCCCTGAAACCATCCCCTTCCTAGTCATTTGGGTTGGACTATCTCAAAGAAAAATAAATTCAAAGATAAAATTTTATATTGGGACGGGGAGTGACTTGATTCATTGCCCAGCTCACACAAGCTGGGGCAGCAGAAAACACTGCCAATCTCTACTTGTGGCAAATATTTTTAAGGGCACTTGGTGTAGTGGAGTATCTACTTAATTAGGTTTAATCGTCTTCACAATCAAGTCGATTCTGCATTACCCACGAGAGAAGGTAATTAATTCCTCAACACAGTGCATGGCAGAAAACCGTCGCTCTTCCTGACTTCACAACCATTGTCAACACACACCCTGAACGCTTTAATTGCCTCTCCGCAGCAGTGCCTTTAGATGTAGGTTATCATGAGTGGCATTGATTCAAGGCCAAGAATGGTATTTGGATTGGAGCCCATCTCCAATCAGCACTCAAAACTGTTACTCCTCAAGGCTTTTGCATTCCTATTCACATGGAGAACAGTAGTTATTGTCACAAAACCCAGAACTGTATCCCTGGCAACTCCAGCAAATAGAATATATTTTAAAAAATAAAAAAGGAAAGAAGGAAGGAATCAATACAGTACAGGGTGATACAAAATCTAATCAATAGGCAGAAGCTACAGAAATACAAATAGGCTATCCCTAACTTGTAAAAGAAATTTATTCATCAAAGTCCTTGAAAAATAAACGCTGTGCTCTTTTCTTCAATGTACAGAATGCTTTTCTTTTTTAAACTTTTCCCATTCATTCCATTTGGTATCACAGAATAGGAATGTGGGTTCCAGTGTTGATTTCTCCACAAATAACAAATCTCTGCATCACAGGAAACAGTCCTGTCCCTATTGAAGGGCAAACTTCATTACCTGTACAACATTTTCCTGCTTTGTTTTTTATTATCTTTTTTGGTTTTGTTGGGGTCTTTTCAAATGTACAGTGTGAAAAAGAGCATGCATTCCCCATACCTTATAAGATCTTTGTGGGAAGGGGAAAATGTGTGTTGCACAGGGTGATACACTGGTTTGGAGTTGGACTAATGCTGTAATCCTAAACTCCAGTTAGGCCAGCCTAAGCCCCAGCATAAGTCCTATCACAAAAGTGGGTATCACAAAAGTTCCACTTCTATGCGACTCATAGGGGAGGGTTAGATCAGTGCACAGACATGCATTTGCCTCCCTATGCCACCATGAAAACAGGAAGACCAATGACTTGTTCTGGCCTAGGTTAGGACTGCAGCTTTGCAATCCTAAATACACTTTCCTAGGTGTAAGACCCATTGAACACAATGGTGCTTACTTTTGAGTCAAGAGGGTTTGTGCTTTAATTCTTCATTGTTCAAATCCACACTGAGCCATGCAGTTTCCTGGGTCGCCCTGGACCTGTCACTCTCAGCATCACCTACTGTACCTCATAGGGTTATTGTGAGGCCAAAATGATAAAGGCTTAGTAAGCTGCATTTGGGAATTTGCTACGCAGGTCTACTCAGAAGTACAACTCATTGTGTTCAGTGGAACTCACAACCAGGAAAGTGTTTTAGGATTGCAATCATATTTGAAACTAATAGAAATGAATAGAAAGAGACTAGCTGATTCAACATAACCAGCAACCAAAGGAAATCTTAGTGAGATTCTGGCTACAATCCTAAGCACACATTCCAGGGATTTTGTGGTGGGCTCCAGCAGGTTCGCACCTACTCTATAGAACCGGTTGTTAACAAGAGGACATATAAAGTTTAAAAATAGCCATTTAAATGTGGCTGCCAGATGGGCATAGATCTGGTTGTCCATTTCTTTGAATCCCATCACTGCTCCCGTTGAATAAAATAGGATTTACTTCTGAGTAGACATGGTTAGGATTGCACTGTCTGTTTAGCATTTTCAATATTCGTAACAACATCCACTGCAGTCTTAGGGAAAAAAATCCCCAATTTTAGAACTTGTCTTAATTTTGTTTTAAAATGATGGTACCTTGATCATTTTGGTTCCCTGACAGTATGCTATTAAATGAAAAGAGTTGAAAATCACCGATGTAGATACTAAATGGCAGGGGAGATATATTGGAATTTTGTGGCACACAGTAACACAAATGTTATGGCATCAAGGAGACATTTTCCTGTGCCAAATACAGTATAGATTTTGACAAGTGGAAGAAAAACAAAACTGTCATTTTGATGGTGTTAGTTGCCTTGAATTTCCACTGGGAACTAAGAATCAATTGGGGGAAAAGGCATAGGAAATGTCAGTGGACTCAGCCCAGCTGGTTGGGCCAAGGATAAAAAGCAAGGTTAAAGGACAGAGGATGGTGAGAGCACCATCCTCACTATATGGTGAGGTGAGTGGGTGTGTGGTATATGGTGAGCATCAATCACCATACATGAATGGAGAGTGAGAATAAGGGAAATTAATAAAGGAGGTCTGGAAAGAATAGGAATCACTGAGAAAGAGACAAGGAAAAGCTAATTAGAATAGGGTGGAGATGGTGCTGGCCTGCCTGTCAGTTGCAGCTTTTCTTTCCACACTTCTCTGCTAACAAGCTTTTCCATCCACACTATTCAATAACAAGGTCATGCAGAAGGGAGCTAATAACACCAGAGAAGAGTGGAAGACTGGATAATTTTGTGGTGGCTCAAAAGAAGGAATCAGATGGAAAGCAATCAAATCAATAGATAGTAGACACAAATGTGCCACAAATGGTCCACAGATATGCCACCAAAGAATGTAAACTCCTGCCATCAACTTGGTGAGCCTTGTCATAAAATCACAGAGTTGGAGAAAATCTTATTGGACATCTAGTCCATCCAAGCACCAGCTTGTAGCAGGAAATCCTCCTAGAGGATCTCCAACAGGTGTTTGAAAAGCCTCTGACGGAAGATCTCCAGTTATGGTGAATCCACCACCTCCCTTGGAAATTTGTTCCACTTACAAACTGCCCTTACTTTTAGGATTTTTTGTCAATTGTCCATGAATAATCCTTCTCTGAGTCCCAAATCTGGTGTCTGAGCTAGCACAGAGTGACCATATGTCATAACCAAAAAAAGTGCAAGGTTCCCCAAAAATCTAAGACTCCCAAGGAAAATGTAAAAAGATAAAGGTGTCCCCCACAGGTTATACTGCTAGTCGTGACTAACTATAGGGTGCGGTGCTCATCCCGGTTTCTAGAGCTATGTTGTCTGACATGTGGCTTACATGTGCGTGGAACACTGTTCCATGAAAAATGCAGTTTCCATGAAAAATGTTTCAAGAAAAATGTAGGACATGACAAAATAAAACACTCATGTAAGCTGTTGGTACTTCACCAGCAATTCTGCTTTCCATTGGCTCTGCACTGGGGGTTGGGGTTTTGTGTGATGTACCCCCATTATTACACCCTCATTCTCACATTTGCATCCTAATGACTCTGTAAAATTCATTTATCAAAGCATCTTCTTTTTTTAAATGGAGGAATGAGGTCTCCAGTGCCTGATATTCAAATTTGCAGCATTCAAGTTGCCAGGGAGGAAGGGAAGTGGAAAGATAACACTTTTCTCTGGCTCAGTATATTGTCTGAGCAGGAAAAAGAACTCACAGGGCCATGATCAGGGTGACCAGATGCCGAACCCAAAATTCCCGCAGCCCTCCCCCCCCCCCCCAAAAAAAAAAATTCACCAAAATTTCTGTCCTCTGAGCCAAAATTCCTATCCAGTTAAAAAAATGTAGTGCACCCCCCCAAAATGTAGGACAAGTTAAAATAAAACTAAAAACACTCATATTGCATTCCTGTACTTAATTTTTGCACAAATCTCATTGCAATAGACCAGACAATAACCAAAAAGGTAGACCAGACAATAACCAACAATGTTTAAGTGATTCAAGCAGCCAGCCTTTCTCATGTAAGCATGCACAGTCTTGTTCTTTCAGCCTCCTTTCCTTTGCTCCCTTACACCATATAAGACTAATGCTTTTGAGTGGACACCAGTGGGCTTGGAGGCCTAAAACCTAAGAAGCCAGGAGTTATGCCCACCATACCTACCTTGAGTTGGTTGCAAACTTTACACCCAGCCCCTGCTCCTCTGCTTTGACAACAGCTGGATTAAAAGCCCCACAACCTGAGCAATTCAAGCCGTTGTTGTGAAATACTGATGGAAAGAAATGTAAAATTCTATATTTCTTTATGTATACGGGAATTGATATTAGAAAAACAGGCTTTATGAGTACGTGGCAAGCTGAAGACTGAAAAGTCCCCAGAAGTCATGTTGACTTTTTGGCAAGAAAATCTAGAGAGAAGGGCTAAAGTGTATGTTTATTTTCTTCTATATTGAGCTATGATAAACAATAGTGTATCAATGTTTAACTAGAATCAAGGGTAGAAAGTTAAGATATTAGCTGGATGTGAATCTGGGATAGTCAGTTATTAGTCCATCAATAATAATAATTTGTAAAGTACTTATAAAGTAGTCGTGAACTGGTCATTGTCATGGTCATAAACATGAGGTCATAAACATGAGATCATAAGCAGACCATGAAGCTGAAGAACCAATGGAATATCAGGAATATGATGGGTGGTTCGAAGCAAAAAGGAATATAAGCTGAGCAAAAAGATAGAAAAGGAGGACTCGATCCTCCGAGGACTCGATCCTCAGGAAGGACGTGATCCTCAAAGCTGATTTAGGCTTGTTGCTGTATCCTGTGCTGTGCTGACAATAAAGAAAAGATGATGCAACTTAATCTACAGCTGTGTCTCTCTTCTTGGAAAACCAACCTGCAGCTGCAACGAATCCAAAGGATATGTAACCCTCAAAAATATTTCTAACAATACATATTTTTCACATGTATTTCATGTATATATTGGTGGATCCATCTACAAAGGCATAGGAGCAGGGAAGGGTGGGGTTTCTCTGGTGAGTTGGCAACCCTGCTTAAAAACTTTAATTCTTCCCCCTCCAAGCCAAACCCACTGCAAAGTTTCAGAGCAGCAGCAGATCCACTTGCAAGGCTCCCTCTGCCCCTGCTCTCCTCTCCAGCACTCTCAGCTGAGCTCCCTCCTTCCTTCTTTTCTTTGCAGTAAACAGCAAGCAGAGTCTCTCTCTCTCTCTCTCTCTCTCTCTCTGGCAAGTGCAGGGACAAGCTGAATGCCGGCCACAGCCATTTTCCCAGCCATACAATGTCTGGAGCACTTCAGTCCCGGGGAAGCAGGACGCATGCTGGAAAGGGGATTTAGCATGGGGAAGAGGAAAAAAGTAGAATTCCCTTCCCTCCCTCCCACTCCTTTAATCAGCATCCTCAGAGGCTCAGTGGGTTCCTGCACCTGCAGAGAGCTGCACACAAGCCTCAAAGGCCTACAATCCCAGGAAATGTCTGGAAAGCCCCCTAATTTCCTGACAAAGAGGCCCTAAAAGTGGACTTTCTGTTCCAGGGCCTCATTTCTGGTTCTGTCAGGGAATTTCCTGTCATCTGGCAACCCTGGCTGTGATACTAGTTTTACATTGAAAATCCGTCTCCCAAAGAGGGGAGGTACTTCAGAATCATGCTATGCTGGCAGAATCAGCTTGCTCATATACCCTATATTCTTGTAGCATTCATACCTGGAATTAGACTTCCAAAGGAAATCTTCCACAGGAATCAGAGGAGGGATTTGCATACAAAAAATAAGTTTGATGCTGATAAATTCATTTTCACCTGCTGTTTGTTCCTCAGCTGAAGCCATTAACATCTGCTGGCTACATTATAATTGCCTACACAAAAGTTAATGCTGATGCAGCCAAGAAAAGTTTGTTTTCAGCTGAAGGTCTGACGTGAAGGGGAAAACAAAAAACATTTGCATATAAGTGCAGTTTGAATGAGTGGTAGAAACAGTAGGTCTGCTTGTGAATTGTAGATCTGAGGGATATTAAGCACCCCAATTCCCAAATTCTATTTCCACCAATTTTCACTTCTTTTATGCATATTCACAGACATTATTCATACAACTCATTCAAGATGATTGTTATGATGCTTATAATTTTGAACAATGCTTCAGAAAGCATGGAAATTCAAATTTAAGGTGGTCACCTTAAAAATTCCATACCATGTTGAAGACAAAGACTTTTATGAATCTTACATATTTATGCTGGCTTTAGAAATTAGGCACCACATAACCATCTTTTCAGCTGGACATCGGACATCAGAAAAATGCATCCAGGCTGAAATTCAATAGGTGTAGCTTTCCCAGTGAAGCTTCCCCTGCCTTTTCCCAGTCATTGCCTAGAGATACATTTGATGAAAGTCTGCCTGGTACCTCTCTACAAGTCAAATGTTTGCCCAAAATGCCAACTACAACAGAAAACACCCAGGCATATCCCTTCCATATGCTGCAAATATATTGCTAACTCGACTCAACACATGAGTAAAACCTCTCAGACCTAAATAGATTCATCCTGGACTATAAACTCACAGACCTGTTCATCAAGGAATTACATATCCCACCAAGTACCTGCTTAGGTCAGCACCAGCCTGCATCCTCTCATATCAGTGCTTGTAAAGCATTCAACCACAGCTTGTTTGAATGCTATACAACTCCTTGGAGAGGGAGTTTAACACTGATCTTTCCAGCCATGGGTAAAACCATGTTTTGTTGAAAGTAAAGACTACCACCAGCATCACCCACTCTGTTCTCAAGTTTCCAAGTTATGACTGAGAGCAAAACAAGGTGATATCAGACATATCCTCTTTCTCACCCCTTTACAGCTCCTACGTAACACTTGAGTACTCAACTTGCCAAGTAGACCCATCAAGTGAAGGCTTATGTTAAGAACATAAGAAGAGCCCAAAGGCCCATCTAGTCCACCTTCCTGTATCTCACTGTGGTCCACCAAATGCCTCAAGAAGCACACAAGACAACAAGGCACTTGCACACAAGATAACAAGTCAGCTGCATCCATCTGCTCTTCTCTGCATTAGTGTCTTTTGAGAGTGAGGAGGCTGCGCACATCTCCTCTCTCTGTGTAAATCAATTTTTTTTCTTCCAGCCCCCAACACAGTATCAGAAAGACAATGTGGCTCTCCTGCCAAAAGGTTTCAAGACCCCTGAACTTAGGGGATGGGCTAGATTATATGGAAATAGCAGTTTCTCAGATATCCAAGACCTAATTTGTATAGCATTTTAAAGGTCAAAACCAGAAAATTGAATTGCTGCCACATTCTGCACTAATTGCAGTTTCTAAGCCACCTTCAAGGGCAGTCCCGCATGGAGTGCATTACAATAATGTCAACACAGTGTCACCAGGGCACAGATCACCATGGACAGGTCCATACAATCCATCTTTGACCACAGCTGTCACACCAGCCGAAGCTGAACAAAGAATTCCCCTCACCACAGCCACCATCTAAAATCCAGGATAGCTGTCTTACTCTCCCCAATCTAAAAGCAATGGGGCATGAGCTCCAGGTCACCAGAAGTACTTTGGCTCTTGCCTCTGGCAAGCCAGAAGCTTTAGCAAGTTACCTGCAAGAGAAGGAGCCAGTCATTGGCCTCAGAAGTCCAAGACACAGATGTAAGTAGTTAGCTCCTATAGCATCTAACCCTACAGATACAGATATTTTCTTCTTTTTTCCTAAGGGCAGTCTTTTATGAGTGATATGCTATAAGGCAGGAATGACAAATACACGTCCCACAGGTGGATGGGCTCCCCAGAAACCATTTTTCTGGCCGCTGTTATAATTGGTCTCTCCCAGCATAAATAAGATTTGATTTTTTTTCTTCTGTAACTTGCAGTGAGCTTCTGTGTGAGAACAAAGTGATTATTTATGCCCATTATTTTCTAAATGATATCCATTTCTGCTTAATGATATCACTTCCGGCCCACAACAGGTGCCATGAATGAGGTTCTGCTTCAGTATCTGAATATTGTTTCACTGTATGGTACTCCTGCTGTAGGAAATGTCTATACCTGCTCAAAAGAGACTGAAGATAATAACTGTAGCGGGAAGATGTATTCCAAACGATGGTGTTATAGGGGATAGTAAATGTTAATATATGCCATGGGCACTGCAGATACCCATAAAAAATAAGTAACAAGGAAGCACTTTGTGTACTAGAGAAATATTATACACAGTGGATGTTATTTTTTTTAAAAAGTATATATCAGTGGAATAACGAATAGTACCATCTGCAAAGCATGAATCTTTGCTGTTTCCTCCTGCAGGTATTTCCTGTTGGACATGATCCAGAGCCTTTTTGCATGAGAGAATATCCTTCAAGCCACCACTTGTAAAATGCATATAAGCAGTGGCATAGCTAATGATCACGTAGCCTGGTACAAAGCTCAAAATGTTGCCCCAGAAGTGATATCACAACTGGAAGTGATATAATCCCCAAGTATTTTTTAAAAAGAAAATTGGAATAAACTTACCTCCTTCTCCTAAGCAGCTCACAACCCATTGATTCTGTTAGTGGCATAAATAAATAACCTATTTGCTATCAGGAGTCAATTTGTCCCATCCCCCCACAATAAGAAAATCAAATTTAATTAAGTAAAAAAATGAAGATTGTGTCCCTTATTGGTTAGGGAAACTGCTGGGCAAGGAGGAATGGTTATTCTTTCCCTGCTAAATATAAGAGGAGTACCACTTAGAAGTGATACCTCATTGGTTACTGTATTATGATATATGTATATGGAAATGAGGCCTGATTCATATTAACACCTTATTAGCTCCATACAGTAACAGAATTACATCTCATTGGCTCTCAGAGCAATCAGTATCATGGGAAAGTTGAGTTAAGAAAATCCACTCTTTGTTCCATAGGCTTTAGTATTTTCATTTGCTGTTTAATTGGCTGTTTCATTTGCTGTTGAATTAAAAAGCAGGCCTCCGTCAGTCTTGAAAGACTATGGTATCATGCTTGGCGCTGCATACACTGCATGCGAAGCACGAAGCCTGGGTTAGATTGTTATGGAGGATAGGTTGTTACCCAAGCAGCAAATCCCCCCTCTCCACGCCACTGAATTAGTCCAATGGAAAGGCAGAGCCAATACGATTGGATCCAGCTGGCGGCGTTGCAGAGCTGGGCTAAGGACAGGAGCTCACCCTGTCTTTTGGGGCTGACCCGGGTCTCAAACCTTGGCCTGCTGGTTAACAGCAACTGTTTAATTAATTAGTATTTTCATTTGCTGTCTAACTTTTGATAGAATATAGATATTCCAATGCAGTTTGTCTCATTGCATTCTGCATTAAATTACCTTTCCAACAATATATAACATGATAGTATCATTCATACAGACTCCATTTTCACAATTTTAACCACTAGTCCCAAACTCAACCCCTAAAGCTTGTAGCCTGGTACAACTGCACCCCCTTCTTCCTCCATAGCTATGCCACTGTCATACCTGGAGCAGCAAAAGAATGCAAAGCATTTTGGAAGTGATTATCTCTTTACCTTCTTTTGCTGCTCCAGGTAGAAGAGAGAGATCTGTTCAGGGTAACCTTATAGACTGGAGGACAAAGTACCTCCACCTTTAACCATTGTCTAGAAGAGGGAATTAAGGCAGCTTTAGCACATTATAGAAGGGTTTAAAAAGCAGCACTTGCCTGAATTTCTTCTTCTATGCAGTGGTTAAAAGTATAGGAACCCTGTCCTCCATTCTATATGGTCACCCTGGGTCTGTTTCCCAACTGAAAAAACTATTCCAAGCCCCTGAAAGGGAGAGAAAGATTGTCCATATTATCATAGTTTAAAAAAAAAACATAAAACTGCTGCCTAAAAGGATGCTTATTTGCTTTCGTTTAATGCAGAAATCCACATTATAGAGATCACTGGAATGAGATACAGATGCCAAGATTCAGCATATAGTATGCATAAATAAGTCTGACAAATATGGGGTGTAATTTATCTGGCTCAGAACCTGAAATAAGACTCTGCACATGTGTGACAATTCGGGACTGATACTGGCCAAGCTGCTTTGGAGATCCAAGGGCAAAAGTCCATGAAAAATGTTACCGCTTTCCTTTTGAATTGAAACGCTTATGAAAACTAATTGATTAACTGAAACAGACATGAACTGACAGTCGGTGCTTTGAAGCCCCATGAACATAAGTTGGTTAATTCCTCACTATGAACAAAACTGATGCTGATTGTTATGAACTCCATGATCAGATCATATGACCAAAGATCCTTTTGTCTGACAATTCCAATCTGATTGTCTCATATATTGCGTGCAAAAATATTAGGTGGCAATTTCCCCTTGTTCACATCTAAAATCCTCTCTTGTTCCTTGCTGTGTTTGTTATGCAATGGGGAGGGTTTGAATTTTGAAGCACTTTCTAGCCACGCTGACACAATTCACAGCGGGTGATACAAAAAGGGCAGGCATCTGGCACCATCAGTGCCACAGGCTGACATTATGACCTCCGAGAGAACTCTTGGAAAGAGATGAATTCCAAATGCGCATTGAGAAAGCTTGGAAATGCCAAGATGATTTCAAATGAAGCAAGGAGAACTGGCTTTTGGAAGTGAATATCTCTGAAGCCCTAGCATATAATCGATCTGAAAGGAAGACACAGCGGCAATGTGGTGCTGAGTTAGGCATCCTTGAGCCAATGATCTCAGATTGGGATGGGTGAATACATGCTGGTTTGGCCTAAAAAATTAATTGGGCTGCCTGAGTCTTCAAACTTGATTACTTGAAAAACCTTGATGGGGTTTTGAGTCTTCAATTTGAACTACCCTGTTTTCCTAATTCTAGTCTCCTCCACCACTTGCCCGTCTTGGAAATTTCTTTCCCTATCCCCGAGAAATGAATCCTCACCTTGGGAAGAGGGAAAACAGGAGAATGTGCCCAGAATTCATAGGACATCTCATCAGTGGCAAATGGCACTCCATATATGTCTCAAAAGCAAGTCTTACAAGGAAAACCTTATTTTCTTTGATACAGTGATTAGCTCTGTAGATTGGAGGGATGCTTTGGACATAATATACTTGGAATTTCAGTATGGTTTTTCACAAGGTTTCCCATAACACTATAGATAAGTGGTGCTCACATTTCCTGGTGCATTCCCTGAGGCGGCCAGCACTGTTTTGATTCTGGAGCACTAAACAATTACCAGTCCCAAGATTGGGACAATCCCCAGCAGGGATAGCAACCGGATTTCCATAATGAATAATGATGTTATTCAATTTTTTTATAAATGACTTGGCTAGGGAGGTAGAGTGAATGTTCAAAAATTTTCCACACATCTACAAAGTGACACAACTATAAATATTTGAGGGGCTTTCACATTTAAAACGGATTGTTTCTCAGTTGTACTGGACAGTAGAAGGATTAAAATTACAACAATTTCAATTAAATTTTAAGAATACCTTCCTGATGACACAAAATGTTTAGTAGTAAAGACCATCTGTCTTGGAATTTGGTGCTCTCCATTGTTTGAGGTCTTTAAGTAGAAGCTGGATAGCTATCTATTGGGATGTAGTTGTGGACAACCACATTTATCAGGGAATTGGATTCAATGATCTGATAGGTCCCTTTCAACAAAATATACCTAATTTCATTAGCTGATTGAAGACATAAACTAAAAAAAAAAGTGGAAATGATATTCTTCAGAAGTTCTCCAAGACAGCTGTCAAACTTGAACAGTCAGACATATAAGAGATGGCTGAAGACATTTAGCAAGTCTGGCTGCTAATTGGCCCCAGTGAGTCCTGGGGTCCTGGGTGGTGGGTAGCCACCACCTCCGTTGGTCATTCCAGCTCATAAATACTCTTTAGCAGCCATTCCTGCAGTTCCCAAAGGCCCCCATTGCTGCCATTCTTCTGCGCCTGACTTTAAAAATGGCCTCTTCTTAATGCTCTCCCTTTCCTTTTTTGGAAAGTGGCAAGGACCAGAAAGATTAAGGCCAAAGAGCAGAGCAATTGCAGCAGCAACAAGGTAAACTTAACAGCTATTGGGAGGAGGCAATGGGGACCAGCATGGGATGGCAGTGGAGGAGTTGAAGGAGTTGAAGTGGAGGGCTGTAAGAAATTCTTTGCCACAAGGGGAAGTTTTTAATCTTAAGGTTGTAGTAAGCAATAAATGAGCTTGGGCCAGTGGTGTAACTACTGGTCATGTAGCTCTGTGCAAAGCTCAAAATGTTGCCCCAGAAGTGAAGTCACAGTCAACAGTATCAACATAGTCAACCAGAAGTGACACCAGGCCCAGGCTTTCAAAAACTGGGGGGAAACCTGCATCTTCCTCCCCAGCAGTTTGCTACCAATTTGCTCTGCTGTCTTACCCTATCTAGTGTCAGAGCTAAGGCATCCATCTATCCGGAGTAAAAGAAAACTTTACAGTGCCCCTCCCCAACAACAAAATTAAATTTAATTAAGGAAATAAATAAAAACTATGCCCCTTACTGCTTAAAGAAACTGTGCTGGGGCAAAGAGGGATAATAATAATAATAATAATAATAATAATAATAATAATAATAATAATAATAATAATAATAATAATAATGAGACCTGGTTGTGGCTGACGAGTGGAACACTGAAGAAGGAGACGGAAGGCCTGATACTTGCTGCCCAAGAACAGGCAATCAGGACAAATGCCATCAAGGTCAGAATTGAAAAATCAGCCCATGACCCAAAATGCTGGCTCTGCAAAGAAGTGGCTGAAACCATCGACCACATTCTAAGTGGCTGCAAGAAGATCGTGCAGACTGACTACAAACTGAGGTACAACTAACTCTGTTGCCCAGATGATCCACTGGAATCTATGCCAAAAGTATCATCTGCCAGTCAGGGATGGGACTGGCCCAACCTAACAACCGGTTCGCCGGAAGTAGGCGGGCCAGGCGGGGGTCAGCAGGCGGGGCCCAGGTCTGGGGGCAGGGAGAGGGGCAGGGTGAGGGGCAGCCCCAACCCTGGCATACTGCTCATGCACCAAGGTTGGCGCACGTGCAGTTGCGTCCTAAAGAGGATGCAAATGTGCTTGCGTCAAGCTTGACACAAGCGTGGTCATGCCCTGGACACGTCTGCGCGTGTGCCAAGGTTGACGCATGTGCAGTTGTGTCCTCTTCAGGACGCGACTGCGCTTGTGCCAACCTTGGCGCAGGTGCAGACACATCCTGTTCAGGACGCGACTGTGCTTGTGTCAATCTTGATGCAGGTGGAGTCGCATACTCTTCAGGACACGACTCCGCCTGCGTCAAGATTGACACAAGCGCAGCGGTGGGCCCCAAGGGTGAACCGTTTCACCCTTTTTTTGACCCGCTGCTAGCAACCGGATCACTAGCAGCGGGCCAAAATTAACAACCGGTTCAGTAGAACTGGTGTGAACCAGCCTGGGCCCACCTGTGCTGCCAGTGGCAAAAAACTGATGGGACCACAAGCCTGAAAAAGTGGTTGCAAATGAGCAGGTCAAGCTTTTGTGGGACTTCAGGATACAGACGGACAAGGTCTTGGAACACAATACTCCAGATATCACCATCATAGTAAGCAGTAAGGTGTGGCTTGTTGAAATCGCCATACCAGGTGACAGCAGAATTGAGGAGAAACAACTGGAAAAGATCTCCCGCTACCAAGAGCTAAGAATCGAATTATAGCATATCTGGTGTAAGCCAGTGCAGGTGGTTCCAGTGGTAATTGGCACACTTGGTGCAGTGCCCAAAGACCTTGCCAGGCACCTGAAACTATTGGCATTGACAAAATATCTCTCTGCCAACTGCAGAAAGCCGCTCTTCTGGGATCAGCACGAATTATACGCCGCTACATCACACAGTCCTAGACCCTTGGGTCCAACTGGTGATGTGAATGAAACCAGCACGAAATTTTTCGCTGTGTATTTATGGATAATCATCATCATCATCATCATCATCATCATCTTTATTTCTATCCCACCTTTCTCTCAGAGGGACTCAAGGCAGCTTACAAATAATGTATAAAAACACTAACAATAAAATCCAGTACATTAAAGCAGTTAAAACAAGCATCTTAAAACAATAAATAAAAATATCTACATTAAAAAAACCTGATTAAACTAATTAACTGATTAAAAACTGATTAAACTATTATTCTCTCTCTGAAAAATATAAGAGGAGCACCTCTTAGATATGGCTCTTGGAAATGACATGGGTAAGTGTATTGTATTATGATATATGGAAATGGGAGTGACTCATATTAACACCTTATAATTTCCATACTGTATCATAATTACATTTCACTGGTTCTCAGAGCAATCAGTCTCATGGGTCATTTTTTAAGTTAAGTTAATCCACTTTTTCTTCCATAAGGAGCTGGTATTTTCATTTTCTGGTTAATTGGCCATAACTTTGATAGAATATGGATATTCCAACCAGTGGTGGGCTCCAGCAGGTTCGCGCCTACTCTATAGAACCGGTTGTTAATGAGAGATAGGATATATAAAGTTTAAAAATAGCCATTTAAAAGTGGCTGCCAGATGGGCATAATTTCTAGTTGCTAATTTCTTTGAATCCCATCACTGATTCCAATGCAGTTTGTTTCATGGCATTCTGCATTAAATTACCCGTCCATTAAAATACCCCATTTTTCACAATTTTGACCACTAGTGTCAAGCTCAGCTTGTTGCCCCCAAATGCTTGCTACCCAGCACCATCCAGTCTCTCTTTGCTCTTCCTCATAGGTTCCACCTCTCATCACTGAAGACTCTTTCTCCTCCATTTCCCATTGTGGAAAACTCAGGCACCCACTTGTGAGGTCCTTTAGAGGAGAAGGGTGATGATTAATAATGAGGGGTGATGCTGGAAAAAGGAAAGAGCGAAGGTCTTAAAGGTATCACTAGATTTGCTGGCATTTTTGACAGTTCTCGTGGTTTTATCAAGTTGAAAGTAGGCACCGAGTGAGGGCTGTGGAACATACTCAAGCACTTATTTTCTCTTTTTCTTTTTCCAGTCCCTAGCACAGAACTGGCACAACCAGGGGTATCAGTCATGGTCACATGATTGTGTGTCAAATGGGTAAATTCTGTGCCACATTTCACATTTCTTTTCAACCCATGTGCATGCATTTAAACCAATGCATTATCTTTAATTGTACGAAGTACAGTTGATACCAGACAAGAACTGCCCAGACCAGTCTCAGGCCATTTTATCTTTGGTTGATGATGCCCAGAAAATACCAAGTTTCACAATCCTTTAGGGGAGGGGTGGGTAAACTGGGCCACTTTAGGGATCTTGGACCTTTAACAATTGTGTAGGAGAGAAAATTTCAACAGTTGCAGATTGTCATATGTGAGATGGCAAACTGTACCTGCTAAAATTTTCTCTTCTGTACAACTGTTGAAGGTCCAGGATCCCTAAAATGTCCCAGTTTGCCAAAGCCTGCTTTAGGAGAAAGGCCAAAAGTTAGTCCTTTTGAGAAACCTCCACACTGAATCGCTAAATATGTGGTGGAGTCTTTTGGAAAATTCCATGATCAGCAAAGCAAATCCATATCTATAAATAATGTGCACATCTTGGAAATCTTTTGGATGGAGTTAAATTAAACTGTGAATGATCATAACCTTGGCTTCTCTCATTAACTTCATAATAAATTCTTATGCTGTGCAAAAACAGTGCTACAAATACCAGAAAAAGCTTTCAAAGCATTTGAGTTAATATGTTCTAGGTCCCAGCATCTCATTCATTCATTCATTCATTCGATATGCAAGCCATTCAAAAACACCCAGCATCAATGTTACCTTGCAACAATCACACCAAACATATATCTAGGTTTACTTCAGCAACTCAGCAGTTTTGATCTGTAGGATACCAATGCTGTAACTCCACTGATGCTGACAATCAGCCTGAATCCACCATCTGTCCAGCTCTATTTGATTTACTTTCTGTTAGGGAAGACCCTTCCAGTGACAGGATTCAGAAACTGTTGCACAAAGCTATTAAAACCCCTTTTGAAAAATGAGGACAGGCACCTGAACACTCATCCCACTGAAAGGAGAGCATCTGCACTGAGATGCACATTTAAATGTATTTCCCATCGAAAGCAGTGGACAGCAATGACATTTGGACACGCATCTGATTTATGCCTTGACATTCCTAGAAGTGAGGACATCCGAGGCATTTGGTGGAATCCGTGGAGTGGAAAAGCAGATAACCTCCTAGACAGAAAAAGGATTGCCTTTACACATTCCAATCTCATCACAAAGCAACTTTAAACACAACCCAATGGAACATGACATCTTAATCAAGAGACAGCAGCAGTGCTAATACATCATAAACAGCAATTCACCAAAAGTCAATAAAAGATATCCCACAGACAACCAACTCACAGCAGTAACACAGGCAAACCCGTCCCACAATAAAAGTCAAAGCAGCAACAAACTTGCCAACAAATAATATCCAACAATATCTGTTGAAATAACTGCCGAGTGAAACGATGTCCTCATGTGTTTAGCAGTGTCTTTCTTCAACCCAGTATGGTGTCTCTTCCAGTGTGTGTTGCTGGTGTCCTCTGCATTTTGTTTTATATTGAGGGTTCAATCTTATCCAGCTTTCCATCTCTGATGTGGTCAGTGAGGTGTGTCTTGTGGTGGTGGTGGCAGTCATGGGGGTCTCTTCAAGGTACAGGAATGTTTGTTCCCTTATTGCAGAGTGTACTGCAGCTGCACTAAAGTTGGACAATGGAATAGGACTCCTTTAGGAACATGGAACTATGATTAGCTATGTAAACTGCTTTATGAACTTTTCGTCGGAAAGTGGTATATTCCTAATTTAAAAATCAATGCGTGTTGAAATGTGTTGAAATGAATGAAAGCAATGTGTGTTGAGAGCCAGCGTGGTGCATTAATTAAGTAGTTGGACTAAAACTGGGAGAATCCAAGTTCCAATCCCTTCTTAGCCGTGAAGCTCTCTGGGTGACTTGGGCCATTCACTCCCCCTCAGCTTTGCCTACCTCACAGAGTTGTTGCAAAGACAGCAGGAGGGAGGAACTAAAGCTTTCTAAGACACCTTGGACATTTGGAGTTCCATGAGAAAGGCGGACAGAAATAAATAACAAGCACACACACACACTTTACTAGAGACAATGGTTTACTTAGCAGTCAAATGCATTTCCTTTAGAAGAATGTCCCACTACAGTAAAGCTCAGAAGGCAGAATAGATTCTCCCACCTTGATTGTCCCCATCTCTACTCACAGGTAGAAGTAGCTTTGTGCTCTTTCTCTGACATGGCTTTGCATCCGACTGGCAAAACCGAGGGAATTGGTCCAAACTGTTTCAGTTGTTGCCATCACACCACCTAGAAAGGGTGAACATCACAGCAGAGATGCCCTGACTCGTTACCAACAAATTCCTTCACAGAGCCACAAGTGCCAGTCATAACATATAGATCAAAATACAACATATGCTGCTAGCACACCCAAAAATAAATGTGCAGGAGAAGACAAAGGGGTGCAACATTTGTGGCACAATATCTGCATCCTTGTTATATGAAAGAGATAAGAAAGATTTTCTCATCCCTAGAAGAAGCTATAGTTCTATTTAAAAAAAAATTAGAAACAGGTATCCTCCAGGGAGCATCACCTTGAGAACAAGGGAACAAGGTTTCTCCTCCAACACTGCATAGCGGAGCAAAGGTCAGACTAATGCACCATATCCCTTTGCAGGTTGACTCCAAAGCTTAATGATTTCAGTGGCATGGACTCCCATGTCTTGTCTGAATCCAATTGTAACCTGAGGGTATTCAACTCCAGTTCCTTTCTTTGTGCCTTCCTCTGGATCAGAAGTGCACCTTTTCTCACTTCAGAATATTAATGCTTTGCGCATTGGTGATATATTGACCCGTGAAACGGCAGAGACTGAAAAATGTGCCAGGAAAGAGAGAATGAACTGGAAACCGAAGTCAGCGATATCAGAGTTGAACAGCATCGAAATGTATAAATCAAACGCAGGAGCGGCTCTAGCACCAAGACAAGGATCTGCCAGCTGAAAGCAATACCGAGATGTTATGAGAATGTCCGTATTCTGTGACAGAGGCTTTGTCACAGCAATAAAACCTCAGTCTAACAAAATGAGCAGTTCTTAGCTAAGGAAACCAAGCTGGTTATTGTTTCATCTTTTACATTAGGGGTGTCAGGACAAAATCAGGACAGGACACTCTGTTCCATTTCCCAATATGTGAACACAATCTCCCAAAATGTGGATTGTCCCTGTTAATTGGGACTTATGGCAACCCTAATATAAGGCCACATTCAGTCCTTGGGCCTTATGTTTGACACCCCTGTTTTACATGCTCTGTTCAGATGGGAACCCTACCTGGACTTGCAGCCCAATCTTGTCTAACTCCTCATGTGGCTGTGCAGGGTCACCAGTGAGTGTTTCATTGCATCTAGCAGTGGAGTTTTGGCTACCAGAGATCTCCTTGGAGTAAGGGGACATTTGTCCCCTTTTGGGGGTGGGTGAGCCCTGTTGGGCAGCTCCTAAGGGGGTTGCTGAGGGTCCAATGCAAAATACAAAATTAACTTGAGTCTAACACACACCTTATTTTCCAATTAATCTCCAAAATCAGGATGCATATTAGATTTGATGGAGGGTCTTCCTGAGGACCCTCCTCCACCCCACTCACTTCCTGAGCATGTGCCAGGGGAGAACCTTCAGACAGATCCTTGACACATAGTGTGCTCTTCCACAGAGTCAAGCGGGTGAGCGACAGGCCTGGAAGCCTGGTTGCTGAACAATCCCCATCTGGGTTTGGGTGGCTCTGCGTCCACCCAAACCCAGACAGGGATTGTCTGTGACCAGGCTTCTAGCCCTGTCACCTGCTTGCTCGGCAGGTGGGGGAAGAGCACGGGCAGTGGGTGGAGGGTTCACCTGAGGACACTCCCCTAGCATGTGCTCAGGAAATAGGCAGAAAACATTGATTAATATTTTCTCTTTTTTTAGGTTAGGTAAGGTGATATTAAAAAAAAAATCACCTTACCAATTAAGCCTCTTGGGAGCAAGTCAGGCTTCACTGGATTGGGACTATTCTGTTGGCACTGCATTCCTCTGAGCCTGACCGGAACATGAGTCAAGGCTCACTTGCTTATTCATGAGTATATTTGGCTGTGTAGCTCAGTCCCATTTTCCATAGAGCTCAATGCAATTATCAGGGACTTTCTTCTGTGTTGATTTGCAGGGGCCATTTTAATTGGATCAGGACCAATCTAGAGGCGTTAGATTCTTCTCAGTCTGCCCTTTTCAATGAACTAAGGCACATTTGCCTATGCGCTAGTAGAGGCAAGATACAGCTCACTTTCTATTGGACTCCATGCACTTTTGTTTTTTGGCCATAGGAATGAGATATTTCAAAGTTGTTGTTTTTTTTGCATTTGACTCTCCTGGAAAATACACCTCCAATGATATATGACTTGATGGGGTTCTTGCAATGGATTTTAGCTATTTTAGCAATTCTTGTCACTTTGGTCACCCCCAGCTTGTCATCCCCCTGAGGGTGGTACCCAGGACTCCCCGCCAAGTCCTCCACAGGGATGCCACTGCTGGGGTGTCTAGCCATCACTATGGGTGAAATACACTGCCTTCTTTTGACCCCTGACCTCCCTTGCCTATCAAACCACTATTCTAATGCTACTTTGTGTGATCATAATTTATCAAAGTAGCATTTGTATAGATTGCTAGGTGTGATGGAGCTCACAAGGAATTGCTCTTTAAATTGTAATCAATCTCAATAGAAAAATTGATTACACCTGTTGATACTACAAATAGTTGCCTTAAAGCAGTCAGTCTTTAATAGGAGGGAAGCATTTGGGCCACACCATATTGATTTCTGCTTACAAGTTTGTCCTCAAAAGATAAAATAGATGTCAAGCAGAAGAGGTTCCTAAAAGTGCAGAAGGCTTTTCTTACTTGGAAAGCATGCTTTACTTGCTTCCTGTGATGGCTGCACTACATAGAGAGCATTTGGTTAATTATCTCTATTGACTTCTATGAATACCAATGATTGGGGACGCTTCTTGTGCTATAAACAACCATAACTCTTCAGGGGAAGAAAAAAATGATAGTCTAATTCTTTTTTAAAATGCATTTATTAAAAGCATCTGACAAAATCAACATGCAGAATTAAATACTTTGCTTACTCCCATTTCCATTACTATGCACAGGCTCAGCTGTGGTGTGTCAATGGAAAGAGTGCACGATGGGTATGTTTCTCCCGTCCCTTTTTTAAAGATCTTTCATTCAGATCAAAGAGGTTACATACCTTTCAGAAGAAGAGAACATTCCATACATCTTTAATCGGCAATGCCGCATGGTGTCAACAGTATAGAAAACACTCACCATCTCAGGAAAGGGAGCTGAACATCAGTGGCACTTTCAGGACACAACTCCGGTGCAAGTGAAGTGTGGGTGGAATCAGTTTTGCAAAGCCTAAGGGGCATCACCATCACTCAAGGGCTAGTTGTGCTTTGCACCTATGGCTTCAGAGCCACTTCTTGTATCTTGTGTTTTGAAAAATACAAATCCCTTCTATCACAGCAGGGACAAGCTGGTGCCATAGACTGATGGCTGTCAAGGTTGACAAGACTGAGACGGGAAATGGGTGAGAGAAGAGCTGAACCGAAAGAGTGCGGTGATCATTTTCTCTCAGATAAAGAAGAAACTGCACCATAGAAGGAGAAAAAAATGAAAGGGCAGAACAGTGCTAAAATGCACTGTTACAAATCATTTCCAGCTCCCCATTTTTCTATAAACTGATATGTGATTTACAGCAATTCGTCATATAATTCAATATAAAAAACCCTTCTTTGATGAATGTCCTGTTTTTTACCCTTATATTTTACTGATTTCCCCCTTATTTGTGGACCTTTCTAACCCCCCAGAGGCTCCTATTCAAGTTTAGCAGCAGTTGCCTGTTTGAAATCTATCATCCTCCAACCATGTGCTGGATGAGAAGGGAGGGTGTCTCTTCTTTCTACCCTACAGTACTGTTGCCTTGCCCATTGGGCAGTCAAATCTGTCTAAAGTCAGGTTCTTCCTATTAGGTAACTTAATGCCATCATCAAACCCCATATTTTAAGCCAAAGGAGATGTGCTTTCCTGCTGTTTGGCTGTGAGAACATTAGTGTTGGGGCACAGCAGGTACCCACTTTACAGTAAGTGTAAAGACTGAGGATTCATTGGGTACTTTGCTAGGGTTTATGTTCCCCCATGCTAGCTTTTTCAGTGATAGGAATGAACTTATGGACTTGGTCTTCAATTGCATCCCATCTCAAATTGTCAGTCATTACTTGTTACCTTATCCATTTAATCAGGCTTTGTTATGTGTCTCTCTAGCTGATTTGAGTGTTTTCCATCAGTCTACTTGTATTTTTTTATTTTGATACTCATTTCTTTCCCCCATTTTGTTATATATAAAGTTATGTAGCTATAACTTTAAAAGCTAGAATGCTGAATTTAAAACAATGGCTAAGGGCAGCCTAACTCACCTGACATATCTTCCTATGATGGTTGAAGGATGTCAGCATATGCTTGTATACTTGCTTTATCCTCCCATTAATGGGTCAGAAGTGCCCTAAGACACTTTTGTGGCACCACCAGATCAGCCCAGGACTTATGCTGGGGTTTATGCTGGCCTAAGTGGAGTTTAGGATTGCAGCCTTAGTAAAATGTTTTGACTCTTTCCCATCCTAGTTCATATAAATGTGTGTTTCAGTGGCTTGTCTTGTCTCTTTGCTCTGCAGATTCTACTATGGTTTAAATTTTTAGTATGAACCTTTGGGGTTCAGTGTTTTCATGGGAGAGCTCTCCCCATACTTCTGTCTGGTCTCTGCAGCTGGTATGAGGGTAATGAATATACATCTCCAAGGTTTTTGGAGGTGATCCTACTGAGTTACTGATCCAGAAAAGGGGAAATGGATGTGCGTTTCCTAACCACTAGGTACTGCTCACCTTAGTTAGCCTACCTCCCCTCCCCTCTTCCTTGACACCTTCAGTTTAATATGACATTTAAGATGCTCTCAGGTATCACTCATGCTCCAAAAAGCATGGAAATTGGAATTCAAGGCGGTCAATTTAACTTTCACACTATATAAACTGATACACAGTCATGTATATTATGCTGGCTTTGCAAATTAAGCTTCATGCACCACATTTTTCCATGGTCTTTCAAGTCAATGTTGAGCTGGAGGAGAGAGCTGCATTTAGACAAATTCAGTAGGTGAATCTTTCCAAATCACTTGCTACATTTGCAGCTGATGAATGTCTGTCTCATGGATCTCTACAAGGTTTGGGACTTCCCAAACTTGGGCCACACCTGCCAGCAGAGACTAAAAATGGCTCCCACTTGGTATCTACGGTATATATATATAAAAGGCATCTTCATCATCATCACTGACTCATCAACACCCTGCCAAAACCACCAGGCCTAGAAGCGTGAAATTTGCGGAGGGTAAGAGTCACTAAGAACCAGTTTTTGGAAATTCCAACCAGAAGGGGGTGAAATGGGGTGCAGTGTTTTCTTCCCTATACTTTGCAATGAAGAACTGATGATTCATCAACATTCCACCCCAACCTAGAAGCATGAAATTTGGGGAGGGAGTTCCTTCTGTGACATGAACACCCACCAAAAACTGATAAGGAGAAATTTAACCACCAAAAACTGATGTGGAGAAATTTAAAAGGGGCTGAAAAGGGGTGCAAAGTGTTTTTGTTCTATACTTAACATGGAAGAATGACCAACATCCAGCCAATTTGGTGTTCCGTGCCTGGTGCACTGGGGGGGCGGATATTGTTCGCAGGAAGAGGTTGTACTGGGGAGGATGCTGTGCATGGGGGGTTGCACATGGGAAAATGCGCATGGGGGTTGATGCTGTGCATGGGGGATGTTGCGATTGGGGGTTGATGCATATGGGGGAATGATGCACATGGGGGTTTGATGCTCATGGGGAAATGATGTGCATTGGGGAATGATGCACATGGGGAAAGGATGATGCACATGGGGAAATGATATGCATGGGGTTGTTGTGCAAGGGGAGATGTTGCGCATGGGCGATGTTGCGCATGGGGGGTTGATGCGCATGGGGGATGTTGTGCATGGGTAGTTGATGCAAATGGGGGACTGATGCGCATGGGGAGTTGATGCACATGGGGGGTTGATGCACATGGTGGATGAACATGGGGAATGTTGAGCATGGGGGATTTGCACATGGGTTGTTGATGAGCATGGGGGATGATGTACATATGGGAGATGATGCTTATGAACTTGGGGGATATTGCACATGGGGGTGGATGTGCATGTGGGTTGATGTGCATGGGGAATTGATGCACATGGGGAAATGATGTGCATGGGGGTTGTTGTGCAAGGGGAGATGTTGCGCATGGCATACAGGGGAATTTTACTCCCGCAACGTGGGTACACTTTTCGCTAGTAAGTAATAAAACCACCAGGCTTCATTATTTAAATGGACACAATTCAGAGGAGAGTGTACAATATAGTAGGTTGGAGAAGCATGGGCAGCCTGCTCCTCTTTAGAGAGGAGGAAATCCGCTCCTCTTCGTGGCCATTAGGGAGGCCGAATGGCCATGCGGAGGCATGCACTGCACATGTCCAAGACTTGCTGGCTCTGCCTTCAGAGCAAGGCCAATGGCTGCACAGAGATGCACTGAGCATTGACTTTTCCAGCCTACGGAACCTTTTGGGATGCAAATTTTTCCCCATATACACTCCTATCTGGCTTTCCTTGTTCTTGGGTGTTGTCAGCAAGAACTATTTTCCCTGTTTAAACTGTTGCAGGATGAGATGGGCTGGAAATAAATGCTTGGTGCTGTGCCCTGCACTTGTCTATCTCTGTTCAGCATAACATCCTCAAATTGGAAAATGTGGCAACTGTTTTCAATTTATTAACTTTGATTTATAACAGCAGAAGGATCTTGATACATATACAGAATAATTGCCATATCCAAACCTGTTTTCACTGCAATATTTTTTTTAAAGCATATGAAACTTATTCTGGCTTCCTTGGGGAAAAGATGACCTGTTAGGTCACTAATTCAAAATTTTATAGCACTTCCATTGGTTCATCATGTCCAGAAAATAGGTCTGAAATGTACTTGGATCACTTACCACTGACCGCCAATACACAACCCATAGGGTGACTCAATAACTACGACTCAATCTGTGCATTGTCAACTGCCATGGAAACTCTGTTTCTTGGGGGAGAAAGATGTATTTTTATATCAGGTGAGATTAGTGTAGTAAGTACATTTCTCCCAACCAATTCCAATTCTCCTTGTAAGATATAGTGGTCTAAATCCCTTTGCGCTTTTTCAAGAAGTTATAAGGCCGATCCATTGCATTTAACAATAACAGGGAAATCTTATTTATCAGGCCTCTAGCATTCCCTGTACTGGTTTAATAATTCAAAAGGGGTTCATTCTCTTTTTCTCCCAAAACGGATTTCCTAAAAAGCACTGAAATGTTGTGCCTAGGGCTGCAATTCAATGCATTCTTACCTGGGAGTAAGCTCCACTAAACACAGTGGGGTTGACTTCCAATAAGCATGGGTAGAACTGCACTGTAACGTGGAAAAGAAATGGCTAGTCTGGTGTCTCGCATAATATTAACAACTTCATCATAGGAAATGAGATTTCTAGCATTCTGCAATGTCTCTGTCGGGACTGCCGGCAGGCCTGGGTCTGGCCTTCAGGGAGGCTTTCTCATTTGTTCTTTCATTGGAGTTGAGCATAATATTATAGCCTGAGGGGACAGAAAGTGCATAACCTAAGGTTTCTAGAACTGTTGTGACATTTATATTTGGTGTTGGGTGTATTCTTGGTGACTGTTGCTTGCATTTTGAGAAGAGTGAAACATTCCTTTATACCGGTGCTTTTTCAGCCTAGAGCATTTCAGCCTAGAACCCCCTTCTGAGAATGACAATCTGTTTGTGGGACCCCCACCCCACATAAAAATAAAATAAAAAAGTGATGTAGTGACTGGAAGCCTCATGAAACAAAGTGACCTCCATGTCTACTCAGAAATACTCAGTAAGAGCACAATCCTAACCATGTCTACTCAAAAGTAAGCCCCATAGTGTTCAGTGGGTCTTACTCCCAGGAAAGTGTCTTTAGGATTGCAGCCTAAGTCAGTGAGACTTACTCGTAGGAAAATGGCCTGAGTGTCCCAGTGTTACAAGATAGTGCCAGATTTCAAGGTGGTGGCACGCAACATTTTACAACCCTCCTGAAGTGAAGTCGCACTCCCTAGTGGGTACTGATCCCCACTTTGAGAACCATTGCTTTACAAGGATATTGACTGACTTGGCCTGGTCACTGCTATTGCTGCTCTTTTCCGTCGCGTCACTGAAAAGGAGTTCTTGCCTGAATTATTCTGTCTTAACTGTTAAAGCAGGAGCGCTACTAAGCACTCTCTGGCCCGCCCTTGACTTGTATCTTCATGACAAGGAGAGAATAGACTGGATTCCAGTTACAAAGCGTCTTTTATTTCATCTGTGCCTTTAGGTCTGTGACATTTTCCCCAGGAACAGTTGTGACCGTTCTTAGCATTAAATGTGGCAGGATGTCCTCTCCATTCTGGAGCAAAATTTCACTTTGTTAACATTATTCTCAGACTGGACCAGGAAAGAAGAAGTCATGTTGAGGTGTTGGGTTGTGACTCAATTTCTGAGCATGGCTCTGTATGGCTTCAGAGCATTCCACCAGCTTATAGGGTTGTTCAGACTTGCAGCTATTCTCCACACTTTTTAAGCTCCCCTTAGGAGCTTTTCTCATATTCCAGCCTTCTTCCTCATCAAATGTGGATACCACATGAACAGAAAATCAGAAAATCATTTATTGGTTTCAGTATTCGGTCTGTGGTTCCCTTCAAATGTGCCACGGCATGTAAGGATACCATACGGCTCCCAATGAGAAGGGATTATTTAGGGTCAACTTTTTCTCATTGAGATGTTTTGCCCTTTCTGCAATACTACTTTGGGGCTATAATCACAGGGAATTTTGCACAGTTGGCCTGTCACCTGGCAATTTTGCTTTGTATTCGTTCAGTATTGGTGCAGACACCAATCTATCTACATAAAAGCCTTCACCTGTATACAAGGTGTACACATCTTCCCTGTCAATCAAGCAGACTGAGGGTTCTATTCCCTTGGTTATCTGGGGCAGAGAAAACTGACAGTTCTATTCCCATGTGTATCTGCCCCATGTTACCTGCCCCATGCGGGGCAGACAAGGCTGAGGGTTCTATTTCCATGTTCCTATGGGGCAGAGTAGGCTGAGGGTTCTATTCCCATGTGTCTGGATCATAGGGAAGGCATTAGGAGTGTTGAATAGCAGACCAGACTGAGAATAGATTTGGGGGGGAATTGAAGAGAGCCACTGACATGAGAGGTGGTAAAAGGGAGTTGAGGTTTGCTGACTTATTACCTCAGGAAAGACTTTAGGAAGAGATGAAATGCAGGAGATGCTTTTTACTGATAAATGTAGTTATATTGTACCTCCAAAAGCGACAGCTGTGGGCTCATACTAGTACACAGTGTCACACCAAGCTACCACAGCTTTGTGGGTTGGTCTGGGTGCAGATTTGACTGGGAGCTGGTGTTCAAAGGCTTATAAAGCACTAGTTGATTCTTAGTTTTGTGTGAATTTTCATAAATGCTGTATTGAAAGCTGTTTCCTTTATCAGGTTTGTCAGAGAGCCACAATGCTCTTGGGAACGTTAAATAAAGGTGGGACTAAATACCTGAAATTGTCATCTCTGGTTTACTTAAGAGTAGATTTGGAGAGTTAGAAATCCAAGAAAATTATATACAACTAAATTTAAATCAGTAGGGACTTAGGAAGGTGATTATGGCAAATGCTGCGGTTTTCCTGCCATCATTCATTCACTGTCACACCATCTAGAGATGAGCATGTACCTGATACCTACTGGTTGCAACTAATTTTGTAGTAAGTCTGCATCTGAACCTGTGGGATGGAGAGGACATACCTTGGTCTCTGACAGGCATCTTTTGGAGATGGTCTTGAGCAGATTTTCCTGAGACCATGATCCTATCCAAACTTGTTGGGAGTAAGCCCCACTGAGTAGAATAGGATTTATTTCTGAATGGTCATACAGTATGTAGGATTGGTCTGTCAAGCAGACATCTGGCCTAGATGACCTTCCAACCTAGATGACCTTCCAACCTATGATTAGATGAAACTGAACAGTGTAATGGGATTTGGAATGAAAACGTTCCTCGGGAACTGCTAGAGTCACTATGATTTCTTAGGTTGGCAGGCAAGGATGCTGGTGAGTGTTGTCTGTCACAAACAGGAATTAGACAGATACAGAGCAGATGGCTGGAGCCAGGGTGAGGTCGCTTGCGTTTGTGAACTGAACTTGATGGGCTGTCACCTCTATCAGCATTTGGCTGAGAGTTACAATTTGGATAAGCAGAGAGAGAGAGAGAGAGAGAGAGAGAGAGAGAGAGAGAGAGAGCGCTTTGAGTGTTAGATGGAGCTGGCAAAAACTGGGGTACAGTCATGGTCTCTGTTGCCTGTGCAAACTTTGCTTGCATATTTCCAGTAAACAGATATTGCTACTGATGTCCTGGGTCTCCAGTGTTCTTTCTCATCCATGGAAAGCTCAGCTCTGCAGCGCTTCCTCTGGACTTCTCAGAGCATGGGGAAGAGGAAAATACATAACAATATAACAGTTGAAAGCTTTAGCATTGTCACTACAGCTCTGTCAGTTTGCTAAGTGTTTGGAAATGTTTAGCTCTTTTATTGTGACAACCACCCTCTGGGGACTAGACTCAGGGCTGATTCTTCTCATGCTCCACTGTGTGCTCAAGAACAAACACCGAGTACAAAAAGACTGTGTATGTTTTCAGTTGTGTGACTCTATTTTTCATGCAAAATACACAAAAATGGCAATCAGGCTATTGTCAGACTCCATCCACTTCACTTCTGTATTACCTGAAAGGGACAGTGGTGTGCATTTTTCACAACTGTGGTGTGTACATCTTTATATTGAAGTATCTGTGTTCAAATCCACAGTGTGAGATATGATAACCTACTCTTCCTCATAATTGTTGGGGAGGCTTTGGGCTAATTTTGTCTCGGATTCCCAGAGGTATCACAGTTGCGCTTAGTTCTTTAAAGATGCTCTGTGAGAGTTGATATAAACAACTCTCACAGATAAAAAGAGAAAAACAAGTTTTATTAGAAATGTGGATTTTACAAGTGTTAAAAAAGATTCCCCCGAAGCATACCAAACTTTAGGAAAGAGGAGGGTGAGCATGGGAAAATATCTTCCACTGGTCCATCTAGGACTGTCTAATTTCTTATAATGGTTCTCCAAGGTCTCAAAATTTCCTAATTTTGTTGCCTGAGATTATTTTAACTGGGTGTTGCAGAGATTGATCCTGAGACTTTCTATATGCAGCAGAAGAGCTCTAATACTGATCTTTAAGCTAAGTACCAACTGACTAATTTTACCATCTGACTCAAGGCCATCTCTGAATTGTACCCACTTCTGGCTGGTGAGGTGCAACAGCATGCTTGTTCTCCTATCCACATGCACTAAAATCCTGTTTCAACCTGAATATAAAGTAAACAGAGCAGTAGATCTGCTTGGGATCCTGTACAGTTCATGTTTGTGTAAAAATGATGTTACGCAAATATTGGGAGATTACTAAAACCTCCCTCTAATTGTAAAGTCCCCACCTGTCACACTTTCTAATCCTTGAATGGCCAGGGCTTAAAAGACCATCAAGTCCAATCCCCTGCCAAAACATGCTATACACAGCTACAACATCCATGATGATAGATGTCTATCCAGCCACAACCTAAATGTATCTAATGATATAGAGAAGTGGGACTCAGCCTGGGACCCCCTTTCAAATTTAAAAATTTGTCCAGGACCCTTTGTCTAACTTACTGGAATGTGACATTACTGTGATGCCAGAGCTCCTCCATTTCTACTCAGAAGTAAGTCCTATTGTGTTCAATAGTCCCAGGAAAGCCTAGTGCCAGATTCCAAGATGGTAGATCTTATCCACTTGCAACCCCCCTGATTGGGGGGTCCCAACTCCCACTATAAGTACTACTAATGTAGAGTCTACCACCTGAGGCAGGAACTGTTTGTACTATCAGGAACCATCATGTTTGCACAATGTGTTCAATGAGTCTTACTCCCAGGAAAGCCAATACCAGATTCCAAGTTGGTGGATTCCATCGTCTCATGACCCCCTGACCTGATATTTTGATCCTCCAAGCGGATCCCAACTCCCACTTTGAGTACCACAGTTGTAGAGTGCTTGTACACAAGTAATGATTGTGTACTAAATTCAACAAGACCGGAAAGCACAGTCCACTGGTAACATGTTGTAAGCCCAATGTAGTCAAAAGACCACTTCCTGCTATTCTCATACGAGGAAACCACCACTTAATGTTAAGTCCTGAGGTCTGTACCTAAACTGAAACATTTTTTTAATTGAAGCAACATAAAAATTGTGAACCACTTTCTGTAGTTGGTAAAAAAGATTTAATTATTCCAATAAATTAATTTATAAAATATATAGTAATTCACTCCTTAGTGAATGTAGACTCTTATCTCATGTGTATAAAATGTGCCTCACAACAGCTGATATGGGGCAACCTACATTTGTATCTAAAGCATTTTACAAGTTACAATCTGTATTGTTGAAGATGAACCCTAAATATAGTTCTACTATTAAGTACTGTACTGACTCTCCTTTAGCCATCACTTCCAATCTCCAAAATACAACAATTCTCTTGAAAAACCACCATGATAATATCTGTGCAAAAACATAGGAGTGAATGGATTGCACAAGCATGAAACTGTGCAGCTATCCTTAATTTTGGTTGGCCTTAGTTGGTTGTTCACAAGATGGGTACTGCCTATAATGGGATGATATAATTCAAACTTTCCATCCCAGCCTGCAGTGCATATTATATGGAGTTTTCCAGTTACACCCTTGCCCAAAGCAGCAGTCCTTCCCATCAAGGCATCAGAAAAGCAATGGAATTAGTGGATAAGGAGTTAGCTACAGTTGTGATAATGATTAGTAGACTCACAGTTTCCTTCATGCAGTATCAAGAAACTTGAATGCCTCATTATTCACTTTGAGTAGAGTGGCAGGGGTAAGTAGGCATACCAGTTGTGCTTTGAATGTCGGACATAACACACAAAGGTTGTAATCCTATAAACACTTTCCTGATAGTAAAACCCACTGAGTCCAATGAGGCTTGTGATTAAACATGCATAGCATTGTGTTGTAAGTCTGTAAATGTGGATGGTGGATTTCAACGAACTTATTCCTCATTATGATTGCAGATCAGAGAGGCAGAGACTGGCTCTTGCCTGTAATGCTCCTATGCTTATGGAAAAGTCTGCAAGTGGAACCTCCAGCACTGTTGCTATTTTTTCCCATTGAACATAATCGCTGGTTTATACAGAACATATACTCATGTTTATGTTTTTAAACATATATGTTTATACATAACATATATGAACATATATAATGTTGTGGTTAAACCCATATCCTGACATATCCAGCAGTGGGGAGAAGGTATGATCAGGGAAACTGAAGCTGTGCTATCTTTACTCCCATCCAACCAAGATAATTAAATGGCAGAAATCCAACTATCTAATCCGGGGTCCTCAAACTTTTAAAACAGGGGGCCAGTTTACTGTCCCTCAGACACTGTCGGGGGCCGGACTATAGTTTGGAAAAAAACTATAAAAAACTATTTAAAAAGCCCGTGAGAGGGCTTATTATGGAATGGGAAGCCCTGTCAACCCTCCACCCCCCGCACCCTCCCCTGCGGGAGGACATGTTAAATGTAGGACATGTTAAAATGAAGAAAAAATACTCATATTGCTTTCCTGTACTTAATTTCAACACTTTTAAAATTGAAAACCTTTTGAAATGCAAGATTCTCACCCAGACATGTAAGACGCCCTCAAAGCAATTTGCAGCAACATGTTACTTCAACATATCACAGGAGCTTCATGGGGTGTTCTTACCTGATAAACCCATGATAGTTATTCACAGGAAAGTGTGGCAGGACTGCAGCCTCAGATCCCCATCCTAAGCATTCTTACACAGGAGTAAGTCCCATGATAGTCAATGGGCTTACTCCTAGGAAAGTCTGGCAGGAGTGCAGCCTCAGAGTCCCATCCTAAGCATTCCTACACAGGAGTAACTCCCATGATATTCAATGGACTTACTCCTAGGAAAGTGTGGCAGCAGGAGGGGCGCGGGAGGGGCGTGCGTGCCGTCCAGGGAACCCCTGGTGCCATGGACGAGCGGCAACAGGTGAGCACACTGGCCAGAAAGTCCCTGGCCCCAGCAATCGAGCGGGATGGGGGGGCACTGCCCAGGGAAGCCCTGGCACTGCAGACAAGCAGCAGCAGGTGCGCATGCTGGCTAGGAAGTTCCTGGCCCCCATAATCGAGCGGGAGGGGTGCGCATGCTGTCCAGAGAACCCCTGGCCCCACGGACAAGCTGCACAACTGCAGCTGCCCACGGGCCGGATTGAGGTCCCTGGGGGCCGTATCCGGCCCGTGGGCCATAGTTTGAGGACCCCTGATCTAATCTATTCCGCATGCTGCCTATGGTATGTTAGTTAATTATTGCCTTTAATCTTAACCTTTCTCAATCCAACCGGTTCTCCATGCTGTCCTGCCCCACTTTATCCCCATAACTATCACAACACCAGTTCCCAGGGGGGCAACAACAACCAATAGTGCCACCTAATTGTGAGCCAGGATGGTGAGGTGGTTCAGGAGTCAGATGTAGAGCTGGAAGAACCATGTTCAAATCCTTGCTCAAAAATGAAGCTTCCTGAGTGATCATGGACTAGTCACTATCATGTGCCTCACCTACTTCATAGGGTTCTTGTGAGGACAAAAAGAAAAAAAACATGTATATTATCTTAGCTCTTTGGAAGAAGGGTGGTATAAAAATTGAATAAAAATAATTCCTTTGCTCTGGCCCTGCATGTAATAAGAATCTTGTAATGTGGCAAATGGTTACACGTACAGTTGCATGATGAATAATCAATGCTGAGGTTGTGTGCAGCAAATGTCAACAGTCCAATGTATTGACATCCTGGGCTAAAAGGTTGCTCGGCCCCTCTGGCAGTCCTTTGGTTAGGTCTATTGACATTTGCCTTGTATTCTGACTACTCGGTCCTATGCAAAATACCTTCCATTGTCTCTTGTTAGACAGCCTGGCCCAGCAGTGACCTGGAAAAGTGAGTTAATTCCCAATACCTGTGGCGTAAAATGGTCCCTTCTAAAAATCTTTCACACAAAAGCCAGTTATAATGAAAGATAGGACAAAGAGCACATGTGCCTGTCAGAAAGTCCTCTCTTTCTGCAGCTAATGCCTGACCCAGATACATTTCATGGGAGGAAAAGCTTGACTAATCTCCAAAAAGCTTAAATTCTAATAAATATGGTCAGACATAACAGCCTTGGTGGTGATCAGTAATGCTGCTTTATGTTGATTATATTTTTTGGATAGAAATAGTACTGAAACAAAGGGCGCTTGTTACCTTTTTTTGCCCCAAAACATTTTTTTAAAATGCAGTTGTAAGATAGTGCAGAAAAATCCCAACAACCTTGCCTTAGCAAGCCTTTCTCTTTAACCATCTGAAACTTAAATTAGCTCCACTCCGCTGATTAAAAATATTGCTTACAGTGGTTTGCCAGTAAAAAGTATTCTGAAATTTAAATTAGGTTAAGTATTTTGTAGCAGAATGCCATCATAATTTTCTAAAGCAATAAAATCAGTTATCGGAATTAATGGGACATGAAATTCATTTTATGATTTTACTTACATTAACTTCCTTCACTCCTCATCTGTTTTCAACCAAGTCCCATAACTTCCTAATCTACCTCTCTACAATGCCCAGTGACCCTGCATGTATATAAAAGGACAGCAATATTAAGTGCAGCTTTCGAAAACTAATTTGTTCTACATTTTCTCGACAAAGTTATAGAGGATGCAAAATACCACTGTAAGAAATGGCGAGGGCTGTACTAGGTTTGGGAAGCTGCCTCTCCCAAATCCAGTTGCTTTCTTTGATGCTGTGGAATAAGGATGAAAAGCAAGCACAGTTGTCGGGGAAAATGCGCTACAATGATTCTCAGGAAGCTGTTCCAATGCAAGGACATCTCGTCAAAAAAAGGAGTAGAAACCATGGCCTTGGGGGAAACTTCAATTTGAGAATCAACTGCAAGGCAGCAAGCAACTCCCAAATCACATCACAATTCAAAGACTGGCATATACTTGCCAGTCTGTGCCCATTTCCTGAAATTCACTGAATTGGCATAATTAGAGCCTGAGTGGTGGGCTCCATCCTAGTTATGGATGGGATGCTAGTGTCTACATGTCTTCTCTGCGAGTGTCTTTTCTGTTTCTCCTCCTTCATGGAATAAGGAAAGAAACGGGGTGTGAAACCACTGCAGCTATCGCTCCCTCCTTTAGGGACAACCCGGGAATGACATCAAGTGATGTTCATGCCATCATTGCCGCTGGGTGACAGTGAAGTGTGTTACACCTCTGGTTCCAGATTCACACAGGCAACTGTTCTGAATTTGTTCTGGCAACTGTTCTGAATTTCAACCATGTAGAATTTGGAAATCAGCAGGATTGGGATGCTTCTCTCTCTCCCCATACCTCTTCCATTTTCCCATAGATTGTTTTACACTTGGGGCTCAGAAATAGAGTGTGGGCAAAATCAACAAAAATAAATCCACTATCTGACCACCTTTGTTTTGCTAAATTCATTCTGCCAATCACTTATAGTCACTTACAGCCTAACCCTCACCCCACGAGTGGCGTAGAAGTGTCTTAACGGTACTTTTGCAACAGCTCCAAGCCAGCACAGGACTTGTGCCGGCCTAACTGGGGATTAAGATTGCAGCCACATTCTGCTGAATCTCTTTGACTTTGCTGTCCATGTCCCTTCACTGTTCCCACATTGTGCTACGTTGTATGGAGTGATCAGGTTTGATCTGTAATGAACAGTATTCCCAGCATTGTAAAACTTAAGATGACTTTTCAGTTTACAGTAATTCTTTTACTGTGCTATGATTTCAGAATCACACTGCACTATTTTTCAGTTTGCTCTTGCTATTCTGGTACCCAAAAATAAATTTGGGGTACCAAATCATTCATTTGGGGGAATTGCATCCCTCAAGAGAACAGTTGAGACGCACCTGAAAGTACAGCAGAACTCCAGCCTTGCCAGTCTCACCCTTTTTTCTTCTTTGCAGGTTGCTGAGAGGTCAGTGTGCTGTGTTAAAAGGTTCACTGAAGCAGAACACAACTCTACATTTGCAGTAAGCATACCTTCATTCCCCCTGTATGTGGTAATTGGATTTGTTCTGTAACTTGAATAGTTTCTTTTACCTGGCATCATTTCTAATGTATTTAACATTATATTTTGGTAGCTATGTAGGGTTGCCATAATTCTCTTCCACAAAACTGGGACAGGACCCTCTGTCCCATTTGCCAGTATGTGAACACAATCCCCCAAAATCAGAATTCTCCCTGTTTTGGGGGACATACGGCAAACCTATAAGCTATGATTCACTTTGGACAAATAAGTCACCACAACTTTTCGATGTCTTAGCTTCAGGACTGGTGTTTTATAGGATGCCAGAATTGCATCCTATGCAACTTACAGAACAGATCTTATGCATGCCTACTTCGAAACAATTCAGTCACATTGTGTCAAGTGAAGCTTACTCCTAGAAAAGTTGACATAGGATTGCCATCTTATGCCCAGGTTACCATATGTCTACTCAAGATCTCTACACTTCTTTTAGGTATACCCTATGAGGAGATCTGAATATGGAAAAGGATCTGGAGATAAAGGCAAGAATTGGAGCAAAATCCAGAGTAACAACGGGGAGTACTTGCTCTGGTGTACGAACAACTTACTCTGGATTCCAAAATGAATTTCCCATAGGTTTTCACTAGGTGGTGCAGTAACTACGGGTGCACATAAAGTCTCTTATATGCTCCCGTAATTATTCTGGATTTGGGGGTTTGTTAAATAGTGTCACTTGAAGCAATGTCTGGAATTTTTTATATTTTTTTAAATATTTTTAACAAATTGTCCATAGATGGTCCAGTATTTTGGGAGAGCACCAGAATGTTCTTCCATAGAAATCTGGTGAGATTTGATTCAGCATCTGCAACCTGTACCAGTTCATGTCATATGTAGGAGCTGGTAAGGTAGGTAGGGTTGGTCTGGGACGAAAAAAATATTGTAGTTCCCTCAGAAGACAGCAAAAACATCCCCAACACCATGAAAATGTTCTTCAATAATTTCTTCTCCAGCTACAACCTCTTGACTGAGTTTTCCATGCTACTGGAGTTGTCAGAGAGAACCACCAGATGGGATGTGACATGCTGAGAAACCCTAAGCAAATGAGAGAGAGATTATGCATTTGACACAAAGAAGAACATTTTTATGACTAGATGGAATGATTACACCATATTCAGTCTCCAGTTTCAAAGGACTGGAACCACTCAGCAATGCCTACTACTTCAGGACCAAAAACCACATGAAATGGTGACTCTCAGTTCTCACTTGAGCTGGAAAAGTCAGGCTGGATCCCTTCCCCATGGTAAGGCAAGAACATCCCCAATAGGTCTTCTAAGATCTGAGCTACTCTGGAGGTGGCACAGATCCAAGTAGATGGGAACAGCCAGAGGATGGACCTGGGAACAAGGCTTGTCCCCATAACTGCCAGTCCTCCCTCATTCCAAAACAGCTGCCCTCCTCTGCACCAAAAACCACTCCCCTCCTGCTTTTTAAATGCTTGTTTGTTAATGTTGTTTATATGCATCATTTAGAGCATTTAATACAACAATATTCCAGGTGAGAATTCCTGGGCTTTGAATCCCAGTATCCCAAGACAAGCACCTCAGCCCATGGCAGAGATTGTTTCCTATAGGCCATGTTTATACAGCAAGATGATTCAGCAAGTCTTTTAATTGTATTCCATAAAGTTTTTACTGCTCCCTGACCAGTGGCATTTAATAATTGAACCCTGTAAAAAGCACTTGTGAAATACATTTTGCACTATAGAATTGTTTCTCTTTTTAAAAAATGATCTTGTCAAATGATTTGAAAGAGGACACCTCTTACACGATGGCTTTTCATAAGATTACCAGCACCATGCTGCAGTCTACTTTGTCCTTACCTGGGAATAACCCTATAGAACACAGGTGAATTTTCTTCCCAGTAGACATGTATAGGGTTATACTGTACATATAAGGAGTAATATTGCAGGGGCTCAAGTCAGACTTGGCTTGTGGTAAGAGGGACTGCTGGCTTTAGAGCAATGAGCAACTGCTGGCTGGTGGCAATATTGTTGTTGATGATGATCCATGTAGATGAGAAGACTCTAGGCTGTTTGAGACAAAGGAGGATAAAAGCCAAATGAAGCATTTAACCATCTGAATATGATTTGGATGTTTTTGTTTTTGTTCAGTGTTATTCAGAGGCACCATCATTCATTCAGGGTTCTGTCTATAGCAAAAGGATTTATTTTGGGGTGTTACTCTTTTCAACCCGTAGTTGGAAGGCAATGTTCAAACCATAAATCATGTTATTTCAACAGGTGCATAATCTCAAGCCTTCTCCATGGTAGCGAAGGTCAAAGGATCTTTGCAAAAGTCAAAAGTATTAAAGAATCAAATGGTGACATTTGAATCCACTGTGATGATCAAATCAGATGATCAAATCATTTGCAAGTGTTTGAGACTACCAGCTCTGTTAATCATATCTAAAGAGCAGTTCACTGATTATGTGTTTGGCTCACAAAAATAAAATTTTTATGTTCCGTATGTGTAGTTCTCTTTCAAATCCAGACTTTATAAACATTGAAATTTTTAAAAAGCTGAGAACTCTTTATGGGATTGGATGGTGGCTTTTAGCACAATCCTATGCATGTCTACACAGAAGTCAGATTCATTATGTTCACAATAGCTTACTCCCAGTAAACTGTGGTGTATTGCAGACTGTTGGCCTGAGAGACTGGCCATCAGAACTAGCTTTCCACTAATGAAACAGGCTTTAGTGTCATGACTGAGTGCTATTTTTCTCTGGAACAAGCCAACTTGTTTATTTCCATGAAGCTACAACATCTATAGACATAGCACAGATCCAAGGAGAACCATGGCAAGCTCTTTTCACTCCCAAGCTTTTATTTTTCTATCTTTAGGTTCTTCAGTTTTCATTTTCAGGTTAATTGGCCAGACCTTTTGATAGAATATATATATTCCAATGCAGTTTGTTTCGTTGCATTCTGCATTAAATTACCTTTCCAACAATATATAACATGATGGTATTACCATTCATACATACCCCGTTTTTCACAATTTTAGCAACTATTGTCAAGCTCAGCCTGTAGCCCCCCTAAAGCTTGACGCCCAGTGCAACTGCACCCCCTGCACCCCCTCAGCTACGCCACTGCAAGGAACATAAGGGCTGTGTGCTTTGGGTAAAGCTAAAAAAGAAGCAGACATAAATTTAGCTAGGAAAATTAATTTGAAGAACCCTTTAGGAATTCTGAGATGTGGTGGTCTGTGAAGTGGACTGGAGAAGACAATCTATGTGTAACTTGCTAAAGGAAGTTGTGCATGCTTCTCAAATCCTCCTCTTCTGAATTTCTTGATCTTATTTCCACAGCGGAAAACACAAATAAAGGATCTTCACAAATAAAGTGCTTTTACAGTATTTCCAGTTATTCTACGGAGCCAAGTGTTGGTACCGTTTGCCGCAACCACTTTCATATCTTTTCTCCCTTCCATATTACAAATGCAAATAGTAATTTGTAATAAAATTTATAATAAAACAGGCAAGAAAACTTCAGGTAATCTTGGTGTGACTGTGCACATTCTTACATCAAGTTTCTATTTCAATTAATGTTTTATTGAAGTTTTTGCATTTATTGCCAGTAGTTTTCCATTTGTGTGCATTATAAAAGACTAGAAAAAAGCCGAACTTCAGTGCAATTACAGTAAGATGCTTTTTACCTGGTGAAAATATACAAATATGCACAGGAACTCACCCTTACAGCACTGTGCAAAATGAAACATGATCCCAATAATCTGTGCAACCATATCAAGAAAGATAGCTTTTTTGGCAGTAAGGGTGTCCCTCAGTATCCATGGAGGATATATTCCTGGGTCCCCTATAGATGCCAGAAACTGCATAAAGGAGAACCCCATCACTGCACCCCCCCCCCAGCATAGTATGAGTATTAGAAACAAACTTTCTTTTACAGGTGGGGTATGGGTATCTTCAGGGGATCTGTTTTCAGACACCCTCCCCCCCCCCCCGAAATACCAAAAAGCACAGATTATTATCTGTAGTTCAGTCCCCTTTAAGTTCCCCAGATGTAACCAGAGCTCAGTGGGGGACCACACTGAGCCAGATCCACAGATACGGATTCTACTGATACAGAGGCACCACTTTTATTTTCCTTGAGTCTACAATTGGAATAATATTCCTTCTCTGAATCTCTTTTTTTAAGGAAACAATGTAATTATATTCTATTTGGTGGCGAGACATTGGTTGAAATATATCTCAGTTTTGTCTAGCCAAAACAAGCAGACTAAGCAGGAATAATGTGATAGTGGTGGTGGTGGTAAAGATGATGGTGGCTGTTTGCATCTTGGTATTTTGTTGTTACTGTTCGTATTTTGTTGTTATTCCAGAAATAAAGTTGAAAGGAACTGCAGAGCCAAGACTTGAACAAATTGAGTTTATTTTAAAATATGTAAATGATAAAACTCATTGATCCAATAGCCAGTGGTGCTGATCAGTTATGGAATAGGGGCAGAAATGCGAGAGAGGATTTAAACATCAACTTAGAATTGGGCTGAATTGGCCCACTTCCTTTCTAGAGACCACCTAAAGTTTTTGAATCAAATTTCCTCCTACAAGGAAGGAAATATAAGTATAAGGAAATATAATATAAATATAAGGCTTATATAAGTAGCATTTGCTAATGAACATGAGACAGTTTCATCACATCTGTAGAAAGGACATTTAACAAACTGAAAATTTACTCCTGATGTTTTACTTTAAGAAGGAGGAATTTACTCCTGTGGTTTTATCAGGAAAGTGAAATTAAAGATCTAACCTTCAGTCTGAAATCTGCTAAAATAGCCTGTGCTGATTGGAGGAGCCCTATTGTGGGCTCCTCAAATCCTCCACAGTCAGTCCATCTGGAAATCAATCCTGACTGATCACTGAAAGGACAGGTTCTGAAGCTGAAATTCAAATATTTCAGCCAGAACATGAGGTGGGAGGACTCCTTACAAAAGACTCAGATGCTGGAAAAAATTGAAGGCAAAAGGAGAAGGGGATGGCAGAGGATGAAGTGGTTAGATAGTATCACAAAAGTAATGCGCATGAACTTGGACAAACTTAGGAAGCTAGTGGAGGATATGGGGCCTGGTGTGCTGCAGTCCACGGGGTCATGAAAAGTCAGACACAGGGTGACCAGATGGCAAACCTAAAATTCCTGACCCTCAAGGCCAAAATTCCTACCCCCACAAGTCAAAATTCCTACCCGTTTTAAAAAATTGCCAAAACGTGTATTTTTTTGTTTTTATATTTTTGGTTTTTTGGCCATAGCTTTTGATAGGAAGGAGATATCTCAAAACCAATTTTTGCATTGGATTCTGCACTTCAGTATGAATCCAATGACATATGACATTATGGTGTACTGCACACCATCATATAGTTCAAAAATTAAGCCAAAATGTAGGAAAATGAAGCCAAAATGTAGGTCACCCAGACCAGAGGCTAAAAATCCAGACAAGTCCAGGTTTTTCCTGTCATATGGTCACCCTGGTCGGACATAATGCCTAAACAATAACTTTTTGGGACTTGATGCTTGCCCTAGAGGAAGGGGACAAAAGTAGCCACTTTGCTGTAGGAGTAGCCACTTGTCATGCTACTGTCATGACAAAGGAGTAGCCTTTGTCATGCTACTGTTTTTGAGGTCATGCCAGTAGTGTCATGCAAATAGTCATGCAAATAGTGTCATGCCACTATTTTTGAAGTGAAAGTGGATTCAGATTGGAAGAGCACCATGAGCATATATGATTTGTGTGTAAATTTAGCTTAGCCTATGGCACTTAACAAGCATTGATGGTTTAGTCCTGTAAGGATGTATCTTATCCTGTTAAAAGGCAATTACATTTCTTCCTTACCTATCTGGCACAAGAATAGTTTAGCTATGAACACAAATGCACTTTCTTCCTTTGCTCCCTCCCTTTTCTGATCAAGCAACGGCTTTATTTTCACTTAGCAAAAGGTTCAATTAGGAGGTTAAAAGGGACACAGCTAATGGATGGCTGTGCAGCCGTACCTATTACAAAACACTGAGAGTGCCTTGCACAAAATGGAGTTGTCCTGTTCAAATGATTTAACGTATAGGCACAACTGTTCTTTGCAATTCAAGTCCCATTAGGAGCTTAATTAATTGGGAGGGCACATCAGGAATTTCTAATCCATCACTTCCTACTCGCAATTGGTTGAGAGGGACACCTGAACTTGCCCTCTTCTGCTCTGACAATACAAAATGGAATAGATTTCAGTTGAAGGTAATCAGTGGCAGTAAATATTTATCTTTTAGGAAGTGTTCATTGTGATTTGTTTTAGAAAATGGGGTGTTGTGATTAATGGGGATCTTTTGCCTTCAAAGAAACACTTTGGAATTGGGCTAATATGGTGCCGATCGGGACGCCTCTGTCTGTCCAGTGGAACAGCTTGCACCAGGACCATCAAAGCATCTGACACTGGCCGTGAGACACAAAGGGCCAGTCAGCAGATTTGTATTCCCGGAAATTGTACTGGAAAGGCCTCAAAGTGAAAATAAAAAAGCAATTGAAGTAGACAAAATTCTGGGGCATACATCAAGAAAAAAAATATCAAAGGAAGATTTTTTCCCTTTCTTCCACCAAAGTGGTGTCTTTTCTAAAGTATTTATTGTTTCTTAAAGTTTTAAAATTGTTTCTTTGTTCTAGAATACTGGTGTGCTCCTGAATAATGCAAAATAAAAAAATTAATGCAGGGAGCATTTTTTGTCTTTAGAAGATTTTGATTTTTAATTTTTATATTTCATTTGTTCTTCTGTTTCACAGAATCGTACCATGTTAGAATCGGAGATCAGTTAGTCTAAACTTCTGGTCAGTGCCAGCAACAGCTATAGCATCCCTGACTGGTGAACACCCAGTCTCTGTTCAAAAACATATACAACGAGCACAATCCCAACCATGTCTACTCAAAAGTAAGCTCCGTTGTGTGGAATGGGTCTTACTCCCAGGACAATGTCTTTAGGATTGCAGTCGATGGGATTGTGCTCTAAGGGAGAAATTTTGTGTGAAAACTCTTCGGATTCTTTCCTTCTTTCTATGTATGTATGTATGTATGTATGTATGTATGTATGTATGTATGTATGTATGTATGTATGGCTACAATCTTAAAGACACTTTCCTGGGAGTAAGATCCACTGAACACAATGGGGCTTACCAACATGGTTAGGATTGTGCTCTATGTTTCTGTTTCTATAGTATTAATATAAAATGGCACTTAAAATAGAGGAAGCAAAGACTTTCCATCTAGAAAAGGAAGTGTTGTTACACTTGTATATAAATTATTATCCATTTCAAGCTGGAATACTGGTGTGCTTCTGCATACACAATTTTTTTAACATTCAGAAGGAGAAAGTGTACAGTTAGTGCAGGGTGCGTTCATAAACTGTGTTATCTACATTCTGAAATTCATTTTTGTTGCCAGAGTGGCTCCCAGAGCAGAACTGAACTGTGGAACGATAATGTGTTGGAACCTGTGCGATCCATACATTCTTATGGCAATGTTCTAGTCAAGGTTGCCATTGATTTGCTGCATTTTATTGGATTGTCTTAAATTGTTTCATACATTGTCAGAGACTTTGACAGCAACTTAAAGGAGATACATGACAGCTCATACCCTACAAGAGAAGAACGTTTATGGATATTTTAATAGCTATTTTTAAAAATTAATTTCCCTTTAAAAGTAATTTATTATGACAATTTTAAGGGAGAATACAAAGAAGTCTCTCTCTCTCTCTCTCTCTCTCTCTCTCTCTCTCACACACACACACACACACACACACACACACACACACACACACACAAATGGCATAAGAGTGTCTTAAAGCACTCTTATGCCACCTTGGGCCAATTAGATTGACGCATGATGTGCACCAACCACTCTGTGCAGGGTTGGTAGGGGAGGACAGGGAGAGGACAGGGATAGGCTGTAGTGGGTGTTTAAGAGGGGAGAATGGGCAGATGGCAAGACCATAGGCAGGGGTGAGAAAAGTGGGGCTTGGACCTGCAGTTATACGAGATCCATTTGGAGAAAACAGAGCTGTCAGAGGCTGCTCCAGTCTCCTCGGACTTAGACTTTGGGTGCAATCCAGAGTAACTATGGGAAGTCCTTGCTCTGGTGTAAGAACACTTAACTTTGGATTGCAATATGAATTTCCCATAGGTTTTCACTAGGTGGTGCAGTAACTATGGGTGCACGTAACGTTTCTTATATGCTCCCGTAGTTACTCTGGATTGTAGGGTTAGGGAGCTTTAGACATCTCAGATTTAGGTCACCTCTATTGGGACTGCTGCAGCCCTACTGTGGGGAAAGGGGTGAGCCTCCCCTTTTCTGTGGTCATGAAGCAGTAGTCCCTAAACTTGCACTGGATGCATCAGAGGCTAGGGTAGTCTGTGTGTTCCAGTGCAAGTTAGGATTGCTCTAACATCATAGTATGGTATGTATTGCCAGGACATACATACTGGCATATAAATATTCTTAATAATAATATGTTGAAAAATTAAAATACTGTGGTCTGTTACAAGATTTATGCTGAATCACAATTCTTCATAATGTATAAATTTTGCCCTGTGCAATCAGTTGATGTGAAGAAGCAGAGTAGCTAAGAACAATGGAGTAGTTAGTGGATCCAGAGACATTTGATCCTATTTCAGTAGCTCTGTCTGTAATAGGGAGAACACATGATTATGGATGGTGTGTGGGGTTTTTTTACATTTGTTGCAAAAAAATAAATAAAGGACTTCTGAATTCTGGAAGGAAAGGAGGTACGCTGGCAGGGTTTAAGCAGTCAAGCTTTATGTAACAATAAAGTGCCCAGGGTGAAGGTTAAACCCAGTCAATCCAGTGAGTTAAAACACCGCTTTGACTAGCAGACGGCCATAGAAATAAGCTAATTGAAGTTGTTGTCTGTGGCTATTAAGTTGTTGAAACACTTAACACGATAAAAGAATGTGTGCTTCACTTGACTTTCCTTTCCAGCATGCGCGAGAAGAGCCATGGCTGGAGTCTTGCCCACTGCAATGAAACTCAAGGCATTTTCAAAAATTTCTCAATGATATTCAGTGGGGTGTTGATAGTCGTTAGCAAATTAGGAATGGGAAATGGATCTGCACAGGCTTTTAATGTAAGCGACACAGGATAATATCATTACAGGGCTGTATTGATTTCCTGCATACAGTTTCCATGTTGTATACACTTTTCAAAGAGATAATAGGTTTTCAGGGGTGGCTATCAGAATGGCATTCAGAAGCCTGGCCAAATCATAGTTAAAAGTCAATGAAGCATAGAAACATCACAACAAATTTGACCAAGTAAATTGGCATCATCATCATCCTTTCAAAAGGGCCAAACTAGGTGTTTGAAAGACTGCCTGATTCAGGTCTTTCAGCTTTTGTTTTTTCCTTCTGCAGCTCCATTGCTGACTGGGAAAATGGTAATCAAAAAAGGGTGATGTCTCTTTTGTTCCCCAGATTATGCACCTATCCATCTATTCCCCCAGTTGCTATTATCTACCCCAAGCATGTTGAGCCTTTGTTCCCCCCCCCCCCATGGATCCAAAAGCAGTGTTACATGTTTGTGCCCAGGACTAACTCCTGTTGCTGTGACAGCTCCAGTTGGTCTCATCAGTAGGCTAGCCCTGCTTGTACCCAAGGAATAGGAAGTTCTGGAGTGGCAACATGATCCAAGTTTGGGCTTCCTTTAGAGGTAACAGCACTGTTTTATCAATGTAAAGGTTTGCACACTGGATTCAGTGGTATACCCAGAGGCTGTGGCTTCGAGGGCAGCAAATTTTTGACATCATATGACTTTTGGTGACATCACATCTGGATTTTTGTAGAAGCATCCTGAATCTTGTAGTGGCTAAAGCTTGGGGACACTCAACAGCAGCAACTAGTCTCTTGCTGGGCTGGGGCCATTGCAAAAGCACCACACCTGGGTGTTGGGGTTAGGCCAGTACACAGGTATGTACCAGCCTCACCATGTCACTATAGGAAAAGGGAGATGGGTATGTTATGCTGGCCTAGTGGTGGTCGGCTCCTGCCCTTCAAGTGATGGCCAGCACACAATGAGAAACATAAAAACCCAATTTGACAATGGCAGTTTGAAATGCAACCATGATTCAGGAAAGATGTACGAAAACATTACATCTACTTGTAGCTCTTTGGAAAACAAATACTAGAATAAAGAAAGCTCAACAGCAGTATATGGTTTCTGAAAACATCGTGCTAATTCTGAACCAAAAACTTTATGCTGGCCTAATACATTTTAAATCAATACTTATATGCACATTCCTATGCAGTTTTCAGGAAAGATATTTCAGTTTTTCATTTTGTATATGAATCCGTTGTAGCAGAAAATTGTAAATGACTCAAGAATGAAACATCATAGATGAGAAATTCTCACACTTTATAGCAACCCAAACCTCCAAGTGAACATCAAGGTTACTGTTGACTTTTCCATAAAGGAAACCTGATGGGAAAGTGTGTTTGTCTTACGGTAATCAGCAATATCGATCCAGGGTTTGTCACTCATCAAAAATGCTTTGATTTTCTCATTGAGGTCTGTGAAGTCACACATACAGACATTGCTCAAAGTTTCCCGTTGTGGGATGGAGATTTAGAATGAGGCATTTTGGAGGATAAAGGCATGACATTGACAATGCTGCAAATTGTGGCTCTTTGGCCCAACCTATAACTCAGTGACTGCAGGTCAAACCACGTGTTATGCAGAGTTTGTTCCATTGTTCTTTCTTCCAAAGCCTGGGCAGGCTATAAATTATAACTAGGAAAGGAGGAAAGAAGGAAGAAAAGCTAGTTACAGTAATTCTTTCCCCTCCAGCCATTTTTCTAGGCATCCTGTATTTTTCCTCCTGTGGATGACCAAACAGCTTGCAGAGGGTGATGTTGGATTTTAAAAAATTGCCAGAATTTATTAATTATAAATGATGTTGGATTTTAAAAAATTGCCAGAATTTATAATTATAAAAATAATTAACCAGGCTTTCCACACTAGGCCTTCTTGTCCTCTCACATATTCTGCCCCCAACTGCTTAAACATCTAAACATCGAGGAATAAGCAGAACTCTGGGAAATACCGTAGGTGGTTTCAACAACACAAAAGAAATTTGAATTTCTACAAAGACTCTCTTAGCTTCCCAAATTTCTCCAAAACAACAAAGGCACAATTATACCAGCTTCTTTCCAACAGCAAAGCAGGGCTGGAAGATCTGGTCTTGAACCCAGTAGAAGATGCCTGATTCCCAACCCCCCCTTCATAAATTTTCCTACAAAGTAGATGTTACTATATTTTAAAACCATGATTGTAACTAACAATTTTATCTTAGAATGAGTAAGATTGAAATTAAAATTAAATTGAAATTAAAGATTGAAATTAAAACAAAAGATTTATCAACTTGATCCATTCAGGAACTCGATGCCCAAAATGCAGAAATGACACAGCTGTTTCACTATGGAAAACGTCTGTGGTCTGCTAATGTGAAGAATCAGATGGTACTAATGAATCCTCATTCGTTAACCCAGACTCCCATTCAACCCAGGCTGCTGCCTTCCGTGGCAGCAAAGGTAGCATTGTGGTAATTAATCAGATCTAGCATCTGGAATCAACATCACTAGACATCTATCAAGGGTTTTCTCTCAGTTAAGAGAGTGACTCCACTGTTGTCTCCTTCCTCCCATCTCACTCAGCAAGAGAAGCCCACAATGAACTCTGGAAAGTCAATCAAAGAAGAAGAATAGCCCAGACCTTACCCATATTTAGTAGTTTTTAAGCAAATGAAGGAACTTTACCTTCTTGGGGTTTACCTTCTTGGGGTAAAGTCCTTGGGGGAGTGCTTCTTTTAGAACCTTTTTTTCATCTCCTGGCACACTGACAAGATGCTAAAACTGTCAAGATACATCAGTTTTTGGAACATCGATATGGCACATCATGCTGCTGATGGAGGGCTCACCCCTGCATTGGTCCTACTAATAAATGTTCTTTTCCCAAACTTTCTTTCCTTTCTGCACGCCTGCACACCATTTGCAGCACAGCAATGTGCCATGGCACACTAGTTGAAAATTGCTGCCTTAGAAGAAGACCTCTGCTTGGAGACATTGAACATCAGCAAGACTTCTTCCCAGTTAAATGCACATAAGATTGCTTGCAGCCCCAGTGTTTGGAGCCTGGTTGGGCAAACAGGGTGACTTTAGGGATCCTGAACCTTGAACAATTTATAGAAGAGGGAATTTCAGCAGGTACAGCTTGTTATCTCTGAGATGACGAGTAATGCCTACTGAAGTACTCTGAAGTACAGTTGTTAAAGATCCAGTATCCCTAAAGTGGCCCAGGCCTGCCCACCCCCAGCTTAGATCATTTTGAGATTAATCAAAATGATCAATCTTATGCATGTCTACTCAGAGGTATGACCAATTATAGTCAGTGGGGCTTATTCCTGAGGAAAATGTGGCTAGGATTGCAGCATTTAAGTATTTGGGTAACTTTTTAACTTTCTTTTCTTTTCCCCAAGAATCATTTCATTCAAATTCAATGGAAATGGTATTGCATGCAAAATAGGAATCAAAATGTATAATCATTTTATTTTGCACCCCCTTTTTTGCTAGCATTTATTTCTTGTCTTTTGCAGTCAGTGGGATTTTTCTCAGAAGCATACCTCCAAGTTTTCACAAATTAAAAGAGGAACCATCTATTTTCCCACTAAGAATCACCGCCTCAGTACACACCACACCATCCCATTCTGGAAATGCACAATTATGCATCGCTAAAGGCTCTTCTCGACTGCTATGTGATTTATTCGTAAACTGTAACCATTTCCATTTTAAAAAGAAAAGAACAGTACAGCGTAAAAGCCCTACGCCTGTTTCCTTTAACATGAATTTCATTGAGTTCAGTGGGGTCGTAAGTCCAGTTCAGTATGCATCGGATGGGAGCCTAATGAAATGTTGACTGTTTCATATCAGGTCCTGCCAAATATTGATTACTGCATGTCAGATACGGTAAAATACTGATGTCTGCTGCACATCGGTTGTCAAATCCAATTAAATATTGACTGCAACATATCAGATACTGACAAATTGTGATTTCTGTTGCATGTGAGATACCGACCGAATCAAGACAATGCGGTATAGCAGATATAGTGCATGACTAGGATTTGAGTAACCCAGATCCAAGCCCCCTGCTAAGCCATGAAGCTCATCAGGTATCCTTTGGCCTCTCACTCTCTATTGGACTATTGTAGGTGCAATCCTAACCAATTTAGGCCAACTACAACTCCCATGTCACCCCATTCCTGTGGTGGCATGGGGAGGCCAGAGCATGTATGTGCACTGGCCTGACCTCCTCCCTTCCCCATGAAGTTTGAGGTAGGAAAGACATGTGCTGTCGAGGACAAGGTCCTACAGCCTCTTCCCAGCCCACTCCCCACCCCAAACTTCCCTAATCCTCTCTGAACCACCCCCACCACCAACATATCTGCTTCACAGCCCAATCCAGAGCAACTAATCTGTCCACATAAGAGCCCTTAGGTTGCCCTATCTAACACTAGGTTGGAGCAACTGCAAGATGCTCCAGCCCAGTTACTCTGAAGGAGGCTTAGGGCAGAGCAAGGCAAGATAGGGTGCCCTAAGAGAGGTGGACCTGCTCTGCCCTAACTGGGGCAGCCTAAGCAGCTCAGGAGAGGCAAGTTGAGGGCATGTTTAGCATTGCCCCAGGCGTCAGCACACCCATTCAGGCCTGCTCCAAGGCGGAGAATCAGCCAGAAGCCGACACTTGTCTGAGGAGCTGGCCTGAACGGCCATCTGAGGTGCACTGCGCAGAAACACACTGAGCATGCCGAACAGCTTCAGAGGAGACTTCCTTAGAGCAGAGAAAGTCCGCGCCTCTGCACAGCCATTCAGCCTCACTCAGGAGGCGGAGCAGCAGCCGAATGGCTTCAGAAAGAGTACTGCACAGTCACCAACTCTGACGCCTGCACAGTCTCCCCCGAAGCCAAAAGGCTTCAGAAAAGTACTGCGCAGGTGTCAGAGATGGTGCCTGCGCAGTACTCTTTCTGAAGCCAGTTGGCTTCAGAAACAACTGCGCAGGCGCCAACTTTGGTGACTGTGCAGTCCAGGTGGGGGGGCGTGCATCCCAGGGATGACGCACAGACTTCCGCACCAGGTGATGTGCAGAGTCATGTCACCACTGTAGGCACCACAGCTGTTCCTTGTTCAGTGTGATCTGAGGGGTGTCTCCTCAGGAGCAAGTCTTCCCCTTGTGTCAATTACTTAGCATGCTCTGGAGCAGTTAGGGCAGCCCAGGCTTCCTGACTCTCTGGATTCAGCATAACTTTCTGCTCTGGATACAGAATAGTTAGGAGAGTGCAGTTAGGTCAGAGCAGGCTGAATTTGCTCTGGATTGCAGCCTCAGTGGGACATCTGTAACCCTGCCCTTATTTGTACCCTGTGCCTTTAACCACCCCACAGTGGGACTTACATTAGCTTGGCGGATCACGAGATCCAACACTTTCAGCCCTGAGTATGATTGGACTGCTTGGCTGCAATACTGAACACACTTATATGGGAGAAACAGCCCAGTCCTAACGAAATCCCTAAGGCAATGCAGCAGCTTGAGTATGGGCTATACTATATCCCTTGAAAATTCTTGTGGAGGTGATATAGATGTCTTTGATAGGGAAAAGGAAATGGGAAGAAAGGGTTTCTGGAATTTCCTTCCTAGTAGATATTATCAGGCTCAAAATTTGATGAGTTTTAAGTAGGCTTTATAAACACTTTCAGTTCTCCTGGCTTTAAATTGATTTATTCTGCAGCTTTTAACAGGGATTCTGCTCTTTCTGCTTTATGTGTATTTTTTAAAAATGTTGTCTTAATAAAGACACAGTAAAGATTAATTGAAAAATTGTTTTTATTGTGCTGTTATTTTTATCTGTTCCCTGCCTAGTCCAGGGCTTTGCTTTAAAAGGTGGTCTATAGCTTCAGTATGCTGTATTATAGAAATATGATATGGCTGAACTTCAGAACAGCATCATGTCTCATTTTGCCCTAAAATTAAGCACCTACTAAAATAACCAAATGATTATATTTCTGCTAGTAAGAACCAGTATCTTTACAAGACAAATGTGATAAAGCTGGATGGCTTTACTTTCATCAAACCCCTCTACTCCCTGGAAGCTGGAAGCTACAGATGGGCTCAGCTAAATTAAACTATTAAGATTGACTTATTATCAGTGGCTTATCATCACTTTATCAATACAGATAATGATTCCACTCCCCTGCAGCCAATACTTCATTTAACCTGTAAAGTGCAATTGCACTTGCAAAACAAACCGTCAAGCACTTATTTTAAAAAAAAACTCTACTATTTAGCATTCCCAGCCTTAAAATAATCCCACTGTCATCATAGGGTGCAATCCAGAGTAACTATGGGGAGTCCTTGCTCCGGTGTAAGAACAATTTACTCTGGATTGCAATATGAATTTCACATAGGTTTTCACTAGGTAGTGCAGTAACTACGGGTACACGTGCTATCTCTTACGTACTCCTGTAGTTACTCTGGATTGTAGGGTAAAGCAAGTTTCTCACCCTGCAGGTTTTATTCTATACTGAGAACACTGGCTTACAATTGCTTACCATCTCTTTCCATTTCATACCCTTCTAAGTATCAAACTCTTTCATCTTTTAGGCTTTTTATGCTCTTATAGTTGCAAGAAAATCTCAATAGCTGCACAATGCAGAAATCTGGTTCAGTGTCTCCGAGCCCAAGGTGTGATGAACAAACCCATCATTCTCAATCAAGAGCCAAAGACTTTTATTCTGTTCACATTTTTTTCCAGGCTTCCACATAATAGCTTCTACCATCATCCTGCAGACCACAGCATGGAATTCAGGACAAAGGTAAATCATGGTTGACCGTGGGAGGCAAAGTGGACAAGATCGGTGAAAAGCAGAGATGTTCTATACAAGGGTAATAAAACTGCACCTTTTGTTATGACCAACGACGATGTAATGTGCCAATTTTCAAGTTCATCAGAATGTGCTTTCAGCTGGATTTGAAGGGAAAAATACAGAGAAAGGTAACGCTTGCTGGGCCATGATAGAAGGATAAATTTTGTCACAGACCTTAGATCAGAGTGAGCAAGGTTGTACCTGGCTCAAGATACAAACTCTGCTTTAAGCATACAAACACTAGCTATTTGAATCTGTCTTGAGCATTTATTAGAACCCCTTGTAAGGCAGAAAGCCAGTGTATAATGAAGTAGCTGGTAGAAAGTAGGCTAATCAATGAAAAAGCCAAAATTATAAGGTAGGTCAGTATTGTTTTTGCAAATTTCAGATGTGGGGCTGAGACTGATAGAACTAGTCTTCTTCGGTTTTGTTTAAAGTACAATCAGTGTGCATCAGGTGACTCTCACTATTCAATGTGCAAATGTTCTTTTTTCTCCACGTGTTCAGTACACTGAAGTGTGTATGCCGATTTAGGCAACTTCCAGATGGCATCTCAGCTGGCATCACAGCAGGGATAATGTAGAGAACAGACATGCAGGAAATGCTACAAAATGCTAATGATCAACAGCATTTGCTTGGCACACGTATTGCACCAGTCTACACTGCAACATCTAGTTGGTAAAACATTGTTGTGTTAGAAGATGGATCTGAAGTTACCATGAGTCACACATGATATTCAACATACATACAACCAGCACAGAGCACACATGACTGCTGATCAGTATGTGCATACGGTTTCACATACAGTGGAATATACACTTGTTGTTATGGTATCCCAATAGCCTTTTGCCTAAAGCTATTCTTTTCATCACATGTTGTTATTCTCTCACTGGCTCACTGTCCAGACAAGATGTTTCCTGACATGCTCGGCATCATGATACTTCATTATCTTGGAGGCAGGACGATGTGGAAGAACTTTTTTCAATAACTAGAGTAGCAGTGATGACCAGGGCTGTGGGTGGTGCAAGTGGCTAAGACACTGTGCCTGTTAACCAGCAGGCCAGGGTTCGAGACCCGGGTTGGCCCCACAAGACAGGGTGGACTCCTGTCCTTAGCCCAGCTCTGCGACACCAGCTGGATCCAATTGTATTGGCTCTGCCTTTCCATTGGACTAATTCAGTGGTGTGGAGAGGGGGGATTTGCTGCTTGGGTAACAGCATATCCTCCACAACAATCCAACCCAGGCTTTCGTGCTTCGCATGCAGCGTATGCAGCGCCAAGCACGATACCATAGTCTTTTAAGACTGACAGAGGCCTGCTTTATAGTGATGACCAAAAAGGGGCAGTACATCCTGATGGCTGTACATTAAATGCCCTCCCATGCTATAGTCAACTCTGCAGTTGGAGGGGTTGCTTTTTGTTTTCTAAAGAAAGCTGCTTATGGAGGGAACAGCAAGGGGGGAAATTGTCCATTAATGTCTAAATGTCCTTTAATGTCCAAAAATTCTCATTAATGTCTAAAAATGGCAGGCATGGAAAGATCAGCGAAAAATGAAACCAAAATGCAATTCATTTTCTGACTGAATAATGATGGTGGAGGCTGTATATATTTTTTCATAAAGTAATGCAACAGCTGCTTGGTCCCCAAATAAATTCAAAAATCTCATCTTGCCTTTTACCCACTTAATCCACACTCAGAACATCCTCATCTTCTAGCACAGAGAGAGAGAGAGAGAGAGAGAGAGAGAGAGAGTCTCAGCCTCTATCCATACTCTCTTGGGAATTAGTGTGCAGTGGTACTTCGTAGCGTTGCTCACTTTTGAATTATCATGCATGAACATTGTGCTGTTAGATAAAGTAAAATTTTAAAAGCCAGGCTCACCCACCCAAAAAAATTCTGAATTTTTTTTAGTCCCCTGCAGTTTGTGAGATCCTAAGCTGTAGCACTTGTTAAGTTTACACCTAAACCTTCAGTATACCCGGCATAAAATATGATGTCCTGCGCCAAGGTGAGCATATGTCATAACTGCAAAAAGAGGACAAGGTCCCTTAAAATGTAGGACATGACAAAATAAAAGTTAAAAACACTCTCTCACATATTGCTTTCATGTGTTTAATTTAAACACTATATTACTTATTAAATTGAAAAATTATTACATATAATTTATTACCTCTAATTTATTAATTACAAGAATTCTACATGCTGTCTGCTCACAAGTAGGACAATGAAGACTTTTTCCAGGACACAGGGCTAAAAATAATAATAATAAAAAAAGAGGACATGTTCTATAAAAAAGAGGACGTATGGTCACCCTTTCCTGGGTCCCTGTTACTATATAGACTAGCCACACTTCAGGAAGTATGCAGTTCTGTTCCCAAAACTGAACTAAACCAAATTGTTCCTATGGTTGCTGGAGGGGGCATCACCTATAGAAGCATTTTTATTGCTTTTTTGTCCTCTGGGTTGCAAAAGGCCCTTCAAGGAGATGATCTCCCTTCCTGCCATCCACATGATTTATTCCAAAGGCCTTCCTTTGGGCAGGGAACGAATTCACCATCACCCAGATGACTCAGGTGGGGGGGCACACTATGCACGCACATCATGTCCATGGTCATGTTTGCTTTCGTTTCCCTCACTCCATCGGTATGTTTTTGGAGAGGAGCTTGGCAGAAAGAGCAGAACATAATCAGACTGACTGCTCCCAAGGCAGTTTTGGGTTGTTTGATGTGCCTTGAAAAGCCAAAATGAGCACTTGGCAGTCGAGTGTACACTTTGAAGATGGAAGTTGAATTGATGCCACTTGCTAAGTGAAGCCCTAACCTGGTAAATTAACTATGAGAAAGCACCATGGGAGCTTATGAAGTTAATTAATCCAGGCCTAGTTCTTAACGGCAGATAAAGCAGCCGACTTGTTTGGGGAGTACACCACTCGAGACTCCCCAGGAGGGCTTGCATGACTGAGTGTTTCTCAGCTGAGGGAGCAAAATCCCTTCAACTAAATTTCAGGAAAGAAGTTTGAAGGAGTTTTCTAGACATCTACATATTTTATCAGGGTGGAAGAGTTGAAAGTATTACCGTCCAGACACAGAAGGATCTTACTATTCCTATTCAGAACTAGCCTCCAGTCTTTGATGCGACATAATGGTGTGCATCATGTCTATTTCACCTCCATAAAAATGATGGGGTTTTGGAGATGGGTAAAGAAATCATGGGATCTTTGCAAAGGTGACAATAGTTGAATAGCTGGCACAGACCCATAGGGAAGGATGAGGTGATATAAGTGATAAAGGAAAAATATCCACCTCATCCAGAGCTGAAGGGCTGTGGTGGCTCATTGGTTAAAGAAGCTGTGCTTGTCAACCAGAAGGTTGGCAGTTCAAAACCCTAGTACCACATGACGGAGTGAGCTCCCATTACTTGCCCAACTTCTACCAACTGAAGTTCAAAAGCATGTAAATCCAAGTAGATAATTAGATACAACTTTGGTGGGAAGGTAACAGTGTTCCATGCACCTTTGGGGTTTCGTTTTGGCCACATGACCAAAGCAAGGTTCATCTTCAAGCAAAGTTGGCTCTTTTGGCCTTGTAATAGGAATGAGGACCACCATTTGAGTCAGTCATAACTAGCAGGACAACCTGTGGGGTCACCTTTTTTTTCCTGAAGTCATTGCCATCCTGCTTCTAACCTGCATAGGATACAACCCAAGATGGTGTGGTTTAGTTATACCAACATAAGCTAGGCAATCCTATCCTGCACTTAGGCTAGCATAAGTCCTGTGCTGATCTGGGGTTATCACAAAAGTGATGCAAGGCATTTCTGCCCCATTCCTGGGTGGAGGTGGGGTTAGGCCATTGCACAGGCATATGCTGACCTCCCCACACCACCAAGGGAAGATATGACCAGTGAGTTAGGCCAGCCTAAATTTGTTAGGATTGTGTCCTTGGATACCCCAAAACAAAGTTTTATCCATCTGTCCCTCTATGAAATATTCCAATTAATAAAGTGCTGTTCATGTGGCCAAACCAATTTCAATGAGTGGTGCAGTCCTAACCACTTTAGGCCAGCATAACTCATTTCTTGTGCTGGTATGGGGAAACCAGCACTTGCTGTGCCCCTCTTGGGAGGTGGGCAGGTTAGGCCAGTGCATTGACCTCTCCACACCACCACAGTAAGTAATGCCAGGTGAGTTATGCTGACCTAAATTGGTTAGGATTGCACCCTGAATATTTTCATTCTTCCTGTCCTGAAATTCCACCACTTTGCGCAAGAAGCCCAGACTGCTATATTTCATCATCCCGATGGCTTACTTGAATGCAATGTGTTAATCAATGGCACACAGTTGACTGAATAATCAATTTTTCATTACTACTGATGACTCTTTTAGATAGTTAATGAGAGAATAAGGCATTCATAATTAAGCATAATCAACTCTGATGCTGTGTTTCTAAGGAAAGACTTATTGTGTTGTCAGCGACATGCTGGGAAATTCCTAGAAGGACTTTGAATTTAAGCAATGCTATGAAGTTCAGACGCGTGTGTCAGCTGTGACATTTCCATCTCCCCAACATCTTCATTATACAGAACATTGAAAACTCAGGCAAGTTAGGAAATAGAGAAATGGTTCACCTGGGAGCCTTGAGTAGTTCATCTCGGGGGGAAATGCATGGATTTTTGTTACTGATTATAAAAAGATAGATACAGAGCCAAACTCAAGATATAAGCAACAGTGCATTATGTGAGTCAGGCAGGTACGTCAGATCTTAGCCATCATATTCAAAAGGCTGCGGGCCAAACTAGAGGAGACAACGGGAGATGGCTTTTTGAGATTTAAAAGCAGCTACAGGGAAATCTGCATGAGATCAAAGCCATGACACTTAGGGAGGGTTTTTAAATCTCTTCTTGTGTCATTTTCCTCACCTGAACTGAATCCTGAATTTGCTCCATAAGGAAAATCCAGGGATGCCAGAGGATGAGGTGTTCTAAGCACATCCTCAAAGTCAGGTTGCCATATATCCCAAAAAACAGTGACAATCCCAATTTTGGGAGATTGTTTTCACAGACTGGCAAATGGGACAGAAAGTCCTGTCCCGGTTATGTGGAAGAGAATTATGGCAAACATATCTCATTGCCCCCAAAGGGTCCTACTGATTGGCTGTCTTGGCACACAAAGCGATCTAGAAATCTGTAGCAAAAATCAAAAATTCTGCAGTATGTGGTTTTATGAATTTGACCTCTAGAGCACCATCTGTCTGGTAACAACCATTGTCCTCAAGGGTGGGGAAAGAGGAAGATGTTTTTACACAGTCTGTGGGGACTTGTTCTTCCCTCTTCTTCCCAGTGGTCAATGCAATACTAACCTGGGCAGCATGCTCCCAGGTGGCAAGATCACTGCCCACGGACAAGATTAGGGAGAATAGGAAAAGATTGCATCCTTCTCCCCCCCCCCCATTAAACTGTAGGGGGGAATGAAAGCAATATGTGGCCAGGAGAGATGGGGACAGCAAGCTGGGAAAGATATATACTCTTACTAGTGAAATGTACCCACGTTGTGGGAGTAAAATACTCCCGTATATGATCCCCTTTTGCACCACACTCCCCCATTGCGCATCAACCCCCCTGCACAATATTCCCCCCTGCACATCAACCCCCCATTGAGCATCAACCCCCCCCCAATGACCAACATGCACCACATACAACATCCCCTCATCTCGTGCAACATCCCTCCACAAATGTGGGCACCCCTTCCAGGCAGGTGCAGAATTTGGGGCTGAATGTTGCTCAGTCTTCTATGTAAAGTATGGGCCGAAAATACTTTGAACCTTTTTTCAGCCCCTTAGGGGTTAAATTTCTACAAATTGGTTCTTGGTGGGGCTCCTGTCACAGAAGGAAAATGCTCCCCAAATTTCATGCTTCTAGTTTCAGGGGTTGTGGCAGAGTGTCCCTCAATCAGAGGTTCTTCAATGCAAAGTATAGGGAGGAAAATGCGTTGCACCCCTTTTCACACCCTTCCGGTTGGAAAATCCAAAAACCGGTTCTGAATGAGTTCATCACGCAAGGAACACCCTCCCCAAATTTCACACTTCTAGGCCTGGTGGTTTTGGCTGGGTGTTGATGAGTCAGTGAGTGAGTCAGTGACTTTTTAGTTTTATATACAAGTATATACATGAGACGATGTAGTGGTTCAGGAGTTAGGCCAGGAAGATCATGGTTTAAACTTACTCAGCCATAAAGTTTTCTGGAAAACCATGAGCCAGTCACTTTTTCATAGCCTCACCTACTTCACAAGTTAATTGAGAGGACAAAAAGAGGAAAGGGAATCACATACACCATCCTATGCTTCTTTGAGGAAGGACAGCATAAAAATGTAAAAAAATAAAATAACATGCTACACAACCATTTCAGAATGAGACCCCACCCCATGGTCCCGTTGCACTAATACTAACCCTGCGTGGAAAACATACACACATACCTATATGCAATGTATATGCCATATGTTGCATATAATATCATCATAAATAATCATGCTTACAATGTTTATAGTGCTTAAACATCCAAAAAGCTTAAGGTTGGTTATAAATGGTAGAAGCCCTGTGAGATCAGAGTCAAGATGGTGTAGCGGTTAGGGAGTTGGAGTAAGACCTGGAAGGTTAAAGGATCCAGACTCTTTGGCGAGAAAGCTTCCTGGGTGAACTTGGGAAAATTGTTTACCTTAGTGCACAATCCAGAGTAACTACAGGAGCTCTTAAGAGACATTTACGTCAACGCAGTTATGGCACCATCTAGTAGAAACCTATCGGAAATTCACAGAGCAATTCAGAGTAAATTTTTCTTACATCGACATAAGGGCTCCCGTAGTTACTCTGGATTGTGCAGTAAGTCTCACTTATAGGATTGCTGTGAAAAACAGCAGGAGGAGGGAACTACAACTACGAAAGCTGCCTTGGGCAATTGTTTTTGCATGGGAAAGGCAGAGTATAAATAAATAAGTCAATGCAGGTGTATTGTCCCCTAACTGGAATACCTGGCAGTGTTCTATATTTTGGATTTTTCTAGATTTTGGAATATTTGCATAGACATAATGAGATCTCTCTAGGATATGAAACCAAATCTAAATACACAATTAATTTACATTTCATAAACACATTAAATAGACATCGCCTGTCTATTTAATTAAATAGGCATCACATTAAATTTTTAGCAAGATTTGTAGTAATTTTGTGCATGAAACACAGCATATGTTGAATCATAATTGTTCTCAGTACATTCTGACCGGTGCCTGGGATTATGATATGTCATGCTGGCACTCAAAAAAGTTCTGGATTGTCCGAGCATTATGGTTTTCTGAATTCCAAATAAGAAGTAATCAACCTGCATTATTATCCACAATTTTGCCCACGCTAAAGAGAAGCTAGAAAAGAGTAGTTCGAGTAACGCCAACTCATAGCAGATGTCCAAAAAATTTTCAGTTCTGTTCCTGACCACTGTTTTTTTTTTCTTTTCAACCCCACTGCATTATAATATATAATGTATAAAAGTTATGTCCTGTAATTGATGTTCATCCTTTTGTATTCCATCAGAGTTGATTGATTGGCCTGTAGTTAGTTAAGAATTTAGTGAGAGTGGGAATGAATGGGAAGACATGCATTCCTACCAATCACTATAGAGTTCAAACATGCCCCTCCACTTTCATTCATTATTAAACTAAGAGATACCAAAATATTACAGCCAAAAGAGCAAATCATTAGATTTTCAGCAAAATGCATAATCCATTTTTTTTCACTGACTCTGGTACTCATTATAACGGTTTGGATGCACCATAAAACGTCTGTAAATATTTAGCCAAGTGAATGAATGTCATTACGTCAGCTCCAGATTTGTTTTCCAGTTCTGTGTGATGCCAGGTTACTGCCAACTCCAATGTCCTTTATCCATGTCATAGTCATCATATTCAATACAGTGTACTACAGCTGAGTCTCAGTTAACTGAAGAGTAATATTTCAGGATCACTACATAGAAATGCATAAAATTCATTATGGTCTTCCAGGTTGAAAGGCAAAAGTAAGATGAACTTCCATGTTTCTTTCCTCCCCCCAGTGTTTTTGGTTTTTTAATGAAAAGAAGTTGGAAGGAAACAGAAAGGAAGAAGGGCAGAGGAGACTATTTAACCCATAAGTGTCAACATAATGCCCATGACCCAGAAGGAGATCCCAAAAATGTTCTTTATCTAGCTTTCTTGATAGTTGTGTTCTCATTGGCTGTAATAGGCTTCTTCAGAGTAGATACGCATAGGCTGGTCTCTCAGGAGAGGTTGAGGAGGTGCTGGCCAGGGAGAATCATAGGTTACCTGTGAATCTTGAAGGGAATGGTTTTCTGGACACCAAGGTGTATATTATAGGATAAACCAGAGTGTACAGGTAGATTTCCGCTTTCTTTCATTTTCTGACAATTCACTCTTTCAGCACCTTTCAAGTATACTTTCAGACCTCATTCATTCAATGCATGTTCTGCTCTTTCAACTTCTCTCAACAGTTCTCAAGGCCAAAATTGCCCTCCCCCATGTTGCAGCTCCTGGTCTAATCTCATTCCTGAAGGAGTTTTGATAAGAATCAGTTTACAGAAATCTTTGTGTGGCAGCAGGAATTTGCAAAATAAAAGATGCATTTGTAGTTTGCTAGCTTAAAAAGTACCAAAAGCTACATTTATGAACTAAAAAAATTGGGTTCCACTGTTCAATGGTGCCACCATCCAATAAGGGGGGAATGCTTATATTTTGGGGCTCAAGAGCACATACAGGACAATTCCTTATTCAGGCTGTTCATGCTGTTTGTGCCAAGTAAGATAAAGGGAGTGGAACCAACTTCAGTATCAATGTAGGCTGTGCTGCAATTCTTCCCCATTAGGAATGCTCCATGATGGTCTGAAGAAAACAACAAACAGCTGGATGAAGGATGAACAACATCGCTGGGAGAAAAGAAGGTCATGCTTCACTCGTTCCGTCACGTCTTTTAAGAATATTGCTGCCAAAATAGACAGGGGAAATCACTGTGCATAAAAAATATCACTTGATATGTTGCTGTTTATCAAAGGTCAATGTCAAAAATGCCAAGTTGCCGATTAACTGGAATATGGTCTTGGGAGTTGGAAATTAACCCAAGGGCAGAATTCAAGTCATACAGCATATTTGGGCTCAAGGCCCAAACCTACCCAGGAGATAATGCTGGCATATCGCCATGTCTGCTGGTGCAATGACCGTCCACCAACAGAAGGGAGCACCATGGACACTGGCACAATGCCTGAGAAATGCCATACAATCTTAACTCAGATGCCAGTGCAACTCCATTAGCATCGAGGCCAGCATGAGGAAGAGACGGGGTATGACATGGAGGGATGTAGAATGTGGGAAAAATAAGGAGGAATTGATGGACAGCAAATCCAAGTCCCCCTTTATTGTTCCACAAATTGATAGCCACTAGGGCAGCAGCCATGACTGGAACTATGTTGGCACAGTGCCAGTAATGGAACACTGCTACTGCATGTAAGCCCTGGCATGCTGGACAGTTTTATGATGGAGCTCAGTCTTGCAGCCTCATTCTCCCAAGGTGCATGCATGGGAATTGCCCAGGCTGCCCATGCATATATCATACTGTGCCATAACCTGTGTCAGTCTGTGTTTAATGTATGATCAGGCAGCACAAACACAGACAATGCTGTTTGTATGATTTGGGGGGCAAAAGGTATGGGGAGATCACTCTTCAGTCCTCCTTCTGTTCACATGTTCTGCACTGACTCCTATCTAATGACCAGCAACCAGCATGAGGTGGAACATGTATTCTTGGAGGGGATGTCTAAGCCTCACAATGGACCATTGCGGCTCAGCAAATGACTTTTTAGCCCTTGAGACATGAGGTTACATCAAACCATGTTGTTACCATCCTGGAACCCAGGCCATGAGCCTAGATCATGGCCATGCTGGGGATCATCCCTACCGAGTCCTGACATGCTCCACTACCATCCAGTGCCATCCTCCCATGCTATTCCCTTGTTATATATCCACTAAATATGTACCCAGTTTTAAATGAAGGCACAATGTCCTGGTCCTTTTGGGGCAGTATATTACAGTCTTCCCATATGCTCCCATGCTCCCTGCCCCTCCATATTTTGGGTATTGTAGGTAGCCTAGTGGCAGCATGGATTCTGGCATGATCTGCTAGTCACCCTGTCAAATGGGGCACCTGAAACCACTATGACATGCTAGTAGGGCCCATGGTAGGAATAGATGGAGGATTTTGGCCAAAGCGACCACTTTCCTCAAGCATGACCTGTCCCATTTCAACAGAGTAGGATGCCTCGGGGTTACCTGACCCAAGGCACAATGAACCTGATGCATTAGTTGGGGTACAGCAAGGGGAGCTGTAGTGGATAGGGGTAACTGAGGGGTAAGGCAGCCATTGGGGTCAGCTGTGAGGGTTGCCTGCAATGCACTCAGCTGGCCACCTCCAGAGCCATTTGATCTAGAAATGGCATAGTCCCTGGTTACCCACCAGAGGGTACCCAGGAGTTGGCCAGATGCCCCTCCATTATGAACAGCTGATGCTGAATGAAGTTTTTGATTCCTTGCTTTTGGTAACACTACCAAAAAGAAAAGAAAAGTAAAAGAAAAAAGGCACATAATCTTGGAAGAAGGGAAAATCTGTTTCTGTTCTATTTAAATCACTTTTCTCATTAAAAAGTACTCAATAGTTAACAGGACAATAGATTTCATTTTTCCCATCAAACATTTAGCACTGCTCTTATATTTATAATACTTTCAAAGTCCAATTATGAATTTGAATGGTTTCAAATGCCTTTAAAATCAGAACTTCTCTTTTCCTCTCTGCTTGTATCTTAGCCTTGCCAAGATGAATAGCCTCACGGTTACCATTATGGCTCTATTCACCATTTTGTATTCCTGTTAAGTGCATATGATTATCCCAACAATTGTTCCTCCCTTTGCATTGCTTTTTTTCTACTACTTTGATCCCATATGTAAAAAAAGTCCTGTTAAACATCATCTCTCAAATCTCATTGGATCTAGAACTTAACCAGCCTGTTTGTATAAGAGGAGAAAATTAACCTTAACCTGTGTGTGTGAAGCTGTTTTTATGTAATATGATTATGGCTGCAATCCTAAAGACACTTTCTTGGGAGTAGGACCTATTGAACACAATGGGCTTACTTTTGAGTAGACATGGTTAGGATTGTGCTCTATGTTGTATTTGTATTATATTACGAGTGAAATGTACCTGTGGGAGTAAAATTTCAAGAATTTTTCCACCATCCTCCCCATTCACCATCCCTCCATGCACCATGTGCATCATCCCCCCATGCACCATCCTCCATGCCATACTATCCCCACATGCCACATCCCCCTGTACCACATCTCCCCCCATGCAACATTCCCCCTATGCAACTTCTCCCCTGGATGTACCATCCCCTCCCCAACTGTGGGTACCCCTACCAGGCAAGTGCAGCATTTGGGACTGGGTTTTATCAGACTTCAATGTAAAGTATGGGAATGGAGAGACAGGTGAATTGCACGGGCCTAAATGGTTAGGACTGCACCCAAAGTTAGAGCACAAATGTAGGCAAAGAGGCACTGAGCAGTTGTGTATGCCACAAAAGTTCAAAGTGGTCCAAAAAAATTGAGGAATAAAATCATGATACTAAAGCAGTAATAAGGTATGTATTATAACCACATTTTAATTGTGTTTTAATCTCTATTTATTACTATATCTAATTTTAGTGGTGTTTTATTGTTTTTAATTGTTGTTTGGCCGCCTTGAGTTCCCCCTTGTGGGGGAAGAAAGGCGGGATACAAATTGCTTAAATAAATAAATAGGTATCTTGGAGCTACGTGCATTGGCAAAAGTTCTACTTCATTTTGAGAGCTTTGCTATCCATCGTCCAGTCCATGAAATTGGATTAATTGGACCGAAACCTCCTTCCTGTTTGATGAGTGAAGCCCTTGCAATGAATTTTGTCAATGGAAAAATAATTTGAATTTTGTAATAACCTGCAATTACCTGAGTATAAATATACTTTTAAATACATCTTTTTTAATCTGAATGAATGGCAATTGAATATGGTTTTGTCCATAAAATAATTACCATAAAAAGACAGGAACCGTTTTATGCATATTAATTACACAATGCTAGCTCTTTTAGTGTTTACTAAAAATACTCACAGAAAAAAAGAGTCCACTGGCACTTGCAAGACTAACACACTGATTATTCTGAATCGTTGTTCCAATAAAGAACACCCTTCAAATTGTTTTTAAGAAAAAAAGAGGATTTGAAACACTCCAGTAACAAATGCCTTCTTCCCAAGTCTGATCCCCTCCCTTGACAAAAATTAATTCCCATTCATTGCGAGTTAAAACCATGGTAGTACGCCAAGTTTCTTTGCATCTTTTAAAGAATTGTTTTAGCTTAATAAGTAACATTCAATCAAGTGATTAATTTCTTGATTATTTTAATTGAAATTTGCAAAATGTACTCCAGAGCAGAGAACTACAGTAAGCAATAAATTATTTATGCACTCAGGATTGCATACGACTTTTGTGGCGTGATGAATGGGGTACTCAGAGTGACTGAATAATATATCCTTTTTTTAGGAAGAAAAGGGCAAAGAGCAGCAGAAGTCTAATAAATGTACTAAACAAGGCCTCGGTATGCAGGGAATTACGCAAATTAAATTAAAATTTCAGAGACACACATGGCTGAGCAGAAGAATGGGGTCTGAAAGGTTGATAATATGTTGCTGTGATTTTGAGACACAAATTGCTTAAAAATAGGGTTTAAAAAATCTATAGCTATGTTGAAGAAAAATACTTTTTGTTGCAGATTGTAACACAGCTCACCTGCTTCACCTTTGTTTAATCATCATTCTGGGAGCAGTCCAATATTTATATTTTACCTCTTGCTTGGAACAAGGCAACGTGATGTAATAATTTTATTACTACATCCTTCAAATGTCCTTGGACCAAAAGGTGATCGGTTAGGTTCATAATTTAAAAAAATGCAAGACAGAAAGACTGACAGCCCAATCCTAACTCCTGGTTAGGATGGCACAAGTCTTCATACAAGTCCAGTGCTGGCCTGGGGGTGTCACAAAAGTGCCATAGGGCACTTCTGGGAGAGTTAAGCCAGCGCACAGACATGCGCCAGTCTCCCCACACCACCACGGTAGCGGGGAAATCATAATGAGTGAGTGGTTAGAATTGCACTCTGAGTTTACTGGTGTCATGCTGTGTATCCTATCATTTTACTACGTTCTATTTCTCTTTGAAACGGGAGCAAAGGAGCAAGATGGATCTAAAAAGAGCCAAGGTGGCTTTAAACCAAATGCACCAATTCAGCACAATCAGGCTCCTTATGAGTGGAGGGGCACCAGCTTGTGGGTCATCTGTAACCATAGCTGGCACTTCTCAAGAAAGTAAACTTCTATTCGGGGACTGCCACACTGAGCGGTGGTCCCATGTAGCCCAAATGCCTTGCTCCTGGGTCCATTTGTCTGAAATCAGACCTCCCCAAAAGCATTGGCAGTGGTGTTATCATGTCACCATCTACTTCTTGTTGCCATGCTTTGTGCAGGGCATCTCTGGCCTTGCTGTAACGTCTTGTGTCTGTGAGTAAGTGGTGACCCCATATCAAATAGTATCACATCAGGCCCTGCAATTCACCATCCTTTGCATTTCCTTTTACACCAACCTTTTAATTTCCTTCAAATTTTCTCATCCAAATTATTTATTGTTCACATTGCTGTTGTCTTTCTGGTTAATGTACTTACCAAAATAGGCATAATTAGACAACTAACAGTCAAACTACCTGTCACTAGCAATTAGATAATATACTGTGCTCACTCGGTCATTTGATTTTAGATGCCTATTAGGAAATGTTTGCTTGTCTAGGGGCACAATCCAGAGCAAGTTCAACCTGCTCTGTCCTAACTGCTCTCTCCTAACTATTCTGTATCCAGAGCAGAAAGTTATGCTGCATCCAGAAAGTCAGGAAGCCTGGGCTGCCCTAACTGCTCCAGAGCATGCTAAGTCAGTGACAGCTGGGGAGGGCTTGCTCCTGAGTAGACCCCCCTCAGATCACACTGAAGAAGGAACAGCTGTGATGCCTACATTATAAGGAAGCCCAGCAGTTCCTGACAACCAGTTACAGCTGCAGTTCTTCTAGTGCAAGGTGGATGCTTGGAGTGGCCTGCTGTATCCTGAGGTTAGTGGGCTGCCATAGTTGTGCCATATCCTGAGGTTGAGAGGCAGGGATTGCAGCCAGGCTGGCCAAGAACTCAGATTTTTGGTCAACACTACCATTCTTACTCAAGCCTTATCATGGACCCCTATGGGTCTACTCATTACTATACCTGCTCCTGAGGTGGTATATCTCTGAGGAACTGGAAGAGGGCATTTCTGCCTTGAAACAGGTTTTGGATACAGAGTAACTGCTCTGCCCTAGGCAATGCTAAACTTGCCCTCAACTTGCCTCTCCTGAGCTGCTTAGGCTGCCCCAGTTAGGGCAGAGCAGGTCCACCTCTCTTAGGGCACCATAGGTTGCCTTGCTCTGCCCTAAGCCTCTTCCAGAGTAACTGGGCTGGAGCATCTTGCAGTTGCTCCACCCTAGTGATAGATAGGGCAACCCAAGGGCTCTTATGTGGACAGATTAGTTGCTCTGGATTGTGCTGCCTATCAGTCACTGACAAACATTTACTGAACTCATGGTATTGCCTTAACTTCCCATCTTGTTGCAGGGTGACCATATGTCCTTTTTTCCAGGATATGTTCTCTTTTTTAGCCTTGTGTCCTGGGAAAAAATCTTTCTTGTCCTCCATTTCCTTATGAACAGTCAGAATGTAGCCTTCTTGGAATTAATAAATAATATGTAATAACTAATATATAATAGTTACAGTATATGTAATAAATTTAGTAAGTAATATAGTGTTTAAACTAACCATATAAAAGCCATATATCTTGCCCCTGCTTACTGGGCAAGAGACACTCTTTCAAGTGGGTGTTCCTCTTTTATTTAGCGGGGGGAGAGTAACTGGCCCTACACACCCCAGCAATGTCTATTCTAGTGGCTTTTGCTAGTGTTCTTTTGCATTTTAGATTGTGAGCCCTTTGGGGACAGGGACCCATTAGCTATTAATTAGCTATTAATTTTTTCATTTTCTTGTAAACCACTTTGTGAACTGCTCAGTTGAAAAGTGGTATATAGATAGATAGATAGATAGATAGATAGATAGATAGATAGATAGATAGATAGATAGATAGATAGATAGATAGATAGATAGATATGGTAAATTATTAGCTGTTTTATTTTGTCATGTCTTACTTTTTTCTTGGTGTCCTATATTTTGGGAGAGTGTGTCAACTTTTCTGGTTTTGGCATATGGTCACTGTTCCTGTTTCCAACTGAAGATGACACATTTGTTGGAGGGCATCTGTGAATATTGTCAGAGTGGTGCACTTTAACTATAGAAAATGAAGTGGTTGTCTTTGGATCCAATTCCCAACATACAAATAGACCAGCAAGGAATTAGCCAAGATAAAGCCTATCTTGATCTGGCAATTTGTCTTCCCTTACAATTGGAAAGTCCATCTGCAGGCTAAGAAATCTTAAGCTGCATCTTAATCACGGTCTGTCTTCTGTTTTCACAGTTGCAGAAGAACACGCTTGAGTCTCCCAGCTTCGGAAAGGCGACAACCAGACATAAAATAAATTCCCCCTCTCTTTGGTTCTCCTTCATGAATTTTGATGGCGAATCTCCTCCGAATGTGAGAATATTTGATACCCAATGTCAGCATTTGACATTGATGAATCTGTGATCGCAACCAGCATTTGACAGTCGGCAGTATAGCTTTTCAGCGATTCACACTATCTGACAGCAGATCTGTGGGAAGGTTTTTTTTTAACAGTAGCTGACAACTCACCTGTAGTCGTCGTCAACTTCCAAAACTACCTGACATGTAGCAAGTCACATCAGATGGAAGTCCTTCTTCTGCCTTTTTGTTCTCATATGCTGATGTAGCCTCACCTGGGACTTTTGGTTTTGCCACACTCGGAGTCCTGCCCCTCTAAAAGAATCCTTTTTGAATTCAGATGCCACTCTGAATTCAGATCCCTCCCTGCTTCCATCAGGGCTTTCAAGGAGGCATACACAGAATTCCCAAGCAAGCTCCTATCTTGAATTCAAGATCTAGCATTGATTAGATCTAGAAAATATTGAGCATCCATCCTTCCTTTCTCCTACCTCCCTCATTCTCAGCTGGGAAAGGAAACATTAACCTGGAACTCCCTGCTGCTTGCCTGGTCTGAATGATGGCCCCACAAGATGTTTCATGCCATAAACACAGTACGCAAGCACATCCAGACACAGGCAGACTCAACCGTTTTTCAGAGTCTTCCATGTGCATGACTTACAAGTTGAGAGAGAGAGAGAGAGCGCAAAAAATTGATACTTTCACGACTCGAATCATAGTTGACTCAAGTTGCTATCTCTGGTGGTTTCTACCATCACACAAGTTGATCTACAATTTCAACTCCCAGCTCTAGTGTGTACCAGTGTCCCTGAAAGTTACAGATGGCTGCACATCCTCGCCATTCCCCACTGTGGTGACTAACATAATAGCAGCCTCTTCATGATCTGATCTTTTGCAATCAGTTGTACCTACACACACACAAGTTTCTGCATTTGGATTCAGAGCTCATATTCTCTTTCTCAAGCCAACACTCTTCTGGCACTTTGCAAGAGTTGGTCCTCCTCCAGTTCTTTTTCATTCTTAGATAAGCAATGAGAGTCTTCGTATTCTTCAGATTCCAGCACATTTTCTTGTGTCTCAAGTCATCTATCAGTATGATTTTAAATCTGAAATGTAACTCGGTCAGTCCTCCGAAAGTATAATTGTATTTGTCAAATGAGATATAGCAAGAGAAACACTTGCTGTCAAAAAAAAAATTGGTTGCTTGGCAGCTCTGTTATTTCTAGGCAAGGCTGTCCTTTAGTGTGTTCCAGTGTCAAGTGTGCTCTCCTGGTATGTTTGTTTGACTGGTTATAGATGTCAGGAAGGGAAGATGGAGTTCAAGATGATCATAGTGAGTGGTGGTTAGCCACCTGCCACCCTGCACCTCACCTCCCCAAGTTAGAATGAGGTGGGAAAACCGTTTTTCTCCATTCCCCATTCAGAGTTACCTTTTGTTATCAGCTCCATCCAGACAGAGTTGGAGCCTGAGAGCATGACTAAGAACCAGGTTTCAGCCAGAGTTGCTCGATCCAGGGTTGGCAAGCTGCCTATGGGCGCAATCCAGAGTAACTATGGGGAGTCCTTGCTCCGGTGTAAGAACAATTTGCTCTGGATTGCAAAATGAATTTCCCATAGGTTTTCACTAGGTGGTGCAGTAACTACGGATACACATAATATCTCTTATGCGCTCCCATAGTTGCTCTGGATAGTAGGGTATGACAGCCCATCTATGGCTAGATCAAGTGCCACATAGGTAGGATTTGCCTAGTTACAGTTGGGTGACTCGAGGCATCAAAAAGTGCCCCCTTTATGACTCATTTTAGAGGCATGTTGTGAGGGGGGGGGGGTCCAGTGACCAGACTCATCTCACATCACACCCTGCTTGACTTTTCCCAATACTGGTAAAAAATACAAGTTTATTGAAAAAGCTGTAAAATCTACATTATGAAGGGAAAGATGCACACGTTAAAAGACAGGCACAAACAAATAATTGGACTAATAAGTGGAGAAAGGGAGGGGAATGGCTGGCAAGAATGTTTAAATGGAAGCAAACAGCAGATATAACAAAAGCCTGGTGCATCAAGATTCTTTCCCTACTGTGCTTATACAATTCAAATATATGGTCCTTGTATCCACACTTGCAGCAAGGTGAGTGGACAAACCTCTAGGAAACATTACCTGCTTCCAGAGCCGTTTCTGGAGGGGAGGCAAAGCAGTAAGTTACTTTAGGCATTTGAACCTGACTCTTCCAGATCTACGTCCCATGCCCAGACCACAACTATAACATCCCAGCTCTCTGGGTTAGGTCCAGGTAGAGGGGATCATCTGAGTTCCTTAATTTCCCAAAATCAGGTAGCTTTCACAGTCTGAGATGGCTGAAAGCCAAGACCCTTGTTTAGCAGTCAATTCAGGAGCTTAAGATGTTCAGCCATAAACCACAACACAATAGGGTAAGCATGGCTATTGTATACAGATAACTCACAGCCCTTCAGGAGGATGAGGCACTGCAGAAGCCTCTAACGTCTTTTCTATAATGGGAAAGGCACCCCACAAAAAATAAGGAGAAACCAAGGGTTTTCACTTCAGGGGCTGGATCATGTGTAAGCTTTATTTTCAACCAACTGACACTCATGATAGAAGAGCTGTTCCAGCATGTGGTTATCCCTGGCCATGCCTGTGGGTATTTCCATCTCGGAATACATTTTAAGCTGCAAACTTTCTAGTAAATATTAATTCTAGCTAATGTAGGCTTTATTTTCAAATGACAGATTTGGAAAGTACACTGCAGTCCTAAAGACACTTTCCTGGGGGTAAGATTCATTGAACACAATGGGGCTTACTTTTGAAAAGACATACTTGGGATTAAGGGCTATGGGTGGCACAAGTGGTTAAGACACTGTGCCTGTTAACCAGCAGGCCAGGGTTCGAGACCTGGGTCAGCCCCCACAAGACAGGGTGAACTCCTGTCCTTAGCCCAGCTCTGTGACGCAGCTGGAACCAATCCTATTGGCTCTGCCTTTCCATTGGACTATTTCAGTGGCGTGGAGAGGGGGGATTTGCTGCTTGGGTAACAGCCTATCCTCCATAACAATCTAACCAAGGCCTTCATGCTTCACATGCAGCGTATGCAGCGCCAAGCATGATACCATAGTCTCTCAAGACTGATGGATGTCTGCCTGCTACTTGGGATTGTGCTGACTGAAAGGTTATGAAAAGGGTCTTTGTCTTGCAGCTTGTTGTCACCCAGAGTGACCATATGTCCTCTTTTCCCAGGTGTGTCCTAAAACAAAATCTTTATTGTCCTTTTCCTAGTGAGCAGGCAGCATATAGCCTTCTTGAAACTAATAAATTAATTGCATATAATGGTAATAGCGTGTTTCCTTTACCTACATGAAAGCAATTTATATGAGTGTTTTTCAGTTTTTTTGTCATGTCCTACATTTGGGGGGGCCTTGTCCTCTTTTGTGGTTTTGACATATGTTCATCCTGATTGTCGCCAAGTCCACCTTGTTTCAATTGCATAGGGATTGAGCACATTCTTAGCACTGCACTTGAAGTGATTTTCAACCTTATGACACTTGCTGAATTGCTCATCCATTGAGGCTTCTGTCAAGTACTTCATTAGTGTCCCTGGATGATGTGTTTCTTTATTGACTCACAGTGCTTAGAGAAGATGGTTTTGCTGGTTTAAAGGTAAGTCACAGATTCATCCAGGGACACTTTCAGCGACCTTAATGAATTCATTTTGAGAAACTCTTTAAATTCTTATCCACATTTTTCTTCAGATTTTGAATTTCCGAATTGCCTGGTTTGGTTATGAGGAAAACTTCATTTTCCCATTTTTCACATTTTCTAAAGAGGAATGCTTTCCGTATTTGACTTGTGGTTTACAAAAGGAGAAATCGCTTCTTGTAATGTTCAACAAATAAAACCACCAATTGTTTCTAAGAAACTTACCAGCAGAGGAAAGATAGCTGGTGAAGGGAGAATAATGAAAGACACTGATGCAGGGCAAAGATGAAACAAAAGGAAAGTGCAAAATAAATATTAACTCTGTTATATATAAAGTTAGGTAGCTATAACTTTAAAAGCTAGAATGCTGAATTTAAAATAATGGCTAAGGGCGCAATCCTTAGGCCAGTCATATTGTATATCCATGTGGTGGTGGGAGGTCAGCATATGACTGTGCGGTGCCCTAAACCCCCCCCCCCCCCAAGTGGCTTACCACATTTTTGTGACACCCACAGGTTGGCACAGAACTTATGCCGGGGCTTATGCTGGCCTAACTGGAGCTTAGGATTGTAGCCTAAGCACATGAGACAGGGTGTTTGGTAATTTTCCAATGCCATGAGTTTCTTTGGTAGCCTGGAAGCCCAATTCTGAGCTTCCTGGCACCTACTGGAGCAACAGTACCAAAGTGGTTACCACTGTATCCATTGGGCATAAGAAAAGCAGCAGAGAACAGATTTTGGGCCCTTACCCCAAGGAAAGCCCCAAGCCCCACAATGGGGCTTCTCAAATCTGTGCCAGTCACTTTGCTTCTGAGTTCAAAATCTGGCAGAGCAGAGCTCCACTGGTCTCACCCTTTCCTGCATTGGTTTCTCCACCCCCCCCCCACCCTGTTCTTTAGGACTGGGTCCTTAGAAGACCCTGCAGATTTGATTCCTACTAGCAACCCCTCCAAAATCTTAGAGTCAGCTCTAAAGTTTTTAATAATCTACTATATATTCCAATGGCCTATGAAATTATGAAAATCTGCAGTCAAAGCCTGGCTCTAGTTTTCCGAAATACTAGACTTGGGAGACGTCATAGGGCAGACATGTGAACCATCAGGAGCATGTATCCTCTTAGCCATTGCTTGGCCTGGCTGACCCCTGACATGGCCCTTTCTCCTATCTGCAGTATGAAGATGACCAGAGCTAAACAGACCTACTTGGAAGGGCTGTTAGAGAGATAAAAAGATGGCAATGTATGTGTAGTTCTTTGAAAACTTGATGATGCTGTTGTATTATTAATGAAAAATTTCCGCTAAGTATTATTAATAAAAATTTCTGCTAGAGGATGAAATTCAAAAAGTATCCTTCATGAGAAGTACAGTCTGCCTGATCTGCATAAGAACATAAGAAGAACCTGGCTGGATCAGGCCAAAGGCCCATCTAGTCCATCTTCCTGTATCTCAGGAAAGTTGTGGTGTAAATTTGTGGTGCAAGAGAACTATTGCTGCAGCTACATGTCATCTGCAGTGAATGAATTATATGATATACCGACTGTTTTCTATCTTAAGCAGCTGTGATATGCAACACAGCACACAGAAACAAGAGTAAATTACTCTTCAGAAGTAAAGACTCTGTTTTGGAAGGCAATGAAACTCATTTCCACAAATGTGTGTTTTTCTTTCGTTCCAGTTCTGGGCTGCATTCACAGAAATCTCCATAACATTTCTTATCCCTATAAATAATGCAGCATCACGATCAAAGGAAAAAGGGGTTTTTTTTTGGTACTTTCAGCTTCATGCATTAAACCGTGTATCCTCCAGTCAAGACGCACGCAGGCAAGTTTGCTTACAATAAGATATTCTTCTCCTTCGATCCTCCTGTAATGAGAAAATGTGAAATTTTTCTTAAATATAGGACAAAGAGTGACTACAATTTTGTCAACTCTTTCAACAAGATAAAAGCCTGCCTCACATATGGGGAAGGAGAGTTCCAGTTAGTTCTCCAACCACACACAACCCTCCATCCTTTGCTGTCCTTCAGTAAAGGTCCTGCTACTGATAGGGATTTGGTGGGCCAGACCTGATTTCTCAGTGTTATCTTCTTGCTCAGTCTCAAACCTTGTGTCACCTCAAGAAGTACCAAAAAATATTTCCTTCTCCACACAACCCTGGAGCTGCAAGTGGGGAAGATCTTGGTATCACCATAGGTCATAAATTATAGTGATTTTCAGCCATTCTGCTGTGGCTCACTGGTGTGCTGTGGATGGTCTGCCCTGTAACTTTGGCCTCCCTGCACCACAGAAGGCCTTCTAAGGTCCTAAAATGTCCCATTCACTTTTGTCAGAAAACTGGAAGTGACATTTTAAGACCTTTCTGAGGACTTAGAAGGTCTTATGAGTCCTTTTGGCCTCTCCAGTCCACAGATCATCAGTTCCCAGAACAGGTGTGCCACATGGGTTTCCTCTGGAAAATTGCTGCCTGTGCCCCACCCCAACTACGCAACTGAATAGCCTCACCCCTACTTCTCCAGAACTTCACCCTGGGTCCGGTTTTACATTCAATGTTACTTCCACAAAATTCAGCCTTTGGCAAAGTGCTGGCATATTGTCCACCTTATTAGTGGGTGATGCTCAGCAACTTGCTTTTTATTTTTTATTTTTTAGGTGAGATTGCCTTATCCTGAACCTCAAGGGCAGCTAATGAAATTTCCCTGCTGATTAGACCTTAAAATCTCATCAGGTTAATGTGATTTGTATATTTACCGGATCTGCATTTCATCTACATTTTTACTATCTGCCAAACAGAAACAGAATCACGAGGCTAGAATGATCCATTTTAACCTGCCACATAAATTTCCAGCATGTTGGTGAATGTTCTAGTAATAATGCTAATAGTTTTGCAGCATTGTGAGTAGGGTTCATGGTTACGAAAGCTGAATAGGGTGATCATGCCACAAACAAACAAACAAACCTAGAAGCGGAGCTCTTCTTTGCACAACAGTTGTCCTTTTGAGGCAAAGAATTGAATTGAAACCTCAGTATAAAGTGCCAAAGGGACACATGAGTTTCCAGTGGTATGGCACTGTTTGGACACCGTTGTTCCAGAAGTTTGGGTATAATTAGGATGGGGGAAGAAGGAGGAAGAGGCTGGAGTTGGGGAGTGGCAGATTTTTATTTCATTTTAAAAACAATGGGAAGTGTCATTACTTCTGGGTGTGATGTGACATTTAAACTTTACTCTGAGCCCCATGATAGCTAGGTACATCACTGAGGCTGCAATACAGTCAGGGTGGCCGAAGCCCCGGCATAAATCCTGTGCTTATTTGGGGTTGTCACAAAAGGACTGTAAGACAATTCCATGCCACTCCTGGAGGAAGGTTAGGCTAGTGCACAGACATGTGCTTGCCTCCCTACATCACCACAGGGACAGGAAGACCAAAGAGTTGTGCCCAGCCTAGGTTAGGTTTGCACCCACAGAGTCTCCAAATGTGAAAACATGCACACAGCTCCCCAGTTCTTGTTGTTGTATGCCTTGCTAAAAATTTGGAGACACATGTCTTCTCTTTATGTTGTTCTCTTTCTGTATCAGCTGCAGACTACCAGCATGTAGCCAGCAAACACAACAATTGCATCAAAGCTTGCAATACAGTCTGCTTTCTGCCTTGGAAGGAACCTGCTTGTTTCCAGACTATGCTGGAGGCTGTATTGAGTTAACTAGCAGATTTTCTATTTCAAGAACATGGGGAATTCAGCTGTTTGTTGCTTCTTTTGTCTAAGCAGCTGTGTGTGCATATATATATGAACTGGCTTGCATCCTACAGGCTGACTCAAGTCTCCATGAAGATCTACTAAAATTCAATCTTTTGCCAGCTTCAGGGAAATCCACAGTATGTGTCTATTCCTTCTACCCTTTTGCTTACAGTCTAAAACAGTAAGGGGAAGGCGAACATAAAGCTTGTGGTCCAGATGTGGCTTGCAGCATCTCTTTATATGGTTCTGGGGCTCTCCCTCACCACCGTAAGTTGCTCTCAGCTGCTGAGCTATACTGAGGTTATCACAGCAGAAAGGGTAAAGGGAACCTATGTGATAATTGAGCTCTCCCATATCTTGGAAATATGATGAAGATTTGCATGAATTCTCTTCCGTCATTTGCAACTAATGATCCTGAGTGAGAAAAAATTTATTGTCATGACCTGCTTAATGACATCCTCTTGTTTAATTGCATCACTTCCCTCCCTCGGCAGGTATCATAAATGCTATTCAGCCCACTGTATGAAATGAGTCTGACGAGGGGTGGGCGCCAGCAGGTTCGCACCTACTCTTTAAAACCGGTTGTTAACTAGAGATAAAGTTTAAAAATAGATATTTAAAAGCGGCTGCCAGATGGGTATAGAACTGGTTGTTAATTTCTTTGAATCCCATCACTGAGTTTGACCCCCTGGACGAAAAGAATCATACAAGATTCAAAAGCTTGCTGCTTGTTATCTATGGGTTGGTTGTGCCTAATAAAGCTTTGTAAATGTAATGTCTATGGGTTGGTTCCAACAAGGTCACCACTTCCTAGCACATGGTCCCTAGAAATCTATTCTGATTTCCAAATACTAGAGTTTTTCCACATATCCTAATGCTGACATTTATCAGCAAACTAGCAAAATTAACCCGCTGTTGCAGATAACACCCCCCCTGCAAACCCCGCCATGCAATCCCCCCATGCAAACCCACCCCATGCCAACCCCTCCCAGTGCCAAAACACCCCGTTCAAAAAACTCTGTGCAAACCCCCATGAAATCCCCTCCCCCGTTCAAACCTCCTATGCAAACCCCATGCAAACTCTCCCATACAAATCTCCCATTGCAAAACCCTGCCCCCCAAGCAAACTCTTGTGCAAACTACCCTGTGCAAAAAACCCATCCAAAACCCCCTCCACATGCAAAAACCCCCTCCTCACACATAGCCCCATGCAAACCCCCATACAAACCCTCACATGCAAAGCCCTACGTGCAAAAACCCCCATGCAAAACAATTCACATGCAAAACCCTCTGTGCAAACCCCCCTGTTCAAACCCTCCCCCATGCAAAATCTTCCCTTGTGCAATCTCCCCTATGCACCATCCTTCCTCCCGCTCCCATGCACCATTCCCCCCCCCCCCAAGCTTGGATATCCCTACCGGGCCGGTGCGCAATATGGGGCTGGGTTTTATCAGCCTTCAGTATTAAGTTTACGTGTTACACTCCTTTTCACCCCCTTAGGGTTTAAATATCGAAACAAGGGTTGTTGGTGGGTGCTGACATCATGGAAGGAATACCCTCACATTTCATGCTTCTAGGTCCAGGGGTTGGGGCACGGCATTGATTGGTCCGTGATTCGTCAATGGAAAGTGTAGGGACAAAAACCTGTTGTGTCCCTTTTCACCCCCTTCCAGTTGGAATTTCCAAAAACCAGTTCTTGTTGGGTGGCTCCTTCATGAAAGCAATAGCCTCCCAAATTTCATGCAAATCATCATGCTTTGGCTGGGCATTGATTGATTGATTGTCAGTCAGTCAGTCAGTTTTCAGTTTTATATATATAGAAGATGATGGCTGTGTATCTGAAATATGAAGCAAAAAGCAGCCAGATGCCTTTAACATCCACTGGCAAATGCTTACATTTCCTGATATTTTCCATTGGCCTCTAAAAATCTTGAGCGTTACTGATAAATGGCTGTAATCACTTGGAACTTGCTGAGACATCTGTACATCCCCTGTTGAACAGAAATTCTTGTCCTCTAGTTTGTAAAAGGCAAAGAAATGGAAGAAATAAAACCTAAGTAATGCCCTCAAAAGATAATCCAACAGACTTAGTGTGTGCTGTAATGTACAGTAGTAAAAAAAATCAATACATCTGAACAATATTAAGGCTGGCCATCCACCTAGAATCAAGGAGAATCATGGAAATGTGAAAATAATTGAGCTAAAATCCTTGCCATCAATATTTTATATGAACCAGACTATATATTTGGAAGTCACATGGGACAGTAAATTGTGGTTGCTTTCTGTTTCTTATTGCAACACATACACAAGGCTACCTTATTCTGAGCCTGTTTGTTCATATGTGATTATTTGTTTATATAGTCTAGTACTGTCCACTTATACAGGTAGAAGATCTTTCTGCTCAGTGGTAGAGTGGATGCAGACATCCACTGTCCAGGTAGGGTAGATGTCTGTCTGAAACTCTGGAAAGCAGCTGGCACTCAGTGGACACAATACCACTGGTTCTTCAAATGAAGTTGTAGTTCAGTGGTAGAATCCTTGCTTTGCATGTAAAGTGGCCCATGATAGAATTCTCAGTTTAACAGTTAGTCACAGGTAAGCTGAGACGGTTAAAATATTCAAGATTTGAATATCTGCCAGTTGGTTGATGACAGTTGAAGAACTGTTTGGCGGTTGGAGCTCAGCTGTTCATCAGAGCAGAAACATTCTAGTTAGCTCTGAGGAGATTTTGACTGAAGAACTTAATTCATGTGTATGACCCAGATTGTGTTAGACTACTCTAAACTTGTAAATACAGTAAATAGTTAATCTATTCCACTGTGTCTGTCTTCTCTCTTGCGGCACCTAAACAGTCATAGGACACAACTATCAGTTAACATACTGACATCCCAGGATTCAGAAAATCCTGGTATCTCCAAGTAGGGCTGGGAAAGACCCCTTTCAAAAATTCTGGAAAGCTGCTGCCAATTAACGCGGGGTATACTGAGGCAGCTGGAACAATTACAGGTGCAACCTTGTTATACATGAATTTTTTTCAGTATACATGGATTTGACTCAACACAAATGGCCACTGCAAATAACAGCTTTAAAAACTGCTTTTCTACTGTTACAGAGAGTCAATCATGCAAGCAAGCATTCCATTCATCAGCTGAGCCAGGCAAAGGTTGTGTTTCTAATTCCTGATTGCCTGGATACAACAGGAAGAAATGCTGTTTTGAAACAGTTGTAAAGGAACGCCCTTTTATTTTTCAAAACCGCTTTTATTAAACACATTTTTTTTTTTTTGGATCAGCAGGGAGTCCTAGAATCAAATCCCTGCAGATATTGAAGCACTAACTTATTCCCAGTGATGGAATTTATTTATTTATTTATTTATTTATTTATTTATTTATTTATTTATTAAATTTGTATCCTGCCTTTCTTCTCTAACGAAGGGAACTCCAGGCGGCTGAACTCAAGGCGGCTCTTTGCTAATGAGCGCCTGGTTCTGAGAACCGGTTACTAATGGGACATAGAACCTGTTATTCTATGGACATAGAACATGTTGTTAATTTAAGTTATTAGGACAGAGAACCTGTTGTTAATTTATTTGAATTCCACTACTGCCCTTGGTCCATCTAGATCAGTTTTGATGAAATGAAATGGTTCTCCATGTTCTTTAGTTTCCAACTAAACTCTTTCCCTCTCTTGAAAGATGGATCTTTTGTACACAAAGCACATAAAAAACAGCCTTGATCTCTTGCCACTCAGAAAGACAAGCTTCAGTGGCTGTGTTTGTGATAGTGATGAAGTAGCACCACAGTAACAGGGATAGGACTGAGTCTCCACCACACACTATCCCTCTTCCCAGGTGTGGGCATGTACACTATACTGTAAAGTCCAAGGAGTAATAAAAGCCCCCTGCGTAAACCACAAATAGGGCAAAAGCTTTAGCATTCTGCTCTGGCATTCTGTTTAGCATTCTGCTACTTTAAGGGCTTTAACACTTTGCCTCTTTTGTGGTTCTAGCCTCAGTTGCAGCCCTAAATACAACTTGCATTATTTATAGTGAGGGGAACATCAGATTGAAGTCATTGGTTTAAAAAAATATACGCAGTATGATTTGAAATGTTTGCCCCTCCTCTTGACTATACGTCCTTTTCATTCTGAATTGGATATTGATAATCCATAGTCTTCAAGACCCCTGCAACATAAACAACTGGATACATGACTTACTAGCCCTACACACAATCCCAATTGCTATATAAAGTTAAAGGACTAGACATTGCTATATTTCATGATATTAACATAAGCCGACAGAGAAATAATTTTTCATCCTTGCCACTTTCAATTTTTAATGCAGTATAAAAAAATACAGCACACACTTATTTAAAAATAAAAATTGCTGCTAATTATCCAACGGAATGGTTCCACACACAAGTATATAGTACATGAACTCTTCTTATAAGCAGAAATTTAATCTATGGCACAGGAAGCATTCAGCTCCCAGATCACTTTTAATGATATCTAAATAGGTCTATTTCTTGTGGGAGTGCCTATCCTCCATAACAATCCACCCCAGGCTTTCGTGCTTCGCATGCAGCATATGCAGCGCGGAGCACGATACCATAGTCTTTCAAGACCGACAGAGGCCTGCATTGAAGAGGTTATTGTGGCACACTGAAAAATAATGAAACCAGGTATACTGATATATTGTACTTGTAAAACAAAATGTAGGGAAGCTCATGTCAGTGCTTTAGGACTGCAATCGGTGTGGTGTGCACATTCATGAAGATGCTGTTCCATTTATTTTCATCCATTCCTTTGCTTACTGACCTGAAAAGAAGAATAATGTTAGCAAGCACTCGAAACCCAACAGATTCCAGGCACAATTAAGTGGACAATTTGCTGGTAGGTTGATGCCATAACACTTGCCCAGCATGTGCGATCCATTCGTCTCCTGAGCCAAAGTACAACTTTAATTCAGATGTGAAGTGAGATGTGAAGTGGCACTGAAAGGACTGATGGGTTTTGTGACATTAGCTGCCCCATTTGTACTGGAGCAATGTGAGCAAATATAAAGGAGAAAAAATATCGTACTCCCACATTCCCACCTACCAAGTTGGAAAAAACAACATTAATCTTTATGCAGGGTGACAATATAGAGAGGAGGACAGAGTGCCTCTACCTTTAAGAATTGCATCCAGGAGCAAATTGAGGCAGGTTTAGCTCATCTTTCCCCCAAATCCAGCATAACTATGGGAGCAGGTAAGAGACATTACGTGCACCTGCAGTTACTGCACCACCCTGTGAAAACCTATGGGAAATTCATATTAGTATCCAGAGTAAATTGTTCTTACACTGGATCAAGGACTCCCTGTAGTTACTCTGGACTGTGCCCATAGAAGGGTTTTTAAAGCACCACTTGCCTAATTCCCTCTTTCATGCAATAGTTAAAGGTAGAGGCACTCTGCCCCCCATTCTATATGGTCACTCTGATTTATCCAGCACCATATTTTATTCTCATAATCTAAGGTCGATTACATAATTAATGGTGTGATTTTTTGATGTGTAGATTTCTGTGCTCCATTGGCTTTACTCCTTGCTATATGGGTTAAAAGGCACCTTTAAAACAGTGCCCTCTTATATTTAGCAGGGGGTAAGCAACTGTCCCTCTTCACCCAGTGGCTCTCTCTCTCTCTCTCCAAATATTTGGGATGAGAGAGACTCATTTATTGATTGAAGGTTTCAGGGGCATCACTAGGGTGGTGTGGGGTGCTGCAGCCTGCACCAGGTGATGTGCCCAGGGGGATGATGCACATTGGGTGGCTATGGCACCCCAAAAATACAACTTTGCTATGGTGTGCACTACCTCATCATGTCATATATCATTAGATACATATTGAAGAGCAGAATCCAAAGCAAAAATCCATTTTGAAATAGCACCTTCCTATCAAAAGTTACAGCCAAAAAACAAAAAAAATGCATAGAACTCTATGGAAAGTGAAAGTAATTTGTATTGCGGCTTTGCTCACAAGTAAGGAAATGTGCCATTGCCAGAAAGGCATGCTGAGAGGAATCCAAGAAAGCCAGAATCATCCTGATCCAATAAAGCAGCCCCACAAATCAACCTAGAAGGAATCCCCTCATAATTACATTGATCTCTATGGGAAGAACTTGCTTTAGGACACTGAAAAGAGCAGGCTGAGAGGAATTTGTTCCAGATCCAAATTTGGTCCCACCTGTCACCCCAGAAGGAAGTCCATCTGGTCCAGAATGCAGCACCCACCAGTCACCTCAGAAGGAAATCCATCCTCCAAGATTTCATATGAATTGAACACTACTGAAAGTGAAACTGCACATCTGTGTTTACTTGTGAGTAAACAAGCATTCCTTGGCTGTCGTGTCAGTCCAAGGGAGTGCAAGGCTTCCAGAATGGTCCTGGAGTTCAGTGTATGCTCCACAATATAATGAATGTATAATTGGCAGCAAGCAGGCCTCCGTCAGTCTTGGAAGACTATGGTATCGTACTCGGCGCTGCATACGCTGCATGCGAAGCATGAAAGCCTGGGTTAGAGTGTTATGGAGGATAGGCTGTTACCCAAGCAGCAAATCCCCCCTCACCACGCCACTGAATTAGTCCAATGGAAAGGCAGAGCCAATAGGATTGGATCCAGCTGGCGTCGCAGAGCTGGGCTAAGGACAGGAACTCACCCTGTCTTGAGGGTCCGACCCGGGTCTCGAACCCGGCCTGCTGGTTAACAAGCACAGTGTCTTAGCCATCTGCGCCACCCACAGCCCTTTCATTGGCAGCAGAATGCAATGAAATAAACCACTTTGAAATGTCTTTATTCTATCAAAACATATGTCTAAAAACCAGCCGAGGCCGGGAAATGGCATATAGCCACATCCACCATCAAAATTGTTACCCACCCACTGCATGGGGTGATACACTGGTCTTCCACACCAGGTGACGCAAATCCTGGTAACACCATTGGATGGCTTTATGAACTATTCTTGTTGAAAAGTGATATATTCTTAATAATAATATTCATTCATTCTGTGAAACTGCTTCAAGTGTTTTGGGGTCTATAACGCTTTAACAGAGGTTTTGAACCTTTTTCATTTCATGGCACACTGACAAGAGCGGAAATTGTCAAAGCACACCATTAGTTTTTTTATCATTGACAGTGCACACCTTGCTGCAGGAAGAGGACTCAAATCTCCCAATAAATGAACCTCCCCAATACACTGGCCTGAAAACCTGAGAATCTGAGAAAATACACACACCTGAGAACCTTTGGCCCTTTAGTGTGCCAAGGCACCGTGGTTGAAAATGGTTGCTTTAACAGTTTAATGCTATGCATACTTACTTGGGAGTAAGCTCTACTGAACACAGTAGGATTGACTTCTGAGTGAAAATGAATACAGCTCTGTTGTTAATTTGGCAGAATTAAAATGCAATTTTAGCTCGTCCTGTGGGATGATATTATGCAAAAGATGTGAGAAAAATTATGGAATTTATGTCTTGGCTGTAGTGCTCCAGACTCACTAAAAGTCTGCTTTGAAATGGTTCTTTCTTTAAGGCAATAATTCCCAAAAAATTTCAATTGGTGGCTTCCTTGACTTACCAGCCATTGATCCCCTTTAGGTCTACAGTGGGAGTCCATTAGTGGTTCCCATTAGGGCCATACTACATTGTGTAAAGTAGTAGAATTTATTGTGAGGATTCTGCAGTGCTCATGGTTGGCTTCTGTGGCTTCCCAGAGAGCCATGGTTCAAATTGTAGCTTCACATTTGGGGAGCGACAGCTTAAAGCAGGCTTGTCCAACAAGGGGCCCCGAGGATCGCATCTATGGGCTTACTTAGCCAAATGCAGCCCTCGAGCTTCTTGTTGGACAAGCCTGGCTTAAAGGGAATGTTCTTAGCAAGACCACAAATCCACCAACCCACTTTGTCACCATTTTCTCACTTTCCTCTTTTCAACACTATTTTTCTTACCTACGTTGAATAGTTTAGGCAAAGGCCAGGTAGATGTACTTGTGAAACACGGTCACAAAGATTGAGATAATGATTTCTTGTTACTTGATGAGCACTTGTCACAGTGCACATCAAATATAGTGAATATAGGATGTTTTAAAAGTGTAGAATATCCATATCTAGGCCTGTCAAGTATTCATGATTGGCTTGCCCAGTCCAGGAACTGATTGACTCCATTGACTCCCTAACTACTTACAGTACGTTTCTCCATGGAACTAACCAGAACAATTAAACAGCAAGATCAATCCTTATAAGAATTTCTCACTGCAAGTGAGGCCATCTTGCTCATTGCCATTAGGATCTGTAAAGGCAAAGGTGTCCCCTGCAGGTTACCCTCCTAGTCGTGACCATCCCTAGGGAGTGGACCTCATCCCCATTTCTCAAACCATTGAGCCAGCTTTATCCAAAGTCATCTCCGTGGTCATGTGCCCCCATGACTAACATGAAAAGCTGTTACCTTCTCACCAAAGTGGTACCTATTTATTTACTCGCAAGCTTTTGAACTGCTAGATTGGCAGGAGCTGGTCAAGGGATGGAAGATCACTCTATCTTGTAGCACCTGGGTCTCAAACTCCAGTCTGCCAATTAACAGGCATGACGCCTTAATCACTTGAGCCATTACAGCTTTCAGATTAGGATTTGTATTACTACCAAATCTCAGTGGTACACACAGAAATATAGTACCAGTGGGTACCAATAGCTTTGCTCCTTAGAGCTGCATGATACCACATGGTTCCAGGTGGCACTTTGTATCTGCTGGAGGGTGGCAGAAACTTCAGGTCTCCCTGAGGAGTCAGATGACGGCAATTTTGCCTAAAGGAGCAAATAGGCCACTATGGGCAGGAGCAGCATGCATTAAGACCTGAGCATGCCTCTTCAGCAGTCACTCAGAGCTATGCCACCCATTTCTGTGGAAGTGTGCTGCATAGTTCCAAGGTCTGCAAATGCTGTGAGACTGACCGGGGCTTCCTTCTCTGCCACAGCAAGTCTTGGCATGGTCACCCTCTGAGTGACCATGACTTCACCTAACCTTGGTGGCCACCTTCACTACCAGTGAGCATGCCAAGATGACTGGTTGCAGAGATAATAGACAGGTTCTCCTGCCCATCACTCCCACAGTCATGCTTGGAGCAAAGCCAGCCACTTCCCCCAAAGCACTCCAGAAACCAATTATTTCTGGGGTAATCAGGTGGGGTTGGATCAAGTGGTGTGACCCAGAGTGTAGCATGCCTTATGCCACTGTATATGACCTCCATGAAACCTGCAAAAGAAGACAGATGGTCAGTGAAACAGGGGGTGATGCCTTTTCCAACATGATGCTAAGGGTGATGCTTTAGCCAAGCTGCCACTATGGGAGAACAAAAGTCTGCAGCTTGGATAAGAGGCAATATGGTGGGGAGTCACTCCCATCCCCATCAAACAGTTTATTCATCAAGCCTAGCACTATCCATTTCCAAACTTGAAATAGCCGTCCAAATTATAGTTGGCACTACCATTTGACTAGAGAACATATTCTAAGCATGATTTGAGTGCAGTCAAGAATTTACAATAAGAAACAGCTGGAACGTGAAAGCCAAATGTAATCTTGCTGATATAAACTGTGTCACAACCTCTATTATAATTATGCACTGAAGCAGACTGCCGATGAAGATTTGGCAAACACCTCGATTCCTGACCTTTATTATTTTGGGGCCCCAAAGAAAAAACCTTCACCGACTCACGGTCTTGGGCTGCGTCAAGACAATTGTGGCAATAAAATATTGATTATGTTCTGGCAAGGCCAGATTAATAGTGGTGGTAAGACTCCACAGTTCCTAATCCACATTCTCCCTTGCCAGTATTCCATTTAAAAATGCAGAGTCCATTTCTCTAGCATTCGAAGGCAAGGCAGGAGATGCAAACACAGCTGAACTAAGACCCCAGGATCCCCAACAAAGGCACAAATTCGATTTTCATCAGAGTTCTATGTTTCTTTCCTGCATACGTTGTTTCTGAACCAATATTTCTGAAAGGTCTACCATCTCATTGGAAGATGGATGAGCAGGAAGGAAGTGTTTAATTCTTATCTGATCTTGAACTGACTCAAAATCACATATCCCCAGCTGAATTTTCACCCTTTGGAAAAAATATTAGGTTTCCTGTGCATTCCCCTACTGATGAAATAGCCACTGATTTACCCTACAATCCAGAGTAACTACATGAGCACGTAAGAGACAGTAAGTGCACCCATAGTTATTGCACCACCTAGTGAAAACCTATGGGAAATTCATATTACAATCCAGAGTAAATTGTTCTTACACCAGAGCAAGGACTCCCCGTAGTTACTCTGGATTTCACCATTAGGGAGGATAATTTTGAACTGGAAAAATGATAGAAAAGGAAATTTTTTAAAAATAAATCATGCCTTGCTCCAGTTGGACTAAAAAGTAGTTCACAATCAACCAAACTTTTTTTTTTAATGATTATTGCTGTCAGAATTCATAAACAAAACAGCAACAACCCGTACAATGGCCAAACAAATGAATATACAGAACCAAACAGGCAAGGCAGCCATACAATCAAAGGCGTTTAAAGGAGGCCTGCTGAAATAGAAGTCTTCAGAGGAAGCATCTCTTCCCTGCTTGGCCTCTTTTCACACAGATTGGCAGCCTGCCCAGACAATTCTTAGCTCTGACTAGCTGAAATAGTGGGAGAATGGAGTACAATCAGCCGGATCCTTTGCATGGATACTCAGAAGTAAGTTTCTCTAAAAGCCAAACTAGGTTAGTCATTATGTTAGTAAGTTTCTCTAAAGGCCAACCTATGTTAGCCATAGGGCGCAATCCAGAGTAACTATGGGGAGTCCTTGCTCCGGTGTAAGAAGAATTTATTCTGGATTGCAGTATGAATTTCCCATAGGTTTTCACTAGGTGGTGCCATAATTACATCAACATAAATGTCTCTTACGTGCTCCCGTAATTACTCTGGATTGTAGGGTAAGTGTGATTGTTGCATCTGATACATAGGAGTTCAGTCTGAGTCAGATTATGCCATTCATGTACCACCCTCTCCCCATAAGCAATCACCTGAAAAAAGTCTTCCCTACAACCAGCATGGCTGTTTTTGACATAGAAGATATCCTTCTGGTTTTAACTGGCATCCAGGTGCTGCCCTTCATTGATCCTACACTACCATAAAGAATACCACTAAATACATCTTCCCAGTCCCTGTCCCAGTTCCCCCTTCTTCTGTGGCCTATGCCTGTGTCCATTTTCAGATTAAAAGCGCTTCACACAAAGGAGCTGTTTTGTGTTTATCACGCAATAAAATGTTATAACGGCAGCAGCCAGAACAACTACCCCCAAAAGAGGCCACCAATCTCGATAAGGAAAAAGCATTTCAAAAGCTTGGTTTACTGAGCTCCATGGAACTCACATCAGAGTGAATGTGTGCAGAACATCACTGTTAATGTCCCTTCATGCTGTTTTTAAGTATTGACTGCCACCCAATCTTAAATCCATTTACAGCACAATCCTAACTTGCACTGGGAACAGGCAGGTCAGTAGGGCAGGTCCCAAACACAGCACGTTTGGGGCTGGCTCTGGCACGACCTGAGGCCAGGGGAAAAAATTCCCCTCACCCCAGAGAGAGCTACAACAGCCCCATTCAGCTACTTGGAGCTGTGCACCCTAAGTGGTGGCTTAGAGCTGAGCAGCCCAGGAATAGGAATAGAATTGGGCCAAAAAAAACTGCCTTGTCGGTATGCTATGAGATAAAAAAGGTCAAAAAGAGTTGGTCAGGTGTGTCAACAGTTCCTTCAGAAATCCATCTAATCCCTTTGAAAGGCATCTGGTTATAAATAACCATCACCATAATCCTTTGGCAAGGAGTTCCACAGACTAATTACACATTGGGTTTGTCTATGCTAACTCTCCCAATACTCCATTTTCATGGATGCCCTGTGGTTTTGTGTGTTGTGTGAGGGCTTTTCTTTCACGTCTTCTGGTGCACATGGAGGGCAAGATGTACTTAAAAACCATAACAATGTCATTAAATCCTTTGCCCCAGTTTTCTGCCTAACCAACCCACAGAACCTAAAGGACTCATCCATCCCCACTAAACTGACATCTAACATCATGCCTCTGGCATGGAGGACTTGACACTAGACTCCACTGCACATAATTTCCTCTGTAGGCAACTATGGGAACAACAGAAGGACTCTGATAAATCAAAACCTTATATAAATTTGAAAGGAAAATTGAAGTGCCTTCTAGATTCAGCATTCCTATAATGGCAAACATCCTTTACACCATCAGTCAGGTGCCAACACACACAGTGCTTTCCATCATGGAATCTGATAACTCTGCTTGAACAGAAACAAACCTATTGTATTCATGACCACATCTTACTTTTTTCAGACTCTGTTGGCCATTCAACTGATTGTTTTAAATAGTCACCTCAACAGGTTTCTTTCATACCTTCCACATCTTCCAATCTAAATAAGCTGTCTCCTACAGTCATCAAAAAAATCACTGTTGTGAGTGAATGAATTCAATGGTTTATTCATTGAACTGTCTTGATTTTAGCTCGGTGCCATTTTTTGTAGGGATAGAGCACCTTGAAATGTTCTGACATCCCATACCATCAGATTATTTCTCCACACACCCCCCCCCAAGCCTTAGCCCCTTTCTAAGTTGGAAGACTTAACTTTAAATTCCTACTGAGTTGGAAGACTTAACTTTAAGGGCTGGAGACAAGGATCAGGGGTAGTTTAAGTTAAAATATATAAAAACAATTAATGGCCCAATCCTTGAACTAGGGCTCTGCCTAATCTAGAGTATGGGTTCCAGTTGGGGACAGGGCACAGTTCTTTACACTGAGCAATGTGTAGGTCGAAGCTCTCTTTTAACATTCTGTAATCCCCATCCATCTGTTAACATGGCTTGATGCAAGTGAGCTTCACCCCCTTGGAGCAGGCAGCACCCTCCTAGCGGTGCCACTCGGAGGAAGCAGAGGGAGTAGTGTGCTTACTTCATTTTCTAGGTATCACATGGATCAACTGACATGAATCACCTCTCCATAAATCAGTGCACTCAGACAGAATCCCTACCTTCAGATGTGCTAAATACAGAACACATTTGCTCATAAGTACAAATACCCATGAGAGGAAATATATCTGAGCAACATTTTCTGAAGAGAAGCCGTTGGGATGCACAGGAGGAGACAATATCTGCCTGCTGTTGCCAGTCAGGATAATGGAAACTGACAGGCATCTCATTTGGGCCCACAGATCCTACTATTCTGGTGCTCCTCCAGTTGTAGGAGTGCCTTGGCTGCACATCTGCAAGCAGTACCAAATATGGTGTCACCACATAATTTTTCTCCATCACGTAACAAGCAGTTAAAGAATCTGTAACTTATACTACCAGAATATCCTTTTGTTAACCATTAGAGATATACACAAAAATTATCTGCATAAAGTTATCTTTTATTTGACCCTGAACATCAATTATAGCCTTCTAATGGTGGAACTCTGGGTCTAGGCCAATGAATGAGTACCAGACGCTTGGTCCATATTAACAGATGCCAGTGCCATCACCAGGGATAGTATGGGAAATCAGGACATTCCATGATAGACCTCATTGCATGCAATGAGCAGGGTGATGCTCTGGGTGGTGAATGTGGTGATGCTCCACTCCTCCACCCTTTAAAAGTAGGCCTCCGTCAGTCTTGAGAGACTATGGTATTGTGCTAGGCACTGCATACGCTGCATGCGAAGCACGAAAGCCTGGGTTAGATTGTTATGGAGGATAGGCTGTTACCCAAGCAGCAAATCCCCCCTCTCCACGCCACTGAATTAGTCCAATGGAAAGGCAGAGCCAATACAAATGGATCCAGCTGGCATTGCAGAGCTGGGCTAAGGACAGGAGCTCACCCTGTCTTGTGGGGCCGACCCGGGTCTCGAACCCTGGCCTGCTGGTTAACAGGCACAGTGTCTTAGCCACTTGCACCACCCACCTCCATACACCCTACTGGTTTTCTAACTGTAACTTTTGATAGAATTGATATTTTAACAAGATTTGTTTCATTGCTTTCTGCATGTATTTTCACACAGAATGTTACATAACCTAATGGTACTATTCAAAAGTATAAAGATTTTAAAAAATTTAGCCAGTAGTGGTGCCCCCTGTGTGTATCCACATCGCCTCTACCCCCACCCTCAGCAACACCACTGTATGCAACTTGAATTTTTATATAAAAGGCCTATTGAATATTTGGTACTCAGAATTTTTCCAGAAGGGTAATCACGTTTATATCCAGTAGTGAACGCAACAAAGTAAATAACGGACCTTTGAGACTAGCAGTTTTACTGTAACCTTCGATTTTGTGGACGAGGTACACTGATATACACATGGATACATGAATGAATGTACAAAATGATGCTGGAAGCACAAGTGTCTTATGTTTCCATGCAGCGTGTGAATGAAACGAGGGCTCATCAGATTAGATGGAACCAAATCTCAACCATTACTAATAAATTAGCATGGCAAGGCAGGCTCTATAAACATCTGAAACAAAATAATGATTTTCTGCAGCTTGCCAGACAGCCGTTCCTGGTCCTGGTTGCATCCAATTTCCACAGTATCACATATCCTAATGAATTCCAGCTCAGCAGCTTCATCCCAGAGCCTCCCTTTGAAACAGCTTCATTCGAGTACAGTAACTTCAAGGTCTGCAACAGAATGTCCTGGGAGACTGGTTTGTTCCTCTGTGACTTTCTGGATCCTGTGAAATAGTAGATTGTTGTGTTTGTTTTTATGCTTCACTTATCTTGTGTGGTTTGAATTATTCATTGAATTGGAAAAGTCCTTTTCCTTTATTCCTTGCTTTTTACAGCCATTCACACATATACACATGCGCCCGCACACACTCATGCACTCCCACACATGGTATTTCTCTTTGGTGTCTGAATGCTGACAAATGCCAACCCTGAGATATTCAGCGTGGCACACATTCACACTTCATCTGACAGAGCAATAGACTGATGGATATGCTGCATGTATTTACCCTGATTTGGAAACAGAGCTGGCAGTGCTAAAACTTCCCTTCCCCACTTATAATTTGCAGCAATGCTTGGGCAAGGGCACTAAATGTTTCCTCAGTTTGTTGGCTTGTTTGACTTCTGTACTCTCAGGCAATTGCAATCTTGGCCCCTATGCTACCCCGGGCTGGTTTTTTATTTTTGCAAAAGAGACAAAGGGTGCAATCCAGAGTAACTACGGGGAGTCCTTGCTCCGGTGTAAGAACAATTTGCTCTGGACTGCAATATGAATTTCCCATATGTTTTCACTAGCTGGTGCAGTAACTACGGGTACACATAATGTCTCTTACGTGCTCCCGTAGTTACTCTGGATTGTAGGGTTAAGGGAAACCAAAAATAAAAGGGAAAAAAACAAATGTTGGGTCATGACACCACCACTCCCCACTGAGTGGCACTTCAGGACACTTGCTCTCTAACCACCCCCAGGTTACCAAAGTCCTCATGTACTGACTGACTACAAAGCAACATGTTCCAAAGGAACAAGATGCCTGGTGCCTGCCACCCCATGCTCTACTACCCAGTCCTACCCCAATCCCGTTACCCTTCATAGTTGCTACTTTCTCCTCCCCATGTGTTCCCTGGCACTGCCACCTCCATATTGGATTAGAAGCAGAAGCAGAGAGGCAATGTTAGTGATGGTGAGCAGTTGTGATTGAGATGGTGAGCACCAACCTTCTTAGCTGACTTCTCCTCCTTCACAAGTGAGGAAGAGGAGACAACAATGATAGCGCTTCTCTTCTGATTGCTATCCTCACTGTCCTGCTGCTATTTCCTCCAGTCCCTGTTATCCCCATTTATCTGTTTTCTTTCCCTAACTGTGCAACTGCATTGAAATAGCAAGACAGAGCAGAGCAGATCAAGGAAGCTGCAAAAAGTGGACATGGTGTGGTGTTTATCTATGCACTCCCCAGGCCCAGGCACGATGAACTGCCTGCACCTTCTTTCCTGAGCCTTGTGTTGAGACACTCCAGAGGTGGCTGATGGATGCAAGGCAGGGTGACCAGATGCCAAACCCAAAATCCCTGAACCCCAAGACCAAAATTCCTAATCCCAGGCCAAAATTCCTACTCACTGAAAAAAAATTGCCAAATTGCCAAAAAATGTATTTTTTGGTTTTTGTTTTTCTGTTTTTTGAAAACATAACTTTTGATAGGAAGGAGATATCTCCAAACTGATTTTTGCATTGGATTCTGCTCTTCAATACAAATGCAACAACATATGGCATGATGGGGTACTGTGCACTATCACAAAGTTTCAAAATGAAGCCAAAATGTAGGACAATGATGCCAAAATGTAGGACACCCGGACAGGAGGCTAAAAATCTGGACAAATCTGGGTTTTTCCAGTCATCTGGTCACCCTGATGCAAAGTGCTGCCGGAGAAGTGTTGCTCAGTGCATCCCATGGCTGGGTTAACTCTGGATAGCTCATAGTGTTAACTGATTAATTGAGAACAAACAAATAGTTGCAGAAATGGCATCTGACAGGTGCGTCAGAAGTAGCAAACTGAATTTCAGTAGATGATGCTTCTCAGTGTGCTTTGGGTGACAATTTTATGCCACACATCCCACTGGAAACTAGTCTTTTTGACCTAAAAATTAAATTAGGAATACTACACAGCCCTGAGACAGACAGAAAGAGAGGCAGACACATGGCAGATATAGCCTGAAAATGGATTCAAAGGCACTTTTGACTCTGACATACGAGACCTGCTTTGGAGAGATTCAGGCTAGTGATTAAGAAGATTTTCAGTTTGCTCTTCTGCATCAAACTGCCATGTTAATCTGGGTCTTTCTGACCAAATTTGCTGCCAGCAATTTTGGCATTGCTGTATCCTACTTCTTCCTATGTTCTAGTTAGCAATTATAGCCTGATTTGATAATGCACACTAATCTTGCAATGGAGAGCCACTAACGATGCATTGTTATTCAGGTCTACTCAAAAGTAAGTTCCATTGAGTTCAACGGGGCTTACTCTCAAGAGTTCTTCCAGTGACTTCTTGCGTTTAATGGGGCTTACTCTTAGGATTGCAGCCAAAATTCCACAGTGATCATTTAGAGTGGATATTATGGTCAAAATAAGGGAGTTTCTTCTTTGAATTTGGATATAATTTGTGTGTAATATAGAGGCAAAAAAAAATTGCCAGATAACATCATGTCTTAGATTGCAATCCTAAAGACACTTTCCTGGGAGTAAGACCCATTGAACACACTGGGGCTTACTTTTGAGTAGACATGGTTAGGATTGCACCCTTAATTTTAATTTCTGTGTTAAGAGTGCGCACATCTTCCAGCCAACATTCTCTGTCAATAAAATAGGCTGAGGGGAGGCAACTGTCAACTTTCCAACTATCAGCATTCCAGCTATCAATGATAAAATAGAAAGATGAGATGCTGGAAAGGGGTATGGTTTTTTTTTTAATGATGAATGTTGTTATAGTGTACCTCCAAAAGACACACTGTAGCAGTGCAGAGTTTGTCCTGCTTATGGAAAAGGTAAGGACTCCGCTGGGCAGTGGAGGGTGAAGCAAGTGTGGAGGGGCATTACAGAGCAGGGGAACACACGGATGAGTGTGGATTGGGCAGGGAGGTTGAAGAGGGATGGTGGAGGAATGATAGTGGAGGAGATATCCTATGCACTTTCCCAAGCTGAAAATCCCACAATGGTGTGTGTTGGATTTGTGCCAGCTTTGAAGATCACATGGATCCTAATAGCCCCATAGAGACTACATAGAGGTAAGGGGATGAAGATTCCTTAACATAGTGTTTCTCAAAGTGGGGGTCAGGACACCTTTGGGGGTCACCTGGAGCTTTCCTGGGGGTCACCTAAAGACCTCTGGTTGAGGGGGTCAGGTGGGAAAACCTGGCAGAAATGCTGGAGCCGTTGCGGTTGGAAGAAGCCACTGAGAAGCAGATCAGAAGGAGCCTTTGAGCTGGTATGAGACTGATGTGGAGCCTTGGGGGTGGGGAGGCGCCGGACACACTCATCACAGACAGCGGCCTTCTCCTCCTCCTCCCCCTCCTGCAGATCCTCAGTGTGCCTGCGGGCTGAGACTGTTAAGCGTGCAGAGGTGTGAGCGTGGAGTGAGCATGGCGCCAAAGCTCTGGTGGATGGGATATCTGGTGGGCGCCCTGCTTGTGCACCGACCCTTGTGCCCTGCTCTTTGTGCTCTACTCAAAAGTAAGCCCCCTAAATGTTGTTGTTGTTCATTATAAGTGAATGGGACTTACTCCCAGGAAAGTACCAGGATTGCCGTCTTAGAGCCCAGTTCTATGCATGTCTACTCAGAAGTCAGCCCCATGATAGTGAATGGGGCTACTCCCAGGAAACAGTGGCTGGCTCTGCTGCCTGAGAACCCAATCCTATGGAGGTCAACTCAGAAGTCAGTCCCATGATAGTGAATGGGGCTACTCCCAGGAAAGTGCTAGGATTGCAGCCTTAGAGCCCAATTCTATGCATGTGTACTCAGAAGTCATTCCCATTGAGTTAAGTGAGGTTTACTCCCTGGAAAGTGTGCATAGCACTGCAGCAGTAGCAATGAAAATAATTTTATGGTTGGGGGTCCCCACAACATGAGGAACTTATAAAGGGGTCACAGCATTAGAAAGATTGAGAACCACTGCCTTAACACAAGGAGACCTGCAACAGCCACAATTCCGATTCTGGATGCAGAAAAGGCTGAAATGGCCCCACTGCATTGTAGCATGAGAAATAGAATTGGGTTAGGCTGTTATTCTTGTTTTATTTTTACCTGTTGTTTGATACAGTGGTGCTTCCCCTTTTGTTCATTATTCTACAAATGAGGCCCAAATTTCACCCGTTCCAACATTAACATGGATTAAATTTAAGTGGCTGTACAACTCGTTGCCTCTTGCTCTTGAGCCCTCCAAGATTTATTTCTCTGTTATTTATAGTCATTTATAGTTTTAGATAAATAATGTTAAGTTATACTGATGATTCTGGAAAAAAGGATGCTCTTTACCCTGTGGATTAATTAGCTAATGCAGGTCTGAAGGTTGTCCAGCAGACAAACCAAAAGTGGCAATGTCCTAAAGGGCTCAGGATATACATAGTCCAATTTGTTTTCCATCACTAATCATCTTGTCGTACAATTTGAGATGTAAAGATGTCATTTTAAAAAAAAGTTGCGGTCAATATCAAGCAAGCAGTGAGTTCACATGAAATGATGAATTGGTGGCCTTGGTTATGGTTATTAGTTGGATGTTGTTTGTTGTTCCCATTAGAATTAATTCAAGTGCATGTTTTTTTCAGTCTTCCACTTAATACATTCATTGTTTCCAGTGATGGGCTCCAAAGAAATTAAGAACCGGTTCTCTGTCCATCTGGCAGCCACTTTTAAATGGCTATTTTTAAACTTTATATGTCCTATCTCTTGTTAACAACCGGTTCTGTAGAGTAGGTGCGAACCTGCTGGTGCCCACCACTGATTGTTTCCCTTCCTTGTTACATAGTGTCAAGGACCTGACTGCAATCGATAAGGTCCACTTCTATGCGAACACAATAATGCTATTGAAATGCATAAAGATAAACAATGTGTTGTTGTTTTTCAAGTATAGACATAATTCCTTTCACACAAGTGAAAACTCAAGCTTTTTCCTTTGGAACAGCAGCCTGCAAAGGAACTTTACAAACTACTGTGTCTACTCAGAAGTAGACTCCCATTATGTTCAGTGAGACTTAGGCTGCAATCCTTAAGCCACTTTCCAGGGAGTAAGACCCATTGAACACAATGGGGCTTGCTTTAGAGTAAACATGGTTAGTATTGTGGTTTTAGGCTCACTTTCCTGGAAGTAAGATCTACTGAGAACAAGGGGGATTACTTTGGAATAGGCATGGTTAGGATTGTGCTCTTACACCCAGAAAAATATGGATTGCAGGAATATGGATTGCAGCCTGAATGCCCTTTCCAAGCTCTGGCATTGCAATGATGTCATTTTCTGTTTGATGTCACTTCCAGCCATGACATCACTTCCAGGTTGATAACATCACTTCCAGAGGGTTCCAGACAGATTGGTATACTTCAAAGGGGGTACCAGGCTCGAGAAATGCTTGAGGACCACTGGTATAGATGATGTGCAAGATGCTCTATGAATTTCCCATGGTTGCCTGAGAAGCAAGGAGGAAACCTTTGAATACTTTTGCAGAGGACAGTCTTTTCATGTCCTTTAAATTCTTTAGTGTGAGTCTTCAGTGTGAGTTTGCTTGAGATGTGAATCCACTGAAGAAAAGATGGCAACATATGGGTTTATCGTGGTGCCATTTCCCAGCCCATCGTGGTGCATTGGTGGCAGTCTCATCACAAACGCTTTTTCGTATTTTGAGGCCAAAGTGGCATGTGGGCCATAAGTTTGTGATGAATTGAGGCTTTTAATGAGCAGCCTAGGTGATACTTGTGTTTTTCTGGAGTCTATCCATTTCCCCAGATTCTTAAGCACAGGAGTGTGCCTCTCAGAAGCATACAAAACAAACTACACTTGGTTTTCTTTAGAGTTAATCCTCAAAACAGCCAAGACTGTAATCACACAGAGCTTTAATTTATATGCAAATGTATCTGACAAATAACTCACTCTTAAGCCTTGTTACTGACACTGATCAGGAAGAATAGTGCTCACCAGCTAGTTCTTTTGTCTCACAAGTAGCCCTTTTCAGCGGCTCTATTTTTTGTATTCTAAATGGCCTAATTATGCATATCCATTTCACATGTAGAGCAATTGAAAGCATTAAGGTTCTTGAAAGCACTATTCATATGTTCATGGGAGACTGCTTGAAAAGTAACTGAAGGAACATGTCTCTACCCCATGGACCCATCAGTGTGAGATAGTTGATCAAGGCTGCAATCCGAAAAAAAAAACTTTCCTGGGAGTAAGAGCCATTGAACACAATGGGGCTGACTTTTGAGTAGACATGGTTAGGATTGTGCTCTTGGAGTCCTATCCAAATTTCAATTCGGGGTCAATTTAGTGTCTTATCCAAATTTCCAGCACTGACGCAGTGCACACCGTGCATATACTGCATGAACTGCATTGAGGATGGCAGTTCACAGATATCTCCTCAATATCCCCCCATGAGCACCATTCACCCAATGCACCCTCTCTCTCTGCACATCAGACACCAGGTACCAAACTGGCTGGATGTTGATCAGTCAGTCTTCAATGTTAAGTATAGGACAAAAATATATTGCACCCCTTTTCACTCCCTTAAAATTTAAATTTCTCAACATCAGTTCTTGGTGGGTATTCATGTCACAGAAGGAACACCCTCCCCAAATTTCATACTTCTAGGTCCAGGGGTAGGGACAGGGAACTCAGCAATCACTTGTCAAGATTTGCATCTGTCCTTTCAGGGTATGAACAAAAAGAAAAGGATTATGGTATCCGTAAAGTATTGTCTGATACTTGTGTCAGGACTTCAGATCAGGGTGACCATACAGAATGGAGGACTGAGTGCCTCTACCTTTAACCATTGCATAGAAGAGAGAATTGAGGCAGGTTTAGCTCAACATGGAAGGGTTGCACCTGCCCAAATTCCCACTTCTATGCAATGCTTAAAGGTAGAGGCACTCTGTCCTCAATTCTATATGGTCACCCTGCTTCAGATGTAAACTTAGGGCCTGATCCTGAGTTTCCCCATTGCCCAAAGGGCCAATGGCGCCAAAATGGTCACCACTGGTTCTAGTAGGGCCAGGGAAGCATACTCTTGACAGGGAGGAAACTCCAGTCACCATACCCCATGTCAAGCCAACGGTGGCCAGCACTATGGGTCTAGTCAGATATCTAGCTGCTCTTGAACTGATAACAGTATAATAGACCTCTATATGATTCAGTGGTTCAGAAGGTAATTCAGGATTAGGTGTCAGCCTCCGCCAACATCTCTGTCCCATCACAGCACAATCTTCCTTTTGGGCCAGCCTCCCACCATCCATTTCTGCTGACCCATGTGTTCTCCCACTCTGAATTGCCTTGCTGCCAACCAAAGCTTACCATTCAGGGCTCCTAAAGTGTGAATTATCAACACTGAGGCATTGCACTCATTGCACTGAGGCTGAAAGTGCAATCCTAACCATTTTAGGCACGTGCAACTTACCCGTTTTCCTGTTCCTGTGGTGGCATGGAAAGGCCAGCGCACATCCATGCACCAGTCTAACACGCCTGTGTCAAGACTTGCCTTACAGCACTTTTGTGACACAACTAGGCAAGGGACTTCTGCCAGCCTAACTGGGGGTTGCACTGTCAGTCTTCTATACCTTTCATTGGTCTAACAACCAATGAATTCATGGGGTGTAAAGGTGCTACCTCATTTTTATACAAATTAACAGAATTATAAATGGAATGGGAAATGCCTCATATAAAGAAATGCTCCGCAGATCTAAAGTTCCCTAATAATTAAAAATGTGACAAGGAAAGTAGAAATCCAATGGTAAAAAAACTGAACTATCTTTCAGCATTAGGGAACTTTTGAGTTATTTATTTCAATTCAAACTAAATTATTGTTATTTATTTCAATTCAAACTAAATTATATTTCCATCTCAAATGTTGTTGGAATACATGCTGTGTAATGGGATCATATTATCATTGTTGATGTTCTTGTTACAAGATGCAAGAAGCTGGGATGAAAGTAATGAAGCATACCAAAGACAAGCACACCTAGTCCTGAGTTTATTGAGCTTAGTTAGCCAGAGGATAGTTTAGCACTTAGAAAAAAAATTAATTGAATGATCAAATCTTTAAAGTGAAGGAGATAGAAGCTTTCATCCAGGATGTTCCAGATCCACAGTTTTCAATCTGAGGAAAAGAAGGAGTTCCTTATGCCCTGTTTACTACCTCTAAAATAGAATTAGACCATTAAAGCACATGAAAGACAGTGATGTTTCCTGAGCAGGAATGCAGAACTCTGCAAATTATAGGTTGAACTCTCTTATTAATGTAGCTGCTAAATAATTTCTGCCATCCTTTCAAACCAGATAAGCAAAGGTATTTCAATCCTGTTCATTGGTTTTTGGACTTGGTTGCTACTGAGCAGACTATTCCAGGCTCCTATTTAATACAAGGATAGCAAGAGAACGAGGGTTGCCATAATTCTGTTTCACAAAACTGGTACGGGAGCCAGGATGTGAATGCAATTCCCAAAAAACCAGGACAGTTCTGGTTTTCTGGGATATATGGTGATCCTAAACAGAACAGTTTAGTATTCTATTTCTGATCCTGTCACTCAAGATACAGATGGTTTTAACAAGATTTGTGGGAATACCTAGAAATCCTCTTAAATTTCAGCTATCCACATTATCAGCTGAAACTGATAATGTATCTGGCAACTAGTCCCCTACATCACCTTCATTCCCAGTTTAATGTGGAATCCAGCCAAGGCTGCCTCCAATTCTATCTTAAATGGCGATTGAACCCTTTATCTATGTCAGGAGGAAATTCTTCTCCATCAAGAGCAGGATTATCCAAACACCAGCCCTGGGGCCAGATGCGGCCCTCGGCAAGCCTCAAGAGCCCTCTTTCTGGCACCTTGGCAAGCCCTGTAATCCACTCCAGTACATTCTTACATGTAAATTTATGTAAATGTATGCAAATTTGAAATGTTAAATAGTTATTTTGGCCCCTGATACAGTGTCAAGAGAGATGATGTGGTCCTCCTGCCAAAAAGTTTGGAGACCCCTGGAGGATTAAAATTGGATGCAAAAATATTAGACTGGCTCTTTCCAAGATGATGCGGTGGTGTTTCTATCAGGATCAGAAGAGTCAGTCCCATAATTTATGAAATTAATAAAATTATTTGGCCATTTCAAAAGGCTACTCTTCTGCCTATCAGATTTAAGGGTCCAAGCCAGGTGCAATGTCTCTTGGGAAGCGTCCATTGGAAAACAGACCACATCTAATGTTTAAGTCTAGCTCCCAAAAGGGTTTGATAGACCGTCAGGTTGAACCTTGATAATCCATTGTCTCAAATTGAACTGGATTTGAACAAGCGGTCTGGTATTGCCTTTTTTAAAGAATAGGGCAAAATCAATATTTCACAGATAAATATATAGCTTGATTTATGTACCATGAGGCTATCACATTGCTATTGCAAGAAAACAGAGCAGCTGTTTCCTAAGTTCCTGTTTATACAGAGCAAATCTTTTACACATAGTTTGCAAACCCTAGCCTAAAGGAGTGATCAAGTTAAATTCCATGACCATTCCATTCCATGTGTGACCATGCTCCTTACTGGTAGACCAATAACAATAACGTGGCATATACGGGGGGAGAGTGTCTTACAACCCCCATGAGCCTCTGCATAACCCCTGGAGCCATCTATGGGGCAGGGTGACCAGATGCCTGAACCTATAAAGGAGGGACAGGTCTTGGCCTTTCTGGTGAACAATGGCACGCTTGCCTACTCATGCGTAAAGCTGCAATATTGGGCACTTTCACTTTCCCATAGAGTTCAATGCATATTTTTGATTTTTGGATTTTTGGCCATAACGTTTGATAGGAAGGAGATATTTCAGAAGCGACTTTGTATTGCATTCTGCTCTTCAATACAAATCCAACAATATATGGTGGGGCTCATTGCAAAGTTCCAAAATGAAGCCAAAATGGAGGACAAAGAAGCTTTTCAGGAGGACACCTGGACAGAAGGCTAAAAAAGAGGTCAAATCCAGAAAAATCAGGTCATATGGTCACCCTGTCTGTGAGTCTTCTCAGACATATACCACCTAATTTGGTGATATGTCCACGCAGGGAAAAGGGATGGAGAGGTTTTAAAGCAGTGTTTCTCAAAGTGGGGGTCAGGACCCCTTTGGGGGTCACCTGGAGCTTTCCTGGGGGTCGCCTAAAGACCCCTGGTGCAGGGGGCTAGGTGGGAAGACCTGGCAGAAATGCTGGAGCCGCTATGGTTGGAAGAAGCCACTGAGAAGTGGTTCAGAAAGAGCCTCTGAGCTGCTGTGAGACCGATGTGGAGCCTTGGGGGCAGGGAGGCGCCTGACACACTCATCACAGATGGCAGCCTCCTCCTCCCCCCTTGCATATCCTCAATGGACCTGCCGGCTGAGAGTGTTAAGCGTGCTGAGGTGTGAGCATGGCACCAGAGCTCTGGCAGGTGGGCTGTCTGGTGGGCACCCCGCTTGTGCACCGACCATTGTGCCCTACTCCTTGTGCTCTACTCAAAAGTAAGCCCCCTCAATGTTGTTGTTGTTCATGACAAGTGAATGGGACTTACTCCCAGGAAAGTGCTAGGTTTGCAGCCTCAGAGCCCAGTTCTGTACATGTCCACTCGGAAGTCTGTCCCATGATAGTGAATGGGACTTACTCCCAGGAAACAGTGGCTTACTCTGCTGCCTGAGATCCCAATCCTATGGAGGTCAACTCAGAAGTCAGTCCCATGATAGTGAATGGGGCTACTCCCAGGAAAGTGCTAGGATTGCAGCCTTAGAGCCCAATTCTATGCATGTGTACTCAGAAGTCATTCCCATTGAGTTCAGTGAGGAAAGTGTACATAGCACTGCAGCAGTAGCAACGAAAATAATTTTATGATTGGGGGTCCCCACAACATGAGGCACTTATAAAGGGGTCACGGCTTTAGGAAGATTGAGAACCACTGTTTTAAAGAGACAGAATAAGATCCAGCAGACACCACTGCCATCAGATCCACCCTTCCATCCTGCTCCTCTTCCTCCACCTCACCAGCCAGAAACAGCCTGTTCCTCCCACTTCCCACCCCATCTCTCCCACCATCTTCCCCCAACGTTGCCTTACCTGGAACTGGTAGATGGTGTCTTCACCATCAGTGATCACAGACAGTTGTCAGCTGCACATTATCACATTTTCTGGGAGGTTGTGGATAATTTTTAGATTTGAATTGTCCCAAACATGTGCTTTTGATTAACTCTTTCTGTAAAATCTTAATTCATTTTTTGAACCAATATAATGTCGTGTTTGGGGAGAGGAGAGAAATTGCTCTAAAAATTTTGAGTCCTAACCAATTTAGAGCGCCTGCCTTGACATGTTTCACTTGTGAAAATCTGCAGGGATAAAATTTAATCTGAAACGGAGTAAGAGAGTAATAAAAATTCTCATGCCAAAGAAAACGGTAGAATGTGGAATTTATTTTACAAATGAACAGCAGCAAAAAGTACCATTTCTGTGGGCTTTTAAAAATCACTGCTATCAGTACTTAAAACGATCCTCATAAAAATGACACTAATGCAGCCATTTACATGATAATCCATGCGATCCATTATTAGAGAAGCATGTGTGAAGAAATGAGGGGCTGCGTTTCCGTCAGAAATAAATGTGCCTATCGCAAGTTGCAAGTGTTGAGTGAAGTTGAACAGATGATTGCAAGCTTCTTGGAACCAAATTTGAAGGTTTCCAGAGTGGTTTCGGATGGTAAACACACCTCTCCGCTGAAACACCTTGGACAATGTCAAAGAATCTACATTGTCCAGTAAGACGATATTTCAAATTGCATCTTTCCCTACGTGCCTATCCCATTAGCACAGCTGCCTTGTCATTCACCCTTCTATAATGATCATTTTGGGGAGCATTTACATCCTGGGTTTGGCCGGCTGCTGGCTGCTTACTCAGTGGCAAGATTATTGATTGCAAGCACTTATTAAGAAAGCATGAGGCAATAAGCCATGAGAGCTGTTGATAATTCAGACGGCAAAGCTGGCAATTATATAGAGATCAGAGGGATTATTACACATGGGGCCTTAATAAATATGAGTGATTGCTGTTGCAGTGGTGTGATGACTTAGAATTAAACTGTATTATTATTGATTTTTTATTTTTATTGCATTTTAAATCTACATCTTTTTTAATGCAAACACTGTTTACCCTAACTTTCCGCCAGAATCTGCTACCGCTGCATCCTGATTTATGAGTGCATCCTGAAGTTACAGTGTTTCCACCCTTCAATATATTTGTGTGTATATTGCTTAGAGAATGTGACACTATAGGATTTGATTGATTTAAGGACTGGCGTCTCCCTTTGTTGACATTATTGCATTGCCTTTAGGAGGCATTCTAAAATTATAAAAAGAAAATAAATGTTTGGAAGAAACTGCTTTGACAAAATCACTGCTGTTTACTTTTCTTTGTGCGGTGACCTTATCTCTCTCTCTCTCTCTCTCCCTCTCTCTCTCTCTCTCTCTCTCTCTCTTAGAAAGAAAGAAAGAAAGAAAGAAAGAAAGAAAGAAAGAAAGAAAGAAAGAAAGAAAGAAAGAAAGAAAGAAAGAAAGAAAGAAAGAAAGAAAGAAAGGTGCACAAGCATATGCCAACTTTTCCACACCATTAGCAAGAAATGCTGGCAGAGTCAGGCCAGTCTAAATCGGTTAGGACCTTGCACTCTATCCCTACACAAAAGGAATTGTCTTTCCTGGAATTCATACTATTGTATGTCGTCAAACCAAAACGCAAACCAGAACACAGGAAGATCCAAATGGAACAATGCCAAAAATAGCTTCCAATAACTAGCAAGTAAGATCAACCAGATTAACCCAGAATTTAGAACCAATTAAGAAAGTGTCATGTCCTGTTTAGACCTACATGCCTACACAGACGCTCCTGCAAAGGACTACTGTGTGAATGCAAAAGCACTAAAGTAATTCTGTCTCAGACATCCATAATTCAGACATCCCAAACTCAGGGAGTGCAATAGTGTATTTTTTTATTGTAGAGTGGTACCTTGAATAAAGAGCGTCTTGAATAAAGAGCGTTTTTGTATAAAAAGCAAAATTTTCTCAGAAATTTTGACTTGCTTAAAGAGCACTGTCTTGAATAAAGAGCACTTCTGAGGAAGTTTGGAACAAGCTTCCATGGCAAGGGAACTCACAGGCAGGACAAGGAGACTAGCTTGAGCTACAGTGGGGCCCTGGGCAAAGTTTGGAATAGGCTTCCATTGCCAAGGGAACTCATGGGACGTCCGGGGGGGGGGGAATGAAGTATTTTCTTTATTGCAGTGTTGTGTGTTACTGTATATTACAGTGCTTTGTACAGTGTTATATTGCAGTGTTTGTAATCATTTTTATAAACAGTTAATATTTTATATGAATATTTTTTAGGTTGTGGAACCAGTCGTCTGAGTTTCCATTATTTCCTATGGGAAAATCTGTTTCACTTAAAGAACGTTTCATTTAAAGAGCATGCCTCCAGAACGAATTAAGCTCTTTAAGTGAGGCACCACTGTACATGCATCCATCAATCTCAAAAGACTATGGTATCGTGCTCGACGCTGTATGCGAAGCACAAGGCCTGGGTAGATTAATATAGAGGATAGGCTGTTACCCAAGCAGCAAATCCCCCTTTCCACGCCACTGAAATAGTCCAATGGAATGGCGGAGCCAATACGATTAGTTCCAGCTGTGTCGCAGAGCTGGGCTAAGGACAGAGCTCACCCTGTCTTGTGGGGACCTGTGTCTCGAACCCTGGCCTGCTTGTTAACAGGCAAAGTATCTTAAGCATTTGCACCACCCACAGCCCACAATTGTGTATTTAAGAAATACTTCAAAAATATAATCACCACTATCTGATTTTCAGATAGTTCAAATAACTTTCAAACCAATAGATCCTATCCTACAATCTAGAGTAACTACGGAGTCATGTAAGAGACATTTATGTTGACTTGTTATGGCATCATCTAGTGAAAACCTGTGGGAAATTCATATTGCAATCCAGAGTAAATTGTTCTTACATTGGAGCAAGGACTCCCTGTAGTTACTCTGGATTGCGCCCTTCATATCTTCCCCCACCCCGATCCAATATTCAGAGAGAACAAGAGTATTTCCAGAACAATGGTATACATATCTTTTCAGCAGTAAATGGATCCCATGAGATTCCCTTCTGGATCAGGCTGTCAGGTAGCAAAGTCCTTACAGCATTGAATAGTCCCCACCTCTCTCTCTCTCTCTCTCTCTCTCTCTCTCTCTCTCTCTCGCTGTCTATTTGTGTCTGTTCCCAGACTTGCACACACTGCTCATTCTTTTTTCTTATTTAAACTTTTCCAGATCTGCACACACAAAGACACAAGCACAGTATATGTGTATTTATGTGTGCATGTGAGAGAGAGGGAGGGAGGCTAAAAAGAACAAATAATTGATAGCAAATTATAGTAATAAAATTCATCTCTCTATATATAAAATTGAAAAGTATTGACTCACTCACTGATGCGATTCAAACTGGAAGGGGGTAAAAGGGGTGCAAGGCATTTCCATCCCTATACTTTACATTGAAGAATCCCTGAATGATAAACACCCTGCCCCAACCTCTGGACCTATAAGCATGAAATTCAGGGAGGGTATTCCTTCCATGACAGGAGCACCCACTAAGAACCAATTTATAGAAATTTAATCACTGTGGGGGTGGAAAGGGGTGCAATGTGTTTTCATCCATATATTTAACATTGAAGACCAACCTCCACCACCCCTGGACCTAGAAGCATGAAATTTGGGGGATGTACTCCTATTGTGATACAAGTACCCAAAAGAACCATTTTGGTGCCTGCTGGTGTCTGGTGCACAGGGGCGGGATGGTGCATGGGGGGATGGTGCATGGGGTGGTGGTGCACAGGGGAAGGTGCATGGGGGGATGGTGCACAGACCTGTCTGCTGCTCTGTGTCCTCTGCACATATATTCCTGGATTTTACTCCTGCAATGGTGGGTAAGTGTCAATATTAATATATTATTAATGTATTATATTATAATCAGAGGTGGGCAGATACTGGTACGGGCAGTGATGGGCTTCAAAAAATTTAAGAACCGGTTCTCTGCCCATCTGGCAGCCACTTTTAAATGGCTATTTTTAAACTTTATATGTCCTATGTCTTGTTAAGAACTGGTTCTATAGAGTAGGTGCGAACCTGCTAGAGCCCACCACTGGGTATGGGCCTACTCGCCCGTACCGGGTCTTCCACCAGGGCGGACGATAGCGAGCCGGCAAGACCCGCAGCTGCAAGAGCCGCGGGGACCGGTTCGCTGGCGACCGCCACATCTCCTGAAGCTTGGCTTCAGGAGACGCAGTGCGCTACTGCATCTCCTGAGGCCGAGCTCCAAGAGACTGAGTACGCATGCGTCCAGCTGAGTCTCCTGGCCGGCAGGGAGGCGAAGGAGGGGAGAGCGCAGCGACACCACGCTCTCCCTGCCTCTGCTAGCCGGCAGAGGGGCGAAGGAGGGGAGAGCACAGCAACACCACGCTCTCCCTGCCTCTGCTGGCTGGCTGGGGAGGCTGAGAGCCGCATCCTGTGCAGGTCTACTCAGAAGTACGTCCCAGTATAGTCAATGGGACTTACTCTCAGGCAGGTGTGGAGAGGACTGCAGCCTCAGAGCCCCAGCCAAAGTAGGTCTACTATGAAGTAAGTCCCAGTATAGTCAATGGGACTTACTCCCAGGCAGGTGTGGAGAGAACTGCAGCCTCAGAGCCCCAGCCAAAGTAGGTCTACTCAGAAGTAAGTCCCAATATAGTCAATGGGACTTACTGCCAAGCAGATGTGGTGAGGACTGCAGCCTCAGAGACCCATCCTAAGCAGGTCTACTCAGAAATAAGTCCCAGTATAGTCAATGGGACCCATCCTAAGCAGATCTACTCAGATGTAAGTCCCAGTATAGTCAATGGGACTTACTCCCAGGAAACTGTGGAGAGGATTGCAGCCTCAGAGCACCATCCTATGCAGGTCTACTCTGAAGTAAGTAATTAAAAAAAGTTTATTTTTAAATTAAAAACCGCCCCTGGCCTCGCCCCTGACCCTGGCCCCGCCCACTTCGGGAGAACCAGTTCTTGGGCCAGGCTGTGCCCACCTCTGATTATAATATATAGTATATTAGTATATTTTTTAATACATTAATATAGTATCATATAATATGAAGTATATTAATAACAACAACTGCCCATTTACAAAAAGCAGTGCTTCTGGGAACGTCACACATATTGAGACAATTCCCCAAATCCAGAGTAACTACAGGAGCATGTAAGAGACTTTATGTGCACCCATAGTTACTGCACCACCTAGTAAAAACCTATGGGAAATTCATATTGGAATCCAGAGTAAGTTGTTCTTACACCAGAGCAAAGACTCCCCATAGTTACTCTGGATTAATATCTTTGTAATTCCTAGTTCCTTGGATAGAAACCAAATTACAATAGAGCTAATTCCAGTCAAACACCTGGCTGCTGTGATTTACAACATAATAATAATGTTGAATGTGATAATATTTACTACGCACTTTTTGCACAATCCTAACCATGTCTACTCAAAAGTAAGTCCCATTGTGTTCAATGGATCCTACTCCCAGGAAAGTGTCTTTAGGATTGTTGCCTTTGAAAGATACTATAGACATGCTAAGTGCTTTACTCATAATTAGGTTTCCCAACAGGATATATGTAATTTCAGTGTCCATGATTGCAGGGCCGGATTTAGGTTTGATGAGGCCCTAAGCTATTGAAAGTAATGGAGCCCTTTATATGTCCAGCTGTCCTTTGTCAACAACAAATTGTCACTGTTTTTTGTGTTGAATGTATGCTATATGGCAATTTATGGACCTAATAGTTATCTAAAGCCATTTGCACATAACTAGGGGCGCAATCCAGAGTAACTATGGGGAGTCCTTGCTCCGGAGTAAGAGCAATTTGCTCTGGATTGCAGTATGAGTTTCCCATAGGTTTTCACTGGGTGGTACAGTAACTACGGGTGCACGTAATGTCTCTTACGTGCTCCCGTAGTTACTCTGGATTGTAGAGAAAATATGTATTTTATCAAAATAATTGTTGAACTGAAATACAGTTAAGAAGAAGTATATTAATAGTCTACAAGTACAAGTGCTTTATTATGGTCAAAGACCAGCCATTTCCAATAAGAAAGTAACTTAAAATAAATGAGTACAAGATAAAACAGATATTAATAGTGAAATACAATTAATTTGGGGGGGGGGCAAGAGAGTGGGGCCCTACGCTATAGCTTGTTTAGCTTATACCTAAATCCGGCACTGCATGATTATCTGGTTTTATTATTGTATTGGCTACTGTATTATTGGATACTGTATTATCTGGCCAGCTATTGTATTATCTGGCTGTATTATTAAGAATCATCTGGCTTTCTGATCAGAAACCAGAGGGATTTTTTGTTTTGTTTTTCCTTTTGGATGCTGTCTGTGCTGAATACATCCCTAATCGGAAGGAACCTACCACTTTGATTACGCCCATGGATCACAAAGAATAGAAGATCTACCTTTTTCTTTCTCAGAAAGTCTTTATACGTGGCAGTCTATGGACAAATGGGTCCTTGTATTGCCATTGTATCATTGTGAAACGCAGAGCATGAAGTCAGACGTTCACATGAGTTACAAATAGATTTAAAAGATTGACAGAACGGCCCATTTTGCAGAGCCATTGGAGAGATAACGATCTGAGCTTGTCACTTTTAATATCAAGCAGTCTGAGGCTGTGACAGTTGACCTGCTTTGAGCACTTCAGTATCTTCATATTATTTGAAGCTATTGGGTGACCGTTCTTTTTGTTAAATGGGTTGACTGGTCAGATTCCCAAAATAATAATTTTTTTAAAAATGAACCACAATTTTAATAAAAAGCCACAACTTGATTTAGCGACAATAGGAGCTGCCGTGCTGTTACACCACCCGGAAAATCTCACCGCTTGGGATAGTAAGATGCATGTAACAATATTTGTATTGGGTATTCTGTATTGTGTATGATTTGGAGAAAAGATGTAAACCATTGGGGTTCTTGGTGCCTGAATACTAAGTACAAAGCCGGCTCTCAAGCAAACTGCACCAAGAGATACAACAGCTTGTACTGAGCAGGTGGCCACAGCGTGAGATTCTGCTGCTAAAATATGAATAGCTTTTCCTTAAAGGTGGATTTATTGGGAGACGGTTGAGGGAAAGCCATGGGAGGTGTGCCATTGCATGAAAGGAACGGGCTCAGCTGGATTTTTTCCCCCTTTATTGCTTTTCTTGAGCGCCTCTGAAGTGATACCCCTAAAAAGTCACACTGCTCCATGTAGTGTTAAACAACTAATAAAATGGCTCTATTATACGATATTAAATTGTTAAACAATGGAGCACAAAATCAATAAGCACTTAGCACCCGCTGTTTTGATTACAACATGCAAGAGGCGCTGCAGCTCTTTAGCTCAGAAGTGTTCCGTTTTTCTTGAGGACAGAAGAGGTCGTGATTAATGTTGACTTTAATATGACGGCAGTGCTATTAAACATATCTTTAAATGTAGCACGATCAACTAGAGTCCAATTTCATGGCCGGGAATTGGAGCATGTGACCCGTTCATAAAGTTCAAACGTCAACTCTTTGGTTGAGGTTTCCAAAAGTTTTATGGGAACCGCAGGCCTAGCATTTGAAAAAGTGACGGGAAACGTGAGTTGTGAGCTGGGGCCTTCTTTCTTTGCTGCAATGTCTTCATGATGGCACCGCACCAATTCTGTGCAGAGAAGTCAGTGGTGAAGCTTGTGAATCTCCTCTCAGTAGGCTTAGCAAAAGTGGCATGGAGTAGTTGTGGATAATAATAATAATAATAATAATAATAATAATAATAATAATAATAATAATAATAATAACTAGGCATTTATATACTGCTTTTCTGGACATTTTGGATTACTCCTCAGTCTCAAAGCGGATTTAATCCCTCTGGATTCTTCCAGAGGGATGGAAATCTCTGAAGTCATCACAATGCAATGATATCATTGTTGCATGCAGTGGCGTAATAGGGCATCTTTTTCAGATTCTTGCTTTTCAGATTCTTGGCCATGAATTGGACATCATCCCCTAGAACTGCATGACCCAGAAGAAAATGCACTAACATAATGATATAATCATTTTGGTTTACAACATGATCAGAGGGACTGTGTGATGCTCTGAGTGGCCAGTGGCTTCCCCCCAACCCTGCTGGCATAAAAACAAAAAAGTGGTTGGCTGCTTTAAGTGGCTCACAACTGCTCCAAGTGCTCACGAAGAAGGGTGCAGGAGAAAGTACGGCAGCAGTGAGGAAGCACTGCACTTCCTTGCCATAGGCAGGGAGATGTAGTGGGCAAGTGGGCTCTGGCTCCACACTGGGATCCACCATCGGGGATGTGGGTTTGCACCTTTTCAAGGAATTATACCTAGGGTAACGAACCCCCCTGTTGCCCTTAGTTATGCCACTGATTACATGAAAACTTCCAGTTAAGAGTACAGATTACAGTGTCAGAGAAATCTTTTCCTGGTGCTTCAGGTCCTATTGCACATTTACAGAGGCAGGGCTAAGGAGATGGGGACGGGATGAGACAAAATCCCTGGGGCCTGGACTTCCAGGAGACCCAGGCCATGGCAAACAAAACTACAGGTTAATACCTTGTTATCCACCAGGGTTCCGTTCTGGAACACCACCATCCCACCATGGATTTTAAAAAATACCTCTTCTGAAACTTAGAGGAGCCTTGGAAAGGGGCTTGTTTCAGCTAGAAAGTAGACCTTTCCCTTGCCTGGATCAGCCAAAAATGCAATACAATTGGAAGTAATTATCACTTTTATTCTTTTATATCACTAAATATTCTTTGGCACTGGGCTGTGGGTGGCGCAAGCGCTTAAGATGCTGTGCCTGTTAACCAGCAGGCCAGGGTTTGAGACCCGGGTCAGCCCCACAAGACAGGGTGAGCTCCTGTCCTTAGCCCAGCTCTGCAATGCCAGCTGGATCCAATCGTATTGGCTCTGCCTTTCCATTGGACTAATTCAGTGGCGTGGAGAGGGGGGATTTGCTGCTTGGATAACAGCATATCCTCCATAACAATCTAAACCAGGCTTTCGTGCTTCGCATGCAGCGTATGCAGCACCAAGTACGATACCATAGTCTTTCAAGACTGACGGAGGCCTGCATTCTTTGGCTGCTTCAGGGAGAAGGGAGTGGTCTGCTTCCCATCTAAAATGGTGCTGTTCTAAGCCTCAGAGAGAGGGGGGGATTTATTATGGGAGAGGGATATTGATTGATTGATTGATTGATTGATTGATTGATTGATTGATTGATTGATTGATTGATTGATTGATTGACTGCCTACCTGCTGTGTTACCAGGGTAAATTGGCAGGCTCTTTTAAACAGCTGCCCAATCTTTTAATTGCTTTTGTTTAATGCAAAAATTGGCATCCATAGAGGTTACTGGAACAGAACCTTTGTAGATGCCAAGATGTACCACCAAAATGAGGACATGATGATGTTGACCATGACACCAGGTTGTTGCCAGCTATCAACCCATCCCCTCCACTGTGCCAAGTGCCACCATATAGTCTTCTAAATGTGGAAACCTGTGGTGATATGGAGCCTTGAAAAAAAGCAATGTGCAGAGTGACTGCATATTTTTGAAAGGAAAAAGGAACATGGACCAAGTGGCAATTTCTTTTCATTGTGTAACATCCCCATAAAACTGTTCGGATTCCATGTTGTGTACTCGAGATCATAAACACCTCATCAAGCCCTCAATCTGCCTTTAATGTGACTATGAGCTCCTTCTCAGGAACCGTTGGTACTCTACAGAAGGGCTACAAGTAGAAACGCAAGGTGTGTATTAGTAAACTTTCAAGCATATGAATCAGGGCATACCTTCCCTCAACTCTGCAGGAACAGATGGACTGGAGAATGCAACACATCAGTTATTTATGAGCAACTGTCGCAGCTCTTCACTTAAATAAAACAACACACAGCATGAAAGAGATGGGCTGATACATCACTCCAATGCCCTCCACTGCTGAATCCTATCACTGGTTATGAAAAATTACCCTGCATAGGATGAAGGGGTCGCTCACTTGCTTTTCTGATGTGATTGTTCTAACATAATCTGAGCACTGATATGTTTTATCAGGAGGACTCTGGGATGACTGTATGTTCTCAGTCAACAACTCTAGCTGAATGTTATGAGTTGGAGGTCCAAGCGACAATGCTAGGGCCAATCCAAGACTTCTTAATACCCAAAGGTGGCCCTTCTTGCCCAGTGACGTCCCAGCAGAGACCAAGACCTTGTCCAAGACCTTGTCCTCCTTTTCGGTTCAGGCATCTGGTCACCCTGTGTCCCACCTTCTGTTTCTCTCACTCTCCAATGTTCAAAGTTCTGCACTCTCCTTCCCACTACATTTCCTCCTCCTCACCATCCCATTTTTCCAGTTCAAGGAATGGAAGGAGGAAGAGAACTGTGGAGGTAGGAAGACAGTAATGGGTGCTCCCCACCAAGCTGCTACCTAGTAGTATAACTAAATGGAAGGGCAAAACGGTGAGCATGGCAATGTGTCTCACATCCTACTCACTGTTGGAGCCATTCTGGAAAGCAATGGCCAGAGGTCTTTTTGAGAGGGAATGCACCAGAACAGAGTGCCAGAACCTCTGTGTGAGTACTAGCACTTCTGTGGGTGCATTTGGTGGTCCCCAAGAAGATATGCCTATGATTGCAAATACCAATTTCGGCAGGTGAGTTCCATCATCTATTTTCCAGAAAAATAGCACTGGCAATGGCAATGATAGAGATTACAATAATGATAGAGATGCCATTGGGTTTGTGAAGAACCTGCACATTGCCAATACTGCCCAGAATAGCTCTGACAGAAAATGCAAAGGGCTGTAAATCTATACCCATCAAGTGTGGCTGGACTACTGAACCCTCAAGACGGTGACAATGACAGTGGCCAATTCACATGGGGGCAGCAGGAGAGCACAATGATAGGGTCTAAGTGCAGGCTTTTGCCCCAGGAACTCCTGCAACCCTGCACTGTATTGACTGCTGAGGCAACAATCATACAGAGCAAACTCCTCTTAATTGAGCATTGAATAATAGTAAGTCCTTGTTCTAGAACCTCGATCATGAGTTAAAATGTTCTAAGTCCAATAACATTGACTTTAATGCATTTTTTTTCACATTTGGAAAAAAGAAGATGTTCATATCTTGCAGGGACATTTGCTATGAAAGTTCACATCTTGAAAGGTTGATGACTTACTGTATTTAATTCAAAGTCATATATTTGAGAGTGCTGCGGTGTCTCCATGGTTAAATACTATTTGCTTGTCAATCTGAAGATTAGCAGGTTGGCAGTTCAACACCCAAGTACTGCACAACAGAATGAGCTCCCGTTATTTGCCCAGCTCCTGCCAACCTAGTCATTTGAAAGCAGGTAAATGGGAATAAATAATAGGTATCACTTCGGTAGGAAGGTAACAGCATTCCTTGCACTTGGGCAAATGCCATGATTGTGGAGGCATCTTTGGACAATGTTGGCTCTTCAGCCTTGTTTCAGGGATGAGCACTGCTCTTAGAGTTGGTCACGACTAGCAGGACATCCTGCCTGGACACCTTTACCTTTATGTATATTTGAAGTCTGTTGGATGAAAAGGAACAACTCCTGTAGTTTGGGCTAATGTGTCTAAAATAAAGTCAGTAAAGTATTACAAAAATTTAACCAGTGCAAGTCCAATTTCAATGTCCATCAAGGCAAAATATTTCATGTTCTGTTAAAGTTAAGCTGTAAGAAAAAAAACTCCAAGTAGCTCAAAATAAACATACTTTACTACTTCATTGTTGATAGAGAATTGCTGTAGGAATAGAATAGATGTACTGCTGCTGATGGATGAATGGATTTCATGGACAGTACATCTATTATAGATAGACAATAGCTGCCCCAGACAGGGAGATGGACCCTAAATCCACATCTAGCAGATGGCTGTCTCAGAATGATGTTTCTTTTCTTTTTTTAAAGAGGCAAAGACTGCTTCAAGAGGATGTCTCTGCAATTTTAGCTGCTGAACTTCACAGGGGCTTCTAGCAGGTTTAAAGGTGTCAAAAATAAAGAAAAGATATTAAAAGGGGAGAGTGGGAGATTCATCACAGGCTCATTAACCAGTTCTGGTTTTATTTTTGGAAACAGTGAAAACACTCTTTTTTTGCACAAGCCATGGAGGGGTGGGCATGAAGAGGGATGCTGCCTGATGGACTTGATGTCTCGAGCCAGAATTTTATGCAAAGTAGTTAAGTTGGCAGTCTCCCCTTATTTAATATACAATCATCCAGATGGCCTTGCAGTTTTCTAATCTATATATCACGGCTTGCTTCTCCAAAACAATATATTTCTTAGCAGTTATGGGTTTGTTTTTTTTTATGCTGCACATTCTGTTAAAGATTGTTCCACATTATATTCAAAGTGAGGTATATAACCGAAGACTATGTTCATTGAACAACCATGAAATAAAGTTAACAAATCTCGCTCCAAAAAAAGTAAGCTTATTACAAAACAAATTGGATTCTCAGTCCCAAAAAGTATTCTGCTATTTGTATTCTGTATGGTAAAGTAAAACAACTACAGGGCTAAAACTATCATGATAAAACAGAGATGGGCAAATCTAGCATGGCTTGACTCGAGTCAAGTCACAAGTCTCCACGCATTTAACTTGGTTTGAAAACAGTTCCAAAGAGGCAGCCTTTCTGAGTTGCCCAGAGAGTTTTGAGGATTTTAAAAGAATTAAGTCCCAAATCTTTCCTTTAAAAAGACAGCTATGGCTCCTCAGCAGGCAGATCACTGAAGTCACATTTCTGCTGCCAGCTGTCGAATGATAGCCTTAAAGAAAATATTGTTATTTTTTCCGCTATCAAAGTTAATTATCTTTTCCCATAATAGGTGGTTGAGCTTATGTGATTTCTCCCATTTTACTTACTGTTGTATGTCTTGTTTCGCATTGGAACAGCATGATTTAATTTTTGATTTAATGGACTGAGGTGTGTTTTCCATGTGTTGTTTTAGAGATAGAACTGTGCTATCTAACACAAATACTTGATGTGAATTTGTGAGGAATTATATAGCTAGCTCGTAGGGGGTCCAGAAACAGATCATCAAGAACCTGAATTACATTAAGATGTTTTGCTGGAATCTAATACAACGCTTTCTCTTGGAATTACTGTATCACAACAGCAGGGCTTTTTCACAGGTTGCTTACCTAAGAGGATTGCTAATCTCTTTTTAAACTGTTGGAATTTCAGCTTCTAGAAGTACCCCTGAGCATGCCTTAGAAAAGTGCTCTATCAAATCATTGCCAACTGTGGAGCCATGATTAACGTTAGTGATGTTCTGCGTGATTGATTATTATTATGTGAAGATCCACAAATACGGCAAATTTTAAAAACTGCATTGGAATCCTTGAAAGAAGAAAAGAAGAAATGTAATTATTATTCATGAAGTGCACATAAATACTTATCTTTCTGTGCACTTATAGAAGAAAATATTAAAAAAGAACTATAAGATAGCAGAATAGCCTGCCTGTTCCAGTGCGAGTCAGGATTGTGCTTTGAATCAACGTGGACATACAGTAGCTTAATAAGTAGGTAAGTCACATTTTTAGTATGTTTCCTGGGCCATCTGGTTGCCTCTTCTATAGCAGTGGCTATAGCATGCACTCTATAACATGCATTCATCAGTGGCTGGCATAGGAGGACCGCTAAGTGTTCTTCATCAAGGAGCCAGCAAAATCTATATCTCTATATATTGCAACCACCTCCTCACCCTAGCATTTTCCTAATTCTAAGAGTTGCTTTTTGATGGGAGAATATATGGGATTAACCTTTCTTTCCCCCCAGTCTCAGCACTGCAGCCAGAAGATACTCCCACCCTGTGATTGCATTACCATTTTCAAACCACAAAAGACCTTATCACAGATCTCCTGCTGACTTGTCTGGGGATGTACAAACATCTCCTGGCTTAACCAAAAAAGGCCCAGGGATTTACACATGTTCAAGCAAATGTAAGAGTAAAGGATCTCTTGACACCATCTGAAGCCTCGGGGAAGAAATCATGCGAGATCTTTAACACATTACCACTACCTATTTGCATCTAGACTCCCCTGGAAGTTCTTTGTTCTCACACCTGATTCACAAATTACCCAAGAATAAGACAACCATTATGGTTTTAAAAATAAAAATTAAAAAATTTCTAGCCACTGGATTCTTTTCCCTACAACATTTATTAGTTCCTGAAGCTGTTTTTCTGTGAGATGATTATGAAAAGGCCTGGTCTCTGGTGAACCGCACTAGCACGGTGTCCTGGGAAGGCTGGGGGATTTGCCAATTAACTTCATTAAGAAATTGTGCAGCTTACAGCTTTCCACATTAGGCTGAACAATACACAACCCGCCTGGTGGGGGGAGGAGTAATAAGCAAAGACGACTCAACTATCAGAATTTGGCAGGAGCTGTGTGTGCATTGGGGAGGGGAGATATCACTGATAATCTTGTGCAGTTATTACCTGGAAAAATCAATTACCTGCTCTAAAGTAACAACAGTCAATAGCCTCCTGGAAAGATGAGAGAGAAAAGCAGCAAGAGAGGATTAATGGAGCAGTTAGCACAGTATTGATTGGACCTCAGGCTTGCAGGGTTGCGTCTGGATTCCACTAAAAGGGAGAAAAAGTCAAGCTTAGCCAAATAGCAACCAAATAGATACTTTTATGTGTCAACAGAAGCAGATGCTGCACCGCAAAGGGCCTTCTGATGTGTTGTGACAGCGCCACAGATGGACAGAAATCAATCATCTCTTTCTCTTAACGTTTTTCTAATCTAAAGAAAATTGAGAAAATACTTATAAAATTCACTATGAGCACAGAGAAAAGGCATAAATAAAAAGAGACAGACAGACAGACAGACAGACAGACAGATAGATAGATAGATAGATAGATAGATAGATAGATAGATAGATAGATAGATAGATAGATAGATAGATCACAATGTAGAACTAAATTTTGCATGTCGATCTAGGGGGTTATCATTATAAACGTTACAAATAAACATCATATGGATTGAATAAGCAAAGTAAGATTCGGGCAATGCAGTCCTGACTTTAGGCCAGAAAAATGGCCTAGCTAAACTGGCCTAAGTAGGCCATATCCTGAGCTGACAGGCCAAATCCACAGGGCTAGAAGAACTCTGGCTGGCCTAACTGCTGCAAAAGAGGTCGCAGCGCAAGGGCAGCATGCTCACTGGGCTCATGTAGTTGTGCCATATCTTGAGGGGGGCTAGTGTAGTTGTGTTGTATCCTGAGGTTGAGAGGCAGGAGTTGGTTTAGGACTCAGAATTTTGTTGCCATCACTTCCAGTTTTACTCTGGTTTATCATGGACCCCCAGGGGTCTGCTCAGATTTATTCCAGCTCCTCAGGTGGCCTAACTCTGAGCAGCTTTGATGGGGCATTTCTGCCCTAAAAGCAGGGCTCCGTCAGTCTTGGAAGACTATGGTATCGTGCTCGGCACTGCATACGCTGCATGTGAAGCACGAAAGCCTGGGTTGGATTATTATGGAGGATAGGCTGTTACCCAAGCAGCAAATCCTCCCTCTCCACGCCACTGAATTAGTCCAATGGAAAGGCAGAGCCGATACGATTGGATCCAGCTGGCATCGCAGAGCTGGGCTAAGGACAGGAGCTCACCCTGTCTTGTGGGGCCGACCCGGGTCTCGAACCCTGCCCTGCTGGTTAACAGGCACAGTGTCGTAGCCACTTGCACCGCCCACAGCCCACAGAAACAGGCTCTGAATACAGCCTCAGTGCACTGTTCTAGGCCATGGTGAACATGCCCACATGCCTCTCCTGAACTGCCTAGGCTAGCTTTTCTAGGTCAGCCCAGGTCCATCTGTCCTGGGCCAGCCTAAGTTGACTTATGCCAATCCAAGCCTTTTTGGTGTAACCAGGCTGGCCTATCATGGAATTGTGCCAGACCAGTGATAGATAGGCAAGCCTAAGTGCACTTCAGAATTGCAGCCATGGACTACTGATAGTTATGTGTTTAATAACTACTAATAGTTATTGTGTTTATAGTTGGTATATTTTTAATTGCTATTTTCTACATTATTTTAAAATATGTTCCATTAATACTCCTTAGATATGAAACATATTTGGGATTTCTTTAACTGTTGACTCTTAAAAAAAACTTGTCATCCTTCAGCCTGGAAAGACTATGGTATCCTGCTTGACACTGCATGTGAAGCACAAAGGCCTGGGTCGATTGATATGGAGGATAGGCTGTTACCCACGCAGCAAATCCCTCCTCCATGCCACTGAAATAGTCCAATGGAATGGCAGAGCCAATACGATTGGTTCCAGCTGCGATGCAGAGCTGGGCTAAGGACAGCAGCTCACCCTGTCGTGTGGGGAACCAGGTCTCGAACCCTGGCCTTCTGGTTAACAGACGCAGAGCCTTACCCAATTGCGCTTGACCATTTGCAAAACCTCAGAATGACAGTGTATTGTTCTTTATATTTCTCTCCTCTGAAATGAGTAGCTAGCCTGTGCTCACCTCAAATTACTAGCTCATTAATGAATCTCTTTCTCAAATGCTTACAAAAAAACCATTTATGAAACTCATTTGAGGATTGGAAAATTCACACCCTTAAAAAAAAAGACAGCTTACAAACACATTTAGAAGTGATAATGATTATCACCAACAATTTTATTCATTTATATTTAGCCTAACAGCACAATCCAGAGTAACTATGGGAGCTCTTGCGTCGACACAAGAAAAATTTACTCTGGTTTGCTCTATGAATTTTCCATAGGTTTTGCATAGGTCGCGCAGTAACTACATCAACATAAATGTCTCGTATGTCAGTGCAAGAGCTTCTGTAGTTACTCTGGATTGTGCTGTAAGAAGTATTAGGCACAAAAAGAAATTAAAACTAAACATGGAAAAATTTGATAGGGCAAAAAAAGACTTTTGCTACCTTTGCAAACCCAGTGCAATTGTAATGTACATTTGCCTGCTAAGGGATCTTAGAAAAATTATTTGGGTACTACAAATACCTGACCGTGAGTTAAAGGTCAACCATCAGAAAAAACTGGGAGTAGCTATAAGCATGGCTATAAAGCTGGGGAATAAGAATCTGAGCAGTGTGGATGAGGAAGCTGTTTCAGGGTTTAGCAAGTTCTAGAGTTGCACTAACATCTCTCTCTCTCTCTCTCTCTCTCTCTCTCTCTCTCTCTCTCTCTCTCTCTCTCTCTGAGTCTTAAGACAATTTTCCTGTATAGCCCTAGAATCTCTTTTAAAACTGTTGTTTTTAAACTTTTAACTTTTGCTAAACATTAATTTCAGATGCTTTGTTAATTATACCCGTTAAAATCTTGTCAATGTGTTTAACTGTCTTTTTCTAACGCATCTGAAAATTTTCAAAATGTAGTATGATGATTCCCCCTCTACTCAGCTTACTGGTCAGGATGTGAATTTCTCCAAGCATAGAAGAACTTTGGGGATTTTAAAAGCTTGCCTCGTCTTTGATCTTGGCTTTTTTGAACCCCAAATATCTTCTTCTAATCCCAAACTTGGAGAAACCCATTTGCATCTCTTAACCTATGGAGTAACATTTCTCTCAGGGTCCTATAATTTGGTTCTTAACTCTGGGAACTCTAAACTTTTAACAGCTTTATATTAAACTTGACCTTTGTGCAACCAACAAATTTTTACCAAAATTTGGGATTGTAATTAAAACAATTATATAGAAGCAACCCAACAATAGAACTGATGGATCTAATACTGCAGGGCTCTCCAAACTTTTCAGCAAGAGGGCTGCATCAATACCTGGCACAATGTCAGGTTTGGAGACCCCTGAGCTATATTATCATTAACTACACTCAGTGGTAGAATTCAGGTGGTTCTCATGGTGGTTCTCTAATGAGCAACTGGTTCTGAGAACTGGTTACTAATGGGACATAGAACCTGTCATATGGACCTGTTGTTAATTTAGGGTGCAATCCAGAGTAACTTTGGGGAGTCCTTGCTCTGGTGTAAGAATACTTTACTCTGGATTGCAATATGAATTTCCCATAGGTTTTCACTAGCTGGTGCAGTAACGATGGGTGCACGTATTGTCTCTTACGTGCTCCTGTAGTTACTCTGGATTGCAGGGTTAGATTATTAGGACATAGAACCTGTTGTTAATTTAGGTTATTAGAACACAGAACCTGTTGTTAATTTATTTGAATCCCACCACTGACTACACTGTTTGGTGTTAAATCTTGTAGCAAAGAGGATACATGCCAGCAAGGGGCCAGACTAACTGGAAGATGTTGCAGTAAGTTAAGTTTAACTTATCTCCTCTACTGTAGTTTAACTCCTCCACTTTGTGGTCCTGCTTGGATCTATGCCAGATCTTTTTCTGACATAGATCTGTTCTGGTGCAGGGGTATGCCAAGCCTGGGACAGGGGATCAGGATTCCACAGACACCACTGGCTCCATAATTCGCCCACTGCCAACAGATCTCTGTTGCTAGAAAATCTGGGCAGCACCATTGCCAGTGCACAACCTCCAGGCACTTTACACTGATAACAGCTCTTTGCAGACCAGCAGAGAAGCTGCTTTACAGCAGCCCACACAGAATGCTGGTGGTCCTTGTGATCCACCAGGGTACTGAAAAAAATAGGGTTGGATCTTTACTTATGGTAAGTTGCCATTATTATATAGAAAGATGGGGTAGCAATGCCAGAGAAAAAAACTAATTCATTATTTTGTCAATCTCAATTTTGGAAGTTACCTGCAACACAAGCTGGTGGCATTTAAAAAGAGTACTGTACATTTGCTCTGCTCTCAGAATTACACATGACATACTGCATTATGTTACAAATTGGGATTTACAAAGTCAAAACAATGAAATGAAAGCCAGACTCTTCATCCAGATGATTGAATGAGCAAATCATTCCATTCACATAAACTGTTGTATCCCTGGAAAATTCTTCCAGGTTATCCTTGTCATAGTCCCCCATCTCAGACCCCAGCTCCTGAAATCTCTGTTGGCCAGCAATGTCTATAGGTCAGCAATAGCTGACTTGCTTCAAATTTCTACCCATTCCAGCCTTTTTGCTCTTCACTTAGAGATTAAATTCCCTTTCCTCCTGGGAGCAATTTGAGGAAGTTTTTCATCCATTTTTTTAAAGTAGAATCAAATTTGAGCAAAACATCTGAAAAATGTCAAGGGAAGAAAAAATGGCTGGTTTTATTAAGCTCCTAGTTCTAGCAGCTAATGAGTGGAATCCTAACCAGTTTAGGCTGGCCTAACACACATGACATATCTTCCTGTGGTGGTGCAGGGAGGTCAGCGTATGCCTGTGTAGTGGACTAACCCCCCCCCCCACTCACAGGAGTGGGGCAGAAATGCCTAACATCACTTTTGTGACTGCCCCAGGTCAGCACAGGTCGTATGCTGGAGCTTAAGTTTACAGCCAAAAGCATTCTTCTAGCTCTTTTAGTGCTATATAGAGCTTATTTTTTATTATTATTGGCTTCCAGCATGCTCTTATTTTCCAGAACATGTCCTCTTTCTGAGCCTTATGTCCTGGAGATCATCTTCCTTGTCCTCCTTTTCCTCCTCCCCCTCCCTCCCTGCCCTCTCTCTCTCTCTCTCTCTCTCTCTCTCTCTCTCTCTCTCTCGATTTACATTTACATACAAATAATTTCAACCAGCTCAGGCCTATGCTGCTAGCAGTGCAGCAGGGAACATATCTATCTATCTATATGTATATATATCTATATATCTATATTTATTTATGTCTGTCTATCTATCTATCTATCTATCTACATAAATGGATGATCGATCGATTGATCGATCGATCAAAACCACCGGATCTAGAAGTGTGAAATTTGGGGAGTGTATTCCTGCTGCCCAATGGTCACATTAGGGTTGCATGGTGCCGCCTGCTGCCTGGTGGTGCCTGGTCATACCCATTACCCGATGGTATCTAGTATGGATGCCTGGTCCCCACCACTGCCCACTGCTGCCCACCACTGCCCTGGTACCGTTCAGTGCCCAGTTCCTGTTGGTGCCCAGTGGTGCCCAGAGCCCACTGGACTAAATGAACTTTTATGTCCCTTCCGACTCATGTTTTATGATTCTGTGATCTATAGTCTATGGGAACGATGCCAGAGCTGTGTCCTTTTTAAAGAAGGAGCGTCAAGTGGCAGCTTTGTAAATTACTCCTAATCCTATGCATAGCAAAACAGCCCACCATCTTGTGCTTCTAATTTATTTCACAACAGGTTGTTTTATAGTTTCTGATCTTTCAAAGAGGTCTAATGAGCTGGCCTGCAACCAGGAACAAAACTGGAGTTAATGAATAATATAATCATTACATTTAAAAGCAATGGATCTGAATTGTACTCTCAAGGAGTTCTATGTAAGGTGAGAAATTGCAGCTCATTTACATACAAATAGTTTCAACCAGCTCAGGTCTATGCTGCTAGCAGTGAAGCAGGAAACATGCTATACCTCAGACTGGTCAATGGTGTCATGCCAGTGGTGTCATGCAATGCCATATTATGCTGCTCTTGATACGATCAGCAGCACAGGAAATATGAGGGATCCATGTTCTTGGGGAAAGAGGACAGTTGTCTCTGCAATCAGCCACAATGGGTGAACTTGGACATATGCCGTGAGTTGATCCATGCAGGTGGATCAGACCTGGAAAGGGGGTTAGGGAATCTGTCATGTAGCAGCACTGCCAGTCCTACCCTCTTTTCAATCCTGTTTGCCCATCCTTACCCCACATCCTCCTTATTCTACCCTCTCCCTGCCCTCCCCCAGACCCTGCGCTGGACGTATCTGATCTGGCATGTGTCCTTCACTTTGCAAGCTTTGCACTTTGCACTCTACCAATGTGTCAACTGGTAGTGCTGTTACAAAGCAGAATATGCGGTCAACAGGTGCAACCCAACCATTGGATCAAGGCAGTAGCAGCAGTCCATGTATAAGCAGCGACAACTCAAAAAATGTAAACTTTAAAAAATTGAAATATTGCTGTGCACATAAAACAAAACTTCATATTCACAACTGCAATCATATATGTACCTCGTACAACATGACAGTCATCATCATTAATTACCTTACAATTAACATATGTAATAAATCAAAAGATTGATAAATGTTGTTTTCCTCCAGTTCAAAAAAGGTGGACTCAGTTTCAATAAAATTACACTGATGAATTTTTTGTTCCCCACTGGTAAAATCTGTTAACTTAGACATCCCTCTATGTTGTATATTGGATAGCCTTGTTATAGCCTTCCAATATCAAGCAGAACACATTCTTGCAACCGTAATCATATTCAATATGATATCCTGAAATTAAATTAATATATTTCTTTTAGGTCAGCAAAAAGACCCATGGATCTAATATTAATCTCCTGTTATTATTTTCTCTGTGCCGACATTGATTGTACTTCAGCTGTGTTTTTTTTAAATCTACATCACAAGTGCAAAAATAAAAAAAAATATATGCAAAAATGGGATGGGAATTATATTGCACTGTTTTGAATTGTGGATGTTTTACAAGATTACAACGAAAAGCAAAGTGAGAGTATGTGAAGATTCTAACTGTGTTACTATTCAAGTGTTACTACTATACAATCCAGGGCACCATGCAGACATTGTGCAAGTTTCTTGCGCCAGTCCAGGAGGGCTGCAAACATGCTGTAAAGCACATTTGTGCCTCCAACAGGAAAAGTTATACTGCCATTCAGAAATGCACCAGCCTGAAGAGGCTACATCCAGCCTCTGAGGAGACACAGGGAAGGATCCCCACCCTGGCCAAGCTCGGCTGGGCTCATTCTGATGGAGGTGGGGGAGAGTGAGGAGGAGACAGATGGTGCATCCTGGAGCAGGCAAAATGTATGTGAAGGGTGGTCCTGGGACCTGAGGGCAGGCTGGCATGGAGTGGGAAGCAGGCCTGGGAGTCAACAAGATATACCTGTTCTCAACCCAGTTCCCGGGCAGTGCAGTGCAGCCTCTAGCTGCTTGCATCTGCTTGGTTCTGCATCACAACCAGAGGTGGCGCAGAACCAAGTAAACTCACTGGGGTTGGCACCGCATTACCCAGGGTCAGGGGAAATTTTTCCTTTGCCCTGTGGAAGTATAGCTGCAGCCTCAACCTCATGTTGGATGTCAGCCTGCTTTCTCCAGCACTTCTTAGAATTGTGCTGCCAGACATTCAAGCCCTCATAACATGATGGACATAGCTGTCTGTGTACCAAACTGACATTATTAATGGATGCAGGACTGCCTTTAAGCCAATTGGTCCAATTGTTCCCAGTTGAGTCACATGCATAAGGGTTCCCCCACTACAGTAGTTTTGCCAAATGCACACAACAACATATTGTAACAGATACCTTGCAAGTTTTACAAAGAATGGCAAAGATTTAAATTTTTATCTGAATTCTTATCAAGTCAGTAGTGTTATTTGTACTATTTAAATAAAAAGATAAAGGTGTCCCCCGCAGGTTATACTGCTAGATGCAACCAACTGTAGGGTGCAGTGCTCATTCCTGTTTCTAGAGCCTTAGAGCCAGTGTTGTCCAACATGTGGCCCACATGTGCACAGAACACTGTTACCTTCCCACTAAAGGGGTACCTATTAATCTACTTGCATTTGCATGCTTTTGAACTGTTAGGTTGGCAGGAGCTGAGCTAAGGGCAGGAGCTCACCCCACCTTGTAGGACCCTAGTCCCAAACCCTGGCCTGCTGGTAAACAGGCACAGTGTCTTAACCACTTGCGCCACCACAGCACTCATATACTGGCTATAACCTTGGGATCTGGCAATTAAAAAAATGTCGGGTTCCACAGCACCTAAGGCCAGCCATAGACAAATGACAAATGAAAATGTAACGTGGTTGCATTGGAGACACCTTGAGATACAAACATCCAGTTAGTAGTTTTTGTTCCTTGGAGCCCCTTTTGCATAGGCACATCATTTATTGTATTCAGTTAGCTAATTAGCAAATTTGTATTTCAACTTTTGTTGCTGCTGTACCACAGAGTGGCTAACAAATCATGCCAAATAATTAAAAGCAATAAAAGTATCAGACAAAAAACAGTAGAGCAATAAAAGCATGTAAGAGAATGAGAAAGCAGAATAAAATAAGAAATTCTCAGGAAAATAAAAAAGGAGTTGCTTGGTCCCAAAGAGGCTTGAACATAGGTGCCATATAAGCCTCCTTAAGAGGAGTTCCAAGATAAGATACTATGGGCGCAATCCAGAGTAACTACAGGGAGTCCTTGCTCCGGTGTAAGAACAATTTGCTCTGGATTGCAATATAAATTTCACATAGGTTTTCACTAGGTGGTGCAGTAACTACTGGTACGTGTAATGTCTCTTACGTGCTCCCATAGTTACTCTGGATTGAAGGGTATGTATAAGGATATATAAGACAAGGCTATCATCTCATTCTGGCAGCTTCCTCTCTTTACTTTCCCCCCTTTAAAGTTCAAAATACACAATGCCATCAAGCTGGAATGTAAAATCTTGGTCTTGCAATGGGTTTGCTGAATAAATTAGCTATCTATGTTTGAATTTAGCTCAGCTTGATTGAGAAATAAGGGTTTTTAACATGGATTGAGGAAAATTAAAAGCCCTTCAACGAATTGGATGTCTACTGTATGTTTTTCAGGAATGACATTGCCTTAAAGATTACATTAGCATGGGGTATGTTTTCTAGGCAAAGGAAAATGTTCCTATAGTGCAGAAGACTGTGATAAAACTCTTGAGAAAAACCTCTATTAATTTTGTCTCCTGAAAATCAATTATTGGAGTTTCCATCCATTCCAGAAGCATTTTTATCGTTCATTGTGTTGTCTGGCCTGGGCAAAATTCTGTGTACATGCTCTTTACTTATTATAGCCTATTGGCTCAAGATACAATGCATCCAGTAAATCAAGGGCATAGACATCTTTTTTCTTTGGTCAAATATGAGGACTGCAGTTAGAATCAATCTTCGGCCAGCCAAATGCATGGCGGTATCAACTGGGATAATTTCCCCAAGTTTTTTGTGAGGGTTGGAAGGAGAAGCATGTCACCGAATTACATTAAAAGTTTGGGAATGAAAGCCTGAAAGGGGAAGATACTGAAGGCTGAGTTTTGTTGATTCACCATAAAACCAGTATTGCATGGAATTGCACCCCAGTATTGCACCCCATGAATAAAACCAGTATTGCTCCCTATGGATGAGAAAGAAGAACAGATATGGTAGCAGGGAGGGTCCCACTCCTTCACCTGCCTTCTTGCTCATAGGCAGCCCAATCCTATTCTGCCCAGAGCACCAAGACTGTCACAGGACCAAAATGGCAGCCATAAATGGTTTTATGAAGCAACCACCAGCAGCTCCTCGAGTAAATGGGACTTCTGTCCACCATGGGTAAGGGAAGCAGTCCTGCAACTGGGCTACTTGATTCTTCCACCATTGTGTAACTACAATCCCTCGGTTACCATAAAATCAGGAATGTCAGTGTCAGGCGATAAGGCCTGACATGGAGGTTCTAGATCTGGCAGAGCTGAGCTCTGGATCCGGCAGCTGGCATTGAGCTAACGCCAAGCACTGAGACCTGCAAATATGCTTTATGGCAGGGGTCCTTGGGCATTTCAGCCTGGGACCCCCTTTCAAACTTAAAAATCTGTTGGGATATCATGTCAAACTTACAGGGTATGAATGCCAGAGCTCCTCCATGTCCACTCGGAAGTAAGTCCCATTGTGTTCAATGAGGTTCACTCCCAGGAAAGCCCAGTGCCAGATTCCAGGATAGCGGATCCCACTCTCTCATAGTCCCCCTGTTCAGTCTTACAAGACTTTGAGGTAGAGTGGATTACCCAGAGAAAATAGACAGCAAGATGTAGTATCTCCTAATCCACATCAGAGCAATGATTTTCAACCAGTGTGCAATGAAAGATGGATGTGCCACAAAGGTCCACAGGTGTGCCGGGGAAGGGTTTGTGGAGATGTGGAAAACCTCAATATGCCAGATACAGGGGAGGGAACCTGGATGCAGGAGTCTTGTATGCTCCCTAAGGCATCTGGTGGGCTGGTGTGAGATTCAAGAAGCTGGACTAGATGGGCCTTTGGTCTGATCCAGTGGAGGCTCTTCTTATGTTCTTATGGGGTCACTGAGGATTTGATTCCCCCACTTGCATTGTGGTTTGGCTTATCAGTTGTCAAAAAACCCCGATGTGGTGACTTGACAATTTTACCTACCTGTTAATGTGCAGTGAGATGAAAATTACTGAAAATTGTTGCCTAAGAGGCCAGTACCCACACTTTTTCGGATAGTTAGGTTTGGTTAATGCATGCCTGTTATATACCATATACCAAATATTACTGACCTTTCAGCAATTAAAAAGTGACTTCCTACATTACCAGGGATGAAGCCAGAGGTCTGTCTGATGAACAAATTGAAGTCCTTCAACCTTGTAACTGACCAATGGAAATGTCTCCAGTATTATGAAGAGGTAGGGAAAAAATTCTTTCGGCAGACAGCAGATAAATGATGGCAAGAATTCCTATCTGGCTCTGCAGCTACTCACTTCTGTAACTGCCAAAGGATCATTGATTAAGAGGGATCAGGTTCTTTGCTAGCTCACTAATATCAAAGAAGAAAGATTAATCAAGCACTACAGCCCTGCAAAACTTGCCAAAAGAACAATTGTCTCTCTTGATCTATTAAGGGTAGACTTTAAGCAATTTACAGTAATAAGCTCAGGAGGCAAAACCAGGATCCTGATAAGTGTAAGGGTTTTGCTGAAGCCCACAGAGAATTCTGTTCCTAAGACTCATAATTAAAACTTCAGTGTTGGAAACAAAAATGCACTTTCATTCATTTCAAATCAGGGAAATTAGTAAGCAATCACCAAGTGTACGTACAAAAAGATAATTGTTATTAGATCATTTGATAACGATATTATGTAGTAGTTGGAGGGGACGTTAAGCATGGTTAAAATTGTCCATTTTTAATCTGAAAAATAACCAAAAGAATTGAAGTGTATCCTTGCAAATCCTTAAAAAAATTATGTTTGTGGCTACAATCCAGAGTAACTGCAGGACGTTTTACACCGACCACGTATGTGCCACCCAAGGGAAACCTATGAGAAATGTGCAGAGCAATCCAGAATAAGTGCCTCTTACGTCTTCCCATTCTTACTCTGGATTGTAGGGTACATTTCTTGGGGAAAAATGATACATTTTTATATTTAAAATTTTTATACTGCATTATAAAGGAGACCCGGAAAATGCATGTGTTTCATGTTCACTGGTTAAAGGTTTTCTAGTAACTTCCTTTGTTATTACAATAGTTAATAATTGCACATAAAAGTCCCTGATTTTCAATCTTTTTTAAAAATCCCACAGCGCACAAACTGGTTGCTTAATTTGTCAAGACATATCATCACTTGTCTGACAATGACAAGGCTGTCAATGACACTGCTGGCTGGGACTTCACATCCCCTCATGGTCCTATTATTATATGACCTTCCACCAAACTCCATAGCACACCTGCAGACTGTCTACCCCTTACCTTAGCACTTGGTCCTGGTACCACATGATTACTACACATAAGTTAAAAAATTGATCCGCACGCTACACAGTGTTGTCATGGGATGATTGGGCTGTCCATGTTGGGATGCAGATGGTGGCACAAAATCATATTAGTTGTGTCGTGTAATGCATTGAATTTCCTCTTCTTTACTGCTTTGGTCCCTTCCTATAGGATCTGATTTGTTTCCTTCGTGAAGCAGCACCCTGGGACTGCTGCAGTAAGTGCTGAGTACGTTTTTTTCCCCTCCTTCATCTCTGAATACACTTTGGAGCTCCCAAGTACAGCTTGTTCTTTGATTTATAAAGGTCAGCTGGTGACTGCATAGATCACCATTTGACTTGTTTTCAATAAAGGTCTAGCTCTGACAATCAATAGGCTCAAGACTTTCAAACTCCAGCCCCCAAAGTCCTCCTTAAAACTCTCATTCAACATCAACCTTTGACATGCTGGCTTCACCGCTGCACTGAGGGAGCAACAAAAAGAACTTCTGCTGTGACAAGGAAAAAACAGCTTCTCTTTGGAATATGTTTATAGTTCCCATGTCAAGAGGCTGCTGTACTGTCTCTCAATTAGCAGTCACTGGGTTAGCTCCAGACTACTGAGAGGGCAAGGAAACTATCCACATTCGATTCTCGTAGCAATTCTCGTAGGGACACAAGAAGCTTCCCAACAAAACCTTCTTGGACTTAGCCTCCATTTCCTCACACAATGCTTGGAAGTGTAGAATTCGCTTTTCCATAAGTGGAAAATGTTTTCTGAAGGTACAAAGAAACTCCTAGGTACCACATGATATCAGAGACAATATATTGTTGCTTCTCATTGCGCATCCCATTCCTGCAGATTCACTTCTGGGGAACTGAAGTGGTGACTTACTTCACACCATTTGTGGTCTGTTTGTGGCATTCTGAAGCTATCCGTGATATCTGTTCCCATCTCAGTGCTTTCCACAGCATCCCTGAAGCTATTTGTGGGTGTCATCTAGAACATCTTTGCACTATTTGTGCGTGCCATTTTAAAGATATCCACACAATTATGAAGGACTCTGCTGTATTCGAAATGTATCCACTGCCATTCTGAAGATCTCCAAACTCTGGCTGCCACCCCTTCCACTAATCCATTGATCTCATAGGATCAGTGACTCCCTATCTGAAGAATCGGTACTCACTGGGGTTTCCAGGAACCCAACTCCAGTGAATATCAATAACTGATTGTGATTACCATTTCTGTATATGAGCAAATGTAATTGAAGCATATATATATATATGAGCCACAATTCACTGATACATCCCAAATTATTATTTTTTAATCACATCTTCAGACCAAACTGCAGGTTACAAAGAAGGCATTTATTTGGCTCAATTTTTTAGGGCAAAGGTTTATCAATGAAGATGGGCACAATCCAGAGTAACTACGTGGAGTCCGGTGTAATCCAGACAATTTTATCTGGATTGCAAAATGAATTTCCCATAAGTTTTCACTAGGTGGTACAGTAGACGCGTGCATGTAATGTCTCTTACGTGCTCCCGTAGTTACCCTGGATTGTAGGGTAAGAGTGCTTTAGCTATCCCAGCTGTGGTTCATCAAGTCATGTAATCATGCACTCTTTCAACTGAAGAAAAGTTTCTGCTGGCTTCTAATGATTTTTTCCCTAAATTAAGTAGCTCATAAGATTAGGAAATTGGAATTAAAAAACAGCAGAGTCACAGTGGGAAAGCCAACCCCACCACCACTGTTTAACTCCATTTGAACTGTTTAATTCCATTTTGGGTACCTTGCATATACATTTGCCTTCCTCACACAACAAGATCAGAACAATGTATTCTTCTCATGTACGTAGTTTTGCCTGTAATTTTTATTAATACTCATTCTTAATTCTTGATATATTGTGTGTGTGTGGCTGAACAAATGCATTCATTTATTAAAATCACTTGCACCAGTAGAAGTTTCAATTTTTCCCCCCAAGTAGATTTCAAGCAGTCAAGTTAGAATAGTTATACCCACACCTGCTAATTATTACATTGTGTTACAGTGGCCTTATACAGCCATTCAAAACTCAGAAGTTGTTTTCCTTCAGTCAAGATATTGCAAACACCAGAAGGTGAACTGATTGAAAATTTGGCAGCATTTAAGAATTCATATATGACATTTGAAAATGTTGGATGTAATTACATTCTGCTTTTGAAATATAAAGGATACCGTTGATTAATTTTAAAGCAGTTGTGATAAGTGTCACATTGAAGATTTTTCTCCCTTAAAAAAATCCATCAATAACCATTATTTACAGTGAATTCCTTTACATAATTAGAAGTAAATCTTGCTAAGTTCAGTAGGTCTTATTATCAGAACTGTGTTCCGTTTTATAACTTTCAAGACTTCAGTCTTTAACATGCTTTTTGAAAAATTTTTTTGCAGGCAAGTTCAAATTAGTAAATTGCTTGAAATATCTATATGTTTTTGGGTTCTAAGTAGAGAGCTGCACAATTTTGTGAGAATATGTGAAAGCAGGCAGGTCCTTTTTTAAATCCCACACAATAGGGTTGCCAAATATTGTTCCACAGTTTCTTGTGTACACTGTGGATGGTTGGCTTAAGGCTCTCTACTGAGAATTCATCACAGAGGCAAGATTTACTGGGGATGTCTTTATTTTGTCCCTAAACCACTAAGCTAAACCAGTTCTCTCAAGAACAGAAACATCACGATCACTCAGAACTACACATATCTTGGAACAAAAGGCAAAAGGCTTCACCTTGCTTCCCAAAGGCAAGCTCAAACCAGGCACGCTACAAAGATGATGCAACAACAGAGATCTCCCACACCCCAAATGATGCCACCTAATTTCAAAAGGAGTTTCCAAAGCAGATGCCCCTGCCCTTTGAACTACCACCAATATCTTAAACTTCATCCAACTGGGGCTGAAACAAAAGTATTCCCAGGGCAATTCTATACATATCTACTCAGATATACACTCCGCAGACTTTAATGAAACTTATCTTTCTAGGAAAATGTGAATAGAATTGCAGCCTCATGCTTCTTGTTTTCACTATATTCAGCTCAGAAAAATGGTAGTGAACAACTGGAGGACCACCACTACTGGAAGGTGTTTCTATCCCAGATGAAGCTGTTAAGGAGCCTTTTGAAGGGGTCACAACATGCAAGAGTTTGTCTAGACCGGGTGTATCTGAACTTTTTGGCAGGAGGGCCATATCATCTCTCTGACACTGTGTCAGGGGCCAGAAAAAAAGAATTGATTTGTATTTCAAATTTAAATTTACATAAAATTTCATATAGATTAGAGATGGAACTTATGAATGAATTCAAATCAGTTCATAAGTACTTTCTAACATACAATGAGAGGATGATCTTCCAACCAGTTCATAAGCACTTTCATACACAGAAAGTGCTTGCAGTTCCATGGCTTCCTTTTTACAATCAGGATAATGTGCAGATCCTTGGGATCTGGTCCATGTTGTCTCCACTTTAAAATCTTAGGGTTAGTGACATAGCGAAGCATGCTCATACTAAAAGGAAGGCTTGCCTTTTGAAGCAACAGCACAAAATAGTTGCCAGTGATGTATTGGCAGCGCACTTGAAGCCTGGAGAACTATTAAAGGCACGTCAGAAGTTCCAAGCTGAGCTTGAGGTAGAGCAGCAGATTGTTCTTCACTAGGTTTAGAGGCTTAGTGAACATCTCTGAGCTGCTGGCTGCTGCGACTGTTTCTGCCATCTGTTATTTTCCATAAATCTGTAAACTGACAAACATCGCCTGCTATAGGATGCCATCAATTTCTATAAACAGACACAGCTCCACATGCAGCCACCAACCCTTTTTGCTGTCTGCAAAGAGGCAACCTTGTTGCCTTTTTTGTAAAGCCAACCTTCATCCTTCTTCCTTTCATCCATGTGCATTTATTTAAGCAACACCGTGAACCTACCACAAACTAGAGGCGGTACACTGCAACTAAAGTGAAGACAAGGGTGATGAATATTTTTCCCTTATTTTTTGTCTTATTTGCTTTATTTTTGGACATTTCTTGGTCTCCCTTTGAGATGCGGTAGCATATAAAGGGAGGCTAGACCCCAATGCTCTATGGGCAGCTGTAGAACTCTTCTGGGTGGAAGCCTTTACACGGTGTGGTCATCACATCTGGTATCAGGGAACGCCTTCTGAGCTTCCAGCAAGAGCAAATTTTTCAGGTTTTTTTCCAATTTTCCAGCAGGAGCAAAGTTTTAAACAGCAACATCTCTGGCTCTGTTGCCTCATTAGAGCTTTATCAGCTTTCATTCCCCCATCTAAAAGTTGCCCATCTTTTCCTGCTCCAACAGCCCTTCGTTCAAGCACTAGACCACTCCTGCCGCCACGGCTCTGAGGTAATTATCCCGTTCTGAACCTTGTTTCATTTACGTTCAGACTTGCTAATGCTAAGATAAAACTGTCAATTAAAAAAACTGATTTAATTTAAAAAATGTAGTTAACATCTGGTTTGTCAGAAAACTTAGAAGGAGCAATCAGACATCTTGCCTTCGGCTCAAATGCCAGATCTCAGCAGCCTATTATTGCAGGATGTACCTCAAACAGTTTCGTTCTATCCTTTCCCACATTATAGCATGCAGTCAGCCCACAACGCCTGTGCTGCATGCTATGGTGGGGGAAGCAGTCAAGGAAGCTTGGGAGATACATTTTTCCTTACTTCCCCAAGCTTTCCACTCACCAATTAGGCTGCAATCCAGAGCAAATTCAGCCTGCTCTGACCTAACTGCACTCTCCTAACTATTCTGTATCCAGAGCAGAAAGTTATGCTGAATCCAGAGAGTCAGGAAGCCTGGGCTGCCCTAACTGCTCCAGAGCATGCTAAGTAATTGACACAAGGGGAAGACTTGCTTCACAAGGGGAAGACACCCCTCAGATCACACTGAACAAGGAACAGCTGTGGTGCCTACAGTGGTGACATGACTCTGCTCATCACCTGGTGCGGAAGTCTGTGCGTCATCCCTGGGATGCGCGCCCCCCCCAACCTGGACTGCACAGTCACCAAAGTTGGCGCCTGCGCAGTTGTTTCTGAAGCCAACTGGCTTCAGAAAGAGTACTGCACAGGCACCATTTCTGACACCTGCGCAGTACTTTTCTGAAGCCTTTGGCTTCGGGGGAGACTGTACAGGCGTCAGAGTTGGTGCCTGTGCAGTACTCTTTCTGAAGCCATTCGGCTGCTGCTCCGCCTCCTGAGTGAGGCCGAATGGCTGTGCAGAGGCGCGGACTTTCTCTGCTCTAAGGAAGTCTCCTCTGAAGCTGTTCGGCATGCTCAGTGTGTTTCTGCGCAGTGCACCTCAGATGGCCGTTCAGGCCAGCTCCTCAGACAAGTGGCAGCTTCTGGCTGCTGCTCCACCTTGGAGCAGGCCTGAATGGGGGTGCTGACGCCTGGGGCCTGCCAAAGGACATTCAAACTCCTCTGGCACATCACCCCATATGGAGCGCATCACCCAATGCAGCCCACACCAGCCGCACCAGTCTGGTGACGCCACTGGGTGCCTGCCTTATAAGGAGTCCCTGATGAGATGCCAGTACATTCTACAGTGAATACAAGGGGCTTCTTGGAGTGGCCTGCTGTATCCTGAGGTTTGTGGGCAGCCGTAGTTTGTTCCATATCCTGAGGTTGAGAGGCAGGGGTTGCAGCTAGGATGGCCAAGAACTCAGATTTTTGGTCAGCACTGCCATTCTTACTCGGGCCTTATCATGGACCCCTATGGGTCTACTCATTACTGTACCTGCTCCTGAGGTGGTATAACTCTGAGGGCTGGAAGAGGGCATTTCTGCCTTGGAAACAGGCTCTGGATACAGAGTAACTGCTCTGCCCTAGGCAATGCTAAACATGCCCTCAATTTGCCTCTCCTGAGCTGCTTAGGCTGCCCCAGTTAGGGCAGAGCAGGTCCACCTCTCTTAGGGCACCCTATCTTGCCTTGCTCTGCCCTAAGCCTCCTTCAGAGTAACTGGGCTGGAGCATCTTGCAATTGCTCCAACCTAGAGTTAGATAGGGCAACCTAAGGGCTCTTATGTGGACAGATTAGTTGCTCTGGATTAGACTGTCTCATTCAACTTGCACAATCTCTTTAACTAGTACGGGTTCAAGGAGAGCAAAGGGCCATATCAAGATGCTAGGAAGAAGAGAGTATCCCACACAAGTCTGACTTACTGGGGGCATAAAAGGTGCCAAGTTTGGACTTACCCTTCCAGTACCGGTCAGTTCTCAACAGGATCCGTACCCAACACAGCATTTGCAAGGACTCACTGTTTAAATGGACTCTAGTCAGTGATGGGATTCAAAGAAATTAACAACTGGTTCTATGCCCATCTGGCAGCCACTTTTAAATGGCTATTTTTAAACTTTATATGTCCCATTTCTCATTAACAACCAGTTCTATAGAGTAGGTGTGAGCCTGCTGGAGCCCACCACTGGCTCTAGTATCTACCCCACAGTCTGACTGTGGTGCTCCTCACCAAACTATTCATCACATCATATCTGACTGTAAATCGAGAGCTTGTACTGGCACAGTGTCTGATTTTTTTAAATGAAGGTCACTCTGTTCTTGATTGGCTGGATGGACTGGGCATTACCATCTGATTTACCAAAAGTCCATGTATTGTATGCCATGTGCTAAATAAATAAACTGGGTCCCATGCTTCCCACTTCCTGATATGTATCTCGCCCTCCTGTAAGGGCCACATAAAAGGCAGCTAGACTTATTGCAATCCTGTTTCCTATAGGCAGCATTGCATTCAAATTCCAACCCCTTTAGGGTGCCTAGAAAGTGCATAACAATGGCTCAGTGGCTACTAAGGGCTGCAGCGGCTCAGAGGTTGAAGACACAATGCCTGTTAACCTGAAAGTTGGCAGGTTGGTGGTTCACAGACCTACTCGCCCAGCTCCTACCAAGCTAGTAGTTTGAAATGCAAGTAGATAAATAGGTACCACTTCAGTGAGAAGGTAATCACATTCTGTGCATTTTGGCATTTAGTCATGCCGTCCACATAACCACAGAGATATCTTCAGACAATGCTCCCTAGAGTCTTGCTCTTCAGCATTGCTCCCTAGAGTCAGTTACAACCAGCTGGCAACCTGTGGGAGACACCTTTGCCTTTACTAAGTGCATAGCAGGGATGAGATCTGAACAGAGGAGACTCTGCTTTGTAGTTTAGTCTTCCAGCCAATGTGTTACCCAGGTGGTGATGTTGTCTGCCTGGGCTTGCTTATGCAAGCACACGATGCCTTGGATTCCTCCGCTTCCTTCAGTTGCCCCCCTGCAGTCACCCTTTGGTGCTTATGAAGGGTACATGCCGAGATACTCTGCAGTAGTCATTCTCATCCGAGGTTAGACTGAAACCATCCTTTTTTCCACTTTGTGTTTGTTCCATCTCCAAAGGACTGAAGTCCTTCATTTTGAAGGTCACATTATATAGCGCACTCTGCAGCACACGGACCCTGTTTGAGTTGCTTGGCAACTGTTGCGTTTTCTTGGCCACCCTGACAAAGAGGCATTTGATATAATAAATAATGTCTAGCATGGCCCCCCTTCCTTTTCTTTCCCAGTTCTCATCTCAGCTGCGATGGTCATAATTTGTAATCCCACAATGGCTTTTCTACCCAGAAAAGGACAATGCTGCAAACGGCGCTTGAGGAATGCAGGTGTCCCTCATTGCTTTGCCTCCGTTAACACGCCATTCCTCTTTGCGTGTCTCATCAGTACTGTACAGTAAATACAGAGCCCCTCTCTTTGTAGCCGTGTTGCCATCTGGGACTGAATTCCTGTAACAAAACCCCCAGAAGGAGCCGGCAATGAATAAGCGTGAGTCATCTCTGTTGTCAAAGAATACAGCTTTGCAAATCCTGGCTATAAATCGAGTTTTTCCTCTCCTCTGAAATAGCAATCTGCCATATTCCTGGGACCCAAGGCTGCAAACAGCATTGGATTGCGCCGCAGAACATGTCAGAAATCGGAAAGTACTGCAGCATGCAATAACTTTTGGTCTGCTCATTCTAGCCCTTTCCCCCCAGCTTTTAACATAAGAGGCAAAGGAGCAGAGCACAAGTGACATTATGCAGATAATCAAGTGGTCTCTAGCTGCTACGTTAGCACAGAATACCGCAACGGTAATATTTTCACAGCAGCCACACAAGAACAAGGCGATCCCTCATTGTAGCTCTTGTGTAGAGCGTTCAGCACAGTTCAAACTGTTTTAAGGATCCTGGTAGGCATGCTGGAGAGCCAGCATGTTGCAGTGGTTAAACCAGTGGATCTCAAAGTGGGGTTTGGTACCCCCTTAGGGGTCTCAAAAAGATGGGTGCTGACATTTTGGAATCTGGCAGTGGGCTACACCAGTGGCGCAGTTAATGATCATGTAGCCCAGAGCAAAGCTCAAAATGTTGCCTCGGAAGTGATGGAATCCTTTACATAGTGTGGTCATCACATCTCGTATCAGGGAATGGCTGATCTCTGGCATCTCTGGCAGAGATGATTGGGGGGATCTTCTCCTCTGTCCAATTATGACAAATGGTCACCCTGGTCTAGCAAAAATAAGAAAAATTTGCTGAAAATTTAAATTTTCTTTAAATAAATAAATTTATTTAATCCCAAATCATACTGAATCTGTTTAAATATAGAAACTTAAAAACTGAACTGGGTGTTGAAAATCTTACTGAATTTTTTTGAGGGGGGTGGTTGCAGTTATTTACTTGATTAACTTTAAAGTATTTACAATTATTTTTGTTTTAATTTGCTTGATGATGTCACTTCCAGCCATGACATCACTTTTCATGGATCCTGGACAGGTTATCCCTCTACAAAGTGGGTCCCAGTGGTTTGAGAACCACTGCAATAAGTTGTTAGAAAGGTGACACCCTTCAGCAGGGGGTGACACTACTAGTGAACAAAATGACTAAAAATAATGGTTTTTAGGAATAATCCCATAATGTTATATACTGTCGGATGCATAATTTGCAGTATAATGCAGTGAATCAAACCACTTTGAAATGTATTTAGTCTGTCAAAATGTGTGGCCATTAAACAAACTGAGGTGGAGCAATGGCACATAACCATGCCCACCATCCAGGTTGTTGCCCCATCCAGGTTGTTGCCCCCAGGTTGTTGCATGGAGGTGATGCGCTGGCATCCTGCACTGGGTGATGCAAAGGCTAATGATGCCCCTGCAGTGCTTTCCATTTCTGAACATTTAAAGGAAAAGCAAACTATTAAAACATGATGCACTGAATATTTACAAGTGTCATTGTGTTACAAGTGTTTTACTGACAAGGGTTGGATTAGATGATCTTGTAGATCCCTTTCCAATTCTATAATTTTAACATAAAAATAATTCTCAGACAATGTATTTGAATACAGCATTTGCCCCCACATTAACAGCACAGTCCTATACATGTCTTTTTAAAGGCTCAATGAGTTCAACAGGACTTACTTCTACATAAGTGAATGTGTTCCTCTGTTCTACTTTCAGCAGCAGCCTTTGCATGTCTACTCAGAAGTAGGCCCTATTAAGATAAATGAGGTTTACTCCCAGGAACATGTACATCAGAATGAAGGGTACTAGCCCAATTCCATGCATGAAGTACGCTGACAACTGACAGATCTCAAGGTCCAACATTATGCTGTGTGGTCCACCACCATCATGGCAGACTCTCCAATGGTCTACAGAGCATTGCTGCCAATAATACGAAAGACAAATGGCTGGATGCCAACACAGTCTTGCTGACTGTGTAATTTTTCTGACAGTGGAGACAGATTGGGGTGGCGACTGGACCAGAAAAGATTGAGATGTTAGCGGATGTCAGCAGAAATGACCTCTTCCAGATCGCCAGTGAACTATAAATAGACTTTCCATCACTTTCCATCTCTGGCATAGCTGTGTCAGTGGAACATGTATTACGTACTGCATTTGGATGGTAGGAGAGGGTCAATGAGATCTCCTCAATGAAAGGCAAATGTTTGTTCCCTTCCCTGAGTGTTACATTGCCTTTACCTCAAGGGGCTGTAAAATTGGTTCGGGTGGCACACTCAGATTTTTTCAGGGAATATAAAATGGGTAGCATTTCTGGCCCCAGCATGACTCACTTTTACCAATGAGATCATCCTCTGAGAAACATCTCTTTGTGGTTCTGAAGTTGCTAAAGAAGAATGAGGGACACTCTGGCACTCCATCTAGCATGAGGAAGGGAAAAGCGAGTTTCTTAAGTACCCCCCGGTTAAGAGCTGAAGCAAACTTCAGTAAGGATCACAGAACTGCCTAATATGCTATCTTTCATTGCCTATAATTCCTAGGGCAATAAAGAGAACTGATTGGGGAAATGGGAATAGGATATCGAGTCACCAATATAAGGCATATTATGATGTTGTCGTCCCCCAACTATTCTAGCAATACACTAAATTTTTACTTGCTTTGCTCTACATTTACAGAAATTTACAGTTTCTGCTACTGCCAGGGGAACTTTCATTGATTCCAATAACTTATCTCTGTATTTATTTATCGCCGCTGAGGAAATTATTTATTATTTATTGCTGCAGAGGAAATCATCTGGCTCACCACATATTGCCAGTTTGGATACGGTTGTGCTTTAATGTTTCGTCTTTTGGACGCCAATTCTTGTTTCACTTGATTGTGCACCTGGCCAATATTCATCAGAACGATTCATTCTGGCCCAGAACTCAGATGTTCTGGTAGCAGAAGAGGAGTGTCAGGAAATGGATTACAGAGAAAGACTGCTCTCAGATTCTCCCTAGACTTTTACCAGATAATTAAATTTCCATCCGATGAGTTGGAAACTCTACCCACAACATGATTAGACCCTCTTAAAAGTCCTTTGATGGACTTAATACGGGGAGAGCTTCTGGTGAGATGAGGTCTGCAGTGGCTCAGAGATTAAAGACACTTTTGGTGCAATCCTAACCAATTTAGGCCAGCACAACTTACCCGTCACCCCATTCCCGTGGTGCTGTGGAGAGACTGGCATATGCCTCTGCACTAGCTTAACTCACACCTCCAGGAGTGGTGCAGAAGTGCCTTAAGACACTTTTGCAAAATTCACAGACCACCATGGGACTCATTAATCTGTGGTAACCTTGTTACATCAAGAGATGATAACATCTGGCCCAGATGCCTTAAAACAGGAGATTGGACAGATTTAAGGAAGAAAGTCACTCACAGGTTACAAGTAGAGGTGTTTCTTTCCATAGTGTAAGATAGGATTACAACCTAAGTCTAACAGGACATAATAAGATTAGTTTGGGGTAAAAAAAACAACACTGCTTTCAACACCTCTAGTTACAAACCCTGACGGGCATTTGCCATCTCCTGGTTCTAGAAGTAAACTATATACATCACTCATTTCACAGGTTAGGGACCAGAGCCATGATGAAAAGCAGAAATGGTTGAAAAGCAGAATCTAGTCTGTTTTAGTTTACAAATGTTGCTTCCAATGCTTTCTTAGCTAGCAGATTGCAAGTGCCTTTTCTTTATTGCAAATTCCTGCTGTCACAAAAAAAGATTTAGGGCAAAATCCAGAGTAACTATGGAGAGTCCTTGCTCCGGTGTAAGAACAACTTAATCTGGATTCCAATGTGAATTTCCCATAGGTTTTCACGAGGTGGTGCAGTAACTACGGGTGCACATAAAGTCTCTTGTAGTTACTCTGGATTTGGGGGTCTGTCTGCCTCAGCTGCCAACGAGTGTTTGTTACATGAAACACAGTTTGTTACGTGAAGCGGAATCCTAGAGAGGTTTTTGTTTGTTACATGGAACATACTTTATGTGAGGTGCCACTGTATAATTGAGATGTGTTGAAATGCCAGGTGCAAAAAAAGTGGCACTAGGATGCTTATTTCATGTGATCTTATGTGCTCACAGAAGCATCTGGTGGGTTGAAAAAACCCTGGTGTACCCTGATATAAAGGAAACTGGACTAGATGAATTTTAGGTCATATCTAGATGAGTTCTTGTGATGTTCTTATGATGAAACGGATCTGCAACTCCAATGGATAAGATTTCTGAGACCGTCATTTTGCACTTAAAAGCCAGGTTACTCTTTCCAGCCTAGGTGTGCTGGCTTCCTGAAGAATGGAGAGTTTGGCTTCTGAATGGAAGTTTCTGCTTCCAAAAATCTCAGGCAGTTCATCTCTTTTTGTGTGTCTGTCTTATGGCTGTTCAAACCTTAGTAAACATTCAAAAGACTATCAGCTGCCGTCTCGATTTCCTTCTTGTTCAGAAAAGGATGGTTCTGAAACTCCAATGGGGTGAGAATTCCTGCAACATGCCTAAGGTGGCTGATGCACTGAAATGGGAGAAATGCCGGGCAAATGGTTTTGCATTTCATGCTACTGAAATTTGCAAAAAAGAAGCAATTATCTATTTTTTTTTATCCAAAGACTTTTGCTTTGGGCCGTATATCATTTAAACCTTGACCATTTGACTGATAGGTTTTCATTAGTATTTATATCCAAAGACAGCTGCCATTTCATTTCCATGGCAATTCAAAGCAGAAAACTATCTACTAAATTAACATTATCTACTAAATTAAATTAAGACATGCATTAACAGGCCAAATCTTTGTGGAGCTTCTTATGAAAGTTTACAGCGGCCATTTGTTGGTATTCTATAATGAACAGTAATTTTCCTGTTATAAAGATGTATTAGTTTTCAGCCGCAATCCTATTCACACTTTCTTCAGACTAACCCTACAGTCCAGAGTAACTACAGGAGCGCATAAGAGACATTACGTGCACCCGTAGTTACTGCACCACCTAGTGAAAACCTATGGGAAATTCATATTGCAATCCAGAGTAAGTTGATCTTACACCGGAACAAGGACTCCCCATAGTTACTCTGGATTGTACCCTAAGTGTGCAATCCTATGCATGTCTTCTCGATCCTATGCATGTCTTCTCATTTTGTTATATGAGACTTACTCCCAGGAAAGTGTGTAGGATTACAGCCTAAGCTCCATTGACTGTAATCAAAGGGATAAAAAGGCCTTGAGATGAGCTGTACAGAATGCCTTGTGACAGCCTTCCTAGCTCCAACTTATACTCAAAACATGAAAGTAAAATAACATGGCATCCATACCATGTGAAATCTACCAGCATCATTTGCCCTTGTACTGTGATGATTTGTTTACGTATAAAAGAAAGCATCCTTCTTTTGCAGGGTCTCGTTTATGGATTCAGAGAATGGGGGGCTCTGGTCAAAAAACAATAGGAGCTCTGAGATCCTGGAAAAAATACAAATTTAATATAAAATAATCTCAAGCTATGTGATCAGAAATCCGTTTCCCACACCAGAGTGTTGCCTCCTACCAACAAGCCACCCAACTGAATATGAAGCAAGGTGGAAACCAGCAGTAAAAGAAGGAGCTGAGAAACATCTTCTTGAAGGTCAGCTGGCTCAGGTAGATAAGGCGTACTTTCAGGTACCTTCTCAAGGTCTTCAGTGCAAAGCATGAGTTCTCAGAGTTTGAAGCCATAATCAAACTTCTGACTTGGAACTTTCTGCCTGACTTGTACAACATGGTTGTCCTCTCCTGTCCTCTCCACTCCAAAGCACCATATGCAGCCAAGGTCCTGATGATATATTGTGTGCTCCATCTTCCTGGTGTTGGCAGTCTTATGATATCACTAGTCCCCATAAAATGATTTCAGGATATATTCAACCAGGCAACCCCGTCCACAGGTGGTTGCCATCTTCTGCTTCCTCTCCATAGCACGTCACTTTACCATGGTCTACCCATTTAATAAGGGAAAGATTACATGGTGACCAGTGGTGGGCTTCATGGGGTTCTCACAGGTTCTATAGAACCCTTTGCTAATAACTGCCTGGTTCTGAGAACCAGTTACTAATGGGACATAGAACCTGTTGTTAATTTAGGTTATTAGGACATGGAACCTTTTGCTAATTTATTTGAATCCCACCACTGATGGTGACCATATAGAATGGAGGACTATAGGAGGACCCTTTGTTTCTAACATCTACCCCCTCCCTGCATCTTAGTTCCTAATCTCCTGAAGACCTGGCAAGATTTAGGTCTATGTACATTATAGACTACACTTTGTTATTATCTCTATGAATTTTGTAATTCATCACAAATTATCTTTTGCTTCATTTTTCATGGTAAAATCAGTCCTAAAACACCTCTACAGAACATATGGGTTTGGCCATTGGACAACAGATGGCTCCTGCTCTCATCATCTAACACAGAGGTTTGTGAAGCACAGCTTGTTTGTCTGTGTGTCTATCACTCAATCCATTTATAGACCTCCTTTCAACAAATTATCCTCAAAGTGGGTTACCATTAATAGAAAACAAACTACCAATAAAATCTGGCAGTAACAATCAAGGATGGTAGCCAGGAACAAATGAAATGCAAAAAGCAAGAACGTGAGATGAAAGTCTTGAGTCTTGACCAATTATTGTGCCCAGCTGATTCCACCACCAAATATACCATCAGGATAAAGCCTCTCAAACGTGATTCATATAGAATGTTTATTTTGTTTTTGTGCTTTAATCAAGTCTTCCTACTCTTATTGCTGATTCATAATCCTCCAACATGCAGGATGCTAATGGCAAACAAGGAAACTTGGCATCAGATTAATTTCGGGTGCAATCCAGAGTAACTACGGGGAGTCCTTGCTCCGGTGTAAGAACAATTTGCTCTGGATTGCAATATGAATTTCCCATAGGTTTTCACTAGGTGGTGCAGTAACTACGGGTGCACGTAATTTCTTTTACGTGCTCCGTAGTTACTCCGGATTCTAGGGTTAGTTACAAGAGGCAGGGCTTCTCCCCCTTTGGATCAGGAGTGAGTGAGGAAAGGGGTGGAAATATGGTTGCAGCAGTTCTTTGTTTTCCATTTAGCAATATGGTTACAATCAAGAGTAGCGGAAACAGGAATCTATTATGAGGACAGTGACTTTGGCGAGATCCTGAGCACAAATCTCTCCAAGGCAGGGATATCAAACTCAATCAGTATAAGGGTCCAAAATCGAAAATGGCAAAGTTAAAGTGCCTTCCTCCTCCTCAACCCTCCTCAACCCCTTAAAACTTAATAAACAATTCGGCCCACAACTTAGACTATTAAGATTTAGCATTTGTGGGTGGATGAGGAGGAAGCCTCTTTAACCAGTGGCGTAGCTAATGATCGTGTAGCCAAGTGCAAAGCTCAAAATGTTGCCCTGGAAGTTATGTCATCCCCAGGTATTTTTTAAAAGAAAATTGGGGGAAAACCTGCCGCCTCCTCCTCAGCAGTTCACCACCCATTTGCTCTGCTAGTTGCATAAAGTGCCTATTTGCTATCTGGAGTCAAAAAAGATTCCCCCCCCCCCACCACACACACACACACACAACAACAACAACAACTGGCCCTACAATCCAGAGCAACTACATAAGAGCACTTAAGAGACATTATATGTATCCATAGTTACTGTACCACCTAACGAAAACCTATGGGAAATTCATATTGCAATCCAGAGCAAATAGTTCTTACACCGGAGCAAGGACTCCCCGTAGTTCCTCTGGATTGTGCCCTTAATCAAATTTAATTAAGTAAAAAACTGAAAAATGTGTCCCTTATGGTTAGGGAAACTGCTGGGGCAAAGAGGAATGGTTATTCTTTCCCTGCTAAATATAAGAGGAGAACCACTTAGAAGTGCCTGTATACCCAGTTGGTATGGGCAAATATATTATGATATATATATATATATATATATATCATTGTATATCATGGATATACTGTATATCAGAGGTGTCAAACTCATTTCAAACAGAGGGCCGCACTAGCATTAATGGTGTCTCCCAAGAGCAGCAATCCATTTCTTTTTTTGCATGTCTACTAGAAGTGCTTCCTCCTGGGCTCTTTCTCCCATTCAAAATCAAGTGTGCTGCCACCACCACTGAGCTGCTTCTGGGGGGGGAGATCACTCGCAGGTCACAGGTGTGCCTGGAAAGGGCCGCATGTGGCCTTTGAGCTGCCAGTTTGACATGCCTGCTGTATATGATATACGTACCGAGAGCTGATTCATATTAACACTTATTAATTCCATACAGTACCAGAATTATCTCTCATTAGCTCTCAGAGCCATCAGTAACATGGGAAAGTTTGAGTTAAGAAAATCCTATTTTGTTCCATAGACTTCTGTTTTGATTTTCTGGTTAATTGGCCATAACATTGGATAGAGTACAGATATTCCAATACAGTTTTTTTCATTGCATTCTGCTTTAAATTACCTTTCCAACGATATATAATATAATGGTATTATCATTCATACATACCCCATTTTTCACAATTTTAGTCACTAGTGTCAAGACCAGTTTGTAGCCCCCCAAGGTTGTAGCCCGGTGCAACTGCACCCCCTGCATCTCTGTTAGCTACATCACTGGCTTTAACTTTGCATATTTGAGACAATCATGTGCATTTGAAGCTCTTGCAGGCCACATAAAGTGGCGAGGTAATCCAGATTCACCCACAGGACTTGAGTTTGTTGCCTGTGCTCTAAGACAGGGTTTCTCAACCCCCAGTCCGGGGACCACTGGAAGTCCTTGGCAGCTGCCTGACTGGTCTGCGAGAGGACTCCTCTAAGTGCATCTTCCACTCCTCACAGCAGGAGGGCTCTGTCAGAGGCTTGCAACCTCAGAGACCAATCCTATCCCTCTCTACTCAGAAATATATCCCATTGTAATCAGTGGGGCATAGGACACAATCCAGAGCAAATTCAGCCTGCTCTGACCTAACTGCACTCTCCTAACTATTCTGTATCCAGAGCAGAAAGTTATGCTGAATCCAGAGAGTCAGGAAGCCTGGGCTGCCCTAACTGCTCCAGAGCATGCTAAGTAATTGACACAAGGGGAAGACTTGCTCCTGATGAGACACCCCTCAGATCACACTGAACAAGGAACAGCTGTGGTGCCTACAGTGGTGACATGACTCTGCACATCACCTGGTGCGGAAGTCTGTGCGTCATCCCTGGGATGCGCGCCCCCCCTACCTGGACTGCGCAGTCACCAAAGTTGGCGCCTGTGCAGTTGTTTCTGAAGCCAACTGGGGACTTGTTCAAAATAATATTCAAAATAATGGAGTTCAGAAAGAGTACTGGCTTCAGAAAGAGTACTGCGCAGGCACCATCTCTGACACCTGCGCAGTACTTTTCTGAAGCCTTTTGGCTTCGGGGGAGACTGTGCAGGCGTCAGAGTTGGTGCCTGTGCAGTACTCTTTTTGAAGCCATTCGGCTGCCGCTCCACCTCCTGAGTGAGGCCGAATGGCTGTGCAGAGGCGCGGACTTTCTCTGCTCTAAGGAAGTCTCCTCTGAAGCTGTTCGGCATGCTCAGTGTGTTTATGTGCAGTGCACCTCAGATGGCCGTTCAGGCCAGCTCCTCAGACAAGTGGCAGCTGCTGGCTACTGCTCCGCCTTGGAGCAGGCCTGAATGGGGGTGCTGACGCCCGGGGCCTGCCAAAGGACAGTCAAACTCCTCCAGCACATCACCCCATACGGAGCGCATCACCCAATGCATCCCATACCAGCCGCACCAGTCTGGTGACGCCACTGGGTGCCTGCCTTATAAGGAGTCCCTGATGAGATGCCAGTACATTCTACAGTGAATACAAGGGGCTTCTTGGAGTGGCCTGCTGTATCCTGAGGTTTGTGGGCAGCCGTAGTTTGTTCCATATCCTGAGGTTGAGAGGCAGGGGTTGTAGCTAGGATGGCCAAGAACTCAGATTTTTGGTCAACACTGCCATTCTTACTCGGGCCTTATCATGGACCCCTATGGGTCTACTCATTACTATACCTGCTCCTGAGGTGGTATAACTCTGAGGGTTGGAAGAGGGCATTTCTGCCTTAGAAAGAGGCTCTGGATTCAGAGTAACTGCTCTGCCCTAGGCAATGCTCAACATGCCCTCAACTTGCCTCTCCTGAGCTGCTTAGGCTGCCCCAGTTAGGGCAGAGCAGGTCCACCTCTCTTAGGGCACCCTATCTTGCCTTGCTCTGCCCTAAGCCTCCTTCACAGTAACTGGGCTGGAGCATCTTGCAGTTGCTCCAACCTAGTGTTAGATAGGGCAACCTAAGGGCTCTTATGTGGACAGATTAGTTGTTCTGGATTGTCCTGTTACTCCCAGGAAAGTGTGAACAGGATTGCAGCCTCAGAGCCCACTCCTATGCCTGTCTACTCAGAAATAAGTCCCATTGTAGTCAGTGGAGCTTACTCCCAGGAAAGCGCAGTTAAGATTGCAGCCTCAGAGTCCAATCTAATGCCTGTCTACTCAGAAATAAGTCCCATTATAGTCAATGAGGCTTACTCTCCAATAAGAGTGACTAGGATGGCTTTGTGTATTTTCAGTACATCCTGCTCTGAGTAGACATGCGTTGAGACATTGGGTTCTCACCTGCAATCCCAACCACAGTAACCTAGCAATACCTCTACTTATTATAATGGGATTTGCAGATGGAGGCAGCTGTGCTTTTCTGTAGGTGGGTAAGCCAGGTCTAGGTGCCCAGAGGACTCTCCCCCGGGGAAGCCAGGTCCACGTCCCCAGGCCCAGGTCCCCAGAGGACTCTCCCCCCCACCGCTAGGCTGGTCCCTGGAAAATTAGAGGCAAGGGTTTTGCCGCTTAGAGCACAGAGCAGCAGACCAAGGAACAAGTGTCGGAAACCTCCTTCACCCCCCAGTTCTCCAAGATAAAATTCAAGGTAAATCTGAAGCATCTTCTTTACGGTGGTGGTAAGAATTAACTGGAAAGAAAATACTATTTGCAGAACTTAAGGGATCTGTTTTATCCCTCCGCAGACATGCGCTCAATCTGTGAGACCACAAGGAATAATTATACTCTACAAAAAATATTTTTAAAATATTTTTTATCTCTAACCTGGTCAAAGAGGCCTCTCTGTACCAGACCACACAACATACCGTACGACAGATACAAATAATCTCCCAGTGTATTGTTTACTTTTGTTTTCACTGCAAATCATTGCTGGTGTCAGTAGAGAAACGGCAGTGGAAGTTACTGCTTAAGTCTTTTTCCTCCTGTTATTTTTCTGTCCAAAGATTACCCCTGTTTACTTCTCCTCCCGCAGGAGGATGAGATACTGAGAAACCTTGATCTCTCCATGGGTGCAAATGCTGCTCTAAAATAACAACTTTAAATAAATAAATAAATAAATAAATAAATAAATAAATAAATAAATAAATAGACAGACAGACAGACAAACAAACAAACAAACAAACAAACAAACAAACAAATAAATAAATAAATAAATAAATAGAGAAAACCATCGGAATACGGAAAGCTGCCATATGCTATGCCTGCCTGATCTCCTAGATCAGTATTATCTACGCCAGTGTCTACTCCAGTGTATTTTAACCACTGTGCTGTGACACAGTGGTGTGATTGAGACCACATGCCACCCTGTGCTCTGGGCTTAATGATGACAATGGTGCCAGAGCCCCCGCAGCCTCCTCTAAATAGTCTCTGTATGGCTCCATGCACTCCAGAGTAACGTTAGAGGGAACATTGATTTGCATGGCTTTTTCTTGTGACAAATTGCTGTTGTTGGGAATACTTATATACAGCTTTTCAGCAAGAGTAATTCACAAAATAAAATAATACATTTTATTATTTTGGGGTCAGTACATGTCTCCCTGAACCCAAAGGACTCCTAGATTAAAAAGAGATCCAGAAGAAACAGCCACTAGAAAAGCAGCCATGCTGGGGTGAATGGGGCAGTTGTTCTTTCCCTGCTAAATATGAGGACACCACCTTGCCCAGTTAGGAAATAGCTTCAGGGTTGGTGGTTTTCATTCAGAAATAGTTGAAGGAAAACTGCAACAACAGACTTTTTTGTCATTGTTTTAAAAAGTCAGAAATACAATGACATATTTCTTATCCTTACTCTTCTAGCCTGGCATCATATAGCAGAAAAACTAGACAAGTGTTCACAGGGAGATGTTAAAATAGACATTAACTGGAGGGGAAATCAAATATGTTTCAGGGGAAATCAAATATGTTTTTTGAGGTGAATCAAACAAAACAATATACAAGGCATGGATGAATATGTTTTTTTCATGCAAGGAGAGGATTTTTTTTTTTTAAACCAAAAACCAATATCAGAAGCTGGGCATGGGGGTGGATGGAAGGGGGGATGGAACTGTAGAAGTAGGAAGCTGCTCCCTATGGCTCTCATTTGTTTATTCCCAGAGACATCAGAATACTTTATAGACCTTACTGAAAATTTTAGCTGCTCTTCAGCTAAAAATCCAGGAATACTGGTTGCTAACCATTGAACTCAGAGCATTCCTGGTAAAAGGAGAACAATTCTAATGTTGCTTAAAATTAATTTAAACTCCTTTATGATATAAAGAAAATCCTCCTTGCCCTTTTCCCCTTTCTAGCAGACAAGTTGAGCATTGCCCTTTTAAGGATGCTAGCACTGCTATCACTTACCATGGCAGTGAGCGGCTGGCTTCTATATTTTTTTTAATTATTATTTTAAAGAATCCATAAAATAGAATGATGTCACAGGGAAGCAGGAGCAAAAAATGTGAGCTGGACTCCCTGGAAAAGGAACTAGCCAAAGCCTTTTTTAAGGAAGAGTTTTGATGCTCTGTTTAAACTGTGCTTTATAGCAAAACAGCAGCACCACCCAAAGGTAATAAATGCTCTTTTCCTTTAACCTTCTTGTTTTCTAGGATGCTTTTATTCTAAAGGTTGCAGCTACTCTCTCTCTCTCTCTCTCTCTCTCTCTCTCTCTCTCTCTCTCTCTCTCTGCCCTTTATCAAAAGTAAAGGGAAACTGTTCTTCCCAATGTGATCTTTTCTAGCAGGCAGGCAAATGAATGAAGACCCATCACAGGCTCTACTGGAGGCTTAGCTAGAAACATGCCTTCCATGGGACCCTTGCATGGAAGGTCTCATATCCACATGGTCAGTCTTCGCAAAGATCTTGGAAAGGAGCTGTGGAAAGGCTGATTGCCGGTATCTGTAGAACCTACCATACTTTATAATCAGTTTTATAATCAATCTGCACCGACACCACCACAGCATAGCACGAGTATGTACTTTCCACACCGCCAGCAGTCAAGGAGGGTCAGAAGGTATTGAGATTTTCAGGATACTAAGTACTGCCTGTAATGACCCTAACAGGGAGGCAGGACCAGGGTGACCAGATGCCCATACCTCAAAAGGAGGACCAGGTCTTGGATTCCTCTCAGCCTGGCCTTTCCAGCAGACAATGGCACGTTTGCCTACTCATAAGTAAAGCTGCCATATTGGGCACTTTCACTTTCCCATAGAACTCAACGCATACGTTTTATTTTTAGTTTTTTGGCCATAGCTTTTGATAGGAAAGAGATATTTCCAAACCAATTTTTGCATTGGATTCTGCTTTTCAATACAAATCCAACGACATATGACATGATGGGGTACTTCACACCACTGCAAAGTTCCAAAATGAAGCCAAAATGGAGGACAATGAGCCCTGTTGGAGGACATCCAGACAGGAGGCTAAAAAAGAGGACAAATCTGGAAATTTCTGGTCAAATGATCACCCTTGGCAGGACCTTTGTATGCCACAGTGACGCCCCCTGCAAAACATAGTGCTTCACACCCCTCTAGCTATGCCACTGATTCCCATTCCACTTCTGAATATGTACTACTTATTTCTGTTCTGCATTTAGACAAGCAATCTTCTCAGGACAGTTTATGGTTTAAAATAATGGCTTAAAATCTAAAAGGCATAATAAAAAAGGAATGAAACGTAAGGTAGAAAAAGGAAATTCAGTTGTTTCATACATACATGATTAACAGTGTAAGCATGTATTTCTATTACAAACTCAGTCTCACTGAGGCTGCAATCCTAACCACACTTTCCTGGGAGTAAGCACTATTGTACACAATGGGACTTACTTCTGAGTAGACATGCTTAGGATTGCACTGTGAGTTCCATATAGCTTTCTCCCAAGAAAGTGTGCATAGAATTTCAGGTTAACAGCACAGTTCTATACATGTCTCTTCAGAAGTAAAGCCCATTATGTTCAGTGGGATTTACTTTAGTGCTGCAATTATAAAAACTCTTTCCTGGGAGCAAGACCCATTAAACACAATGGGGCTTACTTTTGAGTAGACATTATTAGGATTCTGCACTAAGCATTTCCTCATTTTCAAGGGAACATACCATTGACAATAATTGGACTTACTTCTAGGTAGTCATGCATAGGATTGGTCTTTCCGTTACATCCACAGTTCACTCCCAGTGAAATTTTTTGTGGGAATAGCATGGGCTACAGAAGGAGAATTTTGGATCCTTAAGGTCATCTTGGGGTAAAAGGACATTTGTCTCCTTATTTGGGAGGCCTCAGCAACAGCCATGGGTCAACTAATTTTAATGGTGGGTCAACTTATCTCATTTTAGTGGTGTTTTATTGTTCTTTTAATTGTTGTTAGCCACCTTGAGTTCCCTTTGGTTAGGATATAAATAAATAAATAAATAAATAAATAAATAAATAAATAAATAAATAAATAAATAAATAAATAAATAAGGACCTGTGCCCATGATATTGCTGGCTCACATCTAAGTAGATTCATGCAATCATGGGCCATGGATAAGGGACTGAATTTGGTGTGCACAGTTCCACCCGTCCTTGGCCTTATTTGCCCACCTCCATTCCTGTTGGTTTGGCAGTATTTTATCAATGCACATCATGGGTGGGTACTTACCAGTTTGGGCCTGCTCGCCCGAACCGGATCTTCCAATTTCCCTGCCGCTGGCGAACCGCCAACAGCAGGGAAACCCAAAAAAACGGCAGACCAGTTCACGCCAGCCGCCATCTTTGTTTTGGTGCGCACTGCGCAAGCGCAGTGCAAAGCTGGCACCAGTTGGCCAGCCGGCCAGGGGGCTCAGAGAGTCCCCTGCGCGCCCTCTGCGCGCCTCCAGCGAGCCTTCCCTGGCCGGCCAGGTGAAGCCTCAGAATCCCATGCTATGCAGGTCTACTCAGAAGTAAATCCCAGTATAATCAATGGGACTTACTCCAAGGAAAGTGTGGAGAGGACTGCAGCCTCAGAACCCCATGCTATGCAGGTCTACTAAGAAGTAAGTCCCAGTATGATCAATGGGACTTACTCCAAGGAAAGTGTGGAGAGGACTGCAGCCTCAGAACCCCATGCTATGCAGATCTACTAAGAAGTAATTTTATTTTAATTTTAATTTTTTAAATTTTTAAATCGAAAACCTCTCAGCCCCACTCCTTGACCCTGGCCCCGCCCTCTGGCCCCGCCCACTTCTAGAGAACCGGATCTTGGGCCAGGCTGGGCCCATCACTGATGCACATGTGTACATTAGGGATGCAAGGGACAGTGAGATCATTCACACAGAGATCTGTACAAAATGTACAGATTTGGTAATAAAAAGACAGAACGGAAGATTGTTAATCTTCTGATTCCACTTCAGTAAGAAAATGAGATAACTCATTACTCCCAAAAATCTGGGGAGAGAAAGCCAGAGATGGAGAATTTAATTGGCATCTGTATCCCACAGAGCCCCTGCTGTTGCCTGGGTTCAGTTCCACCTCTTACATTTGCTGTGCACTCTGAAAGGGCACAGGTTGCCCAGAAGAACAGCTGACCCTTCAGCCAACCCTTCAGAGAAACCACTGACTTCCCACTGGTTACTTCTGCTGTAGGCTACACCTGTGGTTTCCCAACTGGGATTGGGGAGAATTTCCTTATTTTTGGGTTGAACTCTCTTCAGTTTGACTTAGAAATGGGTCGCCAATTACAAGCGCTTGTGCACAACACTCCAGGGGAATATGGCTGTTTTCCAAGAAAACTAAATTGACTTGTAATGTCAGTTGCAGTGCATTGAATTGGTTTCTGGGGAAATAATAGATGTATGAAATGAACTTCTAAGCTTGGAAAGTCAGCAAGGATCAGAAGTTAGAAGGGGAATGATTTGATCAAAAGACAGCTCATTCTACCAGTCGGGTCATCAAAAGGTGTAAGGAAAGGCTCACAAATGAAAGAGTAGAAGCCATAACTAGCCCAAGTGGCAAGCAAAATGTGCCGAGATTTTCAACCCCTCTTTTTCTTAACGGCATACATGTCAGCACGTGCTCCAAATTCCTTTCACATTAATCTCCTCCAATGGTTGACTAGTGATTTCTTTTTCTATTAAAAAAAAGTGCCAGGAGAACGCTAGGAAAGGAACTAAGTCCTTCTCTGAGTATCCTACCACCCAGATTGTTTTGTAGACATGGTCAGGTGAGCACTGGTGGTAGAGGAGCTGGTGGTGGAGCCACTGGATGGTGAAGCCATGATGACTCCGCCATGATGCCATGATGGTGAACCACCACTATGATTGACCCATGATGGTGGAGGAGCCATGATGGCTCACTGATGCCACCCTGGGAAGAATTTCAAAGCAGCGACAGGGTGGGGAAGCAGGTATGTGGAGGTTCCCCAGTTTCACCAGTTCCCCAGTCTGTTCTCAAAGCAACAGCTTCACTCAGTCTCATGGGTGGGCACATCCTGGCAGCTGATATGGGAATACTGGAGGGGGAGCAGGTACAAGGAGCTGCAGAGCTGAAGCAATTCATAGAGTATGACTGGCTTTCTGGATGAAGGAGTTGAAGTTCTGGAAGGAGAAATAAAGGAGAAGGGCAACAAATAGGGAGGAACATGGAAGAGAGAGCCACTGGGTAGATGCTCAAAGGGTTGAGGAAAACAATAAACATTGGCTTCTTATCTTCTGATGTCTTTTCTGCAATCGTTTCTAAAAGGTAGGATGGGAACCTACAGAGCCTACTATGACCCCAAATTGCTTCTCCCTTCCAATGCATCTTCCAGAGAGGTCAATTTACAGCAAAGAAGCTCCAAGAGATGCAGCCCCTGCATATAGATGTCTGACACATTTACTCTTCTGTCTTAGAATATCTATGCTGTTATTCGGCAATGCTTTGCTGTTAAGAAAATCGAGGCTTTTCACTCTCAAAACAATGGGTTTAGGGTTACATATGATTTTGGATGCTGGAAAGAACAATTTTTGTTCTGGTTTCAACAATGAAACAGCACATACAAAAAAGACTTGGTGATTTCAGGTCAGCACTCCGAGAAGAAACCTGCTATTTACGGGACCCGACTGACCCAATACTGCAGCTCGGCTTATGAGGGAATCAGAATTTGTGTAAGAGACGTCAGTGCCATCTACAGGCTGCTCTTCAAATCATTGCAAGAGTATCCAGTCATTGATCTCTGTGGAGAATCACAAAAACTGTTACGTTACAAGATTAACTAGCTAACTGCTCCAAAGAACAGATCTGATTTGAATGAGTTATGCAACTTCTAAATTTGGATCATATGAACTCAAATTCAGTCAGAATAATATTAAATGATTAATTTTCAATCCTTTTTCCTTAAAAGTGGGATCACTGGGAATGGAAACAGTAATTTCTAAGGTAGCCCCTCTCAATTGTCCTGGATCAAATATGTCTCGTTCATTGGCATCCCACTACATCTGGGCAACAAACCACATATTAGGTTACATATAAGCCTCTTATCCAAGCTCTAGCCTTAACCCTATTACCCTAATCCTAACTTTGCATTTTAAATATAAAAGTTGCATCCAGTATAAATATACATATATGAGATACCAATATCCAGGATATAAGAGAATGGACACAAATGTCCAGCACTGGAATGCATTTCACAGAATATAGTTGTCCAGGATGCTTGAGTCTTGTCAGTGAGGCTATCTTTGATAATGACAAAACCCGGCCACATCATTTTTTTTAATTACTAAAATTTAATCTTCGGCTTTTAATCTTTAATGTATAGAGAAACTCTCATCTCTGTTCATTATGCTGAAGCAACTGGATTAATTAAGCACACCATTAAACAATATTTCATTTTTAGTGCCAATTTAGAGATTTATACATAAGTAAAGGTATCCCCCGCAGGTTAACAGCCAGTCATGTCTGACTATAGGGTACGGTGCTCATCCCCGTTTCTAAGCCTTTAGAGCCAGCGTTGTCCAAAGACACTTCTGTGGTCATGGGGCCGGCATGACTAAATGCCAAGGCGCATGGAACACTGTTACCTTTCCCACCAAGGTGGTACCTATTTATTTACTTGCATTTACATACTTTCGAATTGCTAGGCTGGCAGGAGCTGGGATAAGGACACCCTTTCTTGTGGGGACCCAGGTCTCAAATGCTGGCCTGCTGTTTGACAGGCACAGTGTGGTAACCACTTGTGCCACCTCAGCGTCCAATTCATAAGGAGGATTCATTATTCATAAGATGCCTTTATTTTGGCTGCAATCCTAAAGAACCTCATTAGGGAATAAGTCAGTCCAACTGAACTCAGTTTACTCCTGTGTAAAAATGCAAATACTGTATTTAATTACATATTTGCTTGACTCATTGTGAATCAGTTGTCTTTGAAATTCTGCATCTTATTTATCTATAAAATTTATCTATAAAATCACTGACTGACTGACCGACTCATCAATGCCCAGCCAAAACCCAGACCTAGAAGTATGAAATTTGGGGAGCGTATTCAATCTCTGATGCATATACCCACTAAGATCTGATTTTTAGAGATTAAACCCCTAAGGGGATGAAAAGGGGTGCAACATGTTTTTATCCCTATACTTAACATTGAAGACTGATCAATATCCAGCCCCAACCCTTGGACCTAGAAGCATGAAATTTGGGGAGCATATTCTTTCTGTGATCCACTAAGAACCAATTTGGTGCCCGACGGTGACTGCTGCCCAGTGTGGCTTACTGGTGGTGCCCACTGCCAAGTAGTGTCTGGTGCCCAGAGGGATGTCCAGTGCTCAGGGCTGCCCAAAGGTGCCTAGTTGTATATTGTCCAGAAGCTGCCCATTTCAGAGCAATTCAGAAGTGATTATCACTTTATATTGATGTACTAATCACATGGGGGAAGAGAGGGATCTCCCTCCCAGCTGAAGCAGAAACCAAACTTAACCCTTTATGAACCTTTCTCAGGCAAGCTTAATTGCCCTGCCATGTTACCCTATTAAACAGTCTGCTTTTAAGCCATTAATGCCTGCTTAATGGGTTTATCTTTTAATTTAAAGAGTCAACCTCATTTGTGTTGAAACAAAGACTACAATCCTAACCACCCTTTCCTGGGAGTAAGTACTATTTAACACAATGGAGCTTACTTTGGAGTAGACACATTAAAACACTGATAATTAGGTTACACCTGTACCTCTCAAAATTTGGTCCACATCCTTTCCAAAATGAACAAGTATCAGCACTTCCATTATTCTGCAATGAAGCAAATGGAAACACCATCTGATCAGATGGTGTTTCCATTTGCTTCATTGCAGAGTAATAAGGTAGGCCACGTACCCCACAATGAAGCATGTAGTGGATGCAATGATTATCAGAGACAAGGAAGGGGGACTATTTCCAATGTGATTGAACAGTGTGGAGTATAGGATTGCAACTTCAGTCACGGAAAAGATCACAAAGGGAACGACAGCTGAGCTCTTCCATGTTGATGTATTAGTATGGAGGATGGTGGAGTTTTTCCAGTACAATGCATATATTTCCCGCATTTTGAGTACAAAAGAACTTGTTCCTTAAGTACTCACCTATGTGCATTTATTTGGACAATGTGCCCATTAATTAGTTCACAACACCACGATGTCTACTTTCTTTTTTCCAGTTAATGTGCAATGGATACATTCTTGACTTGGCTTATATTGCTCCTTCATTTCTTGCAAAATAGGCAATGGAGGAGGCTTTCTCTGATTAATTAGACATGAATCTGTTCATTTTCTGTCTATGCACCATTTCCCCACTGTGCACCCCTGCATCATAAATCAATAAGATCATTCATTGTATTGGCTTGCTTAAAAGATAAAAGTAGCAATATTGTTCATGTGATTCTCCTCTTGCATGAAAACTGTTCCTTTGGTCAAAATATTGCCTGCAGAAATTGTTTTTAAAAATAAAGCTCTGCTGTGTTGTGCTTGTGGTGGTGAAACCTGATGGGCTGGGCTGCTATGATTACTTGGAATGCTCATTTGCTTAGGTTATTAACTAAACTGATTAAATTAACTAAATAACTGACATTTATTAACTGAATAACTGACATCCCAGTATTGTACTGAGGAAGCAAAAGTTGTCATTTAGGCTGAGATAATATGGGCCAAACCCTATCCAACTTTCCAGCAATGCCTAGAAGAAAAGATGCAGAAAAGGGGCAATTAACTGAGAAACAGGAATTTGAAGAAAGGGATTTGGTGGAGGAGACTGAAGCTGCAATCCTATACACATTTTATTTGGAGTAAGGGCACAATCCATAAGGGCACATAAGTGACATTACATGCACCCGTAGCTACTGCACCACCTAGTGAAAACCTATGGGAAATTCATATTGCAATCCAGAGTAACTTGTTCTTACTCCCTGTAGTTACTCTGGATTTCACCCTAAGTCTCATTGACTACAGTGGGACTTGCTTCTGAGCAGACAACCATTGGGCTCTAAGGCATAGAAAAATAGAAGAGGACATAGAACTGATGTAAGAACAGTGTAATGGGAAAGGGGACGCTGGAGGGGGGAAAACCCATTGTGTTTAAGTTCAGGAGAAACTACTGTATATGCCAGCAGTGTTCAACTGCTGTGCTGCTGCACACTGATATGCCATACATGGTCCCCAGGTGTTCTGCAAGAATTTGGAAGATCATTTTAAATAATTGATGGAGTGCCCTGGACAATGCTAACATCTTGTCAGTGTGCCATGAGATGAGAAAGGTTGAAAATCACTGAGATGAACCTTTGGATCAAACCAGCTAGGTCCTGAATAGGTCCAGCATGGTTCTTCTTATGCTGTCTCCTCTTGCTTAGTGTTTGAATTTGGACTCTGCCTGTACAGCTAAACTGATACTTTCAGCCCTTCCCCTTCCAGGCACCATTTTGCTCTGGACAGGTACCCTAAGGGACAAAGAGCTGGTGTGTAGGGCAGACATCAATTTAACATATTGATTTCAATTAGACACTGCTTCAACTGCTAGCATCTCATCTCTCTATACTGATACCCATAGGAATTGTTATCTCACATACAGAATAGTTTCTTAAACCCAATTTTCACCACTGTTGTCTGAAATCCTGGCACCAAGAAAACTCCAACTGTACTACGCACCAAATTCCTCCTGTTGATGAATTCAAGTAAATCTCTTTTATTCTTCAATCTATTATAGTAATCCTCTTTCTTCATCAGCATGGCTGGCAAAATGTGTAATTTATATGCAAGGACATGCTTAGAAGATACATCAGATAAGGATACAATTTTCAGCTACAGGTGACAAAAACAAGCACAAAGAAGAGTTTCTTTACTTTAAGAAAAATAAATTAAGCCCAGGAATTTTAAAACAGGGATGGGGGAAGCAACCATTACATTTCACAAAGTAGCAGAATTCAAGATCACTAGCAGCATAATACAATTTTATGCTCATGGGAGAATGATGCACATGGGGAGAAGGTGTGTATGGGGAGATATTGGATGGGGGTGTTGTGCGTGGAGGATGATGTGCATGGGGGTGTTGTACATGGGGGGACATGAGCATGGGGGTATTGTGTATGGGGGATGATACGCATGGGGGTTGTACATGGGGTGATGCGCATGGGGGGACAGTGTGCAAGGGAGAGGAATTTTGGCTTGGATGACAGGAATTTTGGGGAACTCGGGAATTTTGGGTTCAGCATCTGGTCACCCTATAATGACCCCAAGCAGGTCCTCCCCTCAGCAGGGACGTTCCCCAACTAAAGGACGCATGCGCAAACAATGCGCATGCGTCCTTCATTGGGGGACACCCTCTCCTCAGCTGGGGAGATTCCCACTGTGCATGTCCACATGCAGACCCTGGCATCGCCCCTGGTTAGCACACAAAAAGATTGGGTTGCCCATATCTAGCTTAAATTAACATCACCTTCAGGACCATAAATACTATGCAAACACAGAGTACTGAAATCCCATCCCATAACACTGCTGTGTTTAGTCCAGCTAGCTGAAGGCTCACACACCAGAACTTTTTACACCTTTTCTCTCTGTGTATCTAAGGTTCCCATTAGAGACCTCAAAACCCTGAAGATTCTGGAAGGCCGATGAAACTTTCGCTCAGCCTCTCTCCCAAATGGTGAACGCAGTGGTGGCCAACTTTTTAGTTCATAGTCCCAGTGCACTGGTCTTGCAAAATCCAGACCATCACATTATACCAGTTCCTCTCAAAACAAAATTTCTAAGAGTGCATTTACTCCCTCGTCTGGAAATGTCATAGCAGTTGGATAACCCCAGCAGCTGTTATCACTGAATAGTACTAATTTCTCTCCCAGCAGGGATGACACACATTTTTTCTTACAAGATGGCACCTTCAAAGGCAATGCTTTTTTTAAAGTTAGTAAATTTAACCAAAAATACTTTTAAAGATAAACCAAATGATTACAGTGGGGGGAAAACCACGAAAACCATTTCGTAAAAGAGATGGGCAGCCTCATTCACCTACTGGAGTTTTTGGCATTCTTCAAGGGCAGCCCTACATAGTTCCTACTATAGGCAATAACTACATAGTGCCTACTATAGGCAATCACACTGACACCTGAGCAAAAGATATTACACATTATATTCATGCGCTGGCTTATCCCCATGCAAAACAGTGCCAAAGTGCTTTGTAGCACTGTTGCAACACTCTTCAGATACAGTGATACTACACTGATACTACATTGTTAATGTTACTGCTAAACAGAGAGATAATCCAATTAATGGTCCCTTATATGTGTCATGAACACACAACGTACAGTAGATCATATCTGATCAGTTAGAATGACCGGAAAATAAAGGCTTTTAAGAATCGAATGGCTAAAAATAGATGGGACATTTCTCATGACAAGACAAACACCATGTGATCACCACAAGCAGCATCAGAACGCCCGTGTAAACTGTATATCAAATATTATACCTATCAAGTATTTCCTTGTATTCATTTAGAGACTTCCATTTATATGCAAATTCTGCCATTTAAGAGGACCCAGATGTGCTTTATTACATGACAATTACCATTTCCTTTCCCACCAGATCTCACTGGAATAAGGTTGTAGGTCATTTTTTCAAGCTGTCAGAAAATGTGACAAATTAAGTAGTTATCATCTACACATTTGTAAATGACACACATTTGCCGCAGACACTAGGAAGACTAACAAGAAAAGAATAAACTTTTAAATGGTTCGTCCCTTGTTCTTACAAAAACAAAATAGGTACCGGTAATTATCACAGACACCTTCTGTCCTTCCATATTTTAAAAAGATGAAGAGTGGGTGTTGTATAATGGCTATAGGTCAAACGAAAGGTTACGTGAAATATATATGATTATTTATTTATTTATTCATTCACAGTTTTATATTACCTTCCTCCAATGAGCTCAAGATGGTGCACATACTCTGTCTATCTATCGACAGTATTTATATACCGCTTTTCAACTAACAAGTTCACAAAGCGGTTTACAAAGAAAATGGAAAAATAATAATAGCTAATTAAAAGCTAATTACTCCCTTCTTTTGTCCTCATGGAAAGCCATGAGTTACCCATGGTGAGGAAGCCATCTTTCTTTCTCATGCTGCAGCCTCAATCCAAACCACCACCACCCCTTGCTATGAACCATGAAAGAAAATTGTGATTAGAAACCTGCTACTTCTCTCAGTCCACCACCAATGCCACTGATCCATTATGGGGATTTGCCCTCTGCGTTCGTGCTTTAAATGACGCATGAAATATAAAACATGTATCAGGGTGACCATATGTCCTCTTTTCCAGGACACGTACTGGATTTATGCCCTGGAAAAACTTCATTGTCCTCCTTTTCCTGAGCAGGCAGTATGAGGCCTTCTTGTAATTCATAAATTAAATGTTAAAAATTATGTAGTTTTAAATGTAATAATAATAATATAGAATTTAAATTAACCACATGAAAGCAATATACGGTGGTGCCTCACATATCAAGTTTAATTCGTTCCAGAAGCATGCTTGTTATGTGAAATGCTCTTTATATGAAGCGGATTTTCCCATAGGAAATAATGGAAACTCAGACAATTGATTCCACAAGCCAAAAAAAAATTTGTATAAAAATATTAACTGGATGTAAAAATGATAACAAAACACTGGAACTGAATACAAAACAAGCATTCAATGTGCATGATCCTATGAAGTCTACTTAGGCTGCAATCCTAAACACACTTTCCTGGAAGTAAGCCCCATTGAACACACTGGTGCTTACTTCTGGGTGGACATGTTTAGAAGGCTGCAATCCAAGACACTTTCAAAGTGTCTCCCCACTTTCTCCTTCTCTTTATCCTGAGCCTCTCTCTCCCCTGTTCCCTTCTGGCGAGCCGTGAACTGCTTCCCTCTTCTCCACTGCTCTTCTCTCCCTCTGCCCAGCAGACGCTTGGCCACAGGAGGAACAGTGCGGAAGTGTTGCTTTTGCTGCGGGCAGGTGCGCTAGGCAGCCCTGACACTTTTTAAAAGGGCTGCCGGCCAGTACGTCTGCCCCAACTGCCAACGAGTGTGCTTGTTAAGTGAAGCAACACTTGTTATGTGAGGCAGAATCTGAGAGAAATTTTTGCGTGTTATATGGATCACTTGTTAAGTGAGGCACTTGTTATGTGAGGTACCACTGTATATAGTATGAGTGTTTTTAGCTTTTATGTCCATGAGTTTCATGTCCATGTGTATCCTACATTTTGAGGGAACTTGTCCTCTTTTTTTGGTTGTGCTGTACAGTCACCCTGAGCATGTTTGGAGTTCTCAGGATATTCTGCATATTCTGCATTTCTGCTTCATTTATAGCAGCCACTCAGAGGTAGGAGCCACGTACTTAGACAGGATCACTCCATTCCAATCTATAGACCACAGACCACAACAATGTGCCCCTTTCCTTGTGGACCTCTCCCAGTTCTGTGCAGGCATCAAAGTTGGCACCATCAGAGTTGGCACAGAGTTGGCTGACCGGCTTCAGAGGAGACTGCTGCTTTGCCTCTGAAGCAAGGCCAAATGGCTGGGCAAAGGTGTGGACTGTGCATGTCCAGAAGCATGTCCAGGAGCCTCCCACTGTGCATGTCCAAAGGGTGCACCTCAGCCGGCCATGCGAGCCTGCTCCAAGGCAGACCAGCAGCTTCTGTCTGCTGTTCCTTCTCAGAGCATGCCTGAATGGGCGTGCTAAGGTGCGGACATGCTGGAGGAGTGTCAAACTCCTCCAGCACGTCACCTCACAGTGGCACATCACCCAGTGCAGCCTGTACCAGCTGCACCACCTTGGTGATGCCACTTCCCTTTGCTCAATCCCCTTGCATTCCTGTATGCATATTCCTAGGACTAAATCCCACTGATATTAACGAGCTCTAATATCTGAGAAGATGCTTTGCCCATTCATGATGATCTGATTTTATAAGAGAAAGAAGTTATATAGTCATCCAAGATGTATCAACAGATGGACCAATTCCAAGAGGAATAAAACGACTGGTTTCGTGCCTGGAATTTCTTCTTCCTTATCCAGTCATTCCGTTTCTGAGCTTCATGCCCATTTACAACAGTGACAGAAACAAGCACTTTTAATTAAGTCATTAAACTTAAACGTGGTCTAATTATTGGGTTCTAATGATTGAGTCTATTTTCTGGACTCAATCATTCTCTGTTTGATTATTGCTTTAATGAGTTTTAACAAATACATCCCTGTTGTAATGGAAGCGTTGCCACCTATATCAGCTGCTGCAGGGAGGGACAACACAACTCTCTTCTGGCAAGAAAACTGCAAGACCACAAAAGAAAGGGAAAGGAACAAGGAACTGAGGCTGGGGAGTTATTGTAAAAAGGCCTACAGCTCTAAGGGCATTTTTCATTGTGGCAAACTTTGATACCATAAGTATACTGTATACTGATACTGTATACTGAATACTGATTTTTAGGGGGATGTATACAAATGTTCATTCTTCCATACTGGGAAAACATATGAGGGGCTACTCCAAAATGTGCACTAGCCCCACATTCACAATAATCTATGTGTTAGACTGGTAGACAAGGCAGTAGTTCTCAAGCATTTTATCCTGGGACCCTCTTCTGAGATTGACAATCTGTCCAGCGTCCTCCAGAAGTGACATCATGGACGAAAGTGACTTCATTCAGAAAGTGGCATCACCATGATGACAGAATTCCTCCATGTCTACTCAGAAGTAAGACCCATTGTTTTCAATGAGACTTACTCCCAGGAAAGGAGCTTGAGTGCCCATTCCAAGATGGTGGCACCCGGTGTCAAATTCCAAGATGGCAGCACCCAGCTTTTCATGACCCCCCCATAAATAAGTAGTGACTCTCCAAGTGCGTCCCAATCTCCACATTGAGAACCACTACTATAATAAGTGAGAAAACTATTTCTAAACTATCATCATATTTCACAAGGACCATTATCCTCGCTTGACTCAAACTTTGGACTATTCCGCTACAATCCTATGCACACTTTCCTGGAATTAAGCCCCATTGAACACAATGGAATTGACATCCGGGTAGAAATGCATAGGTTTGTGCTATCAGGGAATTGTATTTTAGTTTCATTTGGTTTCCATTATCCAACTGTCAAAGAATAGTAGTCAGCTATCATTCTGAAGCATATAAAAATATTATGGAAATTAATAAATGCGTTTGGAACACAGTGATATTTTCCTGACTGATAGCTTCTTTTTTCTGGTAAAGGATATCCAAATAATTTTTTTACCGATTCCATTAGATTTCGGACCTGAAATGAAGAAAATTCCTCGTTAATATTATAACAGTTTCCACAGCAACCAGCCAGTATGTCACAAACTAAAATTATAGTTGCATAAAGAAAATCAATGGCACGAGTAGATAACCCATTCTTATGCAAATATTCCTATTAATAAAAGATGAAAGGTCAAAAGCAAAGAATCTGCTCTTCCTAAAATGTATATGCCTAAATCATATGCTTTATTTATTGTAGGCCTTTCTGAGATGCCTCTTTTAGTATCTGAGGGCTTCAGATCCAACTGTAATGTATATACTCTTATACTGTATATTTAATCTCACTAGCCAAGGCTCAAGCCTTTTGTGAAGTTCTTATTTGGAGAAATGCTGGAATACATGTGATTCCAAATACTGCTTTTATGATTTAAGGGGGCAATCCTAACACATCTCATAAGACTTCCAGTTCCTGTGGTGATGTAGGGGGACAAGCGCAAGTCCGTGCCCTGGATAAACTTGTCCCAAGAGTGGTTTGGAAGTGTCTTATGGGACTTCTGTGATAGTCCCAGGTCAGCATTCAACTTATGCTGGGGCTTAGGCCAGCCTAACTGGAGGTCAGGATTGCAGCTGTAACTCGCAAAAGACTGCATATGTTGCTTGCGGAGCAGCTGGAAAAGGCAAAGACTGCTTGATCTTTTCCGAACTCCCTCTTGTCCAGTGGTGGGATTCAAAGAAATTAACAACCGGTTCTCTGCCCATCTGGCAGCAGCTTTCAAATTGCTATTTTAAAACTTTATATGTCCTATCTCTTGTTAACAACCTGTTCTATAGAGTAGGTGTGAACCTGCTGGAGCCCACCACTTTTCTTGCCTCTGCTCGGCACTGGGCCAGTGGCAGTTGGAAATGGCAGGTGGAAAGGTGGAGACTGTTTGACCCTTGATGCTAGAGGTTCAGACACATACACTAACACTCAGCTAAGACTTTTATAGAGATAACAGATTCTTCAAATGAAAGTTCCAATAAATGGGGTTCTTGGTTGCAGCTGGTTGAGAATGGCAGACACAGGTCACAAGTCTCAATTTTCCAGATTACTATTGTACAGAGCTGCCACTGTCCACCTTCTGCCACCTTCCACTGGCAAGAAAAGAAAGGAGAAAGAGAAAGTGTCGAGGGTTACCATTTCCTTCTTCTGATCCCTAAACTGTGCATCACATGGCAGGCCAGAGGCAAGTCAAAGTGTGATGCCACTCAGTGCCAGTGTTGGAAAGGGTGAGCATCTACTGCACTATATACCACATGGAGCCACTATATACAATATTTACTTTAATATAATGTGCAACTTTTTCAGTCAAATTTACCTTAGGGTGCATTATATTTGATGGTGCATTAGATCCTAGTAAATCAGTAAAATTAAATTCAAGTAAATACAGTGATGTACTGCCAGGCAGGAGTACTGTCTGCCACTTGGCTACAGAACAGACAGGAGTACCACCTCACACCTTTTTCAACCAAATGTCCCCTCTGAAGTTGAGGTGTGGATTAAATTCAATGGCACATTAGATTTGAGTAAATACAGTAGCTGCTGTCTAGAACAGTAGGAGACACTGCCTACTGTAGAGTTCTCATTGATGACGCCAGCATCCCAAAACCATCAAAGGTAGAAATAAAGGAGGACAAGGAAAGAAGAGACGTGGAAGGGAAAGCCTAAGGGTTGTTAGGCCGCAGACATATCACACACTGAGAGGTACTGAGAATATGGGGGAAAGTGGGAGGAGGTGCCATCTTCTGGCACCCATGCGAAGTGGAGGGCAGAAGGAGTGGTCTAGACCCAGGTGGAAGAAAAATATGGACTGAGCATAACTGCACAGACTACACATAGCTGCAGTTGCAAAGTCACTGATGTGTGATTGATGCTTTCACATTGGTACACAGATGTTGTGCAACTGGTGGGCAGCTGGGTGGTTGCTCTGATCTTGTGGGGTCAGACCAAAGGGCATAGCTAGTCCAACTTTCTGTCTCCAACAGCAACCCTCCAGATGCTTCTGGGAGCTCTCAAACAAGACTTCAGAGTGATGAACAACCCATGTTGCTTGACCAGAGAAGGAGCTGCTGCTGCCACAGCTTTGAATGGTCAGAGGTTCTCACACCACTATTTTGAAGGTTGAATAAAGGGAGCAGCTTGATCATTTGGATGAAGCTGCTTTATTAGATCCAGCTGACTTGCTTGTCTTCTTGGCAGAAAGAAGAAATAGGTTAGTTAGAGACCATCTGCTTTCCAGGCTGGGGAGCCATAATTTGTTATCTGTGCATTCATGGCACTTAATCAAAAGGTTACAAAAAAACCCCACAACTATATAATGTTATGTTCTGCTGAGAAGGTCTCTAGTCTGGAAGTAAATGTATACTTCTGTTTTCCCTTCTCTCACTGATGCAGCACAGAAAACTAATACTACAGTACAGTCCTCAGATCTGCCAAGCACCCCATTTGCCCCACCAGTAAAGTTAGCAACTCTGGAATCAATGATTTGCAGGACATTTCTCTGTGACTATCCCTGGACAGGGATAGCCCCTCAAGTTAGGTGGGTGGTGAGCAGGAACAGGACTTTCCTGACCAAGGTGCCACATATATGGATTGCCCTCCCTAGAGAAGCTCAGTTGTTCCAATTTGGACATCTTGCCACCTCCAAAGACACTTGTATCTGTCCAAAACCTTCCAGCAAGTTTTATAGCTGCTCAGTTGTGTTTCTTTATTGATTTTTCTGCTAATTTTTATAGACCTACCAATTTTACTGGGTCTTGGCTGCTGCTTCCATGATTTATATTCATTTTATATTTATTTTATTTGAAGTATTATTTGTTGTTTTAATGTGCATTACTTTGAAGGTCTTGTACTGGAGCAAAGTCTATTAATTTATTAAATGAATCTATCCATCTCATACCTGATTTACAGGCAAATAAACACCTTCAGATCTCATATAACAGCACAGATGACCAGAATTTCTGCGGAAGAAAAGTGTAAGCATTCCTCCTTATACAGGACACTGTTTGAGGTCTTACCTGGCCAAATTCTGGCACTTTCAAGATACATTATGAAGTTTAAAGAATTTCTCCAATATATTTTGTTTGCCTTCAGCTACTGGTTTTTCCTTTCTTTCTCAAACATTTCCCTGCATACTTCTTGGGAACTTGCCTCCATGTCTTGTTAATTTAATACTGTTATAGGCTGAAATCCTATACATACTTCTCTAAACATAAGCCCAACCAACTGAATTCATCGGAGATTACTTCTGAATAGAGATGCCTTGGTTTGTTCGTATTTCTGGCAGAAGATGTTTCCCACTGGCAGTAAGTTGTAAATAGTTATTCCCTTCTGTAATTCTGAATTGCACTATATGAGTTTGTTTAATAGATTTAGAGCTTCAGGTATTAAAATGGCAACCTTCTTTAGTATTGGGAACAATGATCACATCTTTAAGGAGGAAAGGAAAATTCTTGTAAATTTACCTTGAAAGTTGTTCTTGGCCTCATCTCACAAAACGTATTTGAAGTTAGTCTTAACATAGTGTTAATAAAGTTAGTATAATTAATAAAGTTAATTAATAAATATTTAATAAAGTTATTAATAAATAATTAAAATAATAATAAAAGAGGGGAAACACCCCAGAAATAACCTCCAAGATTTTTGTCTACTTTAATCCCTTAAAACCTACTCCCTCTGAAAAAATATCAGTTTTAAAGTTAGGGCACAGTTTTGGATTCAGTTTAACTAAACATTTTGATATGTTTGTCATATCCAAACTAAAAAAAAAGAATAAGCACAACTAATTAGAACTTCCAGATGGCCAGAATACCCATTAGCTGCCATCCACTACAGCAGACATTTTAAACCACTGTGTTGTGGCAAACTGGTGAACCGGGAGTGTTCCACAAATGTGCCACAAAAATTTTGGGACAAATGGGAGATGAAAGCCCATACGTTCTTGGGAATAAGTCTCACTGAACACCATGGGACTTACATCTGAGTAGACATGGAGAAACAGGGGCACCGCAGTGTTGTCACCTCCAGTCATGACATCTTTTCCAGGTTGATGGCGTCACTTCCAGGGGTCCCTGACAGATTGTCATTCTTGAAAGGGAGTCCTGGGCTGAAATGTTTGAGAATCAGTGTCTTACAACATGCCCTTCCATTATGGAACAGCAGTTGGTGTCACAACAGTAACCTCTTTTATTTGCTTTCCTGTTTATTGATTTACTGATGATTTTATTTCTGAATTGTAGTTTTGATCGCCCTGGGTGCTCTTTGAGTCAAAGACTGGGTTTTTGAAAAATCACCAAACAAATAACCATCTCAGCAAATCACAGTCCACACTCCTCCCAGAAAAAGGAATAATTAGTTCATTATTTTATCATTCACGTAAACTGCTTTGTGAGCTTTTTGTTGAAAAGCAGTATATAAATTCTGCTGATTGATCTTCATTTCCTTTAATCCAATCCCACCTGCCCAGTCAGCCACTCTCTTTTCCTGCCATATAGGAAAATACGATTTGCAAGATATTTTTATATCACTGAGCCCAATTTAAGGACAGCCGTTTAAACTACGTGCTGATTGCTCATCTGTATTTCTGTTCAGTTTGTCACTCGAATGCTTTACCTCCTCCTCAGTAACTATATTTTGCCTAGTAAATGTTCTATACATTGGGAGCATTTACTAATTTCCAAAATACATGGTCCCATCAGAAACATTTGTACTTAAAATAGCATTCACATTTGTAGGCATGCTGAATAATTTTTTTTAAAACCCACACATTTAGCCAACTTAGCAGCAATAATTTTATATGTAATTTTTATGAGAAACATGTCCATTATTTATTTGGAATGCTGCAACCATTTTAGGCAACAAAACTAGGTAAAAAAGAAAAAAGTGAAGAAATAATTGTGTGATAACATACATTCAATTATAGGGAGTGGTTGCAGATTTTGTTTTAGGATAATCCTTCAGATGAACCCATTGCAAATAGAAATTAGAGCTGAGAGGACTCATCTGAGTTTGATTCATTATCAAAACACTTAAGAGCACATTTTCCAGCTCTACCCTTATGGTTGATATTGCAAGGGGTCTCTAGCAGGGGTGGGCACAGCCTGGCCCAAGAACCGGTTCTCCAGAACTGGGAGGGGCCAGGGGGTGGGGCCAGGGTCAAGGGGCGGGGCCAGGGGCAGTTTTTAATTTAAGAATTAAAATTTTTTTAAAAAAAATTACTTACTTCAGAGTAGGATGGGGCTCTGAGGCTGCAATCCTCTCCACACTTTCCTGGGAGTAAGCCCCATTGGCTATACTGGGACTTACTTCTGAGTAGACCTGCATAGGATGGGGCTGTGTGCCTCTCAGCCTCCCCTTCAGCAGGGAGAGGCTGCAGGGAGCGCGGTGGTGCCCCGCGGGTGGCTCCCAGCCCCCCAGCCGGCTGGGAGAGACTGCAGGGAGCACGATGGTGCCGCGCGGGTTAGGACCACCTATTTCTCCCTCCCCCCCCACCCGCCGCTACCGGCTCGCCAGCGGTGGGGGATTTGGAAGATCCGGTCCCCGGGGACCGGAGCGAATAGGCCTCTGTCCACCTGTGGTCCCCAGTGGCTGAGTGAGAGAGGAAGGCAGGATATCAAGGGACACTCAGAGACAAACTTGAAGTATGTTTTTGGGAAGAAGGTGCTGTTGTTTGCTAAAAAGTCGTTTTTTAAAAAAATGAATGGGGTGAATACCTGTGACTTAACCATTAAAAAATTTTCTTAAGAGCCTCAAGGTTCCTTCCAGGGTGTGATTGGAAGGAGGCTTAACTTTCAGGAACTTAGGCTGCAAATCTAACCTCCACTTATGCCAGCCTAAGTCCTGGTATAAGACCCGTGCTGGTCTAGGGATGTCATAATAGTGCCATAAGACATGTCTGCCCCACTCCAGGAGGGGAGGGTTAGGCCAGCGCACAGACATACGCTGACCTCCCCACACCATCACGGAAAGGTAGGCCAGGTGAATTAGGCCAGACTAAATTTCTTAGGATTGCAGCCTAACCATGACTACTCAAAAGTAAGCCCCATTGTGCTTAATGGGTCTTACTCCTAGGAAAGTGTCTTTAGGATTGCAGCCGAATCCCAATCCTATATGTGCCACCTGACCCAGAGGCCTGGTGTCCATTTAGGTGTGTATGAGTTTTAGGTGAAACAGTTCAACATGCTCGGCTGGTGTCCTTATATGTTGACACATAAAGTGAGTACTTGTGCTAGCTGGCAGCGACACTTACAATGCCTTTTATAAAGACATGGAAAAGTATATTTGTTGAAAGAAATAATGATTAAAAGTTGGTCCATAGTGCTCTTTTGGATGTAGTTTCTTTGTACAGTGCACAATCTGCACACCCATATAGACAGCCCTTGGCCTGTGTGGTTCTGAATGCACAGGTATGATTAGTTTGGTATTATTGATATGAATTCATCCACTTTGAAATGATGAGCAATGCTCAAGGCTCTGTTGACCAGTAGAAGACACTCATCCCTTTAATAGTTTTCTGCTTCAGCCTAAAAGGGAATGTGCTTAAAAGGTACATAGAAAAAGCATGATGGCCATGAGATTTGACAGCTAAGATAATATGGGTTAGGTCTTCATTAGTGACATCATAAAAATAATCAGGCCAGACAATATTTTTGAAATTTATTTTTAAATGCCCAGTGTACATTATGATGGGATCACATAATGGCCTGCACTTTTGTCAAATGGGTTATTAGGTGACACTTGAAGATATGAGGTGCTAATGACTGTGCTCACAAAAAGAGCCATCAGAAAACTGGTAAATGGCTTTCAGCCAACTGAAAGGAGTGGCTGATGGGAGCGTATAAGGTGACACTTCCTCCACCACCACCCCACTTCTGTGGTTAATGTCAGAAAGAATATGGAAAATTGGCAGCTTCTGGGACAGAGAAGAGTTATGATCTGAGAGAAATGTTAGTATTGGATCTAAGCTGGGAGTAAGTCAAGCACTGAAGCAGGTTGGGCACAAGGGAGGTCTCTACAAAGCTGATCTAGCTTGTTGCTGCTTGTAGAGTGCCCTACTATGCTCAACTGGAATATTTATGAAGAAAGCAAATATCGCAAAAGAAAGCTTTTGGTGATCTTTCCACCAGAGGAAATCAGGATCCAGGTCATTGCTACCACTGGAACTTCTCAGCAGCTAAGGAAGTTGAGCAAAGGGGTATTACAATATTAACACAACCCATCTCCTATTTTTGGACAGCATGTTCATGGTTCCAGAATTATTGTCATTTTATTTTTATTGGTATAATAGCAGTGCTTCTCCTTATGGCTTCCATGTAGCACCATGATACGATCCACCAAAAATTGGATTGCAATCCAATGGATCATGGTCCACAATATGAGAACCATTGGGATAACCTTTGACTTGAAGTATAAGTGACTTTTATGACCTTGGGCAACAGATCTCTGGATAACATGGCACGATTACATTTGTTTGTTTGTTTGTTTGTTTGTTTGTTTGTTTGTTTGTTTGTTTGTTTATACCCTGCATTTTAGCGCAAATGAGCAAGGCAGCAAGAATTTTTATCCTTTTTGTCCTCACAACAACCACCCTGTGAGGTAGGTTGCTGTTCTATGGGCAGCTTGTAGAACACTTCTCATCCGCTCATGGTGTGATTGTTGCGTCTGCCGTCACGGAATGGCTTCTAAGCTGGAGACAGTAACATCTTGCTCTGTTGCCTCATGACAGCTTTATCAGCTTTCAAGAGTTATCCAGGTCTTTTCCTGCCTAGCATTCTTTGGCAGCCCTTCACTCAAACAGCAGACCATACCTGTTGTATACAGTGCACCACTGAGTAGTGACCACCCTATTTTTGAGCCTCTCTGGGGCAGCCAACTGGGCTAATAGCAGAACAGAATGCTGAACAGATGGAGCTGGCTCAGATCCAGCCAGGCAATTCTATGTTTTTATAATAAAGAGACAAGAAGAATGTGTGATCTGTTGGATTGATTTTCGGAGATGAAGCTTTTACTAACGAAAAGTGCGGATGAAAGAAGTCAAAAGCTCATCAGCTAATTGCAGGCAAGATGAAGTCAAGCAGGCAATATCTTTGGAGATTTAAGGCAGATATTTCTATTTCTTAAATCTGCTGAGCACTCTTGTATTGATTCTTAAACAATACACTCCCAACTTTCAATGTCCTTGTCAGCAAGTTTTCAACCCTCAATGTAACTGACATAATGATGATTAGGTTTGGGTACGGCCGGTGCCATTCCAGAGACGGAAACCAGTCATTTATCAAAACATGAAAGAATTGTCCATTTTGAGGACAATTTTATTGTCTTGACAGCTCTGCTTTTGAGATAAGAACAGAGGTGAAGCAGATTCAATTTTGGAGACATTTAAATGTCTGAGATATTCGGTTGTGCCAGGTTTTTGCCAAACCAACTACACTTAATGACTGAATGATACATTATGTAAATGTTTTACACTAAATAACCTCTTCCAATAACCTGGATTATTAATCTGGGCAATAAACTGGATTGCCCCTACCATGGACCCAATCCATATTGAATATCCTCTCAGCTTTCCTTCTAGGAAAAATAAAGCAATGTATGAAGCATCCTGGTGATCTCACTGCCGGCCGTTTTCAGACTTCCCTTCCAATCCTCCAGAACTGTTTCTCCCTCCTTCTAGCCTCAATCACTTGTGCCATCGGGCTGGTGAGAGAGGATGCTGCTGGGAATGTTACTGTGACCCACACCCCACCACCCCTTTCCCTGTTGAACTGGCTTTTCCAGGCCTCTCCAAGGCAGAAGCCACAAGTCTGAAGCCCCCAGAAGCAGGTTGACCATATGACCGGGAAAACCCAGATTTGTCCAGATTTTTAGCCTCCTGTCCGGGGGTCCTACATTTTGGCTTCATTGTCCTATATTCTGGCTTCGGTTTTGAACTTTGCGGTGGTGTGCAGTACCCCATCATGTCATATGTCGTTGGATTCATACTGAAGAGCAGAATCCAATGCAAAAATCAGTTTTGCGATATCTCCTTCCTATCAAAAGTTATGGCCAAAAAACAAAAAAATATAAAAACAAAAAATACATTTTTCAGCAATTCTTTAAAGTGGGTAGGAATTTTGGCCTTGGGGTTCAGGAATTTTGGGTTTGGCATCTGGTCACCCTGCCCAAAAGGCCCCCTTGTGTTTTCTTTTAAATCTGATTGTGATGGCTTTTAGCCAGTACCAATAAAATTGACTTGACTTGGTTAGGATTAGTTAGGCATGTATTTCTTCTGATCACACTGCCTGTGAACCCAGGTCCTTGAGCTCTTGCTAGCAAAGATGCTGCAAAGGGAAAAGGAGTAAGAATGGACTCATGGATTAGCCCTTTCTATGCAACAGCGTCACAACCACATACACAGAGAAGTATCATACCAAGAACATGAAAGCCCGTCTTTCATGGGTATCCATTTCCTCAGATTGTCCTGTCCTCTTGTCAGGTAAAAACTGTGTGGCCCAAATTCTTCATTGAACCCACTATAGAAAGGATGGCTTGGAACAAAAGAACAGCCCAGGATTGCTGTTGATAAACATCATTGTGGCATACGCAGGATCGCCATATAGAATGGAGGACAGTGTAACTCTACCTTTAAGCATGGCATTGAAAAAAGAATTGAGGCAGGAGCTGCTTTTTAAACCCTTCTCTGTTGAGTTACGCCTGCCTATTCCCTTTTCTATGCCACGGTTCAAGGTACAGGCAGTCTGTCCTCCATTCTATAGGGTTACCCTGGGCGTACGACACACACCATGCCCTGCCGATGTTACAGGTTACAAGCTATGAGGGATATGTATAGATGTGGACAACCTCCCAATGCCAGGCACAGAGGGGGCACCTGGATGCAGGTGTCAAATGTGCTTCCCGAGGCATCTGGCAGGCCGCTGTGTGATCCAGGAGGCTGGACTAGACAGGCCTTTGGCCTGATCCAGCCTGGAGTTATCCCCAGAGTAATAACTCCAGCAGATCATGGGGCAATTTTGGCAAATTTTATTTTTACAAAACAAGAACAAGTAACATCAACTGCATTTCCAACACTGCAGAAGCAGCAAGATTTTTCCAAAAATCAATTATGTGGCTGGAAAAGGGGAGTCTCACCAATAGAGACTTTACTTGCCCGTCTGAACACAAAACCAGTATTAACACTACTTAGCCATATAAGGTTCCTCTCCCGAGTGGAATCTCTGGTGCCTGAAAAGACAATCACTCTGACTGAAGGCCTTTCCACACTTCTGGCACTTATAGGATTTCTCCCGTGTGGATTCTCTCATGATCCTTAAGATTACCACCCTTATGGAAGGCCTTTCCACACTCATGACACTTATATGGTTTCTCCCCAGTGTGGGTTCTCTGGTGACGTCTAAGAGATCCACTCTCACTGAAGGCCATTCCACACTCATGGCATTTACAGGGTTTCTCCCCTGTGTGGGTTTTCTCATGTGCCTTAAGATTACCACCCAGGCTGAAGTCCTTTCCACACTCCTGGCACTTATAGGGTTTATCCCCAGTGTGGGTTTTCTCATGCGCCTTATGATTACTACCATGGCTGAAGGCCTTTCCACACTCCTGGCACTTATAGGGTTTCTCCCCAGTGTGGGTTCTCTGGTGAAGTCTAAGATATCCACTCTCACTGAAGGCCATTCCACACTCATGGCATTTATAGGGTTTCTCCCCTGTGTGGGTTTTTTCATGTGCCTTAAGTTTACCACCAAGGCTGAAGTCCTTTCCACACTCCTGGCACTTATAGGGTTTATACCCAGTGTGGGTTTTCTCATGTTTCTTAAGAGTACCACCCTGACTGAAGGCCTTTCCACAATCCTGGCACTTATAGGGTTTCTCCCCAGTGTGGGTTCTCTGGTGACATCTAAGAGATCCACTCTCACTGAAGGCCATTCCACACTACTGGTATTTATAGGGTTTTTCCCCAGTGTGGGTTCTCTCATGTTCCTTAAGATTACCACCCTGACTGAAGGCCTTTCCACACTCCTGGCACTTATAGGGTTTATCCCCTGTGTGGGTTTTCTCATGTGCCTTAAGATTACCACCATGGCTGAAGGCCTTTCCACACTCCTGGCATTTATAGGGTTTATCCCCTGTGTGGGTTCTGTGATGGATCTTAAGCCCATCACTCTTATTGAATGCCATATCACACTCCTGGCACTTATAGGGTTTCTCCCCTGTGTGAGTTATCTGGTGCTGCTTAAGATTTCCAGTCCAGTTCAAGGTCATTCTGCACTCCTGGCATTTATGGGGCTTCTTCCATCTGTCGGCTCTTTGCTGTGTGGCCTGAGTTTTCTTCCTCCTTCTTTCATTTTTGTCCCAGGATGATGCTGTTGAAATAGGAAGACATGATGTAAGAAGGGTTGCCATTCATGTTATTTTTCTGGGACAATCACAGTTTGGGGGGACCCTACATGGGTCCCATCTGGCTAGGTCCAAATACCAGATCCAAATCCGTATTTGGACACAGGCAGGGGAAGGACAGGTGGGGAGCAAAGAGAGGTAGGGCAGGTCAGGCACTTTATGGCCGTGTGCCGCCAGCCTCCAGTTTCCATCAGGAAGTGCCCCCCAGGATGCCTGCTCCATCTGCCGCCTGGCTGCCAGTTCTTCTGGCTGCTGGTGAGGGCTCTGGACACTAGAGGAAGGAGGTGGTGCTGGTCGTTGTGGCTATTTATGGCTGCCTGGAGCCCCACCAGTGGCCAGCACCATCACCCTCCTCTAATGCCTGAAACTCCCACCAGTGGTGCCTCCTTTACCTTCCTCTCCCACCAGATAGGTAGGGTTGTGATGTGTGTGAGTGAGAGATATTTGGGTGTGTGGTGTGAGTTAGAGAGATGCTGGGGTGTGTGATGTGAGTGAGAGATATGTGGCTGTGAGTGTGTGGTGAGATGTGTTGTATGAGAGAGATAGAGATATGTGGCTGTGGGTGTGAGTGGGGAAATGTGTGTATGTGATATGAATGAGAATGTGGGTGTGTGAGAGATGTGTTGGTGTGTGTGGTGTGAGTGAGAAATGTGTGGGAGTTGGTCTGTTTGGTGCGAGTGAAAGTCAGGTATGGGTGTGAGAAAGGTGTGGATGTGTGTGGTGTCTACTCAGAAGTAAGGCAGAAGCAGACTTATGCATGTCTAATCAGAACTAAGTCTGGGATGTCCAAAGGTTTTGGGAGGAAGGCCACATCATCTCCCTGATGGTGGGTCGGGGGCTGGAATAAACAACTGAATACATTGACATCAATGAATAAACAGATGGACTCTGAGCTGCCTGTGACAGAGCAGGAGAGAGATCTAGGAATGCTGGTGTGAAGCTCGATGAAGGTGATGCCCAATGTGCAACAGCAGTGAAGAAGGCAAATGCCATGCTTGGGGTCATTAGGAAAGGGGTGGAGAAGAAAACAGCAAAAATTAGGATGCTATTGTACAAATCGATGGAGAGGTCTCATTTGGAGTCCTGTGTCCACTTCTGGTCACCACATCTCAAAAAGGATAGAGGAAATGGAGAAGGTTCAGAGGAAAGAGACCAAAATGATGGAGGGTCTGGAACACCTTCTGCAGAAGGAAAGGCTACAGCGTTTGGGGCTCTTCAGTCTAGAAAAGAGGGGCCTTCGGTGGGACATGATTGAGACATATAAAATTATGCAGCAGATGGATAGAGTGGATAGCGAGGTGCTCTTTTCTCTTTCACGTAATACCAGAACTAGGGGGCATCCACTAAAATGGAGTGTTGAGAAACTTATGAGAGACAAAAGAAAATCTTTCTTTACCCAGTGTGTAATTAATCTGTGGAACTCCTTGCCACAGGATGGGGTGATGGCATTCCCTCCCGGCTCCATTCACCAGAGCAGATGTTCATACCTAGGATGTCTAAGTGATAGGTCAAAGGACCCTCCTTACCTACAAATACCACACTTTGATGGTGGTCCATCATCACTTCTTCATACTGTCTCCTCTGGGACAGATTCAGCAGAGTCCACTCTTCTCTACTGAAATACAGAGCGACCTCTGCAAATGATATTGGACCCTGAAAGATAAAGGAGAATCACCCCCAGGCTCAGCCAGGACTGCAGTGGTTTCAATGCGAGAGCTGCGTTCCACTTGCCTGACCAGCTGGCCAGATGGATAGAGGGGTTTTGCCCCGGGCCACATAGAGGCGTGCCATGGGCCGCACCTGGTTTCCAGGCACCCCTCGTTTTGGACACCCCTGTATTCCTGCTTTTGGTGAATGATCTGGGCTTTCCAGAGGAACCCAGGAGAAGAAAAAAAGTCTTTGGGGTCCAGGGAGGAGAGAATGTCCATGGGTGGTTCATAGTGCAGAGAGTACAGGTGAGGCAAAAAGGCTGCACCTGGGAACATGACAAGACGAGAAGTCCAAGCTGCAAAACCCTCACCTGGCCTGAACTAGCAGCAGCCATTTCTGTTTCCCTCTTAGGATGAGCTTCTCTGTTCCCTGCAGGAAGAGGAAGGAGATCTGGGTGAGCTTTTCCACCTGGGATTCTGCTTCACATATCTCCCTGAATCCTTCCTTTCTACTTGGAGTGAGGGTTGCAAGGGAGGTGGGCAGAGTCATGACCAGAAGCGAACCCTCTCCAAATGGAGGCTGCCTGGGGTTTCTGCTTTGTGCACCAGAAGCCTTTGAGGGCTCTTTCTTCCCTCCTTTTGCGCTCGCCAGCCTGGCTGCTTCCCTTTGGAGCTGCAGCTGGAAATGGGGAGGACTCCATTTGGTCCTTTGTGAATGATGGAGTTAGAAGCATCACCTACGTGTGTGGGAGGCCAATGTGTCACCCCCTCGGGCACAGCACCCCCTCAGTTGTGCTTGTTTCTGAAGGGTGGCCTGTGCATGTCACCCACTCCCACCAAAGACAGAGGCAGTCCTCTCCTCAGAGTGAAGGACTCTCAGCTTTTATGTGGGGCTGGTCATGGCCTGTTTGGCCTCAGCTGAGGTGAAACTGACAGGACAGCTCAGTGACACCAACTGAACATGTGCAGAAGAGAGGTTTCTGAGGGGTTCACATAATCTCTCCTGCAAACACACACACTGCATAACCATTAGAAGCTCTCACAGGCTTCTCCACCATAGTTCTGCTGAAACAGAGGCCAACAAGGGCACATGACACTCTGGTGCGTCACCCCCTTCTGCACATCACCCTGCTCTGGCGCATCACCCTCCTCCCTCTGCGGAGAGAGAGAGGGGCAGTCCTCTCAGCAGCAGCCTTCCAGACTGAAGGACATGCGCCAAGGAAGCCAAGGACATGTCTGCTGAGGACGTCCAACTCCTAAGAGTGAGAGATGCACGAGCAAACATTGCGCATGTTTCCTTCACTCTGGAACACTGCCACTGAGGAGAGGACTGCCTCTCACCTCACGCGGTGGGAGTGGGTGACACGTGGAGGGGGCGACACTCAGGAGGGGGTAACCCACTGCAGGGTGAAACTCCTTCAGGGAGTGACCCTCCTCTGGTGCATCACCCAGTGCAGACTGCACCTCCCTAGTGGTGCCCCTGGTGGTGGGGCAGGCAGGAGGTGGCATTTGTTGGCTCTGGCTCCAGGGGGGGCCTGCAATACCCTGATAGCTGGTGAACCAGAAGAGATGAATTAACATCTCCCTGCCCTGGAGGGGCAGAGGATCAGGATCCCAAAGGGGGGCTGCTCTGGTCCTTCTCCAGGCGCTGGGGCTCAGTTCCTTCCCAGTGCAGGAGAGCCTGGGCCTGGCCCCCTGGAGGTCCAGCAGCCCCTCTCCCTCGCAGCCCCCCCCCCAACCTGCTTCTCCCCTCCCGGCTGGGCTTCTCTCCAGGCTCCAGGCCAGCAACAAAGCCTCCCTTCAAGGCTCAGAGTTGGGCCCAGTCGGGCTGATGGAGAACTGAGTTGTCTGGGCCTCATTCACAAATCCTCACCCCCCCCCCAAAAAAAAACTGCCCTTCTCCTTGCTCCCCCACCAAGGGGACCTCTGAGTTTGGAGCAGGCAGGCAGGAACAGGGGCCAAGACCACCCTTGGTGCTAGCATGGTTGGGGGGAAGTACCTGGAGTACCAGAACAGAGGAATTAATAGGGAAGGCCCCAAAGTGGCTGCAGCAGGTCCTTCAGCAGGTCCTTCCCCAGGAGAGGAGCTCTCAGGGGGGGCCAGAAGACCCTCTGGGGGGAGAAGAGCCAAAGGGGCTGCTCTGGTCCTTCTCCAGCCTCTGGGGCTCTCGGTCCCTCCAGGGCAGGAGAAGAGCCTGGGCCTGGCCCCCTGGAGGTTCAGCAGACCCTCTCCCTCCTTCCCTCCCTCTTTCCGGGCCCTCAAGACCTGCCTCTCCCCTTGCCAGGCCTCCCTCCTGCTTCCAGGCCTGCTCAAGGCCTCACCTCCAGGTGCAGAGTCGGGCCCAGCATGGCTGAGAGGAAGGAGGTTCTCTAGGCTTCCACAAATTCTTCTCCCCACAACCTGTCCTACTCTGTGCTCAGACCATCAGTCCCAAAGCAGCCCAGGTGCATTCAACAGTTTTTGTTCAGTCACCTTAAGATTCTCCGACCTACCTGTCAAAGAGAAGCTCTTTGAAATTTTAACTTGATATACAGATGATGTCTTGATAAACAAGTGAAAAAATATTCCCAGCTGAGATATGTCCGGTTTCAGCTCTCCACCAGCACCTCTTCAACCTCTGCTGAGGTTCAACCTCTCCTATGCATATCTACTCTGAAGTAAACCTATTAGAGTCAATGGGGCTCACTCGTGTGTGTGAGGAGCAATGGCAAGGAGCCTGAGAGACCTAGAGCACAATCCTATCCCTGTCTACTCAAACTTAAACCTCATTGTGTTCAATGGGTCTTACTCTCAGGAAAGTGCCTTTCTAGACTTGCATGTCTACTCTAAAGTAAGCCCTATTATTATCAGTGGAGCTCACTCCTGTATAAGGGGTGCAATGGAAAGGAGCCTGAAAGCATAGTCTTATCCATGTCTACTCATGAGTAAGCCCCATTACATTCCTGGAAGTAAGCCCCATTGAACACAATGGGTCTTACTTATTAGTAGATATGGGTAGGATTGTGCTCTATGAGATCTGGCTTTACAGCATTTTTGTGACACCCCAAGACCGGCATGGGACTTTTGCCAGGCCTCACTGGGTGTTAGTATGTTAGGATTGCAGCCTCAGGCGCCCTATGGTGTGTTGGTTGAGGTATATGGGAGGATTGTTCTCTGGCCAGGGAACTGAACAAGGGATACTTCTGGATTGGCAGCTGGTAGCACTGCTCATCATCACTCTTTGACATGAAGCTATTTATGGTATAGTATTTTTAACTATACACATGGCAGAGAGTATTGCATTTTCTGTGCTTGCACATCCTCTTCTGCCTGTCCGTACAACCAAGTATGGTATACAGCAGGCATGTCCAACTTCAAAAAAGGTCATGATCTACTTTTTCTGGCCAAAAGTGCTGGTGATCTACCACCATGAAAATTAAATTTCAAATTACAGTGGTGCCTCGCATAAAGAGCTTAATTCGTTCCAGAGGCATGCTCTTTAAGTGAAACTATCTTTAAGTGAAGCGGATTTTCCCATAGGAAATAATGGTAACTCAGACAATTGGTTCCACAACCCAAAAAATATTCATATAGAAAAATATGAATTAACGGTATGAAAAAATGATGACAAAACACTGTAATTGAATTCAAAACATGCATTCAGTGTGCATGATCCTATGAAGTCTATTTAGGCTGCAATCCTAAAGACTTTCCTGGGAGTAAGCCCCATTTAACACAATGGGGCTTACTTCTGAGTAGACATGGTTAGGAGACTGCAATCAAAAATACTTTCCTGGGAGGCTTACCTGGGCTGCTGCTGGAGGTTCAAGGTGGCCAGTGGGGACACTTTGGGGCAGTTAGGGGCAGCTGCCTCTGGCACCTCTGAGCAACTGCCCCCAAGTTGGGGGCAGTTAGAGGCAGCAGCACTGGCTGGCAGCCATTTTAAAGAGCCTCCACGTGGAGCATCAGGGCTGCATAGAATGCATGCCCATAGCATGCTTGCTTGGTAAGTGAAATGGAGCTTGTTATGTGAAGCAAGATTTCTTGTAATTTATACTTGTTATGTGAAGTTCTTGTTATGTGAGACACTTCTTATGAGAGGTACCACTGTAGTTTCAAATGAAATTTTAACCCAATAAAGTTGGAGGATTCCCCCTCCTAATTTTAATGAACCATCTGTCATTTACTGGGATGTAATCAGCTGTTAAGCAAATTAAGCACAAACAAAAAAGACACCAGATCCAGTGAGAACCACAAGGGGGAATAGAAAGTATATTTTTTTCCTTAAAGTTTTATTGAGTAATAACTTTCTTTAACTGTCTTAATAACTTTAACTTTATTGAGTAATTTGTGTTAAATTAAGGTCAACTATTGATCCAGGTTGATCTTGCAAAATCTTTTTTCGCTCTTGCTCATTAGTGAGACGTCTGAGCCTGCATTTCATCTACCAGCTTTTTGATGTTGGGTGACAACACTGCGTGAGAGCAAGTCTCAGGAAATCCTGGAGATGTTCATCTGTCATGTTGGAACATTGTGTACTCTGTCATTTTCAGATGATCCAATGAAAGGAGCCTCCAAAATCACCCCCAAAATAGGCTCCTGATAATTGCATTGACCTCTATGGGAAAGGGAGGCATATTGAAAGGGAGCCATATTGCGCCCTTCCTTACAAATAGGCAAATTTGCCTTAGATATTTTGGGCAGGCTGAGAGAAATCTTTTTCTGATTCAATAAATGAAGCCCCTACCAGGCACCTCACATGGAAACCCTTCCCTCCAAGCTCCACTGATTTAACCCTTTTGAAAGTGAGACTGCACACCTACTTTTACTCACAAGTAAGCAGGCATGCCTAGCTGGTGTGGAAGGTCAATCCAGAGAGTACAAGGCTTCCAGAATGGTCCTGATCCTGTGCACTTGTAACTCAGCAAATGCTCCACAAGGCAGCATTTGTGAGTTTTCAGCATATGAGTGTTTTCAGATTTTATTTTGTCATGCCCTACATTTTGCTTAAATGTCCTACTTTTGGGGGGCCTTGTCCTCTTTTATGGCATGTGGTCACCCTGATGCATGAGTGTGCCTGTGTATGCATGCATGAGTGACTGTGTCTGGGTATGCATGCTATATGTGTGAGCGCATGTCAGAATTATGTATATAGAACTCAGTGGCATGTGGCTTGTGTTGCTTTGAGGGTGTCTTACATGTCTGGGTCAGAATCATGCATGTTAAAAGGTTTTTAATTTTAAGAGTTGAAATTAAGTACGGGAAACCAATACGAGTATTTTTGCTTTATTTTAACATGTCCTACATTTTTTGAGAGTGTACTACAAATTTTTTTAAGCGAGTAGGAATTTTGGCCTTGGGGTTCAGGAATTTTGGGTTTGGCATCTGGTCACCCTGTGTATGCAGGAGGATAAACTGGGGCAGAGGCAAAGAATTAACACACACACTATCAGCCAAATCCATAGTAACTACATGAGCACGTAAGAGACATTATCCGGCACATATCTGTGCACTGGCCTAACCTCTTCTCCAGGAATGGTACAGAAGTGCCTTATCACACTTTTGGGACACCCCCAAGACAGCACAAGACTTATACCAGCCTAACTGGGGCTTAGGATTACAGCCTCAATAAATGAAAAAAATGGACTCAAATTTCCAGGATTTCTTCAAGCACCAACACACATCGCAGAAATAAAACAGACACTCAAAGAGATCTTTTTTGGAAGACTTCAAGAGCCAGAATGGTGTAAGTGGTTCCGGTGTTGCACTTAAACTTGGAGGATCCAGGTTCAAATCCCCAAATCAGCCATGAAGCTTTTTAGTTGACCTGGGGCCAGTCACCCGCTCTCAGCGACACCTACCACATTGGATTTGGTGAGGACAGAAAGACAGAAGGACACTATGTACACTACCCCAGAGCTCTTTGGAAGAAAGGCAGTCTAAAAATATGCCAAATAAATACATTTGTATATAAGACATCCCTTCACTAAAATTTAACACTATGAATGCCTAAGTTCTGGTGTAATAGAAAGATGCTCTGCTCTTGTTCACTATTACTCACCATCTAATCCTCAGCTTCTCAATTCAGAAGTATGTCCCATTATGGTCAATGGATCTTTTTTCAGGTAAGTGTGGTTATGGTTGCAACCTTGGACAATCACAAAGTTAAAGGTTCAGTTAAAACACACATCCACTTCCAAAACAGCATGTATAAGATACAAATAACAGAGCCATTTCCGAAAACCTAACGGGCAGGCAATGCAAGAATGTCTGAGCAGGTGGAAATGTGTTAAAATCACCTCCGATACAACAAAGAGCCTCGGAGTCGGCTCTCTGTGTCTGTCCGACAATACCTTATCGAGCAAGGCAGCCGAGAGAATTGGACTAATCTAATCTCAAAGCAACAGAAGCATGGAAAAGCACTTTAAGGCCTGACAAAGACACAAAAATGGTCACAACCTGGCAGTAACCTACGAGTTGCAAAAAGGAATAGGAAGCCTCCAAACTTAGATGTTTCTCCAAAGATAAGGGCAGAACTCAATTCCTTCCTTTCCATAGGCTTTGCACGGCTCCGTTTCATTGACATCCAGCCGTGCAGAGGGCAAACGCAATCCAAATTGCATTTCAGTCTACTAGAATAAGTTCCCATCGAGACATTTTTCCCGGTATAATATTGCCTTCGATAGGGCTAGTCAAGCGATTGGAGGTGAAAATTACCTTCATAAATTGCATTATTGCTTTATTATGATGCTGTGAGAGCAGAGATGGTGTAGTGGTATCTGATCCTTTGTATCCTGACCTCCATGTTCGACTGGAAGGCCCAACAAAGAGTCTCTCAAATCTGCACCAGCAAAATATCCAGCACCGTAAAGAAGAAACCCCATTGCAGGGATTGGGCCTTTTCCAGAGGGAAGGAATAAAAGGAAACCTTTGACTGCTTCCCAGTAGTTCCTGAATCCATGGGTTAGCTGTTCTCCAGCAGGTGCCAAGAGGTTCAGGATCCTTTCAGTCATGATAAACTCATGTCTAATGAAAAACCCATCATATTATATTGAAAGGTCAACTTTCAGGAAAACATGCTTAAATTTGCATATATGGTTCATATTAAGGACAAGGAAGTTTTTATCAATCTTTGATGAGAATTTGCAAAAGTTTTAAGGTTGACGTATTATTAAGATGTGGAAAATGGTCAGAACCAAACAAAAACTTAAAGACTTCTTTCTAAATAAAAGCCTTGTGTATAAGGGTGTCCACATCTTCTGACCTCTTAGTGTCTCAAAGGGCCACATACATGCCATAAAGCATGTTCACAACGACTCTTGAGCTAGCAGCGCCTGCCCAGAAGCCTGCACTGGCCTGTTAGCACCACATAGCATCCCAGCATCAGTCAGTATAGGTTAGGTTTAGCTGGATGGAGGGGGAGCTGCAAGGGACAGGGTAGTGGGATGATGTTTTGATGAAGGGAGGGGAACTTTCTGGGCAGGAGGGCAGAATGTGGGGAAGATCGGACCAAGGAGGAAATAAGATCAATGGTGCATTCCCCATAAAAAACCCTCTCCCAGTGGCCAGGAACTTTTTGTTTTTTGGTATTTTGGCCATAATTTTTGATAGAAAGGAGATATCTCAAACCCGATTTTTTGCATTGGATTCTGCTCTTCAATACAAATCCAATGACCTATGACATTATGGTGTACTGTGTGCCATTGCAAAATTTAAAAATGAAGCCAAAATGTAGTACACCCGGACAGAAGGCTAAAAATCTGGACAATCTGGGTTTACCGGTCATATGGTCACCCTGGCCCAAACACTAGCACCCCACTAGCAATGTCACTGGCTGTGCTCCAGAGATGTGAGCTTAAATTATAATTTTGCTAAATGCATTGTTGTTCCCTGAAAAAGCTTTTATATCTGATCCAATTATCTGTTATTGTATGATTCCTAAAGTTGCTGAATGTCTCTATGAACATATATTTGGATAGACTTGCTGATGTTGCTTTATGTCAATAAAGTTTAGCTACATACAAAAGAACGAATATTTTAGTTGCTTCTTGATGGAAGAAAGCTAACATTCTTGCAGCTAATTAAAGATTACTAATTAACATTCTACTTCATTTTTCTTTTTTCAGTTTTTACTTATATTTATATATAGAACCCAACTTCTCGCAGTGACAACCCCCATTTTCACAGTATTTCCCATCACCCAGATGGAGCATTTGCAAATATTTCTCCTCTCCTTGTTTAATATGTTGCCTGAATAAATAAAATATCAGCATTTCTTTTCTGCCTTATCTTGAAATTTTCTATTACTTGGGGAGTTAATCCCTGTAATATTCTGCGTTAATAGCTTAGATTCAACCATAATTGCTTCTCTTAGTGGAAAATATGGGTTGGGATTGCACCCATGGTGGAACTTACTTCCTTTCTCAAATGCCCTCATAATGCACCTTTTCCAAGACAGTAAAAATAATTGTTGCACTCTTCCATTGCTGACCCAGAATTGGTCATTTGCAATAAATATGTTCTATTTTAATGGAATGCTGGTTGTAACATAATTTATATTGTCTATTTAGTTAGAAATTCCCACTCACAATTTTTAGGCAATATATCTATTTAAAAGTTCATACAACTTTAATATTCCCTACAGGTTAACCATCAGCTGCTTATAATTACCATGCTGCTCTTTAAACTGCATCTTTAATTCTTTAAGATGAGAAATGTAACAAAAATATTGAAGGCCTTAACTTTTTCACTAATTTTCACTGATTTTCACTGAGTTCAAGTTACCTTGATTTTTATTGCTAAACTATACTCCAGATTGAAATATGTGTTTAAAATAGGCTACAAGTTTGCAAAGGCGTAAAGATTGTAACTTAAAAGAAAAAGAAAGTTAATACACATACAACATAAAAAATGAACTTACTAAATGTTGAGGTCACAAGACTTAATTCGCCTCATTGTCTGGGTGGAGAGAATAGTGTATTCTCAGTGTGTACTTGTGCGGATGATACTCCAGAGTGACTCCAGCTGAGCAAATTTCAACCACTGCGCTGTGGCACACTGATGTGCTGCAAATTGTCTGCAGCACATTATGGTATGCCACAGGAATTTGGAGGACCATAATTTTTGAGTTGGAACATTTGAGATGTTCTTTCTCCCACCCCACCTACAGCATTGAGTGCCTTGATAATTTTCAAGAAAAGTAAATGGGAGGGCTTCAGGGGAGGGGGAATCATACCTAGATCCAGGATAAAAAGGTGCATGGGAACCAAATTCACATTTGAAGGGAGAAAAATGGTAAAGATGTCCCCCACAGGTTATACTGCTAGTCATGACCAACTGTAGGATGTGGTGCTCATCCCCGTTTGTTCAACATGTGGCTCGCGTGCATATGGAACGCTGTTACTTTCCCACCAAAGTGGTACCCTATTTATCTAATTGCATTTATATGCTTTTGAGCTGCTAGGTTGGTAGGAGTTGGGCTAAGGACAGGAGCTCACCCCGTCTTGTAGGACCCAGGTCTTGGATCCTGGTCTGCTGGTTAACAGGCACAGTGTCTTAACCACTTGCGCCACAACAACTGTTCATAAACTTTGGTACCTTCTATTGCTCTGATGGTGCACCCTGAAAAAAGGTAGCACTTTGTCATGTGCCATGAAATTAAAAAGGCTGAAAATCACTGCTAGGTGATGAGCACTTTGGGCAATGCATAGAAAATGCACCACATATTCCATGCACCATATTCTATGCACCACAGAATATGCACCATAGAATATGCACTACATATTCTATGCACCATATTCTATGCACCACATGCTGGATTGTTCTCTATCCAAGATGCTGGAGTTGTACAGAACAATCCATCATATGAAAGAAACGTGTCAGATTTATATCCAGTTGATCCACATGGAGATCAGCTGTTAACAGGGTTAATGGATACAGCCTGGATTGCTGCACGTGACCGTATATGGATTGAGACGAGTACAGCTTATTGTATGCCATCACATTTCTCACATCATTTCAGAAATGATAAGAACGCCTTCAATTTCAGGGCAATGCAAAGCATAGAAGTCTATCATTGCAAGGCCAGATGGTGAGGCATAAGTGCATGGTTGACTGATACAGAAATCTTCTGAAGGAAGTTTGATAAAAGCTTCTTGCTCTTAATTCGTGCTAAATTGCCTGTGCTGCAGTTGAATTGAACTGATCATGTGAAATAGAAAAATCTTTTTTGTAAAAGAACCTAACTATAGAAATATGCTGCTTTCTTACCATGAGATCTCCTGGCATGAATAGCAGTGGTCACATTGGGCAACCATCCCAAAATGTTTCCAGTGAGGCCTTCCTTGTGTTTAAAGCAAGTATAAAAAAGCAAGACTTTTTTGTCCGGTTGAAGCAGGCATCATTACTCACATGACGTGAAAAGATCCCATATAGTAGGCCATATAAGTAGCTTAAAAATCAAGGGAACACATTGTGTTGAGGAACACATCAATGCACCTCCAAACAGAACATTTTTAAGAAAGTGACCTAATCCAAACACAGGGCCAGCTGGAGAGATACAATTTAATTTAAACCTGTAGATTTGAAGAATATCTGTGATCAGTAAGGCACTGGGACATTGGGACTAAACTGGGACTAAACATTGGAGAAAGCCACACTTGAACTGGGCTTCACTTGAATGAAAACAATTCTGTTTTCCTTTTCTCCAGATGTATCCTTGCATAGTAGTTGTCATTCTGGCTTCACAGCTCTCGTGTTTCCAAGCTTCCACTAAGAGTGGCAAATCATGTCCTAGGCTGGTTCTCAAGACATCATCTATTCATGAGAGCTCACCCACATTACACCATCTTCCACATTCCTTCACTCTTACCAGCAGCATCCGGTCACCCATCCAGGGCAAGGTCCAAATGGATCCTGCTGAGCTTTAGGAAAGGTTTTAAAAAAAACATTTCAAAAATTCTTTTTTGAAGTATTACAAAAGAAAGGTACTGTATTGAAAAAGGATCAATATCATCATGCCTTTATGGGTTCACTGCACATGTACAATTCCAGGTGCTATCGCAACAAATCATGTTGTAGAAATGGAAAACAACAAGCAAAGCAATAATAGGGTCTCTCGAGAGACTTCACTTGGGCTGGCTTGCTCAGTATTGGGTCAGAGGACCTGGAATCTTGCAGTTTCAACACAGATTCAGTGCACATCCAGATTGCTATTTCACTTGGAACTAGCAAACTATTACTCACTGGAGCTCATAAATAATGCTTCACCCTGTGGCCCAAATTTGCCTTTCTTGGGTCAGTGTTGCATCCACAGCACATATTTTCAAACAAATGTGCAGATCATAAAATACATTTGGTACTGCATCTTATGAGAATGAGCACAATTTCAAAACCAGAAAAGCAAATGCTGTGTTTGTCCCTGAAACCAAAAGATTTCTGGAAGATATATTGCTAAAAGTGCTGCAAGCCTTCAGATGCATAAATATCAGTGCAACAGATGTATCTTCATTCCCCCACATTTCTTCCTTCCTCTCCTCTAGTGAAACTATTCAGTCAGCATTAAATATAGTTGTGGTTTGGTGAAATGTCTGCAGCATGTCTTATGTTCAACCCATTAATTATATCAAGTGGAATCCCACCATTCTGGCTATGGCTCCTTGCCCTTCATCTCTTTGATGAAATCGTTAACAATGTTGAGCATCTTACACAAACCAGAATTGTTGACATATTGGAACGTGCTGGAATCTCTAGCATGTTCACACTTCTGAAACAGCGGCGTCTACGCTGGCTTGGGCATGTCGTGAGAATGGCTGACAGTCGGATTTCAAAAGATCTCCTATATGGAGAATTAGTGCAGGGAAAGCACCCTAGAGGGAGACCACAGCTGCGATACAAAGACATCTGCAGGAGGAATCTAAAGGCCTTGGGAATGGACTTCAACAGCTGGGAAACCTTGACCTCCACTCATTCAGCGTGGAGGCAAAAGACCCAGCATGGCCTTCTCCAACTGGAAGAGACATTTGTTCGGCAGGCTGAAGCAAAGAGGTAGACCCGAAAGCAGCAAAACTTGGGGCCTGGGCAGGGGACGGAATTTATTTGTCCTCAGTGTGGAAGGGATTGCCTTTTTTGCCACACTAGATGTTGTTTCAGGACCTCCAATCAGAGCACGATATCTTAGTCTTTCGAGACTGAAGGACGCCAATGATGTGCACCAAAACCTGAGGCTTTTGGGTTCCTGTGCATGTGTGAGCTTCACAGCCCCTGGTCCAGTACTCTATGACATAGGGTGCAATCCAAAGTGACTATGGGGAGTCCTTGCTCCGACGTAAGAACAATTTACTCTGGATTGCAATATGAATTTCTCATAGGCTTTCACTAGGTGGGGCCATAACTACGTCAACGTAAATGTCTCTTACGTGCTCCCTTACTCTGGATTGTAGGGTTAGAGAGAAAGGCTGGAGTAAGATTTACAGTGTGGCCAGTAGGGCAGTTCCTAACCCTTCCCACCTTGGAGTTTAGGAAAGGATTAAGCGCTGTCACCACCATCTTTGGCTTGGTCCCAAGCGGCAGTTCCTGTAAGCTGCTTGTTAGAATATATCCGTTTGAAAGCTGGGGTAGAGAAAAGAAATGCCCACAAGTTGTTATTCTTCCATCTCACAGGCAACTAATGTTACTCCCAAGTAGTAGCCCCTGCATTATTACTGCTGCACAAGGTGTAACAGCCTAGCTTCACATTTTAAAACATACAGTATAGTTACACCATAACTCTAGATTTTTACTGGGATCTACGTTATTGAAAGTCCCATAACAGTTCGCTGCAAAGGCAAACCATTTCGATATGAACCCTTGCAAGGGCACCTCTGATTTTAAAAAACCCATGGCATCCATATAAGTTTGCTGTGGTGGCCCAGGGCATGCAGTTTGGGAACTTTGAGCTTATGCCAGGGATTTCCAAAACCCAGTCCAGGGGCCAGATGTGGCCTGTAGCGAGTCTCTAACTGGCCCCCAGCCAATCTCTATTGCCCTAAGAGCTTCTGATCCAGTTGACCAAATATGACTGGATCTGTGACAGTGGGATGGGGGAAAGGGGGTCATTTAAGGGTGTGCTTTATTTCTGTGTTGTGTGTTGGTGCTTGCAGAAATCCTGGATATTTTAGCCTAGTAACAAGGGCGTGTGGCAGATCATATTCCCTTTTCACATCCTCCCTGCCTACCTTTCTTCTCCTTGTACTTGTGCCAGTTCAAGTTTGAGAAGATCATTGTGGAGCAAGTGAAAGGGAAAATCCTCTTTCTTCCCTCCTCCCAAAAGCTTCTTGAACAACCACCACCATCCTGGATATAGCATGCTCATTTTTGGCTCTGCTATACCAGCAAGTGGGGGATGAGAGGATAGAACTCCTACTTTCATATGAAAAACACCATGTTTAATTAACCATGCTAATTTTTTCTCTTCCATGTTAAATTATTCAGTGCTATGATCTTCTCCAGTTTGGCAAACCATTCCTACATTTTGAATTTCTTGTGCTTGGCTCAAATCTGCACCAAACTTAAAATTCATCTTATAAGAAAATGTATACCTTTAAGCACCATTAGCGCCAACTGATCATATACAGAAGGTTGCATGTATTGAAATAACTACTGAAAAGCTTCAACCTACAATACCAACCACTCCGTATCTCAGTTGTGCTTTAAAAAAAAAATCATCAAATTTGGGCAAATGAAATAAAGGAGGCAAGTAAGCTTTGAACGTTCTAAATTTCACATTTCCTCAAGAGTAACAAAACAGTAGGAGGCCCCATGAAAATTCATCCGACTTGCAAAGTGTAGGCAGCACGCTTAGCTATCTGTAGTTTTGAGATGTGCAAGGAGCAAGTTTCCTAGCAACTGGGCTGAGCAACTATTCAAAATACAGTTAACCTATATAGAAGCAAATTTAGCATTTGCCATCTTGTTTTAGATCCACTAACAATGCCATGATTTTCTCAGTTATCAGTTGTAGCTGAGCATTTCTGTCCTTTCTGACAGGGGAGGATAGCAGGAAAGCTGCAAAAGTTCACACACCAAGTTTTTGATTTCTTTTAAAATTTGAGAATATAGCTCAAATATACATACTTCCTTCAATCTTTGGATCCTTTAAAAAAAAGTGACAGATCCAGAAATCAGTGCTGTTCAGTAGGCTGGAAGATTGTATTTTCAGTGGGAGATAAACAATTCATTGTTTATTTGCATTGACTCTTTTTGCTTACTCATGATGTTGAGGAGCTTGCCATGCAGCGACAGGGTGATCTGGATGAACCCTCTGTGATTGAGGCCCAATCCTATCCAACTTTCATGTGTTGGTGCAGCTGTGCCAACATGGTGTGTGCTGCATCTTGTGGAGGAAGATATACTGCTGGGGTCTTCTCAAGGGAAGAAAATGTTTGTTCCTTTATCTTGGGGCTGCGCTGTAACTGCATCAGCAATGGACAGCTCTGAATCACAACTGAGATATGAGGAGTGACAGGAGTGAGCTTGAAGCCAAAAGGTAAAATATTCTAGAAAATGGGTAGGGTATATGCACTCAGCCCCCGGAAACACAAAGACCAGCAAATGTAGTATCACCGGATCCACCTTGTTGTCACTCAAATTTCTGTGGCTCTGCTGGCTATCTGGACTTTTGATCCGAGTTTATAATTGGTATAAGAATTACAGGAGATCACAGCTTAACATGCTGGCAAACATCCTAGTGCTGAGAAACTGTGGACCCCCACCCCTCAATCCCAGGGTGAGATTATACACATTATTCTTCCAAAGTTCTCTTTTGAGCTGCACTTGTTCCTCTTTGTAATGCAGTAATCAATGACATCTACTCTCTAGCACTATTCACTCATCAGTACAATTTTTCTCCCATTCTGTACTCCCAAACTCTCATAGTTCGCAATTCCCCATCCCATCTCGGAATACAAAATTTGAGCACAATAACTGCTGTAGCGTTTCCCTAATCATACTTCCTTAATGGTAAGCTGGTCACAAAACCAATTCTTTATTAAAACCTTATGGATACAAGCCATTCATTGCAAAAGATTCTTGACCGCACACTATGAAAAGGTAAGAAGTTCCTGTACAAAATCACTTTAGGGAAATGCCTTCGTGTGGAGTTCAGATTATTCTGCCAGTTAACAGACGTGTCCACTGGCTGCAAAGCAGCAGGAAAAATAATCGGTTTACAGCAAACAGAGGTCATTGAACTACGGTAAGGCATCATGTGAAAAGCCATCCCTGAAGAGTCCTAATGCCAGTTAGTCTGGCCTGAACACACACCAATCAAGTTCCTTTTCTTTCAGTCTGATCCCGAATGGGCAGCGCTTTCATTTCATCCACTCGACTCTTGTGAATCTGGAAAGCTGGGGTCACCCAATGGCCACACGAACACTGCTCACCATGCCAGTGGAACGAGCCCAATTTCGATGAACATTTTGGGCACAGAAGCTGTAAGAGAACATAAGGAGACATGTGAGTCTCTCAACACTGGCTTGCCTGAACAGAAACTGTATGCTTCAAAACAAAAAGCAGCTTGGTCTGCACCAAAAATTTTAGCTAGATGAAATCCACATGACATTTGACTTCTTTTTGTCTACAGTCCCCCAGCATCTCAAGATACACACATCCAGATCTGTCCACAGGCCATGTATTAATTTCCCCATGAAGAGCTTCAAGAGTAAGTGGGTCAAGGAAAATGAACCTCCAGTCCAAATTGTTCTGCCCCATCTGGCTTGGCATGGACTGACGTCTCCCACAAAGCAAAAGAAATAAACTATGCCAAGGCAAGGGGGTGGGTCCTTTATCCAGCAAAGTTCAGTCTGCATCAGCATGAAAGTGCAGGTGGGTGTGTATTTATGCATGTAAGGGGATCAGTGGAGAGTTCAGCCAAGCAACACATATCACATCCCATATTCACTACACAGTGCCCAACATGCCATTTCACTTTCAGGGAATCAGAGCCATAAAGAGAAGTATCATATGTTATCTTACTGCAGTGCAAGAACTGCCCTGAAAAATAACCGGTAAGGATGTGATTGTGCACTTCTCTCACCTGTCCTTCCAGTACACCTAACAAGGTTGGCTCCATCCACTGCACAGGCTCAATGAAGTAAGAGGTACAACTGGTCCGACCGTCATGGTGATGGGAAGCTGGCTGGGAGAGTTTCTTGTGAGCAAAAGCGGCAGGCCCCTTGCCTTCAATGTGTGTTAAGATGCTTGAACTTCGAAACAGCAGGCGTCTGTCCTCCAAAAACAAGATAACAGAATAGCATAGAACAGCAATGCCTCACAGCAAAAATAAAATTATGGATTTCCAATTTTTAAAACATGAAAATGAGAACAAGGCAATAGACTACTAAGCAAAAAACGCACCACATTCAGATATCTTTAAATCTTCTTTTACATTTATAAAATATAAAGGAAGCAGCCAAATACAGAGTCAAAGTACTAAGTCTTAAATAATAAAGAAAACATTTATCAGATCATCATCGTTTTATCTTGTATATACCATAGTCGATTTCTGCACCATCATATTTCAAATCCATTCTGTCCACATGTTAAATGAAGGTGAAAAGGTTCCATTCTTATAGAGCCAGCAAGTTCTTTTCTCCTACCCAAGAACCTGGTCAATAGTGACACAAACCTTTGGTCTCCCTGCACCAGCAGAGTGCACAGTGGCAAAAAGTCCTTTGGGGAACCATAGGAATGAGTAGCAGCACCAGTCTGCACCAGCAAGTTGGCACCAAGGCAGCCTTGGTAAACTCCATGCCAAGCAGTGGAGGGAAGGCAAGAGAGGGCAGGGGATTGATGGATCAGTAGTCCTGTTATGCTGTATTTTATCTGCTTTCCAATGCAAGATCCACCATCACAAATCCACTAAGAATTGGGCCAGTTACTTAGCATCTGATGACCCACTGCTGTGGTTTTCCATAGGGCAAAGGGACAAAATCTTACTTCAAGAAGACCTTAGGGCTGCAAAATTCATCCAAAGGATACAACTACTGCCATGGCTCATTGGCACAGAGGAATTTCAATAGGATTGAGCTGCCCATCTGTTTCCTTGATCCAAACAGCACAGCCTTCCTGAAATCCCTGACACTATGGCCAAAAATGTAGTATCTATCAAAAGCAAGAGGGCTTTTTGGAATATTAAATTAAGCCAAATTATCACCAGAGGCCAGAAATCACACACTGCAGTGCAGATACACAAGACACAAATTAAAATTCCATTACTGGGTTGGATCTACAAGATTTTTTGCATCCTTTTAAGAATGCACATTTAGAATTCCTATGTAAAGGGGCAACCATGACCTGCTTCATCATATCACTATTTTATTTCCCAATTGTTATAAATGCTAGTGTGCTGGTCCCTAAGAATGAGGCACGGGTAGGCTAATTTAGCATCTTCGTGGACAGCAAGAAAATTTATAATCATCAGAGCTGTCATGCAGGCCATAAATGAAGATCACTGAAGCTGATCACTGTGTGCACTCAGGTTGCATTCTGATGAACTCTAGAATCACACTTCAAGGAAATACAAATTAAGAAATCCCTATCTTATATTCTATTCTTATGTACCTTTATTACCCACGTCCCATCCTAACTAATTCCAATTTAAATCCCTTTATTGATTTTTTCAAGCTAGAATTTATAAATAATTCTTTCACTTGAGGCAGGGTGGGGTAATCACTGTTGCTGCAGCAGATTTCAAAACCAAAGCTAAATTAGAATTTGAACATTAGAAAACTTAGTTCTAATGTAAATGCAAGTCTAAATGTCTTTTTCTGATATCAGTGACATTTTCCACAGAACCTAAGGGCAAAATCCAGCGTAACTATGGTTTAAGAACAACTTACTCTGGATTCCAATATGAATTTCCCATAGGTTTTCTCTAGGTGGTGCAGTAACTACAGGTGCATGTAAAGTCTCTTACATGCTCCCGTAGTTACTGTGGATTTGGGGGTAAGCCAGCAATCCTATGCACACTTACCTGGGAGTAAGTTCTATTGCAGTCAATGGAACTTACTTCTGAGCAGACATGCCTACGTTTTCACTGTCAGTTTCAAATCTGGTAATTTTTTCAGGAAGCACAAAAGAGAAAATAAATCCCACCCATCTCCAAAAAGCTATTTTTATTCTGAAAAGAAGTAAGTCCAATTGTTCACCAAACCCAGCAGCCACTACCAATGACAAAAGCAGTGCACCAAATTATGTCCATCCCTCCTCTTAGCAGGCAATAATTTCAGACATTCTGTTCACAAAATTGAACCTCCCCTCTTTCACATACTGGATTAATAATCAGCCATCAAAACAGGAAACCAAATCTAATTCCAATCCATATCTTTGGTGCTGCATACCTGCATTTCCGACACCTGAAAAGAACTTCAGAATTTGGAGCTGGGGGCAAGGCATTTGGATCAGCTGCAAAGACATCCCGGGGTAGGTCCTGTAGCTCTGAAAAGAAGCAGCAATGCGTTTATTTGCCCACAACGCTCAGGTTATCTTCTTCTATATACATAAAAGAGAAAAGTCACTGACTCACTCACTCACTCATCACCACCCTGCCAAAACCGCTGGGCCTAGAAGCATGAAATTAGGGGTGGGTGTTCCTTCCGTGACGGAGGGGTGCACTAAGAACCAGTTTTCGGAAATTCCAACCGGAAGGGGGTGAAAAGGGGCGCAACGCGTTTTCCTCCCTATACTTTGCATTGGAGAATTGATGACTCAGCAACATTCCACCCCAACTGCTGGGCCTGAAGCATGGAATTCTGGGAGGGATCCTTCTGTCACCTGAACACCCACCAAGAACCATCTGGAGACATTTAACCCTTCAGGGGCTGAAAAGGGGGCAACATGTTTTTGTCCTATACTTAACATGGGAGACTGACCAACATCCAGCTAATTTGGTGCCTGGTGCAGTGGGAATGCTGTTCGGAGGAAGAGGTTGCACTGGCGAGGATGCTGCGCATGGGGGACTGATGCGCATGGGGAAAGTTGCACATGGGCTCAAGTTGCGCATGGGAGGATGATGCGCATGGGGGGACGGTGCGCATGGGGGAAAGTTGCATGGGGAAACATTATTCCTGCAACGCGGGTATGCTTTTTACTAGTCTATATATATAAAAGAGAAAAGTCACTGACTGACTCACAGATTCATCAACACCCTGTCAAAACCGTTGGGCCTAGAAGTGTGAAATTTGGGTTGGGTGTTCCTTCTGTGACCGAGGGGTGCACTAAGAACCGGTTTTTGGAAATTCCAACCAGAAGGGGGTGAAATGGGGCACAACAAGTTTTCCTCCCTATACTTTGCATTGGCAGAATTGGCTGAGGGATGCTCTGCCCAACCCCTGGACCTAGAAGCATGAAATTCGGGGAGGGTGTTCCTTCTGTCACAAGAACACCCACAAAGAACTGATGTGGAGAAATTTAACCCTTAAGGGGCTGAAAAGGGGTGCAACGTATTTTTGTCCTATATTTAACATGGAAGACTGACCAACATCCAGCCAATTTGGTCCACGGTGCATGGTGCACTGTGGGGGGGGGACTTGTTCAGAGGGAGGGGTTGCACTGGGGATGCTGTGGATGGGGGGCTGTTGCGCATGGGGGACTTGATGCCCATGGGGGAGATGATGTGCAGTGGGGGAGATGTTGTATGAGGAATTTTACTCCTGCAACGTGGGTAATGGGTACACTTTCGCTAGTTTTATATAATATGTTTTATCAGGTTATAGTTCGCCATATTATATTTTCGAACTTATTTTGCAGATAGCCCTGAATTTAGATGTCAGGCCAATCCAAATCCCTGCTCTAAATGCAGGGCCATAGCCAGGATTGTGGAAGTAGGGGAGCAAAGAAATTTCAGGGGGGTGGGCAATTCTGCCAACTATCTATGCTGGTGTACAAAATGAAAGAGTAGGTATGGAGAATCAAAGACCTGTAATTAAACCCAATTTCCTGAAGAGAAATATTTTGGGTGGTTAATTATGACTAATTATTATGAATAACTATACAAAATTATACAAGGAATGGATAGAGTGGATTGGAAGATGCCCTTTTCCCTTTTACATAACACCAGAGCTAGGGGACGTCCACTAAAATTGAATGTTGGGAGAGTCAGGATAGACAAAAGATAATATTTCTTTCCCCAGCATGCAGTTGGTCTGTGGAACTCCCTGCCACAGGATGTGGTGATGTCATCTGGTCTTAATGCTTTTAAAAAAAGATAGGACAAAGTCCTAGAGCAGCGGTCTCCAAAGTGTTTAAATTAACCACATTAAAGCAATATATGAGTGTTTTTAGTATATATCATAAACCATACATCATAAACAAAAAAGATGACAAACCCCCTCCCAAATGTAGGACACCCAAGAAAAATGCAGGACATGACAAAATAAAAGTTTACAGCACACATAAAGAGTGGTACCTTGTAAGACAGGCATTTGTAAGAAGTACGCTTTGTAAGACAAACTAAAATTTCTAAGGAATTCTGCTTTGTAAGACAAACAGTGCCTTGTAAGACAAACATTTTTGGCAGAGTTTGGCAAACAGTTTTACGACACCAAGCTGGGAGAAGTAGCAAACACCAACAGATAACAGGAAAAAACTCTAGGAGGATCTGGACAAACTGGAATACTGGGCTGTAAGAAATGAATTTCAACAGGGAGAAGTGCAAGGTTCTGAAATTAGGCAATAAAAAACATCATCTTCTCCATCTTTCAATTTTTCTGCCAGGACATCCACAATTTCATAAATTTTTTTTCTATTACCATCTCTATGTTTGGTATCACTTCTTTTTTCCAGTATTGTGCAAAAACAAGTCTAGCCATGGTAGCCAGCTGATTGCTTTGGGGGGGGGGGGCCAACGCAGGGTTCCCAGAAAACCGTAAATGGCTGGACATGTCAGGAAATAGGGCTTTTAGAGTGGAAAAAGCCCCCTAACTGGACTTTTTTTTAGTGCTTTTGCACTTTAAAGTTTTTTAATTTGCTGCCTGCAATCTTTGGCCTGGCCACCAGGTGGCAGACGCGAGCACACACCTGAAAAAGGAAAAGGAAGGGTGCAGTGCCACTGCCTCCCACCCCCTCGGTGGCCAAGCCAAAATTGCAGGAGCAACAGGCCACATGGCCTGAATGGAGTTAATGTGCTAGAGGCTCCTGGGATTCCTCTGCCCACTTTCAGCCACATCAACATAAATGGGAGTAAAAGAAATAGGTATGGGGTTGCTTGAGCCCCTTTTTATGTGACTAGGTGCCGAAGAGTCTTATTGGGGCACTTTGGACTTTGCAGAAATATGAGCCGGAAAGCAAGTACAAGTGTTTTTAAGTACAGGAAAGCAATACAAGTGTTTTCAGCATTTATTTTGTCCTACATTTTGGGTGTCCTGCATTAAAAAAAAAACATGTCATAGTGGCCCAACAGATGCTTTAAAAACAGTCATGACAACAAGATACCTGTATCCTGTTGTTATTACCTTTGCATCTGACATCTTAAGGCAACTTCTAAAACCTGGCTTGTAACCTGCAATGAATTTTTCCTCTAGTGTAGTCACAGTATGATTAAACTGTACTTACTATAGCTCAAGGGTATTCAAACTTCTGCCCTGGGACCGAACGCGGCCCTTGACAAGCCTCAATGTAACCATCGGCAAGACCCCTGCATCCGGCCCAAGGGTAAACCTTGTAATGTCTCTAATGTAAGTAAATTCTGTGTAAATTCTATGTAAATTCTAGTATGTAAATTCTAATTTGAAATGCAAATTATTTTTCTAGCCCCTGACAAAATGTCAAAGAGATGATATGGTCCTCCTGCCAATAAGTTTGGACACCCCTGCCATTGCTCACTACATACAAATTCAAACCATGCAACCATTTTAAAGGTTCTACCTTTCACTTACCAGAATATTTTTCTCTAAGCTTTTGCAAATGATACTGTTTGTAAATAGCACTGGTTACATCAACTTCACAGCCCATTTTCTCATAGAGTTTTAGCTGCCATTCAAAACCTTCATTCATTCTGCAACAGAAACAGTAAAGTCAATCCCAGTTTTGAATGCAGAGAACGTATACTCTAATTCTCTCAAGTAGGAGAACATCAACTGCTATCATGAAAAGCAACATACCTAGCATCAGGTTTGATGGCCTGGACAAAGGCATAGGCCTCTTCAAAAGGGAGATTCTTGGTTTTCATTAAATAGGCCGTCACAACAGCAACACTTCGGCTGACTCCAGCTTGACTGAAAAACAAGGTAAGGACCCCATTAGATACAAAAATGCTTTTTTCCGTCACACAAGAAATAGGGGACATCCACTAAAATCAAGTGCTGGCAGAGTTAACAACACTTGATTAGCAGTTAGCAAAATCAAGTGTTGGCAGATAAAAGAAAATATTTTTGGCCTAGATTCCTTTAAAAGGGAATTGGATAGATTTCTGGAGGACAATTCCATTACAGGTTCCAAGACATGATGATATACAGTTAAGATTTGCTGGTCGCTCATCATGACGGCTGAATAGAATTTTTTTTTCTGTAATCCAAATTGGCAGATATTTTCCACCTACCCCAGACTGATGAGAGAAAATGTGTTCAGTAGATTTCGTGCTTTTCTAAAATGGTTATTTGTATTTAATAAAGTGGCCCAAGTTAAACCCAAGTGCGAGAGTAAACAGAATGCCAGATGCAGGGGAGTGGCAGCGAGATGCGAGTATCTTAGCGTGCTCCTTGAGGCATCTGGTGAGCCACTATGAGATACAGAAAGCTGAACTAGATGGGCCTTGGACCTGATCCAGCAGGGCTCTTCTTCTATTCTTAAAGGGCCCTGCCAAACAGACCCAAAGGACCATTTAATTTAGCATTCTCTTTATAATAGTGGCCAAATATGCTTCAAGAAAGCTATCACACAAATGAAAATGAGGACCTTTCTCTGTGGTTTCTCCCCAGCACCTGGGAACTAATTATCAAAAAATCAAAGAAAAGAAAATTTTAGAGTCCAGAAAATACATTCTGTTTCCTATGTTTTTGTTTATAGCTGTGTTGTAATTTTTTTTAAAATTCTGATTGGGAGCCACCTTGAGTCCAACAGGAGAAAAACAAGATATTTTAAATGAACATATTATTTCTGTGTTGCAATGTTTATTAATTATTAGATAGACTAATCGACGTACTTTGGGCAGTGCATTTTTTAAAAAACATATAGCTAAATGCTAGTGAAAAAACTTGTAAAAGTAACAAGTGATAGCAGCTGTCTGAGAACAGGCATCCTTCCTTTTCTTTTCTCAAAGAATGACTCTTGTAGAAGGCGACTGTTTTTTTAATTTAATGGAATAATCTAAAAATAAAGCATGCAGCTTCTGCATCAGAATATTTGCATTTACTCATAATCTGAAAATGCGTGTAAATGTAAACAAACCAGGAATTAATTTAGTTGATTAATTACTTAATTAATTTAATTGATTGATTAATGATTGATAGGTGATGGTCTACTCTAGCAAATCCCCAAACTGTGGGTTCAGGAGCCACTAGTGGGTTGTGACCCAATTTTGGAGAGTTTGTGAAACTGAGAGGGCACATTAGGCTGTGTGCATCAAGGGTTATGCTATGGCAGTGGTCTGGGAACAGTGTTAGATTACCCCAAATGGGATAATTCCTGGGGGTAATGGACAGTCATGCTAGTGTGCACACTCTTCCCCTGCTGAAAGCTCCAACGGTAGTGCTTCTGAAAGCACTACCACTTCCGCCACGGAGAAGCGCTAGCGCTCTCCGTTGGAGCTTTCGGAAGGGGAAGAGTGCGCACATATATGCAAGGCATCGTACATTTTTTCTTACATTTTTTTAAAATTCTGGATTTTCAGTTGAAAATCCAGACTTTTGAGTGACCATTTCCTTCCTGTCAAATCAACAATAACATTGGCGTATCTAAATATATTTTTGGGTAAAAGGTAAAAAAGTTCCCTGACCCCTGTGCTATGGGGACACTGCTGCCCAGTCACCATTATAATCAGCACCCCTGGGGATTCAGTCTCTCAAGCGCTGGTTCCCAATAAGAGACATAGCAAGACACTGGAAGTGATAGAAATGCTCTCTTTGAAAGATGCTTCCCCACCAATCACTAGAGAGAATGGAAACACCGAAGGTTTTGGCCACTATTGGTCTGAAGACCATCTCTGGTGGTCCACTCTGGGGGAGTGTTTTTAATGTTTCCCCACCGACAAGTAGAGGGGGATAGAACAGACCACAACTAACATAGCATGTGGTCCGTGACAATTTATGAGTCAAGAGTCCAAGGTCTCCAAAAAGTTGGCAACTACTGAATTCATTATGTATGGCTAGATCATGACATTCTCAAGATGTGGGCACAGATAATTGATTGGCTATAACTTCAACCCAAATTAGGCTGAATTTCTAAAGACACTTTCCTGGGAGTAAGACCCATTGAACATAAAGGGGCTTACTTTTGAGTAGATGTAGTCAGGATTGTGCTCATCATGTTAGGAAAAGATTGGCCAACAAAACATTGGCCAACATTTCTTTGGAGTAGCTGACCAATGTTTCTTCAGCTCATACCAAAGACAGAGGAGCATGTGACAGAACATACATACTATAAAGGTACATCCTTCATCTTTAGAACATCTTCCTTGAACCATCTCACTGACTGGCACATGATACGATCTCCCCACAGGGCTTTGGTTGCAATCCAATGCACATTTTCCTGGAAGTAAACTCCACTACATACAATGGGGACTTCCTTCTGAGTAGACATGCCTATGACTGTGCAGCCACTTTTGTAGCAAAGAGCACATCAGCAGGTGAGTATCCCTGGCAGTGGTATAGATCCAGGGTGACCAGATGCCAAACCCAAAATTCCTGAACCCCAAGGCTAAAATTCCTACCCGCTTAAAAAATAGCCAAAAAATGTATTTTATAGTTTTTGTTTTTCAGTTTTTTGGCCGTAACCTTTGACAGGAAGCAGATATCTCAAAACTGATTTTTGCACTGGATTCTGCTCTTCAATATGAATCCAATGACATATGGCATGATGGGGTAATATGCACTATTGTGAAGTTTCAAAATGAAGCCAAAATGTAGGACAATGACGCCAAAATGTAGGACACCCGGACAAGAGGCTAAAAATCCGGACAAATCTGGGTTTTTCCGGTCATCTGGTCACCCTGTACAGATCAAGCGCAGACTGACCTACTCAGAAAGAACCAGGCTGCAATCCCATGCACACTTCCTTGAGAGTAAGCCTTGTTGGCTACAATGACAATTACTTCTGAATAGACATGTCTTGGATCAGGCTCTAAGGATCCGATCCTATTTGCACCTTCCTTGGGATTAAGCCCCACTGGCTATAATAGAGCTTGCTTCTGATCAGGCATGCCTAGGACTGGGCTCCAAGGCTGTGATTGTTCCTGGGAGTAAGCCCCACTGAGTGTAATGTGGTTTACTTCTGACCAGACAAGCATGGACGTGGGCTCATAAGGCTAAAATCCAATTCAGGCTTTCCTGGGAGTAAGCCCCATTGACTATCATGGGGCTTACTTCTGAGTAGGCACGCATAGGCTTGACCTCTTAAGGCTATAACCCTATGCATGCTTTCTGGTTGTAAGTCCCATTGACTATCAAGGGGCTTACTTCTGAGTAGGCATGCATAGGCTTGGCCTCTTAAGGCTATAATCCTATGCATGTTTTCTGGGAGTAAGCCCCATTGACTATCAAGGGACTTACTTCTGAGTAGGCATGCATAGGCTTGGCCTCTTAAGGCTATAACCCTATGCATGCTTTCTGGTTGTAAGTCCCATTGACTATCAAGGGGCTTACTTCTGAGTAGGCATGCATAGGCTTGGCCTCTTAAGGCTATAACCCTATGCATGCTTTCTGGTTGTAAGTCCCATTGACTATCAAGGGGCTTACTTCTGAGTAGGCATGCATAGGCTTGGCCTCTTAAGGCTATAATCCTATCCAGCCTTTCCTGGGAGTAAGTCCCATTGACTGTCATGGGGCTTCCTTCCGAGTAGACCTGCGCAGGGTCTCACCAGCGCACCATGGCGGTCCCTCCGCTCTCCCGGGCGCTGCTGATGAAGGCGGCGCAGGCGTCGAGGTGGCTGAGCAGGTCGGCCTCCGGCTGGTCCAGCACCTGGAGGTGGAGCTCCTCTTGGAGCCCCGTAGTGGCGGTGGCCGGGGGCGGCTCGGCGTCCACAGAGAGCAGGGCGGTGACCGCCACCCCTCCGACCGCCGCCCTCCCATCCTCCCGCTGGACCAGGTCGGCGCTGCAGCCCAAGAGCAGGCCCGGCAGCACCGAAACCATGGCGACGTCAGCAGGGAGGGGGAGAGAAGGAGGGGGAGGGTCACGTGCATTATTAATAAGCATGCATTATTCTCCCCTTCACGCATGCGCAGTGTTCAGTTTGGCCCTTCAGACTGTAGAGGTAGGAAAAGGTAGACTCACACGTCCATTGTCTCAGTGGCAAAAGGGGTTCCCAAACATTTCAGCTGCGACCCCCTAAAAAAAAGTTATTCCATCAGGGCCCACCTTGGCTTACCAGGGGTTAAATAAAGAGACCTAGAAAAAAATAATACTTTATTCATAATAACTTTTTTAAAAAGTCACCCCCCGAAAAAAACACTACATATCCTTGCAAACTGCGGGTTGTTGCAATAATTACTGTAATAATTGCAATTAATTAATTACTGTAATATTTAATTGCAATTAATTAAATACTGTAATATTTAATTGCAATTAATTCATTGCTGTAATAATTAATTGCAAAAGGTAGACAGTAATTATTGCAACAGTAATTATTGCAACAAGCTCAGCTCCTGCACTTTGCAAGGTTGCGTTAAATAGGATCCTTAAGTGCAATTAATAATTACTGTAATAATGAATTGCAACAATAATTGAAATTAGCAGCTACAGTAATTTAAACTTTGAATAACTTAAGGGCTTGAGACAACTAGAGGTCTGATCTTTCAGCCACCTTTTGGGGACTCATCAAAAATGAGGTCACTCTGTCTACATACCCTTGGTTTGCAAACCACTTCTCTAAGGAATTAGCATCAATGAACTCAAGTGGGCTTCCTTCCGAGTAGACATGCAGAGGCTTGCACTTTCAAAAGGTTTTCTTTTTTTTGTGGAAATTGGCAAAAAAAAACTTTTAAGTCTGAAACATTTTGAAAGTGCAACAAATCTGCACTGTATAGGAATTCTGTATGTAATTATCCATTGATTTGGGATTTTGATGGGTGCATAGACATGAGAGAGCATAAGGCTAGTATATGGCCATATTGACAAACTTCTCCAAACTCCTGTAGCACACCTGAGGATCATTCACAACACAGTAATGTGCCATGGCAAACTAGTTAAAGATCACTGTCTAATTGCACAATCTCAACCATGTCTTCTCAAAAGTAAGCTAAGCCCCATTGTCTTCAATGGGTGCTTCACCCAGGAAAGTGTCTTTAGGATTGCAGCCTTAGCTCCCACACCCTATTCTGTAGTTTCCTTCCTAGACTGACTGAACTTATCCAAGACTTCACTTAAGAATCCTTTCTACAGATGGTAACATTATTACAATCTTGTTACCATCTTGTTTTCCCATTATAATTTTATCTGGAGAGGGCAGGCTTGCAAAATAAAAACCAGAGTCTTCCCAGAGCAAAGGACTGAGACCCTATAGGAGAAACCACCACCTGAATTGGATCTTTTTTGCCTGGAGCGTGGCCTTGATAAGCCACAAGAGGAACTCCAAAAGCATTTAGGCAAATCAGAGTGCTGGTATCTCATGGCAAAGAAGGCTGAGCAAAGTATGCTTAAACTGAGCTATGATGGCTTGCTGTCCACAACATCACACTAATCTTTTGCACAACTAACCAGAAACACCTGTGGTACACACGTAAGAGAAGCTGACATTCAGTCTGGAGCCTGCACTGACTCGATTGCAGGATGTTGGCTAAATTCTCAACCACAACAGAAATCATGGAAAGATCACTTCACGGGTCACTCGACATCACCTTGCACCACAAGTGGCTCACCTGGCTGGAAGACTATTGGTATATCAAAGGAGCACGCCATGTGTCACAGTGTAAGCTAATGAGACACATATGTCACTAACAGCCCAGCCCTATGCATTTCAGAAGTAAGGCCCCTTATAGTCAGTGAGACTTCCTCCCAGATAAATATGGACAGGATTGCCGTCTGAGTGCACAATCCTAACCAATTTAGGCCAGCACAACTCATCTGTCTCTTGTTTCTATGGTGGTGTTAAGGAGACCAGTTCATGTCTGGCTTACCTGCCTCAGGAGAGGCACAAAAGTGTCATATGACATTTTTGTGACACCCCCAGGGCCAGCAAGGGACTTGTGCCAGGGCTTGTATCAGCCTAACTAGGGTTAGGATTGCAGCCACCATCTCTGTGAGCACATACATGTACCCCCATCCTGTGCCATTTGGATCAGTGCATTGTGTTTGCTGCATGGTAGCCCCATTGCAGATATCATTCTGCCCTCCCTTTCTCCCCCAACTGTCTCCTTTACACATCATGGCTACATAGAACAAGAGGTTCATAATGTAGGACTTTCCCCTTTTTCTGGTTCTGGAGGACTCAAAAAGTGTGAGGATGCTATAGGTTCCTGGTGATGGTAGTAAAGAGGTCCCTCCTGCATCCCCTACAGAATCCCACCCTGAGGCCAGCTGAGACAGGGTGACCATATGTCATAACCAAAAAAGAGGACAAGGTCCACCCAAAATGTAGGACACCCAAGAAAAATGTAGTACATGACACAACAAAAGCTAAAAACACTTGTATACATTGCTTACATGTGTTTTAACACTATGGCTGCAATCCAAATCACACTTTCCTAGGAGTAAGTCCTATTGAACACAATGGGGCTTACTTCTGATTTGGCATACTTAGGATTACACTGTATATTACTTTTTATTAAATTTAAATTTAAAACTATTACTGTACATATGATTTAATACGTAAAGGCTGCAATCATAAAGACACTTTCCTAACAGTAGGAACCATTGAACACAATGGGGGCTTACTTTTGAGTAGACATGGTTAGGATTGTGCTCATAATTTATTGATTGCAAGAAGACTATGTGCTGCCTGCTTACAAGAAAAAGGAGGACACTGAAGTTTTTCAAGACTAAAATCCAGGATGTGTCCTGGAAAAACAGGACATATGGTCACCCTACAGCTGAGAGCAGAAACAAACAAACAGGATGGGAGATGGGATTCCTATCTGTTCCTAAAGTGACCACAATTATTCTCAAGTCAAAATGTTTATTGAGCAGTACCAGTAACACAGCATCTGAAAGGGAAACACCCAAGTGAGGTTGCCAACTATCTCCCCCTAGCAGTGCTCTTATCAATTCCCATAGCTTCCAACAGAAAGCAAAGTCAAAGGTGTTAACAAAATCTGGCTGCACCAGTAGTTTTTATTTGTTTATTTGTTTATTTCTTGGCCACACATAGCAACACAACATGAAATTCATATATATATATATAAAGTACAGTATATGAACAGTTATGAAGTGTCGATGACTCTGGCTGCAACCTAAGGCTGCAAACATCTAAGGCTGCAATCCTGTACTCACCTTCCTGGGATTAAGGCCCATTGAATATACTGTAATAGGATTTACTTCTGAGTAGACATGCATAGGATTTTGCTGAAAATCTTTTAAGCATAGGATGGCAGTGCCTTCAAGTTGGTGTAATTCCTGCAGGGAGTCAGAGTACTTTCTAAGGGGGCATTCAATTGCAATATGATTTAATGTTCATGGGACATTCCTGCATTCACACTTAGGATTGCATTTCCCACTTGCATTTCCAACATTGGCATCTGCCATGGTTAGTGCAAATCCAAATAAGTGCTGTAATAAATATAAATAATATACCCTATGAGGCATTTTTATACTCCTGTGAAACTGAGGGTGCAACGAATTTAGTCCAGCATATCTTACCCATCTCCCCAATGACATGGGCAACCAGCAGATGTCTGTGCTTTGGCCTAATTCCCCAGGAGTGACACAGAAGTGCCTTATGTCACTTTTTCAACTTCCCCAGGCCAGCCCAGGATTTGGGCCAGGACTTGGGCTGGCCTAATCAGGGATTAGGATTGCACTGTAAAAGACAATGAGATGTCCAAGGTCACACAGGAAGTTTCATAGCTATACAGGGATTTGAAACTATCACATCAGTTAGGCCAACACAAGTCCTGTGTTGACCTAGGAGTGTCACAACTTCTGTGCCACTCCTCCAGCAGGGGGTTAAGTCAATGCACAAATCATGCACCAACCACCTCATGTCACCACAGGAATGATGAGTTGCACTGGCCTAAATTAGTTAGGATGTTGCCAGTCCTAACCAATTTTTGCGCTCTGGATCAGAGTTGTAAGTCTAGGTTATAGTTTGAAAGTACTCAAGGATTTGAAGTTTACACTACTGCTGAAGCTGAGTAGCTATGCATGCAGTCTTCAACTTTTTGTTGAAAAGTGGTATATAAATACTGTTTGATTGATTGAATTAAACTCCACCCCAATCTGTGCATGTGTTGGGAGAGATAAGAGCAGTAGTAGGTTGACTGTTGCTGCTTTGACCCGTGATCTCCACTGTTGTTGAGCAGGACATAAATAATGTGAAAGCATGAAAAAAGGATCAGGTTATTGTTTTTGGAATTGTTTTGGTTATTGTTTTTGAAAAAAAGATCAGGTTATTTATTCTCTGGAATGCATATCTTCACTGAATCCTAGTGACAAAAGAAAGAGGGACTCTTCTTTCAGAGCAAGACTTCCTACAACCCGGGTGACCAGATGCCTGAACCTCAAAAGGAGAACAAGATCTTGGATTCTTTTCAGTCTGGCCTTTCTGGCAGACAATGGCACGTTTGCCTACTCACAAGTAAAGCCATGTTATTGGGCACTTTCACTTTCCCATAGAGCTCCATGCATATTTTTGATGTTTAGTTTTTTGGCCATAACCTTTGATAGGAAGGAGATATTTCAAAACCAATTTTTGCATTGTATTATGCTCTTCGGTACAAATCCAACAACATGTGACATGATGGGGTAGTGCGCACCATTGCAATGTTCCAAAATGGAGGACAATGAAGCACTTTTGGAGGACACCTGGACAGCAGGCTAAAAAAGAGGACATATGCAGAAAAATCCAATCATATTGTCACCCTGCTTGCAACTGATGGTTTCTCACTGGCCCTTTTTCTCCCTACCCATATTATTCAACACCTGCTCTTGTAGCCAGTAGTTTGGTTTCTTGAGTTTGCTTACAAGGGTCTCAAAATAAACTAGGTGTTTTCTCAGTTTCATCCATGATCTCCTGCTGCAGTCATTTCTGGATAGTTATTTACATTTTTACAGATCTGCTCTCTGCCCTTCTTCCTGGAACATCTTAGAAAGCTCTGTGCAAACAGGGTTGTGAAGGATGGGGACAAAGCATAAAAGGGCACAAGCCTAACCAACTTTCTAGGACTGAGGTAAGGGCAATGCTCATAGTTTCACTTCACTGTGGGTGGCAAGCAGAAGCAGCACAAACCTATGATCTGTACTCAGAAGTGAGCCCACACCTACCCCCATTCATTTGGATTTACTCTAGAGAAAGTGTGTATATAGGATTGCAGTCCAGTGCAATTCTTTGCACTGAGTGCACAGCCACCCCATTCTTTCAGACTCTGATCCATCCAAAACTTTGATGGAACATCCAGAACACAGCACTGTGTAGAGAAATTGGTTGCATTAGATCAGTGCTGCAATCCTAAACACACTTTCCTTGGAGTAGGCCCTGTTGAATGCAATAGGACTTACTTCTGAGTAGACAAGTTTAGGATTGCACCGCAAGTAAGAAAGATAAAATAAGAATTCAGTCTGGTAGTACAACAGAAACTGCTCACACCTACTTGGGCAGTACCACAGTATACTCTCAAAATGCCTGTGTTTCAGAAACAATTTGACATATGACATCAAGGACTAAAAAAAATAAAACCCACACCTGAAAAAGGAGTAGTTCTTTGGGTGCTTAAGTGTTTAATGGGTGCATCTGGCATTCAAGACAGTTTCTTATAAGGTGTCAGGATGGAGTAGTGATTAAGAAGTTGGACTGCGACCTGGAAGATCCAGGATTAAATCCACCCTCAGCTATGAAGCTTTCTGGGTGATCTTGGGCCAGTCACTCACTCTCATACTTACCTACCTCACAGGGTTGTTGTGAGGACAAAAAACATTGTAAGCCTCTTGGGGCATTGGCATGCAAAACGTGGGGTATAAATCCTCTTGAAGAAATAGGATCTAATAGCCTGGTTATGGGAGCTGCAACTTCAGGCTGCTATTGGGTACATACTTACATGGGAGTAGGTCCCATTTAGCTAGGTGGGACTCAGTGGATCTGAGTAGATACCTGCTCCTACACTGTGGCTGCAATGCCATCCACACTTTCCTGGGAGTGTTTCCCCATGGGCTATAATGAAGTTTACTTCTGAGTAGGCTTACCATCAATCAATTAATCAACCACCAACAATTTCCTGGTGGTGAGCCCCATGGACAAAAATGAAGTTTACTTCTGAATAGACTTACCATCAATCACTTACTCAACCACCTACACTTTCCTGGGAGTAAGCCCCATGGACTATAATGAAGTTTACTTCTGAGTAGGCTTACCATCAATCAATTAATCAGCCACCAACAATTTCCTGGGGGTAAGCCCCATGGACTATAATGAAGTTTACTTTTGAGTAGGCTTACCATCAATCAATTAATCAACCACCAACAATTTCCTGGGGGTAAGCCCCATGGACTATAATGAAGTTTACTTCTGAGTAGGCTTACCATCAATCAATTAATCAACCACCAACAATTTCGTGGGGGTAGGCCCAAGGACTATAATGAAGTTTACTTCTGAGTAGACTTACCATCAATCACTTAATCTATACTTTCCTGGGAGTAAGCCCCATGGACTAAAATGGTTTACTTCTGAGTAGACTTACCATCAATCACTTGATCAACCATCTACACTTTCCTGGGAGTAAGCCCCATGGCTATAATGAAGCCTACTTCTAAGTAGACATGCCCAGGCTCTGTCTCTTGCTACGCGTAGAAGAACTACGAACTTCTGCCCTCTACTTCTTAGAACGTTCCCACGATCAACGTTCCATCTGTCAATCCCGCGAACCAATGAAGAAGCGGATCGAACGTTGTGTATCGATTCAGCCGCCCCCGGATTGGCTACTGAGAGAGAGGGCGTGGCCACCCTCCAGGTTGGCTCTTATAAAAGAAGCCGGGAGGGCTGGGCAAAGAAAACTATCTGCTGCCTGCAGGGACAGGCTCTTGCCAAAGAGGATCAGGTACCGCCGGTGAGTGGCATAGCAAGGCTGGGGAGGAGGGCACATCCATCTGCCTCTCTTGGCAGCCTCAGGTGCTTGGGGGGGAGCTCATGCAAACCCTGCAAGCTAGCACTGCAAGGGTAGATGTCTTGACCCTGCTGAGCTGCCTCTCCTTTTTTTAGCCATGTGTTCTGAAAAAAACTTTAGTGTCCCTTTCCCTGTGAGCAGGCAGTATGAAGCCTACTTGTAATCAATAATTTATTAAATTGGCAATAAAATCCTAATGGTGTCAACTCATAAGTAAGTTGCATTTACTCCCAGGAAAGTGCTCTTAAGATTGTAGCATTTTAATAAATTATTTTAAAAAAATATTAAATTTATAATGCATGTAATGACATGGATTACTTATTAATGTTATTAAATTATTATTTATTAATATTACATTGTTAAAATATTATTAAATAAATATTTATTGTATTTATAAACATATTATAATAACTTATAAATATTAATTAATATCATGTTTAAATTAACTACATGAAAGTAATATACTGTACATGAGCGTTTTTAGCTTTTATTTTGTCACTTTCTATATTTTTCTTGGGAGTCCTACGTTTTGTGTTCTTTTGAGGTTGGCACATCTGGTCGCCCTGAGTTGGCATGGCAAGACTATTTCCCAAAGTGCATTTTCTTTGGGGAGCAAGTGCTACGGAAATGTAGTGCAGGAGACTTTACACCCTTGACTGCAAAGGGATTGTGAGTAGTTAAAAGCTGTGTTGGTTATCCTTTTATAGGTAGAAAGGTAGCATATAAATCAAATAAATAAAGGGAGTTGGTGATGAACATGATCCACTCAAGTATGAAAGCAGGAGCATATGATAAGAGAACTATGGGGAGAGTGTGCATTATAGCTTTTTGAGGTACTTCTCTGGTAATACTTAAAAATGCACGGGTTAAATTCTGAGCAGTAATGCAACATCTTGAGCTAACTCTTGAGTTTCACAAAATTCTTCAATATCTATTAAACTTGAACAGGATTGTGAAGAAGAAAAAGCAGTTGGTGGCCTATGTATAGATCATTTTTGTTTGGTGCATCCTTAAAAGGCAATACTTAGGGCCCACTCATAAACAACTTTCCAGCACTAGCATAAACTAGTGCTGGAAAGCATAGCATAACAACTTTCCAGCACTCCACACTTCAGCTCCAAGGCAAGGGAACAGACATTGCCTTGAGGCGACCTCTGTGATTGCACCCCAATTTCAGGATGCAGCATGTGCCCCCCGCAACACATCTGCATCAGTGCTGGAAAGTTGGTTAGGATTAGATCCTTCATGACTCAATCTGTATAGATTCTTTAATGCCATGTGCGTCAATGGTTCAGCTTGACTATGTGCAAAATTGTTTTTTTTACCCAAACTCAGGAACGCCTTTGGTATTGGGAAAGCCCCTACTACTGGCTGAGCTACCACGAGTGCATGAACTGCATTGCAGCCCAGTTGAAGAGGAAATGGGTTGAATGTCTGCATATCAGGGACAAATTCTTTAACTTTTAATTAAATTCAATTTTTAAAAATTTGACCAATTTCAAATTTTTTAAAGTGCATCCTGGTGTTTAAAAGTTTGAGAACCATTGCTATAGAAAACAATGTCACATAATATAGGAAAAGGTATTTTTCAGCAATGTTTCTGAAGGTCAGGACTTCTTAATCCTAAAGGAAGCTGTATGAATGAGTGGGATCTGAGCAGTGTACTTTCAGAGTTGCCAGAACTAGGCTAATTGAGTGTTTGGTACATGATGTGAAAAGCTGTGTTACCAATTAAACGACTTTAAAAACGTCTTCCAAAGATGAAAGGTTGACCTGAAGGGTGACCTACTATCCTCCATAGATCTCAAGGTATATGGCCTTCTGTGTTAGATAATCCCTGGATGACAAAGAGAACTTAAGACGTTGGTACTCTCCCTGATCTCATTTGTAGAGGAAGAGATTCTCTTTGGCTCAGAAGGGAACCTGGCCCATATTTTCTCAGTTGGCGAAGCAGGAACATCTTGCAATGAATTGATCAGTCTCCTCTGGGGAGGAGCAAACTATGACCTCAAAGGGTTGCAGGTTTCACATAAAAGCTTTCACATAAAAGTTATGACTTGCGTACCTAATAAACCGTGTTCTGCACGTGTAACAAGCGAAAGCGATAAGAGTACTTGGTTCACAGAGTCATCGAGGGCTCTTAAAAAAATTCTTCCCTAGAATTACTCATAACTAGATACAAGCTGTGAACCTTGGTCAAGGCAGAGCAAGAACCACCCATCCCAAACCACTAAGTTTTCAGTATCTTGAGAGAGCAGTTCTTGGGTCATAAGGAAGTGTCACGGCTGCGCTAATCTTAAATGCTAAAAAGCCTCATGTTTTTCTGCCTCACCAGTTTTGGGTGTCCTGTTTGTCCAAGATCACCAGATGGCCCATCAGGTGATGTTTGGGCTAGGCCAGACTATACAGAAGCAGACAGGCAGTCAAAATTGATATTGGGCTAAAAAAAAGTAAATTTGGAACTCCTGCAGTAGCCATATAATTCTCAAGATTATTTTTCTCTTTTCTTTTTTGTTTGTATTTTGGTTCTTAAAAACTGGTTCTTTTTTGGTTCTTGGTTCTTAAAAATTGTGTATTAAAAAAGTCCCACCAGCACTTTGAACTGGGTATGGAAATAGCTTCTTTCCCATTAAGCTGAACCCCCAAACCCAAGCAGTCACGCACATCCTTCAGCCTTATTTCTTACCTCTAATAACCAAGTAAAACATGTAAAGCTTAAATCCCAAAACACTCAGCTGTATTTTTTTCAGGCTGAAGGTTCAGGCAATGAAGGGCACTTTGCACCCTTAGAGTTGGTTTTCCCATGATCTCAAAATTGGACAGACAATTTCATTGTATGTTTTTACTCAGTTTTTAAAATTGTATCTTCTGTTTTAATTACTGTTGGCTGTCTTGAATTTCCTTTTAGATGGGGAAAAGGCAGAAAACAAACCAATAAGCATCTTTCTCCAGTAAATGGTTCAACTTAATATCACACTTGCACAGAAACAGCAACTTACTAACACTTGACCCAGGTTGATAACTCACTGAGGACCAGTGCTGGGAGAGCATGGTGGTAGTGATTTACTGTTTAGATAACTCTGGTGGAAACTGGGATCTCCACATGAGTGCTAGATTCACAAATAGCTTTGTGTAATGAATTTATAGCACGTTTCCATCATGCTGCTTTAGTACTAATCTCCAGCTGAATGAATTAAAAAGGGCTCAGATCTGAGTTATCCTTAAAACAGTAGGTGAGTTCCATGTTCCCGTCCTGGATTGGGATGAAGACTCTTCTCATCTTAACTTAGAACTTGGTTTTTCTTCTACCTTTGTGCAGGACTCTGCTGCATCCTTTGAGGTAGAATTGTACTAATAGTGGCTCTCTATTAATAGTAGCTTAATGGTAGAAAACAGATGAGGGATGAGAACATGCTACTTTTCAGAAATGTATGCTTTTTCAGAAAAGTGTTTCTCTGAAATACTTTTCAGAACTTTTTTTCAGCAAAAAATCTCGCCCTTCTTCAGGTCACTGAAGACTTACCCCCAAATCCAGAATAACTACGGGAGCACGTAAGAGACATTACGTGCACTCATAGTTACTGTACCACCCAGTGAAAACCTATGGGAAATTCACATTGGTAAATTGTTCTTACACTGGAGCAAATTGTTCTTATACCAGCGCAAGGACTCCCCATAGTTACTCTAGATTTTGCCTCCAATGTTGCCATAAAGACTAAACTCTTATAATGACACTCATAGTGTAGGTATTGATGAAGGAAGGAAGATGTGGTAGTGATTGCTATTCACCTTGCAAACAAATTGCAGAGTTGATATAAGACTTAGAGGAGTCACTGGCATAAAATTCCTACCCTTAGAAGCCCACTGGGATCTAACTGACTCCATCTGTAGTTTGTGTTTTGAGTTTTTTATGGAATTTATTTTTATTATTTAACAGTCTATCTATCTACAGTATTTATACCGCTTTTCAACTGAAAAGTTCACAAAGCGGTTACTTGTGACTCTGTTTTCTGCTAATTAGACAGTTGTAAATCCAAAACTTTCTTTCCTTTGGGATTTACAGTATTTTTTTCCTATAAATTCAAATTGAAGCATCAAAATCCAGCAGGGGTCTGTCTGACCCCTGTTGCTCTTCACTGGTTATTTAATATTTTTCTAGCTAAATTTGTAATCAAAATTAATAATCTCACAATATTTCACAATTAAAATCAGTATAAAGTAGTTATACTAAAACTTGATGCAACATTTATTCACCTCGGTGACCTTGTTCTGTAAAGTGCCAGTCAATGTTTCTCATCCAGGTATGGCCAGATTCTATGTTTTTGAAGATCTTCCTACAATAGACCTATTATTGTTCTAAACTATTCTGTTTTTTTTTCAGCTGCATTGAACCATAAGTTTACCATGGCAGACCACAGACATTATGCTGATTGCATGTCTTGCAGTGTGCTCACTTGGGATCAAGTCAGTCGTCTGCATGAGATCCTGTCAGAAGTGGTACCAATTCATGGACGTGGCAACTTCCCAACTCTGAAGGTCACTCTGAAGGATATTGTCCAAACTGTCCGCCACAGACTGAATGAAGCCAGCATTCAAGTGCATGATGTCCGTCTGAATGGTTCTGCAGCTGGTCATGTCTTGGTCAAAGACAATGGATTAGGTTGTAAAGATCTAGACCTAGTCTTTTTAGTGTCCCTCCCTAGTGAAGCAGAGTTCCAGCTAGTTAAAGATGTGGTTCTGCAGTCCCTTTTAAACTTCTTGCCCGAAGGAGTGAACAAGCTCAAAATTAGCCCTGTGATCCTCAAGGAGGCCTACATTGAGAAGATGGTGAAGGTGTATACTGAAGCAGACCGCTGGAGCTTGATCTCTCTCTCCAACAAATATGGCAGGAATGTGGAGCTCAAATTTGTGGATCGTATAAAGCGGCAGTTTGAGTTCAGCGTGGATTCTTTCCAAATAATACTGGATTCACTGCTTTTTTACTATGACTGTTCAGAAAACCCAATGTCTGAGCATTTTCATCCAACAGTGATTGGGGAGAGTATGTACGGGGACTTTGAAGCAGCCTTTGATCACCTTCAGAACAGACTGATAGCTACCAAAAACCCAGAGGAGATCAGGGGAGGAGGTCTCTTAAAGTATAGCAATCTACTCGTGAGAGACTTCAAGCCAATGGACAAAGATGAAATAAAAACTCTAGAACGTTATATGTGTTCCAGGTTTTTCATAGACTTCCCAGACATCTTGGAGCAGCAGCGGAAACTAGAGACCTACCTTCAGAACCACTTTGCCGAAGAAGACCGAAGCAAATATGACTACCTTATGATCTTGCGCAGGGTGGTAAATGACAGCACAGTGTGCCTCATGGGACATGAACTAAGGCAGACACTGAACCTGATCTCCCTTCTGGCACTCAGAGTTCTGGTAGATCAAAATATAATCCCTAATGCTTCCAATGTCACTTGCTACTATCAACCAGCTCCTTATGTTAGTGATGCCAACTTCAGTAGCTACTACATTCCAGATACCTATGGCCACACTTATCCCACATGGCTGCCTTGTAACTGATTATTCCTGCTTAACGTAATGGGACATGTCATTTTCTATTGCATTTTTAAGACCTCTAGGGCTCCTACTTAATACATCTTAATTATTTCTAGTCTTTGGCAAGCCACAAAGTAGCCTCATCTACCTAGCCAGATATTTCCTCTTCCTAGAAAAAATGTGTCCTTGTTCTTTTCTATGTATTTGGACAAGCATTGCTAATTTTCATAAAACTAAATGTGCTGTTGGACAAGAATGCATGGGCAGAAATAACTGCTTGGTATCTTCCAATGGTATATTGTTTCTTGTTTTCTTTGTATCTGATGCAGATAATGAGGACAACTAATCTCTTGGCTTGGAACTTGGTGACTCCAACCCTACACACAGTTAAGCTACTCAAATTCATTGATGTTGACATGATTTAAACTGCTTAATTGTGTGCAGGATTGCAGTCACATTTTGAGAAGTTCTGATTGAAAAGTGAATCCTTAATATTGCAGCAGGTATTGATTTTCAGTGTAGAGAAAAGAATCTTTCCTTGAATTCTGCCAACTTCAATGGCATTTTTCTTTTTTTAAAATTGAAAGAATAATTCTTAAGTTGCATGATCCAGAAACTGTTGTTGACCCAAGACTTGGTCTTTAAAGTATCAGAACAGGAAGGACAATTATGAATACTTCAGCTTAATGTTTATAGTTTGCTCTACTGAAACTTTTTTTGGCAGGTCAGTTCAATGTAGAATGCTCAAAGGTGTTTTCTCCTAGAAATCTTAAAATGTTGTAGGCTTTCCTTGGTTGCTATTGATGGAAAAGAGATTCAGTTGGTATATTGTTTCAATCAATTGAATTGTTCCATTCAATCTGGAACGGCTATGCCTTGCTACATATTGTGTTGCCTGCTGATTTTATTGCCATCTTGAATATGCATAGTTAATTTCTAGGATAGTGTCATACCTTCACAAGATGAGCAGTAGTAACAACACTACAAATGTCTTGAGGAGAATGTTCAGACTTGATATAGCAGTTGCAATTCACAAGATTCTCTTGGGATGGAGGGCAAGCCGGTTAACCCATCAAAACCATTTTTGACTGCTTATTGACCAAAAGTTAGTTAGGTTTTGGGCTGATTTTTTTTTTTTGAGGCCTCTGAAGTTCAAGAGTATCAGAAGGAAGTCTCTACAACATGTGGTTCTTAAACAGGATGCCTTCAAAAAAATTGCTGTAAGGAGGAAAAAAAAACCTGTCTGGAGGGCTGCTCCAGTTTCACTGCTTTCCTTGCATTGTGCAACAGTGTGGTGGAGCAGATTAATTTTGGATGTTGTTTTCTGGTCAGAGCTAGTGATATAGAAGACTTGAGGCATTCCATGTTAGGATAAAGTGGACCTTCCTATTAATGAATTCATACCTTTAACTGCGCAGGATCCCTAGAGAAGTTTCTATTAGAAGTTCCGATCACCTTTGAAGGACGCAAGATGAAATTCCACTTTAGAAAGTTTTCTTTATACCTTTCAAGAAGTTACAGTTGTGGATGGCCACCTCTGATCTTGGTCCACTTGAACATATTTAAACTTGCCCGTATCTTTGGGAAGTGTTGAGGGCCTGATCAGTCAAAAGATGTACTCTGACAGCAAACATGGTACAAGTACATGGTAGTCCTCCTGAGCTCTTCTCACTATGTTGTCTTTACAAAGCAAGGACTTTTAAAAAAAAACCCTAGCTCTTTCCTGAAGGCACTCCTTCTGCAGCACCGAGATAATACACTATCTGTAAATGCAAATAATTCCCCAGCTGCTCAAAAGCAGCAGCACCTTGGGTGAAGTACTAGTTGAAGCAAATAGATAAGTAATGTTGCTCTGCTATATTGACTGATTTCCAATACCAGTGACTTCTCTTGGTGACATTAAGTAATACTGTTGGGTCACCTCAAAGTACTGGAATGTTTCTGAGAACTTGCTTGTACTCACTTTGTCTACAAAAGAAATTTGAGCCCAACAAGCAAGGGTTGGTGTTGACCCAAATTTGGGGGGGGGGGGGCAAGATTGTAGCTGCTGAATTGATGTCTTGGTAATGGCATCTCAGTGGTGAAGGTGATAGGGTGTAACATGGGATTGTTTAATGGGGCTTCAGCAAAAAATTTTTTGTTCAGTGCTAAATTCTCAAGGCTAAAGCAGACTGATCTGAATTTCTTTACACTGGGAGAAATTTGTTCTGTGCAGGCCCCTGGTAAATGTGTGTGTTTTCTTTGCATTGTATACTTTGTATCAGTTGCCAGATGGGAGCTGGTTTGCAGGATTTTCTGTATGTATCTTTTTTTCTGTAAAAGTATAAAATAAAAGTGTGCCAACAAACTCAATTTTTTTTCACTTCTGCTTCCTCCTCTTATAGGACCTTCCCTCAAAGCCTGTGTAAGCTTCACTTGCTTAGTTCCATACACCAGTTAAACCATTGTTGCCTTTCCCATCTTAATGATGGATGTAAAAATATACACTCATTGATTTGTTGTACTTAAGTAACAAGCATTTGAATGCTTGTCACTTAAGTATAAAACACTATAGTTTTTCAAAACTTTTAAAAGTCTTCATGAAATAAAAGGCTCACAGCAAAGTACTGTATGTGGCTAGCAACATCCCAGCTGAGTAATAGCCTATTCATCAAAGAACCATTGAGGAGGTGACTTGCAGGAAATAACTTGTAACATGTTGAATGTCATAGTTTGAAGCTAATGCATGTTTTAGTGTACGTTAACCCTTAAAATCCCAACAGGTGTAGTATACCCAATAGGAAGTTTGTGTTTTTTATGGAATTCATTATTATTTCACAAGGACTTGTGACTTTTTTATTGCAAATTAGACACTTATAAATCCAAAAGCATGAATGTTTTGTGTTTTCAATTTTTCTGTAAATTCAGATTATAGCATCGAATAGTAGCAGAGTGAATCTGACCCATGTTACTCTTCACTGGTTATTCAATATTTTGCTAGTTAAAATTATAATCAAAATTCATAATATCACAGTTAAAATAGTATAAAATTATACTAAAACTTGATGCAACTTTATTCATTATATGTTCCAAACTATGTTCCAAACTATAGTACTGGGTGGAGTTCACCCAGAAAGTACAGGGTGATATGAAAAAACAGGTTTCCCACGGCAATATTTGCTTGTACACTTTTTTTTTTTTTAAAAAGGAACAGTGGTAGGATTCATCATCTCTACCTTCTGGGAGTAGTTTTAACATACTGATTTTCAAAGTAGGGTCAGACACCCTTGGGTGGGGGAAAGGGTGGTTGCAACTTCATTTCAGAGGGTACAAAAAGCTGAGTGCAACAATCTTGGTATTTGGCATGAGTCTCTGCCATCTTGGAATAGGGTACTTGGGCTGATCTCCTGGTAGTAAGTCTCATTGAGCGCAATGGGGGAGCTCTTGGCATGGTGGAGCTCTTGTCACTTCTAGCCATGAAATCACTTCTGGAGGATGAACAATTCTCAGAAAGGGATCCTGGACTTAATCACTGGTATAGCAAATGTTCTGGGCTTACTTTCTAAATAAAAGATGTAAAGCTTTTAGAAAAGGAAACCAGTTCTTCTGTGCGTGAGAGAGAATTGTGGGGGAATTAAGAAACAGAGTTCATGTTCAATCATACTACTTAAAATTATTGTATCGTAAAAGTATTGTTAAATTGACTGTTGGATAAACTTGCCTACACTCTCAATGCTTTCATTATTAAATATGTCAAACTACATGGATTATGGCTGCAATCCTAAAAGATGCTTTTCTCGGAGTAAGACACATTGAACACAATGGGGCTTGCTTTTGAGTAGACATGGTTAGAATTGTGGTCTATGTAAGCTGCTGTCATCTTACAGTATCCCCTGATGTATCAACTTCATAGCTGATTTTTATTGCCTAATGGCAGTGGTGGGCTTCAGGGGGATCTCACAGGTTCTATAGAACCCTTTGCTAATGAGTGCCTGGTTCTGAGAACTGGCTACTAATGGGACATAGAAACTGTTGTTAATTTAGGTTATTAGGACGTAGAATTTGTTAATTTATTTGAATCCCACCACTCCCTAATAGGTATTTGGATACTTTACCATTGTCGAGTCAGAACATTTTTAAAAATGAAACTAGAGGAAAACACTCCTATACAGTTCTATTAATAAGCTGAAGTCCTAGGCACACTAGCAGAACTCTCTAGTAAGGATATTACTGTACATATTAACTTGGAACTCAAAGCAAGTCATAGGCACTGAAGCAGAATTAGTTAGGCAGACTGTATATTCTGCTCTGCTCCATTCCAATAAATATATACTGTATATATTTTTGTGAAAATAGCCAAGTATGTACCTTAACTAGTGCCATAAAGTTTGATGGTGGTGTTTCATGTGCTTCAGAAAATGCATGGTCTGCATGAATGAAAAGAAACCACACTACCCACACTACATTTCATATTTATGTATACTAATTCTCAGTGTATGTTGGAACTTGGATTTGAAAGATAGGGTGATAGGTGGAAAGAGTGAGAAACAAGGTGTTCAGTTCTAGAAAATGTCCCATGTGACAGGAGTATGGTGTAGCAAAACTGATTCTAAGAGTGCTTGTAAGTAATAACATATGTAATGGAAATGTTGAGTAAAAAAACAAAAACCCATGAGAGTTCTATAGTGGAGAGGAATTTATTTTAGTAGTGACTAGGAACAGTTAATAACAGCAGCACGGGCAAGCTCTGCAATACATTCTAGCATATGGTGCACTTAGATTGGAATAGAAGTGATCTTATATACAAAGGGCAGAATTTGTAAGTTTCCTTTTTCCCATGAGAGGAGCAGGAACGCACAGAAAAGCTTTTTAAAGCTGAATTTGCTTTAGTAAGAGCATTTGGCAGTTGATGGTCCAAAGTGATACAGCCCAGAATTACAGACTTAATTACAGAATTATAATTAACTTTAATTAATTTAATTAAATCATCTCAGTGAGTTTAAGGACCTGGCATATTGGTACAGTACGAACTTTCTATTTCAGATGCGAGAGGTAACACAACCACTTTCATACTCATTTGCTTTGGGGACTCAGGAATAGAGCCCATTTTCTTAAGGCTGGTTTCAAACATCTGCTGGTTTCAGCCGTGCACCCATAACATATAAAGATACATTTTGGAGAGGTTTAAGTACCAGATAAGTTCCTTGTTTCAAAAACGAGTATCATTTCAAAATGCTTCCTTCATATCGCTTCTTGGGGAACCTTCATATCTCTTCTCGCGGAAGTTCTTTCACAAAACCTGATGTGTCTTCTATAAAGAAAACATTTATTGCAGATGTATGGTAATGATGGGTTAAAGAAGAGCTAGGGAGCGTTACTGATTGGATTTGGATCCTGCCATTCTCAGCTGGAGCTGACTCAAGATGTCTAACACAAAACATTGATAAAAGAATTAAAACATGTAAAACATTTTAAAACATTGTTTCTGCTAAATTTGGCTGGTGTCACAAATGTGGTTGCTGTATTCAATACCACTCAGTGGAATTCTGTCATTGGTGTCTTTCCCTACAATCCAGAATAACTATATGGGAAGATATAAGTGGCACTTCCTCTCAGGGTGACCATCTGTCCGGATTTCCCCGGAGCCCTCTGGTAAAATGGGGTCTCCATGAGAGTAGGGAAACCCCTGTGCCCCTCCTGGATTTGGACCCAGTCCAGGGAGCCATTTTTAGACTCATGCATGGGTCTAGAAATCCCCCTAGAGCATAAATGAGGGTGGCAGGACCTCACCCTGGTGGCAGAAAGTGGCCAGGGAAGCCCACCTCCAACAAGGGCCTCTATAGCTCCTGCAGACCCCTCAGCACTCACTGCTGCACTTGCCAGATAGAGGGATAGCTGGGGAGCACAGTGGTGAGCTGGTTGGAGAGGTGCAGAGACCCAGGCTGGGCTGGCTGGAAGAGACAGAGTCTCCATGCACCTCCCTCGGTGCATTCGCTGGCTGGGGAGGGAGGCAGTGTCTGGGATGAACGCTCACCGCTGTGCTTGCTGGCTATCCCTTCCAGCCAGCAAACACTCCAAGGGAGGGACATGGAGGCTGCTGACTCTCCCAGCCAGCCCAGCCTGGGTCTCTGTGCCTCTCTTCCTCCTCATCCTTCAACCAACACACCTATGCATCTCCTCCATGGACACTGGCAGCATGGAGTGCATGTACTCCACGCTGCCTCCCTCCCCAGCCAGTCCGCACTTCTGCCTCTTCCCCAGTCTCACTGCAAGACTCCGCCGCTTCTGCACCCCTCCTCTCTATATACTCATAGAAGGTGTGTGGGTATGCATGAGTGTGTGTGAGTGCATGTCAGAATTATGTATGTAGAACTCACTTACATGTGGCTTGTGTTGCTTTGAGGGTGTCTTACATGTCTTGGTCAGAATCATGCATGTTAAAAGGTTTTTAAAAGTGTTGAAATTAAGTACAGGAAACCAATACGAGTATTTTTTGCTTTATTTTAACATCAACATTTTTGGGGTGCTCTGCATTTTTTTTTAATGTGGTAGGAATTCTGGGGGACTTGGCAGGGAATTCTGGCTTTGGCATCTGGTCACCCTACTTACTCTGGATTGCTCTATGCATTTCCCATTGGTGGCACCGTAATGACGTCGGTGTAAAAGGTCCTGTAGTCACTCCCATAGTTATAGTTTGAAATCACATTTTAAAAAGCATTTCCTGGTCAGAATCTCTGCTATGTTCAACTGATGTATTATAGTGTTAATGGATAGAGTAATCTGAAAGTATATCATCTGGAGTAGCGAAAAACCAAAAAGAACTTGAATGCAAACCCTGTATAGTGGGGAATCTGGGTACCTTGAACTGGGAGTATCTTTTTTAGCTTATAACCTTCCCTTCCCCCATAGCAAACTACTTTTAAAATAAAAACTTTCAACCATAGATGAGGTAAAAGACAGGAGGCTTGTTAGTCCAAGAAACAGTAGTTCAAAATCCACTTGCTACTGGCAGCACCTTTGAAAACTTGTGTAGCATTAACATATGATTTGAAGCTGATTTTCTTCTCCCATTTTCTATTTTTTGGATGTCATATTCCATCAGCTCAGTGATGGAGCACCAGAGGAAGCCCCGAATGCATCTTTTGGGTTCTCCACACCTATCTGTTTAACATCAGTGTCGTTATCCTTTACATATAACTGGAGGGAGAAGGTTCAAATAAGCCTCGTAAAGAAAGTGAAGCCCTTATTAGTCAAGGATGGGGAAGACAGCCAGGTTTGGTACTTTTCCATCCCCAAAATACCCTGTGAAAGGGGAAGAACTATTGACCTCCGTTTCAGGCCTTGGCAGCAACAGAGGATGCTTTCAGCAGCCTTCTGCACAAATAAGAGAGAGGAAGGGAATTGGCACAAATGCCCCCTCCACCCAAAACTAAGTTTGTGCTTGGCACAAGATGTGTTGGGATAGCATTGGAGGTTGCCTCCACTGCACAGCTAACAGTCCAATCCTGGACTCTCATCTCACATGAGGTTCATTGGGGCTTTGGCTGCGGCCACAGTGGTTGCAAGTACAGAGGTGTTCACAAATTTAAGACAACCTCCCACCGTTGCTGGGAAAACACTCTTTCAGGTACCTTTCAGGTAAATAATAGCACACTGAGCTCTCTATTTAATGGATTTCACCATTAAAATCCATTACTGCAGAAGTAATGGATGCCTTTAAAAGGAATCATACATGTTTTGCACTTGCAGATGTGTATCATTAGATGCATGACCTGGAACACTGCTTGATGCTGCCACAGCTCTGTTGTCACTGTCTCTGTGTGTACAGAAGCAAGTGCACCCACACACCTTTCACTTGAAACAGTCTCTTGAAACATGGAAATAGAGGTGGTCTTTTCAGATTTAAAGCAGTGGTGGCAAATCCCAGCCCAGGGGCTGTTTGCAGCCCTCAGAGAGCCCCAGTTTTGCCTGCAAGAAACACCCAATCTAAGCCTCTGACCCATCAAATACAGGCGTTCATAATGACCTATGGGAATTATTTTAACCCCCAACTTACATCACCATGTGGTTTGGGCTTGGTCTGTTTTCACTGTGCAAAAAGTGTGTGGCAAACCACTCTCAGTTCTCATGTGATTCTACATGCATGTATTATAAATCAATTTATTCATATAAGTTCCATCTATAATGTATACTGTATTCAAATATGAAATGTAATTTTTTTCCATGGTCTCAAAACAAAGTGATAGATGATGTGACCCTCCTGCCAAAATGTTGCTCATGCCTAATTTAAAGGGATTATGCACATTAAGGTCCTGCACTTCTGCATTTGAAGAAACTGTGTCAGAAGCAAGGTAAGGAGGAGGATGAACAATTTGCTTGTTGCAGGCAGAAAATGGAGCAAAGTGGGCTTATGTCTGCAGCAGGATGGTCTGATGAGGACCCTTAATTTACCATCCTCATCCCCCCAATCAGCCATTAATACAACTCACATAACTTAGACTTATGGCTTTTGTGTCTGTGAGCACAATCCTAAAAATGTCTACTTAAAAGTAAGCCCCATTGTGTTTAATAGGTCTTACTCCCAGGAAAATGTCTATAGGATTGCAGCTATAAACGCATTTAGATTTAACAAATCTTCAGCATTAAGCAACACCTCAATTAAGACTGTTAAACAATTGTCTTGCTAAAAAGCTCCACCACTTCAACAATCTTAGCTTATTTGTTCATAGAATACACACTCCCTTCTCCAATTATGTGTGAGCTGCTTTCTTCTTCTGAAGTAACAAACACAATTTTACCTGCCTGCTTCCTTCCCCTCTGCTACAGCTGTACAGTGATCACAGTCTGCCGCTTAATCCTGGATAGCATTGTCTGTAGCACTAAGATGGAAGCTGTTCCGCTTGCCTATATAAACAGCTTTTGAGAAAATGCCAGTTTTAGAAAGGGGAGTTTGTCCTGCAATTCTCACTCATAAACTGATACCATGTGAATCACTCAATGAGTAAAGACAGAAAATTACATTTTAAAAAGACACAATAAATCGTAAACCTACCCAACCTTCATTCTAGTATTAACTGAGATCTCGATTGTGTGAGATGCTTGTAACACTTGTACGAGAACAATCATACCCTACATAGTGCTCAGAACTGCACTATCACTATTTTCTGGGATAAGAACTGTAGCTTTTCCCAGTAGTATTTGTTGTGAAGTGAATACTTGCAAAATGCAATTTACAGTATGTATCAAAAAGGAGCCTAGATTCTGGGCAAGCAACACACAAAAAACATGTACAGCAGACTGAAGAAATATAATAAAAGATAGGCAATGAGTAAGCAGACTGTAACAGTTGCTACAGAGGTCTGAAGAGATGAGGATGACTGATACAAACTAGACAGTAATGGACAGTTTAACCAGAGCTTGATGACAGATGACACAAAAAGTTCCAAATTCAGCATCACCAGAAAAAAGGATCTCTTTGCTGAGACTTATGACCAATAGACCAATGTAAGGAGTTTCAAGCCAGACATTCATGGATCGACACAGTATTAAAACCCATTCTAGGGAATGAACAGGACGATTTTCACAGCAGTCAGTGAAAGCCATATCCACCTTTATTTACATGGTCAGGAGATGTGAATTATTTTGCAAGAAACCTGCTGGCATAGACAAGAGTGAGAAAAGGAGCAGATGGCAGAGCTGGAAAAATACACAGACTGAAAGTCATATGGAAAATTTCTTTAGTGATGCCTGATGAGAGTTGTTAAATGGTTTAGGAGTAATAGGAATTGAGGCCGTACATGTGAACGTTTCTCTATACCTTCCCCTGCCCACCTCAAAACAATTGGGCCTCTAATAATAATTAGACAGTTATGAAGCAGAACTACTCAGTTACTTGACAGAATTGTAAGTCAAGGAATGGGGTTATCAAATAGTCAGATCATATAGCTATACTGAATCATGACCATTAGTCCCTCCAGTATATCAGATTATAAATTCAAATTCTTTTTTTTTGTCTGTTTCTTTCCCGTCTGTCCACAAATCTCCAGTTGTTTAGGAAGCATTAGGATAGATGCCAGGGCCTCAAAAACAGCTTTTAATACCCCCACTTTTATTCAGATTCAGTTCTGCTTATTACAATACAGAACTGGTTTAAGATAGTAAACAAGCTTGCTGCATATTGTACGCCTCCTTCCTAAAGCCAGACTGTCATCAAATAATATAGATTACAGTATTTCCAGTAAAAGGACCAAGATCCGTTTTTCATTAAAACTGTGTGTGGTGCAGCACAATCCAAACCCCCTCCCCTCGTTGGCACAAGCCCCTTGTAGTAGCCTTGGAGTGTGGCTAAAGTGTCAGTAAGGACTTTGGAGACAATAGGCTGGTGCTGCCAATGTGGAAATGGTACACTGGAAAAGGGTACATTGCACTGGCTGATCTTGGCCAGTATAGGAGTCTTGGAAGAGGGGGACAGGAGGGAGGTGTTCGGGGGCAGGTGGGACTTGAACACTCACTTGAAATAGTACCACATTTTATTTAATAGAGGTAGTAAATGCCCTCCTCACCCCAGCAAAGTCTTCTCTAGTGACTTCTGCTGGTATTCTTTGACACTGTTTTATATTGTGAGCCCTTTCAGGACAGGTAAAGTAAACCACTTTGTGAACTTTTTGTTGAAAAGCAGTATATTAATACTGTTGATTGATTGATTGTGGGAAGCCAAGGAACAGCATGGAAATCTTGTGTTGGATCCAAGCCCCATTTTCAGGGAGATTATATGCTGGTTGTGCTTTAGCATAAAAGGAAATGCTGCATTGAAGTGACAGACCCTCTCTTGTCTAGGAAGAGCCCAGAGCTCTAAGTGATAACTTTACTTTACCCATTATTCTTTACTTGTAGCAGAGTGGGCAAAACAGCTCTTTTCAGGCAGAAGAAAAGCATATCAACCTCAACAAATTGACAATTTAACTTATTACGTTTTTTTACCAGCATAGAAGATTGGAGATGACATTTTGTTTCAGCTGTCAAAACATCTTAGGAAGTCTTCTGTAGGCCTGTCAAGTTTTTAAAAAAGATCTCAATGCCAACCATTTCATTCAACACCCCATCCTAGATACTTTCATTCTGAAGCTGACACCTGCTTTTATGAGATCCCGTTTCTATTAATCAGACTCCAAAACAGTAATTAAAACATTCAAAACATGACAGAGAAATTAAGGCTTTTTCCTTTCTAAAATTTCCTGTCTAATTTGTACTTCTTTTCTTAATTATTAGGTACCAGTAATTTAAGAGTTTTTCCTTCTGCCAAATGGCACGGATTCCAAAAATAGCTGGAATGTACAATGTACATTTCATGTAAAGCACCTCCCCAACCAGGTCTCCAAAGTATATACTGGATATGCCATTTGGAAAACATAGGAAAATAGGCAATTCTGAAAACTCTAAAGGTCTATAAGAGAAATTGACTCTTTTTAGAAGGCAGTTACAAATAATTTATTAGAATCAAGAAAAAAGATGCATTAATGACTTTTTTCCATACAAAGATACAAATTTCAATAATTGGAGCCCTGGCACCTTGTTCAGAAGGTAATGTACAACATCCACACATCCTGCTCTTTCAAATATCAGCGCAAACATACCAGGAACTACAGGAGACATTGCCAATATGTTCTTCTGATTTATTTTTTTCATGAAGAGCAGCAACCCCTTATAGCTCACATCATCCAGGGAAAGAGAATGATTATCTGATTCCAAGTTCATTTTTGTCACTTATCATTGTGGCAGCTTTGGGAATGGCAGCAGTGCTTGGGTCAGCCTGCAGTTGTGTTTTCAACTGCAAATAAAGGTACCAAGTCATCTGTAAAAATATCAGAACTAATAGTGCATATAAAGCACAATGACCATAAAACAGTGACAAGCGGGCACTGTACATATTCTTCCAAACTGGTATAAATCAGGATACTGAAAGAAAAGCTGATACAGTCACATAATTAGATAAAAACAAAGTCCAGGGGTCTCTGAAGAGAAAACTGTATTTTGGGGAAAAATATATTGAAGGAAAAAATTAAATAAATAAGTTCCACTCCATGTCCAAAATCAACTTCTCCACTAATTAGACAGATCTGAACTTCTCCACTAATTAGACAGTTCATTGCAATATAATTTCTGATTGCATGTGTGCTTGCAAATATCTCAATGTAAAAAAATACCAGAGGTAGGGAGGAAAACCCTTGCTCTGATCTCTGTACATAGACTAGGACAGCTCAGCAGATAAGGTATTGGCAAGCAGCAAGTCACAGGGGAAGCCAGAAATAATGGCACTGTTGTGGGGTCAGAGATCTGGAGAGGAGGGATAGGAATAGTATGGTCCATTTTCCTAAAAAAGAGAGGAAAGTGAATTAATGTGGAGAACATACAGGTAGAATAGGAACAAACATGTGCCTCAAATTCTGCTGAACAAGGAGTTCTTCCTCAATTGCATGAATGACCACCTGTTGGTTAGAGTAACTAACAAATTATAATGGTGGTGGAGAAAATATGGTATCTATTAGGATGGAAGATCAACTTAGTTGGGCTTGGACAATAGGGGCCTTATTGTGTGTTTTCTTTAGATGGCACCCACCATGTTGAGCAGCTACATGGACTAAAGCAATCACTTTACCCACCATTCCTCAACTTCCAACACTCAGGTCAGAGACTGTCCTGTACATCTAGGAGTTATCACAGCTGCCCCACATAAATGGGGAAAGAAACACCATCTCCCACAGTTCCTAGCTTGCAATTTCAATTATGAGAAAAACAGCAGACGTCACAGAAGCCTCCAAAAGTCCTAGAGAGTCACTTCTGGAAAATTAGAAGTTCCTTTCTAGGACCTTCAGTGATCATTTACAGGCCTGCGGAGGTGATGGTAGCCTCCATGGGCTACAGAAGAGTCTCCAGAGGTGACTCAATCACAGCTGTAGATGCCTCTGGTGGCTTCAGGTTGGGCTAAATTTGGCTCAGTGGGTGTCTGGGAAACCCACGTTGAGCCAAATCTGTGGATGCAAAATCAGCTAAGTAAACTCAGCCTGTATTGGAATAATTGCCTCTGCACTCCACATACATGAGTTTGCAAATGGCATACTATGAACCCCTTAGTGAACTTTAGATTCTGAACTGATATAGACATTGATTTAGACAATGTACCTGAAGACTGCTCTGATATGAGATAGTGCTTCTACACCCAATACAACAATTAAAAAAATTCTGAAAACAGCACCAATTTCAAAGCAGCACCTTCAGGCTTTTTTCAAACTGGGAAAATGAAACTTTCAGTTTCCTGTATGAAGTTTAAGATATCTTCTGGAAACATTTAACCCTAGAAGACACCTACCCTGGCATCGTATTCGAGAACAAATGGTGGAAAATCAATCTGTTCTGGGGAGATGGCTGTGAACAACTGCTGGAGACTTTCCACATGGTGGACTTTGTCTTTTAGCCCAGAGACAGTGAAGGTTGTGAAAAACCATGTTGACACCTAGTAGAGAAAAGAACGCAAGGTTAATGCTGCTGCCAAACTTTTGCTTCCATAATGTTTTCAACAAAAGTACATGCATACACAAGCAATTTAAATTTCTGACTGAGAAATTAGCGTTTTGTCTAAAGCCAGAGCTTAGACTGTTTTATTCACTTATTGCTAAAGAAAGATTAGACACACTGTGAACATCTGTTTCACTGAACAATCATATTTGCCCTACTCTCAATAGCATTCTTGAGTCAAATCAGTCACTTGTTGGACTGGGAATATGATTCCTGCAACAGGTGTGGTGGATCCTGGGTTTGGTTTTCAGAAAAACCCACATACACAGGGATCAGGATAGAGTGGGAGGAAATTTTAGGGCCACAGCTTTATTGAGAATATCTATCGATAGCTACAATCACAATAGGTACATGCCACCTCTGGGTTCAGGAGCTCTGAATACCAGCTGCAAGTGCACAATGGCAAGATATTCCCTTTGCTTATGGACTTCTCAGAGGTAGCTGAGGAACAAGGTGCTGGACAAGATGATCCCACAGAGCTTTATTTATACAGATTCTTAATTATTCATGGCATCCCAACCCACGCTAGTAGCTAGGGTTAGCTAGTAAATACAATGATCTAGAGACAATTTCCTTCACAGACAGAAATTTCTATCTCCAAAGGCAATTAAAATTGAAATAGTACAATAGGGAGAACAACAGGAAGAAAAAAGGGTGACAAGAGGTGAAACACAGTTATTTATTTAGAACTGTATCTAGATACAGTTGGGAATGCGGATTAAGCCAAAGACCTTCTGAAAAATAAGGGTTTTAAGGAGAGAGTTAGCCTATTTTACATCTAAAAGTCAGTATACGCTGGCTTTCAATACAATTGTTTATACTAGATTGTACTGTACAATCCTTTAAACTAGTGGTTAGACCCGTTTTTGACCTACGTGCCACTGGCTTGACCAAGTGCCACTGGCTGTGATCCTCAGAACCAAGCAGGGGAGCTGAAAGTGGGCAGTGCTCTTCAGACAGGCATGTTTAAATGTTCAGGCACCTTTTTATGGATATATGTATATTTGTATATGCACACAAAATTTCCCATGGCAGGACATAATGAAAAAAGGAGCCTGGACTTCCTGTGAATCCCAGAAAATATAGGGAAGGAAATCTCCCACTGCACAAATGACTTATCTGTCTGCAGTCCTCCCATTGCTTCCCATAAGCATTGTGTTGACTGCAGTTCTTCCAGTGTGCTTTCTGTCTGCATTACGATCAACAAAACAACAACAGGAAGTGGGCAGCACAGAGGACAGCAAGACACAGAGACAGCCAAGTCATTTGCATAATGGTGAAGGAGTTGTGAACTGCTTTTTGTTGACACTGTGTTGATTTAAGACCTCCTACCTGCTTCAGGTTAGCACTGTTTACAAATGAATAAGAGGATGCTGCAGTGCAGCACACTGTCTTCTTTCCTTGCACACCGGGGCATCATAGTGTACACTTTAGAAAACCATTGCTTAAGGGGCAAACAATGATATTATTAAATGAAAGTGTACTAAGAGATACATGATATTTAAATGGCTGACATGACACTTACTAAGGAACTGCTGACATCAAATAGTTAACCCAGATGCCCAGGGCAATCTTTTCTATAGAATTAATCCTACCAATGCAATTAAGACATACATGCCATATTCTGGAGGAACCATAACCTATATGATATTGTTCACTATTTTGGAATCTCACGCATGCACTCCATCAGAGAAATGTACATTTTCCACCTTGAGATGACACACTTCACCTTTGAGCGAAATGTTGGATGGACGAAGTACAAGGCCTTCAGATTTCTTTTGTACCTAGGTTAATGACAAGAGCAGTAAGCTCCTCATGTTTTCAGCGCACTTGCAAAATCACATAAGTTTTCAAACATTCTTAACTAAAGAACTGTTCAGATTTTTGAAAAGTCAGTTGTCCTAGAACTTATTCAAACAAATGAAATATCTTGAACCATTTCTAAAACTGTAGTCAAAGAACGAATGACTGCCAATTTCTCCCAGCAAGCCACCTTCAGAAAGCCAGGTGGTTGATTCTAGCAGCTACAGGTACTGAGGGGAAGTATTAATATTAATTGAATGGACATTCTCTGAAACTCGATCTCCAATGTTGCAGAAAAGTCTACACAGATTTTCACATCCCCAGAATGGTAGTAAATCAGGGTTCATCTTGGTCTGGAACTAATTAAGGCATAATGTCTATTTTTTTAAAAGAAAAAAAAGATTTTTGGGGCACTTTTTAGGTAAGGGAGAACAAAATGGTTTCATGACAAGCTAAATAATACTTACTTAACATCAACAATGTCATAAAGTTTCTTCAAGAAATCTGAATCTAGATGATTGTAGACATTAGTGAGTGTATGAAAATACACAATGACATATTCCTTCACAGCAATGTGGTCCATCACATGAATGAAATATAGGAGAGCCTGAGACAACAGGGAAAATTCACAATCATCATTGTTTTGTCTTCTGTGATGAATTATTGCACTCATCCTTTGTTTTACAATTAAAAAAACCTAAAGCAGTCTTATCAGATTCTCACCTTTTCCATATCTATAAGAGTTACAGGAATATTTCTTCCAACCACTGCCATAACTGTACGGCCAAAATTATCCACACCTGCAAAAAGAATGACCATCAGAAATTCATTTAAGATCAATAAAAAACTTGAGTAGCAAAATGAGTAATGATGAATGAGTAGCAAAACCAATCTCAGAAGTCTTTATAAAAATGTACTCTCAGCAATTATAATGGTAAAAGATCTGCAAAATATTCAAGTTGAACAAGCGATGACTTGAGTTTTACAGTATAGAAGGTATAAGCCTCGCCTCAAAATTTAAATTCAATGCTTCCTTCAAACATGATACTATATGAAGAGAGAACTTGGCTTATCTGTACATTCTCCATTAAATAGTAATTCAAACACTGGATGATCTCTTCTGTTCTCTAGGTTCTTCAGAAACTGGCTAAGGATTTGAATTACGTGGCATGTCCCACTTCCTCTCTAAAACATGTAATTAACTGCAGCTGAGTAATTAATGTTCCTAGATAGTCTCATCTAGATGAAGAATTGAAACACCAACTTTTCACCACAATATGTTTATCAAGAGAGGGCGAAATCCAGAGTAATTACGGGGAGTCCTTGCTCCAGAGTAAGAACAAGTTACTCTGGATTGCAATATGAATTTCCCATAGGTTTTCACTTGGTGGTGCAATAACTATGGGTGCACGTAATGTCTCTTACATGCTCCTGTAGTTACTATGGATTGTGCCCAGAATGAGGCAATCTCTTGCCGGCATCTAGTTCTGGAATCTTAAGCTTACCTGTTTGGTACAAAGCTTTAAGGGAAGCAACATCAGACAGGTCCTCAGCTCTTGCCCGACAAAGCCAGCGGTTGTAACTAGAAGGCAGACACAAATGGTATCAAAGCTCTATTTATTCAGTACATTTAGGTAAAAAATTAAAACACTAGAACCAGAGGTATTTTATAAGATGAAAACACAAAAACAATCCGTTATTTTTCTAATATAATCTTATGAATCTTCCAAAAGGGAAAATGTAAGCAATCAGCAAATTTGTATGCTGCAGGACTAAGGGAAGGTCATTTATTATTGGGGAACGTGAGCCTTTTACTGGCAGCGTGGCGTGCCTGTCAAGACACACCATCACTTTTTTGGTAATTGACCATTTTTGCAACTTGTCAGTGGGGTGATAGATGAGAAAGGTAGAAAATCATGGTTCTAATCTGCAAGAGAATCTTCCCTCTTATTCTGAGTGTGGAGTTTTCTCAAAAGCATTTGGAGAAATCAAATCTTCTAACAGTCCACATTTATAGTATCAACTAGTCCATCAGAATTCCTGAAAACCTTTTCAAATAATTCTAAAAGTCAAGATTTTTCCAGAAGCCACAGTGACTCTTCTTTAACAAAACCTTTTATTCTTTATGCTTCAAGTTTTTATCCTTGATCAGGCTTTCCATCATCTTACTTGGAACAGCTACTTTGCTACTTCACCTACAGCTTCCCAGATCCTTTTCCCCTTCTTTTTTAATATAAGTGAATCAAATTCATTACTTTATTACCCTTACTTTCTTTGATGTTGTTTCTGTAGTGCTGCCTCCGAGAGCTGACCTTGAAGGATGAGGCGCCTCTGCTTATCCACATCACCCTCCATTCGGGCAAATGCATGAGAGCCAATAAATGCTAAATCTGCTTCTAATCCCTCGTCATCAGAATTATCTGCAAAAGATTTGTGAGAACCAAGAAGCTAAATACAAATCCAAGTGCTGGAAAAAGTTATGAGATTCTTGTCAGAAAGAATCACAATGCAAGATTGCTTGGAAAGGATTCTATTGTAGGGTATCAGAATTCAGCATTATCTCTGTGAAAAAACAAAGTAGTGAAGTTCTCTTTCAATGAGCAGATTAAGTTTGAAACTCACAGGCACAACTGTCAAATGACTGGGTCTGAAACAAAATATTATTTCCCATGTTTGAAGAACTTCAAGGTTTGAATATTTTCAACTTGTGATACTATTAAATTTTCTCATAATATACAGTTTCACTTACAGTGAAATCTTATGCATGCCAATTTGGAAAAAAGTCCCATTATAGTCAATTGATCTTATTTGCAAGAAGATGTGTAGTTTATGCTTGCAATGCAACTGTAGTGTATCTTAAGTCCCATTAAATTCTTACATCTGCAGAATTAAAGCCTAGATCACAGGCAAGAGAATAGAATACAGGCATTTCTATACCACCTTTCTGGCCACTCGATTTCTCCTCCATCTTTATTCAAGGCATTTTACATGGGGAGACAAATCAACCCCCTGGAGAATTTTACAATTGAATAAGTTTTATTTCAAGAATGCTCTTCGGTTTTTAGATGGTTCCATTTAAATATCTGATCTCCTCTCTGGCCTATGTTTTTGTCTCATGGAACACTCAGCTGCTTCCTCTCACACACACTCACACAACCCAGTGTCAAGGTCTGGTGCTTTTGAGCTGGCGACCTTCGGATATCTTTGGGCATAAACAGTGGCTCAACCCTCTAGACCAGACCTCCTGTCAGCAATACAAGCTGGGCAGAGTCAGAACCAAAGATAATTCATTCTCTTATTTGTGTTACAAAATAATAAATGATAAGAGCTACTCACACCTTACTTGAGCTCCTCTGACAACTCATTTGACCTCAAATCCCACAGGCAATCTGAATCTGGAATTATTCTGAATACATTTCCTACATAATTCTTTTAGGATAAATATACTTGGTTAGTAAATCATCATCATCTTAACTCTTAAATAAAGAATGGCAGACTCACCCTCTGAAACACCTGGCTTTTCACTAATTCTGATCTGACGCTCTGGCACCACTGGCTCCCCTTCTGCGTTACCAATATCAATAGGAAGCAAAGGCAAGGTTCGCTTCTCCTCTTCTAGTGACCTTGGGAAATACAGAGGCAGCAACTTCTGGTAAGTAGCCTGGAAATGGGAGAAAGTGTGAGAATCAATTTTTGAAATAGGTTTGTGGTGAATTTTTTTTTACCCTGTTTGAATCTTTCTCTCACCAGAGTCTCTGGTGAGCTTCTGAATCCTGAAGTGGCTGCCAACTCATCTCAATGCAGTAGCTAGATTTACCATTATTTTCCCATTTTTCTACTGACTATCAAACCAAAGGCTTTCAAACAATACTTTGCGCTTTAGTCTGGTAAGGGATCAGATAAGAGATGGATGTAAAAAATGGATGAATGCATAATCTTGCAAATCTAGGTGTGTGTGAAAGAACCAAGACGAGCTAGTGGAAAAGTATTTACAGCCACTTTGCAATTTCTCCAGCACATGTTTTTCTCCCTCTCTGTACTTTACTGAGTACTTTCTCCGCACTGAACTTCTATTACGTAACACTGAACAAACATCACCTTAATCAGCTCTTACTTGCCTATAGATAGTAGAAACTTAACTACATACCTCTTCAAGCTCAGATACTGCAAACACTACTTTTTCAAGAGTATTCCCATGAATCTCTAGAAATCGCCGGACTGTTCCTATAAGGCAAAATGAGAACAGAAAGACATTGGCCTATATCCTAAAGTGAAATTAAGCCCCTTGCTCCGGAGCAGTTAAGATGACTTTCCATAAGATAACACAAGAGGATGATATAACTGTGTGGACCCAAAACTGCTCTGGATTTAGCCCATTACCAGTTAAACAGCAGAGCGTAGAACAAATACAATAGTACCTTTCCCCATTTCATCACTTCCCAACCTGGAAACCTGGAGGCCAAACACCCTTATTTTGGAGGCCAAACACCCTTATTATGCTACACCACTTTCTCAGTACTTTTTAAAGTCTCAGAGAGGAAGAAAGATTGCCTGCAGCCATGGTAAAAAGGCTATTTTCAAGCCATTAAACATTGCCTAAAGGGACATTCATATTTTAATTTAAAAGGCCAACCTCATGCACATTTTAAGATATAACCATGGATGAAAAAATCTGCTGATAATAAGATTAAACTTCAGTGGCAATATTCAGTGGCAATATTGTACATGCATTGTTTCTGACAATGCTTCAATTAAATTACTATGAAAGTTTTCAAAACTTTTAATACAACCTTTCATTCTGCCATTCTTAAGGATTTTGAACTGGTAAATCTCCTTCAATCTTGTTGACTATAAGCACAATGCTCAGAAAAAAAGGGTTAACAAAGTCTTTTTATGGCCTTGCAAGCCTACTGTGTTGGATTTCAAATTTGTTCAGCTTATGCTGCAATCCTAAAGACACTTTCCTTGGAGTAAGACCCATTGAACACAATTACTTTTGAGTAGACATGGTTAGCACTGTGCTCTTAGTAAGGGTTACTGGCTTTCCCAGAAGAATATTATGTTTAGAAGAACATGTAGGTATATTCCCTGGTGCCACTTTTTACTACTGTGTAAGTCCATTACAATTCAAGACACAGTCTCTGAATTGTTTTATGATTATGGGCAAACTAATAAAAGCCTGCAGCTATCACTTGTGGTGGGGTACAACATTCACCAACAGTAGTACCACAAAGATGCAACAGTTGGCTGTTAGAACATATCCACAAAATTCCATCTTTAAGCTCAGATACTGCAAGCGATACTTTCTTAAGAGAATCCCATGATTATTGTGCGCCAGGGAAAGTACAAGCATGCATGCAAATTAATATTATGGGACAATGTTTCCCAAATTTTGTTTCTGTAATTTCCACCAGTGGGTCACGACTTGCTTGTTGGTGGATTGTGAGCTGAAACTGACAAACCCACAGCTGTATTGTACAATACAAATGTATTGAGAGTGAAACCGAAACACACGTATTTACTCATGAGTAGGCCATTGTGTTCTTACTGAAGGCATGGCCAACAGAATGGTCCCAATGCAATGTATGTGGAGCTCAACAAATGCTACAGAAGGCAGCACTCCTCATAAAGAGGAAAAGAGAAGCTTGAGCAACTGGCAACGTCTCAAAACTAGATGGGTTCTGATAGGATGTCATTTTTAAAAGTGGGTCCGGTGCTAAAACATTTGCTAAATTAAACCTGACTGTGCACATCACCATCCTGTTTAATTGGTTTTAGTAATTTGAATCAGAATTTTGATACAAGTTATGCATGTAAAGAAGTCATCTCATCCTGTGCACTATTCACTCAATATTCACTCACTATTATATTTCACTATTATATTACAATTCCCAACATTAACAGTTATTTTTCCAACTAAATCTGTGGCATTTCTAGTTACCTATTAACTAGGTAATCCTTGGCATATCAGTTACCTATTTCATTGTTTTTCAAGTTCCATATCAAGGGATGTTTGGCTTATATGCTCCACAATTCCCATATTATGATGTAAAACAAAAATTGAACAATGTAAGTGATACATGTTGGCTTGATTTATATACATAGGTTTGCTGAGACTACTTACTCAATGCTATGTGGGTGGCATCAACTAAAGGGTAACCTCGTTTCACCGTATTTATCACACAGAATCCCACTGAAGACATTGCTTGCTCCCTAAAGCCAGGTGTAAAGAAAGGTGCCATGAACACACAAATGCTACCAAAATCAAAGCAATTTCGGACATATAAATGCTAAATTTATCATGGTACAATAGCAGTGGGGACTGAATTCAAAGTAACCTAGAAAGGAAGATTGGTTATTCTGCTTATGTTGCCTAGAACCTTTGATTCTCAGAATCAAGTATTAAGAAGCACTTAAAGAAATGAATTCACATTCAACTATCTTGGCTGCATAAAACAGAAGTGTTAAAATGATTATCCAGATTTTTAAAAAAACTGTAAAAAACTCAGGAAAAACTTTCAAGTGCAATGTGCTCAGTAAGTTTTAAAGCTCAGAGCTTGGCTGAACCAGAAGCAGGCAACTAATCCCCACCAAGGGCAGCATTTGTTTGCAGTGACAAATGCTGACCATTGGGAGAGACTCTCTTATGACTGCAACCCTAGAAAATTCCAGGAGGGACTGATGAGTTGGGAGAGACTAGCATACAGTTGTGCATACGGATATTGTGCATACACCGGGTGTAATGGGTGCAAAGTGCTCAATCACAATAAGCAGATGTATGCTTACTTTGCAAGCTGAAGAATGTTGCGGTAGCAGCTGTACAAGGAACTCTCTGCTGCTGTCCGGTATCGATTCTTGTATTTGGGCCCAACAGTGTGAATGATGAAACGAGCAGCAAGATTAAATCCTTTTGTCAGCTTTGCCTCCCCTGTTCGGCAGCCTAAAGGATGAAAAAGTAGTATCAAAGTTTTATGCTCTTGGAAGAACTTGGGCATACATATAAATTTATATTGCATCCAAACGCAGCAAGTGAAAAAACAGGGCTGCAGAGTATTCCAGCTGGGTGTGAAGAAAGGATGAAGAAATCTTGCTGTGTATGCATTTGTATATATCTCCTATGACACCAAGAAAAGGCTGTGTATTGTAATTATTCCTTACTAGAGAACTAAACAACAGACAAAACTCAGCCGTAGGAAATGCAAGTCCTAATTTTATCACATCACGTTTCTGTTTGCATATCAATGGGCACTGATTTTTAAATGAAGCAATTAAAAACACCACAAAACCGCGGAGAGTTGGTTTTTGCTTCTACTGAGTGTTTGAAAAATAACCAGTTTATAACTGTTTACCTTTGAGTTTCTGTAGCTCAGCCCTCAAGTCAGGTCCTGCATGCATGTATATACTTTCAGACACTGCGTTCTTATCAGTGAGAGACTCATTGCTGGTGTTCACGATGGCTGTGCAGTTGAGAAGTGCTACATCACCCTTCCTGAAGCAAGAGCATAGAAAATAGAAAAAGGGAAGCTCTTCAGACAGGGAAGGTCTTCAGACAGCTATGTAGACATTGCTGCACTGTTTCTCCCAGAACAGATAAGTACAGAGAGGATAGCAATGGGACAGATGTTGCTTTTTACCATATTTATGTAATGGAAGTAATGGAATGGAATTCCAGTAATGGAATACTGATTATGAAAAATCAGTAAGGGGAGGTTTTACAAGAAAGCTGGAAAGTTTACAAGAAAGGTTTTACAAGATAGAATTCAAAGTATCACAGTCTGAGATCCACAGTCTGGTGAACTCCATATTTATAAATTATAGGTACAAACTAGATCTAATTCATAAGCCTCTGTTGATCAGAAGAAATTAATAAATTCAAAGAGATCCATATTCTATTCCTTTAAGATGCTCAGGCATTAGTAATCAGCATGAAGCAATCTTGAGCAGGCCCTGTTGCATAAAAACATAAGCACCTTGCTGAAGACCAGACTTGCAACATCTATTGCAAGCTTCTAAAAGGCCAGCCTGCGAGGTTCATTGGGAAGCGTCCAGTTGACAATGATCCACTTTCTGTTCATACCTGCTTTAGTCTATATGCAGACCAATTTCTGACCCAAAAATCAAATTACTATTTCATATAAAATCAATGAACATGCTATACTTATAAACACATTTGAAAGCTTACCACAATATTATTTTTGCATTGATGTCTTTCCTAACTGGGAAAGGGGATGGACCATCAACTTGGTTTTTTTCAGCTGGAATTTGAGAGTTCAGTTGATCTGCTTCATAAAGGTCAGTCCATCCTGTCAAAGTATCAATATCCACAAAATGGGACGGTGCACCAAGAGGATCCATGGAATGAAGATTTCTGAACTACTTCAGTTTACTTTATAAGCACTACACTTCTTGCTGAGGTTTCCTGGGAAAAAAGAGATATACCATTATTATGAACTTGATCTGTTTGAAAATTAATTCCTGTGAAAAATACATATGTTATCTGGTAAAACCTTGGATTGAAAATGTCTTGCAAGGCAAGCAAACATTTCTAAAAAATACAAGCAAAAAAAGTCCTGCCCAGGATATGGGTGGTTTCTGCACTCTGGGTTGGTTATGGTATTGAAAAATGGAATGATTGCTTGCATGACAAATCTGTGTATAAAAAAATCTGTGCATTAGAGGTTGGACCTGTAATGACATTTCTGAATGTTATTTAATTCCTAGAATGCCTGATCTGTTATGCTCAGCTGTCAGACGATAAACCTACTTCTGGACTGTATCTTTTTAAATTACAGGCAAATCTCGCATAAAGAAATACTCCTCTATATAAAAATATTCCAGTACCTAGAAAACTAGCATGTGGGGAAGGAAAAAATACTCTAACTATATTACTACTCCTTTGGTATGTGTGGAAGTTATATTTTGTGGAAAATCATTCCAACTTGCAGGCTTCCACCTGAAGATGTTACTCAGCCTTCTAGACATCACCACTTTAAAAATCAACTCTTGTCACTCCACTTTGGCCTAAGAATGGAATCAAAAAGCATACCTAACTGCTTTGTTGGATCATACAAAACTAATCCCAAAACTAGCCAAGCAATTTTCTTTCTGCTGCAGTCCTAGCTGTACTTATGCAGAAGTATCTTTCACTAGACTCAGCAGGACTTATTTTCAAATACTAAATATAAGTTACTAGACTGGTCTGTGAGGAGGGCCAGAAAAGGGGAAACAATTTAATGAGAAGTCAGGCTTCATGTTACACTTCCTCTTTATGTATTTGCTACTAATGCACACCTGAACAAGGTTTTCTACAGCCAAAAAGTAGCTAAAGAGGTTTCAAAAGGTTTCAAAGTTTTCAGCATATGCAACTGCATGAAGTTTTCACCTGGAAGAAACTTTCTTTGCTTAACCATCACACAGGTCGACACACATTTGGGGCACAATCCAGAAGTGCACTTGGGCTACCCTATCTATCGCTGGGGTGGCCCAAGTCCAAGATGGGCCACCCTAGTTATTCTGGAAAAGGCTTGGGGCACCCCAAGGCATAAACTGCCCCAAGACAGAATTGCCCCTATATATTGCAATGTACAGCATTGCCACCTTATATGCTGATTCAAGCAGTTTTCTCAGAAGGAAGCCATGACACTGGCTGCTTCATGAGTAAGCTACCTGAATCAGCATATAAGATAGATACCCCATATCCCCAAAACTAGAGCCAATCTGGACAAGCAAGCGCCATCTTAGCACCCCAAAAACATCATACAGCCATGATAGTTTTGTTCAGTGGTTTCAAAACTTCAGTATGGGACCCATTGATCTTTATCAAGTTTTTGTTGGGTCATGAAATACTCTCCAATGAAAACATGGGTGATACAATCAGATTATAATTGCTTCAAGCCCCGAGGTTATTAAAAAATCAGCTGCTAATCATCCTGCTCCTACAGTCTGCAAGTCTGTGTAAATAGAGGAAAATGTGATGATCTAAATTAGTTTTGCGATTTCCCTCAAACTCACCTACCGAACAAGGTGATTGTTGTGAGGACATGTAATATGTAGTGAAAAATAGGCAAGTTTGTACAGCCTTGGCAACTAAAAGAAGACTTTTTGGGATGAGGTAGGGGTTGGAAGGCATTTTTGGAAATGTTTTGTAAATTATTTTTGTGCAGGTAGATAGAAAGAAAAATAAAAACAAACGAAAAAATGAGTGAACAAGTGGGTGAAGGAAAGAATGAACAAATAAAAGAACAAATGAACAAAGAAACAGTGAACAAATGAAAAGACAAATGAAAGAAAAAACAAGTTAACGAAAGAAAAAAATGAAAAAGAACTAGTGAACAATTGAAAAAGATAAATAAAAATGAATGAAAGAATGAATGAACAAATGAAACAAGTAAACAAAGAAAAGAATGAGTGAACAAATGGATGAAGTAGGAATGAACAAATAAAAAACAAGTAAACAAATGAAAATAGTGAACAAAAGACAAATGAAAAAAAACAAATGAAAGAAAAAATGAGCAAATAAAAAATGAAATAAAGACTGAACAAATGAAAAAACAAGTTAACAAATGAAAGAAAAAAATAAATGAAAGAGAACAAGCGAACAAATAAAAATGAATGAAAGAATGAAAGAAGTTAAGAAATTAAAGAAAAAACGAAAAAGAATGACTGAACAAAAGAAAGGAAAAACAAATGAATGCGTTAAAGAAAAGGACAAATGAAGGAACGAGTGAACAAATGAAAGAAAATAACAAATGAAGGAACGAGGGAACAAACGAACAAATAAAAAGCAAACTAAAAGACAAATGAAAGAAAAAATGAATGAAATAATGAGAGAAGGAAAGAAATTAAAGAAAAAATGAAAAAGAATGAGTAAACAAATGAGAAGAAAAACAAATGAATACATTAAAGAAAAGTTCAAATGAAGGAATGGGTGAAGAAACGAACAAACAAAAAGACAAATGAAGGAAAAATGAATGAAAGAAGTAAATGAGAGAAAGAAGGAGGAAAAGAAAGAGTGTGTGGAGGCCACTGAATCTGCAGCAGTGAGAGGGCAGCGGGCACTTCCATGCAAAGCCCTGTCCAGGGTGTACGTGGCTGATGTCTGTGAGAACCGTCAGGGCTGCTGCCTCCCTCAGGCTTGTGGGGCTCCCCGTTCGGTCCCTGCCTCAGACCACCGACGAGGAGGACACCCAGCCTGCAGCACTCTGAGGCTGAGAGACCCTCCAGCGAGGTGCGGAGGGCCCCCTCCCTCCCTCCCTCTGGGTGGGGCGAGGAGAGACCAACGGCAGCCCCACCAACGGCCGCCGCGCGACCAACCGCCCTCCACCAACTGCCAGCCGCGAGGGAGGAGGAGCAGCCCCGCCCTCACCCACAGCCGCCTCCGACGACCCCGCTGCTACTGCTGCTGCCGCCCCCATCCGGCCAACGGCAGGCGCTTCACCAGGCGGGAGGCCCCGTCCGCAGCCACGGCCAGAGGACCCCTCCGCGCACACATACACCGGATCCTCCGTCTCTCCCCCACCGCTTCCGCTGCACGCCCCGCGACTCCTCCTCTCTTCCGCCGCAGCGTCCAATCGAGAGGCGGCGGGTTGCCATAGAAACAGAGCAGGCCCACAGGCGCGCGAGACGCCTGCTGAGAAAACGAAGTCACGAGACGCCACCGCCTGGCTCTTCCGCTATGAACTGCAGCTCTGCTGTAGAGATAGGGGGCGAGAGCTGCAACTCTAGGGACTGATGGCGGGACGCTGGGCTGGGTACAGCTTCTGGATCAGCCCCAAGGCCCACCCAGTCCAGCTTCTGTCTCTCTCAGTGGCCCCCCAGGCGCCTCAGGGGCACACAAGACCACAAGAGACCTGCCTCCTGGTGCCCTCACCAGGTCCTGTGGCAGGGAGTTCCACAGGCCCCTCACAGAGGAACATAGGAAGAGCCCCTGGATCAGCCCCAAGGCCCACCCAGTCCGGCTTCTGTCTCTCTCAGTGGCCCCCCAGGCGCCTCAGGGGCACACAAGACCACAAGAGACCTGCCTCCTGGTGCCCTCACCAGATCCTGTGGCAGGGAGTTCCACAGGCTCCTCACAGAGGAACATAGGAAGAGCCCCTGGATCAGCCCCAAGGCCCACCCAGTCCGGTTTCTGTCTCTCTCAGTGGCCCACCAGACGCCTCAGGGGCACACAAGTCCAGATGTGGCAGGGAGTTCCTCAAGCTTCCACAAGATTAAAATGTAAATTCTGGTTGCTGCTCGGACACCTGAGATGCTGAAATCAAAGACCTTAAAACAACTATATGGATGCTGTCTGTCTTTTAATGTGATTATAATTGTAAGACGATAAATTCAATAAAATGCAATGTGATTTATATACGGTAGATGCAGAATGAAATTGACTAAAATAAGATCAGATGTGAGCAAGGAGTTTAGGACTGCAATCCTAAAGTAACTTTCCAGGGAGTAAGACCCATTGAACAAAATGAGGCTTACTTTTGAGTAGACATGGCTAGGATTGTGCTCTAGGATGGTAAATGCTGGTCTTTCTGTCTGAGATAAGTTAATAGAGTATATTGATAAGATCAATGGAAATTTATTTAGATTGGTATATAGAAAGTATAGACATTTGTATTCAAGAAGGTGTTAGAATTAAAATGAAATGTGAAATTTATCAGATAAAAGGGAAGATTACGAACTGATGAAATTAGAGGTTTTGTTTTGTAAGGAGAATTTTAGGTTTGAATAGATGTCAACATAGGTCGCATTATGGAGGCCCTTATGCGTATAACCCTGTGTGTACCCTTCCCATTTGTGTATTGCTATTCCTGCACCTGTATCTGAAATCAATAAAACTGGAAAACAAGAGCTTGCGCTGTCCCTGTGTCTGATTTTTTCTATATAAACCTCTCTGTCCTCAAGTGGATGAGTGGTCTGGACATTAACATTTGATTTATTACAAGTTCATGTTTTTGCCATACGCGAAATAAAATCCTGTATAGGTCCAAACAATCCAGCTTCTCTGTGCGCCACCAGATGCCTCAGGTGTAAGATGCCAGGGGTGCATACCGCACAGGGGTGCATACCACATAAGGGTATAAATACCAGGGGGTGCATACGCAGACCAGGCCACACAACATGGGAGCACGTAAGGCTGCAATCCTAAAGACACTTTCCTGGGAGTAAGACCCATTGGACACAATGGGGCTTACATCTGAGTAGACATGGTTAGGATTGTGCGCCATATCTTGTATTTTAAATTGTGACCCCTTTCGAGAGAGGGACCCATTAGCCACAAGTTTTTTTTTCATTTTCATGTAAACCGCTTTGTGAACTTTTAAGTTGAAAAGCAGTACTGTATATAAATACTGTAAAGAGATAGTATTGTATATAAGGGGAGGCATATGTGAGTAGGTCAGTCCACAACATATAAGCAGGGAGGGACCTGCAAAAGGTGAGGTTATTTTTCATGCTCTGTTTAAGCACCCTTTTGCCAGGAAAAATAACCTCATTTTTTGCAGATCCCCATATAAAAGGGGTGTATAAGGGCCAGGGGTCACATACCGCGTGGAGGGTATAAGGGACAAGGGGTGCATATATGTGGGTCAGGCCACACCACATATAAGGGAGTTTAAAAGCCGGGGTGCATTTGCAGGCCACTCATTACGGGGAGCATAAAGGGCCAGGGGGTGCATGGCTTGGTGTTGCCATGCTCCGTCCTGTGGCCTCTTATGGAGGTCCCTACAAATTTTGGGAATGCATGTCCCTTGGCCTTGGGGCTGAATTACAGCACCAGAGAGTAGAATAGGTTTGGGCCCCCAGTTTGCAACCATGGCTTGTGGATGAAATTTGCCCCTAAGGACCCAACCCTGTCCAACTTTCCAGGTGTGATGCAAAGACAGCCATGAGGAGGCCTCTGTGACTGCCCTCCCCTTGCACCTTGCAGCTCACACTCCACTGGCCCAGTTGCATCAACTCTGCAAGGCTGGGATAAGATTTGTCTTTGAGGCGCCTTCCTAGCTTTGTGAACTGAGGGAGGCACCAAAAAAAGTTATAGAGTAAACCCGGAAGCTAAGACTTGCATGTGACTCTATCCTTACAGGTCTATGTACCCCTATGGTGAAGGTTCTCCACCCCCTGTGCTTCCTCCTCCCTCCAGAGATGGTGGTGGCTTTGGCTGGTCTGCCTCTTTCCCGGCCAGAGACTCGAGGTGAGCACGTGTTGGGATGGGGGCTGCAATCCTATGCTTCCTTACTTGGGAGTAAGCCTCATTGACTATCATGAGACTTACATTTGAGTAGACAAGCATAGATTAGGCTCTGAGGCTGCAATCCTAAGCCTCCTTACCTGGGAGTAAGTCTCAATGGCTATCATAGGACTTACTTCTGAGCAGACATGCTTAGGCTTGGGCTCTATGATTCTCTCCACAGTTACTTGGGAGTAAGCCTCATTGACTATAATGGGACTTACTTCTGAGCAGACATGCTTAGGCTTAGGCTCTATGATCCTCTCCACAGTTACTTGGGAGTAAGCCTCATTGACTATAATGGGACTTACTTCTGAGCAGACATGCATTGGATTGGGCTCTAAAGGTGTGATCCTCTCCACACTTACTTGAGAGTAAGCCTCATTGACTATAATTCTGAGCAGACTCGCTTAGGACTGGGCTCTATGATCCTCTCCACATTTACTTGGGTGTAAGCCTCATTGACTATCATAGGACTTACTTCTGAGCAGACAGGCTTAGGCTTAGGCTCTGTGATCCTCTCCACAGTTACTTGGGAGTAAGCCTCATTGACTATAGTGGGACTTACTTCTGAGCAGACATGCATTGGATTGGGCTCTAAGGTGTGATCCTCTCCACACTTACTTGGGAGTAAGCCTCATTGACTATAATTCTGAGCAGACACGCTTAGGACTGGGCTCTATGATCCTCTCCACATTTACTTGGGAGTAAGCCTCATTGACTATCATGGGACTTCTGAGCAGACATGCATTGGATTGGGCTCCATGATTCTCTCCACACTAACCTGGGAGTAAGCCTCATTGGCTATAATGGGACTTATGTCTGAGTAGACATGCATAAGATTGGGCTCTGAGGCTGCAATCCTATGCCCCTTTCCCTGAGAGTAACCCCCCTTCCCCAATGTAATTAATTGAGCACTTTCCCATAGCAGGCTATGGGGAGTGTGCTGCATTAGTCCCTGCATTAGTGCTGCATTAGAGTGCATTAGGTGAAGAATGCACTCTGCTAATGCTCAGAAACAGTCTGTCTCTACAGTGAAACGCTGACTTCATTCAAAGATTTTGTTTGTATCCTGCTTTTCTCCAAAGAACTTGGACACTATTCAGAAGCCAATGCCATTGTAGTCAATGGGGTTTACCCCTCAGAAAATATGGATTGGCTTGTAGCCTTAGAGAGGTTTATACCCTCATTTTCTGGTCTTCATTTTATTCTTGTAGCGGACTTTACTAGGATTGGGTCTCTTCAGCTCCAAATGCTTCAACTTTTAAAAATCTTCCATACTGAGCTATACCTGTTCTTCACCATATATGATCACCCTGAAAGAGAGCACCACAACCCATTGGGTAATGTTACTGTAATTCTTGGTGGAACACAGGGCAATGACTACTGAGTTGGGGTACATTTTTTAAAAATCTTTTAAAATTTCCATTATTGTTTTAGAAATAACATTAACTTTTCTCTGTTTCTTTAATTGTCCAGGCTAGTTTCTGCAAGGATTTGGAAATTCCTCCATGGGGCTCACCAAGCAATATCTGCGCTACTCAGGCAGCACCCTCTTTGGAGTGGTTGCCAGTCCTAAAGGAAATATTGTCTATGTGACTTTGCGGGGTGAGAAAGGTCGTTACGTGGCTGTGCCGGCATGTGAGCATGTTTTCATCTGGGATCTACGGAAAGGAGAGAAGGTGAGCATTCTGGAATATGTAGTGTGGCAGTGCCTTGAATTTTGGTTAAGGTCCAGGTCCAGAACATTGGCAAAGGGCAACAGTGGATGAATATCAAAGCATAATCTTACTTAGCTGGCACATTTATTCTGGTTGATAAAAATATAAATAGCGAAATGTGCCCACGTTGCAGGAGTAAATACCTCCCTGTGCACCATCCACCCTGTGTCCCATCCCCCATTGCACATTGTCCCCGTTGCGCAACATCCTCCTATGCGCATCAACCCTGAATGTGCAACAACCCTCATGTGCATCAACCCTGAATGCACAACATCCGGCACCCAAGACAGCCTTCCAAATGCTGCCCTCGTGGCAATGTGCCAGCCTCTGCTGCTTTGCCATTCCACCCTATACTTTTATACCAAATGCATATAAAGTTTCTGAAATGAAAACTCAACCTTGCTGTAAAATGCTAATATCCAGCAAACCTCAAATGATAACAGTCTTATATGGGCTTGAAAGAAAAGTGTCTGAATCCTTGTTTAAATACCTATTAAATATCTTTAAACATTTTATACCAAATGACACAAGCCATTTTTAAAAAAAGTTTCCACCGTGTTTTTTACATTTCTAAAAATTTGGCAGAATACTGTGCAGACTATACTATGCTATAAATCACCTTGATTTGATAGTAAAAAGATGGCTGAATTTACTAACAGTTAAGAAATTTGTCTTGAGGTGCAGAGGGGGGTCTAAGGCTGCAATCCTAAAGACACTTCCCTGCAAGACACTTCCCTGCAAGTAAGACCCATTGAACATAATGGGGTTTGCTTTTGAGTAGACATGTTTAGGATTGTGCTCTTAAGGGTGCAATCCTAAGCATATTTACTCAGGATTAAGTCCATATTCAATAGGGCCTACTCCCATGAAAGTGTGCTTAGGATTGCAATCTATGTCTGCAGTTGTATGCCCACTTACAGCACCAAACACAATGGGACTTTGCTCTGAGTAGACATGCACAGGATTGTGCCATAAGGCACACAGTGTGTTTAATTCAAAGCTGTTTTTCAACCTTTTACGTGTGAAGGTGTCTGTGCTGCCCTAAACTACAAAGATTTATTGTTTTTACCATTACAGGTTCTTGTCCTTGAGGGTCTTAAGCAGGAGGTGACTGCCCTTTGCCCATCCCCAGATGGGCTTCATTTGGCTGTTGGGTATGAGGATGGATCGATACGTATATTCAGCCTTCTGAGTGGTGAAGGGGATGTCACATTTAATGGGCATAAGGCTGCCGTTACGTCCTTAAAATATGATGCACTGGGAGGAAGGCTGGCTTCAGGGTCAAAGGTGAGCAATCTTGGGTAAACCTAGCTTCTATAGATGCTGTAGCTTCTCAACTGAAGTGTGTTAGCTGAGCTTTGATGACTCAAGTTGAAGTAAGCTACGTCCTGAGAGTAAAATTTTGTATCTCAGAGGACTATAAGAATACTGTATATGTGTTGAATCAGATTAGGGAGTCTGTCTAATCCAGAATTGATATTAACCCTACAATCCAGAGTAACTATGGGAGCCCATAAGAGACTTTATGTGTACCCATAGTTGCTGCACTACTTAGTGAAAACCTATGGGAAATTCATATTGCAATCCAGAGCAAATTGTTCTTACACCGGAGCAAGGACTCCACGTAGTTACTCTGGATTGCGCCCAAAGCCTTTATTTAGTTGCTTTTGGTGGGTTTTGGGCTTTATTCCACAAAAAATTAAAAATAAAAAAAACAAAGGCAATCAGCAGAATCAGATGCTGGGGAAATCTTCAGCACTTCAGGAACTTCTAACGCATATGCCCCTTCAAAGTCATAGCAGAAACACTTTTAAAAGTCAATTGGAGTTTTTTTTATTTGCATTTTTTCAAGTGCTACTGAGGCCAATTACAACAACAACAAGAGGAGCATCATTGGTAACCACTCAGGCTGTTTGCATTTGTGGCAGTTTTGGAGCCACCTGGCTAGGTTAGCAATCCCTTGCCTTGAACTGCATCTGAGACCTGACCATTTACAGAGAGGCTGGGGTTATGACAAAAAGGTGTGACAATTTGATTTTTTTCTCCAACCTTATGGAGGTGTCCCAATGGGTGGGTGTTTCAATCTATATATATAAAAAAGTCACCGACTCACTGACTCATCAAAGCCAAGCCAAAACCACTGGGCCTAGAAGCATGAAATTTGGGGTGGGTGTCACTAAGAACCGGTTTTTGGAAACTGGAAAGGGGTGAAATGGGGCGCAACACATTTTCCTCCCTATACTTTGCATTGAAGAATCGGTGACTGAGGAATGTTCTGCCAAAACCCCCAGACCTAGAAGCATGAAATTTGGGGAGGGTGTTCCTTATGTCACATGAACACCCTCCAAGAACCGATGTGGAGAAATTAAACCCTTAAGGGGCTGAAAAGGGGTGCAACATGTTTTGTCCTATACTTAACATGGAAGACTGACCAACATCCAGACAGTTTGGTGCTGGTGCCTGGTGCATGGGGGTGGTGGGCAGATGTTGTTCGGAGGAAGGGGTTGCACTGAGGAGGAGGATGTGCATGGGGGAAGGTGATGTGCATGGGGGAAGGTGATGTGCATGGGGGAAGGTGATGTGCATGGGGGAAGGTGATGTGCATGGGGGGCTGATGATGTGCATAGGGGGGTTGATGTGCATGGGGTGGATGAACATGGGGGATGTCGCACATGGGATGGATGCACATGGAGAGTTGATATGCATGGGCAGTTGATGCGTAGTGCGGGAATGTCATATGGGGAATTTTACTCCCGCAGCACGGTTATGCTTTTGCTAGTATCCAATAATTGAATATGCTGCAAATGCAAAATCTCACCCTTGTGGACCTCACTCTTACGTGTCTCACGATGTAGAACCGTTCCTTTGCTCCCATCTTCTGCTTCATATTCTGTAGAAAGCTATCAGTCTATTAGATAGCTTCTTGTCAAAAACAGTTCAAACATTTCAGTATGGAATATGTTTACCTGTGTACTGTTTACCTGTATATGTTTATCCTCAGCATGCTAACATTCTTGCAGAATTTTTACAAGTTTGTGATTAGGGGTTTTTGTGTGTGACACTTATCTGATTGGGTTTCTTGCAAAACTATATTTAAGTTGCTATTGCAATAGTATGTTGTTCTTATTGTTGTTAAGAGTATTTAAATATCTCAACAAAAACGTTCACAAAGCAGACTAAATTTTAAAAAATCACAGTGCAATCTTAACCCCTGGTCAGGACAGCACTAGTACTGTGGTAGCCTGGAATGTCACAAGAGTACTATAGGACACTTTTGGGACACATAGGACGCTCCTGGGGTGGGGGGTTAGGCCAGTGCACAGATCTCTGTGGGAATTGGGAGATGGGCAAATTGTGCTGGCCTAAATTGCACCCTCAAGTAATTAAATGGTTTCCTGTCGGAAAAGTGCTCATAGTCTAAAAAATGTGCAGAAGAACACCAGCAGATAGACACTAAAAATGCTAGAGTTGAGCCCTCAGAAAGTTTTTTTTTTCCTTCTAGGACACAGATGTCATTGTTTGGGACGTGATCAGCGAGAGTGGTTTGTATCGACTGAAGGGCCACAAGGATGCTGTTACGCAGGTGCTCTTCTTGAAGGAGAAGAATATATTGGTTTCCAGGTAAATGTTCTCAGGATGCAATATGCAAACTGGCTAAATGATGTTGTGTCCAAATTTAGCACAGTTATATTGCTTTTTAGGCTATATTGTTTTTTTTTTTATAATAATTGGGGTTATCTTGTTATATATCTTTTTTATTTCAGTGCAAAAGACACCTTAGTGAAATGGTGGGATCTTGATACTCAGCATTGCTTCAAGACGTTGGTTGGACACCGAACAGAGGTAAATACAATGCAGAAGTGCAAGTGGTTAGAATGGGCTGAGAAACAAATGACAGTAGAGTGCATTTTTTTGTCCTTCAGTTGTTGATGTTTAGAAAATGTATTCTGCAAAACTGCATGCTTAGCCATCATCATGAAGACCAGCGGCCCTTGTATGTTTAACTGGAACTCAGAGCACAATCCTAACCACATCTACTCAAAAGTAAGCCCCATTGAGTTAAATGAGACTTAGGGCAAAATCCTTGGCAGTTATAGGTCCATGCAGTTACGTCACCCTCTAGTGTTATTTTATGGAAAGTCATCTTAACTGTTCCGCAGCAAGGGGCTTAATTTCACTTTAGGATATAAGCCTAACTCCCAGGAAAGTGTCTTTAGGACTGTAGCCTAAGGCTGCAATCCTAAAGACACTTTCCTGGGAGTAAGACCCACTGAACACCATGGGGTTTACTTTTGGGTAGACCTGGTTAGGATTGTGCTCTAAGACTGCAATCCTAACCTCACTTACTTGGGAATAAGCACGATTGACTATAATGGGGCTTGTGTCTGAGTTGTCAGGGATAGTTTTGCACTCAAAGTCTTAATGAGTTCAGCGGATTCGACTTCCAAGTTATCATGCCCTTAAGAATATAGCCTTAGATTGTGTTGAGGTTTTACTTCTAACTTTATTCTTGCAGAGATTCTGTTAAGGAATGTTGTCTTTCATGTTGTAATCACGCCTTTGATATAATTACTTCCCTTGTAGTCATGTTAGGTTGTATTGTGAGGATATATTTGCATGTTTTATTAGGGTGGAATTTGAACTAGTCTATGGTGAACTGTAACTTTGTGCTTGTGCACATGCAGAGTTCATATCAAGGCTAGATTGTGGCTAGATCATATCAAAGTAATTGTGGCACCTGCGAGTATATGACATTACCCATTTTTGTATTTGGTATAGAAGTTTGGTGAACACAAATTACAATCTAATGGTTCCTTCCACAAACTACTGTGCATATATTTAACTTATATCAGCATTTTTTGGATGTCAGCATTTTGGGGGGGTCTATGTATATAGAGGTATGGACTAATAAATTTAGGCTCCAAATTGGTATATTTGTTTGGCCAAACCAGTTTTGTGATGCCTTAAAGAAGCCTGGCTTTTTTTTTTTTTTGCTTCAAAGGTATATATTTTATGGTGTGTGGGTGCAATGTGGCTTAGAAACGGGGATTTGCACTGCACCCTAAAGTCGGTTATGACTAGCAAGGGGACATCTAAACCCTGTGTTAGGTTGTCCTCTTGCCTCCAAAATGGAAACATACAGTGCAGTCCTATCTAGCACTGAATTAGGCTGTCTTGCCTTTGTGCATTGACCTAACTTACAGGTAGGGTGGTGTAGATGTGCTTTACAGCATTTTAATGACACGTTTAGGTCAGTGCAAAGGATATGCCGACTTAAGAGCTCCCTGGGTTGCATAGGTAGATAGCTAACTTGGAGAAATGAGAAAGAAAATTGTTTTAGTGTTGGTTATATATTGCTAAAGGGAGAACCTGGTACCGAGTAAAGAAAATATTGAGTAAAGATATGTTCTCATTTAGGTGTGGGCATTAGCTTTGGTGCCTGAAGAAACCCTTCTTATTACTGGTTCTGCTGACAGTGAACTGAGAGCCTGGAACATCAACTATTTTCAAGAAGTAAGAGTTTACCACATGCATTGTTTTGTCTGCTTCTTCTGCCCTTGATTTCAAACTATTTGGTTCAGTACTTTGTTACCTGTGGCCCAAAGAGGGCTGCTACTGGCCTACTGATGAAAAACAGAAAAAGGGTGTTTTTTAAATGATGTTCCCCATGGCTTACTTGACATCAGGTTCGTTTTCTTTTGGTGCTAGCTAGGTGGGCCTTTCATTTTCCTGGTTCTTTTAGAATCGTTCTCAAAGTTTTAGTCAATTTAATTGTTTACGTTGCTGTTCTATGTATTGTTTTAATTGTTGCAAGCTTCCCTGGGAGATTTTTAACTGGAAAGTTGGAAAAGAAATAAAATAAATTAGTGGTTCTATATTGTATAACATCACTGTACTGTACACTGTGATGCCCAAGGGTACCATGGCAAACTCACAGGGGTATTGTAGCATATCCCTCGTGGCCTCTTCTGCCTTTCATGAATGCCACCATTTTGAATCATATGAGATCTCACACACATAACTCACACACATAAACACATACACACATACACACCATGCACTCACTCACAGACATACACACAGCATGCATGTACTCACATGGACAGCATGCATGTCCATTCCAGGACACAGTGCGATATAAGATGGCAATGCACAGGGGAAGCAGGCAATGGGGTTGCTCTGACGGGGCACCATGATTGCAGCAAGTTTGAGAACTACAGATACAAATTGTGCTCTGTGATCAATCTCTAGTCATATAGATTCACATATATTTGAGTATGTTTTGAACATGCTAATCCTTTTATATCAATAAACTTTTGAATGACGATGAAATGGTTTGTGTTAGGGAAGGTAGAAGGTGGAGTGTGATTTTTTTAAAGTCTTATTTTGCTATTTTTGTACTATGAGCAGGGCCAAGACCCTAATGAACCTGAGTGCAAGAGGATCAAAGGACCTGCCAAAGGAATGGAAGAATCTTCTGAAGATGATAAGAGGGAAGATGAAGAAGAAACCCAAGAAGAGGTATTGCTTGTAATGTAGCATTCATAAATATTTCTGAACTAGTAACAGTTGTCTCTCGCAGAGGTATAATGTAACATATATCACTAAAAAGCCATGTCCACAATTGCCCCCTATCCTGGCCTTCCTCACAATTGAGATTCCATTAGATTCAATTATTCACCCCATCTAGTGGCTGAATGTGATATAGTCTCAAAAACACAGATTAAGGCTGCAATCCTAAACACTCTTTCCTGGGAGTAAGACCTATTGAATATAATGGGACTTACTTTTGAGTAGACATGGTTAGGATTGTGCTCTAATACGTTTTGTAGATGGTCTTTGGCCATTTTGGCCTAGGACCCCCTTTCAAACTTTTGAATCTGTCTGGATCCGCCTTGTCAAACTTGCTATCCCCATTCCAGGACACAGTGTTAAAAAAGAGGACATGTCCTGGAAAAACAGGACATATGGTTACCTTGCTCTCCCAAGACCCCAGGTTCTCTCCCTTCCCCACTGTTCCCAACCTCCAGCCCACTCTTACCCTCCTCCACTGTTTTCAATCCCTACATGAACTCTCACATACACACAACACACACACCTTTCATCCCATGTACTCATTCACTCACCCACAACTCAAATAAATACACATACGCCATACACTCACACATATACACACACCACACACTCACTCAGAGTAACTCACTCAGAGTAACAATCCAGAGTGACTACAGGAGCACGTAAGAGACATTACGTGTACCTGTAGTTACTGCACCACCTAGTGAAAACCTATGGGAAATTCATATTGCAATCCAGAGCAAATTTGTTCTTACACCGGAGCAAGGACTCCCCGTAGTTACTCTGGATTGTGCCCATACACTCACTTAGCACTCACACAAACACCCTGTACTCACACACACAAACACATAACACACAAACACACCATGCACTCACTCACAGACATACACACAGCATGCGTGTACTCATTCACACAGCATCCATGCACTCACTCTCTCACACAAACTCTCTCACACACAGCAAGCATGCACTCACTCTCACACACTTACACACACACACAGCAAGCACTCACTCACTCACTCACCTAAAGGCTGTCCCCGTTCATGCTGGAGTGCTCTGTAAAGCTTCAGGGCCATGCTTCTGAAAGGAGCCCCCTGGAGAAGCAGGGAGGCTGTCTGCGGGTCCTGGCAAGGACTGTGCTTTCCTGCTTGGGGAGGGGTGGGGAAACCAGGGGTTGTTCCATGGTGCTCCGGTTTGGATACCCTCCCCTCCCCAATCAGGAAGGGACAGTCCTTACCAGGACGCCCAGCCAGCCTCTCTGCTTTTCCGGTGGGGCTCCTTTTAGCTGCGCCCCCCAGAGCTTTGCAGAGCACTCCAGCAGGAAGGGGGGCTTTTGGGCTGTCTGGGATTGCTGGGAAAACTGGGAAAACAAACACACGCATAACACACAAACAAAGGTGACGGAATTTAGATGAGAGAAAATACATATTATTTCATCCCAGCACTCCTTTTCAAGTCAGAATTAGACTGAGATCATTTTATACATGAAACTTGATATGTGACTCTTTGTGTGGTGTTTCATTTGGCCTTCAGGCAAGCGTAAATTTGCTGCCTCTGCCTTTTACTTGTTATAACTACTTCCTAAGATGATTTTTTTTTTAAAAAATCCAAAACAAAACCCTATTCTGTAATCTACTGTTGCTCCTTCCCCACAACAGTTCAGAATTGTAGTAGTGGACAAAACAGAGAATTATGAGGAAAAAATAAGAAGGCAGAGTGGTGTTAGTTGAGGCTTGTTGTCTAGAAATACTTTCTTACATGTCTCAATTTTTTTTCTAACTTCAAAAAATAATTGTCCAGGGACCCATGTCTACAGAATATTGTTCCACAGTGCTGGGTTAAGCTTGTTGATGCTGCTTGCTTGTGTTTAGAATTTTAATTTCTAGACTACCTGTATCCAGCATTTAACTGTTAAAAGTGTGCTCTTGGTTGGAACATATAGCCTGGAACATTATTTTTATAGCCTGTTTTTTTAAAATAAGTTTTCTGCTGATTTTCTTGACTGATTGACTCTAGTTTGATCACTTTTTTCCTCATTCATTAGCGCATTCTGACCTGTACGAAAGCTGGCTCTATCATGCGGGAAGGAAGGGACCGAGTTGTTAGTCTTGCCATTGACCGGACAGGGAGGATTCTTGCTTGCCATGTAAGTTAGTGACTTTTTGTGCTCTGTGGACATACATGGACACACTCTCATGGGCACAGTATGCACACACAGAGACACATTTCACAAAATGCTGCAATTTACTTGATTTCTTCTCTTCCAAGGGAACAGATTCTGTCCTAGAAGTGTTCTGTGTGCTTACGAAAGAAGAAATTCACAAGAAAATGGAGAAGAAAATGAAGAAAGCCAGGAAAAAGGCTAAGTAAATGCATTAATTACAGTACATCTCATTTTTAGATTAGACCCATGTCCAAGTGCAGGTAGCCCATACATTGGGCTCAGTCTTAAACATTGTGACCAGGCAAATCTAGCACAATGGAAATTATTTATCCATCAGCTGTCAAGTTTATTGCAAGCTTTTCTTATAAGTTGAGAAGCTCTGCATAATTAAACTATTTCAGATGTCTCCCTGGTAACTCTATAGGACTCTGCTGGCATCTTTTACCAAAACACATACACATCCCGAGGCTGAGAGCTGTTTCATAATGGTAAGGAGTTAGCTGTAGAAGAAAGTATGGTATAGATGAGACATCTACCTGCTTGCTGTGAGATATGGCTGTGAGATATGGAGAGGAGAATGCATTAAAGGAGGGGGAACCCCTTTCTCCTAAACTCATAATGTAGGCAGCTTCTGGAGGACAAAGCTTCAGATATGACTGTTGTATTCACCTGCTATGAAATTGACAAGTTTATTTATATTTAGAATAACTGGTATTTCTGAATTGGATTTAGATACTTAACTCGTTTTTTTCTCCACCCTAGGCAGAGGTTAGAGGAGGAGATGGAGGAGGAGGAGGTACCTGATGGCAATGTGGAGTGCAGTCTACAAGAGAAGATTATACGTCTTATTAACATAAAAGCTTCTGCTAAAATTAAGTGAGTTTGAAGTGTTGAATGTGGTCATTTGCCACTTAGATGCTGCTGGTATTAGTAAGATATTTCAGAGTTCATCAGGTCAGCAAAGGATGGGAAGGAGCTTCAGTATCAGGGATAGTGTTATTGTTACCTTGGGTAGGAAGGTAACAGGGATCTTGCTTATGGGGCCTGCTTTGTGTTGAAGACAGCCCTCTTGTGTTAGAAAGGAGAGAATGAGCTAGATTGCCTGTTGTGTGTGGAGTTTCTTTTGGGGAAAAATGGAAGCCTAGTGTGGCACACTCCTCGTGCCTTGATAGAGAATCTCTCTGCACCTGGCAGAAAGAACTGGATGGAGCTCCCTTTCTTATGAGAAGTCCTTGTCAAACAAAAGTTCTTGTGCTCTCCAAGACCTCCAATTTTTCATCTCCAACCTCCTGTAAGGAGGACTGGGAATTACTGGAGAAGAGAAGCCAGTCCTGGAATCTAATCCAAGAGCTGTTTCTGGTTTTGTGTTTTTTTTTTTTTGGTTAGTCAACACAATTCTGGTTCTCTAACATTTGAAGGTCAGGAAGGAACTTAGCCAAGTTTGTTCATGTAGAGTCTACATAAAAGCCTTGACCCTTGGGGACAGTAGTCTTCAGATATGCAGATCAGCTGTCACAGGAGCTAGTGGGTAAGGAACATGTGCCCTAGCTGTCAACTCCAGTGTTTCCTTTAACAGAAGTTCATGTTTTTTAAAATGGAAATCGTTTTATTGTAAGATCCAGAATGGTGAAAAGTAATGTATTCCCCAGATGTGAACTATAAAAAGCCTCTGTATAGGATGCTGTTCTGGTTAGGCTTAATAGTTCTGAGCTAACTGCTTTAATTCTGTATAATGCAATTGTTTTTTTCAACAGATCTTTTGACTTGTTGCTCAGCCCAAGAGGGGAGCTGAAAGTCACTGTAATGCTCCAGAACAACATAATTGAAACATACACATTGAACCATTCGGCACAGGCTGCCCAAGTTGCACAGATGTCCAAGATAACCATTGGAGGCCACCAGAGTGATGTCAGGACTCTGGCATTCAGCTCAGACAATATTGCCATTCTGTCTGCCTCTGCTGAATCAGTTAAGATTTGGAACAGGTATGGAAATTTTGGGAATACTAGAATTAGGATAGATCTTTTCGAAGAGTTAACACTGGTGCTTAATATGTACTGAGTCTAGGAATAAGCTTTTTTTTTTTTTTGCAGTATCTCTTTCTGAGATTGGGATTAGCCAGGTGAAGCCAAAACCTGGGTGGGTGAAAGCTGTCATCTGTCATGAACACCACTTCTTTCTATATCAATTAATTAATATTAATTTTGAGTGCTCCTGACCACGTAGCTTGGAAGGAAAAAAAAACCTTGTTCCTTTTTATTTAAGATTATTTTTAAGTTGAATTGCAGCCTTTTGTACTTGACAAAAATGATCCAAACAGCAGCTTGCAGATAAAAAAATGTATAGAGAAATATAAAAGCAACACACCATGACGAAGCGGAATCGGCAAGCTATAAGCTGCAGTCTATAAACAGGGAGAAAGGATAAAAATGTCACTGGCATGGCTGAAAAAATAAGTCAATATTTTCTGCAGTTTCTTTCATAAGGACAGTTGTTTTGTTATCTGTAAATTTCATACCATCATTTTCGTAAGGATGAGGCAAGGGCAGAATAAACTGTTTTTAAAGTCAAATGTGAAAAAGAAGAATTTCAAAACAGATAGAAAAATTAAATTTCTATCCCTGACCAGAAGGCCTGCGTTTGAATATATCCTTCTGAGGTTCTTACAAGATAGTAACTTGGCATTGTCTCCTCACCCTCCTGGTGCAGATCTTGTGCAGATGTTTTCTCTTTTGCAACCTGGATGAAGGACTTTCCCTATAATGTGGTGGCAATATTGTAGTGCCATGTGCTGTTCATGAAGCAGATGCCTGCTTGCTTGTAAAAGGTCCTCTTTCTGTTCTGTAGAGTTGGCCTTGAAGCCCACAAAGGAATAGCAGCTTTGCATAGATCAAGCCACTGCTATGACTGGCTTGCCTATGGACTCTTCATTGGCCTGCTTTTCTAAGCATTTGCCTCATTGTATGGTACATTGAAATGGAGCTCATCTTGTTTTTGTTTAAAAAATCTGCCCAGCACTGCAAGTTTGTTAAGACCTCTTTGGGGTGAGGTTTTCACTTGCACTTTTAAGTATCTCTTTGTTTGTTGTTCCCTCCCCAGGTCTACCTTGCAGTGTATCCGAACCATCTCATGCGACTATGCACTTTGTTCCCTTTTTGTCCCAGGAGATCGGCAAGTTGTTCTAGGAACCAAGGTTGGTGTCCATGCTTTCTGAAATGTTACCAGGCCTAGGAGAACAGTACTTTCAGGATTCCAGATTAGAAGGGAAAGTTTTATTTTCCTCCAGCTATTGAGCCAAATTGTGTATTCTCTAATTCCAGCTGAGTGTCATTCTTGATACGGCTGCTTGGCAAATGCAGTGTTGAAAGAAAATGCAGCCTGGTATCTGTCCAGCTGTTCAATTATTTTCCCTGACAAAGATATTTGTAACATGCTGGGAAATGAGTGTTCATTTTTAATTGTGATTTCATTTATTAAACTACTTTCTTTTGTCATGGAATTCAAGACAATATAGTCACCCTGCCTGTGAGTTGTTTACAGCAATGCTGATTGATTGTATTGGAAACCTCAACCATAGAATGTGATTAGAGACCAAAATCTTTATTGTACACATATTTCTGGTATACTGCTTTGGCTATGTAGGCCTTGGAAGGAGCAGCGTGTGTGTTTTAAGTGTTTTAATGTGCTTTGAAGATATGGCGAGTGTGATCTATGAATTTATTTGGGTCACAGCAAAGATTTATGCAGCTGGGAAAGTTTTTCAAGTATTCAACATTCGGCCATATCCGAGGCCAAAAGTGTGTATTTCAAACATGAGAAGTTAACATTGCAGTTGACTTGAATAAAACAAGCATGGCCTATACCTTATATGTTTTAAATGTCACAATGCAACTACATGTTAAAAGCTTCTTTGTCATTATAAAGTACTATATAAATGGTAAGCTGTTGACGTCATTAGGTTTGCACGAACTGTCTGTGGAATTTTGAATGATGTTTGTCATTAGCAATATGACTTTATGGCTTTTTTTAGACAGGAAAATTGCAACTGTTTGATCTTGCCTCTGGAACTTTGTTGGAGACCATTGATGCGCATGATGGAGCCGTTTGGTCCATATGCCTCTCTTCAGATCAGGTACTTCAGAACCATCTTCTGACTGTTTTCTTTAAATTTCTAAGGAGAGTTCTGTTGATCATCAGTAGTGTGTGCCTGTATAAATTATAAATTATCCTATAATGTTTAAAGTTACAGGCACTCTGTCCTCCATTCTATACAATCACCCTGGATGAGAAAGATTTCTTTAAGGTGCTTTGAAACCAATGCCTTTGTATATAGACCATAGATAGTACCCAAGCAGGCAGATGGCTTCTGAAAACCTTAGACAATATTCTTGTTTTCTGGGCTATAGGGTACATAAGACTTGGTTTTAATTGACACTTGTTGACTCCTTCAGCGTGGCTTTGTCACAGGAGGTGCGGATAAATGTGCCAAGTTCTGGGAGTTTGAGCTGGTGAAGGACGAGAATAGTACCCAAAAAAGGTGAGAATTTTTTCCCCCCTGGTTTTCACTGGGCTCTGGACTTGGTGTTCAATGCATGGGTAGTGGCAGTTTCTTAGAACATGAAGCATCACATGCTAGTCAGAAGCTAGCCTTTTGCTTCATTGTGGGCAGCGCATGAGGTTTTGGAACAAAACCGTAATGTGTATTCTTGAGGAAAAAATTAAAAAGGGTTTTCTTTGAAAGCTTTCTGTTTTAGATAAATGTAACTTACCCAAGTTAACTGTAACTGGCAAATATTTTGAATTGAATATTCAACCTATATTAAACTTTGCCACTCTGTAATCTTATAGCTTCTTTTCACTGATAAGCTGTAAGTTCATCACTATACAAACATGTGCAGGATTAACAGGAGAAAAACAGAAAAACATAGCAGGCATACATGCCCAATAATAACACACGACATACTAGAAACAGCATGCAGTTATCACTTGCGGGAGCATAATATAACAACATTATCAGTAAAAACAACAACCACCCTCTTTCTCCCATCTCAACTGCCTTTTTGCCTCCTCTCTCCTCATTTGTCCCTGGCTTCTTCTCAGCCTGGCCTGTTCTCTGTTCCAGAGGCAGTTAGAATTGACAGTTCAAATGGGAATAGAATGTTGACAGTTTCCTCTCCTCAGCTTGTTTGTTTGACATGGGATGTTCGCTAGAAGATGCGGACACCCTAACACACTTTGTGTAGCAAGATTGCCATCCTACTACTGGGAGAATTTACATTTGTAACGTCCAATCTCAGAAAGGAGCGTATAAATGCAACTGAGCGTATCTTTCCGAAAAGTTCAGTGGTTGCCTGAAGGCCGCCAAGAATCACTCTTACTGTTCAGGTAAGCCATAAAAGGCTATCCTACTGCATAAAAAGCATTCCTTGACCTTTCCTTTTGAAAAAGAGAATTTGGTTATGAGAGTTTCTCCGGCAGTGTGAAAATGCCTTCTCCACCCTGCCACAAATTAATTCATAGAGCAATTTGCAGATTTCCTTTGGGCTATTTCACCCTATCAAAAACACAATGATTTGTATGGTGAAACATAATTTTTTTTTAAGAATTCAAAATTAAATAAAAATCAGAAAAGAGAGTTTGGGGTTTACCTCCAGTAAGGAGTCTACCATGATTGTATAGATTATACAGACACTCTTGGAGCTTTTCAATCATATCTTGGTGGGAACCACTTTTCCAAGCGCTAGTGATGGCTGATTTGTATAGGATTGTCTTATTCCAGCAGCAAGGGAAGGGCAGCATACTTGAGTTTTTTTCTCCTTGATGTTGGCTGTTCTTGGGGGTCTGTAATTTAATTCATGTTTGTTTTTTGAGAGTAGAGGAAGGGAGATTAAAGGATATGTTGTTAATGTGTGGAGGGGTGATGCCAGTCTATTTTCTTCTATACAAATAAAAGGCTAATTCTGTCTGTCCGTCAGGTTCCCCTCCAGACCTGCTCACGAATGCTGTACATAGACATATTATACCTCTTTGGAATTGGGATGATCCCAGGCGTAACCCCCACACACAACCGAGCCCCACACCTCCACATCTACAATTCTACACACATCCTAAACCCCTCTGGGTCCGCCCACACCTGCTCAACATAGACATATTATACCGCTTTGGAATCGGGATAATGCTGGGATTAACCCCCACACACAACTGAACCCCATACCTTCACACTCACAGTTCCACACACATCCTAAATCCCTCTGGGCCCACCCACACCTGCTCAACATAGGATGATCCCAAGATTGACCCCCACATACAAACCAACTCCACACACAACACAACTCCACACAACTCTAGCTCCACCCACACTTGCTCTACACAGACATAACATCCAGCATTGGGATTTGTGTCCGGATGAGGAGGGAACAGTTAAAAATTCAAATTTGAAAATAACTGACAAAACCTACAATGAGGTTTTTACGTTCCATGGAGTGAATTGAAGAATTCAAAGTTTTTTCTTCAAAATTGCTGTTTTCTCAGCTGGACCAGAGATCCCTTTAGTTTTGGGCCAAAACGCCCTCCGCAGGAGCTGGCTCAAAAGTGCCACACGGAGTTCTCAGTTTTATTTCCGTGTTTTATTCCCGAACCCTTCTGTTTGGTCCACTAATTATAGCTTTTTAAAGTTAGCGAGAGAGGCTCTCTACTCAGGATCAAGGTTATATTACTGTGACTGAGCCAGGGCTTTCAGAGCAGGTTCTGATTATGTGGCCAATATCCTAAAGTCAAATTAAACCCTTTGCTTCGGAGCAGTTAAGGTGACTTTCCATAAGATAACACTAGAGGGTGATGTAACTGCGTGGACCCGTAACTGCTCTGGATTTTGCCATATGTCTTGGTTGGCCTCGACTGAGGCCAGCCATCTAAAAACACCGAACTGTGTTCCTTCTCTGCAGTGCAAATAGGAAGGGCACAGTAAAGAAGGTGGGCAAGTTGTCCCTGTGGATTAAAATGAAATGCTTCTTTCTCTGCTTGTATCCCAGGCTTTCAGTGAAGCAGACTCGTGTCTTGCAACTGGATGAAGATGTTCTCTGTGTACGGTACAGCCCCAACCAAAAGTTTCTCGCAGTTTCCTTACTGGACTGCACAGTGAAAATATTCTACACAGATACACTCAAGGTAACAGAAAGACACCTTTGGGTTTAAGTATAAGATTCTATATACCTGTACACCTTATATTTTATATATCTTAAACCTATAGGATTAAGTATAGTTATAAGGCGGCTGGGAAGTTTCAGGAATGGAATTGCTAGCAATAGTTGCCAGGTGTTTCTTTTGAAGATAACTGTAGCAGGGGATGGTAGCAAATCCATCACTCTTGGATATTTGGGGAGACCAAGTTTCTGTGTTTTGAATAGCAGGACGCAGCAGATGTGACTGGCTTTCAAATGCAGCAAGTTCCTATTTGGATAGTTTATCTTTTATTCTGAAAAAAGCAAGTGTGTCTGTGTTTTGGGAAGGCAGCAATTTTGAATTATGGATTAATTTGGAAGGTTCAGGGACCCGCACGCTTTTGTGCTCAGAGTTCTTGTAACAAGTGGCATCTCTCTTCCTTTTTCTTCCCAGTTTTTCCTGTCTCTCTATGGACACAAGCTGCCAGTATTATGCATGGATATTTCCTATGTGAGTATGATGAGCATGTGCTGGAGATCTTGGGAGTGCCTGATGTTGAGGTGACATAAAGCAGGCCAATATGACCGTGTAGAGAGCTTATTAGACCAGTGGATCTTAAGCACTGGCACCACCATAAGGCATGCCTCTGTATTATATTGTGTGGAGTTAGTTTGATGCCTTTACAGAAATTTTTCTCAGCATTTGTCCCCCACCATATTTGTTTGCGTGATCCACCTGTTAGAAGTATCACTGGAGGTAACTGGCATTGATGTCCTCACCAGTTACTTCTGGATTGGGAAGCCAGATGCTACACAACAAACATTGGTAAGAGAGTAGGGGGGGCTTTTTCAAGTTCACGCTGGAGCTCTGCCGACTCAACCAAGTCTTCTACCATTGTTTGCCACATTGAGTTGCTGGTCTTGCTCTCAGGTTCTGAGGTCCTATGTTTACCACTGGACACCACATCAAGTACCACTGGCTGAGAAATACTGCTTTGCAGTTTCCTTTTCCTTAGTTGGGAAGACCTGATGAAGTAGTTTTGCTAAGTTTTCTCCATATTCTCCAATCTGAAGAGCAGATGATTTGTAGATGATTTGAAGAGCATAGATGACTGTGCTGTGCTACTGAAAGGATGGATTGATTCCTGGGCTCACCCAAATCACATCAGTGATCGTGTGACCCTTTCTGCCTCTCTCTGCTTTGCTCTAGGACGGGACACTCATTGCAACAGGCTCTGCTGACCGGAATGTGAAGATCTGGGGCTTGGATTTCGGGGATTGTCACAGATCTCTGTTTGCCCACAGTGACAGGTATATAGATCTCCATGAACACCTGGATGCAGTTTGTATACGCTCTGCTCCTATATATTTAAACTTCTCTGAGTCTTGAACGCTGCTGCCATGATTACCTTTATGGAGTCCCTTGTAAAGGGGGTCTAGACAGGCCCACTTGTTGAATATTTTGGAGCTTTTGACTTTTGTTTGACTTTTTTTAGTGCCTTTGACTACTGCCTTTTGGCATCATGTACCTCAGTTTTAGGGCAGGATAAATTCCTCCTTTCAGTTCTCTTTTTGTCACTGGAGCAAAGAACATTTACTTGTATAGGTCAGAGAATAAAAGCTTTCCTTCTGTTGTCACATTTATTCTAAGTTTTGCTGCTCTACAGGAGTGTAGTTCAGCTTTGGTGACAATTGACAAGGCTCAGCTGAAGGTTTGGTTATCTTGCATTGGTGGCACAAAAGGGCATAGTCACTGTATGGGTGTAACATATTTGGCATCTATGCAGTCCCATATATAGGATCATGTTTCCACAGACCAATGTGTAGAAGCATCTGGAGGAGCAATTTTCAGTCTTTTTCATCTTGCAGCATATTGTCAAGGCCCTAAAATTTTCAAGGCACACCATCAGCTTTTTTGACAAGGCACTACGCACTGTAGATGGGGAGCTTACTCCTCCAAATGCCATACTAATAAATGTACCTCCCCCAAAATCCTGTGGCACACCTGTGGAACATTTGCAGTAAACCAGTGTGGCACAGCACTAGGCCTTGTGAGATCAGAGACAAGAACTCTTGGCAGATTGCACAGGAGAGTAGAAGGAAGCTGCAGGCAAAACTATGTTCTTCCTGCTTGAAATGTTCCTAACGGCGAGTGATGTCTTTCCAAAATGATGATCAGAACCTGTCCAACATTGTTCTTTTTTTCTCATTTTAGTGTGATGTATCTCCAGTTTGTACCGAGGTCCCACCTTTTTTTTACAGCTGGAAAAGACCGCAAGATTAAACAGTGGGATGCCGATAAATTTGAGCACATCCAAACTCTAGAGGTAAAAGCCTGATGGCTGGATGTGCATCCTTATGAATGACAGAATGGTTCTATCTTATTTCCTTCCTTCCTTTAATGTCACTTGTCATATCTGATTTGTAGGGGCATCACCAGGAAGTGTGGTGTTTGGCACTCAGTCCCAATGGAGAATATGTTGTGTCCTCCTCGCATGACAAATCATTGCGACTCTGGGAGAAGACGAGGGAGCCACTGATTTTGGATGAAGAGAGGGAGATGGTAAGAGAAGCAACCTCGTGTGAGATGCATGCTTATTTAATGTGTCTCAGTGGAGAAAATTCCAGTGTCTCAAGTCAAAGATGGCACCAGCAGGTTCACCTGGGTGGAGGGAAGTGCAAAAGGGGATGTTCCTTGTTAATGCTAACATGATGAATTATTTTCTTCTGTAGCAAAGAGAGGCAGAATATGAAGAGAGTATTGCAAAGGAAGACCAGCCTGTGGTAAGTCATGGCTGTTTAATCTTCTGAGTGTTGTTATTTTGCTTTCACTGAGAACACTTCTTGGGCATTAGTAGGTGCAGTTGACTAACTGGAATGGAGAGCCAGGATGGCTCAGTGTATTTTCAAGATCTCAGACCTGCTGTTTGACTTCCCTTGACTTGTACATCTTTCACAATCTGACATTGTATACATTTTTTCACAGTTGGGTGCTGTGAGACCAGACACATCTCAAAAGTTTCCACTGCTAAATGAATAAAATTCTGATTTTACAACAATGTTTGCGTTCTCATTTCTAAGGCTCTTCATTAGCAAATCAGTTAATTTTGCAAAGGAAGATTTATGCCGAAAGCCTGACAGATTACAAACATTTTCTACAGTCAGTTTTACCCTACAATCCAGAGTAACTACGGGAGCACGTAAGAGATATTACGTGTACCCGTAGTTACTGCAGCACCAAGTGTAAACCTATGGGAAATTCATATTGCAATCCAGAGCAAATTGTTCTTACACCGGAGCAAGGACTCCCCGTAGTTACTCTGGATTGTGCCCTTAGTAAAAATGCAGCCAATGAATGTTCCCAAGAAGCTTGTAAGAAACCCACCAAGGTTCAATCTGATAAAAAAATTGTTATCGAGGACCTCCCTCTTGCATTTATGTGTCCCCCGAACCCTATTTGCTAACTGGTTTTTGCCGAATAGCTTATCAAAGCAGTTTGGCCACATTCTAACTGGAATTTAGCACATTTGAACTTTTTTGGATTATGATCATAGGTTTAGCTTACTCACTTGCTTTCAGTGTTAATCCACTTTTCCTCTGTTACCTAATCCAAACTTTGGTTATCTCCTCTATATTGATTTTGAAGTCTCTTGTTCTCCAAATGAAATACTTTTTTTTGCTGTGTCATAACATTAATGACAAAATTGGTTCATCTTTATCTCCAGGGTATGGTTCTGTACCAGATATTTTTTTCAGAGGGAAAAAGGCATTTATGTCCTTGAAACATTTCCCCATTTACAATTTGTCTGTATCCTGCCTATCTCTCCTATTTATTCATATTAAAATAAATTTGGCATTGCTTTCCTGCCCATAGGATAGTGTACGTATTTGCACAGTATTGTAATAGTGACTTGAAGTCTCTGCTGAACAGTATCTTGAAATTCCTTGGTTTATTACAGACCCAATGAAACACACACACACACACACAACTGGTGAAACTAAAAGGGGTATGATGCTGCTTCAACTTCTCAGGATTTAATTTGCAGGTCTGTTTTTGTGTACTTATTTCAGGTTGCTGGGGAGACTCAGGGAGAGGCTGGATTAGCGGGGAAGAAGACCATTGAAACCGTCAAGGCAGTAAGTTTTACCCTTGTTGAAAGCACTGGATGTGCAGAGTTTGGGAAATGTATAGGTTATCCTTTGGGTCTTCAGAATTTCTGCTGGTTTTACCCCAATCCACATTAGAAGGCCACAGCACCAGATTCTTCCATGGAAGTGCCTCTGCAGTGCTCAGTCTGGTAGCAGAAAAGAGGCTGACATTTCCTTTTTGGGTGGGAAGTCATTGGAAACTTGCCTTGCTTATTCACCTGCTTGAATATGCTCAAACGCTTCATATGGAGATATAGTTCAATGCACTCAATTGGCTTGAAAGCCCCTCAGTGAAGCTTGAGCAAAAGATGAAAATGGCCAGTAATAGAAACGGGCTACGTTGGTGGGATTCGGTAGCCTCCTCAAAGCTTTCTTTTGCATTGAAAGGGAAATAGCAGTGCTTGCTCCACTATATGTTTGTGATTCCTTGAGCAAGAGCTGGCATTCTTAGTGAAATGTCCCTTAAAGCAGAGGCCACTCAGAAGACTAGTGTTAGTGAGATAGGCATGATTTGTGTAGTCAATGGGAAATGGAGCATCCTTGTAGGCACAAAAAACCACAGAAGTCGTGCTCCTCACTTTCCCAAGCAAAACGGCATTTGATTAGTCCAGTGTCGCACATAAAACTGCTCCAATGAGCAATCTTTCACTCCACATTAACATGGCATCTTTCATTGGTTTAGCCACTGACGTGTTGCTTTTGTGTCTGAAGGCTGAGCGGATTATGGAAGCCATTGAACTGTGCCGGGAAGAGACAGCAAAATTAGAAGAGCACAAAGCCATCTGCAAAGCTGCTGGAAAAGAGGTGAGAAAGGAGTGCCTGTGTCTGTGAACTGGGGTGCAGTGTGACTCAACCTCAGTAATATCCTTGTCAAAGAGAGTGCTTGAAGGTCTGTTTGTACATGTGTGTGCACGTGAGCGCATACATACACATAGGCTCTCCTCCCACAGCACAGTCCAACAAAAATCTGTTTCTAATTGTCAGGGCTTAAAGAGTTAGTTGGTACATGCATTCATTCCAAGTTCTTGTGCTAACTTGCCCTTCAAAACAGCTCAATTTTGGGATGTTGCCCCCTTATTTAGGGTGCAATCCTAACCTAGGCTGGCACAATTCATTGGTCTTCCCATTCCCATAGTGATGTCAGGAGACGAGCGCATGTCTGTGCACTGGCTTAACCCTCCCCCAAGAATGGTGCAAAAGTGTCTTATGGCACTTTTGTGACACCCCCAGGTCGGCACAGGATTTATGCTGGGATTTAGTCTAGCCTAACAGGAGGTTCAGAGTGCAGCCTTAATTTGTCTTGGAGACACAACACAAAGGAGTAAGTACAAAATCTTGTTCCTCGCCCCCTCCACTAGATGAGGAATTTTAATGCATGAAACCAACTTATCATACAGCAACACATGAAAGCTTGCATGACCCTGTTCAAAAACTAAATCCTACTACCCAGTAATGTTTGCTTTTCTTATTCATCAGTTCTGTCTGGAGGGAGAAATGAGCTTTAACTGCAATGCATTTTCTGCCTGCAGGTTCCTCTTCCTGTACACCCCGTTCTCCAGGCGTATGGCAATATTTCAGTAAGTAAGAGGTGCGCTGCATGTTGAGATGCAACAAAAGGAGTGCCAGGGGCCAGTCCTATCCAGCTTCCCAGCTCAGATGCAACCATGTCAGTGGGCACATACATCATGCTGTAGCAGGGGAGGAGTCTCGCTATAACAACGTAAGTCTGTTAAGCGTTAAGGAGAATGTTAAGGAGAATGCTTAACAGACTTAGGTTGTTATGGCTTGATGCGGAATCAGATTATACATGCAAAACGTAATCTGAAAATTGTCCATTTTGGACTTTACGTTTGTCTGGCTCTGAGGTACAGAAATGTTCCCCTATGTCTGGGCTGCCTTGTGGCTGCATTGGTGCCAAAGTTGGGCAGGATTGGGCCCTTTTGATTTTTCTTGGTGGGACATTTGTGAGGTGCAGATGAACGAACATTCATAATTTTTTCATGTGCGTGAGGATGGCTTCAATCCCAAAGACACTTTTCTGGGAGTAAGACCCACTGAACACAATTGGGCTTACTTTTCAGTAGACAGGATTAGGATTGTGTGTGATAAGTTTAGAGCACCAGCCTAACCATGTGTACTCAAAAGTAATTCACATTGTGTCCAATGAATCTTATTCCCAGGAAAGTGTCTTTAGGATTGCAGCCTTAGTCTCAGATTCTGTAGTAACAAATTTTGACAAACTAGATTTCAGACTTCCTTATTGATGATATACTGGATACAGGACAATATTTCAAGGCTTATTGATGGTATGGGAAACCTATGAGAAATGCATAGAGCATCCAGAGTAAGTGCCTCTTACGTTTTCCCATAGTAACTCTGGATTGTAGGGATAATACTAAACATTGTGTTCTGTGCCTCTCCTTCACTCTCTTAGACGCACAGAAAATAAATTAATAAATATAAAAAATAAATTTTGCCAGTAGCATGTTTTCTTTTGATAAATATGCATTCACCAGAAAAAATAACATGCATTCTCAAATCGTGATCTGGGCAGGACATGATACTGGACATTACATTATGGATAATGGCAGGACATTATGGTGACCTATCAAAGTGGACAGTAGAATCCACTCTTGTCCTGTTCTTTTCTTCCAGCCTTCTGCTTATGTACTGGATGTTCTCAAGAAGGTGAGATCGAGGTGAGTGCCAGGAGGCTTTTTGAAGTTTGTGAAAGAGAGAGAACAGGCCTAGCTGATGGAAACTCCTGGGCAGAAAAATGTGCACAGTGTATAATCCAGGTTCTGGGCTTATAATCAATGCAGTACCATCAAATTTGCAGGCTCCTGTCGCAGTTGCAAAACTTTATATTAAGGAGGTTAAGTAGTTTTGTGCATAGTCTGATTTAAAGCCTGTTTTATGTAGTCAGTTCTCAGACACATTCAGCACTGCATTTTTGGCCGGGGCTATCGTGAATTCTTGAGTAGAACATGTATTTATGAGAAATGGGGCTGAGAGTCATTCCGTTGCCACCAAAGAACTTTTGACTGGATATTTGGGGATTTGGTTGAAAGCACATGCTAGTTAGTTATACATTGGCATCCAAGATGTTGAGATTTACTCCTCCTATGTACTTGGGCATCATCCTACAACTAGTAGCAGTCCTACTCCTTCTTTCCCCAACCTAGCTTGCCTTTGTCTATCTTACAAAATCAGCATTCTGAAATCCTTTTCATGCATGACTCTTTTGGTTTTGGATTTACAAGGTTTGAGAGTATAGAATGTGGGCTTTGCAAAACGGCTGATACTGGTTATGGATCTTTGATTGCTATCCCTTCAGAGTTGCCCATAGGACCATTGTATTGGCATCCTTCAGTCTCGAAAGACTATGGTATCGTGCTCTGATTGGAGGTCCTGAAACAACATCTAGTGTGACTAAAGAGGCCAATTCGACAGTGGAATCCCTTCCACACTGAGGACAAATAAATTCCGTCCCCTGCCCAGGCCCCAGGTTTCGCTGCTTTCGGGTCTGTCTTTTTGCTTCAGCCTGCCAAACAAGTGTCTCTTCCAGTTGGAGAAGGCCATGCTGTGTCTTTTGCCTCCACGCTGAACTGTCAGAGGTCAAGGTTTCCCAGCTGTTGATGTCCATTCCCAAGGCCTTTAGATCCCTCTTGCAGATGTCCTCGTATCGCAGCTGTGGTCTCCTTCTTGGGCGCTTTCCCTGCACTAATTCTCCATATAAGAGATCTTTTGGAATCCGACCATCAGCCATTCTCATGACATGCCCAAGCCAGGACCATTAAATGCCTTATATATCTCCCTATAATGAGCAACAAGGGAGCGCTTGAGAATTGGGGCAGTCTGTCCTGACATGGAAGGGTAGGATATTTGTGTACTGATGAGGCATAGCTAGAAACTGCCCTAGATAAAATCCTGCCTAGTTCCATCCAGGTGCTTTGCTCACCTTGGAAAAGGAGGCAGCCATGGTGCCAAGCACCTGCTCTGTGTGTGCACCTTTTGTACATGTCTGAGACAAGTCATCGGTTACTATCTTCTGTCCTAGAGTTGTGTACTTATGTAGTAGTACTTTGCTAGAGAAGGAATGTTGCTGATGTAGGTTGATGTAGGAGGCTTGGTGATACACTACTCTCCTCTCTTCTCTACAGTGAACTGGAAGAATCTCTGTTAGTGCTACCATTTTCCTATGTGCCTGATCTTCTCAAACTCTTCAATCAGTATCTTCAGCAAGGCTCAGATGTCGAACTGCTCTGTCGGGCTCTCTTGTTTCTGCTCAGGTAACCTTCAGAAGACATTGCAAAATAGCTTCTTGGGCGGAAGCAGGTCCTTGGATGGTTGGCCTAGATCTCAGCCCGAGTAGGAATGATTCTAACAAAAGCCAAAGTAAGGCTACAATCCAGAGTAACCTTTTACACCGATGTATTTACGGTGCCACCTATGGGAAACCTATGAGAAATGCATAGAGCAAACCAGAGTAAGTGCCTCTTGCATCTTCCTGTAGTTACTCTGGACTGTAGGGTTAGTGTTATGTCAGCACAGAGACTTTGGATTATGTTCTGAGCCTAGGCTTTCATACAGCTGCCTGCCTGTAAGCACGCAGTTCATCATTCTTATCTGAATTACTCAATCGTTCTAGGTTTTTGGGCCTGAACACCATTCTTTAGACTGCATGGTGGAGTAGGATTCAGTGATTGACATGATTTTCAACTTGTTCATAGCATACAATCCACACTCATCTAATAAATTGCACGTAAAGGGCACCCTGTCATGCTGGAACCAGATTTCATCAATGTTTGGCCATTTTGCTGGAGGGAATTCGTTGTCTAGCAGTCACCTAACTTCCACCTTTGATTTTAAAAAATAGATGCACACCATCAACAGGACTCATTCCAGTCAAACGGTGACCCTTGAGGCATAAGAATCTCTTTCAATTTCAATATATTGATTTCCATTTGCCCAGTAAATGGTGCTGTGCTGACTGAAATGACCATTCAACTTAAAAATGGCTTTCTCAGTCCAAATGATTTGCAGGGGAGGGAAGGTGTCCACACATTTATTTAAAAATTCGGCAAAACTCCAGTCTCTGAGCAGGATAATCTTTGTTCAGGGTATGAAACAAATGAGGATGATGTCGTCTTGAAGCATCATCTGAATGAATGGGCTGGAGATGCGAGGTTAATAAAAATGATAGATAACATTGCTGTGCCTGATGTTGGTGGCTACAATAGGTGAATGCCCACTTGTGTTCCTGCTGTTCTTAGGAAACGTTTTTATTCCTAGAGTCTGGAAGCAAAGGGAAAATCTCCGTATGGTGTCACTGGGTAATTAGGATTTACAAAAAGCTTTATAGTCTCCCTCTCTTTTCAAGGATACACTTTGGGCAGATCACAAGCAATCAGCTTCTTGTTGAGGTGATGGAGGATCTGAAGAAAGCCACCATCTCTCAAGTCAGCCAACTGAGGGTAAGTGGGTGTCAGTGGGATGTTGCTGAGGTATGTTGCTGAGGGTGCCCCCAGTCAGTGGCACTCCAGCACTTTCACTGGTTGCAACAGGAGGGGAGGAGGAGTGAGCAAGTCTGAAATGTCTTCAGGAGGCACAACTTCTATTAGCGATTGAAAAATAATGCAACAAGAGCAGGGTGACTGTAAGTCCCCTTTTACCAGGATATTTCCTCTTTTTAGCCTTATGTCTTGGAAAACAATCTTCAGTTTCTTCCTCTTCCTTGTGAGCAGGCAGACTGTAGCCTTGTAATTTTATCTAGGGGATTTAAACCCCACCTTTTTAATGCAAAGCAAATGTTGCTTGCAAAGCTTTAGTTCCTTCTTTCCCTGCCCTGCATTCTATTCTCACAACACCTCTGTGAGATAGGTAAGGCTGAGAGTGAGTGACTGATTCAAGGTGACCCAGTAAGATTCATGGCCAAGGCATGATTCAAACCTGGATCTTAATAAATTATATGAAACAGTTTTAAATTTAATAATAAATAATACATTTTTAAAAATTAACCACATGAAAGCAATATATAGTATACTGGTGTTTGTAGGTTTTATTTTGTCACGTCAGACATATTTCTTGGGTCTTCTACATTTCGGGGGCCTTGATGTCTTTTGCTGTTACGACACATGGTCATTCTGAATGAGATTAATGGCACTATTAGGATGATACATTATGGTAGTGGTAATCCCTGAAGGACAGATCCATATTGTAGGGTGAGCGATAGATAGGACATCCCACATCAGGTTATGTTCATAAAAGAACTGCCAGGGATAGAACACTGTTACACAAAAGTATTTAAAAGTATTTTCAGGGGAGTATATCTGTTTCATTAGGGAGAGAAGTAATTGTCCAGTGTCTTTAATAAAGAGTTTAGAGGTGCAATCCTAGCAGTGACTTTGAGCTGGCACAGGGCTCCAGTGCTCACTTTTGAGTACCATTGGGAGAAAAGTGGGATAAAAATATAGATTGGAATAAATATAGCTATGACATTAGTTTGCCTCTGGTAGTAGTGTTAGTACTGTCCTCATGCTGACTGGAATGTGAATATATGCTTTGGGTCCCGATATAGAGCAGCGGTTGTGAGCTGAGAAATCTCACTGGTCTTAAATTTAAGTGGCTTGAAAGCAAGCCACTATTTTTTCTTCAACAGCCTCAAGCGGGGTGAGTGAGGTTAGTCTTACTTAACAGGGTGTGCTTTTTAAAAAGCATTACAAAGGCAGTGTCTGTCAAGGCCGACTTCTGGTTGAAGTAGCTTGACTTCATTTCAGTGCAAGAAGAAGGGATAATTGAATTCAGTGAGTCACGTCAGAATATCCTTTGTGGACTTTTCAGGTATTCTGTCTTAATTGGTTTTCTCATTTGTGCCTCTAGGATGTCCTGGGGTTCAACATGGCTGGTCTCCAATTCCTGAAGAGAGAAATTGAGACCAAAGATGATGTTACCTTTTTTGCTGATGCCACAGACCGCTTTGAGGAGAAAAAGAGGAAAAGAAAGAAGAAACAGAGGATGATTCTTGCAGTGGTCTAACAGGGACAGTCTTGGATTGGAACATGGAGGCTTGAGAGAGTTGAGTTTTCTCCCAGTAACTGAACTGGTCTGGATTTCATGAGTTCAGACGAGGACATGTGGATAGGCTATGTGCTTCTACAGGATTTTTAATGAGACTGCAGCAAAGTTTTGTCCACAATTATCTTGGGAGATAAATTGACTCATTGGGATTCTTCCCTCCACCGGTTTACTGTACACCCACTTTGTGTTGTAACTGCTTTTTTGCCCATATGGATTTAAAAAAAACATGAGGTTTCTGAGGCAGTACCCACATCATCATTCTCCCAATCAGATATGGCTTTTTGACATTAAGCAAAATCCCAGTGTTTCCTTCTCCTGGATGGACATATATTTGAGCCTGTATTGTAGCCCCCTCTGAACAGTTGTGTGCAGTTTTCCACAAAATGTCCATTTTGGCCCAGCTGTAGAATGGAAAGCCTCTTTGTATATTTGCTATTTGTTTATAAAGGCTTTAAAAAAATTGCACAAGTGCTTTGACTTTTTTTCCTCTGTGTCCAAGTTTAAACAAGCTGGTTTAAAAAAAGCCTTCTCAAACTAGCTTAAAAACCCACAGCTTAATTTTGTAAGCATTAACGCTCATTTAGAACAAAGTAGTAAAACATGAGTGGCAGCTGTCTGGAGTATATCCAATTTATTCAACATATGTGCTGACAAAGTCCTTATGACATGTTAATAATGCATGTTCCAAATTTAAAATGACAACTATGTTGTAAGGTCTGCTCACAAGTCCAATTGGTTTTTTCTCAAGTAGGGTGCTTGTAAGGAAAAGCAATATTCTTCTCTTTATCCTGCTCTTATGCATGGAGCATTCAAGAAACTGTCAATCCAGTCGGGTTATAAAAATTGTTTTTGCTCTATGCAGTTAAACAGAATGGCTGCGACAGAATTTATTGACAACCAATTTTTCCCCCTGCATTTGTTACTTTGTAGCCACGTTTACAAATACAGACGGCATCCAAAACTCTTAACAGTTCCATGTGCCGCTTTCTGAAACAAAATAATAGCAATGTCCTCTTTTTCCCCCTCAGACTATGAGGCTAATTTCTATTTAAAAAATTTCACCTTTAGAATGATGCATCTTAGGGGTTGTCATCTGCCCATCCATTGGCACTTTCTGTAGGCCAATTTGAGATCCAATGAGTCCTTTCTAAGAGCTATTTACTGTATTTAGAAGCTAATTACGTCCAGTTAAAAACTGGCTCTCTGACTGTACAGAAGCAGGATGGGGGAGAATAGTCTTGCTTTCCCCATTCAGGCCAGAAAGGCTTTCAAAACTAGGGTGAGTAGAAAGCTTCCCTTCAAAGCATGTTCAGCTCTATCCTATCTTCACAGTTGGTAGGGACAATCTATAGTACTGGAAAAGAAGGAAAAGCTACAGTTCTATATGACTATTGGTGTACTTGAATAACTGGGTTAAGCATGTGCCTCTTGATGGTAGTCTGAGGGGGACAGCTTGAGAGTGGCCAAAATCTTGTTCACATTGAAAAGGGCTGGGCAGGATTCCTTTTGAGAAGTACAGGAGCTTGACTCTTGTGTGTCACATCTCTCATGTCCTCAAATGTATCTGGTGCACAGCCTTGTTGCATAACTTTCTCTCCGTGAAGTTCTGTTGGTGTTGAATGATGCTTTTTCATTGCTCCATACAGACTCCTCAGTAAATGTGGAAGAAGTTTTTATAAACATGGCTAATGTATATTTGTTTAGTAACTGGAAGACTTGCTGGAGAAGTGGTATGGTACCCTCTCCATCCGAGTTCTATTGTATGAACATTACTGAAGAAGGGAATCATAGTAAAATACACTGAGTAAATAGATCTAGCGTATTGCTTTCCACATTCATGTTGGATTAGAAGCTTGTCATTGTAGGACTGTCATGGTGTGTTCTGAAAAATAAAGCAAAGTTAGAAGATAGTAGGGATACACACACTGAAAGAAAGGCTACAGAGAAGCTTCCTTTGAGGGGCAACATGGCAAACATCTTGATACTGAAGGACTATGGCTACAGTCTTAAGGACACTTTCCTGGGAGTAACAGCCATTGACCACAATGGGACTTACATTTGAGTAAACATGGTTAGGATTGTGCTCTATGTTAGTCCTGCCAGTGAATGATTGAATGAAAACAGGGAAATGAATTCTAGCATAATGACCATTTATCTGTAAGGCTACAATCCAGAGTAATTACGGGACCCTTTACAACGACATAGTTATGGTGCCACCTATAAGAAATGCATAGAGCAATCCAGAGTAAGTGCCTCTTACGTCTTCCTGTAGTTACTCTGGATTGTAGGGTAAGATGTAAAGAAGATTATTCAATCAGTTTTATGAAGAGTCAAGCAGAAAGTACATATGGCAATTTCTTTCTTAGAATAAAAGGAGGAGTCCTAAGTACTTTTTAGCTCTGGCTTCTTAATGTCTATTGTTTTTCCCCCGACCCAATATATAAATGTGGTCCTGCTGTATTTCCTGCAGATCCCCAAATTATTGCCAAACTTGTAACTCATTAACTGTTATTTCAATGGTCACTTGGGTGGTATGATACCCATTTATTATTTTGATTTATAACCTCTTTAAATAAAGATTTTTCTCAAAGTGACCAAGTTTAAAACATAAAAAATAGAATAGCTTTTTTAATCAACAAAGCTCTGCAGTTTTCCAATAAGCAATGATAAAAATTTTGATCCAGCCCGCATGCAAAAGAAATATCTTCAGGGACAGATAAAGGCCTATGCGATGAGCACCTTCTGGCCATGCATTCCAAAGAGGTGGTTCAACTTTATAAATAGGTCCTGCCTTTGGTCTGTACCAATTGCACTTCTGTAAACCTTGTGTATCATGAGCACAGTATACCAAAAACTGAAGGGATTCTGGACTTTCCAGTGATACAAAGAAGAAGCAACATGCATTTCTGTTCCTGTCTTGCTTTTAAATGGACCAAGGTTTAGAATTGGAGCTCCCATTGTTGCCAATGGAAAAATTAATGCTGTCCTTTACCTCTGCATTGGGTAGAAAAGGGAGTCAGAATCTTTATTGCTTTTATTAGCTGTCTGAAGCAATTGAAATGAAATATAGAAGGGGAGTTATTAATTGATCTGCTACAGGAGGTCAGGAGCCAGGATGGTATAGTGGTTAAGAAGTTGGCTGAGACCTGGAAGATCCAGGTTCTAATCCCTCCTTTGCTATGAAACCTGCTGGGTGACCTTGGACCAGTCTTACCCACCTCAACAGAGTTGAGGTGCAGAACTTAAGCTTCTACACTTCTACAGCTTGGTAAGCCACCTTGCACATTTGTGTTGACAAAGGAAAGCTGGGGTATAAATCCCTTAAATAAATAAATATACGGCAGTGGCCTCCTTTTCCAATGATCTGCCTTGAATCAAACTGGAGAGAGTAAGGCACAAAGCAGTGAGTTCTATATACACAGAATGGCAAAGAAAGAGAAAGTACAGCAGTAGGCACCTATTGGAATTCTTGCTCATTTTATGCAAACACAGCCAATTCTATGGTGTTGAATATACACAGAAATACACATGGCTATTTCATGCCTGTATCTCCATTTATCTATCACTGTTTAAACCCAATCTTATCCTTCTGCCCCATTAGTGCAGCCATGCTGAAAATGTACATGCTATATGCAGAAGTGGGAAGGGTGAAGCAGGAGACTTTGGAAAGGAAAAGGGATTTAAAGGGGTTCTCCTCTCTTTGTTCATGTGTAATGAGAGCTGCTGCTTTGGGTGAAGAGATCCATTTCTTCCAACTCTGGGAGAAAGATGTCCTCCTATTCACTTCTTAAAGCTGAACTTCCTGGACTTCCCCCATCTGCAGACATTAGCAGCAAGGGAGCATTTCTTTGGAGCAGCAGGCCTCCGTCAGTCTTGAAAGACTATGGTATCATGCTCGGTGCTGCATACGCTGCATGCGAAGCATGAAAGCCTGGGTTGGATTGTTATAGAGGATAGGCTGTTACCCAAGCAGCAAATCCCCCCTCTCCATGCCACTGAATTAGTCCAATGGAAAGGCAGAGCCAATACGACTGGATCCAGCTGTGTTGCAGAGCTGGGCTAAGGACAGGACCTCACCCTGTCTTGTGGGTGAGCATAATGACCCACAAGAGTCAGGTCTCGAACCCTGGCCTGCTGGTTAACAGGCACAGTGTCTTAACCACCTGCGCCACCCACAGCCACCAGAGCAGAGCAACTTATTATATGTATTTTGGAGAAAGGGATAGTGTTCACTTTGATGAAGTCAGTTCATTACATGACATCCCTACCATTCATACATGATGAACACTGAATATTTAGCACAGTTGTTGACATCTTATAAAGCTTTATTGTAAAGTCCAGTGGCTACAAGATGGGACCAATGCTTAAATGTAACTTACTTACATTAAACAGCAATTTTGTGAGGTAGTGTCACCCGAAAACGAGGGACAGGATTTGATGAAACCAGCTGAACTGTGCTTGATTTTTCCCCCTGTGGGTAGTTTGATGGTCTGTTTTCATAGATGTCCTCTGTTAAGACTAGTAGAAGGCATGTCAAGGATTACCGGTATATTGTTTTGCCAAACATCTCCAGGTTTGTTCCCTTTTTAGAAAGGAAAAAGAATCTGAAAAAAGCTTTAGCAATTAGATTCCAACTTGCAGTTTAATTTTTGCTAATGCATAAAGTAATGTAGAATGGAGCTGTACATAAATACTGTAGATAGATATATTAGATAGACTGATTAGATAGATGAACATAGGGACTTATTCAGAACATAGGGGCTTATTGATTTGATGATACGCTAGTTCCCAGGACAAAAGGCCCTCATTTGCTTATAAGAGCAGACAGTGACAGACCAGCTGAGACTTGGAAAAAAGCTATCATCATTCTTTCTAAATTAAAAGTGAAAGATCTTCGCTTCTCCTCCACTATAATCCTGGCTTTAGAGAAAAGAAATAAAAGGATATTTGCTTCTACAGGCAGAAAGAGCGTTTCTGTTTCTGTGAAAATTTGAATCCGATGGAAAACTTCACCAACACCTTGGAGTCCGACCCCTCCAATAGCCATGGCAAAAATCTCTACATCTAGATCAGCATGCAGCCCAGCAGCAACCTAGAAAAGAGAGGGGGGATTATCAGCTCCAAGCAAAGTCAGACATCTCTCCCCAATTTTTTTGCTCCCGCTAAGTTCTCACTAAAACTTCCCACTAAATTCCCAATAATAACCAAGCCAGCAGTCCTTGAATCACTCACTGATGATAAGAGGCCAAAATGTGTTTCCCTTCTGCTCTGCTGCCCAGACGAGATGGAACAGCAGAGATCTCCCACGTCTTGAATAGTTTGGTCCTAAGGTTTCTGACTCAAGCTACTAGTTTGATGCAAAATTGTTTGTGTAAACTCTGGGGTTATGGGAATTAACTCTATGAACAACATGGCTTCTAATGTCTTTACCAACAAGTCACAAGAACCATAATGTAGCAATTTAGTTCACCAATACAGAAATCAGTTTAATGTTCCCATATAACTATTTAGTTCATCAATGCAGAAACCATTTTTATTGTTAACAATAAGTTACTTATGAGAGCATTAAAGTCTGATCTGCTGAACATATGAACCTATTTCCTAATGACTTACAGGCCCTGGGGTGTAAGTCACTCGCAATCCAGTAGAAGGTGGTGGTTGCTTTACCCGAAATCTGCCAAGAAATAAGAAAAGTTAGCAGTTTAGGCTATGCATCTCTTCATTAAATATACAGTATAAATGAGACATTTGAACCTGCACAGCCAAACAGGAAGCAAAGAAGGTTCCTGTGCAGTTATGCTCTACGGGTGACATTCTCCAGAAAGCTGCAGCTTCTGATGACGTATCAAATACTGAACTCTCACAACTGTTGTATCTCCCCATCCCCCCCCATTTTCCTGGGTATTTTATTGCTTACAGATATAGGTACAAGGAACAGTGATATGCAATGGGGGAAGGGTACACATAGGGTTGTACAACTGTTGTTATCCATTTCTGGTACTGTACTCCTGTTGAGCAAGAAGCCATTCTACAACAAAATGTAAAAGAAGCATAAAAATGCAAAGTCAGGCCCCTGTGCAGACTGCTACTAAGGCAATTGTAGATACAACTGAAGAAGTTGCTATTGAGGGAATATCCAATAGGCAACCAAAATGTGTATCATTTTATACTGTGAATACAATATAAGACCGAGCCACAGATTTGAGCCACCATCAATGCAGCCACACCACAAAAGGGAACTAGAAATTTGATACATACACATTATCATAGTAAGAAAAATAACTAGAATTTAATTTCAGTTTAAACATATTGCTATGATAGCTTTAAGACAAATGCTACTATCCTATCCACATTTTCCTGTGAGTAAGCCCCTCAAAAAACAATAGGACTTCTGAGTAAACATACATAGGATTGTGCCCAAAATGTGTGCAGTTTAGTTTTATTAAAATATGCCCTGCAGTCTATCTCCAAAACAAAAGCAAATTCACATTTCAAAGTCCCTCAAAGGTTGTCAGTCTTCTTGACTGCCTACTAAAAATGAGTTGTAGACATTAAATGAAGCACTATTTAAGTCAAAATATTTTTAACTCTACATATACCTGCTTTGCTTTAATTCCACAGTTATCTTTCCATGCAAAAGGCTTTTTACTGCTGTTTTAATTGCTCTGTTAATCAAGTTCAGTCACAGTTTATTAGTTTAACTGAACTTGCATAATTTTGCTTGATGAATCCTTGATTTCCCCAAAATTTTCAGAAATTATTCTGAGAAATTATTCTGTGCTTTCTCAAAGAGCAGAGGCCAACGTGACTCCTTCAATCCTCACTTAACAATCAAATACTTATTGAACACTTGTATGTCCAGAGTTTTTGTCTTTCGATGCTTCTAATACAATGAATAGAACTGTATACCACTCTTTACAAACTATTATGAATAACATACAATCCTAACCATGTCTACTCAAAAGTAAGCCCCATTGTGTTCAATGGGTCTTACTCCCAGGAAAGTGTCTTTAGGATTGCAGCCATAAACTAATTAAAGCTGCAATCCTACACACACTTTCCTGGAAGTAGCACCTATTGAACACAATGGGGCTTACTTTTGAGTAGACATGGTTAGGATTGTGCTCTCCAGTTATTTTAAAAGGACAACTTAAGGAGCCTTTCTATTGATAACGAGTACAAACCTGCAAAAATTCACTCCAACGTTCTTCAACATCACTGTGGCTGCATAAGTGGAACCCTCCTTGAGAACACCAAATGACACCTTAGATGGAATGAGAAGGAAGTTTGATGTTTGCTGAGGTGCAGAGGCAATACTGCAAGCTTTGATTTTTCCAGAAATAGGATCCTCATGCTGCACAAATAAGAGAAAGATCAGATATGATATTCTACTAGGTCAACTGACAAGCGTTACCATCCTATGTCAGAGAATCTTTTGAGTCTCATGCATCCCCAGAACTTCAAAGTGCTTATGCAGCCGAACTTTTGTTTATTTCAGTTATGATTTGCCATTTTTCAGAAATTGTTTTGAACATTTAGCCAAAAACAGAACTTCCAAAAAACTTAACATGAAATTTTATTTGTATGGGAAAAATCTTGTGCAAGAAAATCTTACTGTAAGGGTAAAGGTATTATTGGTATTTCTTGGCTCATCAGTAGTCAAGGCCAAATTCAAAGCAAATCTAATTTTTTAAACTAAAAAATCCTTGTCTAGTTAAAAACATGTCAAGGAACATTTTCCCCCATAATTCTAGGAGCAACTTGTGTACTCTGAGGCTTGACTAATTAATTATGAGCACAATCCTAACCATGTCTACTCAAAAGTAGGCCCCATTGTGTTCCATGATTTTACTCACAGGAAAGTGTCTTTAGGATTGCAGCCCATGGCTTGTTACAACTGTCAGGTACTACTGAATGACAGTGGGACTCAAAAAAAGTATAGACATTTAAACCTCTATCCAGGCCTTTAATACATGTGTCATGAACTTAGAGAATATAACACTTCTGGTAAATCAAAACGGAATTTTTTTTCAGTGGATCTCCATGTGCTAAACCAGTCTTGTGAATGGTTCAGCATGTGTATAATGTAACACAATATCCTGAAAGTTCACCATATGTTAAGGAGAAACAGAATTACTGGTATATTGATAGTTCAACCTGTTCACAGCTCAACCTGTGATCTTGTCATGTAGGCAAACATTTAGAAGGCTGATGCAGTCCACACAACCATTTATAAAAATGGTTATATTTTTATATATATATCTACCGACTCGGGTAGATTTCAACATGGACAAGAATAATGCAAAATCAGCTGAATCTTTGAGGATCTGGAGACAATGAACATCAACTGCTTTGTATAGAAGTGAACTTGGATGTTGAACATAGGAAGCTGCTGGGAGTGCACAATCCAGAGTAACTACAGGAGCTCTTATGAGACATTTACATCAACGTACCTATGGTGCCACCTGGTGGAAACCTATGGGAAATTTATACAGCAATCCAGAGTAAAAAATTTTTGTCGACGTAAGAGCTCCCAGTTATTCTGGATTGTGCAGTACACTGAGTTAAGCCCCTGGTCCATCTTGCTTGCATTGTCAACTCTAACTGGCAGTGGTTTAGGGTTAGCCATCTGGGTCATTCTGACCCAGTCGGCCGTTTGTGTTGTGTTTTTAAAATGGAATTTATTATTATTTTTTGAGAAGTTGTGACTTTTTTTACTGCTAATTAGATAGTTATAAATCAAAAAGCATGAATGTTTTGAATTTACATTTTTTCTGTAAATTCAAATTATAGCATTGAATACTGGCAGGGTCAATCTGACCCATGTTGCTCTTCACAGGCTATTCTAATATTTTGCTAGCTAAAATTATAATCAAAATTCATAATTTCACAATTAAAATTATTATAAAATAATTATACTAAAACTTGATGCAACATTTATTCATTATACGTACCAAACTATAGTACAGGGTCAATTTGACCCTGAAAGTAATCGGTGATACAAAATTCATGCTTTCGGATTTATAATAGTCTAATTAGCAGTATAAAGGCAGTAAGTTCTTATCAAATAATAATAAATTCCATTTTAAAAACCACAATACTAACTTCCTACAGCGTCCCATACTAAAACTTGATGCAATATTTATTCATTGTATGTACAAAACTATAGTACAGGGTCGATTTGACCCTGAAGTACAGGGTAATAAAAAAACAGTTGGTAGACTAAGGGTTAAAAGATTTTTTACCTTACCTCGTTTGTTTTCAAAGTCCCAAAACCAGAAATATAACATGGCATAAACCAAAGCAGGGAGCACAAAAGGGGAACAATAACTAAAGCAACAAAACATTTCAAGATCTCTTTCAGTAGGAAGGTCTTGCAAATGCTGTCCCAACCCCACACCTAGAATCTTTTGACCAGAAATTAATATTGGAATCTTGTCTCCACCATAAAGATAAGGCCTCCTCCTCCTCATGCTTTTTCCTGACTCAGCAACTATATCTATATACTGCAGATACTTTGAGAGGTTGAAAAAGATGTTTAGGGAGATAAAGTATAAAAGATGGCGTTAGATCATCATTTTTAATAATATTTATGGGTGTATGATAGGGCCACTATGGGGTTTGGGGACTGTCTCTGTTATCCCTGTCAAACCGATCCTTCTACTTTTTCAAAGTACGACGAAAGCTGGCAAAATCCTGAAACAAAAATGGATAGCAAATGGATGAATACGTATGTTATGGGCATTGGCATCTCTTTCATACCACTTGCTGTTACACGTTTTAAATGGGGAAAATGTTGTAGGTTACAGGGAGCAGATCAGAAACATAATGAAGGCTGTGAATTAAATAGACAGAAATTATGACATTAGTAAAAGTTTATTGCTACCCCTGCTAACAGGGCAAGAGACAAACTTTCAAGTGGGTATTCTTTTATTTAGCATGGGGAGAGTAACTGGCCCTACATACCCCCAGCAATGTCTGTTGAGGTGGTGGACTCTCCCTCACTGGGGATCTTCAAGCAGAGGCTTGACGAGCACCTGTCGGGAACGATCTAGGGGGAATTCCTGCTGCAGGCAGGGGGTTGGACTAGATGACCTACTAGGTCCCTTCCAACTGTATGATTCAATGATTCTATGTTGTAGTGGCTTCTGCTAGTGTTCTTTTGCATTTTAGATTGTGAGCCCTTTTGGGACAGGGACCCATTAGCTAATTTTTACATTTTCTTGTAAACCGCTGTGTGAACTTTTTAATTGAAAAGCAGTATATAAATACTGTAGATAGATTGTTCACCTTTTTCCTGGGTTTAGATTCTGGCTTGATGATGTCTATGGATGAGGGTAACTTCACGCTGTCTTTCCTTGGAGATCCTGTAGCATCCACCAGAAGGGATTGAATTCTGGGCCTGAAGGAGCTACCTATTATACTGTCATCTGTATCTATTGAAGAGACAAAGCACTTTGAGGTTGACTGCAGATTGTGCACATCCAATTTTGCTATTCTATATAGATAATCAAAAGGAGCCAATGAAAATAATTTTTGGTCTCTATTATTTTGCACAGAAACTGCTCCAACCTACAGATCAGAAGCTTTGGGAAGACCTGCAGAAGGGACTGCTGGCCTCCTGGGTACTGTCTGAGGCCAGCAGATGTTTCCAGGAAGGAGACAAACTCCTGGGTCCCCACAGTGCTGTAAATGCCACCGCATCACTGGGGCACATCTTGCCTCCTGGTCCCTGCACCCACCAACACTTTTCAGCAGTACACAAACTCCTGGAGATTTTGAGAACCTCTGCAGTAGGCTACATACTGCGGAAAAATAAATTGTAGGTGCTTAGAAGGTGTCGTACTCTTTCCCACCTCTTTTGCTCTTAAAATTGGAGACTTACTGCCCTCTCTCCATGTAACTGGAGCACAACTGGTTTTAAGTATGTGAATCTATTGCAATCATGTTCCCTGGCTGCCCCCACCTCCCACCGTAATCATCCATATGGCAATAATAGAGCACAGGATCCCGAATAACTGAGCGTTCATCAAAGCACACAAATCCCATTATACTGTATCTAGCAGTGAATACTCATATCTTAGGGCATGTGTTCTGAGACTACATCAACAGCCTCATGGCATTCACGTGTTGAGCACAACACTTGGTGATGCATTACAGTGAAAGTCCCCTTTGCACAAACACCAAAGGCCAAAATAAAAATAAAAGGCTGAGCAATTTGTTGCTCAGTATCTCTACGTGCACCTCTATCCCTGCCTGTACAGGGAATCCTTCACTTCCATATCTAAGGATACAAAGCACCACCCCCTTGATTACCGGGAGCGGGTATACTTTAATTTTTCTTTGTCTGGAAATGTTGATTAAAATCTGAGATTTACTAAAGAACACTATATTGATATTTCTTGAATCGTTGCAGATGGTTTTCTCACTGCATGGGGAAGTGGGAAGATAAGCAAATAATGTTGTTTAGCATGCAGAAAACATTAAGATTGTTTTTCTCAGACTACTTCTTATGAGGAGGTACTTGTGGTGCCTACATCACTATGTCAGTATGTATCTTGAGATTCTTCACTGTCAACACAATTTTTTTAAATTGAGACCAATGTATGACTGCCCTCCCCAAATAACCTCTTACCCAACAGGGAGGAATCAAAAAGGATATCCCCAGGCTTTATTGAGGAGCTTGATGAATCCAATAACGTATCTCCAGCACGAATAATCTTCACCAGACGATTATGAGTTTCTAGAGACAGATATGTAAGCAGTTCTGTTTAATTTGAACAGAATCAGTTTCAATAGAAGTACTTTTTGGAAATACTGTATTGATCTTGTGTAATAGAAATTCAAGTTGCAGGGATGGCTCTAATGTCTTCTAAAGTACACAGGGTATTTTCCTGCATACCATGGGAAAGAGCAGGACAGTGGCTTTGTGGTTCAGTATTACAAGATATGTTATGCATGCAGATGGTCTGTTTCACCCTAGCAATGTCTGTTATATCCTACAATCCAGAGTAACTATGGGAAGATGTAAGAGGCACTTACTCTGGATTGCTCTATGCATTTCCCATAGGTGGCACTGTAACTACATCAGTGTAAAAGGTCCTGTAGTTACTCTGGATTGTAGCCATAGTGACTTCTGCTGGTGTTCTTTTGCATTTTAGATTGTAAGCCCTTTTGGGAAAGGGACCCATTAGCCATTAATTTTATCATTTTCTTTGTAAACTGTTTTGTGAACTTTTTAGTTGAAAAGCAGGCCTCTGTCAGTCTTGAAAGACTATGATATCGTGCTCAGCACTGCATACGCTGCATGTGAAGCACGAAAGCCTGAGTTGGATTGTTATGAAAGATAGGCTGTTACCCAAGCAGCAAATCCCCCCTCTCCACGCCACTGAATTAGTCCAATGGAAAGGCAGAGCCAACACAAATGGATCCAGCTGGCATCGCAGAGCTGGGCTAAGGACAGGAGCTCACCCTGTGTTGTGGGGCCGACCCGGGAATCGAACCCAAAGAGGTATATAAACACTAGATTTCAGTATATAGATTTCTGTCCCTGGCATCAGTTCCTGAAAAAGCTCCTACAGGCAGAGCTGGGAAAGATCTTCTGCACAGGGTCCAGGATGGCAGGATATATGTTTTTACTCTTGAATTATGTTTTTCAATTATTGTAAACCACCTCTTTGGAAAGCAGAAGGTGAACTATAAATGCCTGGATAAATAAAAATAGAAGCACATAGCTTTTTGTAAGGTATGAGCAAAAAGAAAGAGGTTTGCTTCTGCTAGTCATGGGGAAATGGAAGGAGCTATTCGGGGCAATGAAGTTCCATCTAATACCTATTCTTAGGGTCCTACAAAAGGCGAGGTTATTTTTCCTGACAAAGGGGTGTTATCCTTTGTCAGGAAAAATAACCTTGCCTTTTGCAGGTCGCTAGCTATTCTTTGTCTACTTCAGTTTCACCAGCTATCATCCATTCGCTATGAAAACGAATGCTGAGACTCTAAAGGAGCTCAATTATGTACACTCCCACAGCATTGCTACACACCCATAGTTGTTCTGATCTGCTTTTTTCATTTTTCATTTCCTCTTTTTTGTGGACCTTGGGTTTATTTTCACCTAGAATGTTAACATTTCCTGCTACTTCCTGCCTCCACGTGGATTTTAAGGCAGTAATTAATGTTCCAGGTCTCCCAAATTCTCATTTCAAAATCAGTCTCAGCACTGTCCTCTACAGTGCTGGATTACTAGACTCCTGTTGAACGTGTGTTTCATTTAAGGCCACATTAGCTGGTCAGCAAACAGAATGCACAAGAAATAGCCTCATTTAATGAGACTCACACATTTGCAGGTGTATTTTCAACATTTTTCTGTGTGGCACCAGGAAAAATGTACTTGTGCCTGGCTGTGTGCTACAGTATAAAACTATGAGAAAATGGCATTAGCGAAAGGGGATTATTCTGTATTGCAGTATACCTGAACTGCTGTCAGTAGTTCCACTTTCAAATTCTATTGCATTCAGCAATGATTCTGTTGTTCGGGTTTTCTTTGAAAATGGAGGGACTGTTTTTGAAAGATGTTCAAGATCAGGAAGCTTTAAGGAGAAATAAACAAAGTAACTAAATAAAAGAAACTGACCAGCATCTCTAAAGCAATCAACACACACACACACACACACAAAATGGGTCCTCTTTACTTGTGGATTTGAATATCTATGGATGCTGTGTCCTCAGCTGGAGAGATTCAGAGGACCTCATGGAAGGCACTTACCCCTTGCCAGCATGAACTGAATTTGAAATCCATTAATACAGATCAATAGATCAGTAACAACTTATGTGTGTAAGAAATTATGAATCATTCCTTCAAAGAAGTACTGTACAGTGGTGCCTCACATAAAGAGCTTAATTCATTCTGGAGGCATGCTCTTTAAGTGAAACACTCTTTAAGTGAAGCAGATTTTTCCATAGGAAATAATGGAAACTCAGACAATTGGTTCCACAACCCCCAAAGTATGGCCTGCAATGCTGGTTGCAGAGGCAGCAACGCTGGCTGGCAGCCCTTTTAAAGAGCCTCCATGCGGAGCATTAGGGCTGCATAGCACGCGTGCCCATAGCATGCTTGCTTGTTAAGTGAAGCGGAACTTGTTATGTGAAGCAAGATTTCTTGGAAATTTTTGCTCGTTATGTGAAATGCTTGTTTAGAAAGGCGCTTTTTAAGCGAGGTACCACTGTATATAAATCTGATAGATACAACTATGATGGGATCTAAGATGTGTTTCATAGTTGGTGATTCTCATGGCTCTGAATCTTGACAATACAGTGGTACTTGCATAATATACTTGCATAACTCGCATATATACTTGCATAACAAGTGCTCCACATAGCGAGTGTGTGGGATTTTGCCACACATAACAAGCATGATTTGAATAATGAGTGCCCATTGGCTGGGCACTTCTCCTCTTCTCCCTGCATTGGCTGGACTGAGGGATTGAGGCGGGACTTTCTCCTCATGCCTGCAGTACATGAAGAGGCCAGCAGAGGGAGCAGAGAAGCCTCTTTATTCAAGCAACAAAGATGGCTGCGCATGCAGCCAGCAAACATGTGGCCAGCTCAGCCTCTGCAGCCTCAATCAGGTAGGAAGGAAAACTCCTCCTGCACCCCCTCTGGAACCCCCTCAAACAAACCCCTTTCCCCCAAGGAAGCCCCCCTGCCTGGACCCCACTACAACCACCTCTCTTTTCCCCCCACCACCTTTCCTGCCTGCAGTTTTCCTTTCCTATGAGTAAGGCCCAGTGGATTCAATGGGGTTCGGTTCTGAGGAGACAGGATAGGCTCTTGCCCCTCTGCTGCTGCAAACTGCCTATCTAGTTTGCATAGATAGATCTCACACACAGAGAGGTTCCTTGTTAAAGATGCTCCAAAAGACACCAGTTTTAGTGAAAATTGGTCATCCTTGGCCATTGAGGTTTTTCTTTTCTGTTTTACTGTACAGAATATTACAGTGTTTTATTACAGTAATTATGGTCTGTATTATATTATAGTGTTTTGAATTCAGTTCCAGTGTTTTGTCATCATTTTTACCTACAGTTAATATTTTTATATGAATATTTTTTGGGTTGTGGGACCAATTGTCTGAGTTTCCATTGTTTCCCATGGAAAAATCTGCTTCACTTAAAGAGCGTTTCACTTAAAGAGCATGCCTCCAGAATGAATTAAGGTCTTTATGTGAGGCACCACTGTACATATGTCACTATGTGCACAATCCTAACCATGTCTACTCAGATGTAAGCCCCACTGTGTTCAATGGGTCTTACTCCCAGGAAAATGTCTTTAGAAAATGTCAGCATTTTCCTAACTATAAGGCAAATACTTGACAAATACATCGAGGCTTACTTTTAAATAAACTTACACATGATTGCACTGTGAAATAGCTTCCAAGGAAAGACATGTTGTGATTACATTTCTGAATCTACTGCAGGATTTGGGGATTACCAAGACAGTGTGCTTTCTCATGCCTCTGCTGTACACATGTTCTTGCATAGCAGTGGCAAATGGCTCAAGTGCTAGGAAAAGGCATCACTCCTACTTGTCCTTTACATCCTATCCTGGATTTTTAGTAATGAGAAGAATTTACACATTGAGATAGCATGTAAATAGATTTGTCTGGTCAGAGTGGGATGCTTCTGATTTCTCAACTGTACCCAACATACCCACAATCCCATTACCTTCTTTAGCAGAAATTCCAGGCCAAATTCTGAATGGAAATAGGGGGGAATCATTTTGTTTCTCATTCTGATAAGACATGCCCTTCCTTCCTCATGTTCTTGTCTAGATATGTTTTAAATGGGAGGAAAAAAAATTCACACTGTTACAATGGTTTCATATTTTCTATGGTCACAGTCTAGCAGTCATGTATGCTGAGAAAGAAGGTGAGCTTGCTTAATCTTCTCCCTCCCTTATTTCAGGTTTCCCAACTGTCTTCAATGGAAGATCTCTGTACTGCTGCCTCCACTAACGCTACCCTCTACCTTGGGAAAAACATTTTGTCCATGATACAAATCAGTGATAAGTGGAAAAGCTGAGCAAAAAAAAAAAATGCTTAGCAGAGGTTCAAAAATTATTTAAATGAGCAAATATGTTCAAGCAGGTTTTTTAAAGGTGCATTTGGGATATAGTAACAAACAACAAAATAAATTGGTTCCAAAACCATTTCTATTTCTATTTTCCACTCCTTAGTTTGCAAAAGTTGTTCGAAATTCTTCTCCAGGGCTGAAGCTGACCTTTTTAGATTTTTTTAAATGGCTAGAGTACAGCTACATCCTTAGGAGAGGATATTGCATCACTGGTTCCAATCTGTTCAAATAAAACAATGTCCACTGCTCTATTTTTGTCCATTTGCAAACAGAAAAATTTGTCCATTTGTCAGAAATTGGGTTCATTGCAAATAGAGCAATATCAGAAAAGCAAGTTTTTTGAACACTGAGTTCAACTCTAACTTTTTGTATGTCCTCCAAGTGTAGTGTTAGTTCTATGGCTCAATCCCAAACACACTTTTGAGTAGACTTGAATAATATTGCGCTGAAAGATGTTGCACTGAATAATAAACATTACAGATCAGACCTCAACAATATATTTACCCACAGCTTTAAGTAAGCAGCTTCTGAATGACACACTAAAACTAACAGCACAATTACCTGATGCGTTCTAACTTCATCTGCCAGCGTGACATCTGCTTTTCTCCTGCCTCACTGCATGATGGGAAATTAAAAAGGTCACCCAGTGTTATTATTTTAAAAGCATGGAGAGATTTTAAAATATATATTTTTTAAACAATCTTACATGATGTCCAATGATGTCTAGGCTACTGGTTTACATAACATCTGTGAACAACATATACTGACACACGCTCTCAGTAACACTTCTTTAATAGAACTGTTAACCTACGTTTCTCATGCTTAAAAGAAACAAATGTTAGAGCTTGTGATTTAGGCAAACAAGGAGCACAATGTAGATAGATGAATGCAATTCATTCAGTGATGAATGCCATGTGCAGCCATCACAGATCACGCCACCAAATCACGCCATCAAGTGATGTCACCATCTCTCACACACAATGGAAGCAGTCCACACTTTCACATACAGCTCAGTGAATTAGGTTTCCTAAATGCTGCAACAGATGTCTGAATTAGGCATGGACAAGCATCTGGCACATCCCTAATTCTAAAGAAATAGTCAAACTGTAATGGTATAAACCACAGGCATATATGTTCTGAAGCCCTCTAACTTACAGAAGACTTAAACTTATTGTTTAACATCAAACAATATTATAACTGATTCTTGTGTTCCTCCCCACTGTCACATACTTTCCAGAAAAGGAGTCAACTAAGTTCCAGTAATATTATGAAAAGGACATTTCATCTTTTTCTAGATGGAGCACTATGCTATGGAGTGATAAAGACTAAGAGGAGAACAAACTGGGCACAAACCTAACCAATTTAGGCTGGCACAACTTTGACCTGCTCCCCATTCCCATTATGTTGTGGGGAGACCGGTGCATGTCTGTGCACTGACCTGACCTCACCAGGAGTGGCACAGAAGTGCCTTATGAAACTTTTGCAGCACCCCCAGGCCAGCATTGTGCTGGGATTTGTGCCAGCCTAACCAGGGGTTAGGAGTGCGCTGCAAGTTTTCTTCCTAAAGACTGAGGTGTTGGAAACAAGAGTTGTCTTCAGAAACATGTAGAACGTGCAAACTCCCCTAAAGTTTAAAATATTATGAACCCTCTCTTTCAAATATGATCAGTCTATCAAAACAACAATGCTATCTGTGATTTTACAGCAACATCTCATCCCATGAACCCTCTTACCGGAGTTTCTGCCAATATTCTTCAGATTCCTTTGTGAATATGTCTGGTGATGAAGTTTGGAATTCTGAAGTCACTGCCTGCTCATAAACTTCAGCAATCTGAGCTGAATAACAATGAAATATGGTTACTACTTCCTAGTAAAAGTTCTACAGAAAAGAAGCTAGGTGTTGCCAACTTGCATTTTCTGACTACTAAAGAGGAACGCTGGCACTTACCATATTTATATGGTATATATATTTATTTTTCTCAGTGCATGGAGGACATTTTTAAGTGATTTGATTCCTGATACTCACTCTAAGAGGCAAAGTTTATGTAGATATATGATAGCTCTGGTCTTACTCAGTATTGGAAAGTCCTACTGCTTATAATATAACCCAAAATATTTAACTTCAACTTTTTAAATGTGAAAAAATGCTTAGATATACAGGGTGACGACATGTCCTGTTTTTCTCCAGAACATTTCCTGGATTTTAGTTTAGTGTCCTGGAAAAAAACTTCAATGTCCCTCCATTTATTTGTAAGTAAGCAGCATGTAGCCTTCTGGTAATTAATAAATTATATGTAAAAGTTTTAAATTTAATAATAATTTATAGAGTGCAATCCTAACCAATTTAGGCCAGCCTAAGTCAACAGACATATCTTCCTGAGGTGGTGTGGAGAGATCAGTGTATACCTGTGCACTAGCATAACCCTCCCAAGAGTGGGGCAGAAGTGCCTTGTGGCCCTTCTGTGACACCCCCCAGGTCAGCACAGAATTTGTGCCAGGGAATATGCAAGACTAAGTGGAGGTTATTACTGTAGCCTTAGAGCACAATCCTAACCATGTCTACTTAAAAGTAAGCCCCATTGTGTTCAATGGGTCTTACTCCCAGGAAACTGTCTTTAGGATTGCAGCCTTAGTGTTTAAATTAAGCATATGAAAGCAATACATAAGGGTATCTTTAGTTTTTATTTTATCATACCCTACATTTTTCTTGGATGTCCTACATTTTGGAGGGCCTTGTTCTCTTTTTTGGTTATGATATATGATCACTCTGCAGAGATAGCATACGAATGTTCCTACTGACAGTATTAACACTCCTGCTATGAGGGTTCCTAGAGCTCCCCTCCCCATTCATTTTAATCCCGCCACCACTCCCAGTACAATTTCACTTTGCTACTTGAAAAGCAAGCTAACCATTCATCCAGCAACAAGCTAATCACTTATCACCTACACACTGTAGGCTAAAATAAAGGAAATGTATATTAGAATAGCTGAGGCAGGTGGAAGAAAATATAAGGTAAAAGGATCACTGGTGATTTTAAAAATCCAGGGTAAGACTTATAAAACATACCTCTAGTATGGAGATCCTCTGAAGATTCTTCAAGGGTGGGGAATGACTGCAATGAACATAAATGGTTTGATTTATGTGAATCTAATGCAAGCCTTTTTAAATTTCAGGCTTCAAAAAGGTTTCACTAATATCTACTGTTGTGGGTAATACTGTATCCATCAAAAGATCATCACAGAAGTCGGAAGACACACGTTGCAGGCAATTCTATTTGGATAGATATATGGAGAAGGTTTCACAGGAGTACATGATACTATTTTTATTTAAGAAAAAACTGTTCCTCTGGCCTCAGGACTTATCAGACAGATCCCTAAATTTAAACCACTTTGGCTGAGAGAAGAAACAATGAGGTCCTGACTAGCTGCACTGAAGGTCCTTTCCACTATGTATAATGGCATCAGAAAGGGAACAGGAGAGAAGTAGATTGACTCTCAGTTCAAGGTTGTAGGCTATCTCCTTCTCAGCTGCTTTCTCACAAGTACTGACTATGGCATGACAAGACATGGCCTCTAAAATGATCCTACAACCTCTTGTGAGATCCCTGTGCTCTTGCCAGGAAGTGGCTATGTCAATCATTGCAGCATCTGGGTGGCATCCCGTTGATGCTGGGAGGAGAGGCCAGTGGTGTGCTCTAATCCTCATAGCATGGGTTTCTCAGCCTCAATAGCCACAAACACTTCCTTGCAATTTCCAAGCCACAGTGGCAAGATCCAGATTACTTTCCCATGGATGATAATACCAGAAAATGCACAGTTCTCACCATAACTAGCTTGAGAAGATCTGCAGCATTTTCCTTTTCCTCTTCTGTTCTTGGATCTTTAATTGTCATATCTTGCATCTCATCCTCCTGTTTAATGATTTTGTCAATGTAATCCTACAAGGACAGTGAAGAGAAAAAGTGACAGACCTGCTTATTATTCCAGATAGCTATGGCAGCTGCGAGTAATGATACTGTACTTGGTTTGAAGATTCACTTCAATAACTTTGCCAAAGCATGGCCATTTTGGGCCTTATCAGGTAGCAGTTGTTCCCAGTCTTTAGGTAGGGACCCATCAGTGGGGCACAATCTGATTTTTGGAGTGTTACAAAACTGACAAGCAGATACCTGACAAGAAAAATGTATTGTGCCCTAAGCAAATGGAAGCATGTGCATCAGTAGGCAAATCTGCCACAGTGCAATTTGAAAGAGAAGCAGAGGGAATGCCATGTCTCTGGAATAGTCCCAATCCAATGAACACAGACCGCAACAAACTCTTGAGAGGGACATTTTCCCCTGCCACATGCTGACAAAGAAAATGTATTGAGCCTTATAGAAAGTGAAATTGAGCTATACATATGGAAGGCTACCATGCTTCAGCTTTTATTGATGGCCAGACAAAGAAGAATGTTAAGGCCACCAGAAAGGTTCACCAAAATGGTTCCATTTTGATGAACATGGAGCTCAAGAAACTTTCCAGAAGGCAGCCCCCCACCAGAGTAAAAAGGTTAAAAACAGAGGCTTAAGCCGATTATGAAGTTACACTTTTTCAGCATCATAAAGCTAGGTCATCATCATATAGTGTCATTTTACAGTGTCATTTTAAATATGTGTGTCCTAGAGTTAAAAAGTTTGGAAACCACTGAGGTATAGCCAAACGTATGTTTCCAGGCTGAGAACCCTTAGGTGGAACAATGTTGCAGAGGGAACCATAATTAAATGTGCCTTTTGCTCTGTTCTTTCACATCTCTGTGCTGATTGAAACAGAATTCTCACATCTGATGAGATGCAGAAGTTCTAGAGGATGGGGTCAAGGGAGGGTGATAAAATTTCTTCATTTCAAATGAATGATAAACAGGATGCATGAAATAGTAGCACTTCTCTTATGCTTCCACACCTACCTTGAGACAAGATAGATAGATAGAGAGAGAGATAGAGAGATGTAGAATCCATATGTACATTGTCCTTGGAGGAACATGTTATTCAGATTGAAGGAATTCCACCAGTCTGTTTTCTCTTTCCTGTAATCAGCCTGCACATAAGCTTCCCAGAGGCAGCAGGTTGACCACTGAAGGAAGCACACCACTGAACTCAATGGATCTTTGGGTCTGATATAGTAAGATTCTCCTACCTTGACAGAAAGCTGCAACTTGTGTCTTAGCTCATCTGTGACTGGTTCATACTGGATCAACCGACGAACCAGAAGCACATTTGGACATTTCTGGATAGGTGCTGGTGCACCTGCTAACTCTTTGAATTCTATGTTTAGACCTTTCCAAGCATTCATTCCAAATGGAGGACCAGGTTTCTTCCTCTGATTGCAAACAACAATAAGAAAAATTACTCATTATTACTTCATTTATATCAAAGGTGTCCAACCTGTTAGCTTCCCTGGGCTGCATTGGAAGAAGACAAGTTGGTTTGGGCCGAACATAAACACTAACCATAGCTGATCAGCCAAAAAACCATAGAAAACACAGTTAACATATTAAAATTACTTGTAGTTGAAGTTAGTGAGATGTTTGACATCATTTCTGAGCCACCAATGCGCCCAGATCCCGAGGCTGCTCCAGAGCCCACTCCAACAAGGTTAAATGGGGGCTTTACTCCCAGGAAAGTGTGGCTAGGAGGGCAGCCTGAGGGCAGGTCCCCTCCAGTGGCAGGGAGATCCCCAGATCACCAGGATGCTCCAGAGCCCTGCGGGGGGAAGAGTTCCTGGCCTGCCTCAAAGCGCTCTGGGAAGACCAGAGCTGTATATGCGCCATTTAAAGATGGCAGCACCCATGGGGCTGTTCAACACATGGCCCACTGTTTACTGGGCTGCATTCACGGCCGAACTGGGCCACAAGTGGCCCGCGGGCCACGTGTTGGGCAAGACAGATTTATATCATTTTAGATCATTTACATGCCGGTAGGGAAATTCAAGGCATGTTGTAGGATTAGAAAAAACAAAACAAACAAAACAATAATACCAAATATTAAGGTAATAAAATATAAAACTTCAGAATAAAAGCAACACAAACAGAATCAGAGAAAAATCAATAGCCTTGAAAAGAAAGATTCTTCAAAAGGTTTATCAGTCTCAGAAACCTTTACTGGCATCAAAGGTAAAAGGCATATGCCAATATAGGTTTCTGAGACGAAAGATATATCTAAGGTGTGGGTCAGCCCCACAGAACAGGGTGAGCTCCTGTCCTCAGCCCAGCTCTGCGACACCAGCTGGATCCAATCGTGTTGGCTCTGCCTTTCCACTGGACTAATTCAGTGGTGTGGAGAGGGGGGATTTGCTGCTTGGGTAACAGCCTATCCTCCATAACAATCCAACCCAGGCTTTCGTGCTTCGCATGCAGCGTATGCAGGGCCGAGCACGATACCATAGTCTTTCAAGACTGACGGAGGCCTAGTAAAATAAATGAGTCTTACCCTACAATCCAGAGTAACTACAGGAAGACGTAAGAGGCACTTACTCTGGATTACTCTATGCATTTCCCATAGGTGGCACCATTACTACATCGGTGTAAAAGGTCCCGTAGTTACTCTGGATTGTAGCCTAAATTCCTTCATCGCTGAAACACCAGCAAAGAAAGAGAACTTATAATTCTCAGTTTAAGAGCCTTGGTGTCACAACAGAGAAGGCCCTGTAGTGAGTTATTGCAAAATACATTTTTAGGGGAGAAGGAACCTGCAACAGAATCTCACCAGATACCGTTGAAGGGTAGACAGATTTGTGTGGAATGAGACATTCTTTCAGCCAATTAAGTCCTAACCTATAGAGTTACATCTAAGTAATATGTTAAAGATTAGAATCTGATTTTGTAGAATCTGATCTTAGCAATCACAAACAATGTTTATTGTTTATGACAAAACAAGGACTACAGCTTGGAAATCAGCATGATTACTTTTGAGCCCAGGATTCTGAAGCTATTTAACACGATTGTGTTGAATATTCACTTGTTTTTAAACTGCATGCTAACATGTAAAGAGGTTGGACTTGATCTTATATGTCCCTTCCAATTCTATGATTCTGTAATGAAATACTGATGAAGACAATAATGGAAGTTATGTACCTCAACAGGAGGAAATTTTTCCCAGTCTCTTGACTGGAGATTATAAGGAACAATACAGGAAGAGTCTCTCTTCATTATCCATCGAGATGCTTCAGACAAAGGACACAGGACAGTAATACTTAGGATACCTATTTTTAGAGAAGAGGAGAGAAGACATCATGCTGAACTTAACTAATTTTTATCATTCAACAATTTGTTTTCTGATAGTGGTCTAGAAAAAGTCAGGAAGAAATGGATATTTGTCCCAAACAGGGGCAAGTCCCCAAACCCCTGTGATTAACACAATCAAAGCATGTGCAAGAACATATACACTTCTGTAAGACATCTTCCAGGTTGGTTCCAAGTAGCACAAATATGTTTAAGTGATAGGTGGGAGGGGGGCAGAGGAAGGAGAGCTCGGTGGAGTATAGAAGGACTTCAAAATGCCCTTTCTTCAGAGATTTCTGGAGGGCATACCAAAGCATTAAAATACATCAAAGAAATACCATCTCAAAAGATACCATCAAGAATATTTCACAATAACTTTCATGGTGGTATCTGCTGCAGAAGAGACAATATTTATTTTATAACCTTTGGTAAACGTATGTGCAGAAATTCATGTCTTGGTTCTGAAAATAGGAAAGCTACCCTTTGAGCCTGTTTATGTTTCCACCCCACTTGATGAATTGTCTATGGCACATGGAGGCTTTGATAACACAATCCATAACCACTGAAGTGGCTGTACTAGAAACATTTCTCAAGAAGCTATTTGGAAAGGAACAAAAAACCAGTTTCCTTACTGATGCAAGTTTTTTCAAGTTGAATTTAGAGCTCTCAAATACAGTGGAACCTTGGTTAACTTGGTGAGCGAGCATTTTGGATAACAAGCAAATTTTTCTTGTAAATTTTATTTTGCTTAAAGAGCAAATTTTGCTTAATGAGCAAAAACTACAAGCACTACAAGCACCCTACAGTGATGGGCCCGGCCCGGCCCAACAACCGGATCACCAGAAGTGGGTGGGCCAGGCTGGGTCAGGGGTGGGCCCGGCCCGGCCCAACAACCGGATCACCAGAAGTGGGTGGGCCAGGCTGGGTCAGGGGGCGGGGCCAGGCTCAGGGGGCGGGGGCGGGGAGGGCCATGGGCGGGGCTGGGGCTGGGGAGGGTCAGGGGCGGGGAGGACATGCCACCCACCCCAGCACGCTGCGGGTGTGGGTGGGCGGGGCGAGCCCCAACCCTGGCGCACTGCGCGTGTGCTAAGCTTGGCGCATGCACAATGCAGGGCTTCCCCGGGCACGCCGAACCGGTGCGCCTGGTTTTCTGCCCCCCCAGCTACCGGATCGGTAGCGGGGGTCAGAAATAAGAAGCAGTTCGGGCGATCCGGCCCAAACCGGCTTCAGCCCACCACTGAGTGCCTAGCTTGAATTCCCTCCCTTTCCTGGAAGGTCATTCTCCAAGACCTCCTTCCACCTTTGCATCCACCCTCTGCCTTGCTCAGCCAGCCCCCGCTGTGACCACACCTTCTATCTATCTACAGTATTTATATAACGCATTTCAACTCAAAAGTTCACAAAGCGGTTTACAAAGAAAATGGAAAAATAATAATAGTTAATTAAAAGCTAATGGGTCCCTGTCCCAAAAGGGCTCACAAACTAAAATGCAAAAAAGAACACCAGCAGAAGCCACTAGAACAGATATTGCTGGGGTGTGTAGGGCCAGTTACTCTCCCCCTGCTAAATAAAAGAGGAGCACCCACTTAAAAGAGTGCCTCTTGCTTCTGAAAGCTCTAGGCCCCTAGAGGGCCCTGGCCCCTCTTTGAGAAATACTGGTATGCAGAAAGCATGGCCAAGGGGATTTCAGCCTTACAGGCTGAAAAGATCTTCTGCTGATGCCCCTGCTGAGTGTGGCTGGTTGTTTTGTGTTACATTACTATATATTATAGTGTTTTATGTCATATTGCCGTGTTTTGTAATCATTTATATATACAATTTATATTTTTATATAAATATTTTTGACTGTGGAACCAATCATCTGAGTTTCCATTATTTCCTATGGGAAAATCCTTTTTGGATAACAAACATTTTGGATAACAAGCATGCTTCCTGAACGAATTATGCTCATTAACTAAGGCCCTGCTGTATCTCACTTGTGCCACTTCCCAATGCTGCATTATCTCCTACCTGCCCTCTAGGAAGGGAGGGAGAAAGATGAACACTGAATGGCTGCTCCTGCTCACCCCCAATGAGACTTTCTGGTCTATATCTCTTGGACAAACTTCTATGCCTCATTTAATAGCTATGCTGGAAAATGCACATGCTCAAGCAACTCACCTGTTGGCTGTTGCTGTCACTTATGGAAGGCGCTGTGTGGAGCTTAGCCAAGACTACACTCAAGTACCTGAGAAATACCTGGTCTTGCTACAGATGCAGAGAATTCCCTTTAAGCTCCTGTTCCCTCTCAAGGATATGATGTAGAGCAGAGAATCTCTTCCCGAAACAAAGAAGGAGTTTTGGAAGTTTGAATCCTATCTAATGTTAGGGAAAGGGGGGTGTGAGTTCAGTACAGTGGTGCCTCACGTAACAAACGCCTCACGTAAAGTATGTTTCATGTAACAAACAAAAATTTCTGTAGGATTCTGCTTCACGTAACAAACTGTGCTTCATGTAACAAACAAACTCACTGACAGGCCAGATGCACTGGCCGGCAGCCCTTTTAAAAAGCATCAGGGCTGCCTAGTGCACCTCCCCATAGCGAAAGCAACACTTCCGCACTGTTCCTCCTGTGGCCGGGTATCTGCTGGGCAGAGGGAGAGAACAGTAGTGGAGAAGAGGGAAGCAGCTCAGGGCTAGCCAGAAGGGAGCAGGGGAGAGAGAGGATCAGGATGGAGAGAAGGAGAACGTGGGGAGACACTTTGAAAGGGTCTTGGACTGTAGAAGAAAGTGTCTTTGATTGCAGCCTCCTAACCATGTCTCCCCAGAAGTAAGCCCCATTGTGTTACTCACAGGAAAGTGTCTTTGATTGCAGCCTCCTCACCATGTCTAACCAGAAGCCACATTGTGTTAAATGGGGCTTACTCCCAGGACAGTGTCTTTAGGATTGCAGCCTAAGTAGACTTCATAGGATCATGCACACTGAATGCATGTTTTGAATTCAATTCCAGTGTTTTGTCATCATTTTTACATCCAGTTAATATTTTTATTTGAATATTTTATTTGAATATTTGAACTAATCGTCTGAGTTTCCATTATTTCCTATGGGAAAATCCGCTTCACGTAAAGAACATTTCACGCAATAAACATGCCTCTGGAACAAATTAAATTTGTTACGTGAGGTGCCACTGTATTTTGGAAAGCCGTTGGCACTCTCTAGCTAAAGAAAGTGAATGCATATTTAAAATATGCAAAACATAGCCGCGAAGAAACACCCTCAGAAACAGGATTAGCCTAAGACTAAATAAAATGATGCATTCTTACCTGGACATTCCTGTATGGGTTCTTGAAGAACTGCTGTAACTGAATCACCATATGCTGCAATCAAGTATTCTTCTGTATCCCTAGTACGAAGAAGTTCAGTTCCTGAGCCATCAGCATAGACAATGAAGAACCTAAATAACCAACCCCAACAATATGATCAGTTCAAGTGTTCAAGAATTTCAAAAGTATCACCGTAGGGTTAACTTTCAGATTCAGGCACTCTCTGGTTTACATAAGTAGGGACTGGTCTGTGCAAGTGGAACCACCTATACTTGCTGTGGCCTTGTCCCTTCCTACATATATGGGCTATTGAAATGAAAGAGGAAACATAGGGTCCATTGGAAACAGTCCCACTATACAGAGCAATGCAAGTCATGAGATTGACAGAATTCTTCAGACTGGTGATGAGAGCAGGCAGCTCCTCTTTCACAGTTGCAGGCCTCCGTCAGTCTTGAAAGACTATGGTATCATGCTCGGCACTGCATACGCTGCATGTGAAGCATGAAAGCCTGGGTTAGATTGTTATGGAGGGTAGGCTGTTACCCAAGCAGCAAATCCCCCCTGTCCACGCCACTGAATTAGTCCAATGGAAAGGCAGAGCTGATACGATTGGATCCAGCTAGCATCGCAGAGCTAAGGACAGGAGCTCACCCTGTCTTGTGGGGCTGACCTGGGTCTCGAACCCTGGCCTGCTGGTTAACAGGCACAGTGACTTAACCACTTGCGCCACCCATAGCCCTTAATACTCTAAATATTAGATACTTACCTTACCTTACTAAGATACTAAGTATACTAAGATACTCTAAGTAAACTTATATATATATTTAGTTCAGTTTCCCTGGTAGGCACCTATACTTGTACTGATTATGGCTGCAATCCTAAAGACACTTTCCTGGGAGTAAGACCCATTGAACACAATGGAGCTTATGTTTGAGTAGACATGGTTAGGATTGTGCTCTAAGTCTAATTTCAGAGCTGCCAACATTCACTGATCACGTACCTAGGTGCATGTTCTCCGTAGACTGTTATAGACTGTGTTTCTACAGGTTCTAATTCCTTTTCATCGGAATCCATATTGGCAATGAATTCATATGTGCTGCCATCAGCCATTACCTGCAACAAAAACCAGAGCTGCCTACTTGTAACTGTCTTCTGACACTCGTATATTTTGGCAGTATTTTTGCCAAGACCACCTCAATATGGAAAATAAAAACTTAACCTAGTTAATTTCTTTTATACATGTATGCTGTAACACTGGTTAGGGCCTACTTCCAGAGACCGGAAGGCAGGGATCAATGTTTTTCTTGTAAGAGGGGCTTTTTCCTAGAATCCCACACTGGCAATAAAACCTTAAATAGCTAATCATCAAAAACAAAAAACAAGCATTAAAAGGAATGATAATCCTATATAACAGGAATCCTATATAACAGGAAAAGAAAGCCAGGATCTCTCTTATGAACAGCAGAAAAGGGAGGATACAAGTAAGTTCAGTAAGCGAATAGACCAAAAGCAAAAATGGAATGTGCAAGACGGTTCTGGAGGGTAAGCAGGATGACATCTAGCTTCATAGATAATAAAAATTTTACCTTGTAAGAATTTTGTTTTCTTTCCTCATAAAAAAATACATGCTGACAATCTCAGACTCTGACATCACTCTGCATGTATACAGAACTCCACTAGTTATGGCAACACAGAGACCATAAAATAGGTAATTACTGTATATTGATGTTTCATAATACAAATATATAAATTTATATGCATTTGTTTCTGATCCATTAAAATGAATGTTTATCAATTGAGAATTTTTATTCAGCTGCATTAATTTTATTCAAATAATAATAGTTTATTATTTATTCAGAAGTAGTGTAAACAAGACCATACAATCTTCTCAATAATGAGTACAAGTTGAGAATAAGTTGAGTCTCAGTATTATACCTTGAAAATGTTTCCTGCAGGATCCGTAACCTCACAGACAACACTGGAGTTGTGTTTCATGAAATATTTCCCTACACCTGGATTGTTAACATTAGATAGAAATTCACTTTCATTTTTTTCAAATCCTTCCAAGGCGTAAACTGCAGAACAATTTTCATCAATGGAGAGGCAGCCTTTGTTTATGGGCAAAACCTACCACAATAAGAAGTAAATGCAAACCTAAGTAAATATAGCCTTCAGCATGAATGATATGGAAACAAATTTAGTATGAAAGATGACTGAAATCTGTCTTTTGATTCTCAACTGTCGTAATTACTTTTTGCGCACCTTTTATTGCTTGCTATTTATAGTATTAGGGTACAATCCTGACTTAGGCCAGAGAGAATGGCCCAGCTAAGCTGGCCTATGGTAGGCCATATCCTGAGCTGACAGTTAGGCCAAATCCTAGGATGCCACTAGGCTGGCCTAACTGCTGCTGTAGCACAAGGGCAGCATGCTCACTGGGCTGTGGGAGCTGTGCCATATCCTGAGATAGGTTGTTGTAGTTGTTCTGTAACCTGTGGTTTAGAGGCAAGAGTGCTGTGTAGGCTGGTCTACACTTAGAACTTTTTCTTTTATTCCATTTTTATTGTGGCTTACCATGGACTTCTATGGGTCTACTCAGATTTATGCCTTTTCCTGAGGTGGTCTAAATCAAAGGAGCTGTGAGGGAGCATTTCTGTCCTGGAAACAGGCTCTGGATACCTAATTGCACTGTTCTAAGCCATGCTCAACATATCCTCAACACAGCGCTACTGAAATGCCTAGGCTGGCACTGCTAGGCTGGTGCAGGTCCATCTGTCTTGGGCCAGCCTGAGTGGACTTTCAGCAGCCCAAGCCTTCTCTGATGCATTAAGCTGGCCCTAGTGTCATATAGGCTAGCCTAAGTACACTTCAGGATTGTAGCCTATCTCTACAATGCAGAGTAACTACAGGAGCACATAAGAGCAATTTCCGTCAATGCAGTTACAGCACCACCTCGTGAAAACCCATGGGAAATTCATATTTGCAATCCAGAGTAAATTGTTCTTACACCGGAGCAAGATCTCTCCATAGTTACTCTGGATTGCGTCCTTAATCTTCTTTTCATGAAATGAAGTGTCTTGGGCATCAACTCAACAGTTCCCCTGGGAAACATGGATTTGGATTATTGTATCCTACACTGAACACATATCTATAGGCAGGAACACAGGATGACACAGAGTACTCAAAAGTTTATTGGTGCCATTTAAAGGGACCTGAATTTCCCCAATATAATTGACATTTTTGGTCTAAGAATAACATTAACAAATAAGAGGTGTTCTTGTGGATGGATAAGTCAATGGAAGAATTTCAAAGTAATTTTAGGATCTCCAAACACTGTTAGTGTAATCAGCAGAAAAGTTATTGCAGTATTTCCATTACAGTAACTCGAGAAAAACAGACATTGGGAACAATCCAGTCAAATGTGAATGCTTTTAAATCCCTAGCAATTTTGGACAAATAATGTACTGAACAAAGGACAGGGAAGGTGAAGGTTTGTTTTAATTATTATATCATAATTAGCACAAGGTCTATTGATTTCATTTGAAGTAAATAAGAGGAAAGGGGATGGTAAACAAAAGGAGATGCAAAGAATAAACAAACTGAAGCATAAGTAGTACTCCTGCTAACTGGGCAAGAGGCACTCTTTCAAGTGGGTGTTCTCCTTTATTTAGCAGGGGTAACTGGCACTACACACCCCAGCAATGTCTGTTCAAGTGGCTTCTGATGGTGTTCTTTTACATTTTAGATTGTAAGCCCTTTTGGGACAGGGATCCATTAGCTATTAATTAGGTATTAATTTTTTCATTTTCTTTGTAAACAGCTTTGTGAACTTTTTAGTTGAAAAGCAGTATATAAATACTGTAGATAGATAGACATTTGGAACACTTATACAAGAATACAAAGCTCACTTGATACGTTCCTTGTGGTGTTGAAATAATTGAGGTTCCATCAGCAAAGATGGCACAGCAGGTGCTGTCCTCACTGTTTGTTATGACAGTCGCAAAGTCTGGATTCTCAACACGCATGCACTCCACCTTCCTTACAATGGTTTGAGGGCTTGGTTCTAGGAACAAAAATCAGACCAACATTCCTCAGAAGAGCATTTATACTGAACTTCAGAGAAGCGGATTCTGAACCCCAGTTTCCCATAACAATGTCCCCACTATTACATCAAGTCTGACAAGGTCCTTCAAGCTTGACATTTGCTCCACCACAACGATTCTATGGTGGAGTCAGAACTGCTTTCAATCTCTTCTTTGTTGTACTCCACCTTTTCTTTAACCACCCCACCACCAACATGCCCCTCTCTGTCCCTCCTAAAGAGTTTACAGCCTAAGATTGTGGTATCCCATTGATTCTCAGCATTCCACCAAGTTTCCAGTATACCCACATACTAATTAGTGTTCTCCCTGACCACCAAACATTCTTTGTTCAGAGATGTTGGCCATTAACATAAAAGAAACTGTATATGGATTCCACCAAGACAAACTATCTGCTCCTTTATCCCTGCTGTCTCTCATTCTACTGGGTGGGTTATCACATCCTATCACTAAATTCCTACTCCTACTCTGTCACTGTCTTGTTTTCTCTAACCTCCCTATCCTCATCCTAGGGATGAAGAGTCGTAAACCAAATGCTCTTGGCTTCCCTCTAAGAATTTGCTTTCCAGCACCAATCCAAATCAATCCTGCAGAGATGGTGAAACTACAGTTTCTGCTTGCCCCAAAGATGTTGGATGATTGATGACCACAACAGCTGTCGTGAATAAAGAAGAAAAATATTATCACTGTGAATAGTGGCATCTGTAAATCAGGATGCAATCCTAACCTCCAATTAGGCCAATATAAACCAAGGCATAGTCCTGTGTGAACCGGGGTGTGTGTGTGTGTCACAAAAGTGCTATAAAGCACTTCTGCCCTACTCTTGGGGAGGCATACACCGACCTCCCCACACCACCACAGGAAGATATGCCAGGTGAATTACGCTGGCCTAAATTGGTTAGGATTGTGCAATCAGTTCCTGGTACTTGAGAGTTGGTATGCACTAGAATTTTTTTAAAAATAGAAATATTTCTCCTGTTGACTTTAGTGACAAGTCTCTATCTTGTCAGCTTGTAAGCTGTGCTGGTTGAATTATAGATAATAAGTACTAACAGCTGAGTTCAATTTATTGTTGGGTGTGGCTTATATAAGCAATGGTTAATTTGGTTTGGTTAATGTTTTATATAAATATTTGTTCTGTGCTGTTCATCTCATGGTGGGGTTTTGACCTGGCTGTGTTCTTGCTGATGGGTCTCCTGTGCATGTGTAGATGCTGATAACCATGGATTGGATATTTACTGGAAAAAGGCTTTAGCCTTATTCATCTTCCTCTTATGAAGAACTGTTGCTGCTACTGTATGAAGATTATTGCTGTGCTACTCTGTGCTACTAGTATTGTTTATTGGATTCTTTGTTGCTTTGGACCATGGAATGTTTATCTGACAACTCTTAATGGATTATGTTTTGCACTGGAATGAAAATATATATTTTTCTACATGAATGTCTGCTGTTTGTTGCATTAACAACCAATACTGGGATGACTAGCTTATAAGTATATTGACATATCTCCTGGTTTAGGTATTGTTATAACTAAAAATAGTAACGGAATTTCACCTTGCTGCTTGTCACAAAAATTGTTACAAGTAGGAATTATACTATTTTTTACCCTTTTCATCATTATCATTATCATTATCATCAGGCTCAACAGTTTCAACACAATCTTGGAAGAAAGTCGTTATTCTGGTGCCATCAGCATGATCTACTATTCTGGAACCATCTGTCTTCTCCACCACAACCACTCTATCTTCTCTTATTGTCATCACCTCGAATAATAAAAAAAAGTTAGTGACATTAATGGGTGGATTAAGATTGAAAACACAATGTGGATATTAAAAATATATAAGTGTGCATTGAGTTTTCAATTTTTTTACAAAAGCAACTTACATCTTTGCATTTTTACCTCCAAAGAAAAGCATATGAAAGTAGCACATGGTTACTGTGACACTTAGAAAGATATCACAATATATGACAGAATATAATTTGATATTACCGTTCCATTAACTGGATCTGTGGCCTGGTAGGCCAACAATGGCTTCAGATCCAGTCTCTGGGATCCCTTGGAGCCAATTTGAATGCCTAATGGGGTGGTGGTTATCCAAGTGCCTGCCAAAGCATCTGGAGATTGTTCTATATCAGACATGTGCTCCGGAGGAACTGCTTCAACAATTTCTGTCTTTGCTGGAATACCACTTTTGGTTTTTTCTGGAGAATCAGAAAAATGAGGGTTATCTTTGCAATGGCCGCACTCTAAAAACTACTGTCATGGTTATTACAACTGAAGGACTGAAACTGCTTTTTCTACAACCCACTTCCAAAAGGAATGTGCAAAAGCCCATGTGAAAACTAACATTTCTCATGCAGTAGTGCATGCTTGGATGCAAAGTCAGCTTGGTTTTCCTTAGCCATGAGCTTTTCCTATAGAATAAACCAAGTATCTTTTTCACTTTATGATCCATTAATTTTGAGCCTTCCTCATGTGATTGGAAAACGTGGTTGTCAGGAATCCATTAGACTTACTCTGCCTCTTGCTTTTGGCTTTATAGGTTAGCTGTACCCTCCCCTTTGTCTGTGGTAAGTAGGAGAGAAACAGAGAGAGAGATGTGACAACAGCTGTTGCTTGTTCTTTTGCTGTGTAAATCTGGCTGGAATCCTCTGGGGAAGGACTTTCTCATGGCAGGCTGCTTGCTGCATAGGGGAAGGAATCACACTATGCTATTTCCTTAAGGGACAGTACAAAAATGCAATCCCATCTACTAACAGGCAAAAAATTCAATCCCATGATAAAACTGGCAAAATAGAAGTGAGAAATAAAGGACTAAGTGATGGGACTCTCCTGACTGTAATGGACTCCGCTGAAAATAAAAGTTCAAAAAAGATTTATGCAACTCTAGGGCATTCATTCCAAGCAGAAAAAAATAATTCTGGAAATTATGAAAAGAGCTGTCTCAATTTCTTCTGAACAAGGAAAGTACTCACTACTTTTCTTGGGGCTTGTCTCAGGAGGAGGTGTGACCTCTGTGTGTGGTGTACTAGGCGGAGGAGGTGGAGGTGCAATTACAGGGCCAGAATCAGGACTCCTGATAACTGTGCCATCAGCAAACAGAATCTAGGGAAGAGCAAACAATTTGTTCATATTAAAATTCTTATGTTCAGTTACAGGAGTGCTCAATACTGCAAACTAAGAGAGAATAATGGACTTTCCTAATAAGTTCCTTCTCTGTGGTGGAATGGCGGGTATCCATAACAAGTTGCTTTTCCCACTTGCTCTACCAGACGGAATAAACCAAATTAGATGTTTTTCATAGCCGTAAGGAGCAGGTAGAACTGTGCTAGGTTTGAAAAGCACCTAGCTAAAAGGACTACAAACTTCGGCCTTCCCATAGACCTGTTGTATAACCAGTGGTGAGATTCAAATACATTAACAACAGGTTCTATGTCCTAATAATTTAAATTAACAACAGGTTCTATGTCCCATTAGTAACCAGTTTTCAGAACCAGACGCTCATTTACAAAGGGTTCCATAAAACCTGTAAGAACCCCCTGAAGCCCACCACTGTAATAACCCCTTGAACAATTACTATATGGAAGAACAATATACAAAAAAGAAGGCATTAAGATAATTCCTAATGGAAAGATGAGTGGAAAGGATAAAAAATGTGGGAGTCAAAGACTGCTCAAGGTCCCATCCATCCACCAAATGACAAGAAAACTAGTTGGACTAGTTGGATACCCCCATTCTACCACAGAACAGTAACTTACCAGGGAAATCTAATCATTCTTCTGAAGTGGAGGGGAATATCCAGGAACAGGATCTAACACTGTGGTACTACCTGGCACAGAAGGGGCATTCATCTTTAGAAACTAAGGACTCCACCACCTGATGAAGCACCCTTCTTCCAAAGTAAGCATCTGGGGAAGCAAAGATATTCAGCTTACAGTGATGTAAAAAGAGCAAGACTGAAAAACCTGACAACAGGTATCTGTCAAGGTTGAAAGAGCAGACAAAAAGATGTTGCTGCACAATGGAAAGAATGAACTGTGACCTGCCCCACCCCAAGAACCCTGGATCCTGACTATTCATAAGCCATGTCCATGCAAGTCATTATTCATACATAAATTATCAACTGTATGGATGATACCTTTTAAGTACTTCCCTTCTCCAAGTTATGAAAATAAATAAAAAATATTAAACAAAAAATAAGAGTAGAGTTGCACACCACTCTTCCCCCATAAACTCTAATCTCTTTTAAAAGATATGGCTTGACACAGGACTCCTTGATTCTTTGCCAGCTAAATAGTCAGCACAGAGTTGAGCATTCCCATTATGGGGCTGATTCTTTTATTCAGGGGAAGGGAACAAAAGTCCCCTTCTCAAGTGGAGGTGGCAGCAGCTGTCCAGAGTGCATTGGATGCCATACTAGCTATTTTGATGCCATGGCGGGCCCGAACTCCAGGTAGCTCAGGATTGGGTGCCCAAGTAGAGCACTGAATCATAAGCTTCCTCTCATCACTCCCTCCAATGATTTTCTCTGCCCATAGTTACAATTAAGCTCTGAGTGAGCAGTATAATTAACAGAACTTAAGGCTAACCAAGGTTTCTGCTGAATCAGGATTCTGAGCTGTAAGTACTCCACATCTTGGGAAAAAATTAATTAAATTTAAGTTAATGGCAAATGAACTCCGTTAACATACCTGGGTTGAGCCATCCAGCATGTACTTGACAACAGTCCCATGTCTGGTAATAATTCTAGACACTTCTTGTTCTATTGGTTTCTTCACTGTTTTCTGTTGTTGTGAAAGCTTCACTCTTTGTGGATAGCTCTGCCTAATTGAAATTTCATAAAGAGTTTCTTTGGCCGGAGTTGCCTTTCCTTTCTCTGTTTCAGCCTCAGTCTTTTCTCCATTGGTGTCACTCTTTATGGCACTGTCTACTGTGGGTTCGTCAGTGGTTTTGGCATTGTTTGCCTTGTCCCCGGTTACCAAAGCCTCATCGACCTTATTTACTGCCAACTTAGCTTCCGGTGTCTTGGTTTCATCCATCTTGTCTTTATCTGACTTAGTCTCATTTGCTTTGTGTTCTTCAGCATCATCATTCTTATTGCCTTCCTTTTCTTCCCCTTTCACATATCAAAACACAACTTAGATTATGTACATAAGGAATCTTGTGGCACACACTTGTACATCAAGATGTCAAAACTGAAGACTGCAAGTGAATGTGATAATACTACCATCCACATTCTATGCTCAGAGTGAGTGTCAGGGTGGGACATCAGCAGTTCAGCTGGTTTAAACTGAATTGGAAGTGACTGAGGCTGCAATCCTAAATCCCAGTTAGGCTGCCACAAGTCTTGCCATAAATCCCATACTGGCCTGGGGAGCATTGCAAAAGTGTCATAAGGTACTTCTGCACTACTGATGGGTTAAACCAGTGCACCGACATGCGCCAGCTTCCCCGTACCACCACTGGAATGGGGAAATGGGGGAGTTGTGCTGGCCAAAATTGGTTAAGATTGCACCCTGATTGACATACAGAGGTTGTGGGTGTGGAGACAAACAAGTGAGGAATGTAAAAGTTCCTTGCATTTGTGCCTTACATCCTTTATTCCTAAGCCAAGCACTCTCCCACACTGGAACTCAGTTGAAGAGGAAAAAACCTGGGGAAAATGGCATGTGGTGGTGGGTTCTGCTCTCCTTATTTGTATACCTTTTACAATCAAACTCCTACCTCCTACTTTTGGAACAATAAAAATAGTTTTTGGTTTAAATACACAATACAGCTGCTGTCATGTCAGATTACTTTGGCCTTAAAATTTACTCAAAATGTTGCTCAATTTTCATTATCATGACATTTAAGAACACGTTTAGATATGCCATGAAGATTAACCCACCAGAGAAATCAGGAAGAGGAAGAAAAGTGAAGTTCTTCCCTCCCCCCCGACCTGCATACTTTGTCGAACAAGAACTAAGGGCCCCCGTTCTTCATGCAATTTAAGAACAACAGGTTTAGTGGGTAGATTCAGAACTCTTTTCTAACCAGAACCAAATTCTATACCAATGAAAAGCACCATTACTTGTGCCAATGGATGCACAAACTATACGGAACTAACCTGGAAATTGCTGACCAAGGAAAGTTAGTACTAATCCGTTGGGACAGGACACATTCAAAGTATTGAAACCATGGGCATCTGGAATGTGTTGTGTTTGGACTGGCTCCTCTATCTCTGTCTAGAGAATTTAGGAGAAATACAAATGCTTCAATGTTTTTTATTTCATTTGATCAAACCTTTTTTGTGGTGCTTTCCAGGCAAAATTAGGCATTTTCTATCAGCTTGCCTATATTTTACTACCTGCCTTTTCTTTCCATACTTTGTTTAATTCCCATTTTTTTTAAGTTTAAAAAACAGTTACAGTTTGACTCTTTGTTTGCCTTGCCCACATGAACAGATAATGTGGAGGATCATCACATCTTTCACCTGAAAAATTATATTGTGCGTTTGATAACAATCTCTGAGGTTCATAGCTCTTTTCCAAGATAGCCCTCCTCTGCCTGCTTTCCGTAGCTTGGGATGGTGGCAGTGGACACAATTTATCTAGTTTTTTCCTCCTGTTTGGCTGCTGGTTCAAATTAAGAGAAACAGGGAGCAAGAAGAGTTGCAGGCATGCTAACCACTATCCAGTGGTTCTCTGGAGATGGACTCTCTCCCTAAGTCTTTGCAGGGAGAAGCTAGGACAGTGATGCGATAATCAGGATTGTGCTCCTGTAAGGGAATGAGGGAAAATTTTCTGCCTTTTCAGGGGTTATATCGGGCTGTGCCAAGGTCTGGGGGATCCAGATCACTTTGCAGATCTGCAGATCACTTGGCAGAGCTCTCCACAGCTGGAAATAAGTAAATGTTTCTGGTGCAATACAAGCAGATGCCTGACTTCCTGATGATCATGCTGCTGCTTTCCCCATTCCTCCACTCCTTAAAGGGAGCAGGGGACCTTTACACAAACTGGGGGTCAGTTTGAGTAGCACTGCACTATGCATTAATTTGAATTTTATTGTTGATGTTTTTATGGATTGTTTTTTATAAGCCGCCTTAGGAGAAAGTTAGGGTATAAAGTTTATTATTATTATTATTATTAGTCTCCTTGTTTAGCCTTCTTTTTCCTGGAACATACTCTTTCTCTCACACTTTTCCCTGACACCTTTGAGAAGATGCAATTGTATAGCCACAATGATGATCTCTGGACAATATTCTGCAGTATACAGTTCCTTCGGGTTGGGGAGCCATAACCTTACTTATTAGGAAATAAGCTCACACCTTTTTCTCTTCTTGCTTTGCAGAGTCTTCTGGTGATCCTGAAACTGTGAGACGTGAGCTCAGCCTGGCAGACGGTAAGGATTTAGCTGATTTAACAGGTTTTGTCTTTGTGGTTGTAGTAACAGTAGAAGCAGCTGAACCAACAACAGTTGCTGGAACAGTTACAGGAGGTATAGTAGTAATAGTTGATAGGAAAGGATCTATTTCAACTGCAAAAAAAAAATTCAAAATTTATACTGTATGAAAGAGAAAACATACTGAAAAATTTGTAAGAATAAAGTTTCAATTTTTCCAGACAATATTAGAAATTTGAAATATGGCAACTTGGTGCTGAAAAACACGCAAGTGATGTTACTTTCCCCTGTTCTGCCTAGACAATTTGATGCTTGTCTATGTGCCTGTTCAGATATATCAGGGGTGTCCAAACTTTTAACTTCAGGGTTCTTGAACTTTTAACAAGTGTGTAGAGAAGGGAATTCTCTTAGACCACATCTTCTAGAATTCTCCTAGATCACAATCATCAGCCTGCACTTTTGCAGCACCTTATCTATTACGAGTAAGTCTTTCCTCTTTCTGTCTTACCACCTGCACTCTCCATCTTTGCACCCTCTTTTTCTCTTCCCACTCTACTGCTGCCACTGCTAATGCTATAGCTCACCAATCCTCTGCTTCCTCCTTAGACAAAGAAGAGAAGCTCTATCTAGGCAGTGGTTCTCAAACTCTGAGGTTCTCAAACTTTTTTCCCTTGCTAAGTCTTTGCAGGGAAGGCAGTGATGCTTTCACCATGATGCTTTCACCATGATTGCACCCCATGGGGAAATGGAGGGGCTATTCTGCCACTTACCAGAAGTCCTGCCAGGATCAGGGGGCTCTAGGGAGCCCTGAAGAGTGTTTACAAGGCTCCCACTTTGAAAAGAGTGAAAGTTTCAACTGACAAAAACTTAAGTTCAGCTGCCATTTTAGTTGTGGTTGAACAATCACTCTTTCCAACTCTCAGGGAGCCCTGCAAGTGTTCTGCAGGGCTCACAAGACCCCTTAGACCCTGGCAGGTCATCTGTTAAGTGGCAAAACAGCTTCCCCATTCCATTTCAGGGGCACGATCCTGGGGATTCCTACTAATGCTTTTCTCATTCACTGGGAGTCAGGAACTTTTACACAAATTTGGGGGTCGCAATCTCCCCAGTCTGAACACCACTGCCTATGTTGCAGAGGATACAGATGCTCCTCTCCTTCAGTTCCTTTGTGAAAGAGTGGAGGAGAGGTGGAGAACTACAGGTAGCTGCTGGAGCAACACCAGAAAAAAAGGAAAACAGTGTTCTCTTTCCTTACCAAGGAAGACAAGATGAAACAAAAGAAAAGAAGTGCAAACTCTGGTGGGAGCAGAAAAGAAACAAATTTCTTACCTGAGAATTAGAGTTCTGGGAGAGGAGTGAAGGCATTCCATATATGAGAGGGACACCCCAAGTTCCTCTCCCAGAGAAATCTCCATTAGAAAACCATGTTGTGCATAGATACCTTACGCTACTAACCACAACCATTACTAAAATCAAAAGTACTACCTTGATCACTTCTTGCCACTGCAGGAAAAGCAACTCAGATAAATAGCTGTACATTGGAAGAACTGATAAAAGGAAGTGAGTGGCCAGTTTGAATGCAAGAACTGGTCCAATGAGCATTTCATTTATGGAAGAAACTGTTCAATTCCCCTGTAGTCAGTGACAGGCATATAACAGAAGAGAGAGAAGTATTTTTGGGTGTGGACAGTGCTCAGGCAGCATTTACCTGGGAGTGGTACAGAACATATTAACATGTTAACATATTACCATCACCATGTTAACATGTTAAATGAACATGTGAGCCCCCTAAACCTAGGGTACAATCCAGAGTAACTATGGGGAGTCCTTGCTCTTGTGTAAGAACAATTTACTCTGGATTGCAATATGAATCTCCCATAGGCTTTCACTAGGTGGTGCAGTAACTACAGCTGCACATAATGTCTATTACGTACTCCCATAGTTACTCTGGATTGTAGGGCTAGTCTGTTTTAGTAATAATCAAAAGCACTTACATAGGACTTTTTGATTGAGTAAAATGCTTCACATTTATAATTTTGCTGTAATCCTTACAACAAGCTTGTAAGACAACCAAGCATTATTATCCCCATAAAGCAACTGGGGAGGCTGAAGCAGCAAGTGACTGGTTTGCTTCAGGTCACCTAGAATATTCACTGTAAAGACAATATTTGAAAGGTGTTTCAATCACAGCCACTAGCTGCACCAGGCATTTTTCAATTTCTGAGAAACTTGGAGGATGAACTGGTTCCTTTAGCTATCTTACAGCCCAATTCTGAGCTGCCCAGAGTGTCAAGTGTGCTGTGGCACTAAAATGGCTGCTACGCTGTCAGTGCTTTCTAGCCAGCCTCTGGCAGCTCCTCAGAAGAAGGGGATGTATGTCCCCTTTCCCCAAGTAAGGAAAGTAGCTCCATAATGGGATTACTTAATTCTGAAGCAACTCTTGGACTGGCACAGAATCAAGAGCCTTCATGTCAGATACAAAGCTAACTTGGGGCTCTGGATCTGCCAGTCTCACCACATCCCATCTAGCTCTCTTCCCTTGCCATGTCTCCTCCTCACTCTCTCCCACCTCCTCTGCCCTTGAACTCCTCCTCCCCATTCCCACACCCCACTCACCTGTCCACTGCCTGGCAATATTGGCAACTATCAAGCAGAGGAGCCCGCACTTCCCACCAGCACTAGCCTGGTGTTGCCTGGCACTGGCCCAGTTCCCGCAGCGGACAAGTGCTAATGGTTGCAAACATGTCTTGCAGCATGTTTGCAACACTGAGCTGATTAAGGACTGGAAGTAAGAGCTCAGAATAGGGCTCTTAGTATTCTTTGTTTAAGCTGACGGATTTGACAGCCATACATGAACTGCATAGCAAGAGATAGAATCTACCAGATATGAACACCTTACAATCTGACATAAAGAATATTCTCAATACTGTACTGCAGTTTCCTTAAAGGTAAGTCTCACTGCTTTCAATGAGACTTACTCTGAAGAAATTGTGCACACTGTTCTGGGAGTAAGTTCAACATTTCCTTCCAATCTAAACAAAAAAGCATAAACCTGTGCTGCTCTAGTATTTTGCTTGTCTGATTTTACCTGCTGCTTTCCCTGTACTTCCATAGCAGCTGAAGGATAGATGAATTCCATTTTCTAAGACTGCTGAAAATGATCCAAATTTGCTTATAGGTTCCTTTTTTTCTTCTAGAAAATAAAGAAGTTTATGTTTATTGGCACATTAGTGGAAGAAATAATACTTCAATGTGAAGAACTCTGAGTAGTTCTTTGAGTATCTGTAACCACCTACCAAAGCTCTTTCACATAAAAGAAAATGTGACCTAGAAGTTCTGAATGAGTAAAAGGAGAAAATCAGACTGCATGTGAACAACTCTTATAGGCGCAAATACCTTTTTGCTGCCTTTTCATTCAAAGTACACACAAGCAGTGGCCCAATAATTTCATTTGCTACTTGAGTATATCTTATACCAATTTTAATGCAAAACTTCTTTGATCCATGGCCAACTAATGTGACTAACTAACCTGGCTTGGTCTGCTGTTGTTCTTGGTCTTCTTTGTTTTCTTTATCTTCTTGGTCTTCTTTTGTTTCTTGTTCTTTTGTTTCTTGTTTAGATTTACTTTCTTTAGGGATTTCTTGGGGATCTACAATATGAATGATGAAACAGTGGTTGTCCTTTATCACTTTCACTTTGACCAAGGTTGACCCTAAGAAAAAAGGAAAGAAAAACCAATGTCACAACTTCTGCTTTTAAAAATGCATGACAGAAGAATTAAATAGAACAGATTTTAATTTACAGTTTTAAATAGTACAGATTTTGAATCAAGATGGTATTGTGGGAAAAATAATTCCTGACAGGCTTGTTGTAGGGATACCACCAATAACATTCATGTAAAGTGCTCTGTATACCTGTCAGGTGTATAGAAATGCTAACAGGAGCTGTTATAATACTTTTTTCAGATCACTTCACAAAAATTATCTTGCTGTAATTGTTATGAGTCCTATAATGATAAGGATCCCATGTTCCACTCATCACTTTCATCACTGTTATTGTTCCACTGCCCTTTGGATATACCCAGAGCTTACAACTGGGGAGGAGGTGGGGATTTTCTCCATGTACTACAACTACAGAGAAATCTCCCACTCCACCACAATCTCCAAGCTAGAGAAGATGACTAGAGTTAGCTTGGTAGTAGTGCTACGTTTGACTTCTTTTGCATTTGTCATTGCTGCCAAAACATTTTCCAATGCTAAGATTAGAGGAGAGTCTAAGGTTTGTCCCTGCAGTTCTACGGGCCTTCTGAGATCCTCTGCACTGCAGCACAGCTGCTAAGCACAGCTGCCCATTCGCCTGAGCATATAGCTTAAAGTGAGAGTCCAATGAGACTTACATTTGAGTAAATGTGCATAGGACCTTACTGAAGACATTGTGGAGTGTCCCTTGAGCCACAAATTACAGCTTGGCTATCAAGACCAGCCAACATTTGTGGAATCCTGGTTGGAGTTAAACACTGAGATGAGGTTTTGATGCAGAGAGGAGGTAGTTTGTCCAAAGGATATCTTGAGCACAATCCTAAACATGTCTACTCCCAGGAAAGTGTCTTTAGGATTGCAGCCCTAATGACTTAAAGAGGAGAGGTAACTTTTGAGCCAGGAGTTCCCAATTTGTAGCTCAGCCTCCTAGCCAACACACTGTGCTGTCTCACCAAGTTCAAAGCATTCCTTAGAAGGTGATACATTGCGACTCAATATTCATTTAAATATCCGTGAGAAAATACATTAAAGAATGGATAGATTACCTTTTGTGAACGTAATCTTTTCTGCCTGGATTTGCCCTCCATCAGTAGGGAAGAGATACCGGATTATCCCTGCAACTTGAATGGGATGTTCACCCATATTGTATCCAAGAAACTAGGTAGGAACCACCATAGAAAAAAATTATAATCAGATTTAAATGATTGGTCAAATTGACAAATTCTAAAACACTAAATTATCAAGGCTCCACTGTGTTTCCACTATTATTTCCAGACTGGCCAATCCAGGAAGAAGAACAAAGCAGTAAAATAAAGACAGGATATCATCCATGGAAAGAGGGTAAAGTGGCAGTGAAGAGAATTGAAGAACAGTGGAATATTTTCACAACAAAACAGTTTGTAGGGTACTGGGAGAGATGTATCTCAAACCAGTTCTTGCAGCCAGTGCTTTACCACCTCCATCACTCTCCCCCTTAGTCCTTCAACAAGCCACGCCAACTGAAAATCTTGAAAAAGGATACCTTCTTGGGAGACATGCCTCCTTCCTCTGTTCATCCCATGATAACCCCACTGCTGCCTGTCCTGGGCACAGCCAGGATGTGACAAGGTTTCTCAGGAACTATTCCCCTCACCAAAAGCACAACACTGGAGCTGCCGACCAGAAACTAAGATCAACAAGAGACTCTGACTACTAGTTCTGCAACATGCTTTCCATTTCCAAACTCCCAACACACACACACCCCCTTCAGACCTTGGACTTCTTACAGTGCGATTCAAAACCCGCAACTTCAAAAAACCAGAAGAGGCCAGAATCATTACTCTCCACTGTTTTCAGTGGAGAGATTGTGGCACTGGAAACTTCAACATCTGAAAAGATGGAATTCCATTCTCTAGGTATTGATCTTCTCACCTCATAGTCTGGAGCCTGGGAAGTACTTTTCTTTTGTTTGTTTGGATCTTCCACTTCTGGAGATTTGTTTACGTCTGGTGGTGATTTAGTTGGAGATTTCGCTTTCTCCTTAGAGGAAGATTTTTTCTTGGACGTTTTTGTGTCTTCTGATGCAGTTCGCTCCTTTTTGCCTTTTTTGGCTTTCTCTTTCTTCTCAGCTTTTTTTAATTCTTTCAACCGCTCTTCCTCTAATAGCCGTTCCTGCTCTTCCTTCCAAGCCTTATAAAAGTCAAAAGAGCAATTAATTATTCTCTTTTGTAATAGAAACTATAACTTCTGTAACCCTTAGACGACCAACCGGATTTCTTGACCAGCAATTATAATTTATGTAAATTAGGCTATTTTTGGATGGTCATCTAAGTTACTTTGTACTGCTTTACATGTCTGCTTTACTTCATTATCCTGTCTAAAAGTTTCCTCTTTTTTTCTGAATGTCACTTATTGGTCTGGAAAAATATTCAGCATTATTTCAGAAAAAAACAAATGAGTCACACAGACTCATGTGGCGAGTGTATTGTTTGTGCACATGCATACATGTTTAAAGACACACACATGTCTGCATTACAGATGAAGGTTGGCACTTTCATGTAAGCACACTATGCGTTGGTGCTTCTGCAGAGGCATGATAGTGCTGTGCCAGCAAGAACCAGATGTTTTAACCTACATTGGTTTCAAGTTACAAACAGTCCTCTGTTCATAATTTAGTGTATACGCATACATGTGTACATGCACAGAGAGGCTGAAGATCCTATACTTTGAGAGTGAGCTCCTTTACATTCTACTATTGCTGTGTGTAGGATATTTCTGAGAGAAACACACACAAAACACAGTCCATTCTGTTATTATATTATTACCTTTTGTGGGACTACTTGTATGAGTGATCACACTTTGACTTAGGGCTCAATCCATAGTAACTACGGGGAGTCCTTGCTCCGGAGTAAGAACAATTTACTCTGGATTTCATTATAAATTTCCCATAGGTTTTCACTAGGTGGTTCAGTAACTATGGGTGCACGTAATGTCTCTTACGTGCTCCCGTAGTTACTCTGGATTGTAGGGTGAATCTTATATTCATTTGTGCTCTGCAAACCATTAGATTATTTTTCCTTTCCTTATTTTTTAAAATGTCAGTATTTTAGATCATTTTAGTATTTTATGTGCCTATTAGGCTGGCAGTGTTTGCGTGTTGTTATAACTTTCCTATGCTTACTATAGCTGCTGTTGCTGCCACAAGCATGTTGACCTTGTACCACTGTATTACCACTTCACACAGTCCACCTACTCAAAGTAACACCTGAAGTAACTGGTGATGATATCACTGCCACTTACCTCTGGACTGGGAGGCGAGATGCAAAACAGCAAACATTTAATAAACTAAAGGTAGACTGAAAGGCTTTATCAAGAATGAAAAAGCATACTTTGGAGTTTTGCCCACCATGCCAAACCTTGTTCTGTGGTTTTTTGGGTTGCATTCCTTTTCTTGCTGCCAGGCAGCAAGGGATCCAGGACAGGTGCAAAGTACCACTGGTGATACCCATACCTACCACTGGTTGAGAAACACCGATCTATGTTCATCCTCATAGAGTCACTGAAATAATACGCATGACAGAGGAATATCTTCTATCACTGAAATAATACACATGACAGAGGAATATCTTCTATCATCCAGAGATTCTGACTTTTATTGTTTTACCTTAAGAGAATCATCTCTGACAAAAATGTTTTTTTCCTTCTCAACAACGGGTTCTGGAGAAGCTTCTACTTTTTTTTTGGCACCTTTGAGACAAGAATAAAGACACCTGTAGCATGTTATTTAAAAAAATGAAGAAAAAATAATTGAAAAGGCAAAACAATGAATGCACTGTCAAATCTAAGGACGAACACAGACACCACAAACCTGTTCATACAGCTACAAGCACCCTGGAAATATTTCTTATTTTTCCCCCTCATAATTGAAATGTAAGCAGTGATCCATGTGCCACGCTGACCACATGATTATACAGGTATTTGGACAATCCTGGATCTTTGGCCTCTGAAATGGAAATGAGTACCGCACCCTGTGGCAAACTGTGATGGATTATCTTACCTTAACTGTTTTTTTCTTTATTTGTGTCAGAAGCACATACACAAGTAAAACTTTTACAAAGAATATTAAAAGGAAGTTAATTAGTAGCCATTTGCCCCAAACTGGGCTACCTCAATAGCATTATCCCTTGCCAACATAAGATCTTCCTCTGTGTATATAGAAGGGCACCTTATGCATTGCAGCATACTGTATATGGGGTGGTTTGTTCTCCACATTCATACAGCCCATCTTGCATGGTACAGCCCCATTTTGTCAAGTGCTTCAACAGGAACCCTAGCATTTCCCTGCTTGTTTCCCTCTTTTTGTCCTACACTTCTTTTCCTCTCCCTTCCTGCTTCCACAGCCTCTTCTCCAGGGCTTCTATCTCTATTCCTCTTGAAGTAGAGTATTCCCCTTGAAACAGTCCCCCTCTTTTTGCCCCATGTTGCTTACAGCAGTACTTATCCTCTTTTTCCTGTAAGGATTTCCTCATTTCTACTTAGGGCTTATGGTAATTGCATGTTTGATCATGAAATTTATATTGCATTGCACATCATTACTGATTTTTCCTCATTATTTTATCTCCATAGTAAAAGTTCTTTCTTGCAACATTTTTAACTCTGCCTAATTACATTATGTCAGTCCACTGAATCATGCCAAAAGAATACCTGGTAATGGAAAAGATAAAAAAGTGGTGTGTGGTCATATGCCACAAAATCTTCTTTTCTGCTTGCTAGCCAACATCTACCAATCTAGAAGTATACCAACAATCATAGGTAATATCTAAACCAAAATAACATCTCAAGGTACTCCATAACTGGAGAACAGGTCATAGTGTGGAGGGAGGGGATTAGGTCCCCCTACAGTCTCCGTACAATAAGGAGTTGTTTGCTGGCTTTACCATTGTATCAACTTTATGATTTTAAATTGTAAACCATCATGAGAGTGTTTGCAGAACAACAGTACATAAATGCAGTGAGTAAATACATCAATAAACAATAATACTGTATTTGAATCTAAAAATGGTTGCATTAAAAAAGGAAGAATATTTGCCACATTCTTTCATGAAATCAAAGGAAGAAATGAGTTCAAGTTACATCCAGGCAGATTCAAGTTAAGTATCAGGAAATAATTCCTAATTAAAACCAAGTGGTGCAACAGAAACAGGCTGAAGAGACTGGTTTATTAAAAAACTAAGAGTCTGGATCCTGACAGCTATTACTCTTGAAGAATTTCTATGCACAGTCATACTTTCAGTATTCCACACATGTATGCCAGAAGTGGGACCTTCTACGATGCTGAGCAATTCATCTAGGAAATCATTTGGTTCAATTTGTTCTGCACTTTTGGAGACAATTTTAAGGAGGATGGTAAACAAAAATGGCTAGCTCAAGACCAATAGATGTCTGAGGCAGAATGTCAAATGCTGCCCCCTTTACTCCTTTAGCCTTTGATCCCCCCTCTCTCTAATGAGCGAGGCAGCACTCCCCGCCACATTCCCTCTTCTTCTCTGTTCCCCTCTGTACTCTAAGGAGTACAAAAAGAACAATGAGCAGTGAAAGCCAGTAGGTGGACAGAGAAGGGCACTCCCACCAATCTACTAATTGAAGCGACCATTTAGTTGTCCTCACAATTTTAGTTGGCCGTGCAGGTAGAAATTTCAAAAAAGCCATTCAAGAGAAAATACAGCCCATGTTAATTTCTGAAGCACAGTACTGGAGGGCAATATTCAAATATGGGGGCAGGTCGGGTGGAACATGAGAACACATGTACTTAATTGCAGAATCAGATGTGTTATTTTTATGGTATCTTCCAAACTGGGTCTGAGGAAAGTGCATATCTATCTAATACCTAAGGACTATAAGCTATCTTTTAAAATGAGAACATGAATACATATGCGACTTACCTTTTGCTTTTCTCATGGCTCTTTTGCTAGTAACCGGGGGGGACTTGATTTCAGGTTGTTTTTCTGCCAATTCTTTAGCTAATCGAAGTGCTTCCAGTTCCTTGGCCATTTTTTCTTCCTGGTATTTGGTTTCTTCTCTTATTATCCATTCCTCAATAGAGTCGGCCACCAATTCCAAGTAATTCCTAAGAGATGTAATAAATTTATGTAATCTTTATTTTTGTAACAAATTTTTCCCACCCGTCCTCCACATTTGTGAATGCCTAAGGTGGCTGTTTATCCTGTTATCCACAAAAATACAGAATGACCCAAAATCTTTGACTCCTAATATTGAAATAGTAAACATTTTACTAATGCATGCCTCATTTTGCATCACAAAATAGTTTACATTATTATTTCTGTAAGATATAGGATGGGGTAGTGGTTCTGGAGCCAGAACACGGGGTGTCCAAACTTTCAGCATGATGGCTCATGGAACTTTATCAATTATGTAGAGGAAGGAATTTTAGCAGGTACAGCTTCTCGTCTCACAGACATGCATAAATATGCAAAAAATACTCTTTATTAACCAATGCTGATGCAATCAATTCAGCAGAAATGAAGAGCAGTAGCCCAATAAGTGGTTCACTAGCAGGAACTACCAACCTCTATTTTGGGATAACTGAGGGGAAAGAAAATTCCCATTCCGGAGAAGTTAGTTCAGACAGGGAGCATCCAATGAAGCATCAAGCAAACATGCTATACATAGCTGGCAATATGTTTCTCCATGTGGTTATAGGCTGCTGATATCATCAAGGGTGACTAGTCAATATATATATGACTGTACAATGGTGAGCCTGACTGATTTCAAGCAAACATAGGCATTCCACTTAAATGCTTTTTATGGGCAGAAAACTATTCCTATAATTAATTGATTGGTAATGGATTGGGAACAAATCTTTTAAAAGTACTTTACTTATCACAAAATTAATTTGTGGAATTCACAGCAAGATACTGTATGACCATTGGCCTAAGCAGTATTAAAACAAATACATCAGAACAAAAGTAGCCTCTGAAGCAGCCACTGTGTTGAGTTCATTGTGTTGTTTTCAACCACTGTGTACCGTGAATGGTCAGTGGGTGTGCTATGGGAGTTTGGGGGCTGCTCATTTATTAATAGGGCCATTGGGTGATGTGAGCAACCCCCAACAGCATGGTATGCCTTTTCAATGATGCAAAAACTGACGGTGTAAAAAATTAGTGCTTTGTCAGTGTGCCATGAGATGAAAAAAATTGAAAGTCACTGCTCCAAAGGATAAAGACCTACTCCCAGTCATGTCATGATCCTGATGTAAAATGGGACCCTATAGCTGTTAATTACTAAATAAATTCTACCAATTCCTAAATAAGTTAATAAAATAATATGTGTTTAATGTAATGTAGTTTGCCACTTAATCTGGTAAAGGAGATCTATCCTTATTGTAATGTTTGCTAAATATGTAGGTATGCTCCATTTCATCCTGTTTATTTTAAACAGCATGGAGGAAGGAAACCACACCAGAGATGCAGATATGGGGCAAGATAAAGATCACATTGCCAAGCAGACAGATGGCCAAGGTGATGACAACTTTTATTTTTCACTTTCTTCCAGTAGTGCTGCTGGCCCAGTCCTTCTTCTGCTTGCTAAGCAAGTGGAAATAGGATCAGAGAGCTTACTGAAGCAGCATAAGAGAGCTATGAACCAAAGAAGGATGGTGCCTGGATGCAGTGTGTGAGTCATCCTCATCAGTTCATTGCTTCCACCTTACCTTCATTCAACTCAAGCATTTCAACTGGCTGACCCTAGCATACTGTTGCTGGGATGGCTGTTAAATCACATCTACTAAGCAAAATGTAAGCTAACTACTATCAGTCTTTAAACAACAGAAGACAATAATTCTTCACCATCTCCCTTCTCTACATGTTATTTGAAAGCATTGCCTGAAATATTTTTTACCTGAATCCAACGTCAGAGAACAATGCAACATTCCAGGACTCCTGAAACTTACGACGTTGGTTTATGGGATTATGAAGGACTATTAGCAAAGAGTTATCTTGAGTATGATAATAAGAATCAATGCACCTGTAATGTTCAGTTGCACGGTGAAGAACCTGAAAATTAGAGGATAATAAAGATGAACACAACTGAAATTTAGCTAAGAGGTTGTAGAGGTGACCAAAGAATTCCCACAAATCAGTACATATGTTTCTATTACTATCCAGTCACTCACTGAGTGAGTATCTATTACCATCCACTGGCATTCTTACTAAAGAGGTAAAGTTGTGCATAGGCTGAATCACTTGAATGTCAGGTAAGGACTCACATGACTGACTGTTCTCCCATGGCAAGATTTAAAACAGTAGGTAAGGACATTTTATGAATTACTAGCAAAAAGCGTACATTGCAGGAGTAACATTTCCCCATATGCCATCCCCCCATGGCGCATAAACACCCCATGCGCATAAACAACCCATACACAACATGCCCCCATGCGCCACTGTCCCCATGCGCCACTTCCCCCCATGCGCCACTTTCCCCCATGTGCAACTTTTCCCCAATGCGCATCTTTCCCCCAATGCGCATCTTTCCCCATGAGCTTCATCTACCCATGCGCAACTTTTCCCCATGCGCAACTTTCCCCATGCGCATCAACCCCCATGTGCATCATCCCCCCATGTGCCTCAACTCCCCATATGCAACATCACCCATCTGCATCAGTCCCCCAGGTGCATCAACCCCATGTGCATCATCCCCCACATACGCAACTTTCCCCCATGTGCAACTTTTACCCATGAGCATCAACACCCCATGCGCAACTTCCCCCATGCGCATCATCCCCCATGCACAACTTTCCCTCATGCACATCATCCCCCATGCGCAACTTTCCCCAAGGCGCAACTTTCCCCATGCGCAACTTCCCCCAGGCACAACTTCCCCCAGGCGCATCAACCCCCACGCGCATCAACCCCCCATGCACATCAACCCCCCATGCACATCATCCCCATGCGCAATTTCCCCCATGAGCATCATCCCCATGTACATCATCCCCCCATGCGCAACTTTCCCCCATGCACAACTTCCCCCCATGCGCAGCATCCTCGCCAATGCAACCTCTTCCTCTGAACAACATTCCCCCCTATGCACCAGGGTCCGAGCACCAAATTGGCTGGATGTTGGTCAGTCCTCCATATTAAGTATAGGACAAAAACACGTTGCCCCCTTTTCAGCCCCTGAAGGGTTAAATTTCTGCACATGGGTTCTTGGTGGGTGTTCAGGTGACAGAAGGAACTCCCAGAATTCCATGCTTCAGGCCCAGCAATTTGGGGCGGAATGTTGAAGAGTCATCCATTCTCCAATGCAAAGTAAAGTGAGGAAAATGCATTGAGCCCCTTTTCACCCCATTCCAGTTGGAATTTCCGAAAACCGGTTCTTATTGCACCCCTCCATCACGGAAGGAACACGCACCCCAAATTTCACGCTTTTAGGCCCAGCGGTTTTGGCAGGGCGTTGATGAGTGAATCAGTGAGTCAGTCAGTCAATCAATCAGTGACTTTTCTCTTTTATATATATAGATTATAGATCAGATATGCACCATAAGAAAAGCATCTCTAAAATACCGGGAAGAGGAGATGTGGTTGAAAATGTTCAGCAAAACTCCAGTCTTTCAAACATCTTTGTTGGGTCTTCTGTATGGATTCTAATGCTGTTTCTGCAGTTAACTATAGAAACACAATGGGCACATAATGTTAGTTACAACTGGCAAGTGTTGTAGGCAGAAGACAAAAATGGATCAGATGCAAGGAGCCTTTTAAAAAGGTTTTGAGGCTATTATGCCATTTTAAAGTGGCTATTTAAATAGACATGCATACATACTTCCATACAGAAACTTGTAAGCATGCACACCAATATATATTCTCATGTACGGTATATTCTCTCTCCTCCCACTATCCCCACCAAAAAATATTGCTGTATCAGTTCTGTCTGATACAGACAAATCTGACACTGAAAACTGAATTCTGCCTGCCTCTCCTCAAAACTGACATTTCCATAAAGATCGGTGATTGAATTCATTCATTCATTCATTCATTCATTCATTCATTCATTCCCTGCTTTTCCAATGCCATTGCCCAAGGCTGCTTACAATACTTTAGTTCCTCCCTGCCTGCTGTCCTCACAACAACACTATGAAGCCGGTGAGGGTGGGAATGAGTGACTGGCCCACGGTCACCTGGGAAGCTTCATGCTCAAAGAGGGTTTGAACATGGATCTTCCAGGTCTCAGTCCAACTGAGACACATGCCAACAGTTTGAAAAGTGAAGCCAGATAGTTCCAGTATTTTGTTTCAAGAGATAAATCCATAGGGAGATCCAAACTTTTTGGCACGAAGGCCACATCACCTCTCTGACACTGTGTCAGGAGGCCGGAAAAATGATTAACATTTCAAATTTGAGTAAATTTACATATAAGATTGTATTAGAGACATTACAAGTCTTGCCCACAATCCAATGCAGGGGTCTTGCTGAGGGCCACATTGAGGCTTGCTGCTTGCCAAGGGCTGAGGCTAAACTCAGTGCTATTTAGGAAATCATACATCAAAGGTGTGTGAATTTAGAGTGGGAAAAATGTTAAAACATTATTTTCCAGAGTGTACTTCCTTAATGTTTACAGCAGCCATATACAGCTGCTAATTAACAGTCATGTTTAGCACATCCCTATATTGAGACACCCATACTGTGACACCCATACTGAAAGGCGGAATGCAGATACTTGAAAGGACTCAAGCAATGCATAATGAGAAAGCAGAAAAATTTTGAAATATTTTTGATGGTTCCCTCGGAAAGCAGATTCCTCTGAAAGAAATAATGAGATTTTCACAAAGGAACAAGATCCTATTGCTAGCATACAGCACAGAATTCTTAAGGGGCTGAGATGCTTAAGAACACCTACATAAAGTCTTTGGGTATACAATGATACTCCTTATGATCGAAAGGATATGTTCCTGCAAAGTGTTGTCTATAATGGTGCTATGAATGACATTGTTAAAGATTAAGCAAGGAGACTGATGGTGACTGGTCTCCAATAATCAGAATATACTCCTCCCACTGGGTATGGTATCTGTTAATCACACCCAGGACAATATTATGATAAAGCACTAAAAGAAGCAACAATTTGGTAGGTATTACTGAATACAAGTTTAAATTAAAACCACAGAATAGCCTATATATTACACTGTAAGGCACACTTCATTTCAATCACAATATTTCTTACCTTATTATCAGAAAATCTGATTCGACTACTTTTAGAAGGACTAACACTGCGGCCTGAAATTACACATAAAGACACATACTGACTGTTCAGGGACGTTTGCAGTTTGTTAACCTATTCAGAACTGGCTATTAAACTAGCTATTTAGAAATGGCTGTTAATGAATCAGGGATTTTTCAATGTTATGTACAAGGATGAAAATATGTTGCACCCCTTTCGCTCCCTTCCAGTTTGAATTTCTAAAAATCAGTTCTTAGTGAAGAACCTTCACATGCAAACCCCCTCCCCAGTGCAACACTTACCCTCCATGCAACACCCCCACTGCAGTATCTCCTCCCCCCCCCCCCCCGTGCACCCCTGCCAGGCAGCTGCAGTGTTTGGAGCCATGAGAAGGGAAAGTTTGAGAACCACTGGTCTATGGGGATAATAAGCGCTTCTTTCAATACCAAGGTGCAGAGGAAAGGAGATAGAGATTATGAGCACAATCCTAACCATGTCTACTCAAACGTTAGCCTCATTGATTTCAATGGGTCTTACTCTCAGGAAAGTATCTTTAGGATTGCAGCCTCATTCTAAATAACATGTACCTGAAGCAGAAGCAGAAGAAGCTCCTAATTGTCTCTGGTCTTCCAGTGAAAAACGTTGTGGACTAGTAAATCCCTTAAGATAAGACACTATGAAGAGGAGATATAAAAGATGTTAAATCAGATGCATTCTAAGGTCACATCTGTATAGAAGTATTTTGTTTTCCTGCTTCTATTTTTAGCATTCAAGGTGGGGAGAAACATTCCCTGGCGAAAAGAAGCATGACTAGAATTGCACAGTAAATAAAAGGGGGGGGGACGACACATGCAAGCTCAAGAGAGAACTAATCTATGCAGTACCACAAAGCTCATATTCATATCCAGTTCAGCACATTTCATCTTCAGAGTACATTAGTTACAACTGAAAATTACTGTTATTTTTAGTAACGTTGAAGAGATCTTTAGAAAATAATGATGTAGATTTAAAAGGGAACAAAGGTCAAGCAACAGATTACTTTTTAAATTTACAAATTTCTTCCTGGCTTGGAGAAGCTTGCTAGTTCCAATATTAGTATACAATATCTTGACAAGGTTGCCTACACTGTTGTTATAGTTCAGTGAATGGTCCATTGTGCAGAAAAATTTCATCACTCACATAAAGTTGACCTTGAAAGATCAAGGCTTTCCTTGAACCTGTTGAATGGAAGAACTCCAGGCATGGCCATATGCATCTAATGAAGGAAAAATGCCAATCCCTCTATATCTCTAAAGACCACCCTCTAGTCCAAAACCTGTTTAAAGAGAGGTCCATTTGGTTTAGCCAGTCCTAGAACCAGTCCTGTAAGGGAGCCAGTTGGGTGGATCACATGTCTGAAAAGACCACATATCTCCCAATCTGTTGCTGATCTCATGCACTCTGCAGGAATGCAGGTAAAAGTGGCTGGGACCACGAATGGCCAAAGGCCTCTTTAAACATCCATGAAGACCGCGCCTAGTAAGGTAAGGTAATGTGGAGTAGTTCATGGGCAATATACAACTGTTCACAAAAATTAGGGGATATTTCCACTAACGAATATGAAGCGATAAAAAAGAAGCATTTGATTTTTTTATTAAACAAGAACATCAAAAAAGCAAACAAGTCAAAGAAAGTTGTTTGATTATGCAAATGAGATGCAAACTCAATTATCGTGATAGAGTAGCAAGTGACAGATTGGTGGGGTGAACAAAAGTATGTCAACAGGCGTGCCATACATTGACTGCTCAGAAGGGTATATGGTCACCTAAGACTGCCAAAACACGCTGACACTGATGGGGCATGGACAGGATCAGATTGTCCAGCAGGTCTTGTGGGATCCTCTGCCATTCCAGCTCAAGAAGTATTGTGGGAGGCATTGGACGATTTGCCAGATGTCTTCCCAGTGGATCCCAAACAGGTTCAAAGGGATTCAGGTTTGGAGAACATGCAAGCCAATCCATGCATTTGATTCCTGCCTCCTGATGCATGCTGTTGATGAGATATGCATGGTGGAGCCTTGTATTATCATCCATGAAAAGAAAGTTGTTTCCAACTGCTCCAGCATAGGGTACCACTATAAGGTGCAGGACCTCATCTCGATATTTGACAGCAGTCAGCGATCCGTTTCTGATAATATGGAGATTGGTATGACGAACAATGCTGATGCCAGCCCACACCCTGATTCCACCACCACTGAAGGAGTCCCTTTCTCGCATGTAACATGGATTTTCCTGTGTTTCCTGTTCATGCTAGATCAGGATACGATAATTGTCAGGCTGCAGACTGAACTGTGACACATCAGAGGATAGCTGACCACTCAACATGGGTCCAATGACGATGCTCACCAGCTCACCTTCACCGGTTTTATGGCATTCATCAGATAACAGAATGCATACCATTGGTCGCCAGGCATACAGTCCAATACGATGGAGCCAATTTCATATGGTCTTGGTGCATATCAATCGTCAAGTGGCAGCAAGAAACTGTCCCTGCAGCTCTGTTGCATTGCTATTCCTTCTTGCCAATAAGGTCAAGTAGTGGTCATCTCTTGCTGTTGTGGCAGATGGATGACCCTGCCCTTATCTTCTTCATACTTTGCCAGTCTCTTGAAAGCGATTCCACAGTCTGCTAACCACACTTCGGGATGTTCCAAGTGCTATTAACCCTTTTGACTGTGTTTGACCAGTTTCAAGACATCCTATGGCTCTCCAGACCTCGCATTCAGGCAAATCGTGTTGCAGGAGCATTGCAAGGACACTTTCAAGATCAGGGAACATGCAGATACTCCAGTACTTTCAGCCTTTTGTATTTTACCTATGACATAAAAGTTGGTTTTGCATCTCATTTGCATAATCAAACAACTTTTCTTAACTTGTCATTTGCTTTTTTGATGTTCTTGTTTAATAATAAGAAATCAAATTCTTTTTTATTGCTTCATATTCATTTTGAAATATCTCCTAATTTTTGTGAGCAGTGTAGATATAGCAGGCCAGGCTGGGGTGGATCTCCATGGAAGTCACACACACAAGGATCCTATCCCCCTTTCCTGGCCTGGACCCACCCCTGAGACTCAGGGCACAATCCAAAGTAACTATGGGAACTCTTTAGTCTGGATTACGCTACAAATTTTCCATAGGTTTGCACTAGATGGTAACTCTGTTGACGCAACTGGACCTTGCTCCAATGGATCTCTTCACATAACAGGTCTGGATTGTGCCTTACACCAGCTAAATAGCTGGCACGGATCTGGGGAGATCCACTAGCAGGCACCTGCTTCTGTGCTCTCTTCCCATAACCAGCACTTCTAAGATTTTTCAACACATTTTGTTTAGTGCTCTTGTTGTGTTATGTGCTCTCTGTGGCCACTGCGGTACACTGGTGAGCCATCAGTGTTGAAAATATTATGCACAGTCATCCTGGAGGTACCATCTTTTATCACTGATGGAGAGATGTCAAAAAGCAGACATATTATCAGTTCTTTGGCAGGGAAAAAAGGCAAAATATGGCACTCTGCAAAACGCATCAGTTGGCCAGGATGGGCATTGATCACAGATGATTTTTTAAAACACTTTTCCAGTTTAGACCTCTGTTCCCTTATTTCAGCACTGTTAAGTTTCATAGTCAAGTAGGACCATGTAATTCATGTTTAATTCATTACATGTAATACCGATACATGCTTTTATTCATTCACAGTAAACACATTCAAAGGCATTTACCTGATGTTCTCATTTCAGATATACTTTTGTGGGCAAATTGTTCCCTCAGTTGTTTAGCAAACCTAGCAGGATTATCCCATGGGATGTAAGACACTTCGTAATCACCACCAAGCATCATGCCAGAGCCTTCAAGGTGCCCAAAGTTATTTACTCCTGTCAGCCTCAAACTTTCAAAAGTAAACACTTTAAAAGCTCGTTCTACTTCTGCCCAATTCAATTGTTCTGTGAAAAAATCAAGCATGGTAAGAAAATTTTTACCATAATTCATTTGAGGTAATTTATCTACCATAATTTAGTATGTCTCTGACAAACTATCTTGGACATTTTCCCCAAGAAAACCAGTCATTTTCCATTATAAGGAAATATCGTGGATATTGATAATACATAAATACATACTGATAATACATAAATAAAATAATATCCAATTTTTAAAATTGTAATCAGTCCATTTTCCTTTCAGAAGGGGGACAGCTCCACCGAGGGTTGGGGAAGGTTAAAAAACAGAAAATCAGACAAATTAGCTAAATTAGCTTAGTTTATTTGTCAATGGGTACTACATAAGAAAAAGAGGAAAAATGAACCTCTTCATTTGGTTTACTGATCTTATTTTATAATATCTTGATCTCAAGGGTCAAGTTGGAGGGTCTCCAGCTTCAATAGCCTAGAACAAAACCTTTGGAAATACTGAGGTGTCCACTTTTCAAACCATGCTCTGACTTACCCAAGCTGGGAGTTGGGTAAAGTGAATAGTTCCCTCCAACATGCCTGGCCCTGCCTCTGCTGAATCTCTTTCAGCTAGTCCTGATCTTTGCATTTCCCTTCCTTTTTCTTACTCTCTCCAGCCCTACCTACCACAGTCCCCATTATTCATCTTCCTCCTTTTCCACCTTGCCCCTCTTTCTTGACTTTTTTCTTTTTCTGCATCTTTCTCTTTCTGCCTCCCTTTTTCTTTTTCTGCATCTTTTTCTTTCTGCCTCCCTCCAGCTTAAGGCTCTGCTGGTCCTGGTCCTGGTTCCATTTTCTTCCTCTCAGCTGACCATCAGCAGCTTTCTCCTCGACCTGCGAGTGTCCCATATGACAATCATGTATTACTTACACTCCTATCTTAATAGTGAGTCTTTGAGCAGGACCAGTACAGTGGTGCCTCACATAAAGAGCTTAATTTGTTCCAGAGGCATGCTCTTTAAATGAAATGCTCTTTTAGTGAAGCAGATTTTTTCCATAGGAAATAATGGAAACTCAGACGCCTGGTTCCACAACCTCCAAAATATTCATATAAAAATATTAACTGGATGTAAAAATGATGACAAAACACTGGAATTGAATTCAAAACATGTTTAACACAATGGGGCTTACTTCTGGATAGACATAGTTAAGAGGCTGCAATCAAAGACATTTTCCTAGTAGACTTACCTGGGCTGCTGCTGGAGGTTCAAGGTGGTTGGTGGGGGAACTTGGGGGCAGTTAGGGGCAGCTGCCTCTGGCACCTCCAGGCAACTGCCCCCAAGTTGGGGGCAGTTAGAGGCAGCAGCGCTGGCCGGCAGCCCTTTCAAAGAGCCTCTGTGTGGAGCGTCAGGGCTGCATAGCACGTGCGTCCATAGTGCGCTTGTTTGTTAAGTGAAGCAGAACATGTTATATAAAGCAAGATTTCTTGGAAATTTTTGCTTGTTATGTGAACCGCTTGTTAAGCAAGGTGCTTGTTAAGCAAGGTACAACTGTACATGCATTAAGGTGCACTGCAGTAGCTGAAGTGAAATCTTTCCTAGATCTGTGCATGTAGGGTACCTCAAAATAGTAGATACAAGGGACCAGAAAGAGGATGGAGATGTCTTATGTGCTCTCTGCAGCATCTGATGGACCACTGTGCAATACAGGAAGCTGAACTAGATGGATCCTTGGCCTCATTCAGCAAGACTTTAAGATGTTAGCCAATTCTATCCCACTTGCCAAAAAAAAAAAAACACAAAAAAAACAAGTACCACAGAGACTTTTGCAACAGTCTCCAAAGCCCCTTATCTTTGAAATCCTATTTCGTAGGGAGGGACTCTACCATCTCTCTCTGGTCCTATAAAACCTGCAAAAAATCCTTGTTATAAAAACCTTGGCACCTCTAGGAAGCTCTCTACAAAATAAGATTGAAAATAATGTTACCATTGGTACAGTAGTGCATGAGCTCATGAATTCTGGCAAGGCGTCTGGTATTGTTTCCAGGTGGTGGAAGTGGAAATTTAAGAAGATCCATCATAGGCAATTTGTTCATCATTTCATGTTCAACCTTTGCTATATCTAAACCACCTTGTACCTGAAATGAAGTGACGTTATGGTAGTTTTATGGTTTCTTTCTATTGTTCCAGAAAAGATACAATGGCTCTGTTGAGACATGCCCTATAATCCAGAGTAAATATGGGAGCACGTAAAAGACACTACGTGCACCCGGAGTTACTGCACCACCTAGTGAAAACCTGTGTGAAATTCATATTGCAATACAGAGTATATTGTTCTTACACCGGAGCAAGGACTTCCCATAGTTACTCTGGAATGTGCCCATAATGCCAGACTGAAGTTTGCTGGTGGCTTCTAATTCTGGTTTGCAGAAAAAGAGCCCAGTCCTAACCAACTTTCTTAACACCTATGCATCTGGAATGGGGCCCCTTAATAAGGGAATAAACACTCCCTAACCTTTAGAAAATTACTATTACTGCCCTTCCCATTACAGAATGCAGCACACGCTCCATTGTCACAGCTGTTGGAGAGCTGGATAGGATTAGGCCCCAACTATAGTTTGCACAAACCAGTCTGTGCAGTTTGAATGTAACGGCAAATCATACATTGTTAAGTAAGAAAAACGTACGGCAGAAGGCAAGGAGAAAGGGAGGAGAGGAGCATTTAGGTCAGAGACTCACTGCTATATCACTAAGGCTGCAATCGTAAACACACTTTCCTGGGCATTATACCTATTCAACGCAATGGGGTTTTCTTTTGAGTACACAAGATTAAGTTTGTGCTCTAAATCATGGTTTGGCACTATGTCTGAACTAACACACTTTAGAATGTAACTGGATTATGTTGTGCATTTCACAATATACAAAATATATATTGTACATGATCTTGCAATTGTATAGGAAAAGTCTCCCACTTGCCATTTTTTCTCATACCCTACAATCCAGAGTAACTACGGGAGCACATAAGAGACTTTACGTGCACCCGTAGTTACTGCACCACCTAGTGAAAACCTATGGGAAATTCATATTGCAATCCAGAGCAAATTGTTCTTACACCAGAGCAAGGACTCCCTGTAGTTACTCTGGATTGTGCCCATAGTGTGAAATGTCATTATTTTATGTAATGATACTGGTTTAAAAAGGGGGGAGGGAGACAACACTGTACCTGCAGGAAGTATAACCTCTGAGACATGATATCATGGTAGTTCAGTATAATAGGCCATTTGAGAGGTATTATTTCTTCATTTTCAGGATAAAAGGAGTGGTATAGATCCTGTTAAATAAAAGCACAGACAAAATAATGCAGACTTACCCACACACACACTTGCGCTCACAATGCCAAACATTGTAAAACTGGCAATACAAACCCTTTTTTCACTGTCAGGAAGGGAAAGAGAAGGCAGAATTGACACAAGATGTTTAGCGATGCCATGGTCCAGCCCATCTCCACGAGGCTCTGGAATTACCAGGCTTGGTGGTGTAAGGTTTTCTTCTGTTGCTACAATCTAGCACAAGAAAATTAATTGATTTTTATAATGTCACTGCTCAGTTGTAACCACTCACGTAAGGAAGGTGGTGGCAAACATTTGGGGCACAATCCTAACCAATTTAGGCCAGAACAACCCAACTGATCCCCATTCCTGTGGTGGTGTGGGCCTGGCACATATCCGTGCACTGGCCTAACCTAACCCCACCCCCAAAGGAGTGACACAGAAGTGCTTTACAGCACTTTACAGCACTTCCAGCATGGAAGTTGTACTGGAACTTATACTGGCCTAAGTGGGAGTTAGGACTACAGCCTTCCTTTTCCAGTCTCTTGAATTTGCTCAAAGAACTAAATTTATAGTGTCATCCCAGCGTCAAGGTGAGGAAAACTGCTTATTCTCATATAGTTCTCTATTGTTTATTACTCTTACAGCATAGACATATTGATCAATACACAAAGTGCTCTCTCAGCACTTATGATTAGCAGCAAACTGTCTCAAACCAGCTCAGTATCACCATTAGAATCACTGCCTTTGCACCCCCTGAAGAGGTCCAGAAGACAATTATCAGCAGTTCTGAGCTGAAGAGGCCTCCCTGTTGTTACCACATCCCATCACCGTATCCAGTTTTCACCTTGTGCCAGTTGTGGTACACGGGATTGTATCATGGACATATTATTCCTTTAAGAGCACCTTCAAAGCAAGCTGTGAAAGCACATGGACATACACCAGCCTGCAGACCCTGTTCTTGTGCCAGCCAAGACAGGTAGGTTTGACCCGGCAGAGAAATTCTTGCCAGGGGATGAGGAGGGATGTTTCTGGTCAGGAAAAGGTGTAATAAGAAGTGGATTAGGCCCAGAAAAGGGACTGGAGCATGCACTGTATTCTGACAACTTGCCCTGTGCCAGGGAGCCCTTATGTGGGCTGCTCAGATCTGTGTAGTACCATACAGCAGTGTGGAGCTTGTCAATAGGGTAAGAGGTAATATATCCCCCTTCCAGCCTGCTCCTAATCAGCACAACATAGGTCACTGTAGCCTGGCCACTCCAGTGCAGATTAGAATTGGGCTTTAAATTGCATGGCAGTTGGTAGAAAAGGGGAAGGATGAACAGGAGTAATGGCCTTGAATATCCCTGTTAAATGCACATGTACAAACGTACATGCACACACAGAAAACCAGATGGGTGCAACATATTGGGGCCAATTTTGGCATGAGAGGTATACACAATGTCCACTTTCTGTTTATTCGCATACAACACCTAGAGGTGGTGAATTTAATTTCTACAACCAAAGGGGCATGTGGGTGAACTGTGCTCCCTCCCTTGATTTACCTCCCTACCATCTATTTCTTTGGGCATTCTCTCCCCAGTCTGGCTCACTTGCAGCATCAGAGCCAGTTTGGGGGTTAAATGCTTTGAGCCACAGAGTAAGGTGTGAAGAGTTCTGTTCCCTCAATCTCCATTCAAGTTCAATATGCAACCCAGTCACCACAATATCTTTCTGTAAGTTTAATTTGATCGTATTATCAAGGCACAATCTTAACCAATTTAGGTCGGCACAATTCACCCTATTGCTGTTGTAGTGTGGGAAGGCTGGTGCATGTCTGTGTACTGGCCTAAACCCCCCTCCCCCAGTGGAGCAGAAGTGCCTTACAGCACTTTTGAGGCACCCTCAGTCCAGCACAAGACTTGTACTAGGACTTATGCCAACCTAATTGGGAGTTAGGATTGAAACCTAAGTTTATCTATGTTTCATAGGGTGGGCAAAAGGAACCTCTGAAATTTTGGTTTGCAGCCAAGACATGTCATGAACAAAATGAACTTTTGATAACTGGAATATATATTCAAATTTTTAAGAAATAATGACTTGCTGTTCCTTTGCACACAGTTCCTATTTCCTGTCTAGTTCTATCATTGCTTCAGTAAAAACAAATCATACCAGGATTGGTTATAAAACACTCTTTATAGCTTCTTTAGCTGCAATGAAACAGTCTTTGTTTCATTACTTTTTCTAATCAAAGACAGTGCTTACCTGTTCTAGAATGCAATGCAGTATCAAGGAAACAGAAATAAGCTCATTGGGAATCTGGTCCAGAAGGTCATTGTAATACCTCATATCCACATCTGCAACCAGAAAAAAGAGTTTTCTTACATAAAACAAAATAAAACCTCTGCACAAATCGTTTAAGTGGAATTATGGATACATGGAAATCCAATATATACCTGTGGATCTGGGGAGAATTCATTGAGGCCAGGAGCTTAGGAAGAGAACAGCACAAAGGTGGGTGTAACATCAGTGGGAGGGGGAGGCTAACAAGCAGCAGCAAGCTATTTTGATCCCAGAATAGGAGAAGGAGTGGCAATCAGATTGGATGACAGGAGGAGGAAGCATACTTCTCACTTCCTGTGTGTGAGATAGGTGGAATGGACAAATGGCATTCAAAGGCCAAATGAATTTTCATGGAACCTGCTTGTTGCAACTTCCTTGTCAAACATGTGGGTTTGTCCTAATAGATGTTTCACATGTTTCAAAAGTCTTCATAAAGGCTATATGGTCACTATATCATTCTACCTGGAAGAGTGGGATATCAACCCACACCTGAAATGATTCCTCCTGCAGCAAGATTGGTTCTGGTGCAGTTCTGTGGTTCTGTAACTGAACCACAAAAGTAGCACGTTTTTCCATGGTCTCCTGTAGTCATGCTGTGGTCATGAAGGAGGACATCATGAAGGAAGATGTTTCATAATTTTGGTATGTATGAATACAGTCTTGTGAGATGTTATTTATCACACTGTTCAGTGCTTACCTTATTTTATATACAGTATATTCATTCTACACCAGAATTTCTACCCTTTTGACATCCATCCTGTGGATGTACTACAAATGAAAAAGATTTATCTCTGATGAAGGCATCCAGATGTGCTAAGAAAATTCCCTAATTCTGAAGTGCGAACCAAAATTGATGACTCTTTCCTACACACGTTACCAGAGTTCATCTCAGGTAGTTCCCTAATGCTCACACACCATAGTGCAGTGGTCTTCAATCTTTATAGTGCCACGACCTCTCCCAAATTAAGTGTGAGAATGGGAACCCACCCTAATCCTGCCCCTTTCCTAGGACCTGATTCCCTCACTGCCATCTACCCCTATCAAACTTAGCCAGTTTCTCCCTACATCTTGTTTCTTTACAACAACCCTATGAGATAACAGATTAAGCAGGGCTGCCCTTGGGAATTGAGGGCAAGAGTAAAGAAGATGCTTTGCAGGATACTATCAAGAACTCTGTTTTGATATTGTAAGGTGGTACCATCATTGGATTGGATTCAAGTTATTTGGCTTTGAAAGTTTGCCACAACTGTCCAAATAAGGTTTTTCAACCTCATCGGTGTCATGACCCACAGGTTGAAGAATGCTATTGTGAGTCTGTTGTGTCCATTGGGGTTGTTGGCTAGGGAGCGCTAGAGAGGGGTGACCTGGATGGATGTCTTTAGCTCTACGCAATTTACCTGGACCCACAAACAAACAAGGAGAGGTAGTGGGTACACACCCTTTATTTGAGTTAGATTCTTTACGCTCATCTGTTACAGCACAGGTAAATCATCCTTTAACACAGCTTAAAACAATTGCCTTCTCTCTCTGCCAGTCATACAGGTCCTCTGGGGTGGCTGGATGTTTTCCACCATGTGACCCACATTTCTTCCTCTGCCAGTCTTGTTTAGGAAGGTGTTCCGATATGGATTCTCCCTGGCTGCTTCTTCTACTGTTCCCCAGAGAGTGTTGTGTTGTGGTAGAGTTCCTTTCACTTCACAGGTGCTTGTCCCTATATCTGCTCTGATGCTTGCAGGAGGCTGCCTTCCATGTCCTATTCCCACTCTTCTGTAGGTTCCCAGGCTCTCTATGCCATGCACCCTCTCTGGGTTTACTGTGGTCCCTGGTTTTCACATCCCCACAGGATTCAAGAGAAGAACCTCACCCTCTTCCTGCTGCTGGGCTCCTTATGGCCCAGCAGCCAGCCCCACCCTTTCCTTCCATGTGATGGTCCTACCCCCTGTGAGACTTCCTGCCTGGGGGCTGTATCTAGGCAAAACTTATGTTCCTTTTCCAATCCTGAAGAGCTTCTAGCTCCTGGGGAGTTCTGTATGTCAGTGCAATTTTCTGGCATTTCTGAGAACCCTCTTAATTGATAGCCTCCTTCCCTGAGCCTTTCCAGGTAAGTAACCCCCTTGGGGGCTTTCAGGTGACAGGATCTTACCTGATAGGTTCAACCTCTGAGTCATCAAATAATTGTGATCCAATACACCACTAACAAACAACTGGTAGGCCGCAAGACATGCAACGCTTTGCCCTGGGTCCCTAGCAATCTGGCACCAAAGTGGCTCCTTCCATTGTCATTGGCAGAAGGGTTATACATTTTTTTTTTGTAATCTTCCAAAACATTGAAAAAGAATTCCTCTTTCCACTGGGAAAGAGTAGCAATAAAAGATATGTCACTTATACCTGTTGTTAAAACTGGCTGTACCACAGGTGGTTCTTCTACAACCTGTTTTTTTTTAGAAGGTGTAGGCGGAGGAGGCGGTGGCAACTAGTAAAACAAAACAGGTAAAATAAACAACATACATACAATGATCTTACGTTCTAATTTTCAGCCAAGATAGCACCATAGTATTTTGGTTAAATTAGCTTAATCTGTGTATTTTGCTGCCAATTGTTTGAAATTTCTGTGAAATGGGATGCAAGAAATGGCTCGTACTTTAATTCATGTAGTGTGATGGAGAAATCCTGGGTTGTTAGAGAAGCATTTCCATATAAATTAAATAAGAACATAACAGTGCAAATCTAACTTATGCTGGATCAGGAAGGTTGGATCAGGCAGGCAGGACTACAAGGTGATCAAATCAATCGATCCTAAAGGATAAAAAATCTGACTGTTCACTGGAAGGACATATACTGAAGCTGAAGCTCAAATATTTTGGTCATATAAGAAGGAAGGACTCCTTGAAATACCCTGATGCTGGGAAGGCTTGTCCCCTTCCCTACGGGAGGGCTACATTAGTCCCACTAGGTCTATTCAGATAGGCCACCTCCAGAAGTGGCATAAGTCTGACTGCCTGAGAGATGAGGCTTGGATCTGACTTAACAGAGCACAGAGCCCTACCTCCCACTGTCCCTCCCCCAGAGAATTTGCCGATAGTTAATGGACAGCCCACTACAGGTCACTGCAGATGGCAATTGCAGCCACGAAGTTAGAAGATACCTGTTTCTGGGGAGGAAAGATATGAGGGTCAAGGTAACAATTAAAAGTTGAGACATCATCTTGAAGACAAAATTTCATTTAGTTAAAGCTATGGTTTTCCCAATAGTAATGTATGGCTGTGGGAGCAGGATCATAAGGAAGGCCAAAGAACAGATCCCTTTGAACTATGGCATTGGTGAAGACTCTTGAGAGTCCCTTGGACTGCAAGTTGATAAATCAGTCATTCCTAAAGGAAATCAAACCTGACTGTTCGATGGAAGAGTGAAACCGAAGCTGAAACTCAAATACTTTGGCCACATCACAAGAAGGGAGGGCTCCTTAGAAAAAATCCTGATGCTGGGGATAACTGAAGGCAAAAGGCGAAGGGGATGGCAGAGGATGAGGTGGTTAGATAGCATCATTGAAGGAATGAACATGAATTTAGACAAACTCTGGAAGTTAGTGGAGGAGAGGGTGGCCTGGCATGCTGCGGTCCATGGGGTCATGAAGACTCAGACACAACCTTGACAACTAAATCACAACAACAATGAACAGCCCAATTCTATCTTGTGCTGGAACAGGTAGGCCAACTGACCTGTACTTTATGCAGTGCAGGTTAGATAAGGCAGGAGCTAAAGGGATTTTTTTCCCTTTAGCCATTTCATGCATAAGCCACCCCAGATGGGCTACTCAGATCTAAGCTAGCAATTCCAAGCATGTGTGAAGCTTGTGGGCCCAGATGGGTTCAGCCTAAGGTGACAGACCCTACCATCCAGAGTAACTACGGGAGCACATAAGAGACATTTACATTGACATAGTTACAGCACCACCTAGTGAAAACCTGTAGGAAATTCATATTGCAATCCAGAGTAAATTGTTCTCATGTTGGAGCAAGGACTCCCCATAGTTACTCTTGACTGTGCCCATAGCCAATCCCACCCTTCTCCCAGGTCCGATCTACTTCCCCGTCTACTTACTGCTATCACAAAACACCACCTCTATGCCTCTGTCATGCTACCCTCACCAAAGATCCTACTCCAGCCTGTCCAGACTGGCACAAAGATAGTGGGTTTGGGACTGGTTTTTGTCTGAGAGCCAACCCATTTCCTTGCACTGATTGAACCAGCTTGAAAGGTACATACATTCCCAACACTCCTGGGCCACTGTAAGGGACTTGTACTAGGCCCAGCACCAGCTCCGGATGTGCCCTGAATCAGAACTGCAATTGTTGAGCACCACTTAGCACAAAATCAACAGTTTATTAACTGGGCTATGCTATTGACCCTTAAGTATATACAAGATGAGAGAAAATTAAGTACAGCGGTACAGTTACATAGTTATGATCTCTAACCTCAGGTATTTTGCTCTTCTTTTCTACCACAGGGACATTTATGAATTTGGTGGATTTCAAGTAGTGCCCATGCTGTCGTCTCCAATCCAGGCAGTCATACATTAAACATGCAATACTTTCAAAGATTTCAGTTCCAAATTCAAGCTGCACACATAGAAAGCAGAGAAGGAGATACAAAGCTTGGTTTTCTATACAAACTCAGGAAACTTCTACATGATACCACCACAATGATGATTTCACTCTGTAGTTTTAATGCATTTTAATATGTACTGTACAATCTCAACAAGGACTATAACCTATATCCAGCTGGGGTATGTGACAATTGAACTTGCCAACAGGCCACTGTAATGTGATCTACCCTTCTTCAACTCCAACTTCTTTAACTTTTAGTTGAGCAGTAATTCACACTATTATGTATACAATACTACACTGAGACAAGAACATCAAGAAGCTTTTAGGACCATGAAGTTAAGCTTCCCTTTTCACCTAAATTATTAGTCCTACACGTACACAATAGTGTAACACTAGAACACCACCTTCTGACAAAGATGAAGTTGAGTTTGCCATGTGTAACCTATTGCCTGCTCAACCTCACAAGCCAAATTGGAAAGAAGATACTAAGACCATAAGAAAGAGTCAGAAAGCTAATGCTTTCTTAATGATCTCCAACTAAATCAACTGATTTCCTATGTTAAAAGTACATGGGGGGGGGTGTCATTCCTGCTATAGTATGGGAGATAGGGATGCCAAAAGGCAACACCCCTTTCCTGAGAAAATTTCCCCTTTTCCTCTCCAAACAATGCTCTATGTAGACTGATAATGATCTAGGAAGCAGCCTGTCACATGCTTCATTCTGATCAGGTCACATATACATAGACTTCTTTCAAATATAAAATTTAATTTATTTATTTGAGGAATTTATACCCTGCCTTTCCCATGCTAAAGGAAATGTCCAAAGCGGCTAATAGACCTCTAAGTCCACCCCTCCTGTTCTCACAACTTTGTGAGGTAGATAAGGCTGAGAGTGAATGACTGGCGCAAGGTACCCAGCAAGCTTCAAGGCCAAGGAAGGATTTGAATCTGGATCTTCCATGTCTTAGTCAACTACTACACCATAACAACTACAATTCCATGATTGCCAGCTATTACCAGAAAACAAGAAGCTTGACTGAAATCAATCTCTTGTCAATAGTCCAGTTTGCTTATCTGGCTTGAGAACAGGAAATTTGTATACAGTATCTGTTAATTTCAAACATTTTCACTACTTACCAACATGTCATCATTAGTCCAGTCAGCAGGAAAGATATCCTTTGGGACTAGATGATGGAGTCTAGCAATTTGGAAAAGATTTGATCCTGGTTTTCCACTGTTCAGAATTGCATCCAAGTATTTCCAGAATATTTCCAGATCCTTAACATTTTTTTCTTTTTTCTTTTTTTCAGCATCTATAACTAAAATTACACCCGCATGAAATCATTTTAGCACATTTGTGTGCCCTTTTCAAATTCAGACATATTCATGGGGGAAAAGAAAAAGCCAAGAATGGCTCACTGTCTAAACTTTCAGCTGCCAGGGCCATATTAGTCAGTTTTGCTCTGATGGCCTGTCACAGCAGATCAATTATAAAATATATATATGCATTCAGATTTTCATAATCAAAGATAAATTTTTGCAGCTGCATGGCTGCTGTCTTTCTCTCTCCCACACTCACTCTGCTGATCTCAGTGAGACCAGTTAAGATCATAAGTCAATTCATCCAAGAGAAGAAGGTATGCAGTGGTGAACAAAAGTAGGAGGAAAGAGTATTCATTATGCCTTTGGGCTCAGCAGGCTGGTCAGGCAAGTGAGATGGTGGACAAGAAGTGGTTTGCAGGTCATAGTTTGGTGACTGCTGCTCTACAGCAAGCAACTCCCCTTTATGGTAACCACAGACTTATTTTAATGTGCTCAAAATATACTAAAAATAAACTAAACAGGGAATGTTTTTGTTTATATATCAAAGGCATTTTAGCTAACCTTCTGGTGGAATAAATTGTTCCTCCTCCTTTGCAATTGTTTCTTGGTAGGATTGAATGGGTTGATAATCGTCAGAAGAAATTTTAATGACACTTCCAACATGGATCCCAAGATCAGATAGCACAGGCAAAAGTTGAGGGTAGGGAAAACCACAGATTATGAAATAATACTGAGCACCATCATCTGGTTCGTCATCTGTTCAAAACATCATACAAAACCTGAGTCATATATAAGTTATTTCCTAAAACAACTTCCATTATAAACTCTGTTTTTCAGATATTGGAACTGTCCAAAACATATAGTCTATATCACACTCTGGTTTTCGAATAGAAGTATCTTTCCCTTCAGTGTCTATACCTTAAGTTTTATTTGTTATGATCATAAAGGGAGGAGAATGAAGACAGTTATTCGGCTAGAAACTCATTTTTCTTTTGGAACATCTGCTTTTAAAATAAACACAACAAAAATTCTTTACCTGGCAGAGCAATATTGGGACAAACAACCATATTTGTAAGAACTACTTGAGCAGTTCTAATAGCGGAGTGGGCAATGCTTATACGTATTTGGTTCCTTTGTCCATCCATCCATAACTTGAACATATTCTTGTTTATCCACTTTTAAGAAAAAATATATATGAAGCCACACATTTGTGAAGGTTTAGATATCTCTCAACTTTTCTTCTCATGAGAACATTTGTGATTGTGTCTTTAGTGCCCACACTATTAAAAATATCCTCCTTGGGCTACTTTCTTCTTTAGAAGTCCTTCAATTCACATTTATTGGCTCACTTAAATATTCACATAAAAAAGCAGGCCTCCGTCAGTCTTGGAATATAATAAATTAAAATATTTATGTGAATATTTATATTCACATAAATATTCACATAAGTATTTTAATTTATTATATTCCATTTAATATACATGTCTTATACATTTCCACTCCTCAAAGATGTCAAAGCTCCCTGTTTAGTAGGCATTTTGTGACAAACCTGAGTTTGCTGCTATGTTGGATATCCCCCACAGGATGCTTTGCTAGTTGTGACTATCTCTAAGGGAAATGCTCATTCTCATTACAAGGATGAAGAGCCAGTGTTGTTCTGGCTTCTATGGTCATGTGGCCAGAATGACTAAACACCAAATGTGCAAGTATCACTGTTACCTTCCCATCAAAGTGTTATTTTATCTTCTATTTATTTATCTTATCTGCATTTAACATACGTTACAATCCATGAGGGGTGTGTGTAAAGGTAAAATTTATATTTCACGCACCAATATATTTATCAGTATCCACATCTTCTCCACGCCTCTTCAGTTTGGTGTCTTTTTTAATTACGCTTACTGATTGTTGTACTTCAGTTCCCTTCTTTCCTTTTCTTCCTTTCGCAGGGGGAGGCTTTTCTTTTTTCCCAGCACCTTTTCCTTTTCCTTTCACCTTTTCTTCTTTCTCTTTTTCAGGTTCCTATCAAATTAGAGAAATTAATGCCTATGGCTTCAATCCTGTCCATACATTCCTGGGAATAAGTTTCATTGAATATAATGGAACTTACTACTAAGTAGGATTGAATAAGATTGGGCTCTATGTTATGTAGCTTACAAGAAAAACACACACATACACTGCTTATTCTAGTGTAATCCAATCACCTGCATGCCTATGTTTTAAAATCAAAGCCATATTTGGATAAATCTTTTAAAGGATCTTCACATAATCCCAGAGAGAAAATGAGGTGTCAAAGGAAAGCTCAGAAAAAGTCATCATCATCATACAGTTGTAGAAAATCTGTAAATTCTAAAATATTGTCAATTATCTCAGATAAGCTCAACAAAAATTAAATCATTGAATTCTCTAATCCAGGGTTTTCCAAACTCCAGCCCGGAGCCAGATGCGGCCCTCGGTGAGCCTCAATGTGGCCCCTAGCAAGAACCCTCTATCTGGCCCTTGAGCAAGCCTTGTAATTCACTCTAGTACATTCTTATGTGTAAATTTATGTAAATTTATTCAAATTTGAAATGTAAATTAGTTTTCCAGCCTGACACTGTGTCACAGAAACGATGTGGTCCTTCTGCCAAAATGTTTGGAGACCCCTGCTCTAGTCTATCCACGAATCCATCTTTTGTCCTATTGAAGCCTCTGTCCCTCTTTTAGACTGTGAACCTTTGGGACAGGAACTTCAATTTCCACCCCATGTAAGATGCTATGTACATGGATAATTATAACAATAACACAATTTAAGCTTAGCCATTGAGAGGGAGATAAGAAATCTTGGAAAGGAAGAAACAAGGGTGGTAATAACCTCTTTCCCTCTCAAAGGTGCTCAGGGGCTTATTTTCCCCACTTCTTCACAAACTGTAATTATAATACAGTCAAATTTTATACTATTATTAACTTGTTCCATAACAGATAGCCATTCAGCATAAATGTACTATTATATTCACTATTTATTTTATTTCATTTATCACCTCATCAATCTTCCTTTTCTCCAAGTAGTACCCCACCTTCACCCCCACACCCAAGTATAAATGGTGAATTCTGTCTGTCCGTCTGTGCATCTGAAACCTCTCTAACTCTGGCCACACTTGCTCTACATAGACATAGTATACCTTTCTGGAATCAGGATGATCCCAGGATTGAAAGTCTGCCTTTCACCTAGTGTTTGAACATCCAGCATTGGAATTTGTGTCTGGCCCAAATCGGCAGTCATCCCATTTGAATTCAAGAGACAATGTATTTGTCTTAGTTTGGGGTCAGAGGCCCAAAATGTCCTCCACAGGAGGCTGGCTTAAATGTCCACATGGAATTTAAGCTAGTAATTTATATTTAATCAGGCAGAGACTGAATGAAACTGCCTTAGAGACAGACCATCTAGTCCAGTGGTTTCCAAACACTACATTATTCGGACCCACTTTTAAAGCAACCATCTGTCAGAACCCACTTAGCTTTATGAAACTTAGGGCACAATCCTAACCAATTTAAGCTGGCACAACCTACCCAATCCCTGTTCCCATGGTGGTGTGTGGAGGCTGGCTGATGTCTGTGTATTGGCCTAATCTCCTTAGGAGTGGCACAGAAGTGCTTTACAGCACATCTGAAACACCCACAGGCCAGCATGGAATTTGTATCAGGACTTATGCCAGCCTAACTGGGAATTAGGATTGCAGTCTTTTAAAAGTTTCATGAAAGCTTTTATTTTTATTCTTTTTACTACGGTGGGAACACCTTCTGGAGCATTTGAGCTTGTACTGGGACCATTCTGGTGGCCTTGCATTTTCCTCACCAAAAAGGGCCCCAAAAAGAGCAATGGCACATTCACCTGCTTGTGAGTAAATGCATATGTGCAGCTTCATTTCAATTTCCATAAGGTTCAACACATTGTCAGTTACGAGTTTGTCACTTTCATGACCATTAGAGAGCTGCTACTCAGAGTTTGAGAACCGCTATGACCTGATATTGCCAATTCTGACTGGCAGCAGCATTCCAACATCTCAGCAAAGAAATTTCCCATCCCTGCTACCTCAGATGTTAGGGACGAAATTTGGGACTTGCAAAGCAGAGCTGGTACCAGCTCCACAAAACTGAGATTTGTTGGTATGTGTTTATTTGAAAAGGGCCACATGGGCACTCCTATTCATATGGTACAGTATTCAAGAGGGAGTCTCTAAATAATTAAAGGTAAAATCCAGAGTAACTACAGGGAGTCCTTGCTCTGGTGTAAGAACAACTTACTCTGGATTCCAATATGAATTTCCCATAGGTTTTCACTAGGTGGTGCAGTAACTACGGGTGCATGTAATGTCTCTTACGTGCTCCCATAGTTACTCTGGACTGTGTCCATAATTACATTCCCATTTTCAGAACACAGAAATAAACATATAGACTTAAATATTTCTATCTATGTAAGAAAACAAGGAGTGTGTAAGTGTATACAGCATGACCTTCTTATCTGCAAGTGTGGAACCTAAATGTGGATTTAATTAAATGCAGTCCAACCCACATCACAATAGACACAACCATTTGAAAATCGCAGAACACCTCCTGGACACAAACAGAAGGCACTTCTGGTTGCATCCAGAAGATCTGAGGCCCTCCCCTCCCATAATGGATATGTGCAGATATTAGTTTCTGTAGGGAGAGGTATCTGGGAATGGAGTGGATGCTAAGGTCAGACTGTATATGACTGACAGAAAAAATTAAAAACATCCTTTTCATACCATGAAATTTTGTCTTTTATTTTATTAAAATACCTTCTTATCAAAAGACCTTCTCAGCACATCCTTCTGTTTGATGCTTAGAATTTCATACTTAATTAACTTTCCAATCAGGGTCACAGGAAGTTGTTCCCCATTATCCAGCATGGTTTTTGCTGTCTCTAATACCTACAGAGAAGAACAGCATGGCTACAGTTTGAGAATAGAATTCAAAATGCGCATCAACGCAATACAACATTTTGTAGTCTTCATAAGTCACAGCTTGGTTGAGGCTTGGTTGAAGCAATGAATACAAATAAAGAGAATAAAACAGGAGGCTTGTAACCCTTCCTGATTCTTAACACTGTAAGAGTTCACGTTGGAGTTTAGGTTCAGCCAGAAACCTGCTTAACTACTGTAGCAACTTAATGGGGCTGAAAAAAGAGAAAGGGGAATAGTTACAGAGAGGGGAATATTTTAGACTCATGACATATAGTACTGTACATAAGTCACCATCATCATCAGTTTATTGCTGCGATCATTGACCAGAACAGACACAACATCATGCAATCTACAAAGAAAACGTTGAAGGAAAATTTACAAATAAAACTTTGAAGGAATATTTTACAAAAGTAAAATCTTAGCAGATACACGGAATAATAATAACAACAAATGTATAATAGTTAAAATTTAGTTGCACAGCTGACAATGGACTTACGGATTTTGCAGACAGCTGCAAAGAAACTATGTAAGTCCAACTTTAAAATTCACTTCTAAGATACATGTCCCACTTCCACCTCAATTTTTCTTTTTCTCTACTTTCAACATTCTGTAAGTCCTGGAAACCATTATAGGTCCTTATTAGGTTACATTTCTTAACTTTTTCTTTTAAAATTTTTATATTTTGCCTTAATTCACAAATAAATATGTAGCTGGCCCTCATTTTACACAAAACTGACTGCTTTGGAACACTTTGGAAACAGAAGCAGACAGCGCGAGGTTCTAGATTCTCGCTTTCCACTTTCTTTCCCAAAGCATTTTTTAAAAAGCTACCTTTTGCAAAGTGTTTACAAATGAAGAGAGGTAAGTCATCAGCATGTTATTTGAAAAAGGCATGCTATTATGAACAGTTTCAGATATCCACAGGAGCAGCAAGGTTACAGTAGCAGCAGGAATGTACCTCCCCAAAATTGGGGGGTTGCCTGGAATCTAAAAAAAATCAATGGGCCACATAGTTACTGAGGAACAGGAAGGTTATTTGTATATTAGCAACAGCAGATATGAACATAACAAAGGAATAAATGTGGCCAATAGTAGGTGATTCAGCCATCTGACATGACATTGCTAATTAAAGTAGCATCTGTTAGATAGAAACCAACTATGAGAACCTTGCTAATATTTACATGGCAGCTGGTATCTGATTTACAAAGTCTAAAACAAATGCAAATAGAAATGTACTAATAATATTTTCAGAAATATTCCTGAGCCCTAAAATTTATATTTTAGTTCAATTTCCTCCTTTCTTGTTCATGCTGATTCTTTTGGAATGTAAGGTTTAATCGGCAAGGTTTAAAGTTATTGAATTTTCTTTGGGTGACAACAGCAGCATGCAGACTGACCAGATGTGTGGCAATGACAAGCTGTTTTATGACTACATTTTTTACAGCTCGTTTCCATCAAATTTCATACAGCATATTAACCACTGAAGTCTTTCCTTTAGAAATGCATAGTTACTTTGAAAATATCAAGACAAAAATTCACCCAACATTTTAATAAGAGACAGAGGTGTTTTACTTGCATTGTCTCTCTTAAAACATTCACCTATTCTTGAGGAAGATTCTTGCATCCAATATTTCCTGAATTTTGTTTTTAATTAAACTGGATATATTCATAGTTTTGGGATATATGAGGTGTTACTTCAGAGTTTTGACATTTTCTTATTCCATCACACCTTTAGAGAATTTATTCTCAACTGCATATGGTGTCAATTTTGCATTCTCACATAGGCCAGTTCATGTTGTATATTTATGTCTTGTCTGAATCTGGCAACGACCTAGGCTTACATATACAGTTTGGCTAAAATGTAGGGTATGTTCACAGCTTAGGTGAGAAGATAAAGTTTGAGGGCTTAACACCTGGAACCCTGCAAGAGCAGAGAGTAAAAGTAAGGAGTAAGGATGTCAGCTACTTTACTGCTGCATAAACAAGGACTCTGCATCATTGCAGAAGGGCACTATATTTGTAAAAATACAGCTAAAAAGTCCAGATAACTCAGGCTCCAATCCTATACAAACTTTTCTGAGAGTAAGTCCCAAAGAACAGAATGGGACTTACTTCTGAGTAAACATGTTTAGGATTGCACCCTCAGTTGGTTAAGGTAGAAATTAATCCTAGATAATTTCTCTATTGCTCTCTTAATTTACAGTTCCTCATTATGTTGTGCCATCTGCAAATTCCATCAAAGAATTCATACTGCTCTCTCCAAAATAATTACTGAACAAACTGAATTTCACAGGTCCTATGATTGATTCCAGTGGAAGTCCATGAGTTAGTCCTTACTAACTAGAAATTGACTCAGTGTGCCTGAGACCTACAAACCAAAGACTGTGACTATCCTTGTACTTAACGTCTGCTTGTCTATATGGCACACAGAATCTTACAAGAAACAAGTTAAAGAATGACTACAGGTTGAACCTCTCCATCCATGTTGCTTGATTCCAAGAACTTCTGTGGACACCCATTTCCATGTTATACAAAGCAATTAATGGTAATGAGGCAAGCAATGAATCAATAAGAATCAAATTTCCTTTAAAACAGCTAAGTTTCAGCTCAGATGCAGAAGCTTCCCCTTGCAAAGCAATTTAGAAGTGATTTTGGTCTAGTTTTGGTCTGATTTATATTTGGTCTGGTTTTGGTCTGTCACTTTATATTCATGTGGTAATCACATGGGGAAAGGGAGGGTCTCATTTCCAGCTAAGACCAAAACCAGACTTTGGGCGCAATCCAGAGTAACTACGGGGAGTCCTTGCTCCGGTGTAAGAACAATTTGCTCTGGATTGCAATATTAATTTCTCATAGGTTTTCACTAGGTGGTGCAGTAACTACAGGTACACGTAATGTTTCTTACGTGCTCCTGTAGTTACTATGGATTGTAGGGTGAATCTTTTATGAACCTTTCCCAGGCAAGCTTAATTGCCTGCCATGTTACCGTGGCAAGCAGGCTGCTTCTAAACCATTAACTGCTACTGAAGGGATGTTTCTCTTTAAATTTAAGGATTTAAAATAAATAAATCTCATTCAAAGTCTCATTCATGTTGAGACAAAATCACTGATAATAAAACATGAATAATATATACCTGTATAAGTTATAAGTTATACCTGTATTTTATACTTATAGAGTGGTTCTTTAGTGTCTTAAACTACAGACACTAGAGAGCTGATAGGACAGAAGAAGACAAGCAGCTCTAAATTATGGTTACTGATACATGGAAAGCTCAAACAATTGTTTGAATTATGACTACTGCTCACTGTAGTTGACATGATGTCTAAACTAAGTTTAATACTTCCTCAGTTTAATTTTAATGTGCTAGTGTTTATTCTGCCATGAATTTTGATCCTTAAATTAGTGACCAGCCCTGCTTTGGACTTCAAAATTGTTGCTGACCTATATAAAGCAGGCCTCCATCAGTCTTGAAAAACTATGGTATCGTGCTCTGCGCTGCATACGCTGCATATGAAGCACGAAAGCCTGGGTTGGATTGTTATGGAGGATAGGCTGTTACCCAAGCAGCAAATCCCCCCTCTCCACACCACTGAATTAGTCCAATGGAAAGGCAGAGCCAATACGATTGGATCCAGCTGCGTCGCAGAGCTGGGCTAAGGACAGGAGCTCACCCTGTCTTGTGGGGCCAACCCGGGAATCGAACCCTGGCCTGCTGGTTAACAGGCACAGTGTCTTAGCCACCTGCGCCACCCACAGCGCCTAAATAACCTATATAACGCCACTGCAAATAAAATTTTGACACATCACTACCTACCTCTTTAACACATTGGTTTGAAATAATATGTACACAAACTTCTGCCTCCAATGTATGTTATTTTCAGCACCAGCTGAGAACTAGGCAGCCCCACTAGAGAAAGAACTACAGGACACATAAATACAAATTCAAAATGGAAGAATTCCACTGGTGACATCTAGAAAAATAAAACAGAGCAATGATAATAAAGAATGATTTCACTTGCCTCATAATAAAGTGGTTCTTTGATTGGTTCTTTGAGCTTTTTGTTCTTTAAAAAGACTTCCTTTTTTCCAATATCCGCAATCTGCAAGAAATCCAAAGTTCTAGACAAGTTTAATGAAATTAGTTTTCTACATTGATCATATTCATCTATACTTCTCTTTAACTTTAATTTCTTTATATGAGATATGTAGGTTAAGGATCCAAAGGGAAATTCTAGGTATGCTCAAATACCTGGAAAAAGCCAGTGATATTTTTTTCTTAAACAGCAGGTTCCTATGTCACATTACAAACATTTCATATTTCTGAAACTCCTCTTTGGTTCCAAATAGGTTTGCCATAAGCAGGAGTAATGGGTCAGCTGCTGTTAATAAAAATATAATGTCCCATTGTTTAACAAGAACAAATTCAATAATTATCTGAAGCTTGGTCATATGGTGAATACTGAAAGACCAACTGGAGCCTGTGCTGCATCCCGTGCAAGTTTGGGATTGATGCTATGCTATCCTGGGACAATGGGAAACTTTTCCCATTACCCTGGTAATGCAGTAGCAGTTCCATTGGGTCTCCTCAGATCTGAGAAATCAGTGGAACAAATTTGAGAATAGCGCACTCTGGAGCTGTGCTACCCAGAGCTGTTTTGTGCTGCTCGACAATGGTTTTTTGATCCAGCACTTGTGGTGGATCCTAGCCCCACCTCCTACTCCCCAATCACTCATAGTTCCACCCACAATTCTCTTCCCAAAATGTCTCCCTCTGCTGTCTCATTTTCCCTCCCCACATATACCCAGACTCTTGTGCTGGCTGAGTTTAGCCAGCAAAGCTCACCTGTCCCCAGGGCTTGCAGCAGAAGAGGGAGGCTGATGCAACTCTTTGCACCAGCCTTCTTACTTTCTGGGTGGCACAGACATGCCTTATGGCACATTAGCAACACCTCTGGGATGGGGAAAGGGGAAAGGGACTTGCATTGGCCCAATGACATATTAGGCTTGTTCTCGACATCATCCAAAGCACAGTTTGTTAGTTGGAGTTGCAGATCTTACCACTGCATAATATAACTATCACAGTAAAGGCATGATGCTTAAGAAATTACTAGAGCAAATGGCAATTATGACTTTTATATGGTTCTGTCCCAGCTACTGCAGAGAGAAATAATTGCTATGGAGACAATGGACAAATGGGGCTGATAGATATTCACTTCCTTCCACATAAAATTTTTACAGGCTAATAGGTTTGTGCAAGGTCACTGAAAGGGTATGTACCAGTATATAAGTCATAAATAAAGGTCATATTTGGTGCATATGTGACTGATAGATTTGCATTTTACAAGGATGGCAGAGAAAATGTCTCTGTGTGGGTGCCAAGATGGGAAGTTTCTTTAAACATATTTGTGGCTGTGACATAGAACATATGTGGTCCAATTGAAAGACAGACACCCTCAAATAATAAGTTGCCTAACATTAAAACAATGGGTTATTGAAGTATTGTGCTAGAACTCAGGAGGAAATGAAAGATTCTTGGTCCAGGATTCCCACTCAGACCTCAAACAAGGTGTTGGATAGTATATGGTTTTCTTCCTCCTTCTCCTGACTCAGCTTCCAGACATATGATAGCAATGAGGAGAGGTGAATACTACCTGATTTGGCTGCCTCTAGCCCTTACAATGCTTTCTAGCCAATGCCCACTTTTTGCTTTCTTCCCAGATATTTTATGAAACAGTACCCTCTGAGTTCTAGATGTGTATCCTGAATACCTGACAATTAGAATCCTCAAATATAATCTGCACTGACAATTTGGCAATACTTTTGCTTCAGTCTCAACTTCTATAACATATCCTCACAATATTAAAAGCTAAATACCTGTGCTAATATTCCTTCCCAAGTTATCACGCTGAAAAGTCTCCGTTGTGGCACCTGCACAGCAAGAGCCAGAGCCCTCAAAAGAAGATCATCCTCAGGTTTGGTCCCAACCACAAGAGCATAACTGGGATTCCAATTATCCTGTCCAAAAACAAAAGGGAAAAAATTATTTATAGAAGAACTTTGGCTGCATTTCTTCTTTTTTCTTTAGAAACATTTTTTCATAATGAAAACAGAAAACATATTTGCTTCTATTCAACTCTTCATCACCACCAGGTGGCAATACTATACTACTGTATTGAGCAAAACATTTTCTTAAAATATCTGATATAGGTTGGGCATACTTTATCTGAAATGTTTAGGATCAGCAGCGTTTTGAATATCAGATTTTTCCATATTTTTAGAATACTTGCATATAAATAATTAGGGATCTTAGAGAACAGGCCCAAGTCTAAACACAAAAGTCATTTATGTTTTATATGTTGCTTACACACGTAACCTGAAAATAATTTTATACAATGTTTTAAATAACTTGGGGAAAGAAACAAAATTTGTGCATGAAAAAGTTTGTGATTTAATTGTTTTAGGCAAAAAAAGTTTAAAAAGTCATGCTGGCACTAAAAAAAAAGTTGGCATTCCAAAAGAGTTCCGTAACAGAATTCAGAGATTCCCCTTTATCTATGACTCCTGTATCTGTGGTTTCACTTAACCACATACCAGATCCACAGGGCTTTCCATGCCCCTTCTGTAGGGCCTTCTAGTTTCATCGTAAACTGGTTGTAGTTTTAGCCTTTTAAGCCGTTCTGAGGCCTGCAATGGCTGCAATGTAGCCTCTGCAGGGCCCAGAAGAATTTCTATAGATAAGGGGCACTGTTCTCCTCATCTCTGGAGGGCAGAGTGTTCCTGATTATCTGTGGTTTCAATTAATCAGGATATTCCAGAAGAGAATACTGGGCCACACTTATGCTCCATATTTTGGAATTCTGGATAAGCAATAAGCAACCTGTAATGACAAAATTCAGTGGCAGTTTTGTTGTTTGCACTGGGCAGGAAAAAAAAAAACATGAGGCATAGTCATATTATCATAAAACAAGAACTTTAAAGCAGGCCTCCGTCAGTCTTGAAAGACTATGGTATCATGCTCGGCGCTGCATATGCTGCATGCGAAGCATGAAAGCCTGGGTTGGATTGTTACGGAGGATAGGCTGTTACCCAAGCAGCAAATCACCCCTCTCCATGCCACTGAATTAGTCCAATGGAAAGGCAGAGCCAATACAATTGGATCCAGCTGGCATCGCAGAGCTGGGCTAAGGACAAGAGCTCACCCTGTCTTGTGGGGCCGACCCAGGTCTCGAACCCTGGCCTGCTGGTTAACACAGCTTCTTAACCGCTTGCACCATCCACAGCCCAAAACAAGAACTACTGTGATACCTATAAGGTGATCTCACAGAAAAGGCCAAGGCAAAAAAACATGTAATTTTCTATACTAAATTGGGATGGGGTAAAAAAGGGAATCGTGCTTGCAAGGAAGGGCTGCAGCTTGTTGTGGAATCTGATTGAAAGGGAGTAAATAATATAATTCATGCCACTGTTTTTGAAGCATCAACAAGGTGCTTATGCTGTACTGTTTGCTATTTCCCCTTCTGGGCAATGGAATAGTTGAGAGGGAGGAGAGAAGAAATGAGGGAAATTTTTTCAGAATTATAGGTGTCCTAAGTTTGTGCATGGCACACTTTAAGACTCAGAGCAGCCTACAGTAGTTGCAAATCATCTCCCTGTGGGAGAGGGAGTTGTTGGGAGAGGTAAAGCATGGTCAGCTAGAGTGTAACACAGCACAGTGTGACATTGCACAGGGTAGATCTCATGCTTGCCTCCTCTGTGCCTCTGGTTGTTGCAACATCCCTGAACTGTCCTGACACTAACCCACAGATAGGATGAGATGACCTGTGCTAAACTTTTTTGTTACTGTTTCTTGCCTTATAGCAGGGTTGTCCAAACCCCAGCCTGGGGGCCAAGCAGCTCTTAGCAAGCCTCCACATGGCCTTCAGCAAGACCCCTCATCTGACCCACAAGCAAGCCTGTAATCATCCAGAGGTGAAGATGAGCTGCATATCACACCTCTGAAGGAAATTCTGATTGCGGGGGGAGGCTACACACACTCCCTCTCTCTGTGTATGAAATGGCTTATGAAAGTTTTATTTTTGTTCAGTCACCAGTGATTTTCAACCAGTGTGCCATGGATGGGCCACAGGTGTGCCACAGGTTTTGGGGAAGGCTCATATATTAGTAGAGCAATTGTGGGATTTGAGCTTCCTTCCTACAGCATGGTGTGCCTTGTCAATGGTCAAAAAACTGATGGCATGCCTTGAGAATTTTAGTACCTTATCAGTTCACCACAAGATAAAAATCACTGAGTTACACACTTGTATTCTTGTCAAGTTGTCACTATTAGAGCCTTAACACAAAAGGAGCTCTTTAACCCCTGTTTTGTGAGACCGGAGAACAAACTGATCCAGACACGACAAAATTCAAATCAGAAACCACCAAACCAGAAACATTGGGCTAAAAGTGTTATAAAGAACCAGGGGAAATTCTAGACAGAATTTTGGGGTTTAAATTTTGTGAAGGAAGAAGTGATGATCTTGTGTTGTTTGCTGTAATATACAGTACTCTACTATAAAGTACTCTGGGACTTTATCATTCCCTATTTTTCAACAGATAAAATAATGCAAACCCACTTAGAAGCACTATTAAAATTAATGGAAATACCTGGACTGCTACAGTACGGTGAACAGGCTACAATTAATTTGGACAGGATTCTAAAAAATCCTGCTGCATAGAAAAATCTAGGTTTTCAGTCTGTCATGTTCTCCTAGAAGTCAACACTCTTAGAACCAGGTCAATAATAAATGGCAGTTTGGCCCAATATGGTTTGTTACAAGCAAGTGCTGTTTGCCAAGATCACTTTTTTCATTCTCTAGCTTGCAATCAAATCAATAGTGAAAATTGCTCTAAAGTTATTTCACCTAATTAACTTCTCAGTTCTATCTGGACACATATTCTAATTAACATGGGATGGTATAAGCAACACAATGTACTCATCCATTTCCTGCCAACCTTTGAACTAACCCCTATAACTATCCTTATTACTGCAGTTTGATCTGAGGTAATTAGTACATGTTACTGTTTATTTCATGCTTCACCTGCTTGATCTTGTTTATTAAACACGTTAAAGGCATAGAACAGGCTAGGCCACTTCTTTCTAGACTGTTGGCACCTTATTTGCCAATCTAAACTTCAGCGTGTGGGTGTTTAATGATTCTTTTTCTCTTCACTGGGAATCGAATTTGTACAACCTCCACGCTAGCAGGCATTAGTAATCTGATTCTGCTATAAAGCCTCGGACATCTACAGTGCTCAGTGTGACTTTTGGCAATGCATTACACTCCCCAGAAATCAGCAAACCAGGGTTAGGGCAAGAAAGTAAATGCCTTTAACAGAGGAATGGCAATGGCTCAAGAAATGGCTGATTCTATATCAGTTTCCCCCAGCATTCCCTTTTAAACTGGCTTCCCAGCTGTCAAGGAGATTTGAGAAAAAAGGAGATACTGTACTGGCAATTCTCTTATTATTTTAAACAACATTTTATGTGATGTTTTTATATTCAGATATCCAAATAAGTTTGGAACATTCAGTATAAAGTAACAAGAACAGAACATCCAATATGAAATATATAGTGGCAAAAATGTTAAGTGAAGCACTACAGCAACCAACACCTTGTTAAAAACCTTGGGGCATTAAAAGATCTTTAGTCGCTGATCAATTCAAAATCCTTATTTTGTTCCTATTTTAATTAGGGCCAAATAAAATGACACACAGTTGTGACTAGCAAGTTCCTGAGTCGTCCCCTGCCTCCAAGACAATAACAACAGTATTGATATACTACTATTCAATTAGGAGTTCACAAAGCAGTTTACAGAGAAAATGAAATAACTAAAAGGACCTCCCATCTAAAAAGATGTCAAAGAACACCAACAGAAACCACTGGAAAAGACATTGCTGGGGTGAGGACAGCCAGTTACTCTCTCTCACTAAATAAGAGAGGCGCACTCACTTGAAAAAGTGCCTCTTGCCCTGTTAGTATCTAAAGCTGTTGATCAAGTTAGCGATAGCAAAGCAAAAAAGGGCTGTGAGGGGGAAAGCTGGAATTCAGCATGGTTATAGGATCCTCACTTAGCAATCCTAACTCCCAGTTAGGTAGGCATATGTCCCAGCACAAGTCCTATGCTGGCTTGGGGATGCCGTAAAAGTGATGTAAGGCACTTCTTTACCACTCCAGGGGGAGTTAGGCCAGTGCACCCAGACATGAGCCAGCATCCTCACACCACCACCACCACCACCGGAATGGGGAGAAGGTGAATTGTTGGCCTTAATTGGTTAGGATTTTACCCTCCGTTCAACACTTAAAAGTATAAGCCGATTCATGTCTACTCCAAAGTAAGTTCCGCTGAACTCAGTAGATCTTACTCCCAGAAAACAATGTACACAATTGCAGCCTTAAGATTCAAAAGACAACGCTTAGGAGTCGAGTACACAACTTTTGGGTTCATAACTGTACAGCAAATCCTCACTTAGTTGTTGATAGGTCCTTGGGAACTGTCACTTTAAACAGTATGCCTTACAAGGACACCAGTATTGCAGCTGACTAATTGATATGCATAAACAAGACTTACATTCCTATAGCATATTTCTGGTCTCAAAAACATCAAACTGCTACATAAAGGCCCCAAACACTTCTAACATTAAACACTGAAATAAATGCAAGCTTTTCATGCCTGAGAAAACCCCTCACAGGTATGGGAAGAACTTGTAAACTCTTCACAGACAGTGGTCCCAGACAGGAATCAAATTTTTTTTTCAACAACTTTACAACAAAAATGATTTTAAATGTGAGGACTTGCTAAATGTCAGCTCTTCCATTCACCCCAGTTTTGTTTTTCTCATTTCACTTAAAATAAAGCCTGAGGAAGAGTTCTGGAGATTTCAAAAGGCTGCAGATCATGACTTCGACCACCATTATAAAACCAGTGCGGTGAATAGTCAATAAAGGGTGAATTTATTCCTGGTTTTCCATTATCACTTATGAGCAAAGCATTAAAAAAATCTTTATAGTGATAATGAACATAGCATCAACATAATATACTGAATACGTATAAAAGAATGTTATTTAAGGCATATTAACATTATAACACTGACATTAACTTCATCAGTGTACAGTACTTTATACCAAGTAGTCATGGTGTCCGCTTTGCTTTCAGATTTTACATACAGTAGGCTCAAAAGAATTACAGATACAAAGTACAGACATGACTATTTTGTATCTGTAATTCTTCTGAGAATACAGTATTTCAAATTTTCAAAACCTGTGAAAGCAATGTTAGTGCTATAACGTTAATATGCCTGAAATAACACTATTTAGTATTCCTCTCCTTTGATACTGTAATATGAGTCCTCTGCTGTGCTACTATAGACTTTAGATGCATTTTAATCCCTATACTCTTAATATTAATTTTATAATTATTTTTGTTGTTACATGTGTATATACATACTATATATATTACAATAATTACAAGTAATTGTATATATTACAATTAAAATAAACATACAAATATTGTATATACTGTACATCTTTTAATTGTATTTTATATAATTTAACCCCTATCTTTAATTATATTTTTATATAATTATATTTTAATTATATAAATATATATAATTCAAAATAATATATTTATATACTTAATATTATATTTATGACAACAACAACAACATAACCTTTATTGGCATTAATATTATATTTATGATATTATAATATAATATTATAATATTTATTATATTTTTATATTTAAAAATCTACCGAACGTATATTTTTAAATAAAGATCCTGCCTTCAGGTTCATTATCTACCATTCCTACACTACTCAAATCCCATGTATCCCCAGACCCTTTAGAAACATAATAATAAAATTACATAATTATAATAAATTAACCTTCACAAATCAATTTTTTCCAAAATGCATCATAAATATTCTTAAATCCTTATAAAAGATTAGTATAGTACTGCCCATGTAGGGTTGATTTTTTGCGAATAAAAATTTCCCTATTGTTTCTAATCTAAAGTCTTTGCAGAGCTATATGCACACCTGAATCCACCAATTATAAAGCAAGCCTCCGTCAGTCTTGAAAGACTATGGTATCATGCTCAGTGCTGCATACGCTGCATGCGAAGCATGAAAGCCTGGGTTGGATTGTTATAGAGGATAGGCTGTTACCCAAGCAGCAAATCCCCCCTTTCCACGCCACTGAATTAGTCCAATGGAAAGGCAGAGCCGATACGATTGGATCCAGCTGGCGGCGTTGCAGAGCTGGGCTAAGGACAGGAGCTCACCCTGTCTTGTGGGATCGACCCGGGTCTTGAACCCTGGCCTGCTGGTTAACAGGCACAGCGTCTTAACCGCTTGCTCCACCCACAGTCCATAACCACTGAGCTTAAACAAAGGTAACTCTGCATATGGCTGGAGTGGTAGTGACTGGACAAGTGGCTGGACTGGTAATGAATTCATGGCCAAGCACACACTTGAACAGGTGACTGCACTGTTTACCATATATCTTTACCCAATACACTCATACCAATTCCTGAATATTATCTCATTTAAACAACCACTGTTATCTATATCACTAAATGCAATTTAAAAGATATCCAATTCTCCTACTGTTTCTAACAGGTGATTGCCCTTCCCCTGCATACGCATGCAACACTGTATATCACTCAGTGTGCAATTCTAACCAATTTAGACTGTCATAATTCACCTAGCATATCTTTCTGTGGTTATGTGGGGAGGTCACTGTGCACTGGCCTAACCCTCACCGCCCAGGAGTGGGGCACAAGTACTTTACAGCACTTTTGTGATACTCCCAGGATGGCATAAGATTTGTGCTGGGGCTTATGCCAGCCTAACTGGAGATCAGGTTTGCAGTCTGAATGACAACCTGAAAGCAGTAAATGCATGAACTGATTCCATTAGAAAGTATTTTTTATTTGAGATGGCTGTCAGTGATGCAAAAGTTGTATAGGCAATATAGGATCTGCCTGTTGACACATATACACTAATGTCTACCTACTCCACCCAAAATTGCAATCTTGAGAACAATAGTGTATGTGTAGATCAGTTGTGAAAGGCATTTTCTCATAATTTTACCAATCCTTTTGCTTAATCTCAGCAATGAAGATTTTCAGTGGGGTCCATGGAAGGTGGTACCTGGGCCCAGGATTAAGAAAGGTGCCCAGAAGCCAAAGGAGGGAGCCCAGAAATGTCCTGGGATCTAACATTTTCCAATCATACCTGGTCTTGCAGCCCACATGGGATACTGGAGGTGTGTGGCAGTGGCTGTTGTCACAAACCAGGCCCTGGACCAGAACTGATTTGTTTGTTGATTGATTGGATATATACTTTGCTTTTACCATGCCCAATCCAGCTTACAAAGGTTTTATCCAATTGTCCGCACAACAACCCTGTGAGGTAGGTAAGGCTGAAAGTGAGAGACTGGCCCAAGGTTACCCAGGAACCTTCATGGCTGAGGGCTTATTTAAACCTGCGATCATCCAGATTCCCAATCCCATCACTAACCTCCCCACTGCTCTTACATCCCCTGGGGGAAGAGGCCCAAAATAAATATTCCTCTCAGACTCCCTGATTCCAGGGAGTTATGCTGTTGTACTAACAGCTGTTATACTAACAGCATAATCCTAAACCTATTTCCCTGGGAATGAATCTCATGATGTTGAACAGGATTTATTCTCATGTGGCTGCAGCCTCAGAACTCAATCACACATCTTTATGCAGTGATACCTCGCTTATAAAGTGCCTTGCTTAACCAGTGATCCACATAACAAGCAAAAATTTCTCTAAGACTCTGCCTCACATAACAAGTGTTGCTGCACTTAACAAGCACACTCGTTGGCAGTTCGGGCTGGTTGGCAGCCCTTTTAAAATGTGTCAGCCCTTTTAAAATGTGTCAGCTGGTTGGCAGCCCTTTTAAAATGTGTCAGGCTGCCTAGCATGCCTGTCCATAGCGAAAGCAACACTTCCGCGCTGTTCCTCCTGTGGCCAGGTGTCTGCTGGGCAGAGGGAGAGAAGAGCAGTGGATAAGAGGGAAGCAGCTCAGGGCTAACCAGAAGGGAGCAGGGGAGAGAGAGGCTCCGGATGGAGAGAGGGAGAAAGTGGGGAGAGACTTGGAAAGTGTCTTGGATTACAGATGTGTCTTTGATCGCAGCCTCCTAACCATGTCTACCCAGAAGTAAGCCTCATTGTGTTAAATGGGCCTTATTCCCAGGAAACTACCTACCTACAGTATTTATCAGGAAACTGTCTTTAGGATTGCAGCCTAAGTAGACTTCATTGGATCATGCACATTGAATGCATGCTTTGAATTCAATTCTGATGTTTTGTCATCATTTTTATATGAAGTTAATATTTTTATATCAATATTTTGGAGGTTGTGGAACCAATCATCTGAGTTTCCATTATTTCCTATTGGAAAATCCACTTCACATAAAGATCATTTCACATAACAAGCATGCTTCAGGAACAAATTAAACTTCTTATGTGAGGCACCACTGTACTTTTAAGTAAACCTCATTATAGTCAATAGGGCTTACTCCCACATAAGTGTGGATAGGATGAGTTTGCAACTCTACATATGTTGTCCCATGAGCAAGCCCACAGATCAAAGAGGGGTCAGGATGACCTCCTTTTAAAAACCCTTGCTTAAGGATGGGAAGCTGGCTGGTGTGAGTTTGAATTAAGCCCTATTGGACCTCAGACACTGGTGAAATGTGAGGCTGAAATCCTGTCCACATGCACCTGGAAGTAGGATCCACTGAGTAGAATGAGACAGACCCCAAATCCAGAGTAACTACGGGAGCACATAAGAGACATCACATGAACCTGTAGTTACTGCACCACCTAGTGAAAACCTGTGGGAAACTCATATTGCAATCCAGAGTAAGTTGTTCTTACACTGGAGGAAGGACTCCCCGTAGTTACTCTGGATTAACCCTTAGGCTGCAATCCTAACTACATTTTCCTGGGAGTAAGTACTATTGAACATGATAGGACTTACTTCTGAGTAGACATGCTTAGGATTGCACTGTATGGCTGCAATCCTAAAGACACTTTCCTGGGAGTAAGACCCATTGAACACAATGGGGCTTACTTTTAAGAAGAATGGTTAGGATTGCACCCTTGTAAGTAGACATAGGCTGAGAGGCCAATCCTCCATTCTAGTCAATGGGGCTTACTCCCAGGGAAGTGTGGATGGGACTGCCGCCTCAGAGCCCAAGCCTATGTGGGTCTACTCAGAAGTGAGTCCCATTCTAGTCAATGGGGCTTACTCCCAGGGAAGTGTGGATGGGACTGCCGCCTCAGAGCCCAAGCCTATGTGGGTCTACTCAGGAGTGAGTCCCATTCTAGTCAATGGGGCTTACTCCCAGGGAAGTGTGGATGGGACTGCCGCCTCAGAGCCCAAGCCTATGTGGGTCTACTCAGAAGTGAGTCCCATTCTAGTCAATGGGGCTTACTCCCAGGGAAGTGTGGATGGGACTGCCGCCTCAGAGCCCAAGCCTATGTGGGTCTACTCAGGAGTGAGTCCCATTCTAGTCAATGGGGCTTACTCCCAGGGAAGTGTGGATGGGACTGCCGCCTCAGAGCCCAAGCCTATGTGGGTCTACTCAGGAGTGAGTCCCATTCTAGTCAATGGGGCTTACTCCCAGGGAAGTGTGGATGGGACTGCCGCCTCAGAGCCCAAGCCTATGTGGGTCTACTCAGAAGTGAGTCCCATTCTAGTCAATGGGGCTTACTCCCAGGGAAGTGTGGATGGGACTGCCGCCTCAGAGCCCAAGCCTATGTGGGTCTACTCAGGAGTGAGTCCCATTCTAGTCAATGGGGCTTACTCCCAGGGAAGTGTGGATGGGACTGCCGCCTCAGAGCCCAAGCCTATGTGGGTCTACTCAGAAGTGAGTCCCATTCTAGTCAATGGGGCTTACTCCCAGGGAAGTGTGGATGGGACTGCCGCCTCAGAGCCCAAGCCTATGTGGGTCTACTCAGGAGTGAGTCCCATTCTAGTCAATGGGGCTTACTCCCAGGGAAGTGTGGATGGGACTGCCGCCTCAGAGCCCAAGCCTATGTGGGTCTACTCAGAAGTGAGTCCCATTCTAGTCAATGGGGCTTACTCCCAGGGAAGTGTGGATGGGACTGCCGCCTCAGAGCCCAAGCCTATGTGGGTCTACTCAGGAGTGAGTCCCATTCTAGTCAATGGGGCTTACTCCCAGGGAAGTGTGGAGAAGAGTGCAGCCTCAGAGTCCCATCCAACGCACCTCCTCCACGCGGGCAGACACTAGCGCCGCTTCCCAGTTCTTGGAGGCGTCCCCCTTCTGCGCTGGGGACTCGGCCGCCCTGCTCTTGGGCCTCCTCGGAGCCATGGCCAGCCCGGGCTGAGAAGAAGCCCAGCGGTCACCCAGGCAACACAGGCCCCGCAAGGCCTTCTACGCCCAGCCCAGGATGGGAGGGCCCTGGTGCTGGTGCTGGTGCTGCCGCCGCCTCCCTGGGCTCTCCGGGCAAGCAGGCAGCCCAGCCTCCTGCTCCTCAGTCTTCACGCCTCACTTCCCTGGGAGCAGGAACCGTTGCATTCAGAGAGCTTACTTCCGAGTAGGCATGGCAGCACCTGCACCTCGCTTTCCTGGAGCCCTTGCAGAAGACACTCTCCTGTGGCTGCCCAAGAAGGGGGGAAGGAGCCTCACACTTACACCTCCTTTTACACACACACACCCCTCTATGTGTGCATTTGTGTATTTATACACACACAACACACACACACCCCTGTGTGTGTCCATTTATTTATTCACACACACATCACACACCCCTGTATATGAGTGTTTGTGTATTTATACACACACACAACACACACCCCTGTGTGTGTCCATTTATTTATTCACACACACATCACACACCCCTGTATATGTGTGTTTGTGTATTTATACGCACACACAACACACACTCCTGTGTGTATCCATTTATTTATTTATTCACACACACCACACACCCCTGAATATGTGTGTTTGTGTATTTATACGCACAAACAACACACACCCGTGTGTGTCCATTTATTTATTTATTCACACACACACCACACACCCCTGAATATGTGTGTTTGTGTATTTACACTCACACACAACACACACCCCTGTGTGTGTCCATTTATTTATTCACACACACCCCACACTCCTGAATATGTGTGTTTGTGTATTTATACACACACACAACACACACCCCTGTGTGTGTCCATTTATTTATTCACACACACACCACACACCCCTGAATATGTGTGTTTGTGTATTTACACTCACACACAACACACACCCCTGTGTGTGTCCATTTATTTATTCACACACACCACTGTATATTTGTGTTTGCATTTATACGTGCACACAACACACACACCTGTATGTGTGTTTAGGATTGCAGCCTCACTCTCTCTCATCCACACTTGTCTCCCTTTGGATGGAGGAGGTAGTGATGCACCTAGGGGTGGATGACAAAAAGAGCAGCAGTGTGGAGGGAAAAGTCAGTCTAAAGATCATAGTAATAAAATACTTAAATTTATGTTTGCATTCTCATGGGCTGCCAAGATAAAGAGTTTACAAAAACATTATAAGAACATACATCAGTCAAACACACTCTCTCTCTCTCTCTCTCTCTCTCTCTCTCTCTCTCACACACACACACACACACACACACACACACTCAGGGTGCAATCCTAAACAATTAAGGCTGGTATAACTCACTTTGTATATCTTTCTATGGAGGTGTGGGGATGTCAGCATATGCTTGTGCCAGGACTTGTGCTGACCTAACCAGGGGTTAGGATTATGCTGTATCTAATTTTCTTCTGTTCCTTTTAATCATGGATTTCTTTTTATCCATGGGAGGTCTTGGAACTGAACCCTAGTAGACAATGAGGGTCACCTATAAATGCCTACATCAGCAAGCAAGGCTCTGCCATCTTTTTCTGTTTTTTCTTTCTTTCGGTCAGTGTTAGAGAGACAATGTGACCCTCCTGCCAAAAAGTTTGGACACCCCTGCTCTAGGACATTATTCTAACATCAGTTGTGGGTTTGGTCTGAATTTGACAGCTGTAGTAACAACAGGGAAGGTTCAGGGAAGCTTTGCCTTTTAATACATTGAACAAAGCAGAAATCCAAATGGGATTTACATGAAACCGGTTTTCTGGAAATCCTTGGTGTGTCTTGGAAGAAGAGTGAGCATGCTGAACTCACACAATGGTGATGGAGCATGACCTCAGCCTAGATGCTCACTGCGCAGTGACTTGGAGGTCTGCGCAGGTGTGGGCAGCTAGGCCCACTCTCCAGTCGAAATCACACTCCAAATATTACCATATGTTCCCACACTGGGACGAAAGGAAGAGAGACGGTTGCTGCTTGGGAGAGAGTAGGAGGGCTGCCAAGATAAAGAATTCATTACAGGGGAGTCATGTTGTGATCTTACACTGGAGACAAGTGAAATATTTTGTGTGATTTAACATTCTGCGAAAATATCCCCAAACACATGCTTAACCCAACCTCCACCTCGGTTCTATTATACCCATCTGGCTGCTCAGAGCCAGGAATCTTTATTTAAATTACAAGTAAGCCTTGAAATGTTGCTCTTCACTGAATTATTGATTGAGTCGGAAATTTATGCTGGGACGATAACTGCTCCTTTGTGTTCTTTTGAAGAGTCGCCTATATAAATGATTACGCTTGCAGCAGCCATACTTTCTATTTTGACACATACAGAAATGGTGGAAGAAGTTGTGTGTGGAACAACGGTAATCAACAAAAAGAGGAAGGTTACAAAAAAATCCCAATAAAGTAGGATGGGCTAAAAATACAATGGTGGACTATTTTTCACAACCTTGAGGGCACACCTGATATATTTGTCTTTTTGGAGTAGATATTGGAAGGAATAGTATCAAATAGAAATGGCATCAGATCTATTGCTGCAGGACTCTGATGCCAATTGCTCACTAATCTGAGATGATGGGTTCAACTTCTCTATATTTCTGCAGTCTAGTTTCACTGCGGAAAAGAGGCAACTGAGAGGACTAAATATAGCTAGCCAAAGAATGAAGACTCTGCCATGATGGGGTGGGGGCTAGATGACTGGAAAAACCCGGATTTGTCGGATTTTTAGCCTCCTGTCTGGGTGTCCTACATTTTGGCATCATTGCCCTACATTTTAGCTTCATTTTGAAACTTTGTGATAGTGCACAGTACCCAATCGTGCCATATGTCGTTGGATTTGTATTGAAGAGCAGAATCCAATGCAAAAATCAGTTTGGAGATATCTCCTTCCTATCAAATGTTATGGTCAAAAAACAGAAAAAAACAAGAAAACATTTTTTGACAATTTTTTTCAGCTGGTAGGAATTTTGGCCTTGGGGTTCAGGAATTTTGGCTTTGGCATCTGGTCACCCTGGCGGGTGGGGCTGCACATTTAGCTCTCTGGGAACCTGATGCAGAGAAACCCGATGCAGGGAATATGTGCTCCCTTGCATTCCTTCCACTACGTTCTTACATATTGGCAAATAAAGTAAATATTGCAGAGACAACATAAGTCCAACACAGATCTCTCCCCTATTTGTTTACCACTTACAAGTATAAAATCTTCATGAAGCAATTTTAAATTAGAAACGAAAAGCAAAATAAAGCAATTGAACAAATAGCCAGAGAAAATTTAAATCAGCATAGTATACAAAAAAGCATGGCTTCAGGCTGGTCCATCAAACAAAAGCTGAGAAGGATAAAAAAATATTCATGCCCCCTCTTAAAAGAAATCATTTTGAGGGCTCAGGACACATCCCTGTGATTTCCATAAATGTGACTCTGCCACCAAAAGGTACTGATCCAAGGCACCCACTGAATAGACCTGCATTAAAGTTGAGCCAGAGAGCCATTCCTAAGATGCACTGTTGTAGTGCTGCATCTGGAACGTGAGAAAATGGTGCAAGGAAAAGTAACAATAAAGTTAAAATAAGCTATGCACAGTTGCTAGAAATATAATACAGTACAAATTGCACGAGGAGCATGACCAAAAATGATAATCGTAGACCTGACCTTCTGTGGAACATTGTGGTGGAGGAAGGAGAGTACCCTGGCAAGCTTTGGCCCTCATGCTCTTATGCTCTAAAAGTCCAACCCCTCCACACGAGCAGGACATTGGTTTGTTAGTTGCAAATGCTTTTACTCAGGGAAAGATGCTCCCTCTCACCCAGAAAACTGGATGCCTTATCCTAACAAAACATGAGAAGTACAGTCGTGTACTTTTGAATGAATGTGTGTGCAAATGTTGAGAGAGATTTAATGTGCATCTATAAAAATGTTTATGAATACAGCACATGTAAAAGAACAGTCAGGGGAATACATACGTGTGTTTGAATGTGTATGGGAATTGGGGGTGGTGGCAAGGAAGGGTAAAACCAGGAACAACCTATGTTTCCATTTCAATATGATTTTCTCACAATATTCTCTCATTTGCAAATGGTTTTAAATATTGGATTTGAAATACTTTTTAAATTAAAATTTGCATTTTAAAAAAGACTGTAACCAATTAACAAAGCAAACATCTATATCAGTGATTTGCATTCAGTGTGCTGTGGCACTCGGATAGGCTGGTGTCCTTAGGTGTGCTGTTGAATTTTGGGAAGAGCAGTTGGGGGATATGAGCCCTCTCCCTGCAGACTGGAGTGTCTTGTGAATGGTACAAAACTGATGATGTGCCTTGATAATTTTGGTGCCTTGTCAAGGTGCCCTGAGATGAAAAAGGTTGAAAGTCACTGTACCACTGCACCTGTAGTGTAGTTTATGATTGTATAGTGTGGCATTTGAGTCTCCCTGCAGCCAGTCTATCTGCTACCTAGGGTCAAACAAGATTTTGTCACTCCCCCCTCAAGCACAAATTTATTAAACCTGCAATCCTAAACACACTTTCCATGGAGTAAGACCCATTGAACACAATGGAGCTTACTTTTGAATGGGTTTTGAATGATTTTGAATGGCTTACTTTACTTACCCCCAAATCCAGAGTAACTACGGGAGCAAGTAAGAGACTTTATGTGCACCCATAGTTACTGCACCACCTACTGAAAACCTATGGGAAATTCATATTGGAATCCAGAGTAAGTTGTTCTTACACTGGAACAAGGACGCCCCGTCGTTACTCTTGATTTTGTCCCATGGTCAGGATTGTGCTCTTAATAAATAAAAAGCATGCCCCTTGTGCTGTGCTGGGATGAAGAGGGACAGTAATTCTCCCCCTGCTAAATATAAGATGAGCACTGCTTGAAAAAGTGCCTCTTTACCCAGTTTGCAGAAGTAACTGTATTATGATATATGGAAATGAGAGCTGACTCATATTAATACCTTATTGGTTCCATGCTGCGTCATAACATGGCCTTCCTTGGCTCTCAGATAGTCCATTACATTTTATTTCACTGTATTCTGCATTTAATTAGTTTTCCTCTGATATAGAACATAACATTATTATCAGTACTACTATTTAGTACTGTGTATGTACTAAAAAATACCGTTTTTCACAGTTTTGGCCATTTGTATCATGCTCTGCTTGTTACCCCCTAAAGCTTGTTGCCTGATGAAATGGCTACTCCCTGTACCCCCTTAGCCGTACCACTATATAGCATATTCTGACTCATTAAATAAAAACCAGAAATGCATCAAGATCTATTGAAATCCAGGGGCTATTTCATAGGTATCCATATTTAATATCAAATGATATTTAAAGTGTAAATTTTACTTAATGTAAGTGACTATTACGCTTTCCACCAGTTTACAGTCCAAGATGTATTACAAAAAAGTAAACATCACTACAAAGTTAAAACTATGTTTTGACATTGACAGTTAGGGGTCTGGCAATATTTGACATCTGACATGCAGGATTAATCTGTATTTGATTGTTTATGACAGATGATGTGCAGGAACAGTGACATTTGACAATATTTGGCAACTGACATACTGGAACAGTCAGCATTCACAAGTATCTATAGCAGCTGACATGTAACAGCGATTAGTGAGTGCTGATTTTTGTACCAGTTTCAGCCAAGTGGAACATTCCCTTTTAAGAGGAAATGAAAACTAAACCATCAAAATTTTGAAAATCACCTTTGATTTGAAATTTTATGAAATTTTTTTACTCCATTTTATTTCAGATGCTGATATACATTGACCACTAATCTTTGGAAACTGCTTTTCTTCTGGCTAATTTGATTTGTAACATTAAAACGGGGTGCACAGATGAGGTGGAACTTAACCTTTCCCTGCCAGTACCCATATTTTGCAAAATTCATCATCCCATCATCATGGGCACAATCCCAACAGCGCCAGGGTTGTCATAAATGCGACAAGACACTTGTGGTGGCCCATCGCTATCATAAATGTGCTGTAAAGCACATTTTTGTTACCAATTGAGGAGGGGAAGGTGGTATAAGGAGTTGCACTGACTGTCACCAAATCCAGCGCACAGTACATATGTATGTTGGTCAGGCTTAGCTGAATCAGTGGGTCTGGGTTGCATGGAGAGTGCATGGAGAATGTGGGAAAGGAGGATTTTCAGGGCAAGGGGAGTGAGTAGCAAGCATGACCGTGGGCAGTTCGGAAGTGGGAGGCAGGGACAAGACCTGGCAGGTATGCCAGATACTGTCCCTACTCCTGAGTAGCCTGCAGCAGTCCCGGGATGCTCAGATTTGTGCTGCTGTGTGGCACTGCACACATATGAGTAGCCCCATTAGTACTCTAGCACGTTACTCAAGGTAAGGGGAAAGGTTTCTCCTTGCCTCAGGATGGCACAACAGCCAGCCTACCTGTTCCAGCACATGTTAGGATTGCACTATCAGGCACTTTTCTGGAGAAAATACTTTGTTCATTCATTCATTCATTCATTCATTCATTCATTCATTCATTCATTCATTCATTCATCCCTCCTTTCCATGGTTAACAACAGATGCCCAAGGCAGCTGTATGTGGAGCAATGGTAGGAGAAAGTGATTTAAAGTCCTGCTTTCCTTTCCCACATTTTTCATTTGTTGGTAACATCATAGTATTTACTGATTTTGATATAAAGTTTCCTGTGCAGTAGGTAAGTGGCAGTGTGGGTGTATATATGTGCTGTTGTGAGTGTGTGTGTAGAAAAATGGTGCTCAGTTCCGAGGGGGTACCAATTTCCACAGAGACCAGACTGGCATGTAAGTTATATTATTGTGTTGAACTTCTAGAATTTTGTGAGCAGGTAGGGCACACTCCCTGGGTGCCACTTGAAGGATCACTAAGTAGTTTCTATTAAAGTTAAGCATGTGGAGGTTCTCCGTGATCCACAAATGGAGGAGGAAGGGGCAGAGGCAATGTGATAGTGCAGGGGGGAGCAAATCACCCCTGGGGCATGCACACCCCTTCCGGGACTGAGCAGGTTCCAAAGTTGGCCAATGCGCAGTACTCTTCTGAAGACCATTGGCTTCAGAGGAGACTGTGCAGGCATCAGAGCTGGCTCCTCCTTAGAGCGGAGGAATGGACTGCTCATGTCTAGAACCCTGGACATGCACAGTTTCCACCTCTGCCCAGCCATCCAGGCTTGTTTTGGAGGTGGAACAGCAGGCGACTGCTTCCCACTGCGCATGTCCAAATGCATGGACATACACAGTACACCTCACTTGGCCATTAGAGCCTGCTCTGAGAAGGAGCAGCACTTCCTGGTCGCTGTTCTGTCACAGAGCAGGCCTGAATGGGCGTGCTGATTTGCAGTCGCGCCGGAGAAGTGTCAACCTTGTCTGGCGCATCACCTGCAGCGGCGTGTCAGCTGGTGAGGCCCGCACCTGCTGCACCACCCTGGTATCGCCATTGGGAAGGGGGTAGTAATCTCTGCATGTCTTGAAATGCCTCTAGACTCAACCAGAGGACCCCCAAACATAGATTCAATTATCCACAGGTTTTGATAATTATCCACAGGTTTTGACAGGGAATGAGGGTGTTTTGCCTGCTTATGGACATGAGCTTTAAATTTGGGCTAGAAACATGTTTATTTTTCTTGTTATTGCTCAAGATTATAGTTACAAATAGTGTGAATAGATAGTCTCCTTGTTAAGAACCAAGCTTCTTAAAAAGAAATACTGGTATCATTGCAGAGCACTGATTTTCTATTTCCTTATCTCCACCTGGGTTGAAAAAAAAATTAACTCCCATTTTGCACGATCTCTTGAAATCTAATCGCACTCTCATTCTATGTAAATGATACTCATGGTAAAATACAAAGGCTAAGAACTTCTAAAAATTATATCAGATTTCCATGATTGCATTAATATAGATTGGATCTTGTATGTTGATCATATCAAGTTGGGTTTTTATTTTATTAAACGATTCCTCTGTTGTTCTTCATCTGTCATGTTCTTCATGACAAGCTCTCATGCTGATTTTCCAAGCCATAAAAAAGACGAAATGATATGTACTGTAAACAGCACAAATCATATAAATCACAATCCAAAGCAGTAAGATACAGTTCAATAAAACCAGCAAATGAATTAAAGATGCTTCATTACAACCAGCTAGATGGAATGGTCGAAGTCCTGAGAATAACTATTTCCTAGTGATGGATATGTTTACTAAACTTCAATATCCTTTGGGGACAATCCTATCCAACTTTCCAGCATAGATGCAGCTCTTCCAATGGGATACATGCAGCATCTTGCTGTGGCGGGGGGGGGGGGGGAACCTTCTCAAAGTAAGGGAATATTTGAGCACAATCCTAACCATGTCTACTCAAAAGTAAGCCCCATTGTGCTCAATTGGTCTTACTCCCAGGAAAGTGTATTTAAGGTTGCAGCTTTTGTAGCCTTATTTTGAGACTGCAGTGTTGCTGCATCAGTACTAGAAGTTGGATAGGATTGGGCCTATAAGATAGCAGATAGGTATTTTATAGTCACTCTTTGTAGCCTTCATAGATCTTACAAAGGCTTTTGATTTGGTTAGTAGGGATGGCCTTTTTAAAATCCACCCCAAGATTGGATGCCCACCTCAGCTCCTCAACATCATCAGGTCCTTTCACGAGGACATGAAGGGCACTGTAGTTTTTTGATGGCTTAACATCAGACTCCTTTCACATCCGAAGTGGAGTGAAGCAGGGCTGCGTCCTCACACCAACCTTATTTGGGATCTTTTTTGCAGTCATGCTGAAGCATGCTTTTGGAAATGCAACAGAGGGAATCTATCTCCGGACCAGATCCGATGGAAAACTATACAATCCTTCCAGACTAAGAGCAAAGTCCAATGTCCAGCTGAAATGCTTGCGGGAGTTCCTCTTCGCCGACGATGCTGCTGTTACTGCTCACTCTGCCGAAGACCTTCAACAACTTATGGACCGTTTTAGCAAAGCCTGCCAAGACTTTGGACTAACAATCAGCTTGAAGAAAACACAAGTCATGGGTCAGGGTGTGGATCCACCTCCCTGTATCACAATCTCTGAACATGAACTGGAGGTTGTCCATGACTTTGCGTACCTTGGCTCAACTATCTCTGACACTCTCTCCTTAGAGACTGAGCTGAATAAACGTATTGGTAAAGCGGCTACTACATTCTCCAGGCTTACAAAGAGAGTATGGCTTAATAAGAAGCTGACGGAACATATAAAGATCCAGGTCTACAGAGCTTGCGTCCTGAGCATACTCTTGTGCTCACTCTTGCAATGAGTCTTGGACCCTTTATGCATGGCAGGAGAGGAAGCTGAACACCTTCCATATGCGCTGTCTCCGACGTATTCTTGGCATCACCTGGCATGACAAAGTCTCAAATGACGCAGTATTGGAACGTGCTGGAATCTCTAGCATGTTCACACTTCTGAAACAGCGGCGTCTACGCTGGCTTGGGCATGTCGTGAGAATGGCTGATGGTCGGATTCCAAAAGATCTCTTATATGGAGAATTAGTGCAGGGAAAGCGCCCAAGAAGGAGACCACAGCTGCGATACAAGGACATCTGCAGGAGGGATCTAAAGGCCTTGGGAATGGACATCAACAGCTGGGAAACCTTGACCTCTGACCGCTCAGTGTGGAGGCAAAAGACCTAGCATGGCCTTCTCCAACTGGAAGAGACACTTGTTCTGCAGGCTGAAGCAAAGAGGTAGACCCGAAAGCAGCGAAACCTGGGGCCTGGGCAGGGGACGGAATTTATTTGTCCTCAGTGTGGAAGGGATGGCCACTCTCAAATTGGCCTCTTTAGTCACACTAGATGTTGTTTCAGGACCTCCAGTCAGAGCACGATACCATAGTCTTTCGAGACTGAAGGATGCCAATACTAATTTTATAGTCATGTATAAATGGTGGAAATTAAATACCGAAACCCAATATCTATGTCTGTTTTGATAAGTGGTTGCCAACCCTATAGAAGTCCTTGGACCACTGAGGCATGAGTTGGAATAGTTGTGGACCACGTTCAACATGCAACTTTCCTCCACCACAAAATACAATTAAATTTGTAATAATTAAGGAAGAGTTATTACAGATTTATTATTTATAGAGTAGATTTGTAAGTTGATGCCTTCATGCCAGCTGCAGCTGTGGCTGTTCACTGTTTCAGTCTACAAGGAAGCATGTCTTAAGCTAGCACCTCCCCGCCCCCAAAAGACTAACAGAGAAGGTAAAGAACAGACCACCCACCGATGCAGCTGAAACTTCAGTGCTAGGCTGTGGCTGCAACAGGTTTGTTCTCCCTTCTCTCTTCATGCGCATCTATGGGCGACCACTCACTTGTCAAGATTCTGGAAATGATAAAAGGGTTTTTTTCCCCTGAGAGCTCCCAGACTTCTCAGGATCTCAAAGACTATCTGGGGTCCACGGACCATGGGTTTGAAACTCATCTATAGTGATTAAAGCATAATCATTAGTTGTCTTGATCTAAAAAATCTGGGATTCAACATTGTATTCCAGTGATTTTTAACCACTGTGCCATGGCACGTTGTTGTGTCATGAATGGTGCACAGGTATGCTGTGGGAAATTGAGGAAGATCATTGGGGGTTACTGCGGAATCCAAGGCCTCCGCCAGCATCGCAATGTGCGTTGTCAATTGTCATGACTCTGGTGGTGTGCCTTTACAATTTCAGCACCTTGTCAGTGTGCCATGAGATGAAAAAGATTGAAAATCTCTGCTGTATTCATTCAAAGCAAAGTATCTCATAAAATGTATCTCATTTCCAGTACTTTGCAGGAAGTTTTTTTGGGTGGAGGTCTACTCATTGATGGCAAATTATCTTCCAACAGCAGTCCATCAACAGGAATTTTCACAGGAAACCACTGTGTTTGTCGTTTGACTGGCTGCCTACAATATCCACTGTACAACAGCTGTCCTGGAGAGTCTGGCAACACTCCAAACTTCTGTACGTTGGAGAAGGTGGCACATGGTTGACTCAAGAAATTGTGGGAGGTTGGGCTATCAAATTCCATATTACTAACAATAAAAGCCTTCGATTTCCTGAGGATTATTTTATAGTTCTTTCAGATTCCCGAAACCTGTTCTATTTGCTTAGCTTACCAGTTTGAACCCTCATGTGAGAACTGTTTTCATAACTAGCCAACCCAGTTTGGGAATGAATTCCTTGCATAGTGGGGAGCTGATACAGGAAGAACACCTGCCTGAGAATTGTTCATGACGATGAAACAGAAAAAAAGAGGACGGGGCAGATGGCCTGGCATTACCACTGTTTCTAATTGTCATTCGAGAAGGAGAATTTATTCTGATGCCAGAAGCTCAATGGTGGTGAAAGAGGAACAACAGTGTGATGAAAGAAGAGAAGACGCTATTAACGATCATAGTGCAACATGACTTCGGTGAAACTGAGATAGCAGGTTGCATAGGGAAAACAAACAGAAGAGCTGTCAATGCTGATTTAGTAAAGCATTATCTTAATTTTAAAATAATTAGAAAATGGGAACTATTACAAAGTGGATCAAAGGAAAGGGTGTCAGATATCAAAGCCAAGAAACAACATAAATGACATTTAAATTTATATCCTCTCCTTCTGCCAGCCAGTCTGCAACCCCTGCCTCTCAACTTCAGGATATGGCACAATTATGGCAGCCCCACTAACCTGGGGATACAGCAGGCCACTCCAAGAAGCCCCTTGTATTCACTGGACACTGACTGGTATCCCATCAGGGACTCCTTAGAAGGCAGGCACCACAGGTGTTCCTTGTTCAGTGAGATCTGAGGGGGTCTCATCAGGAGCAAGCCCTCCCCAGGTGTCACTGACTTGGTGCCTACTGAGCATGTTCTGGAACAGTTAGGGCACCTGAGGCTTCCTGACTCTCTGGCTGCAGCATACCTTTCTGCTCTGGATTCAGAATAGTTGGGGTGGTTGATTCCATTCTTTGTCTTACACCCTCAGTACTCTGCATATGCTCAGATGTATACCTTCTAGTCATTATAGTTGGGCATGCTCAGAGTGTGCGTGTGCAAAAATAGATGTAGATGTGGGCAACTTCAAAATGCAGGGGAGGACATCTACATCTATTTATGCACACACATACACTGAGCATGACCAACTGTAATGACTAGAAGGTATGCATCTGAGCAAACAGTGGCCCACCAGATGCCTCGGGGAACACACACTATTTGAGATAGGAAGCTGGACTAGATGGGCCTTTGGCCAGATCCAGAAGAGGTTCTTCTTATGTTCTTATGGTAGTCAGTGCCATCGCAAAGGGGTACCCAATATTGCCTAGATCGCCATGATAAAGTATAAGATTGGGCTGTGAGGGCATTTATTTCCGATGACAAGATGTCAGGATGTATTTCTAGTTAAATGCATTAGGATAATGAACCAGTGGTGGGCTCCAGCAGGTTTGCACCTACTTTATAGAACTGGTTGTTAACGAGAGATAGGACATATAAAGTTTAAAAATAGCCATTTAAAAGTGGCTGCCAGATGGGCAGAGAACCTGGTGTTAATTTCTTTGAATCACATCACTGTAATTAACTCTTGGGTTTGGAATTGTATCATAAAGAATGAAATGTGAACCATTACACAATTGGCTTCTGTGGATAATGAACTCCATTCTTCTTCCTCTCCCCTCCTTTTCTCATTTAAGTCAAAGACACAACTCTCTTCCCCTTTTTGAGGATCCTTCATCTCTGAACCCAGTAGCAGTTGCCACTAGTATTTTCTGGTGGTTGCAGACTCCAGTGGAGTTGGATCACTCAAATACGGAGCATCTGGATGAAGCTGGGAAATGAAGGAAAGCCATGAAAACTGGTCTGGTCTCTCAATGCTACTTGGTGTCCCATGAACCTCTTCCAAACATACAAACACCTGTGAGGCCAACTCCTCCCCCTTACACACACACACACACAAACCCCATGCCCTTCTGAGCAGCTGCTGTCCATCTGGCTACCCTCAGCTCCTTGTCAGCTGTTTGATGTCACACATCAATCTTCTGCCTTTGCTGCAAATCTCTGATGATCAAGTTTCCCATTTCCAAGACTGGCTGTAAAGCTGCCTTCCCTGGCATTATCAGTAATTATAGCAAAAATTTTAGGAAACTCTTCTTTGCATAAACAGACACTCTGTTCCCATCTGTCACATTGGAATATTAATATTAGGGCAACTCTCCATCACCTATTTTTCTGTGAACTCTCTGACCACAAATGTCATGAGTGCTTCTTAATAAAGATGCCATCCTGAGATGGAAACTTACCTAGTTCCACATCCATATTTTGCTCATTATAGCAGCATGGACCTCTTCATCTTTTTGGGGGGGAGGGTGGAGGAAATAAAAAGAATGTTGTTTTTCATATTTCTCTTTTTATTTTCTGCCTGTTATTTATCTCCTTCAATAAACTAAATAAAAGCAAAGATACAGACAAGTGATTTCTACTTGAAAATATTTGTAAAAGGGTACAGTCAATGTACTCAGTAGAATCCTCCTCCTTCTATTCTTGTCAAATGCAATGGACAGATTTGTCTGTGATCAATTTCACTGAGAGCATGCCTCCTGCCATTGACTCAAAGGGAAGGGTACCATTTGTGAAAGCTTTCAGCAGCAAGCCAAAAGCAAACACTCCTATCGATATTTTTTTAAGGGACAATCCCCAAACAAGAACAAAGTTCTTTGTTCAAAATGAGGACGGGAAACTCTTGCCCCCAGTCCCAATTAGCCTTGTGGTGTCATTATATAACAAAACTTGTCCTGCTATGTAGTTCTCTGAATCAGGAGTTCATGTAGTTCTCAGAATCAGTCAGAGATCTGGCAACTTGAACTCTTATCCTACAATCCAGACCCGTAGTTACCTCACCACCTAGTGAAAACCTATGGGAAATTCATATTGCAATCCAAAGTAAATTGTTCTTACACCAGAGCAAGGACTCCCCATAGTTACTCTGGATTGTGCCCTTAGTATATTTAGCATCCTTTGAGGGAAGTTGCGGCAGTTAGAGCACAATCCTAACCATGTCTATTCAAAAGTAAGATCCATTGTATTCAATGGGTCTTACTCCCAGGAAACTGTCTTTAGGATTGCAGCCTAGATTGGCTCAAATTCCATATAAACTGGTAACGCAGAGACAGACCCATGTCTTCTTACCATCCATCCCTACATGCATTTCTACAAAGTTTTCTCTGAAAGAGGACATATTTTCTTTGTCTGAGATCTTCAGGCTGCTTAGTCCAAGACAGACATCTGTCCTGGTCTTGACACTGAATCAGAGGAATTGGAGCTGACAAGCTTTTATATGAAGTAAGAGACAGCTTTCCCCATTCACTGAGATACCATGGGCTAATAGAAGGAAAATATTGATGTTTTATTGAATTACTCCTCTGTTTCAGATCGCATAACATGTCTAAGATCTAAACAATGATCCTGTTCTGGAAGAATGTAAGGCTTAGACTGATGAGATAAACTCTGTGAGGGAAGATCTCAGAGTTTTCTAAATTGCTTCCTTATTTAATTAGAAATTAATTGAAAACAGTCCTAGTTCAACAGCTCTATACTTAGAATCTGATTTGTTGATAATAGTCTATTCCCTTGCAATAACCCCACACGTCTGATCATAATTATGTCTCTGATTTTACATTTTTGGGTACTCTTGAAAGAAAAACAGTCATTTTTTTGACTGTTCTGAGAAAACTGTTCTGAGAAAAACAGACCTCTGGTTAATAAAGTAAAAAAAAATAAGAGAACTCACAACCCAATCAAGCCTTTTCTTTTTAGCGCTATATAATATGTAATTATATACAGTACAGATAAGCTACAATGATGTAAGAGATGGACATAACTTAGGTAGCAAAATGTTAGAAAGAAAACCAATTAATGCAGTGTTGCATTCTTATCCCCCTGCAGCTGTGACCATCACTGCTATATATATGTGTGTGTGTGTGTGTGTGTGCGTGCACTTCAGTGGTGGGCTCCAGCAGGTTCGCTCCTACTCTATAGAACCGGTTGTTAACGAGAGATAGGACATATAAAGTTTAAAAATAGCCATTTAAAAGCAGCTGCCAGATGGGCATAGAACCCGTTGTTAATTTCTTTGAATCCCATCACTGGTGCACATGTGCACATGCATGCACATATGTGCTTGCTTTTGCCCTTTGGTGCAAGTAAGAAGCAAAACCTGGCTGCCATCTACTATATGACTTGCTCGGGGAAACTATTTCAAACAGTTGCACCCCCTGTACGTTCTCTGAGTCCTCTTTGGAAGCAAGTAGAAGCACCGTGGGGTACTGAGTAAATGTATAGTTTGAATCCTTCATTCCATCCATTTACTCCATAACTCAATGCTTGGGGAGGGGGCAGCCAAAGCAACAGGGAAAGAACCCAGAGAAACTAACAACAGTATGGTTGCTTCTGTGATAACGTGTTCATAGTTCGGGCTATTAATTCATAATTATCCAGGTATCCCAAATAATGGAGTTGATTTAGGACTCAATCAGTCAGTTAATTTGGTGGTGGGCAATTGATCTGGCCAGGGAGCAGGCAGTTATTCTGTTTTTGTCTGGATGGCACTCTTTTTAAAGTTCAGATTTGCTGCCTGGGGCTAGCACCATCATTAGACGCCCAAATGGATTCTGTGGTGCACAGCACCTTCCATCAGTTAAGATTGGCATGTCAGTATTTGGAATATAGATCACCTGATTACACAGATATGCCAGTATCCATATGGGATACTGGCAGTGATGGGCCCTTGGGCAAAACCCTGGCATTGGCTTCATGGAACTCTCCACCCACCTCATGGAACATCACTGTGTTGGATGAAACATCACTGATTTTAATCACTGTGCCACAGCAAATAGGTGTGCCAAAATTTAATCACAGTGCCACAGAAAATTGGTGTGCAGGTCTGCCATTGGACTTTGGGAGAGTGTAAAACATTAGTAGGGCTATTGAGGATGTGGTAGTGCAATCCTAATCCCTGGTTAGGCTGGCATAAGTCCAGGAACGTCCTTTGCTGACCTGGGGCAGTTATGTGCCGTTCCTGGGGGGTTAGAGTTAGACCAGTGGACAGGCATGTGCCAGCCTTCCCACACCACCACAGGAATGGAGATGGGTGAGTTGGGCTGGCTGAAATTGGTTGGGATTGTGCCCTCAGTCTCTGGCCACATCCTCCAATCTCTCGTTTGCCTTGTCAATTGTAAAAAATTTTACATAACAATTTTACAATTGTAGAAAACCTTCATAAGTTTAGTACCTTTTGAATGCAGCTTGAGATGAAAAAGGTTGAAAATAGCAGGCATATTAGATGCCCCTACTATCACCATCACTGGGGGGTTTATGGGGGTTTGGTCAGTCAGATGGGCCCTCTGACAGGCACAGGCACCCCCCAATTAACGGACGTTTTATGGACCAGAGCATTGTCCAAAAGTGAAAACCATTGTAAAGTAAAACACTTTTCAGTTTGCAAATGCAAATTGACCACCCAGAAGACATAACTATCACATGCAAAAGCCTAAATACCGCATATACTCAAGTATAAGCCGACCCGCGTATAAGCCGAGGCACTTAATTTTATCACTGAAAACTGGGAAAACTTATTGACTCGAGTATAAGCCTAGGGTGGGAAATGCAGCAGGTACTGATACTGGTCCTTTTCCTTGTAGCCTTCTTGGAACTCATTGGCTGCAATCCTAAGCACACTTTCCTGGGAGTAAGCCTCATTGAACTTAGTGGGGCTTACTTCAGAGTAGATATGCATAGGACAGGGTGACCAGATGCCAAACCCAAAATTCCTGAACCCTAAGGCCAAAATTCCTACCCCCCAGGCCAAAAATCCTACCTGCTTAAAAAAAAATTGCCAAAAATGTATTTTTTATTTTTATACATAGTTTTTGTTTTTTGGCCATAACCTTTGATAGAAAGGAGATATCTCTAAACTGATTTTTGCATTGGATTCTGCTCTTCAATGCGAATCCAAGGGCATATGACATGATGGGGTTTGATCCTGCCACTTTTGAGTTCACCCGAGTATTTTTGGCCCAAAAAACCCGGCTTATACTCAATTATATATGGTAATACATATTTATTAATACATAGCCAAAATACAATACAATTACAATAAAATGAACAAAGGCATGTGTGGGCAATGAATATTTTATGTATTTGAATGATGGTTATTTATTGAAAGAAGTCATAAGGAAATGCCAAAAACAGTTGGATCACCATCTCACATGCAAATCAACATCAGGGAAGACAATTTTAGACTTTAGACCAGCAGAGAGAGGTTGAAAGAGTGACGCATGTGTTGAACAAATAATTGTCCTGGTATAATTGTTGAAAGAGCGGAACTGTCTGAAAACAAACTGTCAAAAAGTGGAGACGGCTATATAGGCCCACAATCCATTGCCTAATCTGGCTGATTCTTGACACCACCCCAGATCCCAATAAATGCCGAATGTGGGATTTCTCTGAAGACTGAAATTTCAAAATGCAGCTGCTGAACTACACATTGGGACCAAATGATGGGAATACCATGCTTGTTCTTCGAATCAACGCCACACTGAAAACAATTGCCCTTGTTTCCAAAGGCCCTGAATAGTACTGACTCAACTGATATTTCCAGAGACCAAGTACCATTTTTTAAACAACAAATGATTTCTCCCCCTGACATTCCCCATTCTTCCAATCACAGTGGGAGATGGCAAGGGATGAAAGCAAAAGATACAAAAGCCATAAATTAGCCAGAGCAGAGGGGGAGGAAAACATCCGCAAACTGCTGACAAGATTAATATGCAGTTGATGGGAAGCGCTTTCACACCAGGGTGCCAACAAATAAACACAATTCAAAAATATCATCCCCGCTGTAAAGGATTTCCTGAGAGACAGAGCCACACCGGTCCATTTGCACCTTGAAACTTTTGTATTGTGAATTCCTCAGATGGAACCTGATAGGTGGACACAGAGAAGTAGGTCACATTGCAAGGTTAGAGAATTTAACATAAAAAGAAATAATAGGGTTGTGGGGTACGTGGGGAATTGTCTGGAAAATTCCACCCACTACAAGTGCTAAGATAGCAGCTCAGCCACCGGATAAACACAAGGGTGTCACTTCATTGTGTCCAATGTGAGGCTGTGGTTGTTGAGGTATTTTTTGTTGCTGATGAACCAGGTTCAAGCTGAAGGAGCGGAAAGGTTCGCATCAGGTTGCCCTTTTAACTAAGGGCAAAATCCAGAGTAACTATGGGAAGTCCTTGCTCCGGTGTAAGAACAATTTACTCTGGATTCCAGTATGAATTTCCCATAGGTTTTCACTGGGTGGTACAGTAAATACGGGTGCACATAATGTCTCTTGCGTGCTCCCGTAGTTACTCTGGATTTTGGGGTAAGTGAGCTGAAGAGCAAGGTTTAGACCAGGGGTGGCCAAACGGTAGCTTGTGAGCCATATGTGGCTTTTTGACTTACAACTTGCAGAAATATTTTGTCTGAGCTCTTTTTTGCATCACAATGTAATTAGTAATATGTTTTCAAGTTTTCATTCAGGGATCTCCCTGGGACTCAGAAGGCCTGTCAAAGGCCTTAGGAAGCCACTACGGGTTTACAAGAAAACTTCCTTTTCATGAAGGGAAAACTTTCATGACCTTGAAGTTTCGTTAACTTTTGGTTCATGAAAATCAGAGTTGCTTTTCTAAAGCTTCCAGCAGTTCTTCTAAGTTCCACCAAGACCTCCAAAAGTGTTGTACCTTAGCAGTTAACCACCCTGGGCCACACTTAGCTTCACCATTGGACAAGTCGATGGTGCAATCCTAACCTAGGCCAGCACAACTCATTGGTCTTCCCATTCATGTAGGGATGTAGGAAGGCAAGAACATGTCTGTGTACTGGCCTTAACTCTCCCCCTAGGAGTAGCACAGAAGTGTCTTATGGCACTTTAGTGACACACCCAGACCTGCAAAGGACTTATGCCAGGGCTTAGGCCATCCTAAGTGTCTCTTGCCCCTGTTTACTAGGCAAGAGACACTCTTTCAAGTGGGTGTTCCTCTTTTATTTAGCAGGGGGAAAGTAACTGGCCCTACACACCCCAACAACGTCTGTTCTAGTGGCTTCTGCTGGTGTTCTTTTTGCACTTTAGATTGTGAGCCCTTTTGGGACAGGGACCCATTAGCTATTAATTAGCTACTATTTTTTTCATCTTCTTGTAAACCGCTTTGTGAACTTTTCAGTTGAAAAGCGGTATATAAATACTGTAGATAGACAGATAAGTTGAGTTTAGGATTGAAATTTTAGGGTGCAATCCTATGCCTGTCTTTTCAGAAGTAAGTCCCATTATATTCAATGGGGCTTACTCCCAGAAAAGCACGTTTAGGATTGCAGCTTATGTTTATTACATGGAGTGCAACAAAAAAAGAGTCTACCACATAGGGAATTTTTGACAGGTATGAAAATTTGCTGACCAATAGACAGAAAATGTTATCAGCATACAAACCTGACAAGCTCTACAATCCAGAGTAACTACAGGAGCACGTAAGAGACATTACGTGCACCTGCAACCTCTTCCTGGTCACTCTAAGGCTCCTTCCTTCGTTCCATAAGAGACATTATGTGCACCTGTAGTTACTGCACCACCAAGTGAAAACCTATGGGAATTCATACTGCAATCCAGAGTAAATTGTTCTTACACCAGAGCATGGACTCCCTGTAGTTACTCTGGATTACACCCTAAGATATGTTTTTGAATCTGCACTAGGCCAAGACATGTGGGTGACTGAAGCAAATACAGCCTATTTATTAATACACTTAATCTGGGATCCTACATTAGCCTCACTGATACAAAAGGAACTTCATGGATTTTTTTCTGTAGGGGTTGTACAAAAGAATGTCCCAGTAGATTGTCTACTATGGATGAGATCTTTGTGACTGTCATTTTTAACATCACCCCAAAAACTCCACCAGGGGTTATACCCCATCTTGTTTTATGGTAAGGTCAATTCCGGAAAATAGCTGTGCCTGACACACTCTTCTTAGTGAAAAAACTGCATTTTCAGGGCTGTAGGCAGCCTTCTGAGCCACCTGCAACCTCTTCCTGGTCACTCTAAGACTCCTTCCTTCGTTCCGTGTTGCCCCAGAATGTATTACGATTACCAGTAATTCTTTTCCTCATAAAACTTAGTGGAGAAAGCAGCAATGCTGCATGTAAATCCTAATTATGATTTGGCAGAAGCTAAAACATGCAATTCATAAAACTAAATGCACCTTTTAAAAGTTAAATTCATTCAAAACAGTATTGGTAATAGACTTTGAGCAAAATCCAGAGTAACTATGGGGAGTCCTTGCTCTGGTGTAAGAACAACTTACTTTGGATTCCAATATGAATTTCCCATAGGTTTTCACTAGGTGGGGAAATACTTGAAAAAAATATTTGAAAAATTTGAAAAAAATCACTGCGCATGTGTGCGCAGCTAATTAGTTCCTGGGAGAGTTCCTAGCGAGTCCATGCATAGGAAGGGGACCTCAAGTGAACCCTTCCGGCAAGTGAAAGTCCGCAGGGACTCTCTAGGAACTCTCCCAGGAACTAATTAGTTGCGCACACATGCACAGTGATTTTTTCAAGTATTTCAGTAGCGGTTAGCAAGGGCTAGCCGCTACTGAGTTTAGCAAGCCCCCAGTCACCCCCACCCCCCAGAACTGCCCCCACTGCCCCCAAGTGCCCCCAGTCACCCTCCCACCCCTCACAATGCCTAGTACTGCAGCCTCAGAGCCCAATCCTGACTACTCAGTAGTAGGTCCCATGACAGGCAATGGGACTCACTCCCAGGAAAGTGTGGATGGCACTGCAGCCTCAGAGCCCAACCTGACTACTCTGAAGTAAGTAATTTTATTTTTTTTAATTTTTAAATTAAAAATCTCCCCTGCCCCGCCCCTGACCCAGCCTGGCCTGGCCCTGCCCACTTCTGGAGAACCGGTTCTTGGGCTAGGCTGGGCCCACCATTGACTATAGTGCATTGTCAATGGACAAATCCTGATATCTGCTACTCAGATTCCAACTTTCACTCAACTAACTTGGCCTGACTACTTGCTGTTATCATTTTTCTCTTCAATTCCTTATGTACATCCAGTGGTTTCACTTATCCATGGATAGATTCTGCAAGCCAAATGCCTGCTCTTGGGCATGCATGTGGCTTCTTGTTGGGCTCAAACTGATCCTTACAGTGGAAAAAATCATTTCCGATTTCTCAGTGAAACTGGAAATTAATTTTTAACACCTTATAAGGCATTAGGAGACCCAGGGAAGCAAAGATTGAGGGTGGGAAGGAAGGCATTTGTCTGATCCAAGGTTTCACTTAAACACATGGATAGCAGCGACTCTGTTAGTGAGAGTGCAAGTGTCCCTCCTCTCTCTTGTCTCCCTCACACCAGCCATGAAGGTTTTCAAAGGTACACTACAGTTCAGTACTGTATAGTATTTTCTTTATTGCAGCATTTTTATTACTGGTTTATTACAGTATTCTGTATTATATTACAGTGCTTTGTAATCATTTTTATGTACAGTTAATATTTTTATATAAATATTTTTGGTTGTGGAACCAATCGTCTGAGTTTCTATTATTTCCTATGGGAAAATCTACTTTGTATTACAAGAGTTTTGAATTACAAGCATGCTTCTGGAATGAATTATGCTCATAAATCAAGGCACCACTGTAATTATATAGGTGTCCCTTATTATCCACTAGGTTTCTGTTCTGGAATATCCCATGGATAACAAAATCAATGGACAAAAAATAGATTAAAGGCACAATCCAGAGTAACTGATGGGGAGTCCTTGCTCCAACATAAGAACAATTTACTCTGGATTGCAATATGAATTTCCCATAGGTTTTCACTAGGTGGTGCCCTAACTATGTCAACGTAAATGTCTCTTACGTGCTCCTGTACCGTAGTTACTCTAGATTGTAGGGTTAGAGATCCATTTCCAGGTTTCTTGCCTCCACTGTTCCTAATGGAATATAGTTGTGCATCAAGACTCCCTGCTGCTACCAATAAAAGTGTTAAAGCAGACCTCCGTCAGTCTTGGAAGACTATGGTATCGTGCTTGGTGCTGCATATGCTGCATGCGAAGCACGAAAGCCTGGGTTGGATTGTTGTGGAGGATATGCTGTTACCCAAGCAGCAAATCCCCCCTCTCCACGCCACTGAATTAGTCCAATGGAAAGGCAGAGCCAATACGATTGGATCCAGCTGGCGTTGCAGAGCTGGGCTAAGGACAGGAGCTTACCCTGTCTTGTGGGGCTGACCTGGGAATTGAATCCTGGCCCACAGCCCAACAAAAGTGTTAAATAAAAACAGTTAAAAAAATAAAAATTGTGTGCCCTTACACAATTGTTAAAAAATGTTTTTAACAATTGTTTTTTTTAAAAAATTGTTTAAAAACAATTTTTAAACTTTTTTTATTGTTTTTTAAACAAGCTATTCTTACTGTTGTAGAGAGGCAATCAGCAATTAGAAAAGCAGTTTTTAGAAAATTAGCAAATAGGAAAGCAGTTTTTAAAACTGATTTTCTGTGGCCATTTGTGTTGAGTCAAATCTGTGTTTAAAAAATCTGTGTATAACATGGTTGGACCTTGGGCAGAAAACTGAGGTTAGATATGATAAACCAGATCCAGCAAACTTGATATTAGTCTATGAATTTCAAATGTTATGATAGAACCACAGTTATTCTTGGTGCTCACACTCTTATTCACAGAGCTTCCAAAACCTGCCGAAGAGCACAATCCAGAGTAACTACAGGAGCTCTTACATCGACATAAAAAACATTCATGTTGATGTAGTTATGGCGCCACCTATGGGAAACCTATGGGATTGCATAGAGCAATTCAGGGTAAATTTTTCTTTCGTCGACAAAAGAGCTCCCATAGTTACTCTGGATTGTGCTGTTATCTGGAGTGATTTCAGGCTGTGAAAGTTGTTGCTGCATTCCATGTTGCTGCTGATAAGATCCACCCCCTACCACCTTTGAACCACTCCTGCCAATCTTCCTCCCCACCCATGCTCCTCCAAACCACCCATAACCCACCCCACCATCATACCTGCTCCAGTGCGGCCTGGGTGGACTATTGGCATGTGCACGGGACTCTCACCATTTGCTCCATCAGTCCTTCACTGTATGATAGCGGCATGCTTTTTGCAGAGCTGCACTGCGTCTTATGGAAGCGGGTTACAAGATTCTCTACTGTCCCAAACAGGATTAGGGCAAATGTTTCTGAAACTAGGTGCACTACAACTGTCACTGGTGGGGTTAGTGGCTGTGTGTTGTTCCAACTGGTCTCCTCTCCCTGGACCCCATGAGAGGAAATGCTATTCCCTGGCCTGAAACAATACAGATGCTTTACTTACAGAAAGCTGCAATAGGTTGCAATGTGTGTGTGCAGCATGACACAGTATCAGAAAGACAACGTGGGCCTCCTGCCCTAAGGCTTAGAGACCCCTCACTCTTTTAGTATCAAAGAGTAGTATTTCTCAATGTTCCCCCATACTGTACCACTTCAGATGGTCCACTTACTGGATGTACCATCAGAAGTAGGTGATGATTATATCATTGCTGTACTTCCAGAGTGGGATGCCAGACATGATGCAGCAAACAACAGTAAGAGGCTTATGATGCATAGGAGGGCTATTTCAAATGGTCAAAAGCGCACACTGAAATTCTGGCCACCAAGCTGAGCTTCCTATGACCATTTGTCAAGTTGGTGGTCTCCCAGTCAGGTGATGGGGATCCAAAATTCTTGTGCATGCTGCTGGACACCACCACAAGAACTATCGGTGCTACGTGTACAACTGGTTTAGAAATACTATATTGAAGTCTTTAGCAGATAACAGGAGAAGAACTTCTGCAGCCATAGGATGCAATCCTATCCTCCAGTCAGGCTGGCCTAAACCCAGGCATAAATCCAATGCTGCCTGGCGGTGTCACAAAAGTGCTGTAAGAAACTTGTGCACCACTCCAGGGGTTAGTGCACAGACATGTGCTTGCCTCCCTACATCACTTTGGGAACAGGAAGACCGATGAATTGTGCCGGCCTAGGTTAGGATTCCATCCATAAGGCCTCGAAACCTAGGTAGAATTAAGCTGGCATTCTCATGAAGGACTGACTTCTTTTCCAGTCAGTGCCCATTCAGTTGTGAATTCCCATTCATGTCCAATTTTACAGATTTGTAATGAACTCTTCTTAACAGATTTCATAAGTTCTAATCTTGAGTGCTTTCTTCTCCTGACTTCCACCAGGTCAACTTACTTTGCAACTAGCAACCAGCACCTCCTAATTGATCTTCAGGGTCAAGGACATTGCGCTGATCTTGGGCTGACAGTAATAGTTGTGTTGACAGATCCATTTCACCAGCTGTACAGCAAGCTATGCAGGACTAGGCTCAGAGTTAACTCTTCTTTAGCTAGCTGATTTACCTTGCCAACATTTTGCATTTGTCCATGAAGCAGGCAACATAGTCTTTTAACCTAACCACTTATATCTCCAGAATGAATCATCATACAGTATAGTCAGTGATATGCCATTTCTTTTACCGCTGGTCCTGCAATTATTTAACACTTCATAGATTAGCTCCTTTTTCTCCCCGTGAACATCTTCTCTGAAACTTAAAACATTCTGTTCTTTAAATAACATCTCACAACTTTCTAGTTCTCAAATTTGATAACCGTAATATCAGGTTCACTAAGGGCGCAATCCAGAGTAACTACGGGGAGTCCTTGCTCCGACGTAAGAACAATTTACTATGGATTCCAATATGAATTTCCCATAGGTTTTCACTAGATGGTGGCGTAACTACATTCACGTAAATGTCTCTTACTTTCTCCCGTAGTTAATCTGGATTGTAGGGCAAGTCACTCTGCTTTCCAACATCATGGCAATCTCCTACCAACATAGTTGCCCCATTATTCTCTTAATTCTTAATGTATCTTAATTCAATACATTGTTAACACTTGTTATACCACCAAGATACGGGTCCAACAGATTATTATACAGTACACAGAATATTTATATATGGATCTGACTCAACATGAAAGGCTACTGCAAATCACAGTTTAAAACACTGCTTTTCTACTGCTGTGGAGGCAATCATGCAAGCAATCATTCCAGCTTTGCATTTATGATTGCTCATTGTCTCCCTACAACAGTAAGAAAAGCTGTTTTTAAACCATTGGACATAATTTTTATTGCTTTTATTTGATGATTTTTTTTTGTATCAGACAATTTTGTTTTGTATCAGCAGGGCGTTCTAGAATCAAACCCCTGCAGACATTGAGGCACAACATTGTTCCATTAGTAGCAAAGGAGGAGAAGGAAAACTGTCTCTAAATCTTTAAGGGTGAAATCCTAACCTTGGCCAGTACAACTCATTGGTCTTCCTGTTCCTGTGGTGATGTAGGGATGCAAGCGCATCTCTGTGTGGTGACCTAACCTTCCCACAGGAAAGGCACAGAAGTGCTTTACAACACTTTTTGTGCCTACCCCCAGGCCAGCATGGGACTTGTGCTGGAGTTTGCGCCAGCCTAAGTGGGAGTTAGGACTGCAACCAGAGGCTGCAATCCTAAAGACACTTTCCTGGGAGTAAGACCCACTGAACACAATGAAGCTTACTTTTGAGTAGACATGGTTAGGATTGTGCTCTAAATCTATTTTTAATTGTTTTTTTATCTACTGATCTGTTTTAATCCACGGGAAGGTCAGGAATGGAACCATAATGGATAATGCAAAACATCTGTAACTCTTGTAATTTTTCTCCCTTTTGGGAAATTCTATATGGGTCCTGCAATAGACCCATAACAACCCAGTAAACCCCTCCACCTCAGAAGGAAAAGTGCTTAATAAAGCTGGTGACCCTATTCAATAGTCTGTTATTCTGACGGACTTTTTTAAGGAATCAAGGAGAATACTTCTGTCACATTTTTCCACCAACAGATTTATTATTAGCTTTGCCATGAGTTTACAGTGAGCAAGGCTATATTTGACCACCTTCACAGGTTGTGGTGCTGTGTTCAGAAAACAGACACATGAGGAAACAGGAGTAGCAGTAGCAACAGCAATCTTGCCCTTGGCTCAGCAGGAGATCAAGACCTGTCCTGATGAAAGAACTTACTCTCGAAGGATCCATCAGCGGCACCAGGAAGCAACTTAAGAGCCATAGAGAAACAAGGTTCATTAAAGAGCGATGAAATTCTGCTGACAAGCCCTATAGCACCATGACAGCGTTTGGTTAAAGAAAAATAGTGTCTTCCCTTTCTGGTCATTTAAATAACCAGAACTTCCCTCTGGACTATCAACAGAGATTCTGTCTGTTACAACCAAGCTCTGGCCTTCTTCCTTTAAGCATGAAATATGAATGTGGTGGTGTGCCTCCTGTGTCCTCTTACACCTACAGAGGTTTGGTATTTCACCACCTCTACCTAGGTTGGCTTAAAGCAACCTCTATCTATCAATTTTCAACTTCAAAGTTCACAAAGTGGTTTACCAAGAAAATGAAAAGGTTAATGGCTACTGGGTCCCTGTCCCCAAAGAGCTAACCATCTAAAATGCAAAAGAACACCAGCGAAAGCAACTATAACTTGCATTGCTGGGGTGAGCAAGGCCAGTTACTCTTCACCTGCTAAATAAAAGAGGAACAGCCACTTGAAAGAGTTCCTCTTGCCCAGTTAGCAGATGTTAATACATTGAATACATTCATCACCTTCACTCAATACATTCCTCTCGTCTTGTCCTTTCTCATGAACTGAAGCAAGTTCACCTACAGGACAAATCAGGGGTTTGCCCAAGACTTTCTAATGTAGCTAGGCTGGCCTGTCTTGGAATTAGGCCAACCCAATGCTAAATAGGTTAGCCTAAATGCACTTCAGGACTGCAGCTTAAATTTAAGGTTGCCCACTGATGGAAAAATTTTAGTTGTTTAATCACCTGTACTTTAATAACAAATTGATCAGTTAATTGACTATGAGCCCAATCCTAGGCATTTCTACTCAGAAATCAGGCTCATTATAGTCAATGGGGTTTACTCCTAGGAAAGTGTTAAGAGGATTGCAGCCTCACATTTATCTATACTTGCATATTACCAAAAGATCATGAAGGTCTCCTTCTGAAATAAAGAGGACTTTGAACCAGAAGGAAAGAAGCAAATAATATTTTCTTTTATTTCCTTAGTGCATTAGCAGAACAGACAAAATAATCTTAAGTGAGAAAACTAGGATGACTAAGTGCCCAATTCTATGAATGTAAACTCAAAAGAAAGGCCCATTTTTATTAGTATAGTAATTAGTAATTAGTAATTGTGGATAGGATTGCAGCCTAATTCTCAATATTTCCAATTATTTTTTTTCTTACCCATTAATATTTCCTCCCAGCATCCTTGAATGATTAGCCTTCTGTTTGGTATCCCTGCCCAGTGCGGGCCTGTGTTATGTAGGGCTTTGCAACAGCAGAAGGTGCTTTCACTCTTGCACAATGTCCCTTTCCTCAAACTTCTGCTAGTGAAATCACCTGCACAGGTATAAGGAAACCCACTGCAGATTAGGAGGCTTACGCAGGGGTAAAGGGATGGGGATATAAATCCTCTTTCCCGGCAGTTACCTCCTGATGAACCCCATGTTGGTTACAATGCATCCATTTTGGCACAGCTGCACCAGCAGGGACAGAGAAAGAGGCAAGCATTGAGCTCTAGATCAGTGGTCTTCAACGTGGGGTCGGGACCCCCATGGAAGTCACGACTTCATTTCAGGGAGATCGCAGAAAGCTGGATGCAGCCATCTTGGAATTTGACACTGGACAACTTTAACGTCACTTCCAGCGAGGACATCACTTCTGTGGGGTCCCAGACAGATTGTCATTCTCAGAAAGGTATCCTGGGCTGAAATGCTCAAATACTACTGCTCTAGATAAATAAAAATTTGGAACGCTAATTAATTCAGGGGTGGTCGCATGGTACATGGCCATTCTTTTTTTCTGAAATGTTTATTTGGGAATGCTTCCAATCTTTGGATGTGGCAGCATGGATACAACTGAGGCTTGAGGGATCTGTTCCTCCCATAAGTTCATCACAGAATCACCTTAATGGTGTCAGCCTGAAATTCTGGCTCTCCTCTGGCCTTTTGCCTTTTGCTGTTCCAATGAAGTTGAACCTTGATTATCACCTCAGGGTGTCATTTGAGCTTCAGATGACTATAAAAGGTTGTGAGCAAGTAAACTCTGTTTCACTCCGGTTTGAAATGGATGCTTGTGCATGCCAGGCATTGCTCCACATTTGGCACCTTTTCAGCCAAATGGTGCCTGCCAGTATTTGCAATGCCCTGCCTAGCACAGCAGTTCTGTCGAACAGCTCTTCTACGAATTGTCAAGCACAAGCTGAGCTTTGCTGACAAAAAAGCAGTTTCCCTGCCTGAAATTGCACCTGAGCTTGCAGCCATTCAGTGTGATGGCTCTCACATCTCTCCTTGCCTGCCTACCATAGGAGGCATTTTAATAGACTCATTCTCACCTTTGAACATTGGTGCATTTAATGGTTCTCACCTAGGACACCGGTACTGTAAGAACTTGTTCACATTTTGTTCTGTGCTTAATGGTGTGATACTACCTGGCACTAAACCATGAACAGGATATGTTTGCATATTATGGAAGCCTTCTGAAGCAATCCAGCATTCACCAGGGTCGGCGTTAGGAGCTGCAAGACCCAATTGAAAACATTTTTTGCTGGCCCCCGAGAGCAGTAGAATCTAGGAGATATAAATAAAATTTAAGTATAGCGTTAGGGTGCAATACTAACCAATTTAGGTCAGCCTAACTCACCTAGTATATCTTCCCATGGTGGTGTAGGGAGGTCGGCATACCCCTGTGCAGTGACCTAACCCCCCAAGAGTGGGGCAGAACTGCCTTACGGCACTTTTGTGACACCACCAGATCAGCACAAGACATATGCTGGGGCTTATGCCAGCCCAACTGGAGATTAGAATTGCAGCCTACATGTCACTTTAGTATAAAGGAAAGCATTTAAAGTGCACATTTAAAAACATATGCACACTTAAAATGCACACTTAAAAGCACATTTTAATATAAAATAGCATGCATGTAAGCCTAAAAGTAAAAAACAAAATGTATAGATTACCTTTGAAAAGTAAAAAAATTAACATACATAATGTATTAACACACATAGTGTATTAACATACAGATGCCTATATCCTAAAGTGAAATTAAGCCCTTTGCTCCGGAGCAGTTACAATGACTTTCCATAACACTAGAGGGTGACGTAACTGCATGGACCTCTAACTGCTATGGATTTAGCCCATACAAATTAATACGTAGTGTATTAACACACATAGGCTGCAATCCTAAAAACACTTTCCTGGGAATAAGACCTACTGAACACAATGGGGCTTACTTTTGAGTAGACATAGTTAGGACTGTGCTCACAGTGTATTAACATACATACATAGAGTACTAACAAACTCTACTGACTTCAAGAATTCATAAGAAAAGGTAAAATCAAAGCTGTCCTCTGTAAAACCTGCAATGTGGTGTTAAGAGTCCATTGCAATGTGTTGTGCTTATTTGACAAAGTAGGGTAGATCCTAGATCATGGGGTCCTCTTAAGTGCAGAGTCCAATTGGAAGCAATTGGTCCAGATGGCTTTAAGCTGGCCCTGATATCCACTACAGAGCTTTAAATGTGAGCGAATAGTATAAAAAGACCTGTTCAAACCACACATTGCTCTGAATGGCAGTGCTGCCTCTTCTCCCCAAAGACTACTGTAATTATTACATTACTCTCCAAAAAACTGCCAGAGGTGTATGTGGAGGTGAACCAGAGAGCCAGTCTCTGGCAATGCTCCTCATGTGAACCTGTGGCAGCTCTGTGGATTGCAGCAACCAGTTTTAAGATGCAATCCTAAAGAGGATTTACTCCCTAAGAGCACTTTCTGGGAGTAAGCCCCATTGAACTCACTGGAAGTTACTTTTGAGTAGACATAAATAGGATTGCACTGTTAGGCTGCAATCCTGAAGTGCAGTTAGGCTAGCCTATTGTCATTGGGCTGGCCTAATTCTAAGATAGGCCAGTCTACCTACACTAGAGAAGGCTCGGGCCAGTTAAGTCTACTTAGGCTGGCCCATGACAGATGGATTTGGGCTAGCCTAGGCAATTCAACAGGGGTGTTTTGAAGGCATATGGGGCATGGCTTAGAACAATGCAGTTCCATCAGTTGGCAACCCTAAATTTAGGCTGCAACTCTGAAGTGCAGTTAGGCTAGCCTGTCTAGCATTGGATGGCCTAATTCCAAGACAGGCCAGCCTAGCTACACCAGAAAGTCATAGGCCAGTGTAAGTCTACTTAGGCTGGCCCAAGGCAGTTGGATCTGCAGCAGCCTAGCAGTGCCAACCTAGGCAGTTCAGCAGGGCTGTGTTGAGGGCACCTTTAGCATGGCTAGAACAGTGGCGTTAGGCCATATCCAGAGCCTGTTTCCATGGCAGACATGCCCCTTCACAGCTCGTCAGAGTTAGACCACCTCTGGAGCAGGCATAGATCTGAGTAGACCCATAGGGGCCCATGTTAAGCCAGAGTAAAAATGGAAGCAAAAGAAAAAGTTCTAAGTTTTAGGCTAGCCTAATTACTACTCCTGCCTCTCACGCTCAGGATATGGCACAACTACACCAGCCCAGTGAGCATGCTGCCCTTGTGCTGCAGCAGTTAGGCTAGAGGCCTCCTAGCCTTGTGGATTTGGCCTTAACTGTCAGCTCAGGATATGGCCTACTTAGGCCAGCTTAGCTGGACCATTCTCTCTTGCCTACAGTCAGAATTGCACTCTCTAGTGTGCAAAGTGAACAGGTAAATGTTCTGCTCCTTGAAGCTTGCTAAATACGCGTAAACCTATGCCTAGGGGTGATGGGTATTTCTGAACATTTCAAGGATTCCTTCCAAGCAAAGGATTGAGCCATTAAGCATTTGGGTTCAACTCCAGATCAGATTTGTCTTGTGTCATGATTCCATTGGGGTGTGGGAAGTCTCTTCAATAAAAGCCCAAAAGGGAAACACCCAAGAAAATCTCAGGAAACAGAATAAAGTGATTATTTTATTAAGCAAGTTAAAACTGCTTGTCTTGTACACTCTCTGATGCACCTGCACACATGTGCACCCACACATAGATGGGCCCTTGGTGCGTTTTTAGCAAGCATGATCAAATCTGGCTAGCTCCTGATCTGGATTAGGTAAAGCCCTTAGAGTTCGGTTTAGCATCTAGCTGCCTCCACCCTCCACAAAGATAAGCATGTTTAGTAAATGACTGAATGGGGCCAGGAGTCAGACTGTACGCCCATCAATATCTTGGAAAGGTAGACGGTCAGACCATTTCCCCTAATTAGATAACTGCATGGCAAATAAGGTTTGTAGAGCCCCACTGTTTCTTTGTTGTAAAGTTAAATAGTTAATAAAGTGGCCTGGTGTTACTTCAAGCCTGTGATTATTGCCAGTGTAGGGTAAAGAGGAAGAGCAGGAGCCCGAGAAAATAATAGTGCACTCAACATAATGTTTGTCAGCATAATGTACATTTTATTTTTAGAAAATCAAAACTAGCTATTTCTTTACCTAGTGTGAGATCACTCTATGTAACTCTCCAGGATACAGTGATGGCCCCTGGCCTATGTGTCTTTAAAAGGAAATGGACAGGTGCATGGAAGAAAAATCCATCACAGGATATGAGATTTCTACATGCACCCTCTGGATTTTAGAGGTAGCCTCTCTTTGAATGACTGGTGTCAGGGAGTTGCGACCAAACACGGGAATCTTGTCTTGTGATGTTCCAGAGGCACTGGGTGATCCACTGTGAGATGCAGGAAGCGGGACTAGATGGGTTTTGGCCTGATCCAGGAAGACTTTTTATGGATAATAATTGTCACAGCTCTAGAAGAATATATAGTTCACAGAATTGTTGCCAAAACCACAGTTTACCAAACACCAGGGTTATTAAAGCTGACACTCCACTAAAATTACCTTGTTCTAAATTCCTACCTGAATTTCCCCAGCGACCAGCAGAAAAGCCACCAGTGTCCATTCCCTGGGAGTGATTTCAGCCTCCACTCCTGTGATGTCTCTGCTATTCTCACTATGAGCAGAAAATCTGCTTGATGCTGTAAGTCTTACTAAAACTGTCTCCACCTCAGTTTACTTGAGGCATCATTTTACCAGTTTTGCTATCTGAAGAAAGAGGCTACTTTTAACCCAGCCATGCCATCTGGACATAGCTCTTCTGTGTCAAATAGCAGTGTCATTTGATTTATTGCTGTGCCCGATGCCCGATATAGATCGACACAGGTCATGACAGCTTAAGTGCGGCAAACCTTTTTCCAGCATCCAGCCCACCTACGAGTACAGGGTGACCAGTTTAGCTCTGAGTATGGATCATCTGCTCCTGCTCTGACATGCCAGCCACACGGTTGGGATGCACGATGGAGATCCAATTACAGGCCAATAGAAACCAGGGCAACCGAAAGCAAGAACACTCGGCAGCTTAATTAAGGGCGAAATGAATTAATTAGTGAAGCATCTCAAGATTCTCTCAGTGAGCACACTCAAGTGCCAACAAGGTATCAGTTTTCTCCCCCATCCCATTACCACCATATAGGCACTTGGATTGTACATGTCCAGCTGAAGGGAATAACAAATTCAGTTGCCAACACTGTTCCTTCCTACCACTGATGTTTCTGATCTTTCTGAAGCTATCAAACGTCCATCTGATATTTGCTAATTTAATGTGATGAGAGTTGTCCAGGCTACTGCCAGCAGAAAAGACATAAAGAAGCAATATTGTAGGACTAAAAGTCCATGAAACTCCCTTCCTTCCCAGCCATTTTTTCTTAAAAAACAAGCCCATGATCATGCCTCAAATGTTCACTCATCTTAAAGAGTAGGTTCTTACTGCAAAATGTCACATATAACACAAAGGGCGGTTTATAGCAGTTCATAATTCAAACCACTGTAGTTTATAATTTCTCGGTTTCTAATGTGTCTTATTGTAAACTCTTATAATTGCCCAACGCTTTGTAAATAAATTTTTTAATACATATGGTGCAAGTGGTTAAGACACTGCCTTTTTACCAGCAGACCAGGGTTCAAGACCCGTGTCCCCACAAGATGAGGATTTCCTGCTACAGGCAGGGGGGTTGAACTAGATGATCCACTGGGTCCCTTCCAACTCTATGATTCTATATCAGGGGTTGACTTGCACTTTGAGATCCTATTGGCTATATTCTTTTGAAGACCATCAAAATGTGGAAAAGCCATAAAGCAGGTCATCTTCACATACACACACATATGCAACACAGATGCATGCATGACCACATATATAACAGAGCACAGCACCCATGCCAGAAGTCTGCATTTTGCTATTCTGGTGGCCATCACTTGTTTTGCAACAGATTCCACCTGCACCATCAACCTTGGACAAGAGATGAAGGTCTGGCATAGCCTGAAATTGCTGAAAGGTGTGAGCTGTGAGATTTGGGTCTATCTCCTTCCTAAAGTAGCAAAGTTCCAGAATTTACTCAGAGTGTAATGGTTCCAAACCTCCCTCTCATGGTCACCAAGGAAAGAACAAAATCTCAAATTGAAGAGCCAGAAGCAAGGGGGCAAGCTATTTCCATAAATCCTCTCCCTACGTCCTTTCATTCTAAAGTTTCAGCTACCCTCCTCAAACCATCATTCTTTCAACCTTAATCTTTCTATGGAATATAGTGATAGACATTTTTAAGATATTGAATTGGAACTGCAGGGTCCCCCAGATCCAACTTAGGACTCTAGCATAGTGATGGGGTGTGGTGTAGGAGTAGGCACAAAGGACTAAAGCCTTTTCATAAGAACATAAGAAAAACCTCCACTGGAATAGACCCATCTATTCCAGCTTCCTTTATCATACAGCGGCCCACCAGGGAGCACACAAGACACCTGCATCTAGGTTGCCCCCCATCTTGCATTTTGAGGTTGTCCACCTCCACACAACCTTTTCCTTTCCACTCAACGGTACCAACCAGTCTGAATTTTCCCCCACTCAAGCATCTGCTATTTACATTTTTAAAAGCATGCAGGGCCAAACAACATGACTAACATTAAGCTTGTCCTTTCCAGTCTACATTTGAAGAGATCTGGCAATGCTCATCAAGTCACTAGGTGGGCTAGCCTGATGAAGCCAGTTGTGAATCACTGCATTGCCATTTAGCTCCTGGAAATTTTTCCAAAGATGCCTTCACACAAAAACAGAAGACCTTTATCCACACTATCTACAACAATCTTACAGCTTTGCTTTTCCTTTGTCCAAAAGGTTGTTTTAAAAAATACAAGTAAATAAGTAAGAATGAAAGATAGAAAAACAGATCCGGCTCATGAGATTGTCTCTAAGGACATTTCATGACCACGCATTTTGGCAAGACATTTTTAGTGCATATTTATTAACATCCCACTAGTCAATATGACATTGGAACTGTCTTCTATTTGGACTCTTTGAAGTTCTTGTTAATGGATTTGCTGTGCAGTCTTAGGTACTGTGAGACTTCCTTACTTGGGGGGTGAGTCTTAATGAGCAAAGTTGGCTTTCTCCCCGTGAGTATGCATAGGATTTCAGATTTCATTCTTTTTCACATACCAGTAATAAAAGCTGAACATTTCTCCTAAAAGAGGAATACAAATCCTACAGGTTGGATATAAGTAGAGTGACCAGGTGTCATAACCACAAAAAGAGGACAAGGCCCCCCATAAAGTAGAATGCCCAAGAAAAATGTATGACATGACCATAAAAAGCTAAAAACATTTTTCTATATTGTGCTCATGTGGTTAATTTAAACTTAGGGCACAATCCAGAGTAACGACAGGGAGTCCTTGCTCCGATGTAAGAGCAATTTGCTATGGACTGCAGTATGAATTTCCCATAGGTTTTCATTAGATGGTGTAGTAACTACGGGTACACGTAATGTCTCTTACGTGCTCCCGTAGTTACTCTGGATTGTAGGGCCATCAATTATTATTAAATTTATATATAATTTATTACATAAAACTTGCGTAAGCATACCCGCGTTGCGGGAGTAAAATTCCCATACGCTATCCCCCCACTGCGCATCAACCGCCCATGCACATCAACCCCCCATGTGCATCAATCGCCATGTGCATCTTTCCCCCATGTGCATCATTCCCCCATGCATATCCACCCCATGTGCATCATTCCCCCATGCGCATCATCCCCCTAGGCACACCAACCCCATGCACATCATTCCCCCATGCAAATCCACCCCATGCGCATGATTCCCCATGCAGATTATTCCCCCATGTGCATGATTCTCCATGCACATTAACCCCATGCGCATCAACCCACATGCGCATCAACCCTCCATGCACATCATCTACCCAAGTGCATCATCTCCCCATGCGCATCAACACCCATCTACATCAGTCCCCCCATGTGCATCAACCCCCCATTGCCATCAACCTTTCATGCGCATTAACCCCCTATTGTCATCAACCCTCTATTTGCATCAACCCCCATGCGCATCATCCCCCAAATATGCATCACCTCCATGCATATCACCTCTCCATACGCATCGTCTCCCCATGTGCAATACCCCCATGTGCAACACCACCATGTGCAGCATCCTCCCCAGCGCAACCCCTCCCTCCGAACAACACCCCCCCCCCACTGCACCAGACACTGAGCACCAAATTGGCTGGATGTTGGTCAGTCTTCCATGTTAAGTATAGGAAAAAAACTTGTTGCAACCCTATTCAGCCCCTTAAAGGTTAAATTTCTCCACATCGCTCCTTGGTGGGTGTTCATGAGACAGAAGGAACACCTTCCCTGAATTTCATGTTTCTAGGTCCGAAGTTTGGGGCAGATCAACCCTCAGTCACTTATTCTTCAATGCAAAGTACGAAGTTCCTCGTATAGGGAGGAAAACATGTTGTGCACAATTTCACCCCCTTCCGGTTGGAATTTCTGAAAACTGGTTCTTAGTGCACCCCTCAGTTACAGAAGGAACACCCACCCCAAATTTCACGCTTCTAGGCCCAGCGGTTTTGGCTGGGCGGTGATGAGTGAGTGAGGTGAGTGAGTGAGTCATTTAGTCATTCAGTGACTTTTCTCTTTTATATATATAGATTTATGAATTCCAAGAAGGCTCCATGCTGTCTGCTCACAAGGAAAAAGGAGGATGTGGAGAGAAAGAGCTCACCTCTTCATATGAAATGTAGATGGACTTATTAAAATTGACCATCTCCGTTAAGGAGGAGGTGGTGGTGTTTCTGCCCTTCTTTGTACCGGGAAGTTGGGAGGATATGGAGGGGCAGAAAGGGGGAGGTTGGTGGCTCAGGAGGGAGATGGCCAGAGAGAAGGTGCTGAAGAGGAGGAGAGTGGAGAAAGCCCAGAAGTCACCTGCAAGAGAAGTAGACCATCCCAGGGAGTGACTTACAGGCCTTATCCAGGTGACTATGGGAGGAGATAACCACCTCTCTTCCTTCCCTGGATAAAGAAGTGGGCAGGAATAAAGGTAAAGCAACCCTACCTTTTTCATACTTACCATCAATCTCTGGTCCTCTTCCATTGGCACAACAACCCCAAGGAGTCCAGAGATACGTTCTTCAGTCCCACCACTCTCCTTGGAACCTACGGGACATGATAGAGGACAATAAAGATTTTTTCTAGGACGGGGGGCTAAAAAAGAGGACATGTCCTGGATGAAGAGGGCATATGGTCACCTTAGATGGAAGTTTTATAAATCACTTTTAACTCTGAAATGTTCTCCCCAGCAGATGGCACATGCTGTCTTTTTATTTGGCACTGCTGAATATCTTCCAGCAGTGCTAATAACAAGTGGCATGGTAGAGGCCACACAGGAAAACACTATTGGGATAAACAGAGTGAATTGTCGTGAATATGAATTGCGCCACCAGAACTATCAATCCAGTGGTACAACTTGAAGGGGACAACTCCCTCCATGGGGAAGGGAGGGAGGGCACTACCCAAGTGCTCAGTGTGTTAAGTGCAGCAAAGAATGGTGCTCCCACTAGTCCGTTGACTCTGGTTTGATCCAAATCAAGGCCATTCTGAAACCTGAGGGATGACACATGGACACAAGAGAAGGAATGATGTGATGCGGGTGTTGTGATGACACAAGGGGGGTGTTAAAGCTTCATTGCATCACTGTCTAGGTACCCACATGCTGCTGAATCAATCCAAGCTGGTTTAAATTTCCTGACACATCACCTGACACTTCTTTCCTGACTTATCTGTTCTATCCCATCCTGCCCCCAAATGAACCCAGACCTCCCCCCCACCCCTGCTTCCAATGTACCACAAAAGTCAGGCTTCTGGATGCTGCTGCTGTGTGTGCCTTGCCTCTTGAATTTGCCACAGCAACCTGAAAACATGCAGCATTGATGCAGCTTTTACACCACCATAAAGGGACTTGTTTGATCTGAACTCATTCTAGAGGTGCAAGACCCAGATAGGATGGTGTCCTAATTGTAGTTCTGTGTTTCCAGTGAAATGTCAGAAGGTTCACGCAGAGAAACCCTATTATACTGCAATGGGTTTTGTTTCCTGATATTGCTATAGTATATATGGGCTATGGATTTTGAAAACTTGGTATGAAGGGCATTGCTAGTGTGGTGTGGCTGGTGCAGTCAGCACTGGATGAAACGCCAGAGAGGGTGACATGCCAGAGGTGTGTCACCTCTTGGCTTCCACACCCTAGCGGTGAGCATGCGTGCTTATCACTAGGCTGGAGAAGCTTAATGCACACATGCAATCATCATGCCTGCCCTTTAGGCTTCCCCAACCTACTGACTAGCAAACGTGCTCATCTCAAAACTGGGGAATTCTAATGCGCACACATGATTGTTGCACCTGCACATTAGGTTCCCCAGCCTAGTGACAGGCACACTTGCCAATCACTGGGCTGGGGCTGGAGAAGCCTAATGCCCATATGCAATTGTCACCCAATGTGGAGGCCAGCATGTCATCCCTGTTTTGTATATGCATAATGGTCACACACGTGCACTATGCCTCTGGAGCGACCAGCCCTGACCTCCAGGTCTGGAAGCTTCAAAGGCGTAGTACGCATGTGCGACCATCATGCATATACAACACAGGGGTGACATGCTGCCTCCACATTGGGTGACGCCACACCCTTGTGGCACCCTGCTTGGTATCCAATGTAGGATCAAGTTCATGTCTTTGGTGAGGGAAGTAGCAGGGATTAATGGGATTGCAGTATTCCCCACATCAACCACCCCCATCAGCATTTCCATGGCTAGTTTTTAATGTGACAGGAGAGAATCACAAAAATGAATAGCTGTCCAAGGCCACGATCTACCAGTGGAGCTGAAATGGATATACTAATGTGACCTTGCATAACCTTGAACTTTCTCAAGGGGGTTGGGGAGGCACGCACACTCAATATTTGCCTTAAAGTCTAGAGAAGCAAAAATCCCCATCCCCATGCCACATTTGATGTGGTCTCCATTTTACGGCTCTCCCCTCCCTTTCCTTGGATGATTTGAATGTCATGAATATGCCTTTTCCTGCATTCCAGGAAAGAACATCTTGTATAGAAGCTTTCCAGTGTCCTGTGATGACTGCAGACTTTGGTGTGGATCTGACATTTCTAGTGGCCAATGCAAAGGAGTGATTTTTCATGGAATGTAGAAAATGCTGTTTTGATGGACATGTTTGTGAAAGCGAGAGGGTGAACTTCAGATTCAGCTGGCATGACAAACCAGATGGGAAAATCCCACTGTGTCTGGAATGAAGTGATGAGAGAGTAATTCTGTTTTGACTTTTGAAACAGGTGGATGAAATGATATTTTCCTTATACTAGAATCACAGAATCATAGAGCTGGAAGGGACCTAGTAGGTCATCTAGTCCAACCCCCTGCCTGCAGCAGGAAATCCCCCTAGAGCATCCCCGACAGGTGCTCGTCAAGCCTCTGCTTAAATATCCCCAGTGAGGGAGAGTCCACCACCTCCCTTGGCAATCTGTTCCACTGCTGAACAGTCCGAACCGTCAGGAATTTTTTCCGGATATCCAACTGGAATCTCCTCTCCTGCAGTTTGTACCCATTGGTTCTAGTTCTGCTTTCAGAAGCAGCTATGAAAGTGTACTAGCGAAAGTGTACCCACATTGCAGGAGTAAAATTCCCCATACGCCATCAACCCACTGTGCATCAACTGCCCATGCACATGAACTCCTCCATGCACATCACTCCATGTGCAACATCCCCATGTTCATCCACCCTATGCGCATCATCCCCCTATGCGCATCATCCCCCCATGCTCATCATCTCCCTATGTGTATCAACCTCCCCTGCGCAACATCCCCCATGCACATCATCCCTCCATGCGCATCAACCCCCATGCACATCATCCCCAATGTGCATCTCCTCATGTGTATCACCTCTCCATGCACATCCTCTCACCAAGCGCAACACTCCACCATGCGCAACACCACCATGCACAGCATCCTCCCCAGTGCAACCCCTCCCTCTGAACAACATCCCCCCAGTGGACCAGGCACCGAGCACCAAATTGGCTGGATGTTGGTCAGCCTTCCATTTTAAGTATAGGACAAAAACACGTTGCAGCCCTTTTCAGCCCCTTAAGGGTTAAATTTCTCCACATCGGTTCTTGGTGGGTGGTCATGTGACAGAAGGAACACCCTCCCCAAATTTCATGCTTCTAGGTCCAGGGTTTGGGGCAGAGCATCCCTCAGTTACCGATTCTTCAATGCAAAGTATAGGGAGGAAAACGCGTCGCGCCCCTTTTCACCCCCTTCTGGTTGGAATTTCTGAAAACCAGTTCTTAGTGCACCCCTCGGTCACGGAAGGAACACCCACCCCAAATTTCACACTTCTAGGCCCAGTGGTTTTGACTGGGCGTTGATGAGTGAGTGTGCGTCAGTGACTTTTCTCTTTTATATATATAACTAGCAAAAAGCGTACCCGTGTTGTGGGAGTAACATTTCCCCATATGCCATCCCCCCACGGCGCATCAACATCCAATGCGCAACTTCCCCCATGTGCAACTTCCCCCATGCACAACTTCCCCCCATACGCAACTTTTCCCCATGCACAAATTCCCCGCGTGTGCATCAGTCCCAAATCCCCCATGCGCAACTTCCCCCCATGTGCCACTTCCCCCATGCGCAACTTCCCCCATGCGCAACTTTCCCCGTGCACATCAACGCCCATGCGCAACTTCCCCCATGCGCAACTTCCCCCATGCGCATCAATCCCTATGCAGAACTTCCCCAATGCCCAACTTCCCTCATGCGCAAGTTTCCCCCATGTGCAACTTCCACCCATGTGCATCATCCCCATGTGCATCATCCCTCATGCGCAACTTCCACCCATGCACATCAATCTCCCATGCGCATCATCCCCCCATGCACATCATCCCCCCATGCGCAACTTCCACCATGCGCAACTTCCCGCCATGTGCAACTTTCCCCCATGCGCAACTTTCCCGAAGCGCAATTTTCCCCATGCACAATTTTCCCCATGCGCAACTTTCCCCATGCGCAACTTTCCCCATGCGCATCATCCCACATGCGCATCATCCCCCATGTGCAACTTCCTCCATGCGCAACTTCCCCCATGCGCATCAACTCCCATGTGCAACTTCCCCCCGTGGGCAACTTTTCCCCATGCGCAACTTCCCCCTATGCACAACTTCCCCCATGCGCAACTTCCCCCATGCGCAACTTACCCATGCGCAACTTCCCCCATGCGCAACTTACCCATGCTCAACTTTCCCCTTGCGCATTATCCCCCATGCGCATCATCCCCCACGTGCATCATCTCCCCATGCCCAACTTCCCCCATGCCCAACTTTCCACCCATGCACATCATCCCCACATGCGTATCATCCCCCATGCGCAGCATCCTTGCCAGTGCAACCTCTTCCTCCGAACAACATTCCCACTGCACCAGGCAGAGAGCCCCAAATTGGCTGGATGTTGTTCAGTCTCCCATGTTAAGTATAGGACAAAACATGTTGCCCCCTTTTCAGCTCCTGAAGGGTTAATTTCTCCAGATGGCTCTTGGTGGGAGTTCAGGTGACAGAAGGAACTCCCAGAATTCCATGCTTCAGGCCCAGCAGTTGGGGAGGAATGTTGATGAGTCAGCAATTCTCAATGCAAAGTATAGGGAGGAAAACGCTTTGCGCCCAGTGATGGGCATCAAAGAAATTAAGAACCGGTTCTCTGTCCATCTGGCAGCCACTTTTAAATGGCTATTTTTAAACTTTATATGTACTATCTCTTGTTAACAACTGGTTCTATAGAGGAGGTGCCAACCTGCTGGTGCCCACCACTGATTGCGCCCCTTTTCACCCCCTTCCGGTTGGAATTTCTGAAAACCTGTTCTTAGTGCACCCCTCCCTCACGGAAGGAACACCCACCCCTAATTTCACACTTCTGAGCCCACCAGTTTTGGCAGGGCGGTGATGAGTGAGTGAGTGAGTCGTCAGTCAGTCAGTCAGTCCGTGACTTTTCTCTTTTATATATATAGATATATAAGAAGAAGATTCCTTATGTGTCCATTTGTACAGATGGGTACAGATATGTACACAGGCCAGACCAATTCTATAGGTCAGTGCTTTCCCAAATGGGATTAGATTTTTGGAAAATTGTCAAAAGGTGGTGGAAAGATCAGATAAGTATTTGCCTCAAGCTCCAAGTCTATTCAAAAACGAGATACGGTAATTGCTAATTACTGTGCAAAGAGCTCAGCTCCTTTATACTGCAAGGATGTGTAAATATGGAGAAATTAATGATTGAGGGTCTTTTGGGGGTTATTATTACTTAAATAAATAAATATTTCTTTCAAGATCTCTTTTTTCCTCCTAAGATCTGTTAAAGCTACCCTGGGGTGCCTCACGACAGGGGTGCTGCCAAAATTCCCTTTACCCCTGCAACCAATATTTTCTTCAGGCCCATTTACAAATGGTGGCTTCATTGGCCTCCAGAAGGCATTCTGGAGGGTAGAGAGATCTAACAGAAGGCCTAAAAGCATCACTTCCCGTTTCCTTTGAATACTAAAATGACTTTTTAGGTCTATGCGCCAGATCAGAGAACAGTATGTCCTGGGTGCGCAGGACCAGGATCACAATTGTGGGATACAGACAGAACAGTAAACCCCATTGTGTTCAATGAGTCTTACTCCCAGTAAAATGCCTTTAGGATTGCAGCCTCAATAAATTTAAAAGTTGGCTCAATAAAAATTGGAAGAATGATCAAAGGAGTGTTAAAATAGACAATAATCTTATTATAACTGATCTGTAAGGTTAATTTATATTACCCTCATTTTGTAGGTGGGCTGAGAAAACAGCAGCTATTCAAAGTCCAGCTTATGTGTTCAAATTACAATTTCACCCTAAGTCACATTTTATTTTCAAAACCTTTCTGTGTGGATCCAGTTCTTTATGGAAAGCATTACCTTCTTGCCAAATGTACAGGCTCCACAAGAGGGCGCTTTTATCTGCGTTTTATTTATGGGCCTACCCCAGTGGTTCCCAAACTGTGAGCCCTGGCTCCCCATAGAGCAATGGAAACCATTCTGGGAGGCAGCAGAATCCTCATGAAAACCCACCGCCCAACATATTACATAGGATTGCAGCCCTAGTGAGGAACCATAACCAATGCCAAAAAAAAGAGAGCCACCAGTCAAAAAAGTTTGGGATCCATGTTTAATATTTAATAGCCTCATTCGTTAAACATTAAACATAAATGTGTCAGATCATCAGAGTTTACAATCTTAGAGAATAAGCAGAAAATGTTGGCTGCTTGCATGGGTGTGGGAGGGAGGAAAGGGCAGGGGATGAGGAACAGGTAAGAGATGTATAGTGCATAGTGTATAGTGGAGAGGGGGGATTTGCTGCTTGGGTAACAGCCTATCCTCCATAACATTCCAACCTAGGCTTTCGTGCTTTGCATGCAGTGTATGCAGCGCCGAGCACGATACCATAGTTCTTCAAGACTGATGGAGGCCTGCTGCTATACCCTCTCAACTACTCCTGGCACATCCCCTTTTTATATCTTAGATGTGCACCAGCTCAAATGCAAGTGCATGTGCAAGATCAAATACTTTTTTCAGTTTGCTCCCTCTCCATAGGATGCAGTGCAGGCCTTTTCAGCATGGTTGCATTGGAAAGGGGGGGAAGGATAGGATAAGTCTTATTCTGTAACAGTCTCTTGTACTGGCTTATACCTCAATACACTCGTTCTCAAACATTTTAGCACCAGAACATATTTTTAGAATGATAATCTGTCAGGACCCACTGGAAATGATGCCATGGCCAGAAGTGATATCATCATGCAGGAATTTAATATTCAGCAAATGACAAAATCAAATCAGGTAAATTAAAAGTTTAGAATAAGTTTAAAGATTTATTTAGAATGAAGAATAACCTTCTAAGCCTCCCAAGCAGTTGGTGATCTGTTTTAAAATATATTCCCCAAACATTCCAAAGGCTGCAAGAGCTTACTCCAGAGCTACCTAGGAGTAAGGCCTGTTAACTATCACACTTAAAAGAATACTAGTGAAATTTACCCGTGTTGCGGGAGTATTTCAAGAATATTTGTGGGACTGGGCATGGGTGTGTACTGGGCAAAAGGCAGTGGGCACTGGCACTGGGGCACTGGGCATCAGAGTGTATCAGGGAGGAGTGGTGGGCAGCAGCGAACACCAGGCATTCCTACTGGCATCACTGCACAGTGTGAACTATTGTGCATCACTGTGCAGATGTGATCCCTTAACTCCCCCTCCGTACACCATTCTTTCCCATGCACCATTTTCCTCCATGTACCATTCCACTCTGTGCACTTTTCCCCTCACGCACAATTCCCCCAGTGCCCCATCCCTCCATGCATCATCCTCCTCTGTGCACCATCCTCCCCCATTTATCATTCTCCCATGCATCATCTCCCCCATGCTTCACCCCCCACCCATGCACCAGTTAGAGTTTGGGGCCGGGTTTTTATCAGTCTTCAATGTTAAGTATTGGACGAAAATGTGTTGCACCCCTTTTCACCCCCTTAAGGGTTAAATTCTAAAAATCTGTTCTTAGTGGGTGCTCAAGTCATGGACGGAATTTTGTCCCAAAATTTCATGCTCGTAGGTCCAAGGGTTGGGGCAAGGTGTTGTTCAGTCAACGAATCTTCAATGTATTGGGATGAAAATGCATTGCACCCCTTTTCACCCCCTTCCGGTTTGAATTTCCCAAAAAAATTGTTCTTAGTAGGTGCCTCCATCATGGAAGGAACACCCCAAATTTCATGCTTCACGCTGTTTTGGCTGGGCATTGATGAGTCAGTGAATGTTTTTTTATGTATACGGAATAGAATGTACTATACATAGCAGCTTGTTAAAAGTACAAATCTTTAACATTTCCTCAAAAATAGCTTTATTCCATGATAGCACCAAGTCTAGTACTGGTATAAAAAATAAAATGCACATCGAAATGGATGGGAACCTGCCTGAAATTGGCTCACAATTAATGTAGTGGGTCTTGACCCATAGTTTGAGAAAAGTTGCCTTAGAATGCAAACTTTTGAGTCTTGCTGGCCTATCTCCTGAGCATAATTTTCTGTTGCAATGTATGATAAGCATATAAGAAAGGGACATTTTTCACCCTTAAGAGCTTTCCAGTTCATATCCATCATCTCTCTTCTTGTATTCTTTCTCTTTTGATAGCAAGCAGTCTTCCAAATGAGGCTTGTCTATCAGAGCAGATTTTACTAGATGTCTCCACAGACCAAAGTAACCCTTGCCAAATATTGATAGATCAAATAAAGGAAGTAATTGTTAATGAGTTATTACAGACATTGTGCGCTCTCTCTCTCTTACTCTCTCTCTCTGTGTGTGTGTGAGTCAGAGAGAGAGAGGGAGAAGGGTTTTGCAAGATCCAGTGAAATTGTCCAAGTCTTACAAACAGCTGGGTATGAGACATACAACTGCTGATAGAAGGCATCCATTACTGTCATCAAGGTTTTAGACACACTTTTGAATTATTGGTAATACCAGTATGAGGATTATCAGGGGAAAATGCCTCTCAAATCAGAGAGAAATGAACATGTCTATCGGAAATGTTCAATGAGTTTGGAATCTCTTGTTGAAGGAAATCTGTATGTGTGTGTCTCTTTGGTTACAGTCTCCTCTTAACCTGATCATGCTGAACAGATTTGTGGAATTTTTTATCTTTATTTTTTTAAATCCAGAAATTTAACAATTTTCTTCCTCCACCAGCCACCTTTGATGGACACAGTGGTTAAAAATATATTGACACTAAGAACCTGATCCAGTGATTTTCAACCTTTTTCATGTCATGGCACCATACCAAGGTGCTAAATTTGTCAAGGCTCACCATGCTGCTGGTAGGGGGCTCAAATCCCCCAATTGCCTTATTAATTCCAAAGTCCTGTGGCACACCTGCAGACCATCCACAGCACACCGGTGTGCCACAGAACAGTGGTTAAAAATCATTGCTGTAATCTATAAACTGGTTTCATGCCAGATGTGTGTCTGGAAGTCAGAATATCAGTTCTAAACCAGGGGCCTCCAAAGGTTTTGGTCAGAGGGCCACATCATCTCTCTGACATTGTGTCAGGGGCTGGAAAACTAATTTACATTTCAAATTCAATACATTTCAAATTCAAATATATTTACATAAATTTACATATAAGAATATATTGGAGTGGATTACAAGGATTGCCCAAGAGCTGGATAGTGCGGGCTTGCAGGGGACCACATTGAGACTCGCCGAGGGCCACATTTGGCCCCTGGGCCGGGGTTTGGAGACCCATGGAAACAGCTGGCTCTTCCACCCCAGCACTATTGGGCCAGCACAAAGCACAACTGATGGACTGCACATGTATGAAAGTGCCAAAAGAGCTGTCTTGTCTTATCAACAAAGTTTACTATACTATTGGATTTTGGCCACATGGCACTCATGAAATCACTTGCCCACCCTCAGCTAGAGCATTGTTTTACGTGTAAAAATCCCAGGTGGATTTGCATCAAAGGAGGTGGAGTAGCAATATATAAACATGGGAAGGAAAAATCACGGTCTCCTTGATGTAGAATGGGTTAACAAAATCTTGACCATCAAGGCACTTGATGGCACTTCCAAAGAGCAGCCTGGCCCTCAACACTAGTCAACGAATGGAGCAGCTGCAGCAAACATTTATCCCCTTATGCCCCAATAAAGATGCCAGGCCAGGTTTGGGATTTATAATTTATAAATAGAATGGAGTGAAGGCATTTGGTGGAGGACTAAGGCTGAGATCCTGTACCTACTTACCAGGGAGAAAGTTTTCTTGTGTTACTGAAAGCCACCTTAGGGAACATTTTGTTCCTTAAGAATAAAAGGCAATATATTCCCTTAGAAAGGCAATTTATGGATTAGAAAATGAAAGCTAATATGCAAAATCCATAGGAGTCAGAGGTTAGTGTGGATAAGATTGTAGCCTAAGCTACCTCCAATGCAATCCTTACCAAGTGTACTCAAAAGTAAGCCCCATTGTGTTCAATGGGTCTTATCCCCAGGAAAGTGTCTTTAGGATTGCAGCATTAGTCCCATTCTAATCAATTTCCCATTCTAGTCAATGGGACCATTATAATCACTGGGGCTTACTTCTAGGCAGATGTGGCTAGGATTGCAGTAAAAGAAGCAATAGTAGAAGAAGCAATGGACATGGGTCTTTAAATGTATTTTGCTATTTTTTACTCCACAGATTTAGTTTTTTAGCCATGGGAGGTTCTGGAACAGAATCCTAGCGGATAATGAGGGACACCTGTACTTAATTGTAAGCAACGATTTTAACAAAAAGAGGTTTCAAAGAGACTTATATATCATAATGAGAAATTGAAGGTTGTGTGAAAGGCACTTGCTTCAGGCATAATTCAAGTCCCTTCGACTTCCTTTCTGTTTCCATTCCTGCTTCTGTTGCTTTGCAAGTCTCCCATAGGACTCCATTACTGCATCCTAATGACATTCCAGTCCCATTATGGTAAAGCTGAATTTTACCATATCAGGAAGTCAGTTTTGAGAGCGATCCTTTTGTTTTGTCCCTAGCAGACACCTTCCATCTGGCTCCCAGAAGGCCTGACAACGTCCAAGTATTGCAGAACAAAGCTCCTTCAGGCCACAGTGGAGCCAGTCGAATTCAAATGAAGCAACTCCACAAATTCACACATGGAACACGGTAACCTGAAACTGGGTACGAGCCCTATAATATACTTGTGAGGCTGCAACCCTATACATTGCATACTTACATGGGAGTACATCACATTGAACTCAGTGTGGCTTACTATTGAGCAGATGTACATAAAATTGCGCTGAAAGCCATCAAGAATTTTGTTGGCAATATTAGAGCACACTGAGTTTTGTAACGCCAAACACAAGAAATCGTAGTAGTAGATCCTAGAGTTTTCCTAAATTAAAATTATTGTTTGATCCTAACTATACTTGGAAGGAAGGACTATGGATTTCAATAGGGACAATATCAATTACAGGCATTTATAACTGTTAGTTCTTGGTGAAAGCGGTATATAAATATTGTTAACAGATAGATTGATCGCCGTGATTTGGAAAATGTCTAATCATGCTTGATTGTGGCAGATAGTGAACTTCCTTCCTTCCTTCATTCCTTTCTGACATCAATCAGTTGGGTAGGGATGCCAAATCTGGTTCATGCCAGACCTAGTTGAAGGGACAAGTTACAGCCCAGTTGTGTTGGGGGCATCAAACAGCACAATGTGAGCATTGCTTCCAGTGATTGCCATCATTGGCATCCTTCAGTCTCGAAAGACTATGGTATTGTGCTCTGACTGGAGATCCTGAAACAACATCTAGTGTGGCTAAAGAGGCCAATTTGAGAGTGGCAATCCCTTCCACACTGAGGACAAATAAATTCCGTCCCCTGCCCAGGCCCCAGGTTTCGCTGCTTTCGGGTCTTTCTCTTTGCTTTAGCCTGCTGTACAAGTGTCTCTTCCAGTTGGAGAAGGCCATGCTGGGTCTTTTGCCTCCACGCTGAACGATTGGAGGTCAAGGTTTCCCAGCTGTTGATGTCCATTCCCAAGGCCTTTAGATCCCTCCTGCAGATGTCTTTGTATCGCAGCTGTGGTCTCCCTCTAGGGCGCTTTCCCTGCACTAATTCTCCATATAGGAGATCTTTTGGAATCCGACCGTCAGCCATTCGTACGACATGCCCAAGCCAGCGTAGACGCCGCTGTTTCAGAAGTGTGAACATGCTAGAGATTCCAGCACGTTCCAAGACTGCATCATTTGAGACTTTGTCATGCCAGGTGATACCAAGAATACGTTGGAGACAGCGCATATGGAAGGTGATCAGCTTTCTCTCCTGCTATGTATAAAGGGTCCAAGACTCACTGCAGTACAAGAATGTGCTCAGGACGCAAACTCTATAGACCTGGATCTTTGTATGTTCCGTCAGCTTCTTATTAAGCCATACTCTCTTTGTAAGCTTGGAGAACGTGGTAGCCGCTTTACCAATACGTTTATTCAGCTCAGACTCTAAGGAGAGAGTGTCAGAGATAGTTGAGCCAAGGTACACAAAGTCATGGTACTCTAGTTCATGTTCAGAGATTGTGATACAGGGAGGTGGATCCACACCCTGACCTATGACTTGTGTTTTCTTCAAGCTGATTGTTAGTCCAAAGTCTTGGCAGGCTTTGCTAAAATGGTCCATAACTTGTTGAAGGTCTTCGGCAGAGTGAGCAGTAACAGCAGCGTCATCGGCAAAGAGGAACTCCCGCAAGCATTTCAGCTGGACTGTGGACTTTGCTCTTATTCTGGAAGGATTGTAGAGCTTTCCATCTGATCTGGTCTGGAGATAGACTCCCTCTGTTGCATTTCCAAAAGCATGCTTCAGCATGACTGCAAAAAAGATCCCAAATAAAGTTGGTGCGAGGACACAGCCCTGCTTCACTCCACTTCGGATGTGAAAGGAGTCTATGTTAAGCCATCAAAAACTACAGTGCCCTTCATGTCCTCATGAAAGGACCTGATGATGTTGAGGAGCTTAGGTGGGCATCCAATCTTGGGGAGGATTTTAAAAAGGCCACCATAAAATTGCCATAAAGCAGTCATAAAAGATTCTTGGGCAGCACACTGTAGTGTACGTGACAGTGCGCTGCAGGAATGCTGGCAGGAAGGCTAGAACCTTTCATCTTATATTAATGGATCAAAAAATTATAAGACAGAAGTTGGGTTATATGCCCATTTGACCCCTGCACCCTCCCCCCAAGGACATGGCCCAGATTTTAGCCTTGTGTCCTGGAAAAACTTCAACATCCATTTTTTTCTTATGATGGGCAGCAGGAAATTAATAAAATTCATTTTGTAATTATAAATTGCTGTATTTACTCGAATCTTATGTGCCATCGAATGTAATGCGCACTCTATACTTAGAATAAAAATATTCTATTTAGGCAAATCTAATTAACCATCAAATCTAATGTGCACCCTGATTTTGGAAACTAAATTCAGCTGGAAAAGGTGAGTATTAGATTCGAGTAAATACAGTATATGCAATAAATTATATATAATAGTTTTAAATTTAATAATAAGCACATTAAAGCAATTAAGCACATTAAATTAAGCACATTAAAGCAATATGTGTTTTTTGCTTTCATTTGGTCATGTGCTACATTTTTCTTGGTTGTCCTACATTTTGTGGGGTTCTTGTCCTCTTTTTTGACAGATGGTCACCCTGTGTGGAATGACTGCAAATGCCAGGCAGAGGATCCGTGCCTGAGCCACAGGAGGCTTGTGTCTGAGCTGTGTGGCCTAAAGCGGAGCTAACAGGCCAAAACTCTCTGTTATAAAGATGTTATGTTGTTGTTGAAGTTGTACCTGTTAAAAGAAAGAGAAAAACTTAAGAATAAGCTGTGAACCTGCAAAGCAAGAAAACTACTGTAAAGTTACTTGTTTTAATAAGATTACTTGTGAAAGCCTCTTCTTATGCTGTTCAGCTCTCTGCACTTATGGAGGAAGGCAGGGTGACCATATGAAATTTCTGTATTTGTCCTCTTTTTTAGCCTCCTGTTCAGGTGACCTCCAAAAGGACTTCATTGTCCTCCATTTTGGAACTTTGCAATGGTGTGCATTAACCTATCATGTCATATGTTGTTGGATTCATATTGAAGAGCAGAATCCAATTAAAAATCAGTTTTGAAATATCTCCTTCCTATCAAATGTTATGGCCAAAAAACTAAAAATAAAAAATACGCATTGAGCTCTATGGGAAAGTGAAAGTGCCTAGTATCACAGCTTTACTTGTGAGTAGGCAAACATGCCATTGTCCGCCAAAAAGGCCAGGCTGAGAGGAATCCAAGACCTTGTCCTCCTTTTGAGGTTTGGGCATCTGGTCAACCTGTATTAGGTTGTTGTTGAAGAAAGAGAAAAACAACAATAAGCTGTGAACCTACAAACCAAGAAAACCATAGTAAAGTTAACTGTTTTAATGAGGTTACTTGTGAAAGTCTCTTACACCATTTTGCTGTCTGAACCTATGAAGGAAGGCAAACCGTTTGACATCCCTTTGACCTCATGTCCCATCGCCCAGCTTAACCTACATGACAATGGATCCAAGATAACTTGCTGAGGCAGATGAGACATTTGTGGGTTGGGTGAAATGGGGCAGCAACGGGTGATCAGAGGGCAGAACAAAGAGGAAATAGGGGCAGGATAAGGACATATTTTGTCTGGGAAGAGGCTGGGTTTGGTGACAGTTGCTGACAAATTTTAGCACCCAGACCTGATTTAATGGCACCAATGCCATGTGCTGGCAAATTCATGAGTACAGTAGACCCCTCCACACTGGAGAGGTTTATCCTCCTTGGGTTGTAATACTATGCATGTCTACTCAGAAGTAAGTCCCATTATAATCAATAGGGCTAACAACTCCTAGAAAAGTGTGTTCAGGATTGAAGTCTAGGTTTCTAATAATGCCAATAAAAGTATCAGTCTACAGTTTATCCTCAGGTAAGGAAATGTTTCTGTCAGCTTTTATGTGAGAAGCTGGTAATTGCCTGTCTGCCTAGCTGAGGTGAAATGGAGGAAGATGCTCTGATTGGGAGGTGTCTCTCATTCCTGGGGTAAATTTTACCTCAGATGCTGTGCCTCAATGTGAGTTGAAATCATCTGAGGGAAGGGTGTGAGTTTAGTGTCTCCTCAGGAAAGTAACTGAGACCTCGCCACACCTCCATATTATTATAACATGCTCTGAGTAGTGATTTGTGTGGATTTGACAGACGGTCTAGATATACGACTATGAGCACAATCCTAACCATGTCTACTCAAAAATAAGCTCCATTGTTTTCAGTGGGTCTTACTCCTAGGAAAGTGTTTTTAGGATTGCAGCTGATATTGTCTTCTGATTTTGTATTGGCTGCTGTAGGATATGTATTAAGTGCTGCCTCATTTTTCTCCTACAGTAATCAGTAATAGAAGCTCTGATATGGACTTCTACTATATACAGTGGTACCTCGCTTAACAAGGGCCTCCCTTAACAAGCTTTTCACATAGCAAGCAAAAATTTCCAAGAAATCTTGCTTCACATAACAAGTTCCGCTTCACTTAAAGAGCACTTATATAGCCCTGACGTTCCGCGCAGAGGCTCTTTAAAAGGGCTGCTGACCAGCGCTGCTGCCTCTAACTGCCCCCAACTTGGGCGCAGTTGTCTTGAGGTGCCAGAGGCAGCTGACCCTAACTGCCCCCACGTGCACCACCAGACACCTTGAACCTCCAGCAGCAGCCCAGGTAAGCCTCCCAGGAAAGTATCTGATTGCAGTCTCCTAACTATGTCTAGTCAGAAGTAAGCCCCACTGTGTTAAATGGGGCTTACTCCCAGGAAAGTATCATTGATTGCAGCCTCTTAACCATGTCTACCCAGAAGTAAGCCCCATTGTGTTCAATGAGGCTTACTCCCAGGAAAGTGTCTTTAGGATTGCAGCCTGGCCCTACAATCCAGAGTAACTACAGGAGCACATAAGAGACATTACGTGTACCTGTAGTTACTGCACCATCTAATGAAAACCTATGGGAAATTCATACTGCAATCCACAGCAAATTGTTCTTACACCAGAGCAAGGACTCCCCGTAGTTACTCTGGATTGTGCCCTAAGTAGACTTCATAGGACCATGCACATTGAACGCATGTTTTGAATTCAATTCCAATGTTTTGTCATCATTTTTACATCCAGTTAATATTTTTGTATGAATATATTTTTGTTGTGGAACCAATCGTCTGAGTTTCCTTAATTTCCTATGGGAAAATCCGCTTCACTTAAAGAGCATTTCACTTAAAGAGCATGCCTCTGGAACGAATTAAGCTCTTTATGCGAGGCACCACTGTAGTTCAATTTCGGTGTTGGTGTAGCTGCTGCGCATATACTATACTATATATACCCATACAACCCTGACAGTTTCCTTACCAAGAGGAGACCTCCATAACTGCACCTCCTACCTCCATGATGCAGCAGTAGCCATTTTTGTTGGGGGGTGGGGGTGGGGGTGGGTGGAGAGAAGCACAGGACTGGGCTGTTAGATTAGGGTGACCATTTGTCAAAACCAGAAAAAAGGACAAGAGCCCCATGAAATGTAGGACACCAAGAAAAATGTAGGACACGACAGAATAAATGCTGAAGCACTCATATATTTGGAAATAAATTATTAGGAAATAAATTAGGAAAATAAAATATATACAGCTTTCATTGGTTAATTTAAACACTATGAGCACAATCCTAACCATGTCTACTCAAAAGTAAGCCCCATTGTATTCAGTGAATCTTACTCTCAGGAAAGTGTCTTTAGAATTGCAGCCTATATTACTTACTATTAAATTTAAAACTATACATATAATTTATTGTGTCTAATTGATTAATTCCAAGAAGGCTACATGCTGCCTGCTCACAAGGAAATGGAAGACAACAAAGATTTTTCCCAGGACACAAGGCTAAAAAAGAGGACATGTCCTGAAAAAAGAGGATGTATAGTCACCCAGTGTAAGATTGATATCTTTTGCAATGAATGGCTCAATCCTAACCACAATTTCCTGGAAGTAAGTCCTATTGATTTCAATAGGACTTAACTTTTGAGTAGACATGCTTAGTATTGCACTGGAAATAGCTTAGGCTACAGTCTTAATCCATGCTAACCTGGGAATAAGCCCCACTGAGTATAATGGGACTTACTTCTGAGTAGACATGCATAGTTATTGGAGTCTCAATTGCTGAAACAATAGGCAGTGTGCTTTGATCATATTGGTGGTGATTGTAAAGTATTGTTTTGGGTGTATGTGAAATTCAGGGAGTTCTTTGGGGATAAAAGAAGGAGATGTTTGTCATAGTACTCAATATCATTAAATTCTTTTTTTTAAACAGAGGAAAACCATCTTGAGTTCATTAGCTTTCAACTAATGAGAAGGTATAATTCTGACAACCTCCTAGTTGTTTTTAATGAGATTGTGGTTTCCTCTTTACCTCCTTTGTCCCCCTTCCTCCTCTGCTTCCCATTTTTAATGAGATACCAATTTCCTCTCTGCTACTTTGCAGATGCTTTTCCAATAAAATGGACAGCTTTGAATTTTTATCCTGGAACGAAGGCCGTGCCGTAATTTATTTTTTCATCTGTGGTATGCTCACCGCACCTCCATGTGCTAAATGACTGTTAATTGCTAAAAAATTAACAAGGTGTTTAACGCTGCCAGGAAAAAAAAATTGTATAATCTTTTCTTGCTAGGTGGGGAGACTCGTATTTTTCTCACGTTCAAAGTCCAGAATATTCTGGATGCTCAGTTCTTCCTTCTTGCCTCTCCCTCCCTCTCTACAAGAAACCCTCCCCCTTTTCTTTTTGTAAAATTACTCTAGTTCAGTGAATTTTTCACTGCAGAGAGACTGTCACCCTGTGACAGATTTGTGGGTGCTGAAGGTGCAAAGAGGAAACATCTTAGTAGCTCATTGACTAAAGCAACCGCTTCTCTTTTGGGACATGGGGAGATGTTGCTTTCGTGTTGGCAACATGGAGAAATGAAATGTTTATTTAAGAAGAAATATCCCCCAAGATAGCATTAAAACATATAGCACGGTAAGATCACAGAAGAGGACTCCATGGCATTTACAGTTAATCTAAACCTTTGCACCAAGTTGCTACGGCCTAGTCCTATGTATTCCCTTGCCTCAGTGTAGGCTGGCACGCCAAAACATCTTGCGTTGCATCCTGTGGGGTGGGAGAGGCCATTTGGGATTTCTCCTTTGGGTAAGGGAATGTATATTCCTGCTCTGTCGGCATCCATTTTAGGAGCACAGCCAACAACAGACATGGCTGTGCCAGTGGAGTTGGTGGAGTAGAGAAGATAGAATTAAGCTCTTAACCAGTGGTATTTTTAAATGCGCCCCTTTATGTTTACTGATTTAGTTAACTGGCATTCATTCTGCTGTCTTCCCCTCACTGCTGCCATCTGTTTCTGCCACAGATTAATTTCTGCCACAAAATTAAGCTATTTCCTGCTCTAAAAGGTTTAAAAGGTGCCTGCTGCCCTTTTTAGGGGTCATGGTTTACAAAGATTAGGGTGCAATCCTAATCAAATTTCCAGCACAGAGGTAAGGGCAACGCAATGCCATGATAAGGGAACAAACATTGCATTACCTTGAGGAGGCCTCACAACTCCTACCACTTCGTCTACCACTTCATGTCCTACCAGTTCATTCACCACTTCACTTTAATATGATGCAAATTAGAAATACACTTGGGAGTTAATCATCCCCATATTGACGGCAAACCACTCCAAACCCCACACCTGACCTCACTCAATAGTTTCATATAGCTTTTGAATAAATGCCAGCCACTTTTGGTAACAGTTATTTGGCCATTCCCTTTTTCTGATTCCAGACCCATCATTAATTGTAACTGAGCCATATGGATGTTCTTTCTCCCATGCATTTCCCATGGAAAAGGATAATCCTTAATGGACCAATGGATTGGCTTAATGGACCAGTGGATTGGCTTGCCAATGGGAGCAGTTAAATTTTGGGAGCAATTAAATGCCTTCATGGATTTTTTTAGCATCCTGGCCTCAAATTTATTTATTATTACATTTTGATATCCTGTATGTCATGTTCTGAGTAGCAGATCTGAATGTTTGTTCCTTGGGATTGTTCTGTTGGTATTCATTAGTTCAGTTCCAATGTTAATATATTACAGTACATGCTTTGTATGTTCAGAGCCATTTTTATTGAGTTTTATTCCTTAGATCATTCACATTTTTCAAGGGGTGTACCCTAGTTTGTTTTTCTGATCTGATTTATTCCAGTTGAGCTGAGACCTGAATGCAACAATATGTGTGTCTATTGTGAACACACTGTTGAATGATGTGTAAGTCCAGTGTGGGGTGTGATTCCTGGCATGTGGCTGAACGTACATATGATATATTGTCTGTGTGCATCACAGTGTACATACTCAGAGAGCATAGCCTGGAATTCCCTGCAGGGTCCTCTTGTAACCTTTGACTTCTAGGCCTGCTGCCAAACATTAGCTACAATACTTGCACTTGTTTTCGACAACAGCATGCAGGTTGTATTACACCAATGGCTATTTTAGTGTCAAAGTTATGACTGAAATGTGTCTGCACCCTACATTGGTTTAGAAGCTGGGTTGCAAATGCAATCCTGTGCATGGTTTCTGTGGAGTTAACCCCATGAACTCAATTGGACTTACTCCTGAATACAAATGTCTCAGATGAGATTGCTAGGTTGATTCTAGCACATGGTTTTTTTTTTCCTCCATAGGAGTGCTTTTGAAATCTTTTCTGTAGAGGACTGGACTGCATTGGGGAAATATTATATCAGCCCTGAAAATCCACATTGATTTTCCAGGAAGGATTTGTGAGCAGGATATTAGATTCCCGTTGGCTTCTGCTCATGTTTTCCATTTATACTCATCTACAGGAATAATTCTGAAAGTTCTCCCATGGAGTCAAAAACTAGGTCTGAATTGATTATTATCATGGGAAAAATCCACCATTCACTTAGTGATTGGAAGAAAAATTATAGAATGCTATATGTTCCAGGCAGTCTTTGTGGAGACTTGTCACCCTAAGATAATCACATAGTTCAGGGAGCAAAACTGCTACATCTGGGCAAGGTAACCACAACTCTGGGGTATTTTTGGATCTCCATCAACTTTTGATCTTCTTTTTTCCATAACCTGGGACTCAAAGCAACAGCGGCAGGTGCTGAGTTCCAACCTCCTGTCTGTGATGATAGATGAGTCTTGCATTGAAAACACAGAGACTGATACGGGACTCAGCACAACACAGATGTTACCATGGAGTCAAATTTGGCTTTAACAGTAATGTACAAGTTGGAGCATGGAAGAGTATCCAATGCGCTCAAAAGCAAAAAACAAATATTAGCAGTTAACCTGGTGGGACACACACTTGCTTGAAATATTATTGGCTGTCAATGGGCCAGTATGTGATCAAAGGGGGATTATTTTTCCAAGGGCAATGCAGTACACAGATGAACAACATAGTTCCAGCTAATTACTCCTGCATTTTTTTGTTTCCAAAATACTCTAAATATTTGAAATGGTCACTACTGGTGTTAAGATAAGCAGATCTTGCTTAGCCGAATGCAGTGTATCTGGAATAGGGTTGCCATATATCCTGGAAAATGGGACTATCCTGGTTTGGGGGGATTGGATCCACTTACTGGCAAATTCGACAGGGGTCCTATCCCTATTCCAAGTGAATTATGGCAACTCTAATCTGGAAGCACAAATACCCTCTCTAAAATCCTCATATTTTGTTGCTGCCTGTCTTTTGGGGAAACAGTCAGAATTCTCATTGCTCAAAGATGGACTGTTCATGGGAAGAAATAATACACTATTCTTTTATTGGCTTTTTCCAACCCTACTGGATGATGCATACTGGTTACTGAATTTTATGCCTGCTCCTTCCCTATCACTCGGTGGATAGCGACATAGGAGAGCCATAGGTAGAAATAGAAAGGTTGGGATCAGTAGAAATCAATCAATCAATCAATCAATCAATCAATCAATCAATCAATCAATCAATCAATCAATCAATCAATCAATCAATCAATAGGTAGCCAGGAAGCCTAATCAGAGAAGAAGAGGTAGGTGGTAGGCATTTGGGGGCAGGGGAATGTGGTGCGCTGGACTGTGAGTGGTCAGTTGTGGAATGGGGCTGGTACCCAGCATTTTTGCTGGATTTAAGCCCCACCCAGGCAGTATAGAACTCAGATTTGTGCCACGAATTTCAGTGGTGCAGTTCTGAGTTGACCTGTTGGGGCTGTTGCATTACCTGGGATAAGTAGAAAAGTTTCTCCTAGAACCATGGTAGCACAGCAATAGCCCAAAACTAGCAATGGATTCAGTGCAGGCACATTGAAGGGAAGGGTGGTGGTGAGGTGGGACAGGGTATTTGGGGGCAGGTGAGTGTGGAATGAGGGGCAGACCTCCAGCATACCCCAAAGTTGCACTGGATGCAACAGAGGTTGTGCTGCACCGCTGCACCATAGAATAGAAGGCTGTTAATGTTTTTCTCCCTTTATTAGTGAAAAAGAAAAAAATACCATGTTGTGCCAGATTGATAGTCTTGCATTCCACTTGTGAGCAAGAGATTTGGATCCAACGAAATCTGAAATGATTAATAAGAGTTTTGGAAGCCACGTTGATCCCAGAGAGTGTTTTCTATCTTGGTTTCATTCCAACACTCTCAAGAGTAACAGGACCTCCTTCCCTAGCTAGCCTCTCTCAATGCCTTGACATCCCTCTCCTGCCTGCCGCACATGCTTTCTCTCCACCTCAGCACTTCTACCCACTCCCGACCTCTGGCCGGCATCACTAAGGGAACCACTGAGTGTGTCCCTCTCTCCGTCAGCGCCTGAGACTGGAAGGTATCTTGGTCATCCTGGTCATCAGCCAATACCTTCCACTCTGTTGGAACGGTCACTATTTTGCTATGGAGTCCAGTTGCCTGGGCTAGCAACCAACCACTTCAGCATCCAACAGAATCTGGTCAAGAATTCCTCCTGGTGGCTTCCTGGCTGCAGATAAGGGGTGCAATCCTCCCCATCAACTCATGGGTAGCAATCTCCTCCCAAAGTGGTGACCATCATTTGCTTGGAAGAGTGTTGTCATCTGCATGTTCCCCCTTTCCTTTTTTATATTGTTTCTGTTGAGGCTTTTTGTATGCATGCACACACTGCTAAGGGGAGCAGACATGTGCAAAAACCAGACATGTGCAATCCAGAGGCCATCATGCAGACAGAGCTTTTGTGGATTAGGGGCTCTCCTCTTGGAAGCAAATTCTTTAGAGCTACGCACCATATTGTCATTTCCTATGCTCAGGGAGATGATTTTTCTCCCCCTACTGAAAACTGGAGAGAGGACTCCTCTGAAATGCTTTCCATTTCCATCCTGAGTTCAACATTTCCTCATTTAGTGAGGATCTACAGTTCTGGAAATAGACCACTGTTATGTCTAGTATGTGCAAGGCCATTCCCACTACCTAATCTCATCTGATTTGCAACAGGAGTGCTGGCATTAGCTATGGAAGTGTGAGTGACATGAGGAAAATCCTAGGAAAAGTCATTAACATTTATGGTGTCTATGGGGGAAGGGGACAAAGGGGTCCATTTAAATCACATTCTCAAGTGTGTGTCTCCTATGCAAGTGTGTGTCTCCTATGCAAGTGTGTGTCTCCTATGTGCGTGTCTCCTATGTGTCTCCTATGAGAATTAAATCACATTCTTAAGTGTGTGTCTCCTATGCACAGATTGACAGACGACAGTATTTTTAAATGTACCGGTATATTGTGTTCACTATGACCAAATTGCTGTGGATAAATAGGTGTAAATAGCTGAGTCTTTGGTGTAGAGATCCTTTATGTTCTATCTTGCCACACTTACAACCAAGAAGTCTAGGAATTTAAGAGGCAAAAACAATGGGCACAATCCTAACCAGTTTAGGGTAGCATAACTCACCTCTCCCTTTTTCCATAGTGGAGTGGGAAGGCCGGAGCATTACTGTGCACTGGCCTAACCCCCTCTGTGGGATGCAGTATTGAACAGGACCTGGGTGCAAGGACCCTTCCCACCCCCCGGGCTTCCTCACCCCTTCTCTCCTGAGTCCCACTGCTTCTTATCTCCCTTCTCTCCCTCATTCTTTTTGTCGTCATCATCACCATTGCAGCCTCCACCTACTGTCCCAAGGGACACAGGGTGCAGGGTGAGCAATGTCCCCTTTTACTAGTTCATGTCCTCTTTTTAAACCTTGTGTACTGGTAAAAAATCTTAATTTTACATCCTTTCCTTGTGAGCAGGCAGCATGTAGATTTCTTGAAATTATAAAAAAATAGATACATTATATTTTTAAAATTTAATATTAAGAAATATAGTGTTTAAATTAACCACATGAAAGCCATACATATGAGTGTTTTTAGCTCTTATTTTGGATTGTGCTACATTTGTCTTTTGTGTCCCATATTTTGGGGGACATTGTCCTCTTTTTTGGTTATGACGTTTGGTCATTCTTTCCACCCTTCACAGCTCACAATGGGTTTCAAGCAATAATGGTTCTATGCAACCTCCTTTCTTGGGATGGAATGGAACAAACATCCCCTTCCCCAGAGTAAACATCAGGCAGCCACTGTGGCTTCCTGCTGGCCTGCAGGATCCTACAGCAGCTTTTCTGGTGCTTTTCTGGTGCTAATGCAGGCAACTCAGGATTTGGCTGCCCCTCTGAAAGAGGAGAGTCTACCAACAGCCATGATCCACATGCTTGGGATGTTGGGAAGCTGCTGCCCAGGAGAGATTCCTTGGAGAGGAAGAGCTGCCCCTGGTGATTCTGGGATGGGAGAGCTGGTGGGCTGCTCTTTGGAACCTTCTAGGGCCCTCATGGTCTCCTCTGTGGGCACCCTGGTCTGTTCCCCAGGTTCCCCATCTGGCTGGCTTGACAGCAGAGCCCCAACCCTGAAGCCTTAGGACCAGCTAGAGATCCAGCGGCATGACCCTGTTTTTCTTTGCACTACTCATCAAATCATGGGTGTTACTTTCACAATTGCCAAACACATTTACTTTCAATGTTCACTTCATATTTTGATAAACATTTTGATTTATTGATGACAACCACTCAAAACCAATTTTGTAGACATGGCATGGCTCTTGTACTTATCTCTGGATTCTCTTCTTCAGTTTGGCACCAAAACTCAGCAGTGATTGAGCCTGGAATCTCCTTTTCAGTGTTGTGTCTGTTGATAAGTCAATGAGTTGTTCCACTTTTTGGTTTGTGAGACGTGGAGGATCCTTGCAGTCTCTGACCAATTGCATTGGCTCAACTTTATTCTCAGGAAAATGCTATACAATAACAGAAATACCTTTATAATAACAGTAATAACTCCTTTAATACCATCACATTTTCTTTCAGAAACTGATCCTCCTCAAACTGTTCTCCACAAACTGTTTTTTATTAACAAACCTGACATAGAGCACAATCCTAAGCATGTCCACTCAAAGTAAACCCCATTGTGTTCCATAGTTCTTACTCCTAGGAAGGTGTTTAGGATTGCAGCAATAACAAATAAGAAGGGTGTCTTTGTGGTTGTTGGTTGCTTCATCCACTTGGATGAAGCACAAACCTTGCCTTTCAAACTACAGATGAGCTGGTCATTAATGTCTTTGGCCATATCCACTATCCTCCAATAGATTGTAATCATCGCCAACCATATGACCATTTTCACAGCATGAGGCAAAACCAGCTCCTCTACAATCCTGTGGAGTTTCTTGCTCTGAGCAACATGATAAACCACTTTATAGAAACTTTGGAGCACATCAACATTAATTTTGGCTTTTTTTGTGAAAGTGTACCATTGTTTGGTTTCCTTAAGTTTCCTAAAAAAAATTCTCTTGGATTTCCAGCCATACTGGGTTGCAGAATTTCAATATGATGCTTCAGTTTATTTGGAAGCATTGATTCTGAAATCAAAACTTTTAGACATATCACTTCAACCATTTCTACAGTCTCAGATATACACAAAAGGTTTCAGAATTGAACCCTGCAGAGAAGGTACATATTTTTGATAGCTTGGCTGTATTTGCTTGACTTACCCTACAATTCAGAGTAACTACGGGTGCACATAAGAGACATTATGTGCACCTGTAATTACTGCACCAGCTAGTGAAAACCTATGGGAAATTCATATTGCAATCCAGAGTAAATAGTTCTTACACCGGAGCAAGGACTCCCCGTAGTTACTCAGGACTGTGCCCTTAGCCAACACTGTTCAAGGTTTCTGTAAACCATTACTCCAGCTTTAAACCCATACACCATGGCTTGCCCACCAATGCTGGGAACAGATCAAATGAGATGAAATTTAGATGTGGCTCCAGTTTGAAGGCTTCTTTTTTAGGGATCTCCACTCCAAGACAGGAGATGGAGTCTGGGAGTGGTGGTCTGGGTCAGGAAATATAAAGTTAGGTGGAGTTGGAATGCCATCAGCTTAGAAGTTCATTTTGGAGCTCACCAAGGTTATGTAGACTTGCCAGGCCTCCTTGCATGACCCAAAGACAAAATTAGTGCAGCTACTCATCCAGAGAACATTCTTTTACTAAAAAAAAAAAGGTGACAGAGCTTGTCACCAACTAATTAGATAACAAATATATGGCAGAATGATAGAAGTGGCTGAAGGCTGGTATGGTTACTAGCCAACCTGAAGCTTGGTTTCCTCCATCTTTTATGTAAAAGGCCATCTCAAGACGGGGTTGGAGTCTAAGAAATGGTGAGGTAGTAGTTCAAGGGAATCAGTCCCACCTTTCATATCGAATCAGAAACAGAACTTAACCCAGGGATTTTCAACCTTTTTAATTTCATGGCACACTGACAAGGGCACTAAAATTGTCAAGGTACACATCAGGTTTTTTTTACCATTGGCAAGGCACACCACATTGCTGATATGTGGCTCAAACCCCCCACTTTTCCTACTAATAATTGGGCTCAAATCCTCCAATTGACCTAGTAATAATGACCCTTCCCAAGTCCTGCAGCACACCTGCACACTTTCTGCAGCACACTGACCACACTGAAAATCAATGACCTAACCATTGTCTTGGTTAGGAAAAACTAGGGGAAGGAAAAATTGGTTGAAGAGGAGTGGGAATTTGGTTTCTATACAGGTACCTGGGGAATACTCCCTTGTTTAGCAAGTTTCAGTGTGATCCTCTGATGTGTGCTCTGGAGTTTGAATGAGTTGACAACCCAGACTCTCAATGATATTTGCAGACACTGAGCTCTGACAGATCTCAGAAGCCAGTTGTTGGGTTGAGAAAATGAAAGCCCTAACTCATAAACCAGATGTCCATAAAAAGGCAGAACAATTCTAGGTAATGCCACAAAGATTCCACATTCTTGCCTCACTGACTTCCAATCAGCTTTGTCAGGATTCAACAAACCACTCATTTGCTTGGAAAAACAATAATCCTTAGAGATAATGAACTTTGGTCTAAGCCACTTTCAGATGAATAGGGAATTTCACAAAAATGTGTCCCTGTCGCATGTTTAGTGCTAATTGTCTCTTCCCTAAACATTCAATACCTGCATTCATGCTGCCAGGCTCTGGGGATTTCAGAGCACCACACTATCCCCATTGAAAGGAAATGAAAAATCAGTTGATGCTGACCAGACCCCTTCAACAACTCCAAGCATTTAAGTGCTGTATCCTGCAGAGTGAATAATGGGTTTTTCCCTTATTCATCTAACAGCAATAAGAAAGAAAGAAAGAAAGAAAGAAAGAAAGAAAGAAAGAAAGAAAGAAAGAAAGAAAGAAAGAAAAGAAAGGCAATTGCACTTTCGTCTTCAGCCAACTACAAAACTACATTGCAGATCTCTGTCTTTGAGACATTTGTGCCAGCAAGGTTCTTGAGTATCCTTGCATCTGTGATAAAATACTCCTAGCACTATAAAAAAAATACTGGGGGCATTCAATTCTGTGGGTGTCTTTAAGATGGAAACCTGAATCTGTGTACGCTTCCTCAGTTACTGAGTTTTTTGGCATGGGTTTCATAATTAATCCAAATGGTTAGCAGATGAAGAAAACACAAGTCATGGGTCAGGGTGTGGATCCACCTCCCTGCATCACAATCTCTGAACATGAACTGGAGGTTGTCCATGACTTTGTGTACCTTGGTTCAACTATCTCTGACACTCTCTCCTTAGAGACTGAGCTGAATAAACGTATTGGTAAAGTGGCTACCACGTTCTCCAAGCTTACAAAGAGAGTATGGCTTAATAAGAAGCTGACGGAACATACAAAGATCCAGGTCTATAGAGCTTGCGTCCTAAGCACACTCTTGTACTGCAGCGAGTCTTAGACCCTTTATGCATGGCAGGAGAGAAAGCTGAACACCTTCCATATGCGCTGTCTCCGACGTATTCTTGACATCACCTGGCGTGACAAAGTTTCAAATGACGCAGTCTTGGAACGTGCTGGAATCTCTAGCATGTTCACACTTCTGAAACAGCGACGTCTACGCTGGCTTGGGCATGTCGTGAGAATGGCTGATGGCCGGATTCCAAAAGATCTCCTATATGGAGAATTAGTGCAGGGAAAGCGCCCTAGAGGGAGACCACAGCTGCGATACAAAGACATCTGCAGGAGGGATCTAAAGACCTTGGGAATGGACATCAACAGCTGGGAAACCTTGACCTCCGATCGTTCAGCGTGGAGGCAAAAGACCCAGCATGGCCTTCTCCAACTGGAAGAGGCACTTGTTCGGCAGGCTGAAGCAAAGAGACAGACCCGAAAGCAGCGAAACCTAGGGCTTGGGCTGGGGACGGAATTTATTTGTCCTCAGTGTGGAAGGGATGGACGCTCTCAAATTGGCCTCTTTAGCCACACTAGATGTTGTTTCAGGACCTCAAATCAGAGCACGATACCATAGTCTTTCGAGACTGAAGGATGCCAATGACTGTCAGAATATCACCCAACCAGCCAGTGCCCACATGGTGCCAAAAAGCACATTCCATTGCAGCATGGCTTGAAGCTACTTCAAAATATCCAGCTAACTATCTTGGTGACTTTAGAAGATTAGCTCTGCAGGGACCTGGGCAAAGATCAAAAGTGAAGACTGACTGATTTGTCTCAAGTTTAGTAAATATGAAGAGCTTTGGCATACATATGTGCAGGCTACCACTGCATTGCTCCCTCTGATCCCGCAGTCATGCCACACTCTTAAATCTCCAAATCCTACCAGCTCCCAAATCACCTTTTCCTCCACTTGCAGCTTCTGCCCATCTTTCTTTTTGCCATTTGAGGCAGAGGTTGGGAAGAAATAGAGGAAGTAGGGAGATGAGACTGGAGGCCTAGAGTAGCTTCTTTCCATTTCTTCTCAACTTTCTCCATTCTTATTTCCTTTACCAATGGTGTCCTAGAAGGGGAAGGCAGCTGAACTTTTCCTGCTTCATCACTCTTTCACTTTCACCGGGTAACTGCCCTGTAACTAATGTGACTGGGGACTTGGGATCTTACTGGTGACTTGGGATCTTAGAGCAAGATGGAACAATGTTGAAAGAGGGTTGTAGTATGCTGGCCCCACTCTCAGAGGGTGCAAATATGGAAGTAACTGATGGTAGCATGATGACGTTATTGTCAATTATTTCCAGGTTCTGAGACAGGTGGAGAAGAAGTCATGGTAGATGAAAATTAGGGTTCTCTGTTCCAAAGCAGAAGGTGGAAAGGGGTGGCAGAGGAGAAAAAGCCACAAACATAGGAGCAGAGGAGGGTGTAGGTGCAGCAAAGTTCATGGTGACCAAAAGAAAGAGACCTCATGAGCTGCATGTAGCCCACAGGCCATGTGTTGCACCACCCTGTATTATTTGAACTGAGTGTCTGAACTCAGAAGCTATCCTGAACTCATAAGCTATCCTATAAGCAAGAGGGACACCTCGGATTTCTCTTCATTTGGTAATCTCTCTGGATATTGGACTTTTGAATCAGTGCAACAGCAGTGCAACAGGAATCCATTGCTAGATTGCATCAAACAGCAACCTTGTGATTGTGCGTACAGTTGTCCAGAACCTCGTGTGGATTTTAAAAATCCATGGATTAAAAAACAATGGAAAAATAGATTTAATGACCCACTTCTAGGTTTCTTGCTCCTCATTTGGGTCTCATAAATTAAGATAGTGTCTCAAATTGTAGAAAATCAATTTTTAAAACTGTGATTTGCAATAGCTATTCATGTTGTGTCAAATCTGCATATAAAAAAAATCAGCATGACCTGTTTAATTGCATCTGGTTCTGTTTTGCTGATGTGCACATGTTCTTCTTTGTGTTTCAACTATATGCAACTATACTCTTGATGCAACTCTTGATGCAACTATACTCTCAGATAATACAGGCAACAGAAACCACAGATAGTAATGAAACCTACAAGTGGTTTATGCTGTCCAGGGAAAATTACTAATGATAACACTTGAACTTAGTGGAACCCGTAGGAAAGCTGGTTAGTAGCAGTAGTAATAGGAGGAGGAGGAAAGAAAATCTCTATAGAAAGAGAAGGGCAGTGGGATTTGGGAAAATGGGTAAGGAAAAGGCAGGCTGGGTAAGGTTAGATGGGTAAATGGGTAAGGTTAGATGAGGCAGGCTCCCAGAAGAACACAGTATAAAGAAGGGGAAAGGCTGGATTGCAGGAAGGAGGAATAAAGGAGAGAAAGTCAAATGAATTCATAGAAGGAACTGATTTTTTTTATTCCAAGCAGCTCCTTCTGTTTACAAAGTGTGGCCTTCCTAGCAAAAGGATCAGTGGCCTCTTGCCAGCGGTCCTTCTCACAGGCACGTGTCAGGCTGATCCCTTTGGTTTTCAGGTAGGCATTCCACACACTAAGCACAAGCATTTCAACACAAGTCTCTGGTACACTGAAAATTTAAGGAAATCAAACAAAAATATCAATGATGTAACATGACATAGCAGCAGCCAAAGAAATTGCTATTTTGTTCCACATGGAATGTACAATTTAGGCCCCCTCCCTGACCTTTTTGGCTCTGGTAATATTCTAATGTTCACAGCACTGTAGCAGCAGCAGCAGAAGGTGTAACCTGGATCCTCCTCCTCCTCCTTCACAACTCAACAACAACAGCATAACCTTTATTGCCATTTATAAATGAATATGGATTAGTAACAAACAATAAGGAAGAAAGGGTAACTAAAGTCTATATCTAGTTAGGAGGGGAGTGGGAATGACAACTGGCAAGACTTCACAACTCTTAAAAGTGCAATGGCCTCATCAGTTCAGATGTGCAACCAAACAGAGCCTGCTATGGTGAGCTGCTGAAGCATAAACAATTTTTAGTTTTTTTAGTTACCATTCAGCATTGATCTTGCAAATGAAATGAATCTGAAATATGTCTAGGATGCTAAAATCTGTGCAACTGTCTCTTGGTCTTTAAAGACAGGATGGTGCAGTAGTTGGATTGATACCTGGAAGACCCAGATTCAAATCCCTCTTTGGCCATGAAGCTTCCTGGATGACCTTGGGCCACTCACTCACTTTTAGCCTTGCCTACCTTTTATAATTGCCTAGGATAAAAGCTTTGTAAGCTACCTTGGGCATTGGCCTTGGAAAGGTGGGATATAAATCCCTTAAGTAAATAGTGTTTAACAGGTGTCCTTTTAAACTAATGGATGTTGTTATACTCAAAGAACTTTATGCTCTATACATCCCTCCTATCCAATCCCAGGCCCTCCAAGCCTTTCTCACTTTCTTCCTGTCCATTTCACCATTTTCTCAATTTTTCAAGTTCCCCTCATGTAATTTTTCAGCCCATTGCGTACTTTGTCTCACTTTCTTTAGCCAGCCAGTCTCTTGGCAAGCCTTCCTAGTATTTCTCTTTCTCTGGCATACAACTCCTTGGATGTGTTTAATTTGGAGAAGAGTTAGTTTGGAGGTGGCATGTTTACTACCTATAAATATTTGAGGAGTAGTCATATGGAAAATGGAACAGATTTTTTTTCTCAGGTGTTCTAAAGGGTAGGAGAGTTTAATAAATTACATCGAGGAAGATTTCAACTAAGAGCACAATCCTATCCATGTCTACTCAAAAGTAAGCCCCATTCAATGTGTCTTACTCTCAGGAAAGTGTCTTTAGGATTGCAGCCTCAGCTGGTAATGGATACTGATTTGCAGTTGAACATTCTTCTTTGGCAAATGAAACAAGACTTCATTGTTGGAAGTTTTTAAGCAGAAGCCTGATGATCTATCAAGGATGCCATACTTGTGCACAGTCTCACCATAGTAAGCTGCACTTGATGACCTTCTTTAAGTCCTTTCCAACTCTGTGATTCAGCAAAAAACATCATAAAATGCCATCGACTCAGCTCAGCCAATCAATACCAGAACTGTCACTGCCATAAGTGTTAAACATATTTTTATAAGGTGGTTGTTGTTCTTTTAAAGGGCTTTGTGCTATGGTGAAGTTGTATTTTCTTTATCATCATCTTATCATCATCATCATCATCATGTGATCATTTTGAACACACACCACACTGGAATCTAACACTAATAAGCTGGAATATAACACTAATAAGCTGCCCTTCGTGAGAACTGAAGGAGAACTTTGTCAGCCAGCATTTCAGACATCGGGGCCAGTGTTGTAACCAGACTGCGAATGTAACATCTTGAATGTAGTGTCTCTTGAAAGATAGAGACAATCTGTGTTTGTAAAAATCCCTTTTTAGAATTTAGAATTCGCCTGTCTATGTAAACCGCTTTGATTAAAGACTGAGGAGCAATCCAAAATGTCCAGAAAAGCAGTATATAAGTGTTTTTTTAAAAAACACTTATAAAAAATAATATATTGGTTTGTATTTGTATTCAGCTTTTCTCTCTGAAGGGCACCCAAGACAGTTACAGTTTTCGCTCCATTAAGACAAACTTTTTTACCCCCTGAAGTGGGTGGAAATGTCGGTGTGTCTTATGGAAAGAATTCCTCCTGGAGCTGGCCGGACTGGGTTTTGCGCAGCTGTCACACCGCCTCCTGAGCCCGCCCGGTTCTCATGTGGCCTTTACACCCCCTCCTCTCGCCAGCCTGGGTCTTGCGCAGCCATCACACCATCTCCTGGAGCCAGCCCAGATCTTGCATGGCCATCATGCCCCCTCCTCCAGCCAGCCCAGGTCTTGTGCAGCCATTGCACCACCTCCTGGAGCCCACCCACATCTTGCGCTGCTGCCACACCCCCTCCCCCAGCCCTTCCTTCCCTCATGCAGCCATCAACCACTACCCCTTCCAAAAAAGAATAAAGAGGAACATGATATGTCTGGGTCAGGGGTAGCAGCCACAGGAAACATTGGCAACTGAGAAAACGGACTCAAATAAAGAAGTTACTCACCCTGGCCTGCTGGATACTGATTGTTCTATTCTCACCATCTCATTTGCCTTTCCATGGCAGGGAAAGCTTACTGGGGAACATGATGCTTGAGTTGGGAAACACAATGGGGCATCAATGTGTTTGGTACAATCCCTCCAACCTTCCAGTCTGCATACTGGTCAAGAAAAATATAAATCTTTAGAATTGTGTAACGTATTTTGCTGCACATAAGCAGGAAGGAAAAGGAAGGAGATATCGAACTGGAAGGATGAGACAAATTGTCAGATTTATGTGACCAAACAGGCAGGCTTTGCTACCGCAAACCTCCATAGCTGTAGCCTTGTCATGCGTCAGTGTATGACCATTTGCCTGCAGGGATGGAGAGGAAAAGGCAATTGCAATTCTCTCAGCCACAATTCTGAAAGAAGAAATGCTTTCTCCCTTGATCGCACTAGATCTTCACTTGCTGTATGACATTGTGCATGCTGTATCAGGCAGACTTTGACATGAGGCACCCTTGGGGAGGCTTGGGAGTGCATAAGACATGGCACTTTGGTAGCCTGAACTTTCCCTTTTAACCGTTTGAATTAGTGGTTGTTATTAGCACAAAATCACCAGTTAAAACACTCTCAGTTCATTTTTTTTAACAGCGAAGCTAATTGCTCCTAAGTGCCCAGGTTAAAGTGAAATGAAATGGCACCTTTGTGCCGACGTCCCCCATTCCCTGCCCTGCGTCCTCACCAGCACACACATAATGACCTTTAAAATAAGCCGTTACAATTCTGACGTGGTACCAAGCTGACACCTTGGGTTGGGACTTAATTTTGAGTTATGGCCACACTAGAAAAACATATGATGTGGCCGTTTGTTTGTAGAAAGAAGGGGGGAAATCATAAAACCCTCTTTTTTTATGAGCTGTTGCTTGATTCGTTCCTGCAGCCCCAAGTAGCGAGCTTCTAAATCAATGCACACAGCTGTTCTTGGTTCTCGGAGCTCAGCAGGTGTACTGCCCAATGCGCCTGCCATCTACCCCCACACACATAACAAATAATTATGTCTTGCACACACCAGCCATCCATCACCATTATAGCCAGCCCCGGTGAGGCCACTGTTCTCAGGGTAGCAGGGAGATTCCCCCCTCTTTTTTACAGTAGAAATACTCTGGCCATGGACTATTAGTCACACTTTCTGGACTCCTTTAATTGAATAACCTTTGGCTCTTGTGGCAAGAAGCAATATATATATATATATGAACCCACACACCACAGTGTTTATTTGTGTCACAAAACAATAGGTGTACTGTGGCTGGCGAAATCAATTAGTCTTCCTCTTGCAGTAAGGGTCCACATCTGGTGTGATTTAAGTGAATGTAAGAGAAGGGCCGTCGAGGCCCAGAGACCCCGAGTTCTCATTTCAACAGGTGACAGAGAAGGCATAAAAGGCTAATATATACTACAAGTGCGTAGGCAGGGCTATAAATACTGGTTGGTTTACTTAGGAGGTAAAAACAAAGCAAACCAATAATGCAAAATAAATACTTTCCTGGACTGGGCTGTCACTTGGAATGAGCAGAGACAGCAGGAGGTTAGGAGGGGAAGGACTTTGTAGAAGAATGACATTTTGGAGAGCCTTTTTTGCCTGTTCAACCAGCCCAAAGATGGAGGCAGTGGGAAGGAGTCACTCCAGAATATATTTTGAAAACAAAGTTTCAAATGTGCACTCGTTGGTTCCTCTACGAAGTTAGTGGCAGGAAAGGGAGGTAGGGCTTTTGGCAATGAAAGCACATGGCACCATAAACCAGTTAGTCCCTAGAGAGCCACGAAACCCTTTTGGGCTGGATTCCAAGGTCCTCTTCCGCATGCAGAAGCTGCCTTCCACTCACACAAGGGTTGTTTTCATCCTCATCCTGGAACACTGCATGAGAAGGATGAAACACAATCTAAAGGTGTGCTTTCATCCGCAGAAACACACGCAGTTGTGTAACCTAGCCATTACACTAAGGCATGAATTTTTGTGTAGTCATGCATCATACACAAGAGTTAGTGGTTGTATTTACATATATTTCTACTGTTAGTGGGTGATTGGCTTCCCCTGGGATTTCAGTTTACTGGGAGTCATATCAGGCCACATTCTGGAGAAAAGGTTAAATTCACCCATGTGATCTTTTTGGATATATCTTAACTTTCTCCAGTCTTTTACAATGCCTGTGAGCATTGTATTAGGTATTAAAGGCCTGTGAGCTGAATGAGGCCCTCTGGAAGCAATTGACACCCAAGAAATTGGCTCTATCATATCTTGAAAGTATGAACAAGATTTGCAAATTTTCTTTTCCGTCATTTTCAGCTAATGAGATTCTACTTATGTGAGAACAAAAGTGCTTATCTCTGGCCATCATGTTTAATGACATCACTTAATGATGTCATGTACAGCCCTTTATGATGTCATGTACAGGCACAATGAATGCTAATGTCAGCCCTCTGTATGAAACAAGTTTGACATTCCTGTTCTAACCCCGCAGTTGTCAACCTATTTCCTCTCACAGCACACGGACAAGGAGCTAAAGGCAAGACACAACTCAGGATATGTTTTATCATTTAAAAAATTGATATGGAATATCAAACCAAATACGTTCGCTCGAGCTTACACAAAATAAACTGCCTGCTCCAAACAATAGGCTGTCTGAAGGATGACACTGATTCTGCCCTCCTGCAAATTCCCAAAATAGCCATACTAATAAAAGGCTGCCTCCACCTTCCATAGCTCACCTGCAATACATTTGCATCACACCAACATGCCTTGGAATAGTAGTTGAAAAACCATTGATTTAACCACTTTTGTTACATGTGACTATGATTTCATTTGCTAGTAACTAAAAAGGACTGTGTTTTAGGGAATCTTATCTTCCATTATTGATCTCATTACAGGTGTCCCTCATTATGTACTAGGGTATCCATTCTGGAACTTCCCAAGGTTGAAAAAATTAGTGTATGAAGAAAACAATGGAAAAATAAATTTAAAGAGCAACTTAAAACCTTTTTTCCATTGTTTTCTTTAAACCTATTTTTCCATTGTTTCTTGCTCCTCTACTGTGCCTAATTAAATGAGGTAGTGCCTCAGTATCGGCAGGAGTTTTGATTCTGGTACAGATAAATGGAATGATTGCTTGCATGATTGCCTCTTTACAACAGAAGAGATGCAGTTTTTTAAACTGTCATGTGCAGTGACCATTTGTGTTGAGTCAAATCTATGTATACAAAATCCATGGATAAAAAGGTTGGACCTATATTAGAAATCCATCATAAGTTTCCAAGGACTGTTGAGTTTTGTGGGATATAGTTTGTGGAATGGGCTGTGGGTGGCGCAAATGGTTAAGGCACTGTGCCTGTTAACCAGAAGGCCAGGGTTTGAGACCCGGGTTGGCCCCATAAGGCGGGGTGAGCTCCTGTCCTTAGCCCAGCTCTGCGACGCCAGCTGGATCCAATCGTATTGGCTCTGCCTTTCCATTGGACTAATTCAGTGGCGTGGAGAGGGGGGATTTGCTGCTTGGGTAACAGCCTATCCTCCATAATAATCCAACCCAGGCTTTTGTGCTTCGCATGCAGTGAATGCAGCGCAGAGCACGATACCATAGTCTTCCAAGACTGACGGAGGCCTGCTTTTTTTTTAGTTTGTGGAAAATGCAAGCCTTATGCACAATCCTCTACACATGAGTACTCAGATCTAAGTCCCATATTGTTGATCTAAGTCCCATAATCCTACTTGCCTTAGGAAATTCTGTTCAACTATAAATTTATCAGCAGCAAAAAGATGGGACAAGAAGGTGCCCTATTGCTTATGCTACCATAGCACCTCACATCTGTGCGCCATGAGCCAGGCTCCTCCTGTCCTTTGGCTGCTTGCTTGAGGAACCACTGGCTATATGTAAGAACAGGGAACTTAAAATTAGTATCAAATGACCGTTAATATTCAGCACACATGTGCCGTAATCTGATTCACTGGGATTATGAAAGGGAGTTTGCAAGTATTCTTCAGACAAGGAGCTCCCAGCCAGCGCCAGGCCTATATGATGATAAAACAGAAATGTGCACTAAGGGGTTGAAAAATGCACCCACAAGCAGTAAAATGGGGTAACTTCAAAAATTAAATTTGAGCAGAAGGATACAGGTTTACTTTCTGTATGACAGCATTTTGCAAGCACTAATGGGCCTTTGAATTATGATGATGATTGCTCATGATTGCTCTGGAAAACATTGTGTGGAAATGTGTCTTCTGTGTAACTACCAAATGAGACTCTTGAACTCAAACCAGCTTGAAGACAATTCAGAAGTTGGATGCTAGAATGAAAGCATCTAGGGTATCTGAGGGACAGCCTCCGTCCATACAATCCAGTCCATCACCTATGATCATCTGGGGGGACCCTGTTGACAGTGACACCCCCAGGAGAGACTAGAAGTAGGGACTTTTCAGTGGCCGGTCCCCAACTGTGGAATTCCCCTCTCCTGGAGTTGAGAATTGCTCCCTTTTTACAGAGCTTTCAGTGGGGTCTTCAGACATTCTTATTTTTAAAAGCCTTTGATTAATGCCAGGCTGATGTTTTATTTTAATGCGTTTTTATGTAATTTGGACTGTAGCGCTGTTTTAAAAATGTTTTTAAAATGTTCTTATTGTCCTTTTCATTTTAACGTAGCTAATTTTTATCGTACTCATTTTTCTCTTACCCATCTTGAGTCCTGCTTCTGGGAGAAAGGCATGGTAAAAATTCATTAAATAAATTAAAGTAAAATAAATATCCCCATTGTCTTGTGTATGCATCTGTAGCAGGAATTATTTGAGGAATCATCTTCTGGATACAAAATACTGACTTTTAAGTAGGCTGAGATCCCATGCCCAGTTAGACATAAACCAGCTTTGAAGTATCTGCTTCCTATCAAAAGTTATGGCCAACAAACAAAAAACAAAAATATGTATGGAACGCTATGGAAAGTGAAACTGAGCCATATTGCACCTGTACACACAAGTAAGCAAATGTGCCTTAGTTTGTTGGAAAGTGCAGACTGAGAGGAATCCAATGCCCTCAGAATGGTCCTGATCCAATTAATACAACCCCCCACCATCTGCCCGATAATTGCATTGAGCCCTATAGAAAGTGAAACTGAGCTACACAGCCACATTTATACATGAGTAAGCAACCATTCCTTGGCCTGTGTCCAGGTCAGGCACAGAGGACTGCAAGGTCACTAGAATGGTCTCACTCCAGCAAAAGTGGAACTTAACAAGTGCTTCATAAACCCCACTCCCCTACCAAAATAGAATAAAATAGAGGCTTAATTGGTAAGGTGATTTTTTAAAAAAATTGAAAATATTGTTTAATTGTATTAATTAATTAAATAATTTTGAAGTATGGGGGTGTCATAAAACATGGGTCCTGGATGCCAAATGACCTAGGTATGCCACTGCTCTACCCACCTGGTTGATCTGGGCTCTCAAGTAAAGGTAATGCTCAAGCCCCTCTCAACAGAAACACTGGATCTGCCTTAAATTCAGGAGGCTTTCTGAGGACTTTCCCAAAGGTGTCAGAAAGACATTTATGTTTTTTAAGGGGAAAAAAATTTCCAATTGTGTCTAGAGGTAATATTGGACCAGCTCACAGATTTGCTTATCTGCAGGTTTCAGTAGCCACAGGAGATCTGGGAATGGATCCCCCACAGATACTAAGGTCTGAATGTCTCTCTACTCAATAAAAAAGGTTCACAAAGCAGTTTACAGACAAAATGGAATAATTATGTGAAAGGATTAAAGGAGCAAAGAGTGGAAAACACTGAAGCCCTTGCACATTTCATGGAAGTTGGTTGTACTGCTTTCAAAGAAACATCCATTCACGTAAGCATGGTTAGGATCACACCACATTAAAACAGTAGACCGCTGTCATAAAAACAGCCATAATTCAGTCCTGTGTTTTTCATACTGGTTCCAAACAGTTGGCTGCCAGTTGCCCTCTGACACAGACACATTAAAGGAAGTAGCGAGTCCGGTACCAGCAGGGATCATTGGAAGAAATGTACCCCTCATCAATCAAGTTGGCGCTGTTACAGGTTTTGAGTACAATGAACTGCATGTGTGTGAGGGTAGGAGAGGAGGGACTCAGGTAGTCGGCTCAGAAAGGATGTGCTCTGTTGTCACACTAGGAATATCTCAGTGGGGGTAGGGAGAGCAACCGCAGGAAGGAAGGCAGAGCTAATTTCAAGAGCTTGCAGCTCAAGAACTAAAGATTACTACAGAGAATGTCTGTTCACAGAGTCTAGACCTGGGAGAAGAAATGAATACCTCGGGGTACCATCCACCAGGGTGTTCTCCCATTGTCCGTTTACAGGGTTAGGCCAATTCACCTGCCTGCCTGAGGTGAAAAACAACATGGCTTGTCCCACTCAACCTCTGCCCAGTGATGGGATTCAAAGAAATTAACAACCGGTTCTCTGCCCATCTGGCGGCCACTTTTAAATGGCTATTTTTAAACTTTATATGTTCTATCTCTCGTTAAGAACCAGTTTTATAGAGTAGGTGCAAACCTGCTTGAGCCCACCACTGCCTCGGCCCCATAAAACTGCAGAGGCCCCTCATGGCCAGGGTTCCCAGACTTCTGGTTTTCCCTGGAGGCCTCCGAAAATTGGGCCCCTGGACCGGGGGTCTGGTAGGGACCCCATTTCTCCAGAAAATGAGAGGTTCTTGAACGCTGGGGCTTCTTAGAGGCTGTCCTGGTGGTGGCAAGGCTTGGAGCTGGCCACCGCTCTGTTGGGGGAGCAGCCGTACACCCCCGCAGCCTCCGAACCGCTGATGCCGCTGCCTTTGACCGTGGGAAGCCAGGCAGGGGTGGAACCTCCTCGCCTGGCCTGGCTGTGCCTCCTCATCCTTTTTTCCTGCGTGGTCTGAGGAGGTGCAGCCAGGCCAGTAGAGGCAGTTCTGACCTGCCTGGCTTCCTGCCTTCAAAGGTAACCACATCAGCTGTGTGGTGGCTGCAGGGGCGTGTGGCTGCCAGTGCCAGTCAGTGCTGAGTTTCAGTGCCAACAGGACACCCTTTAACAAGCTGCTGCTGGTAAATAGGAAGATGGACTAGATGGGTCCTTGTGCTTTTAACATTTACCACAATGTGCTGTAATCCTAAACTCCAGTTAGGCTGGCATAAGCCCTGGCATAAGTCCTGTGCTGACCTAGAGGTGTTAGAAAAGTGCCATAGGAAATTTCTGCCCCACTCCAGGAGGGGAGGGGGTTAGACCAGTACACACACATACACGCACCTCTCCAGCCCAGCATGGGAAGATATACCAGATGAGTTATGCTGGCCTAAATTGGTTAAGATTGCACTCTGTGAATGTGTGTTTTGGTAGAGATTCCCACCATGTAGAGTGCACATATGCTCTTAGCAGTATGTTACACTTTAAAACGTTTCAGAAATCATAAAATAGCAACATTGTGTGTGGCCTTCTGCCATCTGAATCTCTAGGCATTATGTATTGGATTTAATGTGACACCCTTGCCCTACAGTTTGTTGTTTTAGGCCTTAGTTCCAGTAAAGTGGCACCAAAAGATTACAATGATCTGCTCCTGAGACCTCAGTTTATAGGATCCTGTACCAATCAATCTTTTTTTGAAAGCTTATAAGAATTCCACATCTCCTCTGTCCTCCATTTCCCTTCCTTTGCATCTCTCCTATGTTTTTTGCTGCCTTTTTAGTATTGCTGGACTCAAGATAGGCTAATCCCCAATGAAAGCTGATCACATTTGCTTGAAATTGCTAGCTTTGACAGAGATTATTGTAGTGGTGAAACGAGACACTTTATAAGAAGGCAAATCCCATTCCCAGCAAGCCTTGTAAGAGAGCAGATCCTCTCAAGTCATCCTATAAAACCCCTCTGGTTTGTCATCCTTTTGTAAACACTGTGGCTTTGTTTTTGAGCTAATGTTTGCAGACTAAAAACATGCTATTATGTAAAAAGAAAAACTGATGTTCTTCAGATTTGTGCAGTCCTTACCTTTCCTCTCACCTGTTTCAGTCCTTTCTGAAGACTCAAATCTAATCCAGTTCCCTGGCATTGCTCTTTGCCAGCAAAATAAAAAGAACATCTATCAAGTTTGAAAGGCGTCAGAAAAATTAATACCAATTTAGTGACTAATTTCTGTTTTCTTTTTTGTCATTCAATTATTTATTCATGCCATAAAAATTAAAAAAAAACTATCACTAGACTCTGAACAAATTACAGTGATTTAACAATTAAAAATTTAACAAATTACGGTAATACGTTGTGTTAAATTTTCAGCAATAAAAATCCTGCTGGTTGCAATTACTGTAACTGACACTACTTCACAGTTCTTTCCAGTGATAATACTCTGCATTTATTGTGTACTTTGAAGGGTTCAAAGAGACTCAGACACATCATCTTGGTAATCCTTACAATAACACTGGGAGATAAGTCTGTATTATTACCCTCATTTCCAGATTTGGGAGAGTAAGGAAGCTGAATTTGAAAGACAATCAGTCCGTGGCTGACAGCCCAATCCTGAGCTGCCCAGCACAAGGGGCTGCTGTGATGCAAAAATAGCCACCATAGTATCCTGTGTGTACATGGCAGCTGCAACCAGCTCCTTTGTAAGTAGGGGACTTTTGTCTCCTTTCCCCCGCTAAGTAAAGCAGCCCCACAATGAGGCTGCTCGATTATACAGTGACTCTTTAGCTGGTGCAGAATCAAGTTGTCCTTTGTTGAGCCACAAGACCCAATACAGGGCTCTGGATCTGGTGAAGCCATATCTTTCCCCCACCATCAGGGTGACCATACAGAATGGAGGATAGAGTGCCTCTACCTTTAAGCATTGCATAGAAGCGAGAATTTAAGCAGGTGATGCTTTTTAAACCCTTCTATGTTTAAACCCTTCCCTCTTCTATGTAGTGCTTTAAGATAGAAGCAGTGATGGGATTCAAAGAAATTAACAACTGGTTCTATGCCCATCTTGCAGCCACTTTTAAAAGGCTATTTTTAAACTTTATATGTCCAGTCTCTCGTTAATAACTTTATATGTCCAATCTTTCGTTCTATAGAGGAGGTGCGAAGCTGCTGGAGCCCACCACTGGGTAGAGGCATTCAGTGCTCCATTCTATATGGTCACCCTGCCCACCATGCCTCGTTCCTGCCCTGTCCCCTCCCTCCCCCACATCCCTCACCCTGTAATTCTTTGTTCAGCCTCCCCACACTCCACTCACCTCTCTGCTGCCCAGTGGTTTGGTTGAGCCCCCAGTCAGCAAAATGAAGACCCATCACTGGAGTTGACTGAGTATGGACTTGTGCTGGGCTAGTTCTGGTGCTAGGCCCACAGTAATGCTCACTGACATGACTTATGGCACATTTGTGACAGTGCACTGATGGTGAGCCAGCATGCAGGGCTCTGGACTGAGCCCTGAGACCTTATTTTTCAGCCAGGGTTTCCTGACTCATTCTGTTACATTCTAATTCAACTTTCTAGCACTGAGGCAACTGCACTGCAGCCCTGAAACAAGGGAACAAATGTTCCCTTATCTTGAGAGGTCTCTTTGACTGACCCCCACAGATTGCAGCAAATGCCCCATTGGCTTTGATGCTGGAAAATTGGTTAGTGGGATGTCTTGTTTGTGGAATGAGCAATAATTGCCTTATGAATTGTAAAAGCTGTCCCAACAGTACAGAGTTTCATGCTGCTGGAGCACTCCCCTGCATGTCAATGGATAGTTATGGACCCACCAATTCTAGTAGGTTGGCAAGGGAAGTGAGATAGCAGGAATGTGATGGAAGAGCAGAATGGGAACATAGTGGTCAGAACAGGGAGCTATTGGGGTGGCAACAAGGGTAGATGGGGTCCAGGAAGGGGGATGGATGTGGCAGTAGCAGTGGTTGCCACACTAAAACCCCATTCCTGGATCTGACCCCGCAACAGTTTCACTGGCACAGTTGAGTATACCCAACTGCACCACCAAGGCTTATTCACAGATACAGCAACATTCATTCACTTATTCAGAGGAGACTTCTGGGGCTTGCCTTCCCCCATGCTGCAGCAACAGCAAAGTGTGGTGTGATGTTTAACCTTTTTCCCATCAACTATTTTCTCTGATCAAGATAGTCCTTCCCAAGCTCCTCTTGCACCCATGGGACAAAACAGATGGCTTCTTGATCACTCATTTGGCACCAACCCAAACAAAATATAGTGAGATTCTCAGCATTTTTTCTCTCTCCACTTAGACTGCAATCCTAATCTCCAGTTAGGCCGGCCTAAGCCCCGGCCTAAGTCCTGTGCTCTTATGCTGTAAGTGCCATACTCCTGGGGGTGGGCTAGCCCAGTGCACAGAAATGTGCTTGTCTCTTCACAGGGTGACCATATAGAATAGAGGACAGAATGCCTCTACTTTTGTAGCAGTGTGAATTATTTTATAATCTAGATATTGAAGCACCTTGAAGTATTTGAGTTTACTTAGCCATTTCTAAAGGATTAGTCCATTCTGATTTCTGCTAAGCTGTGGATATTTCTGAAATAGACCTGGGACGTGATATGACATAGGACATGATTAACTCATCATCTAAAGAAGTAATAGTTAAGCACGGAATAGAGAAAACAAAAGTTAAGAGCAATGCAAAATACTAAAATGAAACCTTAAAAATAAGCAAAGTAAAGAATTAGCTAATGTCTTATCATGCATGCATGTATATCCAATCACAATGCAATATATATGTCAAGTGTGATTTCTGCTTTTTTGGTATAAATAGTATGTTTGAAGTGTATGTAATGTACTTCTTACATACTTCCTGTTCTTCCTATATCATATATGCAATGGTTAAAGGTACAGACACTCTGTTCTCCATTCTACCCCAGATGTGGATGCGCCTCCACATCACCCCAGGAATGGAAAGACCAATGAGTTTTGCCAGCCTAGGTTAAGATTGCACCCCAAGAGAATAAACTAGTGATGTAATATACTTAGGCTTCTTCCTGTTTCACATATGCACGATCCACCAGGTGGCAGTACAATATTGGTAAACATTCATGCCCACTTTACAGAGGGGTAAAATGAGTACAGATGTCCCTCATTATCCACTATGGTTTCGTTTTTGAATATCCCTTGGATTAAAAAAAAATCAGTGGATTAAAAAACAGTGGAAAAATAGATGTGAAAGACCCATTTCCATGTTTTTTGCTGTTACTTTCCTCCTAATGGAATCGTTGGGCCTCAATATCTGCAGGGGTTTGATTCTGGTGAGGATATCTGATGATACAAAAAATGTATTACTTGAAAGTCGTTTAAATAAATAAAAATGTGTGTCTTTTTACAATGGTTTAAAACCAGCTTTTCTTACTGTTGTAGAAAGGCAGTCAGCAATTAGAAATGCAAAGTACCCCTTCACTTTGCCTGGCTTGGCTGAAGAATAATTGCTTGCATGTCTGAGTCTCTTCAACAGTAGGAAAGTAATTTTAAAAACTAATTTGGAGTGACTGTTTGTATTGAGTCAAATCCCTGTATAAAAATTTAGTGTATAACAAGGTTGGACCTGCACAGCCAACTGGACGAAGTCAAGAACTGTCTTGGAGATATTTATGTCTCAGCCCCATAAATGTCACGAGCATTAGAAAAGTTCTACGGAGCACTCCTATCTTTCAATTTAAAGAGTCAACCTCATTTGCTTTCAGACAAAATTGCATATTAATAAATTGTATGTAATTAGGTCACACCGGTAGTTGCATCATCTATACCTGAGAGGCTCTCTGTACTCTTCCTCCTGGGCAGCAGTGAGAGAGTAACATTTGTACTACCAATTCTAATCCAGAAACAATGCTGCTGGGGTCCTGGAAATGTCACCACAGCTACCTTCCTCATCCCCAGAGCTTTGAACAAAAGGGGGATTGGAAAGGTTACATGGATGTACATGGAGTGCACATGAATGTACATGGAGTGTACATCCAATCCCTGCTCAACAAATACTTCTCAGCAGAGATCAAAAGAAAATTGATTAAAACACTCTCTACTCATTATTCTATATAAACAGCTTTATGAACAATTTCTTTTTTGTTGTTCAAAAGCAGTATAAAAATCATCCTCTTCTTAAAAATGGCATTGTACTTTATAATTTATTTTCTGAAGCAAAGGTGTTAAATGCTCTGCCTTATCAGTTGGCAGCCTGATGTAAGTTATTGGTCAAAGCTTGGGAGATCAAAGCTTGCTAAGATTTATTGATACTTCATGAGTTTAACATGTTACCAAACATTAACCGGTGCAAAACTGGTGCAGTTGCATTCTGGCTGCAGTTGATGCACACCTGTATTTTACAGGGGAGGGTGGCATTATGGGGTAGGGGGAGGGTGGGCAGAGAGTGGGCATAGGACAGGAGAGAAGGGAGCGGGAGGCAGGCATGGGATGGAGGGCTTTGATCCAACAGTTACGATGGGTCCTAGCCTTGCTTCCTGGGCAAGGAATTTATTATTTATTGCCTAGGTCTGAGTAGCACCTACTATAACCCTATTATGGGAAGCAGACAAGCCTCCCCTTTTCCCATGGTAGCATGCTAACAGTCCCAAAACATGCGCTGGATCCAACAAAGGCATGCCACCCTACCTGTTACAGCGCAAGTTGTGCTGTGATGTTCTTATGGTGCTTTGATGAAGGCCATGAGGCCAACTGAAAGAGTTGCCTTATCATATGACTGGAAATTTCTGAATAAGTCCTCTTTTTTAGTCCCCTGTCTGTTTGTCCTCCAGAAGGGCTTCATTGTCCTCCATTTTGGCTTCATTTTGGAACTTTGCAATGGTGTGCAGTACCCATCACATCATATGTTGTTGGATTCTGATTGAAGAGCAGAATCCAATGCAAATGTTGGTTTTGAAATATGTCCTTCCTATTAAAAGTTATGGCCAAAAAACTAAAAATAAAAAATATGCATTGAGCTCTATGGGAAAGTGTAAGTGCCCAATATCGTGGTTTTACTTGTGAATAGGCAAACATGCCACTGTCCACTGGAAAGGCCAGCCTGAGAGGAATCCAAGCCCATGTCCTCCTTTTGAGGTGTGGGCATCTGGTCACCCTGCCTTAGGCAGTGAAGGGGTGCCCATCTCTGTCTGCCTCCGCCATGTCTCCTTCCACTCACTGTATTGCAAAGGAAGAGAAGGACATGGAGGAAGAGGAAGTATAGAGGAGAGGAGCTAGAACATTGGAGAGGGTGGGAATCATAAAAGGTGACACATCACTGGAGAAGTGGGCAGCATTTGACCTGACACCAGATGAAAAATATCCTTTGCTTGTTATTCTGAAATAGCTGGCGTTCTGACAAAAGTTGTATTTTTCTTTCCATACTATGAAAGAGGTGTAAATTGCATCTTTATATGGTGCTCTTAGGCTCAGTCTCTGTGTATGAGACATAAGAATAATATAGAGTTTTCATGGGGTTAGGTTTTATGTTGTGTGACATCAATTCTAGAGGCTGTTTTATGAAGACAGACATATAATATTCTGTATATTAGCTTGAAAAGAAAAAGAATAAAGACCTATCTCTTCGCTACATGGGGGCATTTTCACAGAATGCATCTTTTAGATACATGTGCATCTGTTGTGAAGTACAAAAGCATCAGGAAGAAGAAATAATCCTCCAGAAAAATGCAAGATGGGAATGCCTTGCTTGGGAAGCCAGTTAATTATTTCCTGGTCTGTAAACCATCAGTTCAATTCTTTTTTGTGGGTGTTGTGTATAAAAGTTTGGCGGAGGGCTTTTGTTATACAATTGCAGCTAATTTTTACAGCATACCCATAAATAATAATTAACACGCTATAATGGGTTAATATCCTGATTGGGGAAAAAAAATCATTGCAGCTGCAAAGCCTGGATTGGGACAGGAGTGAATGCAAATTATATATTTAAAAAATAAACATAATTCATGTGATTTTCTTTGCTGTTGATTCATCTATAGTAGTAAACATAGGTACTGAATTCTAGTTTGACACACAGCTTATGCTAACAATTTTTGGATGGAAAAGGAATTACCGGATAGTCTCCAGGATTAACGCAGGAGATAAGGTTGCCCAATGCACCGAGTCAAAAAAGGTCTTACAAGAAAAGGGGACCTAATATTAATGACATAAATAGTATAGCAATACCTTGGACTATCTTCTGGTTCAGCAACATAGAATGGATTAAAGTTTAAAAAATGAATGATTGTCAAAGCTTAAACCTACCTTGCAAATGCATTTAGGCCTGTGAAAAACATACTGGTAACTCTATGACTAATGCAATTGTGCGTAAAACAGGTAAAAATAAATAAGCAAGAGAACATCTATGAACTTTGTGGAAGGCTAGATAAAATCATATGAAAGAGGAAACCAGGAGGATGAAATTTGTGGCTTTAGTTGAAAATGGCTGAAAACACAAAGCAATGAAATTCAGGTGGATGAAAGTTAAGGTTTTGCTAGAGCAAACACGCCAGATTTAAAGGGTCTGCTTTGAAGAAATTATATGACATTTTACTTTATATTATCATTTTTTTGGAAAAGACTCCTCCATAACATAGCAAAAACTGAGAAATGTAACTCAAAGCAAATGTCCTTTTTGACGTCAGTGGAAACAAGAAAAATAAAGCTCTGCAAATGATTATGACTAGAACCCTTTCCCACGCCCAAAGATTAGTTATGTTACATATCAAGGTATGATTTTAAATCCACTGTCTAACAAGTTGACTAGATCCAAAGACAGATCTCCCTCCTACATTGCAAAATCCTCAGGGAATGCCTGCACCCAAAAGTGACATTCCTCTGTTTCAGAGGCTCTGTGAATTATTGTATGTCTTTTTGAAAGTCCAGACTAGAATAAACATCTTCAGAAGTTACCACAGTACAGGGTGATCATATGACCGGATTTTTCTGGATATATCCTGTTTTTTAGCCTTCTGTCTGGGTGTCCTCCAAAAGGGTTTCATTGTCCTCCATTTTGGCTTCATTTTGGAACTTTGCAATGGTGTGCAATAACCCATTGTGTCATATGTTGTTTGATTCATATTGAAGAGCAGAATCCAAGACACAAATCAGTTTTGAAATATCTTCTTCCTATCAAAGGTTATGGCCATAAAACAAAAATTCAAAAATATGCATTGTGCTTGATGGGAAAGTGAAAGTGCCCAGTATCACGGCTTTACTCATGAGTAGGCAAACCTGATATTGTCTGATGGAAAGGCCAGGCTGAGAGGAATCCAAGACCATGTCCTCCTTTTGAGGTTCACGTATCTGGTCACCCTGCCATTGTACCCTTATGCAGTCTCTACAACTATTAGCTTTCCAAGAGCTAAATAAGCAAAGATCCACACTTCAGTTGTTGAAAAGAGGATCCTGTTTGGATCCTCTTTCAACAGACTGCAGTATTCTTAATTGTGGTTTGACCAGCCTTTTACTTTCTCAGCTCCTCCCATCCAGGATGACCGTATAGAATGGAGGATAGAGTGACTGTACCTTTAACCATTGCATAGAAGAGGGAATTGAGGCAGGTGCTGCTTTTTAAACCCTTCTATGTTGAACTAAACCTGCCTCAATTCCCTCCTCTATGCAATGCTTAAAGGTACAAACGCTCTGTCCTCCTTTCTATATATTAACACTGAACCTATCATATAGGGCTGCCCAAATAATCAATGCCTAGCAACAATGTCACATTGTATTTGAATCAATAAATAGCATCACAGAACGGGAACATTTAGTAAGGGGAAGACAGAAACTGTGACTGTCACTTAATGTAATGTCATTAATGTCAGTCTACTTGCTGTGTAATTGTGCATGTACCTAGAATATTAATAATATCTGGAAGACAGATGTGGAGGTAGCATCAGAAATTGTCATTTAGTGGTATCCTTTTGACTTTTCATCTCCTGACCGCAGATCAGTAGCATAAATGACATCAGGGTTCGCTATGAACCTCCATGAGAAGCTGTGAAATGTCAGCTGTGAGAAGCTGTGAAATGGTCAACAATCTCTCTCTGTGGCTTCATTTAAGTTAATGGTCACCCACAAGTTTTCTTGGGTGAGCTTGAAATTAAAGTGATTAAAGTGAGCTTGAAACTTCTACATCATACAGGTATAGTCTAATTATCTATTGATTTTTTTCACCAGCAATTTCAGCTCAGAGCAAATGAACTTGGCCCATTAATTTTTTTAATGTCCCTTTAGGTTCTAAAATAGCCTGCTTACTATAGTAACACAATTGATTAACTGGCCTCTCACTTTTTGGGGCTTAGATTAGCTTCCTTTTAGCTTGGAGCCAGGAGCTTACATTGCCTGAAGCAGGGATACAATGCAAAGCAATTAGGAAGGGATTAGCACTTTGCATTCTTTCATGTACTCCAGAGAGAAGGGAGGGAGTCTGTCTCCAGCTGATTGATTGCCTCCTACTGCATTACCATGATAAGCAGGCTATTTTTAAAGGGCTGCCTAATCTTTTCTTTGGTTTTGTTTAATGTAAAAATCAGCATACATGGAGGTTCTTGGTATGGACCCCTCATGGATGCTGAGACTCAACCTATATTTTCAAATATGAAAGAAGGGCATATTTGGATGCTGGATGGCTACCCATGAGACAATCAAAAGTCAAAAGCATAACCTAAAGAAGTTTAAAGAGGTTTCAAATGGACCATATCTCTATCAGTGTTCTGATAGAGCATGTTCTGATTTTTGATTGCTCCTCTTTCATATTTAATGAGTGCATTCAGCTTCCTTTACAACTTGTCCTAGCCCAGGGGAAAAATGGCACTGGACTCTATTAAAATTACTTTTTTTACAGTGTTGTTTGTTATCTTGGAATGTAGACCCAGCGCTGGAGCGTGTAATTACAACACCATGTCCTGTGTTAAAAAGAACTCAGACACTAAATTGTCCATGTCAGCACCTGAATTTGACCATGAAATATAGTGCAGAGGGACCAAGAACACAGTCTGGGAGAAGGTGATGGCTAAATGTGCATTCAGGTGCGCTGGGCAATTCCAGTCTGCTCAATCCATTCCTTAAGTCCCATTGTGACCATTTAATATTATTACCTGCCTAATGCCCTTGAAATGTGCTTCCACCACACTTTCCATGTGATGCGCTTGAGGGCTAAGGGTCAAGGCTAGGAAAAAGTGCAATAAAACATGACTTATTTTACATGGGTGATCAGAGCCCTATTAAGTTGCAAAGAAGTTTTTTAGCAATGTCAATTTTCTGGATCATTTTTCCTACAAACTTCGCATGAAAGCTCTGCTGGGTTTAATATCTTAGAAGCAAAAGACTGCAGAACACTTGGACCATAATGGAAAAACCAGGAAGCGACCAAGTTTGAAGATGATACAGGATGTTCTTCTACCTCTTTAGTCCTTAGCTGGTGATTGGAGAGGAGGTCGGCCTCTCAATCAATATGCTGCTGAAGGTGCTGCTGGATTTTGTGTATCATTCACTATGCGCTTCCAGTCTTGGCTGTTAATGGCAATGTTTTTAGCCTTATCAGTGGTCACTCATTGTTTCTTTAGGTCTTGCTCAACCAGTTTGAGCCACGTCTTTTTTGGTGCTGCTTGTTGAACTCTTCAGAGGACAGGTTGCTTTCACCAGAGAATACTGTACAGGATAGTAAAACTTTAAGCAGAACATGATGAACTCCAAAAGAGCTTTCCAAACCGGATGATACAACTCAAGTTTTAGAACAAACTGAGTAACTTAAGCAATTGTTGTTGTTGTTGTCATTGTTGTTGTTATTGTTCTTGTTCAGTCATTAAGGCTGAATCCAGTTAGGCCAGCATAAGTCCCAGCATAACTCCTGTGTTGCCGTGGGGGTGTCACAGAAGTGCCCTAAGGCACTTCTGCCCCACTCCTGGGAGGTTAGACCAGTGTACAAGCATGCACTGACCTCCCCACACTACTATGGAAAGTTGTGGCAGGTGAGTTATGCTGGCCTAAATTGTTTTAGGATTGTGGCCTTGCAGTGCAATCCTAAGCATGTCTACATAGAAGTAAGTCTATCTATCTACAGTCTATCTATCTACTTTTCAACTGAAAAGTTCACAAAGCGGTTTACAAGAAAATGAAATAATTAATAGCTAATTGATAACTAATGGGTCCCTGTCCCAAAAGGGCTCACAATCTAAAAAGCAAAAGAACACCAGCAGAAGACACTTGAACAGACATTGCTGGGGGGTGTAGGGCCAGTTACTCTCCCCCTGCTAAATAAAGGAGAAACACCCACTTGAAAGAGTGCCTCTTGCCTGGTTAGCAGGGGTACTGTGTTCAAAAGTACTTACTCCCAGGAAAGTGTGGTTAGGAGAACATGTATAGCCATAGTGTAGTCACGGTTGACTCTTTATGACCCTCTACAGGCCACCTTATCTTCCACTAACTACCAAATTCATGTTTTTTGCTTTGATGACACTAAGAGCACAATCCTAACCATGTCTACTCAAAAGTAAGCCCCATTGTGATCAATGGGTTTTACTCCCAGGAAATTGTCTTTAGGATTACAGCCTAAGAACCTCATCTTTGGCCATCTACTTCTCCTTTTGCCTTCAGTTTGCCCTTTCTTCTCTTGGTGTGGTCAAAGTATTTGAGCTTCACCTTCAGTATCTGTCCTCTCAATAAACGATGAGGGTTTATTTTCTGTTAAGTATGCTGTTTCCTAGAAATATTTATTTCCTGTACATATTTACATATTTACATCTATCCATGTACAGGATAGATGTACATATATCCTGCACATATTTACATATTTACATGTATTGACGACTGTACAATACAGTCGTCCCCCACTTTCTGACAGTTCGTTTTCTGATGGTTCCGCTCATTCAGTACCTTTCAGTTATACTCAGGACTCATTCATTCAACACAGTTGACCTGTTTCTTGCCTTCCTAAGGCCTGGAAAGGCAAATACGGGACAGAGTGGTTGGGAATGGGGCAGAGATTTACAGGTCAGTCCTAACCGCTATCCATCCTTGACTTGCACCAACCCAATGTAATCTCAGGATTGTGCTGTGAAGAAATTATCCTTTTAAAAAAAAAACTAGTCTTGGAAAGAAGGCCAATGACTTTGACTTCTGTAATGCAAAATTCATGTGTGCACAATAAAATAGTTTAGCTAGAATATATTAGCCAAATGACAAATAATTATTGTGGTTTTTATAAAGGAAGATGTGATATCTCCCAAATCTGCTGATATATTTATTTTTTAGGAAAAACTATGCACTAGTCAATAAAGTGTACATAAATCTTCAAGAATCTTGGGTGAATTTATTACCAAAACTATGTAAAAATGGGTTCTTATGTAACACATTGTGATTGTGATCCAGACAGTAACATTAAATAGCAGAAGAAGAATTGCCAAGTTGAATATTCTTAGGGCCCAGTCCTATCCAACTGTCCCTGGCTGATGAGCTGTGCCAATGGGACATGAGTTGCTTCCTGCACTGAATGGGAATCACAGAGGTTACCCCAAGGTAAGGGAACTTCTGTTTCCCTTACTTCAGGGATATGATGTGGCTGCATCGGCCATGGAAAGTTGGATAGGATTGGCCCTTCATTTAAAAGTCAGAAAACAAGAATGGTGATGAATGGATTGTCCATTCCCACAAAAGGAAAAGGGAAAAAATGGGGTACTTTAAAGACCTGTACTAGATTTGCACTGGTCTCTTCCATAATTTTCCTGAAGTTCATCCAAAGATATTTTGAGAGAGGATACTGGTTGGGGGTACAGAATTCATTTTCAGTGCAATCATAACCCCTGGCTGAGTTGGTATACATCTGGCATAATCCAGAGTAACTACAGGAGCATGTAAGAGACCTGTGAGAAATTCATATTGTAATCCAGAGTAACTTGTTCTTACTCTGGAGCAAAGACTCCCCGTAGTTACTCTGGATTTCACCATCTTGGCACAAGTCCATGCTAGTCTGGGGGTATTGCAAAAGTGTCATAAGGCACTTCTGCACCACTCCTGTGGGGTTAGCCAGTGCACAGACGTGCAGAGACTTGCCCAGCTTCCCCACACCACCATGGAAATAGGGAAACAGGTGAGTTACTCTGGCCTAAATTGGTTAGGACTGTGCCCTCTGTTTAATAAAATCTTCCTAGGACAGATTTTTAGTGGAGCTTCTTGCCTGCATTTTGTGAATAAAAAATATATATGAATAAAAATTAAGAATAGAAATTATTTTGCTCAAAAGATCATTCTTTTCTTTGTCCTCTTGCTCCATTTTAAAGGAACCACAAGCTAAGAGGGAGTAGCAGAATATACAGAGTTCAAAGGGAATGTTCAAAAACACAGGTGGTAAGTGGGATAATTTTGTTTAAAAATTTTGTAAGAATGTTGTTTAGTTATTCAATGTACTATGTACTAAAAAAGCAGGCCACCGTCAGTCTTGAAAGACTATGGTATCGTGTTCAGCGCTCCATACGCTGCATGCGAAGCGCGAAAGCCTGGGTTAGATTGTTATGGAGGATAGGCTGTTAAATCAAATCCAAGCAGCAAATCCCCCCTCTCCACGCCACTGATTTAGTCCAATGGAAAGGCAGAGCCGATATGATTGGATCCAGCTGCATCACAGAGCTGGGCTAAGGACAGGAGCTCACTCTGTCTTGTGGGGCCGACCCGGGTCTCGAACCCTGGTCTGCTTGTTAACAGGCACAGTGTCTTAACCACTCGTGCCACCCACAGCGCTATGTACTATGGATATGGTTATTGTATTCAAAATGTATTTTTAGCTTCTGAGGAAGAATCCAAAACGGTTCAATACTCTATGGTGCTGCACCTGTTACCAGACATAAAGGTGCCTGGGACTGACCGTTGTTAACCTTGAAGTATATCTTCAACAACAAAAAACTTTTATCAACAACAGCCAAAAGGAATGAACACATCAAAAAAAGGCCAAGTGTAAATGAACTTCAATACAAACCAAGAAAAAGAATTTGAGTTTGTTTTTGGACTTTCACCTAATTATCTCATATTTATGTTTATTGTATGTTGTTTATTGTAGCAGTATAGTGTTTTTTTAACATTGCCTTTGAACCCCACATTAAAAGAAGCCAACATTTTCAGTCTTCTCTCCCCAAAACAGTAAGAAGTGGTCCCTTTTCACAAGCTAGAAAAGAGGGACTTCATTCTGGATCAGCTCTAACTATTATATTGTGACTGCTTAAAAACTCCATTTAAGTTCTGTAAATTCTATGATATTTGGAAGCACATCATGCTGATTTTTACAAACTAATTTCCACTTAAGGATTCTTTTGAATTCATTTTTAATTGGACTTCTTCAGCCATTAAGTGTAGCTGCATCAAGATCTATGTTCTTCCTTCTCTCATCTGGTGCTTTGATTCTTTCTGAATTCTTGCACATTTTTACCAAGTCCCTATGATTTACTACAGTTGAGTTTCTCTGCTTGTCTCACAAGTTTCCCCACTGAGAATTCTTGCTTTTGTCAAGGTCATGCTCTGATCCCTAGTAAAAGGACTTTTGGAACAGGAATTGATGATCATTTTCAATAATGACATGAATACATAATTTAGCATTAATAAACCTATAACTTCTGGAATTTTTCTCTTTCGCTTTGGTAACTTCAAGACTATGGATCATGCTAGTTTTTAGAATTATCTGATGAAAGCTGTTTGTCTAGGGAGTTCTTTTAATCCAATTGCCCTTTCATTCATATGTCAAGCCTTGTGCGGGGACTTTTACACATGCATTCCACTCAGCCTGATGTTGAGTTTAACTCAAACTAGTTAATAGCAGTGTCAGATGTTATTGTCCCCCTGGGAACAGATAGCAGATCATGCTCAAGAAGAAGAGAGGCATGTCAGTACATGGGGTGCATTTGTGAACACTGGGGTAATTTGTACATTAATCAGTTTGAATACTGTCAAAGCTCCCGGTGGTATGTGGGAATCTATCCTAGCAGCTCACAGCCTGGCTGTTGCCTCTGAAGGTCAATCTGCAAAAGCAAGTGCCTCTGGAAGTAAGTTGGAAGTCAAAACTCAGACCAGGCAGATAAAGGTCAAAAGGACCAGAAGCAGAAAGCTGAGTCTGGTCTAGGCTGAGGTCAAAGGACAGACCAAGAAGATGCCAATCCATAGAGCCCAAGCCAGAAAAAACAGTCAGGGCCAGGAGGGGGTGAACTGCCCAAATGAAGCATGGCAATGCAAGTCAACCTGTTACACTCCTGATGAATGAAATTGCTTGGGCTTGAAGAAACCACACCTGGAGCAAGGATACAAGAGCTTGGAAGGACTCTTCTGACTGCTCAGATAGTCAACGGAGAAATGTGCCAGGTGACTCACAGCCATTAAAAACATACAATACAACCAGAGACGAGTAAAACATAACTAAACTTAACAGTTGCCAAAATTTAAAACAGCAGAAAATTTAAAACACTTAAAACTTAAAACAGTCAGTAAAAAAATAGCAGCTTCAATGTCTAGCAGAATAAAAATGTCACTGCTTGTCAACGGGAGGCAGTTGATGTGGGGTCAAGTGGATCTCCCTAGAGAAAAAAAGAGAGAGAATTCTGGAACCAGAATATTTCTCCTGAATCTGAGCCAAGCAAACATCTCATGTTAGTGGGACACCCACGAGGAGGGACTCCCCTGCAGCTCTTAGGAGACATAAGCTTAAGCAGCAGAAAAGGTGATGGGAGAAGCATCCTAGTCTCAAGCTGTGTGAGGCTTTTGATGTTAAAAACAGCCCTTTGAATTGAGACTGGATGCATCTTGGCAACTGCATCCTTATTTATTTAGAATATCAACTCCTTTTTCAGTATCAGATCCAGATGGCTTATAAAAATGGAAATAGTATAATAATGATAATGTATAATGTATGCATAGATCCAAATCTGAATGCAGGGTCCAGAGAGGGATTCCCTTTGCTGCTGCAGTTCTTGGGCAAGGAGCAATTGGTATAATTTTTATTTCCTGGCACATAGGGAGGAAAGCATAGGGGATCTTCTAGGAGCATGTACCGGTTCTTTTCTTGCTAATGTCAAAATAGTTATAAGAGCTGATGTCATGGGCTTGATGACAGCGGGCTCCCATCAGCAATTGGGCCACCATTCTTTGGACCAGCTGTATCTTCCAAATGCCTCTCAATGACATAAAGCACATTTGAGTAGCTCAGACATGATGTCACTCTGGCATGTGCTCCAACCTACTTCTTCAAGTGCCACGTCTTTGAAGTATGTTGGTAATCAGCATGAATTGTTCTTTATCCACAGCCATGTTTAAAAGTAACTGCAAACTAAGTCCAAACCACTGTCGGAGGTTCGTCAGTCATGATGTTTTCAGGAAACCAATGCCATGTCTGCCATTGATCTAGCCTTGAGTTATTTGGTGAAGCAGGTGGTATTTGCTATTTCTCATTATGTGTCCAAAGTAATCAAGCTTTCTTCTTTGGATGGTGTTAAGAATTTCTGTATTCTTATTTATTTAATGCATGATTTCTATGAGACTTATAGCACAATCCTTACCATGTCTACCCATTGTGTTCAATGGGTCTTACTCCCAGGAAAGTGTCTCTAGGATTGCAGCATTAGAGACTCTGGCAATCCATGGAATTTTTAATATTCTATAGTATGTCCACATCTCAAAGGGTTTGCATCTCCTACACATCATATTCATCAATGTCCACGCTTCAACACCATACAACAAGACACTGACCATGTAACATTGGACTATCTAAGTTTGAAGGCTGATTGACAGGTCATGATTAGTCAGGACTTCTGACATTTTCCTGAATGAGCTCCAACCTACTGCAACTGGTGAATTTAGGTCAAAGTTCTTCTTGTCACAATAGAGGCTGCAATTCTATATGCTGTAAATTCAGAATAGATAAAAAATTTCACTTAATGTAACATCAGTTTACTACTACCAGTTATGGTGACTTACACCACATTAAAAGAGGATTTGACAAATTCATGCAGGATAAATTTATCTCTGGCTATTCATCATGATGGTTATATGAAACCCTCCCTAAATTGCACTTGCTGAGAGTTAAATGGCCTTCTTATAGCTTTAATGCAAGCATCGGGTTCACAATTGTTGGGAACTAGATGGATCTTTGGTCAGTTTTAGAAAGAGCTCTTCTGAAAGTCCTTGTGCCACTAGATAATAGGGCTTATCAATCATAGCAATGTCAGCACATCATGATCAATGATGAAATCATGCCAACTTGGAAAGCAATGAACTTATTGAAATGTTTAGATCAACCCTTTTAATCAAGCCGTTATTATTTCAGATGGGGGCTGATACTTTCCTATAGCCACCAACGAATTAATGGTTGGCCAGCTTTGAACCAGAGATTCCTTTGTTCAGACTGGTAGCCCCTAAGTGCATGTGGTCTCACATAAACGCTAAGGCTATCAAGAGATAATGAATATCCCGTTCACACATTAAGACACAGGGCTCATTTTATCTAAAGTGAGGATGCCTTGGTTGTTTGGTGTCAATTCTTTGCTTCCCCCTCCCCCAACAAAGTGTCCCTCCTATTGCCATAAATTGTGTAAGGTTTTGCTCCAAGAAATGTTGTGATGGGGAGACATTGGGGGTGACCAGGCAGGGCATCAGCCATGCCCATCTGCTGGGCTGATGCCTGCTCTTTAAATACTGCTAGCTGTGGTGGTGGCACCAATCAAGCCAAGGGCACCCAAGTTCAGGACTTTCCCTAACAATTGGGCACTGTCCTGTGACACCAGCTCTTGGAATAGAGTTGACAGCCAACTGACCATCTTTCACAGGCTGTCTCTGCTTCTTCAACCTCTTTGCCACAACCTCAGTCCTTTATTCAATTTTCCTTTCCTATGCCCCATGTTTCTTCCTTACTACAACAGGTTCTACACTTTCCTTGCTTCCTTTAAGTCTTCTTCCTGATAAATTCTTCCTTTAAGCTTTCTTCCTGATAAGACGTCTTCCATAAATTACTGATATATCAGTAGGAATGGGAAAGTAATTGCACTTTAACTGACGTCTCTAGCTGTAATCTTTTAACTTTAAAAAAGGACAAATATTTTAGATTAGTATATTTTAGACTGATTTAGATATGCTTGTTGGCTTGTATCAGTTACTTCTATACTAGTTTGAGACCAAAATAAAGATGTATTGTATCTTATATCAGAAGGTCTGCAATAACTCTTCAGTAACCAATGTCACAAATAATTTATTTTCTGTCTTGAACTTCATGTAATCTATACATTCTCCGCACACAACTGACACCACATGGATTCTCCTACTGCTTTCATTTAACTTTTTCTGTTTATCCACCACTCACAAGACAGAGATCATGGATGGGTTGGGAGTAATTAGGTCTGAGAAGTCTGGGGTAGATGGAGAAGGCAGGAGACAGGCAAACAGGAAGGCAGAGTCCAATCTGATACCAGGATCCCAAGGAGCAAAAAGGTTGGCTACAGGTCTTTCAGTACCATGGACAGGTCACTGAGAGCAGACTACAGGTTCCTACAAGTGTGTTTCTCCTGACCTTATCCATTTGTGACCCTGACAGGACCTCCTGCTCCCCTCTCCCCAGCTGAGGATGAAGTTTGCCCATTTGATAGCTAAATTTAATGGTATTTTATATCTAACAATGCTTGGCAGCTGATAGATTTCATGGTTGACACTTGACCCCAAAGATCAACATATTAAATGCAATCCTAACCTCCACTTAGACTGGCATAAACCCTGGCTTAAGTCCTATGCTGGCCTGGGGATGTCACAAAAGTGTTATAAGGCACTCCTTCCCACGCATTTGGGGGTTAGACTAGTGCTCAGGCCTATGTCGATATCCCCACACCATCACGGGAAGGTATGCCATGTGAGTTAGGCCAGCCTAAATTGGTTAGGATTGTGTCCTTAATCTGTTTTTCCCCTTTTTTATCCACTGATTTTTTTTAACCTGTGGAGATTTCAGAAAAGAATCCTAGTGGATAACAAAGTTATACCTGTACTTATCTCCTGCAAATTGTCTGATCAGCACCTTCTCCCATACCATGCAAGCCAGCCTCTGTTCTGAGGCTGAGTGACAGGGATTAGTGCCACCAAAAATGTGAGCCTCCATTTGCTGCAGTTCAAAGAAATGTTTGTTAGCTCCGTGAAAAATAGGCACAGTCACAAAAGCACATTAAAAAACCCGTTTTGAAGGGCAGGCAAAAGTGAAATCATTCTAGAAGCCTCTTCTGATATAATCCAATTTGCTGGCCCTGTTGCAGTGTACGTTTAGTGGTTGCAACCTGGGGTGTTGGTGGTGTCTGCTTGGCTGCTCATCTGTTTCTGAAACACCATCTATGGTGACATCTGCTGCAGCACATTGCAAGGTACAAGTCAGAGCAATCACTTGAAGGAGAAGCTGTTCCAGATTAGAACAATCTTCAGCTAAGAGGGTCCAGGGGGAGGTGAAAGGAAGGATTGCAGATGTGATCTGCTTGCAGGGCCCAGTGCAGATAATGAATAAGGAAGAAAAGAAAGAAAGTGCACACAGAAAGAAAAACACTTACGCCTCCTGATGAAAAGCCAGATGAAAAAAGAAAGTGTTATAATTCAAGGAAATATAAAAGGCAGCAGCAAGCCATCCTTTCTGCCAGAGAGACAGGTTACTATATCACTTTCCTGAAGTCACAGCAGGAGTGATGGATTGGCTGGAAGGAAAAAGAGTGAGCCCAAGGCACTTCTGGCTGGAGCATCAAGCTGTCCATATTCCCTTGCAGCTTTTCACCCTTGAAATTCTGGAATACACATTGACAAAAATGGACTCTCTTGCATAATGGCTTGGAATCCACTGCTGGCTGACTTATGAATATAAATTTAAAGGGATGTAGTTGGTTACTTTTGAAAAACTTCCCATCTGATGAAAGGAGAAGACGTTGGGTAACTATAATATTATAAAGCAGGCCTCCGTCAGTCTTGAGAGACTATAGTATCGTGCTTGGCACTGCATACGCTGCATGCGAAGCACAAAAGCCTGGGTTGGATTGGTATGGAGGATAGGCTGTTACCCAAGCAGCAAATGCCACTGAATTAGTCCAATGGAAAGGCAGAGACAATACAATTGGATCCAGCTGGCGTCGCAGAGATGGGCTAAGGACAGGAGCTTATAATATTAGCTCTGCGGCATATTGGTAAGAAGTACAAGCTAAAGGCAGATAGAAATAAAAAAACTTGCTGCATCATAACTGGTTAGAGTAATTAACAAAATAAACTGGTTCCAGCCCTGAAAGAGCTTATAGCTTACATTTTTTTCCCGAGCATGGGCAACAGAGATTGTTGCAACTGTGTACATTGCTTTCAGCATGGGCAACATGCTGGGCAACTGTGTACATTGCTTTCCTCCTTATTTATGCTACTAGCCACATGGCTAGAACAGAAGAGTGAGCATCATGTCAGCAGAGCTATGTACTTAGAGTCTCTTTTAAAGAGTTGGTGGGAAGTGGCATGATCAAGTGGTGAAAGTGTTCATTAAAAGGTCACCTTCTTGACTTTCATGCTTACTGCAGTCATTCTGTATTGGATTTGTGACATCAAGTGGCATAGCTAAGGAGATGCAGGGGGGTAGCAATTGCACCAGGCAAGAATTTGAGCTTGACAATAGTGGCCAAAATTGTGAAAACCTTGGTATGTAAGACTGGTATGTAAGACTGATATGTAAGACTGGTACCATCATGTTATATATCATTTGAAAGGAAAATTAATGCTGAATGCAATGAAACAAACCACCCAAGAATATTTGTATTCTATCAAATATTATGGCCAATTAACAAGAAATGTTTTGATGTATTTCTTTATTTCTTTGTTTATTTACTGAATAAATTAAATTTGATTTTATCACAGAGGGGAGGGCTATAAAATCTTCTTTGAACCAGAGTATCAGATGCCTTAACCAGTGGTTTTCAAAGTGGATTTAGAACTCCATTGGGAGACTGCAACTTCATTTCAAGGGGGTTACTAAAAGCAGGGTGCCACCATTTTGGAATCTGGTACTGGGCACTGCTATTTGGAATGGGGCATTTAGTATGCTTTCCTGGGAGTAAGTCTCATTGAACACAATGGGACTTACTTCCAAGTAGGTGTGGAGGAGCTCTGGCATCACAGTGATAGCACTTCTGGGGTCTTGGACAGATTGTCATTCTCCAAAGGGGACTGGGCTGGAATGCTTGAGAACCACTGCTTAAGCCAGTGCCCCATTTTTCACTTATTATAAAAAATCTGGGAATGACGTTATTTCTGAAAGTGATGTCACTTCTGGGGCATGATTTTTGTCCTCAGCTACACTTTCATTAGCTACCTTATATACTGTATTTGCTGTCTTATAAGATGCACATTTTTTCTGCCCAAAGGGGGGGGGATGGAATGTCTGTGCATCTTATAGTGTGATAGGGCCAATGTGTTGGTGCACAGTACCCCATCATGTCATATGTCGTTGGATTCATATTTAAGTGCAGAATCCAATGCAACAATCAGTTTTGAGATATCTCTTTCCTATCAAACTTTATGTCCAAATTATCGAAAAACAAACATACAAAACAAAAAATACATTTTTGCAATTAAAAAAATTAGGAATTTTGCCCTGAGTGTTAGGAATTTTGGCCTTGGGGTTCAGGAATTTTGGGTTTGGCATCTGGTCACCCTGGCACAGTTGCAATCCTAAGCAGCCTTCTCTGGCTTGAAGACTTGCTCCAAAGTAGACATGCACAAGACCTGGTCCCTGCTGCTCCATACCTGTGCATCCTTTACTCTTCCATATCTATCTAGATCCCCTCACCTTTCCTTACCTACCTGGATCCCCCCACCCCCCAAAAGAACCCCCCAACTTACCTGCCTTCTTGGACCATTTGCAATGAGAGTTGTGCAAGATGTTGGTGTCTGATCATTTCCAATGAGATTTGTGCAAAAGTCACAACTCACTGACACTAGAGATGATGAGTTTTGGGGGTTTCCAGAAAATCAGAAGAGTGCTTGAAGCTTAAAGTCTTTCCTCATTTGTTAATGACAGTGATAATGGTTCTTAATACCACTGTTGACTTTACATGGTTGAAATATTATTCTGCTATTTTTTATTAAATATATTAGTACACCATTTGGTTCAGAATATTTTTTTTCTTGTTTTGCTCCTCTAAACTTTGGTGTATCATGGTCCGGTGCGTGTAATAAGCTGGAAAATACGGTAGTCAGTTCAAAGTGATGGCACTCAGCATTGATCAGGGCCATAGTATAGGACTAGTCAACACAGCAGCTCTCATGGAATGCTTCACCTAAGAATTTGTGTACAGACTTACGGGCACGATCCTACTCAACTTTCCAGCACCGACATAGCTGTGGTGAATGTGGTATGCACAACATCTTGCAAAGGGGAGTCAATCAAGGTTGCCTCCTCCAGATAAGGACATGTTTGTTCCATTTCCTTGGGTCTGCACTGCAACTAGGTTAGTGTGGGAGAGTTTAGAATTAAACCCATTGGCTTCAATTTCAGAGATGTAATAGCTTGGCTTTTTATTTTAAACTGGAAAATAAAATCTGATCCAAAAATAATTGATGATACAAGGCATTCTGGATAACACTTTTTCTACATTCTATTCAGAAAGGATATGATTTCACTATAAAACCACCATGGTGATCTTGTTCTGATTATAATCATAAAAATAGAATAAAGGATTGGCAATCAAGATGTCATTAGCAGAAAGAATGTGACTGGAAAAAAAAAACTGGTTCATTTCAAGACCGTTCCTAACTTAAGAAAATATGGCTTGTTGTTATGATTATGGACAAGATTATTGCAATGAGAAATGCTTGTTCCAGCAGACACAATGGGATTCAGATTCTTTTGGAAAATTGGAATTTCTTTATGGACTGTGTTGCCCACATAGTGTCTAGAAAGAGGAGATACATTAGGCGGTCACTGAATTCTTCACAAAAGGACTTTTGAACTTTTCGTGATGCTTTTAGTTGTTGTTTTTTAAATAATACCTCATACCTTTCAAAAGTTAATGGGCTACGTTTTGCTGGGAGATTTGCTGTGCGCCACATGTGCAGATATCAGGATGATGTGATTGTTTTCCAGGAGGTCTTCCCAAGAGCACTCAGAATGCCTAAATGTTTTCAGCTGGATGCACCAGACTAGTTAAAACGTTAAAACATTTAAATGTAACATGCTAAGGTCCAAAGTGCAGAACGTGAGCCATATAATATCAGTGTTAGAGAGTTCCTTGATCTTGCCGAAGTGGATGCTACTATCATGCAGCTGGCTATAGAAGCAAAAGCAAGATAACAATACATGGGTTTTCGTTCTCACTTTGTGAGAAGTGAATAATCCCTCTTCTGTTCATTGGAGATTTTGAGTAAATATGCCTATTATTATGATAGCCTTATAATAGGGCTTTGGAATTTTTGACAAAGACGCACATCAGTTTCCATCGTATTTTAGGTACTTGGTCTTGGAAAAATGGAATTATTCCCCCCACTACTATTATTTAGAAAATATGGTAATTGGTTTTATTTTGAGCCAAATTAAAAGCCATGCTGCACCCTATCACATAACCAATGTTAACAGTAGACCTGACAGAATCACATCCCTTCCTTGCGGCCTGATCCATGGCTGCCTGTCTAGATCCCTCCCTCCCAGTCAGATGATGAAATCCATTAGCAGAGGCATTGATAGGACTGGGCCATACAATAACTTTCTTGGTAGATGGTGATGTTGAAGGCCCATACTGTTCACAGGCACTGTTTGTTTATAAGAAAGTCTCAATTATGTAAATTCCACTGAAATGCAAATGCCACCAATATACAGAGTGACCACATGTCAAAATCAGAAAAGAGGACAAGGACTTCCTGAAATGTAAGACCCTCAAGAAAAATGGAGGATATGATAAAAAGCTAAAGCACATTCATACATATTGTTTTAATATGTTTATGTTAAACACTATATGGCTTATTATTAAGCAATATAACAACAACAACAACAACAACAACAACAACAACAACAAGCCTGAAAAAGTGGACGCAAATGAGCAGGTCAAGCTTCTGTGGGACTTCAGGATATAGACGGACAAGGTCTTGGAACACAATACTCCAGATATCACCATCTTAGAAAGCAGTCAGGTGTGGCTTGTTGACATCGCCATACCAGGTGACAGCAGAATTGAGGAGAAACAACTGGAAAAGATCTCCCGCTACCAAGAACTATGAATCGAATTACAGCGTATCTGGTGTAAGCCAGTGCAGGTTGTTCCAGTGGTAATTGGCACACTCGGTGCAGTGCCCAAAGACCTGGGCGGGCACCTGAAAACTATTGGCATTGACAAAATATCACTCTGCCAACTGCAGAAAGCCGCTCCTCTGGGATCAGCACGAATTATACGCCGCTACATCACACAGTCCTATACTCTTGGGAAGAGTTCAACTGGTGAAGTGAATGAAACAAGCACGAAATTATTATTATTATTATTATTATTATTATTATTATTATTATTATTATTATTATTATTATTATTATTATTATTATTCTGACTACACTGACTGCAAGGCAACAAGAACTGAAAGATAAAATCATGACACATGCTGCCTCAAATGCAGTAAGGACAAGGCTTCGATCTCTGAAAAATATACTCAGAAAGCACCTAGAACCACTAATAACAGATGCCAATGCTGCATTTGCAACAATTCACATAACATCTATCGAACAAACAAATCAGCTCGCCTACAGCACAGCAGTGATTGTAACAGAAGAACTGGGGATTGAACCATCAAAGACCCCTAGAAAATCAACTGGAAAACCAAAATGGAAAATCAGACTGGAACCGAAGATCAAGAGTTTGTGATCAGATGCAAGTAACTTAAAGAACATGAAGGAGAAAACACTGAGGAATAGCAAAATCAAGCAATACTTGATCAAAAAGTACTGGCTGAACACAAGGAAAATTGAAGAAGCAATGGAAATGGTGAGACAGCAGATAACAGCAACAGCCAGAAAAATTGAAAGATATGAAGCCAGAATCATCCAGTACAGATAAAATCAAATGTTCCAGTTAGATCAAAGGTGGTTCTACCAGATGTTGAATCAGAAAGCAGATATAAAAGTAATAAAGCCTGAGAAAAATGCAACTACTCAACTCTGAAAAAACTTGTGGGAAACCAAGAAAGATTACAGCAGAGATGCTGGGTGGATAAAAGAGTTTGAAGAACAACTCTCCTAGAACAAAATGGAACACATGGAAATAACAGCTAAAATGATCAGACAGAGAGTGAAAAGAGTTAAAAACTGGACTTCCCTTGGTAATGATCAACTACATGGGTTTTGGCTCAACTACCTGACTAGCCTGCATGGAAAAATGGCTGAACAATTTAATGAAATGCTACGAACAGGTAACATTAGCCAGTGGTTAACAACTGGAAAGACTCTACTAATACAGAAGGATCCAGCAAAAGGGATAGCATCAGGAAACTTCAGGCCAATAACATGTCTACCCACCATGTTCAAGCTGCTGACAGGCATCGTAGCTGACAGGATTCAGGATTACTTGGAAGTAAATAACATCTTACCAGTGGAGCAGAAAGGCAATAAACGCAGAAGCAGGGGCACAAAAGATCAGCTCCTGATTGATAAAATGATACTGGAGAATTGTAAAAGCCGGAAAACCAATCTGCACATGGCTTGGATTGACTATAGAAAAGCCTTTGATTCATTGCCACACAGTTGGATCATAAAATGTCTGGAGTCCATCGGGGTCAACAAAAATGTAACAAATTTCATTGAAAATGCAATGAAACTCTGGAAGACAGAATTATTCGTAGCCAATGAAAGTTATGGACTTGTCAACATTAGACGGGGAATCTTCCAGGGGGACTCATTGTCCCCATTGCTGTTTGTCATCGCGATGATCCCTTTGTCAGTGATCCTACAGAAAGTGAATCTGGGCTACCAAACTGCTAAAAATTCACAGAAAATTTCACATCTATTATACATGGACGATTTGAAGCTCTACAGAAAGTCAGAAGCAGAAATCCAGTCACTCACCAATACAGTCCGAGTCTTTAGTACCAACATCAACATGGAGTTTGGCCTGGACAAATGTGCCATAGTGGCACTAAAGAAAGGGAAGATCACGGAAAGTGATGGCATTGAAATGCCGAATGGTCAAACCGTTAAATGCCACCAGCCTGAAGCCTACAAATACCTGGGCATACTGCAGCTGGACAATATCAAGCACAGGCACGTAAAAACTGTGGTCAGCAAAGAATACATACAAAGGGTTAGAAAAATTTTGAAGAGCAAATTGAATGGCGGCAACATTATAAAGGCTATAAATACCTGGGCCATACCTGTAGTTAGGTATACTGCTGGCATTGTGAACTGGACACAAAAGGAACTGGATGACTTAGACCGGAAAACAAGGAAATTACTGAAAGGAATGTAAGGAAAGGAATGTAAAGCATTCACTATGCTTTACATCCACCTAGAGATGTTGACAGGCTGTACCTGCCTAGAAGATCAGGGGGCAGAGGACTTTTGCAAGTGAAGCAGTCGGTGGAAGAAGAAAAACATGCCCTAGCAGACTATGTGCGAGAGAGCCAGGAATCTGCTCTGATTGAAGTCAGCAAGAGAAAGTTGTTGAAAGTGCAGCAGACCAACTATGAATATCGTAATAGTGCAATTCAAGCTCGGACTGCCAGTTGGCAGAATAAAGTATTGCCTGGCCAATTCCTTGCCAAGATCGAAGGAAAGGTTGATCAGGATAAGACCTGTTTGTGGCTGACGAGTGGAACACTGAAAAAGGAGACGGAAGGCCTGATACTTGCTGCCCAAGAACAGGCAATCAGGACAAATACCATCAAGGTCAGAACTGAAAAATCAGCCCATGACCCAAAATGCCAGCTCTGTAAAGAAGTGGATGAAACCATCGACCACATTCTAAGTGGCTGCAAGAAGATCGTGCAGACTGACTACAAACTGAGGCACAATCTGTTGCTCAGATGATCCACTGGAATCTATGCCAAAAGTACCATCTGCCAGTGGCAAAAAACCGGTGGGACAACAAGCCTGAAAAAGTGGTCTCAAATGAGCAGGTCAAGCTTCTGTGGGACTTCAGGATATAGAAGGACAAGGTCTTGGAACACAATACTCCAGATATCACCATCATAGAAAGCAGTCAGGTGTGGCTTGTTGACATCGCCATACCAGGTGACAGCAGAATTGAGGAGAAACAACTGGAAAAGATCTCCCGCTACCAAGAACTATGAATCGAATTACAGCATATCTGGTGTAAGCCAGTGCAGGTGGTTCCAGTGGTAACTGGCACACTCGGTGCAGTGCCCAAAGACCTTGGCAGGCACCTGAAAACTATTGGCATTGACAAAATATCACTCTGCCAACTGCAGAAAGCCGCTCTTCTGGGATCAGCACGAATTATATGCCGCTACATCACACAGTCCTACACTCTTGGGAAGGGTCCGACTGGTGATGTGAATGAAACCAGCATGAAATTGTTCGTTGTGTATTTATGGATAATAATAATAATAATAATAATAATAATAATAATAATAATAATAATAATAATAATAATAATATTGTGGAGAATGACAGGGCTAAGGTCCTGTGGGACTTTCATATCCAGACAGATAAGAAGGTACTGGCTAACCAGCCAGACATTGTGGTAGTAGATAAGGCCCAGAAGACAGCCCTTGTGACAGATATAGCAATACTGAATGACAGCAACATCAGGGGAAAAAGAATAAAAAGGTGGAAAAGTATCAGGGTTTGAAGGAGGAATTAGAAAGGATGTGGAAGTGAAGGTGAATGTGATCCCAGTAGTGAAGCAGCTATTTGCTATTTGGAGTTGAGATTATTTTGTTGCCCCCCGCCCACCCTGTAACAACAAAATCAAATTTAATCAAAGGGAAAAAATTAAAATTTTATCCCTTATGGTCATGGAAACTGCTGGGACAAAGAGGAATGGTTATTCTTTCCCTCCTAAATATAAGAGGAGCAACACTTAGAAGTGCCTCTATACCTAGTAAGCATGGGCAACTGTATTGTAATATACATACGTAGTTCATATGATATATGTACTGATTATTCATTTTAACACCTTATTAGTTCTCATTGGCTCTCAGAGCCATCAGTAATATGGGAAAGTTTGAGTTAAGAAAATCCACTTTTGTTCTATAGGCTTTTGTGTTTTCATGTTCTGGTTAATTGGCTGTAACTTTTGATAGAGTATAGTTATTCCAGTTCCATTGCATTCTGCATTAACTTACCTTTCCAATGATATATTACATGATGGTATTATCACTCATACATATCCCGTTTTTCACAATTTAGGGCACAACCCAGAGCAACTACGGGAGCACGTAAGAGACATTACATGCACCACTTAGTGAAAACCTATGGGAAATTCATATTGCAATCCAGAGTAACTTGTTGTTACTCCGGAGCAAGGACTCCCTGTAGTTACTCTGGATTTCACCCTTAGTCACTAGTGTCAAGCTCAGCTTGTAGCCCCCCTAAAGCTTGTAGGCAACTGCACCTCCCTTAGCTATACCCCAGGCCATAAGACACTTCTGTGCCACTCCTGGGGGAGAATTAGGCCTGTACATAGACATGCATTTCCCTCCCTACATTACCACTGGAACAGAAAACCAATGAGTTGTGTTAACCCAGCTTAGGATTGCACCCTAAGAGTGTGAACAACCCTTAGCACAGTGAGAGAGCTCCTTTTTTTGTATTGAGCTACTGCTGAACTCGCTGAACTCCACATTAATTAATGTTTTGTCCTTTTGCTCTTATAGGTCTGAAGGGATTGCTTTGTCTTACATGCCATGTACACTGCTGATACTCCAGAGTCTGAATCTTTGAAATATTTCCATTAACAGAAATATATTATTCTAAAAGACCATTTCCCATCCTCTCCCAATGGGAAATGGAAGAGGCATTTCTTGTGTTCCTTGTTCAGTTTATTAATAGGGGTGTTTTCAAGGGTAAGTGGTTCCACTTTTCATCATGTGTTAATGTACCAGGATGCTGATTAATAGTGTAATGCTGGCCTGGATGCAGGTAGGAACTTGTGGTTGCATTTAGGACATAGTGATCTGCTTTCTGCTTTTCTCCATATATTGGCAACTGGGAAAAGTGATACTTGGTCAATGCCCTCACCCAAAGCTAGGGTCTGAGGTTAGAATGAGGTAGGGTTGCCACATGTTTCAGATAACAGGAACTATCCCGATTTTTGAAGATTGTGTTCACAAACTGGCAAATGGGACAGAGGATCCTGTCCTGATTTTGTGGAAGAGAATTATGGCAACCCTAGAATGAGGTCATCTTGGGAAAGCGTCACCCAGGTGCTCCTCTCCCCCCATTCTTGGGGATTCCTCTCAAAAACCTATTAGTAAACAGTCACAAAACATGACAGCTGAAGAAAATGGCACATCCACTCCTTCCAACATAGACCAAGCAGAAAACTCAGTGAGATGATAAAGGGTTACAAGGCCTTGGATCCTTTGGTTACTTGAAATCATGGGGAAGATCATTGCAGGTGGGAAAGGGAAAAAAAGATTTTCAAGACAGAAAACAAAGAGGTTGGAAGGATGCAAAGATTGGCAAGAAGCTTTACAAAGGAAGCTGAAAACAAACAAATCCTGATGCAGTTAAAACTACATATGGTCCCCATCTCAGTTTATTCATACTATCCAGGCTTCCAGACATTTTAATCCCGATGGTTATCAAGGAATGGGTTGAGTATCTGATGCTCCAACTCTAGACTAAGCATCAATTGCACAGTAATGCTGCAATTCTAAAGACACTTTTCCCATGGGGCTTACTTTTAAGTAGACATGGTAAGGACTGTGCGTAAGAGATCTTGTTCTGGAGATTTTTAGCCAGTGGGCATAAAGCTGCTTTTTTCCCCTGAAGGATTATTCAGTTTGGATCATTTGAAGAAGAGTGGCGCCTCATGTAACAAATTTAATTCATTCTGGAGGCATGTTTATTACGTAAAATGTTCTTTATGTGAAGCGGATTTTCCCATAGGAAATAATGGAAACTCAGACGATTGGTTCCACGCCCAAAAAGTATTCATATAAAAATATTAACTGGATGTGAAAATGACGACAAAACACTGGAATTGAATTCAAAACATGCATTCAATGTGCATGATCCTTTGAAGTCTACTTAGGCTGCAGTCCTAAATACACTTTCCTGGGAGTAAGCCCCATTTAAAACAATGGGGCTTACTTTTGATTAAACATGGTTAGGAGGTTGCAATCCAAGACACTTTCAAAGTGTCTCCCCACTTCCTCCTTCTCTTCTTCCTGAGCCTTTCTCTCCCCTGCTCCCTTCTGGCTAGCCCTGAGCTGCTTCCCTCTTCTCCACTGCTCCCAGCGGATGCCCAGCCACAGGAGGAACACTGCAGAAGTGTTGCTTTTGCTATGGGCAGGCGCGCTAGGCAGGCCTGACGCTTTTAAAAGGGTTGCCAGCCAATGTTTCTGCCCCAACTGCCAACAAGTGTGCTTGTTACGTGAAGCACAGTTTGTTATGTGAAGCAGAATCCTAGAGAAATTTTTGTTTGTTACGTGGAACATAGTTTACATGAGGCGTTTGTTACGTGAAGGCGCCACTGTATTTGAATTTCTCCTTCATGTAATCAGATGGGCTTCAGGGTCCACTTCACCGATGTAAGATGTCACTTGAGGTAAGACTGAGAGGCAGGGTTGGGGCATGTAATATATATATATATATATATATATATATATATATATATATATATATATATATATATATATATGTGTGTGTGTGTGTGTGTGTGTGTGTGTGTGTGTGTGTGTGTGTGTGTGTATGTATGCATGTAACAATTGGTTAATTTCAACATTTCAACACTCATTACTTATTATTAAATTTAAAACTATTGCATCTAATTTCTTACATTTTATTGATTCCAACAAGGCTACATGCTGCCTGCTCACGAGGAAAAAGAGCAGAATACATGACTAAAAATACATGACTAAAATACATGACTAATATATTTCTAGAATACATGACTAAAAAAGAGGACATGTCCTGGAAAAAGAAGACTGCCTTGAGGAGGTCTCCCAAGGCCAAAACTCCCCTGAGGGAGTTATCAGACGCCACATTGATGCCACCATATCTGCTACACAAAGAGTTGTGGTGAAGTGGGCTGTCAGTGACCCATGTTTGATGGGCAGTCTGCACAAAGGCCATCATGTGGAAAAGACCTATCTACAGTATGCGCCAATTGTTTCTTCCTAAATCTTCTCTGCCTCGTATCGAAAATCATTTTTGACCTAGCCTTCCGCCCAATAAAAATTGTAACAGAGATTACAACAAAAATTGTACAACAACATTGTAACAGAAATGAGGTGCGTTCACTTTTGATCTAGTTTGCACTACAAGAGATTCATCGCCTGTACAACAAAAAAATTCCTAGCACTTGTGATCTGGAGGTGATGAGAACCCATGACGTATCGCTACAAAGCTCAACTCAGTCACATCCAGCAAGCTGAAAATATCTTTTTTTAAATTGAAAAGACAAGTTTCGTAATCCACTGTGACACATACACCTTTAGTTTATTTTATTGGTGGGATTTTATAAGGGTTATTATCTCCTGGTTAACATAATCCCTAGACTTCCCCCAAGACTATCAGAGCCCACAGTCTCTGATAACTGGGAATTTTTAGTCCCGCGCAGCTGGCAAGACTGGGTTACATGACCACAAATGCAAACTTATATTGGAGGCTTTTAAAACCAAACCATTTACAATGCCGCAGATGTAATCTGTTATACTGTCTGACCAGGGCCACATATCTTTGGGTCTTGGAACCAGGCAGCAGGCCTAACTTGGGCTAATTGGAGTCAAGGTTTCAGCAAACTGCTGTAAACAGAGGGGCTCCACCTCCCTGCTGTGTTTGATCTCCATTCTTGCCTGATAAATTATTAGGAACAACATCATTTTTTTTCCAGCTACAACTACGTCTTTGCTCCAAGTATTCTAGCACCTGAACTCAAGTGAGGATAATAAATGTCAAAGAAATATTTATAGCTGGGTATATGGAGAGTTTCCAGTTCCCTCTCCTGCAATAATGTGCATCCATCTGCTAACGGCATTAGAGCTGCCTTTTTGAAACAAATAGGATCCTAAATGAGAAGACTACAGTATACCTGGATCAATGTTGCATCTGTTTAATATAAAACTGATAATTAAATTAGTAGTAAATTTCACTGGAAGGAGTTCTTATGAAGTGTTTTTTTGGAGTTTAGCAAGTAAGGGAATTCAACCTGGTCTCACATTAGGATTGAAATTCTTAAACTACTCTTCCCGGCATAATCTTTGAATCCAGTGGAATTACTCTGGCAGTAAATGTTTAAGAGGTGCGGCTTATACACCCAATAGCAATGAAATGCCATAAAGAGATTTTCCATTTAACTGCAGCATGCAGGTCTCAATCCTAATGTGAATGTTGATCCATTCAATGCAACATATTATTATTATTTCTTGAAGTGGTACTTGAATGGCATCATGTACCAGACTGAGATCTGCTTTCTGCTATTGCTACTAGCACATAGGCATAGTGTTGTCCTTGCTGGTGGTGGGTGCAAGACAAAGCAGCAACCCTTTGTGACAACCAACACACTGTGGATTAGGTAGGCAAAGTCACTCATATCAGCTGCCCCAGATTAGTGGTGTGAGTAATACATTTTTGAGGCTCCATTAGCTGCGGTATGGCTGTTGCAGATAGAGCAGACCATGACAGCATGATGGCTTTTCATCCCAGATATCCGTTGGCTCAATTCCTCTTCTGTAGAGAGAATTATCCATGTGCTAAGATGTTCTTTTGTAAATTTATATGTTTGGAATGGTTTGAACTCTGTTAAAATACTACAGACCTAACAACATCTGTCTGACTTGTTGTCAAGTCAGAGCTCCATACAAGATAAGATCATCTTTATTGTCACTTTACTGTGCACACACCTGCTGGTACACACAAAATGAAAGTACGAGCTCAGAGGAGTAAACTCATACAATCACTTAAAATAATGTCAAATAAACTTTGTCCATATTGAGAAACATAGGGTGCAATCCAGAGTAACTATGGGGAGTCCTTGCTCCGGTGTAAGAACAATTTGCTCTGGATTGCAATATGAATTTCCCATAGGTTTTCACTAGGTGGTGCAGTAACTACGGGTACATGTAATCTCTTACATGCTTCCATAGTTACACTGGATTGTAGGGATAGTGGAAAAAGGCATCCTGTGAGTTCACTAATTGAATGCAGTATGGAACAAAATTGTGTCCAAATCTAGATGTTCTGCAACAGATGCTCCACAGCCTCCTCCCCGAAGGTAACAAAGAGAATAGATGATTAAGGGGATGAGTAGCATCCTGAAAAATTCTACAAACCCTACTCAAGCATCACTTTTGTGCAATATCCTGGATGGAAGGGAGTGGACTACCAATGATCTTTTCTGCCTTCCTCATCACTCTCTGCACTGCTTTCCAATCAGAAACAGTAATATTTCCAGACCAGACTGTGATGCCATATGACAGCAATTGTCCCTCTATGGAAGGAGGTCAGAACAGGGGGGGAAATGCGCTTTCCTGATACAGCAATGAAGAACTCATGGAATGGGTAAAGGAGCTGCAGTCTTATGTTAATATCTTTTGCTTGATGTCCCACACTTGCCTGCTATGGAACATGGGTGATATTAAAATATGGTCCAATGCTCCATGCAGATCATAAACTCACACATGCATAAAACAACAATTTTGGGAATTGGGATAAGAGCAGAAAAGCTACAACTGCATCAGCTCAAACAAATAAAGCACAGAAATTCTATCCCAGTGTCCTTGATGCTGCTAACACAATACAAGGAGAAGATTAAGATACTGTTTTGTACATCTTATTCATCATATATTGCAGTGAATGGGGAAGTACAGGAGGATATCATAGCCTTTCTTGGCAAACTCCAGATTCTATGTATCTCTGAAGACATAGCTTATATTTGCTTCCCCCACATACTGCTACAAAATTTGACAACAAGCCCAAAGGCAGGAAAAATTCAGTCAGTGGCAGAAAGAGGTCCTGCCTGTCTGAGAGATCAGCTGATGCAGGTTACATTAGAAGAAGACTGAGAAAAGTCTGAGGAAGTGGTGAGTTCTGGATGCTGTTTACTTTGATTATGCTGCCAGTGCAACCTCCACTTCCGTCACCTCCAACCCACCACACAGTCTGTGCAAACCATAATGATCTGCTTCTTAGAGTGAGAACTGCATCAGCATTTGTGCTGTCCCTGTAACAGCCAAATCCAGAGTAACTACATGAGCACATAAGAGACATTACATGCACCCATAGTTACTGCACCACCTAGTGAAAACCTATGGGAAATTCATATTGCAATTGAGAGTAAATTGTTCTTACACCGGAGCAAGGACTCCCCGTAGTTACTCTGAATTTCACCTTAAGTAAAACTAGAAGCCCTGCACTTCCAGGTTTAATAACAGTAATCAAGAGGTATGGTAAGGTTTTCAAGGTGTTAAAAAATCCTGCAGAGGCAGTAGACTCAAGACAGCTTCAGGTTACACTGTCTCAAGATGAAATGTGGTCCAAAATGTGAGTGCATGTCTTACCAAACTACTCACTGAACATGAAGACTTATCATGGACATAGACATTTGATCTTAAACACCACTACAATTGTCAGATACCTTGTTTGTCAGGATTGGGAAGACATAGTGGCATTGCTAGGGTGGTGGTGTGGTGTGGATGACGTACCCAAAGGGGGGTGATGCACCCTGGGGGACCTAAAATTGCAACTTTGTGATGATGCATCAAACCCCATTATGTCATGTACTGTTGGATTCGTATTGAAGAGCAGAATCCAATGCAAAAGTCCATTTTGAAATAGCACCTTCCTATCAAAAGCTATGACAAAAAAACTAAACTAAAATATGCATTGAACTCTATGGAAAGTGAAAGTGACCCATATTGTGGCTTAACTCTTGAGTAGGAAAACGTGCCATAGTTCTTTGGAAAAGGCAGGCTGAGATGAATCTAAGGACACCTTATCCAATGAACACAGCCCCACAAATCACCCCAGAAGGAGGTCCCTGATAATTGCATTGGAATTCATTGAAAATGGATGTGAACTTCACAGCTGTGTTTACTGGTGAGTAAGCAAGCATGCCTTAGCTGGAGTGGAAGGTAAATCCAGGAGAGGACAAGACTTCCAAAATGGTCCCGATCAGGGGACATTACTAGGGTGTTAGAAAGGGGGGACCCTTGAAAGAGGCAGCAGCTCTTGTGACCTAAATAATCCCATGATTTGTAGAAATAATCCTCTGAATATGTAATTTACAGCAGAATGCAGTAAAACAAACCACTTTGAAATATCTTTATTCTATTAAAATGTATCGCAAAATATCCCAGTGGAGCTGGGACACTGGCACATAACCACACTCACTATACATATTGTTGCCCTGCCCATTGTATGGGGGTGATGCACTGACCTTCCGCACTGGGTGATGTGAACATGGGAAGTAACACCTCTGGGAAGACGTGATTCCTGTTAAACCGTAGTCAGAAGCATATTTTTTAAAGGAAAAAAACAGCCCACAATTGGTGCATTACCAATAGGAGCTGCTTGTGCATATGATATACAACTATTAAAGCTTGGTATATTTCTTGGTGTGAATCACTGGTGAATTACTTTCAGTTCCACAGTATTCTCCTTTATTTTACTCCCCCACCCTTTTTATTCTTTTATCAACGTGTTTAAAAGATAAAGGTGTGCTCAGCAGGTTATACCGCTATCAATCTGTTAATCTTGCTATTATCTTTTTATACCATTCATAACATGGCGTAATGGGATGGGATGTGAGGAATGGGATGTTAAGAGGAAAAAATCATAGCACTTGTCTTTTAATCAAAAAGAATTTTAAAAAATTAAAGCAACGCTAGGAATAAACGGTTGTTTGTAATTTTTAAAAAAATGAACACACAGTGGAATTAAATAGTGTGTTAATTGGGGAAACGATGCCCTCCAAATTATGAGATCAGTTATGAATAAGCTAAACTCAAATGTCAATAACAACAAAAGCAAAACAAAAAAAGAATTCAATTAGTAATCCGGTTATTTGATTTTTTTTCTGAAAACCATTTTGTGAACGCATTATATAAATAGTGTTCATGATGATGATGACAATGATGATGATGATAATGACAACGTATCATTGGAGCCTTGGAACAGTGCCTCGAAATCTGAAAAAAAACATTCTGAAACAATACCAGATCAGCTCCATTTTAAAAAATTCTGCTTGCTAGAAAGAATCCCAGGAACTCTGTGATTCCTGGGACCTTGTCTAGACCCTGAGTTGCAAACTATAATCAGCCCAGCATAGGCTGATATATAGTAGTAAAATAGCATAGATTGTGGATAAATTAATAATACTTTGGTATATATTATTTGATATTGTTTGTTTGGTCTTACACTGTGTCACATTTGCACTTAAGGGAGCACACCATTAAGATGTAAATAATTTCATAGCATAGGATGGGATTTAATTCCGAGATTACTGTTTTCAAAACAAATCTAAACCAAAAAGACATTTGGTGTAAGGAAAGGACCACACTCATTCCATTTATAAGACAGGTAGCAAGAAAACAAATGAAGGCATTATAGGAAGAATGTGACTTTCCTCCCTTTTGAGACTGTCTTAGGATTAAGCACTAGACCAATTTTTCTAAGTCCACTGTAAGTCGCATTACCGGGAATGGAGAATTAAAATGTCATGTTTCTTTCACCACATTTGCACAGTTTAATGGCAATTTGTGTGGGCCGGTTCCAGAGTGTGAAATCAAATTTCTTATTTGTAAAGAAACGTTAACTCATTCAGTCACTAGTTCTGGGTCTCTCTTCACTGTTTCAAAATCCTACCGCCCTGGAGAAGGTTTAGGGTTTGGAAACCAAATTTACAACAGGAGGGCTAGATTTGTGTGACCAGGAAAGGATTCCTCCAGGCTTTATTGTGTTTTCAGTGGGTGCTGTTTATGGTTGCAATCCTAAGAGCACTTTCCTGGGAGTAAGCTCCATTAAACGCAATGGAACTTACTTCTGAGTAAACATGAAAAGGATTGCACTCTAGGTGCCTTGTGAAAACAAAAGAAATCTTTTGCACAAACTGCAGAATTCAGTATAGTGGGACCTTGCAAGACGAATGCCCTGTAGGATGAACACTTTGAATAACAAATTGAAATTCCTCTGGGATTCTGCTTTGTGAGACTAATGTGCTTTGAATAACAAATCCCCATAGGCTGGGCTCCCTCTCCTCCTGCCTGCAGTTCCAGTGAACAGGCCAGCAGAGGGAGCAGCAGAAGCATCCACCACCTTCCCTGCCTGGACCCCACTCTGCATCCAGCTCCTGCTGCTGCAAACTTGGAAAAAGTCAGGCTGGCATCCTATGCACTTTCCTGTGAGTAAGCCCCAGTGGATTCAATGGGCCTTGATTCTGAGGAGACCATAGGATCTGGCCCCTTTTACTTCAAGGGAGAAGCCAGTCCTGTTGGTCCTGCTGCAAAAATCCCATCTGGTTTGCATAGACAGATCTCACACAGAGAGAGATAGGTTCCTTGTTAAAGTTACTCCAAAAGTGACTCTTTTAGTGAAAATTAGACATCCTTGGCCATAAAATGTTTTCTTTTCTGTTTTACTGTACAGAATATTACAGCGTTCTATTACAGTAAGTATGTTCTGTATTATATTATAGTGTTTTGAATTTGATTACAGTGTTTTGTCATCATTTTTACATACAGTTACTATTTTATATGAATATTTTTGAGCTGTGGAACCATTCTTCTGAGTTCCCATTATTTCCTATGGGAAAATCTGCTTTGTAAGACAATTAAATTTGTCTTAGAAGGCACCACTATATTTATTTTTAAGAGATTTATATCTCACCTTTCACACGTCAAATAAAAGGCAGCTTTCAAAGCTTTTATTCTTTCGTCCTCATAACAATCCTGTGAGGTGAGACTGTGAGTGAGTGACTTGGCTCAAGCTCACCCAGGAAGCTTCATGGCTGCAGAGGAGTTTTAATCCGGATCTTCCAGGTCTCAGTCCAACTCCCTAACCAGTGCACCATCCTGGTTCTCAGCAGACCCTCAGATCTGAGCATGGATGACACATTATGATCTCTAAATGAGAGAACAAAATATTAAGTGAAAGTTCTGTAATGAGATCTCCCATTTTTTAGATACTTCAAAACCAAGAAATAGGGGGCCAAATGGGGTCATTTATCCTGTGCCATTTCTGTTGTCAAAACTGCTCCCCACCCCAAAAGAAAAGGCAGTGAGTCTCCTTCATTGCTCTGTTGATGCCACTTCTATTACTATAGTTCACTTTACTGAAAAATACCTTCAAAACTTGAGGCTGTTATTCATTCATTCATTCATTCATTCATTCATTCATTCATTAGATTGTATCCAGAAAAAGAAAACCAAGGCAGCTAACAACATTTAAAAACAACAACAAAATACCATTAAAACTAGATAACAATTACAGCATGTTATCTAGTTATCTGTTACGTTGTATTGGACTTAGTACAACTTACTTTTGAGAATGGATGCTTAGAATCACATTCTGTAATTATGATTATGTAGATCATTATATATGATTATGTAGATCATATTTTGTATGACTACGTAGATCAGGTCTGTAGTGGCTCAAGTGGTTAAGGTGCTGTGCTGTCAACTTGGAGGCTGGGGTTTGATGGTGCAAGATGGAGTGAGCTCCTGACCCTTGCCCAGCTCCTGCCAACCTAGCAGTTTGAAAGCATGTAAATGCAAGCAAATAGGAACCACTTCGATTGGAAGGTAACAGTGTTCCGTGTTAGTCATGTGGGCCACCTGACCACGGAGGCGACTTTGGACAACACTGGCACTATGGCTTAAGAAATGGGGATGAGAAATGGTCTCTAGAGTCAGTCACAACTAGCAGGGAACCTGCAGGGGATACCTTTACCTGTAGATCATATTTAGAGATTTCACACATGGATAATTTTTCCTTAAAGAGAAAATAATTACTGGCAAAGGAATGTACTGGTTTTGTGAACAGCATTTAAAACAAAACAAAAACCTACCCACCATTTTTGCTGCCAGTGTCAGTAAATTTCCTAAAGGTTGGCAAGCTTGTCCTTGGCCCTTCTGCTATAACACCTCTTTCTTTTTAAATGGTATCTGTGAAGAACAACAAAACAGAAGGTCTCCTTTCCAACTTGGTCTTGGTTGGACGCTGAGCTCATATTTGTATATCTTGGCAAATGAGATGGAAACTCATTTTTGAAAACCCCTGCAGAAATGTGGCCAGTGGAAAGCATGAGAGGTGTAATAGTGAGAAAAAAAGGGAATGGGCTCTCATCATGGTGAGGACTCAGTACATTCTGAGTGTAAAGCAAAATGCTTCAGCGTAGCCAAATGTGGAAGTGTCTGCCAAGCGTGGCTCAGATGAGCTTTGGATTCAGGATGGTCTCCTACTTGCAGCTGCTAACACTGTAGTGTTTGTTATTAAAGACCATTGTGTGACACTCGGCACGGCACGCACGCCAGGGAAACACATTCTTATGTCTTTGATGGAAAGGGGCTTAACTCCAGAGAGGAAGAAATCATGATGGATACACTCATGAAATGCAAAGGGCAAGGAGGGTAGAATGATGTCATGGCTATTGCATTCACCAGCCACCATGGAGGACATACAATTGAGAATGAACTTGGGATAGGCCTTATAATAACACCAGAACCCTCCCCTCTCATGCTCATGCACATGAGTGCAAGAATTCTCCAGAATTACAACTCCACATTTTGTCAGAGGCAAGCCATGCAGTGACTCCATGAGCCAGTTGGCTTCTGTTCATTTGCTTGTGACTGGAAAGTCCATCTGTTTTTATTTTCTTGGGCTCTTTTTCTTTCATATGGTCGAAGAAAAGGCGGAACAAGTGAAAGAAATGTGTTTTTTTCTCCCCGCATCCATAAATGAGGTCACCCTTGACAGGCTGCTAGGCCTGGCTGCATCTCCATGGCAGAGCAAATGAGATGAGCTGGCTAGTCAAAGCGTGGCCTGAAATGTCCAAACAGGAGTTGTTTTCTCTCCTTCCCATTGTCCAATGTTTCCCATAAAATATCTTATACATCTGGTCCCTTCAGTTCTCAGAAGGCCTCATAGGACTTCACCGAAAGCCATCCCAGTTATGATTATTTATTTAGGCCAGTTGTTCCCAACTTTTTCAAATGGTGGCAATCTTGACCTAGTGGACCATTGGCCACAACTTCCCGTTAGGACTACAATCCTATACATCGTAGAGTGTGGTGAGATTTTCATAATGATTCCATGGCTCCTCTGGCTGGTTGTTGTAGTGGTGGGCTTCAGAGGGTTCTCATGGGTTCTCTAGAAGCCTTTGCTAATGAGCGCCTGGTTCTGAGAACTGGTTACTAATGGGACATAGAAACTGTTGTTAATTTAAGTTATTAGGACATCGAACCTGTTAATTTATTTGAATCCCACCACTGGTTGTGGCTCCCTAGGGAACCATGGCTCACAGTTTGGGGACCACTGATTTAGGGATTTTTTAGCTTCCCTTTCTTCTGAAAAACCCTTATGGATTCCTTATCAACTGAGTTGTTTCTGCCTACCCCTCCCCTGCCAAACCATCTCTGGTGAAGAAGCCATGGCAGGCTGCAGGTAGACACAACTCTTGGAAGGGAGGAACAAAATGGCAGTTGTTCCTCACCAGACAAGTGTATGGATCGGCCCCTGTGATCTCTTTGTTCTACTGCTGGATCAGGTCAATAGTAAAAAATTTATCTAGTCCAGCTTTATATTTTCTTACAATAGGCAGTTAGATGCCTCTGGAAGCTTTTCAGGAGTACAGAAGGGTAGAAAATACTCTATGGTATTCACTATACTAGTGGCTTAATGCAGTGGTATGCATGCATTTCAGCCTGAGACCCGCTTTCAAACTTAAAAATCTGAGCCTCCTGTCAATCACTGATGCCCTGTCAATTGGGATGTGACATCACTGCAATGCCAAAGCCCCTCTATGGGTACCTGGAAGTAAGTCCCATTGTGTTCAGTAAGATATACTCCCAGGAAAGCCCAGACATACATTCCAAGATGGCGAATCCCACACTCTCGTTATCCCCCTGATTCAAGGTCATGCCCCCCCCCAAAAGGGGTCCTGATCCCCAGTTTGCATATCACTAACTTAATGGACGTGGTGTTTTTCACTTCTGACAGTGTGCAAGTGTGCAGTAAACATGCCTCTTCTGCTATTGCTCGTGTTGCTGGAGCCTAACTGCACGATGCTAGGGCCTAACTGATTGCATCTTTTGTACAGTGTCCAATAAAACCACAAAAGTAATTCTTAAAATGGGTCCAACCATCATTTGGATACTTAGGAGACTTATAGTCTAGTTCAGGGGTCTCTAAACCCCAGCCCTGGGGCCAGATGCAGCCCTTGGCAAGTCTCAGGATCCCTCTATCTGGGCAAGCCCTGTAATCCACTCCCATACTTATATGTAAATTTATGTAAATTTATTCAAATCTGAAATGTAAGTTAGTTTTTTGGCCCCTGACACAGTGTCAGAGAGATGATGTGGACCTCCTGCCCAAAAGTTTGGAGACCCCTGTTCTAGCTGATCGATCTTCCCATTCCTATATAGGAGGCAAGCGCATGTCTATGCAATGGCCTTGCCCTCCCCCAGGAGTGGCACAGAAGTGTCTTACATCACTTTGGTGACACCCTCAGATCAACACAGGACTTGTGCTGTGGTTCAGGTACCTTAAAGCACTGTATTCTGAAGCTTAAAGCACTGGATTCTGAAAGTCATGCTTTGGTTGTTTTGAAGTCATGTGGCATTAACACAGGCTCAGAAGGCACCTGTGGGGGACAGCATGAGGGGTGAAGTGAAACATGGAAGTTGAAGGGATAAAGATTTAAGTTGGAGGAAGAGGACTTCAAAGGAAGGCTTTGCCTTGAAAAGAAAGGGGTCCCTTGCTGCTTCTTAAATTTTAATAAAATGTCTGTTTACAGGCAGCAGCTGAGTGGAGTAAATCAGTTGGGGGCGCAATGGGGCTTTTAAATGTGAAGAAACCCTTGTATGTTCATAAAAAAGAATGGAATTTGTCAGAGATGAGCTCTCCAAATGTTAATAATGAAAGGACATGTTTCAAAGAAAAACAAGGCCATGGAAAATTAACACTTTCTCTGGCTATGGGGGATTTGTGGCAGGAGACAGGGGGGGCTACAATGTTCTTGACCCTGGGCTTTAAGACAGATTTTAATTGGGAGAATTAATTAAATTTAGGTGTCGTTCTCCTTGAGCCTGACAAGCCTTGGATCCATCTGAGCTCCAGAGCACAACAGTTGGCTCTGCCACATTCAGGTTTTCTTCCTCTGCTTCAGCTCTGAGTCTGGCACTTATTTCTCCAAAATGTGCCTTAAGTCTCTATGCAAATATATTAATATGGTTCTTAACACATTTCCAACATTGACTGGAAAACATTCCCATAGAGCAGGGGTGGCCAAACAGTGGTTTGTGAGCCATTACGGGCTCTTTGACATATAATTAATGTGCAGCTCTTGTTGGCTGAGCTCCTTTTTGCATCCTAATTAATGGACTATAAGAAGTAAAGAAGACATTTTCAAGTTTTATCATTATTTACCAGATATAAACAGACAGTTCTTTGGATTTAAGTGCAAGTTTGTTTGTTTGTTTGTTTGTTTATATCCCGCCTTTCTCAGCCAAAGGGTGAATCAAGGCACTAACAGTATTAGCATACAAGTTTAGTGTTCATGGTGAGTAAATATATTTATGAACTGAGAGCCCAATCCTATGCATATCTACTCAGAAGTAAGTTCCTTTATAGTAAATGGTGCATACTCCCAGGTAAAGGTGGATAGGATTGCAGCCTTAATTGTTTCTTAAATACTGCAGTTCTCAAACACCTGAAGGCTGATAAGTAAGATAAACTTAAGAAAGACAATCTTAAGGAACATTTATCATATATGGCTCTTAATTTAAGCATGTATTTATTAATTTATCATATATGGCTCTTAATTTAAGCAGATTTGGCCACCCCGCCACAGAGGGTGATTCTGATTCTGTGCCCAGTTGGCATTATGCCCTTGAGAGCCTTTGTTACAATGAACTGGGTTTAAAAGAAGGTTGAAGAGAAAAGAAACAAAAAGGAGTGGTGGTGCTGTGAATTGCTGGCATATACATTCTCCATATAGTCAGCTATAAAGACTTGAAATTTTAGCAAGCTGTTCGAGAACGCCAAAGAATTAAGTAATTTCCCCAGAGAGGAATAAAACTGAGCTCTGAATCCAGAGATCTGGCAAAAAGTGTCAAGAGGGAGGAGAAATAGGAAAAGAAGAGAACTGGATCAAAGGAGGTAAGGCAAGATGGCTTCTGGGGAGTGAAAAGGCAACCAGGAAAAGGAAATCAGGGAAAATGAGGGCAAAGAAGGGCTACAGGGAATTCCTAAGTAAATTTTGCAAACATTAATTTGATGGCAGTAATTTAAATTCAATTAATTTTCTTCTGAAATCATTTTCTTTTTATGGATGCTGTTAGTTTTAATAGATGTATTGCCTTTGACAGGCATTTCCTTAATATTACTGCATTCTGGTTTATTGTGAAGACTTGTAGTAAAAGATTTCCCTCCAACTGGAAAGTCAAAAGCAAATTAGGAAACTTTTTGAAAGTTTTGGAGGTGTGTATAGCAGTTGGTAGAGCCACAAAATTATCTCAGTGGTGTTCTGATCACCAAACTGGCCCCATGTGATCAAGGACACGAGTCTCATAACGGACGTGTGTCCTCCGCTTCTTTCTGGGACAGTTCGGGACACTCTTCATAATTGCTAGTAGGAGGCGGTTTGGATGAAATCCTCAGTGTGAATTAGATCATGGTCTCATGCAGTACTGAATGAAGCAGAAAGGAATTCTTTATGCAAACACAAATGTGCTTGCCATGTTTAGAAGGGAGGTAAGGCATCTCTATGGCTACATTGGCAATAGGTTATTCAGACTGAGGAACCAAGCCTGGAGCAATATTTATCTAGGGTCAGGCAAACTCCTATTGACTCCCTGGATCACCTGGTGCATCGGGCCATGCTGGTGAGTTACAGTAGCACGGCCAATTGCTCTCTCTACCTTTAAGCTGTCCCTGATTTTTCCTGGATTCCCTGTAGAACTTCACAGATCATTTTGGTTTGTTATTTATTCACATTCCTAAGTTGGGGGGAGGAAGAAAAGGGATCAAGTATATTGTAGGTCTTGCTTGAGGAGGGAATGTCTCCATGCACAGATACATATTGTTTTCTCAAGAAATCCCTCTCACTGGTGGTTGGGCTGTCTGACCAAACGTGAGTAGAAGGGACATGTTTTGAGCAGATCATAGGGGCATCCCCAAATGTAATATAGTATTTTATTCTGAAAAGAGTGAATTATATATGTTTGCTTATCCCAAAAAAGGCAAAAATAGCAATACAGTAACCCTGAATTTCACTGACTTTGGAAATAATAATATCTATATTTTAAAAAACTAGTCATACCTATTTTGTGCATGTGCTTGCTCACAGTCATACATGCATTCAGATTTAACAGACTTTCAGCATTAACAGACGCCCTGTTCCCTGTAATACTGATAATCAGGCTTATGGTAAATAACCATAAACGGGGTTTATGATATAAACTTAGGAAAAGCTTAAAAAAATTATACCTTGCATTTATTCCATCTCTGCCATTCTTCAATCAGAACGACAGAGAACAGACGTGCATCCTGGCGCTAGTAGGCCAAGGGACTCACAGATGTAACGTATGGCACGTTTGCAAAATATGGTGGGTTCTTTCTGAATACAACAGGCTTGCTTCAGAGGAAGATTTTTAAAAATACAATTTTCAAACACCTCGTAGCAATCAGATTTTCCCCTTTTCTCAACAGTCTATCACTTAATGAGGCCAACAGAATGTAATGATAGCTATTGTGAATTGTGCAGCTTATATCCGATTCTTCATATATTTTTTTCTCTTGGGCTCTGAACATGCCTAAGCAGAGAAGGGAAAGCCAGCTGACTTCAGTTTGACAGTTTCATATACCTTCTCCTCTCTTCTCACTGCTGTCATTGGCCTCTTCTTGTCCTGTTGGAAGAATGGAGTTGTTCTCCAGGGGGTTTGCTTGAGATTCCAGTTCTATCTCTGATGTTTTCGTTCCCGAACAAAAGAGAGGAGAAGCAGTAGCTGCAGGGTGATACTGAACCACAGGTCACTACTCGTATCGATGGGGTTCTTTCCCAGACCTCTTACAGATACTTAAATCCACAGATAACAGAACCAATGGATGGACCCTTAGAGGACCTCCAGATGTGACCAGAAGTGCTTTTCAATCATGTCTAGAGGTGCCTTCTAGTCATGTCAGGTCCAGGGTGACCATAAGAACCACAAAAATAGGACAGGGACCCCCAAAATGTAGGACAAATGCAGGACATGTCAAAATAAAAGCTAAAAACACTCATGTATATTGCTTTTATATTGTTAATCTATACACAATATTATTTATTATTAAATTTTAAACTATTACATATAAATTATTATGTTATAATTTATTAATTAAAATAATTTTACCTGCTGCCTGCTCTCAAGGAAAAGGAGGATAATAAAAAAAATTTCAGTACACAAGGCTAAAATCCAGGACATGCCCTGGAAAACCAGGTCTCAACCCTGTTCCCCAAGTGATGTGTGCGGCCTCCTTGTATCTCAGAAGGCTTCTTGGAGGCACCTGAGAGGAAGCTGCGGTACATTAGACCAGTTCAAGTCCTGGCACAAGTCCCATGCCATCCTGGGGGGTTCACAAAAGTGCCAAAAGCACTTCTGAACCAGTTTTGTGGGCAGTGGTGGGATTCAAATAAATTAACAACAGGTTCTCTGTCCTAATAACCTAAATTCACAACAGGTTCTATGTCCCATTAGTAACCAGTTCTCAGAACCAGGTCACATTAGCAAAGGGTTCTATAGAACCTGTGAGAACCCCCTGAAGCCCACCACTGCAATCCACTGGCCTCCCCACACCACTGCAGAATTTGGGAGATAGGTGAGTTGTGGTGGCCTAAATTGGTCAGGATTGAGCCCTCAGAGTCCTCCAACAGGTCTTCTAAATTGTGAGGAGGCAGCATGAGGCCCCCTCTACTCCTCAGAATTCCTCCCAAGTACAACCCAAAGGTACTTCATCTGGGAGATAAGGTGAGGCCCACAAGACCTGGCTACGGGGATTCTTGGAGTATAGATCAAAAAAGAAAACTTGAGAGAGAGAGAGAAAAGACTGCTCCACAAGAGTTTAGCAGAGAATACCAAAAAACCATTTTTTTTTCAAAAGCAATAAAGCAGGGAAATTACACCCCTGAATCACATCTGCTTTTCTTCATAATGTCACTCTTCTTTTTTTTAATCTGTGGGATTTTTCTCTCTTATTCTGAGTCCAGTTTCAGAATTCCACTTTATGAAATATAGATATGCACAGCCACTAACATGCAGGAGAGAGTTAAATCATTGCTCTTGAATTAAATAGTGATATGAGTGTGGGGCTGAAAGGGCCTTCTTGATGATTGATGGGTTCATATGGGGCGACCTTCACATTAGCAACACGGCTCCAGTTGCTAGGTAAACAAAGGCAGATGGATCCAGCTCCAGTGATTTTCAGCAGTGACGGATAGCAACAGTATTTCGAAGCCACATCTACCATGTGGATTGCATGAAAACTATTTGGCACCAAGTGGAAAGTATTAGATTCGGGTGACAAATAATTAAGCAACGTTCATTGAGTTTTCTAAAGCAAAATTACACTTTCAATAACTGGTATATACGTCACTGATGTTTTTGCAAAATGGTTCAGGGATGGACATAAATGCCATTGTAATTACACAGCTCCGTTATCATGCTCTCCAAATAATTAAACTCCAGATGTCACTCTGGTTCCCTTTATGTGTGCTGCAAATACTGCACTTCAGACCGTTTACTTGACATGCTGCTTTAACCCATTGGCTAAGCTTATTAATTAAAATATTTACACTTTTCATAGGAAACCTCTCCAAACAGTTTACAATGAAATGGCTTTCTTGATTGAAATGATTTATACTTCTCCAATGAATTTTCTGTAACAGCTTGGATTAAGAAAATTATCAATCATAGTAAAATACAACTTAATAATCAAGGGAGGCACTTGAAATACACTACAGCAGTGTTCTTCAATCTGGGGGTCATAACTCCAATGGGACTGTGAAACCACATTTGTAGGGTCATGGCATGTTAGGGTAACCAAAATGGTTGCCAGTTGTGGCAAGTCATAATGTTGAGGTAGCATGGTGCAATATGGGGAGAGGGTTTATACAGGCAAGCTTTCCACATGTGAATATATTTACAGGGTGCAATCTGGGTTGTGCCCTGAGCGACTTGCGCCAGTCCTGAAGGGTCGCAAATGTGGCATAAAGCACGTTTGTGCCTTCTTGAGTGTAAGCTGCACTGGTATATGGAGGCATATGAAGGCTGGCTGCATCCAGCCTCTATGACAGAATATCTGTGCCACCTGAGGTGGTGGGAAGAGGAGGCAAGAGGCAATGTTTCAGGGGGGCAGGAAGACAGGAGAAGGTGGTCCCAGGGGCAAGTGGCACTAAGACCCAGCAGATATGCCAGCTAGATCTCAACCTTGTCTTTGCACTTGCCTAGCTCCCTCCATCCAAGGAGAGGTGAAGAAGTACCTTATGGCACTTTCATGATACCCCCAGGGTAGTAAAGGATTTGTGTCAGTACTTGGTTAGCCGGCCTAACCAAGGGTTATAATTGCAGCTGCAGTCAATGGGTGGTGGGATTAATGGTAGTCACCAGCCTCATATCTGATGTGTTTGCTTATTTCTTATTTTTTTGTTTTTTGTTTTCTGGGATCAAGGCACAATAAAAGGTTGAAGACCACTGCATTGTCCTGGGCAGAGTCTGATATTGATGAGAAAGAAGGGCAGTTCCCTCCTATGAAGAATGACTATCTAGGTCATCACATCACACTGTGACTAAGCTTAAGCATGTAAGCATGAAATAATCTTATTTTCCCCTAGTTTTTCCTTTCTTCCACTTCCCTCACCTTTCTTTGTTCACTTCCTTGTGTCAGTTTTCAATTGTGAACATGCTGGGACAGAATCCTGCCTTATGCTTCCTTTTAAGATGCCATGTATATGAATGGCCTATATTGTTAAAAATCAGAAGTATATAGTAATAACCATGGAGAAAGCGGCTTTACTGTTTCCAAAATAAAAAAATATTTTAATGCCACCTAAAACTGGAAAGAGAGGGAGCTTACCCATTGCACCAGAGGAAAATAATTCATAGGAAAAGGTTAGGGCCCATGGTGTAGTCTGGGGTCTAGTCTGGAGTCTCTGGACTCAGGCCTGGGGACTAGATGCAGCCTTTGGCAAATCTCTGTCTGTTCCGTGGCCAGCCTCTGGACCCCTGCAATATTCTGGCCCACTTGACTAAACTGAATCTGTGCACTGGTTAGGTCTGGAGGGTTTTTGAGGGTCAAAAAAATCTCTTCCTAGTTTTCCCCAAAGCCAGAAGTAACTTCTTGTGTCTTCTGAAGGCCTTAGAAGTATTTGGATGCTTGGGGGGATGGGGGTCCATTTGAGTATGCATTTTATTTCTATGATGTGTGTTGGCATTTGGAGAAATCTTGGAAATTTTAGCCTATTTATTATCCAATTTATTCATTCAAATACATTTGATCCCTAATGAATTTATTTAAATTTTATATTTAAATTTATTTTCTGGCCCTTGACAGGTACTTGATGCTGCAAACTTTTAGAGACCCCTGTTCTGGTCTATAATGACTCTCACCCAAGGGATTGGTGTCACTTTTGGGGGTGCTAATAATCAGGTGCCTATGTTATCCCGAGTATAACATATCCCCAGTATAGGTAATCTACATAATAATTCCCACCTCTTTGGGTTTGGAAGAATGCATTTCTGACCTTTATAACATCTTCGTGGTGAGTACCCTCACCTTCATTTCTAGAAAAAAAACAACACATATAACTAAAATTAAAACAATTGGAAGCTGCTGGGAAATGAAGACTAAACAAGTAAATATGAGTTTACCTAGCCATTTAACTTCAGCCATGTTCCTTCCCTGAAGATGGCTGACAATGGAACCAGTTTGCCTACAGTTTAGCCCTATATCTGCAATAAAATTTTCAACTTCATGTAAGCAGATTGAGGCAGATTCCTAAATCAGGACCACATTGGGAATAACATGGTCGCAGCTGTTAGAAATAGAGCACAAAGAAAAAAAATCATAATTTCAGTTTTTATTACCTTGTCAGCTTTCATTCAATAAGTTTTCTTCAAGCCACAAACTCCTTTCAACAGCTAAACTTTCCAGCTGGGAGACATAAATGCTTATCTTGTCTTTTCTTTTTTCTCTCCCTACCTTCTCATTCTTCAGACTTGTTCGCATAAAACCCAGAGATTCTGTTAACGTTCTCATATGACTTTGGATATTCCAGGTATTCCCATTATATATCTATACCCATTCAGAGTTGGTACATGCAGAAATCAACACATTCTTAATCCTGAAGTCTTAGGTTTCAATCTTAACCACCCTTTCCTGAGAGTAAATCCCTCTGAACACAATGGGACATCTGAGTAAATATGCCTAGGATTGTGCTGTCAGTTCATAAGGAAATCTACCAATCACATGCATGATTGGCCACTACACAAAAAAATCCAGAATTCTGGATCAGCTGAACGCTCCAGAAATTGTTCAAGGGTAATCTCAAATAGAGAATATTGCAGAAGCCAAAGACTAACATTACAAATACCTGAAAATGGTGGCTATATCTCTATAATCAAAACTAGTGTCATAACAAATTAGTCCACAAATCCAGGATGCCCCAGTCTGTTAAGTGGCAAAATTACAATATCAGGGCTACAATCCTAATCTCCAGTTAGGGCAGCCTAGGTCCTATTCTGACCTGGGGATGTCACCAGAGTGACATAAGAGACTTCTGCGCCACTCGTGGGGTTAGGCCTGCGCACAGACATGCACTTGTCCCTACATCACCATGCAAAAAGGTTGACCAATGAGTTGTGCTGGCGTAGGTTAGGATTGCACCCCAAGTGTTTAGTTAGCATATGATCAGACAGAGGGAGAGAGGAGAGTGGAAGGGCCAAGACACAACCTTATGACAGATCTTGTAATTGCATCTACAGGTAACACAAATCTACATAGACCTATAGAGGTCTATGCTGCAGCTTTATCCTACGGAAGAGGATGAGCCTCCCTATCCCAGGGTAGAATATAATATAATAACATACTTTATTTGTATCATGTCTTTTTCCCGAAGGACTCAAGGTGGCTCACAATAATCTACAGGAAAATACACTAAAAACATCATTAAAAACATCAGCATCAATTAAAAACATTATAAGAAGTGGTGGGATTCAATTAAATTAACAACAGGTTCTATGTCCTAATAACCTAAATTAACAACAGGTTCTATGTCCCATTAGGAACTGTTTCTCAGAACCAGGCACTCATTAGCAAAGGGTTCTATAGAACCTGTGAGAACCCCCTAAAACCCACAGCATATAGCATGGCAGCAACCTCTCTAACTTACATGGGACACAACACAGACACGACATCAGCCTGTCTGTTCAAGCACAAGTTAGGATTGTGCTGTAGTGTAATGTTGCTTCTGGAAGTGATGTCACTTCTGGGGCATTATCTTGCACTATACTATACTATCATTACCTATGCCTGTATTGGGTCCTATTGATTTTTTGGCAATAGGTCCTGTTGTATGGCTGTTATATACAGACAGGACTGAACAGCAGGCTGCTGTAAGAATAGGAAGTAGGATGCCAGTAGAACACTGGACTTCATTTTCTCTAATTTCCATAGCAGAAAATGAGGCCCAGCGTCCTACTGGAATATATTGTTCTGCAGAAGAAAGTGAGAACGTGTCCCTTCAGATCAGTATTCCTGAGCTTCTCTTCTAAATTCTAAAAATATACTTCTCTCTATAGATTTTAGCACCACTAATTGTGTATTTGCAGGACCTCCCAAAGAGGGTTATCAACATAGCTTACAAAGTGTCATCTTTTAGCAACTGATCAGGAGCTGGCTGTTCCCCTGTCAACCCTCCACACATCTCCCTCCATTCAGCACATGACACAGTTTGTATGGAAACTCTACACAAACGCTGACACAAAAAGCCATCCCTGTGCAAAAGGCATATTTTCAGTCATAGCGCACATAGTTGGCCCCACAGTTTGGTGACTGGCAATGACTTGTCACGTCCACAGACCAGTAATTTGTTTTATTTTTAAATAATGTGCTGGGCCGATGATTAATAGCTCACAGAAAGGAGCTCAAAATAAGCCTGGCACTAAGAGAGACGAGTTGAAGAGGGAGTTATGAGGGGGGGAGGTTCGATGGGACCATAGTAGGGCATAGGTAGGATGAATGGCATAGCAGGGCAGCAAAAATGTTTTGTGCTATTTGTGGCAAGAAATTGTAGCTACAGATGGTGCGGCTGTCCTATTGCAAGGGCCTGAGGCTCAGGGAAACTATGGCTTGGCCGAGTCTCTCTTCGATCGTTGTCACCGTGTCTTCTCTAGGGAGAAGATGCATGCTGACAATTCTCTGGGAGATGAATGCTAATAGCACACTTGGCTGAATCTACAAACACACCAGTGTGGCATCTGTGCCATAGTTCTGCCCGTCTTCATCTCGCACCCTGGGAACCAACCAACAACTTCAGTTTCATGTGTCATTGATCCTTGATTAGTATTCGTACTTGTTTCCTCATAACAGCCACTATTTGAAGCAGAATATTGGATTGGGGAAGAGGGGTTTTTGCTCCCTATCCAAGCGTAGGTGGCTAGGGGATTTTTACTGGTAAGGTGCCCTGGCCCTGTCAGGCCCTGTCAGAAAAAACTGTCATAAGCACCTAATTAATTAAACTCTAATGCTCTTAAAGTGATCAGTGACCTTAATTAGGAAGAACAGAGAATATTCGAAATCTGAGTCATTTATTAACCTTAAAGCAAGTAATACAAAAAATGCTCAAATGTAAGATCTGCTGCCACATTGTGTTTAGTTTTCATGATAAAAACATCCAAATGAACATTAATTGCAAACAGGAATCGAAGTACAGGCAAAGTAGAGTCTGTGTCAGTGAGTCTGTGTCAGTCTGTCTCCCTAATCTCTGTTAGGGAGTTCAGCTGTAGAGATGCATTGGCACATTGAAATGCAAATGTCTTTGAAATACAAGACACAATGTTGTAAATGTGTTGTAAAGGAGTTGTAAATGAGTTGTAAAGCAGTTGTAATGAGTTGTAAATGTCTGTAAATCACTTAAGACATAAATGACGAGAATTGAGCACAAATTAGGGCGACAAAATAGGGCGACAAGTCATGGCGCATGTGGCCTGAGAGGCCAGGGGGTCATTACTGCACCCCATGCAGGCAGTGGGAAAACTGACTAGAGGGGGTTTCGAACAGCACCTATAGATAGGAAGTTACTAAGGGGTCAGGCCCCTAGCCCACCTAGGCTCAGATAGGGAGCAAAAACAAAATTTTGGGGCTTTTCTAGAAGACTGCGCTTAACCAAGGGTTAACCTGGAGAAAGCCATTGCAGTCCCAGTGGGGCTACTTAGATCTGTGATAGCTCAATTGACAGCACAAATCTGATAAACTTGGAAAAGTACCAGGTTTCTGGGGAACAGAGTTAGGATCTGGCACAAGTGCCAGATCCTGGCCCTGCCTCTAGCTCCCTGCCCACCTACCTTCTCCCTGCCCCAAAATGCCTCCCTCCCACCTCCTCCCTACCCTTCCCACACCACTCCATACCTCATGCCAGCCAAGCTCAAACTTACCCTTCTTATGACCCATGATGGTGCAGATGCATTTCCATGGATCACCCTAACTGCACATATGTTGGCAAAATTGTTTTACAGCACTTAAACCAGGTTATCTGTTGGTCAGGATTGCACCCTAAGTACTCCAAAATTTAATTTGAAAAGTTGTGATGATTTTTTTTTTAAAAAACTAAATTACAGGATGGTACAAACCTGTGCTTAAATAGCAGGGGGAGAGTAACTGGCCCTACACACCCCAGCAATGTCTGTTCAAGTGGCTTCTGCTGATGTTCTTTTTTTGCATTTTAGATTGTGAGCCCTTTTGGGACAGGGACCCATTCGCTATTAATTAGCTATTATTATTTTTCCATTTTCTTTGTAAACCGCTTTGTGAACTTCTTAGTTGAAAAGCGGTATATAAATACGGTATATAAATACTGTAGACAGACAGACAGACAGACAGACAGACAGACAGACAGACAGACAGACAGACAGACAGACAGATAGATAGATAGATAGATAGATAGATAGATAGATAGATAGATAGATAGATAGATAGATGAGCTGCAGCCTAGCACACCGGCAATAGCGTACAATTGCTCAGGGCAATTGCAAGGGCCTCTAAAGTCAAGCTGAAGCAAAAGAAGATCAGATCAGCACTGGCCTCCCCCTCAGGAATGGCACAGAAGTGCCTTACAGCACTTTTGCAACATGCCATGCTGGAATTCTGCCAGACCAACTTGGGCTGAGGATTGCGTTGTGAATCAGTAACTCTGAATTACATAAGAAATATTGAAAAATCAACATAAACCATTTTATGTTGTACAGTGTTATCTCAGCATGAGTTTTGTTAATTTGTTTGATTCAAATTAAGATTCCAAATGGGGCTTGTTTTAACATGCTAAACATGTACAACTCCAGCATCATTCAGTAGCTCATTCTAGACTCGAGTCAAGATCGCTTCCTGTTCCTGTGCTGTCAGTCTACAGGGAACCAGTCCTTTGGCTCTGCTTTTAACAAGAACACCTATGTCTCTGAAAACAACAGATTCACTAAGCTTGCAATCATAAAGACACTTTCCTGGGAGTAAGCCCATTGAACACAATAGGTCTACGTATGCAACCTGAAGATTGACAGCAGGTCATGTTGGGATAAAGGAGACACTTTGACTATATCATGGGTTTTGTTCACCTGCTTTTGAGTAGACATGTTTAGGATTGTGCTCCAAGAATCTCAAGAAGGGGAAGGAAGAACAAGTAATCTGAGGCTAGTTGGATTCTGCTGTCCTCACTACAAGAGAGAGCAGTTATGCAAACCAAGCCGCAATCTACGGAGAGTACTAGTGTCTTGTAATTGGATGCTCTCTTTTGCTTTCTCACCATCCATCAAGACCGAAATCTTTGATCTCTTGAGATGTTTGTGTAAGATGATGTTTCTGAGACATGTAGTGTAAGAAGCTGGTCTGATCTTCTTTTGCTTCAGCTTGACTTTAGAGGCCTCTTGCCCTGGGCAATTGTACGCTAGTGCCGGTGTGCTAGGCTGCAGCCCATTTAAATCAAATCTGACACCTGACACCTTGCTGTTTTCTCAGCCGGCCAACCCCAGATATTTCCTTCCAGTTTTGACAGAATGTGTATTCACAGGGCTGCCCTGGAATAACAAGTTTTCATTTTGAGTGGGTTGTATAGGGAGCTCTGTGGTATGGCAGCCTGCCAAACAGTGAACATTTAGCAGGGAGAGCTCACAACTGGGTTGTTAATTTGACATGCAGAATAGAGTGGTTAGGCTCTCTCTGAACACTGTTAGGCTCCCCAGTACTAAATTATGCCTAACATTTGCTTTCAGGTTTAAGCCATGAGGGTATAAAACCTGACTTCAGCAAAGCTGATCTGTCATAACCAAAAAAGCAACTTTTATTCCCTTTGACCCAATCCATTTTCTCTGCCAGACTGTGTGATCATTACAGTATTTGCAACTTGGGAACTTCCAAATTGCCACATCATGAAGGTGGCTGAAAAGGTGAAAAATTTGAACTGGTAAATCGAGATACCCTAGAGATGATCGGAAAATCAGGCTGGCCAAAGCTTCCAACAGAGGACCATGAAAGGCCTGGAGCAAATTACAGCTTTTGTAGGAATTATGGCATTAGAACGATGACTTGTACATACCTGTGTTGGATCTATCTCCATGATTGCTTACCGCCTTTAACAAAATAAGTATAACTATGCAGGTTTGCCTGTTCTCAGGTTTTAAATTATGGGACTTTTGCCTCCTCTTTGCCTTTAGGAAATAAGTCAATCTCAACATGAAGAGATATTGATTGTACTATCCCCAGTGCCAAGGTTTCTCATTCCACCTCTGTGTGTACTCATTCCCAGGGCTTTTACAGAGGTTCCTCCCAGTACCGGCTACTAATTCGTTCTCCTACTTGATTCATCCTGGTGATGCTTCTCTGGTCACAAGGATGGGGTTGGGTGATTATGGCAACTGTCTCTTTAGATATAAAGCTGTCACACTATGGACAAAAGGCTGCATCTATGGATGCAGGCAGTGCTATCCTCTTCAGTTTGTTTCTATGGAGTTAAACTGTTTGCAGTGCACATGGAAACTGAATTTAGCCATCATGGCTAATAACGGTTTATAAATCAAATAGGTGGGCCATGTCTAATTCTCCATGCTTTCTTCTAAGTAACATCTGTCTTTCTAGCACGTACTTTGTTTTGACATTTTTGGAAAATTGATAATTTTTTTTTATTTGAGCTAGAAAATGACCTACTCAGTGATATGCTGCCTGTAAATAGAACTGTGTTTCCAGTATCATCAACTTGTGAGCTGCAGCACTTTTTGACTGCAGCAAGAGACGACCTCCAGCTTGTCTTGCTGGGTCAAAAAGTCTAAAACAACTTGAAGAAAAGTTAGAATGTGTTAAATTCACAGCAAATAATAAAAAATGGAAGAGCTTTCAGAACATGGAGGAGAGTGTTGTGATGAATACCAGGCCTGATTGAAGCTCGGAGGATGCCTGTGGTTATTTTTCTCAAGCTGATCTGTGGATGTTCCTCTTATCACTACCACAGCCCCTCTTTTCCCACTGGGTATCTTAAAAACCTACTTGCACAGGGCGAGTGGGGAAATCATGAGAAAAAATAGATCCTTCCCATACTGGCCTATTCTGAATTAATGCTGGCAGGTGAGGAGGTAGCTATGGACTATTTTTCCTGCAAAGAGTCATGTTAGTGATATATCAGCCACTACTTTTTCTTCCAGCTCAATTCTTGTCAGCTGCAGACAAAGTAAAAATGCCCCACCTTTGTATGATCTAAGATTCTTCTGTCAGTTACAATCATCTGCTTGCTAAATGTCAGTTCTGTGAATTTTAAGATTTGGTATTATAATATATCAAATATTTAATAAAAAATTATGTATATAATTAAAATATTTTCTAGATATTTGTACCAGTACTAATGATGAGGATAAGCGCATCAACCCCATGTGGATCAACCCTCCCATGTGCACCATCCCTCCCAGTACAATCAGGCACTTTGCATCAAATTGGCTGGAGGTCAATCAGTCTGTCTTCCATGTTAAATATAGGACAAAAACATTGCACCCCTATTCCTTAAAAGTTAAATTTCTCCACATCGGTTCTTGGTGGGTGTTGATGTCACAGAAGGAAGACCCTCCCTGAATTTCATGTTTCTCAGACCATGGGTTGGGACACGGCATCTCTCAGTCAGGGATTCTTCAATGGAAAGTATAGGGAGGAAAACACGTTGTGCCCCATTTCACCCCCTTCCTGTTGGAATTTCCAAAAACCAGTTCTTAGTGAGTGCCTCCATCATGGAAGGAACACCCTCCCCAAATTTCATGCTTCTAGGTCTGTCGGTTTTGGCTGGGCATTGATGAGTCAGTGAGTGAGTCACTCAGTTAATCAGTCAGTCAGTGACTTTTCAGTTATATATATATACACTATATAGATTTAAAGGATTTTTATCCCAACTTTCCCATGGCAAAGTAAATGTCAAAGGCAGCTTATAAAGTTTCACAATAATTTTTACAACAGCGCTGTATATAGGCCAGTATTATTTTCACACTGCAGGTGAAAAGGGACTTGTATTACATACAACACAATCCTATCTTGCAATTGAATAGGCAGGCCGGCTTGCCAGCACTGTATATAGCACAAGATTGGAACTGCTGCTGTGCCAACCTGATGCAAAGGAAAATGTTTCCTCTTATCCCAGGTAATGCAGCACCCCAAATGAGTCTACTTAAATCTGAGCCACTGATTTGAATGGTGCCTGGGCTAGGATCTGGCACAAGTGCTAGGTCCTTCCCCACTTCCGCTTTCTACCTGTCTGCCCACAGTCCTGCCTTCTGCCTGCCCTCTCTCCTCCCTAAGACACCTACTTCCTTCCCAGATCTTTGTGCTGATCTCTGTGCTGACCCCTTCACAGAACTCTTTGCTGGCAAGCTTGCCCAGGGCACACCTACCTCTTCCCAGGACCCACAGCTGTGTAAAGAGGGTGGCTCACATCCAAGCACTGACCTAAGGGGTTCTTTGGATAGCATCTTGAGAGTGGCAATGTGTTATAGAAGTAATGCTTTCTGCCACTGTGTTACACAATGACCCAAAATGTTGTTCTATTCAAAGGACACAGTCTTGTGTTAGCCAGGAAAAAAATAATTTACCAAATTACATTGAGGAAAATAATTTAAATTCATATTTTACAGTGACAAGAAACAGCTGTCCTTTTAACAACTGTTTTAACATTTTTATATTTTGCTTGATCACAGCATAATATAAAGGCAATAACACTGTTTAGACAAAACATTACAGGGAACTTCAAATCTTACATTAAAATCAAAATCAGATGGAATTGCTCAAGAACCCTTTTTAAAAAAATTAACACAAATATTTATGTGGTACTGGTCCAATAGCATCCTATGTGTGAAAAATCCAGTTGTTTTGGGGAAAGGGACACTAGTTAATGTTCAGAATGCCTCGTTCTGTGAAATTCTCAAATGGTATGTCAATTTTCCCATTACTAATTGTTCCCAGATTTTCTCCTCGGTTTAATAAAGGGAAAAAAGGATTCCCATTCCAAGGATTCCATCCCATTCCACTTGCCATTGTGTTCAGATGCAGTTAGTACTGATATGTTTAAATGTGTGGAAAGGTTTTGGAAGAAAATCTGTACAGTATTTTGAATTCTAATGGGCATCTCATAGAGAAAATGATTTGTGTACCTTTTCTTGTGACAGCAGTATGTGTCTGAGAATTGGATGGAATCCCACCCTTCTAAACTAAATTGGAAGGGGCTCTATTTTGCCAGGTTCCCAGCCCAAGCTTTACCTAGAGCAGGGGCCTCCAAAGTTTTTGGCAGCAGGGCCACATCATTTCTCTGGCACTGTGCTGGAAAACTAATTTATATTTCTATAACTAGAAAACTAATTTATATTTCATTTCAGATTTATATTTCAAATTTGAATAAACTTACATATTAGAATGTGTTGGAATGGACTACAAAGCTTGCCCAAGGGCTGGATGGAGAGGTCTTTCCAGGGGCCACATTGAGGCTCACATATAGTGAACTACAAACAGTGCACATAGCTCTGCACTGCTGGATACCCCCCACAAGGTCAGCTCACATTTCAATCTGCAGAAGTCCTCTTTGCTTTCCTCTCCAGACAGCAGCTTCTCCATCCATTGCAACAACACCTGGGTTCTCAGCAGGTCTTGGGATCAGAAACTGTACACCAGTCTCCAGCATCACCAGCAGTCTCTATTCCTGCAGTCCTCAGAAGGAAGTAGAAAAATAGATTTAAAGACCAACTTCTAGGTTTCATGCTCCTCCATTGCTCCTAATGGAATAAGGTAATGCCTCAATATCCACAGGGTTTTGATTCTGGGACTCCCTACTGATCAGGGTGACCAGATTATTCCTGAACCTGAAGGCCAAAATTCTTGAACCCCATGGCCAAAATTCCTAATCTGAGGCCAAAATTCCTACCCACTTAAAAAAATTGCCAAAAAGTGTATTTTTTTGTTTTTGTTTTTTGCTTTTTTGACCATACCTTTTGATAGAAAGTAAATATCTCCAAACTGATTTTTGCATTGCATTCTGCTCTTCAATACAAATCCAACGACATATGGCATGATGGGGTACTGTGCACTATCGCAAAGTTTCAAAATGTAGGACAATGAAGCCAAAATGTAGGACACTTGGCCAGGAGGCTAAAAATCTGGACAAATCTGGGTTTTTCTGGTCATATGGTCACCCTGCAATTAATACCAAAATATGCTGTTTTTAAAAAATTTAAAAAGTTTAAAAAAAGAAAAATGTGTCCCTTTATAATTGTTTAGCTTTTTTTACTGTTGTAATGAGGCAGTAAACAATTAGAAATGCAAAGGTCTGCCTGCTTTTGTCTGGCTCAGGTACAGAATGGAATGATTGCTTGCGTGACTTCCTCTCCACAACAGTAAGAAAAGCAGATTTTTAAACTGTGATTTTAAAGGAAAGCTTTTTTTCTTTTCCAGGGATCAAAATATTCCTTCATTTGCAATGGCCATTTGTATTGAGACAAATCTGTGAACTAAAAATCCATGTATAACAAGGTTGGACTTCTATATTAATTACATCTATATTAAGACCTGAAGACCTACTGGTATTTATTTATGAAAGCCTTTGAGACCTCATAACTTTTAATGCTGCTATTATGAAGTTACGTTTTTTTAATTGCACGTTTTTATTGCTGATGCCTGGCATTTTTTATATTTTACTGCATTCTGTTGCTTTTAAGTGTATTTATTGTTTTTTCATATTTTATTGTTTTATTGTTTAAACCCTTGATAGCCATCTTGGGTGCCCTTTGGGGAGAAAGGCAGAGTACAAATCCAATAAATAAATAAAATAAATAATTTAGCTAATATGAGAAAATGGGCTAGCAAGGGTTACGCAAGTGAGAAAGTTTAGGAACCACTGCTTTAACTAAGGCATACTCAGGAGACAGTGAACTGGGCGAGGAAAGAAGCCTTGCCATTTTCTTTGCTTGTGTAATAACATGAAAGGCAAGTGGAAATTTTAACACAGGATTGGGTAAGGGAAGGTTTGCATGAGTGTCTCAGAAGGCTTCCTTCTGGTGGTCAGAGCAGTTAGTAGAAGCTGAGTTATTTTCAGGGCATATGGTATGTAAAGCAGCGGTCCTAAAATTGGTTTTATAACTGCAAAGCAATCAGTTCCATCACCAGCAGTTTGGCATCCCTGACTTTGGTGCCAGGATAGTACCACAAAAACAGGTGCATGTTGGAAGGGAATGCCCAAAATTACAGAACCAAAGGTGCCCATCAGTGGTGAGGCTATAGAGACTGTCATGGTTTTTGAGCAGTGATGAGATTCAAAGAAATTAACAACCAGTTCTATGCCCAACTGGCAGCCACTTTTAAATGGCTATTTTTAAACTTTATATGTCCTATCTCTCGTTAATAACTGGTTCAATAGAGTAGGTGCAAACCTGCTGGAGCCCACCACTGCTTGAGGATCTTTGCTACTGATACCTCAGAACAATTTTGTTTAAGACAACTGCCCTTATAGTCCTCTTTAATGAGTTTGTGGCAAGGCATTAGTCCTGAGGGATTTAAAGGGACATGTGTTGGTGGGGGATATTTCTATCCATGCTTATCAAATGACAACTGTCCAAGCCTAGCCAAAGAGACAGGTGGTACTGTTGTACAGGTTTCCATATTGTGCCCTGTCACTGCTCTGGAAGATTACCTGTCCCTAAGGGAGTACCTGGAGCAGTGTTTCTCAAAGTGGGGGTCAGGACCCCTTTGGGGGTCGCCTAGAGCTTTCCTGGGGGTCGCCTAAAGACCCCTGGTGCAGGGGGCCAGGTCAGGCTTGCCAGACCTCCAGCTGTAGCTGCATGCGCACTGGGGCTGACTGACAGCCTCAGGGCCCAATCCTATGCATGCCTACTCTGAAATAAATCCCATTATAGTCAGGTGGGCCTTTACTCCCACGTAAATGTGGATAGGATTGCAGCCTCAGGGCCCAATCCTATGCATGCCTACTCTGAAATAAGTCCCATTATAGTCAGGGGGGCCTTTACTCCCATGTAAATGTGGATAGGATTGCAGGCTCCGGGTCCAATCCTATGCATGCCTACTCTGAAATAAATCCCATTGTGTTCAATGTGTGCATAGAACACACATTTCATTTGTAACAATGAAAATACATCCTGCATATCTGATATTTACATTACGATTCATAACAGCAGCAAAATTACAGTTATAAAGTAGCAACGAAAATAATTTTATGGTTGGGGGTCCCCACAACATGAGGAACTTATAAAGGGGTCACGACTTTAGGAAGATTGAGAACCACTAACCTGGAGGGATCATTGTTCTGGGTAATCTCATTTTCTGTGTCACTTAGAACCTAATCCCAACTTTTTCCGAATTTTTATTCAAATCTCTGCACAATTCATCAATCTTTACAAATTATAACAAAAATGTAGAATGTTCTACAGAAACAAACCCATCTACTCATTATTGTGGGTTTGACTTTTTAATGAGTTCAGAATTGCTATATTTTTTTTTAATTTTTGCGTTCTTATCCGGAGTGTATACTGGACTGACTGCGGACTGATATGATTGCTCTTCACATTTCCAAATTAGATTTAAAAAGTGAGATACATTCCTGGCAGAACAAATTGCTTCACAGAGCCACTTTGGCAAACGTGTCATTTTTTCTCTCTCTTCCTTTCCAGGCTAGAAATTCCACCAAAGAAGAAGAAACGGTTCTGTGAATCAGTCCACTGCACTGTTATTCATCTGAAAGATTTTGGAGATATTACATGTTTGGGTAAGAGAGCATATACCAAACTAAGGAAAGCAGTTCATCACCTGATTTTTTCAGCAGGATAGAGACAGCTGAAGCCTTGCCCTTTGTCCTGGTCTTAAAGGGCCAGGATTCAGAACACTTGCACAGCATATTGCCCTCACTGCAATGTAGGTCAGTTCTTGAAATTAGAAGCAATTCCCAAGAACTCACAGTAACCAAAACAGTAAGCATACCCTGCTCTCCTGATAGAACTCAGCATTCATCTACAGTCTCATTATAGGCAAATATATGCATACATGTACATATTTTAATGTGAAGATTATTTTAATGTTTATGCATTCCTTTTAAAAGTAAACATGTGGACCAGATCCTCTCAAAAAATATCAGATCCACCTTATGTGTACCTAGTGGTTATGTGTTGAATATAATGTGCGAATAATGTCTCATGCATCAACCGTCAAAGCTAAATTCACAAGAGATCTACATTGGGTAAATACAGGAATAAAGCACATTCCCACTGACTCCTGATGTTGATGTGCCCATTGGTCACACATCATCCCAGCGGCCAAGTGCTTCACAGTTGTCTGCAAGTGGCAGAATTGAATGCCTGGAGGGGTATCATATGCAGTTCAGAAGACCAGGTGATCAGAGTTCTACATGGGAATTCTCAAACTGAACCCATATACAATATTTTGTCAGGAGTGAGGATTAAGATTTGGATGAAACCAAAATGCCTCCCACCCACACACAAGTTGGCCATCTTGTTTTCTTGGAGTGAAATAGGTGGGTCATTTCCACAGCTGGAAGGTGACACAAATGAAGAAACATATTAATCCCACATAAAGTACAAGTCATTGAAATGCAAATTCTTCAGTTACCATGCAAATCCTCAATGCGCTCTAAATCCAATATCTAATATATTCAGCCATTTCTAATATTTAATTAACCTTTGACCTTTGTTTCTTTCAGAGTAGGTCTCTGCAGAGTTATCTCCAGCTGCCAAACGTCCATCCCAGCCTAGCCTTCTCTAAGCACACTCTGTACTGGTGATGTCACTTATAGCTGACCTTTTCCCGCTGGCTCAGTGCTGGTTCTGGCTCATTTTATCCACATGACAAATATGGTTGTGAGTGTCTGTCACGGTGGGTTTTATCCACTCTCTTGCATTATAAGGAATCAATCCCTTCTTTCTTCTTTCATTATAGGAACTTTGGCTAGTCTCTCTTCTTCCATGGAAGATAATATACCAATTCCCATTGCTTCTCTGTCCATTTATGCACTTATCCTAACAACAAACAATTTTATTAAAATTATTGATAATGAAGCGACAGAACCTGCAGACTAGAAAAGATCTAAAATAGTTTTCTTTACATCCCAAAATCTTTGTATCACATCAAAATATTTAAGAGACTGCTGGTTTTCAGGGGATCTGAGTTGGGAAACTCAAGTTGCAGGTGACACAAAATAAGTGGAGTACTTTGAGGAAAGATGTTCAACATCTATTCCTAGGATGAAACTTTGTCTACACATTATATCGCTAGGACATTATGGCTACAATCCAGAGTAACTATGGTACCTTTTACCTCAATGTAGTTATGGTGCCACCTATGGGAAACCTATGGGAAATGCATAGAGCAATCCAGAGTAAGTGCCTCTTACATCATCCTGTAGTTACTCTGGATTGTAGGGTATGAGTACAGTATGTTAAAAAAATATGGGGTGAGTGTGTGTGTGAGTGAATTATTTTCTTAGACAAAATGGAAAAACTGTCATAATGGGAAACAGAAGCACCCCCCCCCAACATAGGACACCCAAGAAAAGTGTAGAGCATAACCTTCGTGTATATGGCTTCCAAGTGCCATATATAGGCAAACTATATTGCTGAATATTACATTTAAAAATATTACAAATAGTTTAAGATGTAATCCTAACCAATTTAAGTCAGCCTAACTCAACTGGCATATCTTTCCATGGTGGAGTGGGGAAGTTTGTGTATGCCTGTACACTGGCTTAACCCCCGCACAAGTTAGGCAAAAATGTTTTACGGCATTTTGGTGACACCCTCACATCAGCACAGGACATATGCTGGCCTAACTGGAGGTTAGTACTACAGCCATAATTTATGAATTCCAAGCAGGCTATAAGCAGATAGACCATATATCATAACCAAAAAAGAGGACATGTAACCCCCAAAATGTGAGATATCCAAGAAAAATGTAGGACACAAGAACAGAAAAGCTGGTTAATATATAAAGTAGTTAATTTAAACACTATATAGATGATTATTAAATTCAAAAAATATTAAATAAAATTTAGCACATATAATTTATGAATTATAAGCACACTACATGCTGCGTGTTCACAAGGAAGGCTTGTGGTAAGACACAAGCTTTAGAAAGAGGACATGTAATGCAAAAGGAGGACATGTGGTCACCCTGGCTGTAGGCTGCCTGCCCACAAGGAAAAGCACCACACTCCATGCTGCCTGATCAAAAGGAAATGGAGGACACTGAAGATTTTTTTCCAGGACACAAGCCTTAAAAAGAGGACATGTGGTAAAAAAATAGAAAAAATATCCTTAATCCCCAGAGGGGAGGAGAGGGGAAGGGAGGGAAGTAGATTGGGAAGCTTTACAAAAAAAATAAAAAATAAAATCCACATTACCTGATGAGCCAGGGGACTGTCTTCTGGAGCACTTTTCAGCTCCAGCTGTCTGATATCAGGGCCATTCTGGAAGACTTTCTCCCCTGTACTGATCTTTCACAACAGCCAAAGCTTACTTGCAAGTAAACACAGCTGTTTGTTTGAATGGGGTCAGTGCAAGGTTGGAGGAAGGAACTTTCTCTGGAGTGACTATGGGACTTCATTCATTGGATCAGGACCCGACTGAGTGGGGGCCCCAGAAGGCCGCTTGGGAAGGCCCTCAGAGGGACACCAAGGGGCCACTGTTGGGGGGCCCTCTAGAGGCCACTGGTGGGTGGCGCGAGGTGTTCACACTGGGGGTGGCAGGGGATGCGCACTGAAATTTTCTCAGAGGCGGAGCAACAGCAAAAGTTGCTGCTCCATCTTGGAGCAGGTCAGACTAGGTGTGCAGAAGCCCCAGCGTGCATGTCCAGGTTTCTAGGCATGCACAGTGAGAAAGATGTGCGCCTCTCCCAGTGTGCAAGTCCAGAGACCTGGACATAGGCAATGAGTCTCAGCGCACTCATTCAGACCTGCTCCATGGCGGAGGAGCCACAGCTTCTGCTGTTCTGCCTCAGAGAAGGTCTGAATGGGCACACAGAGGCCTGAGGCTGGCCAAAGCGGTGTAAACCTCCTCCTGCACTTCACCCCCAGTGGCACACCATCCACAGTGGCCTGCACCAGCTGCACCACCCTGGTGACACCGCTGATGAGAGTGCAAAGGTGCAGGAGTCAGACATGCCAGAGCACTGGTGCTAGAATGCACTTCCTCGATACACAGATGACATGCTCTGTAGATGTTTTGGTGTTCACAGTTGTCGTGTTCTCTGCAATCAACTGGTGTGTGGGACTCAAATGTTTATGGCAGCATCTTAAGTCTCACACCTTTCCTTCCAGAGGGAACTCGGGAAAGAATACCTTGGTGTTAACATGATAAAAGAGACCTGGTTGATGCCATAAATCAGAAAGATTTTAGCATCTGATGACAAACCTTAATTCCTGTCAGAAAAGAGCTGCACTGACCCCTCCCAGACTGTCATCGAAGCTGGGCCATAAAAATCACAGCTGTCACCAAAGCACGTCTGGCCTCTGGGGAACATGCCATCCCAAGGACTCATCTGCTATGTCCATGGCCAGATTCCCAGCCCACAGGCACATTCCACCAGGCATTTTGTCACATCTCTTGCTGGTGCATCTGTTCCAGGGTCTTTACTCTTCCTAAATCACTTTATCCCTTTTTGCACTGAAAAAACAAGGATGCAAGTAATGAGGAGGGCAAAGCTGAGCTCTTGAGAGGGCACATGCTTGGAACTCACTTCAAGAAACTTGAGAATCCAGCTGATCCCTTGGTAGCACCTGGTTAGAACAAGAAGGTCAGATATTACACCTTGATCCATCATAAACCAATTGTACCATCAATTTTATGTATACTAAACTGTATTTAGAAACAGCATTCTAAGATACGTTAAACCCAAGTGGCCCATGGAAATTGAATATCATTCCCTCAAAAAAACTGGAATAACATTGTTTCTAATTTTAGGATATTTGACAGGATGCTACATGGTCTTTTTAAGAGTATAAACTTTTTCTCACATTCCCCAGATTTTTTTGAAAATCTGTTGATATCAATCTGTTGATACCAAAGTCTTATTGATATCAATACTCTTACAGGAAATAACGATATTTAGCAGATGGCTCACCATTTTTATGACAATGAATTTTCTCTTTTCAACCTAGAAAATATCCACAATTCTCAATTTATGTCCTCTGGGCTAACACAGGTCAGTGTCCTGTGGCAAACTAATCAGCATGGCAGATCTAATTGTCACATAAGGTAGTAAACCCAGGTCTGGGTTGTACCACTTCATACTACAACTAAAAGTTGCTATAACTCAGTTCTGCTCCATACAAATCCCCCACTTACACATAGAAAGCTAGCATCTAAGAGAAACCTTTCTAGTTTCTCCTTGAAATCTAACTTAAATGGCAGGAATGTTTTTTTCTGGAGAGTAGTCTCTTATGTAAACCTTCATTCACACTCAGTCTGAAGTAATGCAACCTAGGTTGCAATCCTAAACACACTTTCCTGGGAGTAAGCCCCACTGAATATAATGGGACTTACTTCTGAGTAGACAGGGTTAGGATTGCACCCTAGTCGCATGTTTACCATCAGTCTACAGTACATCTGAGAGATGATTTGATCAAAGTGCCTCTTCCACCCAGTGAGTTTTCCACCATAGACTAGGCTGGACCAAGACATCCTGATACCTAAGCTATCCTTTCTAACACAAAGATATAACACAGCTTTTGCTCTTTCCACTTTCCAGTGCCATTACTCATAACTCCACATTTCCTCTTCTTCTCTGTCTCCATTTTCCTTTCCCAATCCAGAGTCTGGAAGGAGAAGAAAGGACACTGAAGGCAAGTACATGGACAGAGATGCCTCCCACCAATCTGCTACCTAAGGAGCCTCCTTCAGTTGACTGCCTGAGGTGACTGCTTCATGGATGGGCCAGCCCTGCACATGAACAAACTCAACACTACCCAATGCATAGGGCAACTAACACTGTGTAAAAGTGTTAGTTTCTTTATTTCTTTATTCGCTGCCCAATCCTACACAGAATCAAATGCAGCAAATGTTGCAATTGGCTGCCATAAGTCCAAGTCTGGTTCCACATAAGCTGTGCCATTGTTGTGCCCTTCAGGGCCACCAGTACAAATGGTTCAAGGTTCTGCATGGGGTTCCTACCACTACCTCTGCCACAACACACAGCATGGTCTCTGTTAGCACTGTTGCATCACTCAGGTTAGTGGAAGATAGGGTTGGGCCATAAGAAGCAAAGAGGGGAAAATAGCTAGACTCGAGGCCTCCATTTAAACCCAGGCTCAGCCCTATAACTTGTTTTGTAAAGCCTGTAACTTGAGTTATTGTAACTTGCTCTCAGGCTGAGTTCTCAGCCCATAACTCATTTAGCCCATAACTCATTTAGTTATGAAGTATAAATATACTAGAGAGAGTATTTCTTTCACTCCTAAGGAACCATCTCCAGCCTTCAGAGATCATAACTTAAAGGACAATACTTTGGGATGTGACAGTCATGATCTTCCTAAGCCTGAAAATTATAAACCTACTCATTGGCCTATCTCTCTGGTCTCCACTCTCCTTTGCCTCTCTTTCATCTTGCCCTTTGTGTCATGCTACAAATCCCCTTTTCCAGGGCCATACTTGCACAGTTTTTGATTTAGGATTTAAAGAGGTGCCCATTTAAGCAACTATCCCAAAAGCGTTTTAAACATGTTCTGCGATCCTTGATTATATGTGATCCCTAAATTGGATAGAATTGGATAATATGTGGTCTGTAGACCATTATCCATACATTACATGGCTTCATTTGTTTGGGCAGCAATATGTGGGCTTAAATAATTCGAGGAGGGGTAAAAGGGAGAAAAATATAACTGAAGTCACCATAAAAGAGAGAAAATGGCTGTGACCAGTAGCAAAAAGCCATGAAAAAGGTAGGATTAAAGGTTTTTCAGGAACAGATGTTCAGCCTGCCTTCAAATCACTGAGAAGCGGATCTGAAGAATGCTCAGCTCAGACTTTCATTTTCTCTCTTGTTCTGACTGTTGATTTTTTCCCCCCGCAACTGATTGCTTTTGCTGGGGTGAGGGCCAGAATTTTCCCAAACAGTGCCTGGCAGAACCAGCTGAGAACAACTGGAGAACACATAATGCCTGCCTGTTTTGACCACTCCCAGCTCTTGAGCTGTTGCTTATGCTGGTAGATTCAGTAATGCCCATGCAGTAAGTACAGGCGGTTCAGGATGCAATTTTAGGATCACATGATGACTGAAGTACTCTTTCTCAGTGGTGGGCTCCTACAGGTTCGCACCTACTCTATAGAACCAGTTGTTAATGAGCGATAGGACATATAAAGTTTAAAAATAGCCATTTAAAAGTGGCTGCCGGATGGGCATAGAACCTGTTGTTATCTTCTTTGAATCCCATCACTGCTCTTTCTGGTGCAATTGACAACAATCTGCTAAAAAGAAAGCTTATGGCATTTGGATTGATATGATCTGCATTGCAACCAGCTATAGGCAATTTCTTTTAGGATTTTTCTACCAATGATTTAAAAAAAAACATTTTCTCCTATGTAATGTGATTTAAAAAAAAACATTTCCTTCAGAAGTAATATGGGAAAAAGTTTTTCTATCTATGATTAAAAAAAACATTTTTGCTGATAAAATATCTCTCTCTTTTAGAAGCCAAGCAAAAACTAATGGGAAATACATCCTAAAGATTGTAGGATGCTACCCATTTCCACCATTAGCAACAATAATACAGTATCTGCAAACATAGTGCTGGTCTTTGAAATGAAAATCCTGACTTGCATTCCCTTGGCTTTTAATGAGATTGGTGACATGAGACCTTTCTGGCCAGCTGGTTCCAAGTAGAGACAATCATACCTTCTCCCATACTGACGGCCACCCTGACTACTGATTATCTGTCATAGAGACAGGAAATAAATAGTGTCAGTGGATTTGCACACCATTTAGAGGATTTATAATCACACTGCAGCAGAGCAGAGTTGAAGCTCTTTGTGAAACTTGATTTGCTCCAACCCATTGGGTTCCATCTGTTGCCATTTCTGATTTTATTAGGCCCAACTCTCTAACAAATCAAATCAATTAAAAAAACTGGTTCCTGGTGGGCATATCAGAGACTTCAAAGCTGTTCTGCTATGGACTAAGGGGTGTCAAAACTTGACTCATGCAGAGGGCTGATGTTAGCATTCATGGCACCTGCTAAGGGGCCAGAAGTGATATTATTAAGCAGAAAGTGACATCATTAAGCAGATAATGGCCAGAAATAAGCACTTTGCTCTCACATAGAAACTCAACAGCTGAAAATGACAGGAGAGAAAATGTGCAAATCTCATTCATGTTTTCATAATATGAGATAGCCCAATTACCAAGCTGAAACAGCCCAAGTACAAAAAGGGGCCAAAAAATTTCTTCTATCAATTTCATTTAACCCATAGGCCTTATGTTTGACACTCTGGACTAAGTGGTCAGCTCTGAACGAAATGGATTCAGGGTCGTATTCAGTACAGCAATGATAGAAATGTTTGGGTCTGCACACCCCTGACCCATGGCCCAAACGTTTGCACACTGCTCTCAAGAGAGTGTACACTATTCCTCCAAATGAAGCCTCTTATCTCCTACTTCCTCACATACTTCTTTAAAAAAGAAGACGTGCGGAGCTTCCTGTTTTATTTAAAGGGTCTATTTGAGGAAGATGTTAGGGGAGGAGATAGGGATGTGCTCTTTCCTTGTGCAATCCTTTTAAACTTTAAACATGAGGAAAAAAGCACTTCTATATTTGTTCACCATGATCCTTCCTCATGCATTTCCTTTCAATTAAGCCTTCTTCGAATATATCCTATGAATAAAACATCGTTCATTGAGAAGTTTAAATAGACTTCCCAATGAAAGAGTGAGGAAAGAGTACGGTTTATGGAAGAGCTCCTTTTTCATTTTTATTTTTTTAAATCACATGTGGAAAAAGCACATCCCCCCTCATCAGTCAAAACAATACTTTTGTTTTGTTAGTAAGTTTTAAATTAAATAATAATTTAATGGTAAAATGGTTAATTATTTAATGGTAAAATGGTTAATTATTTAATGGTTAATTTAATAATTAATTTAATAATTAATTTAATTAATCTAATTTAATAATTTAATGGTAAAATGGTTAACAATTTAATGGTTAAATTAACTACATGAAACCAATATCCATGAGTGTTTTCAGCTTTTATTTTGTCATGGGCTTCATTGTTTTTGGGTATCCTACATTTTGGGGGGGAGGCCTTGTCCTCTTTTTCAGTTATTATTACATATGGTTACCCTGGTCCAAGAAGGTCGCCCCATGCTTCAGAGCTTATACTCCTTGGTCAGAGAACAAATATTCCTTTATCCAGAGGAGACCTCTGCATCTGCCCCCTGCCACAGTGGGATGCAGCAGTAGCCATTTTGGAGGGAATATGTAGGATTGGGCCATAGGTGGCTTTAAAATGGGGTTAGACAGATTCATGGAGGACAGGTCTACCAGCAGCCATCTACAAGACAGCTAAATGAACCCTACATGTACATACACCTGAATACTAGTTATTGGGGCACAAATAACTGAGGAGGGATGCTTCCTCCATGGCCTGTGTTTGGACATCCCAATAACACCTCAATGGCCATATGGAATGCACAAGATTAGATGCAGCCTTGCTCTGGCCCACAGTGTTTTTTTCTTGACTTTTTACCACAGGTGAGCAAACCTCAGCCCACAGGCAGCTCTCAGCTACCCCTAATTTGGCTGGCAGAGAGTTCCTAGTCTCCAATGAGCTTCTAGTCAGTGGAGAACCTCCATTGCCTCTGAACAACTGACATCTCCATGTGTTTCTGGCTTGGACTGTACATTTTCACTGCATAAGAGATGTGTGGCAAACTTCATAATTATCATGTATTATAGATTGTGTGTGTACTATAAATAAGCTCCATAAAATTCATTCATTCCTATATTTCCTTCTCTAATGTATTCATTTATGCAAATTAATGTTAATTTATTCAAATTTGAAATGTAAATTAATTCATTTTCCTGACACAGTGTCAAGAGAGATGATGTGGCCTTTCTACCAAAAAGTTTGCCCACCCCTACTCTAGACAGTCCTAAGGAAGAAATGAATGTCCCCAAAAACTCACTCTTCTGTTTGTTCCGGAAAGAAAATGGTTAAAAGTGGATCCTTGTGCTACACTGAGTGGCTCTTCAGAAAATATGAAGAACATCCCTTCCTCGCAGTCTTTTTGCCTATCATCCTGTATCTACTTTCCTGTAGTTGTACCTCCGGCTCTGCTTCCATTTCCCCTCATCTGGTGGCTTTCAGAATAATCTCATCCACCTGTTAAACTTGAGAATGTCATCTTGAATTTACAGCAGGGACTGGAAACAGGATGCTCCAGAAAAAGAATTTTAATTAAAGTCCTCTAATTGAATGCATGCTCCTCAGCTGGGAGAAGCAGCTGGCAAGAGAGGCCCACTGGTATCACCACCTATCCCACAGTGCATGTTTGGTAGAGAGGATGGCAGCCCTTTTGAGGTGGATCATACAAAACAAAAGGCAATTCCTATGGTGAGTAAACTGCCTGAATCTGTTCAGCTTCTCTGCCCAGTGTCTTTTTCTCATATTGAAACCCACCAGTGTTTCTCATATTGCTCTTGTCATTTGTGTACAGTGAAGGAATCGCATTGTACCGTTTAATCCAACTGGTATAGACATTTCCATCTCCATATATCAGCCGCCCAAAGCCTCTCCATGTAACATTCTCCCGTATCTCCAGATTGACAAACATGTGCAGCAAAATCCATTCACACATTCATCTGAAATTTATGTTATGGCAGTCTTGCTGTGAACAAGCCGTTCAAATGTGCCTGCCACTGGAGCACATGCTGGACATGTATACTGTATATGTGGAAGCTGGGAGACAAGGTGAGAGAGGAGGATCTCAAGACTGTACCAAGGCCATGATAGCTGGGTCTGTTTCCCAATTAAGGGTGCAGTCCTAACCTAGGCAAACACATCTCATAAGTCTTCCTGTTCCAGTGATAATGTAGGGAGGTAAGCGCATGTCTGTGCAGTGGCCTAACTACACCATGAGTGGTGCATAAGTATCTTCGGCACTTTTATGACACCTCCAGGTTATCATAGGACTTATGCCGGACCTTATGCTAGCTTAACTGGAGGTTAGGGTTGCTGCATAAATCTTAAAGGCCTTCTATGCATCTTCTATGCATGCTTATGCAGTTTACATCCCACTGTTGTCACTTGAGCTTACTCCCAGGTTAGTGTGCACTCTTCATTGCACTCCTTTGCATGTCAACTCAGAAGTAAGTCTCATTATGTTTAATAGAGGTAACTCCTTGGGAAAGTACATTATACATAGAATCTTTTCAGGGGGGGCGCCAATACTTTGGAATGATCTCCCCTTGGACCTACTCTACTGTAAACTATCAACATTTTTGGTGTTTAGCTTTGTTGTGCTGGTTTGTTTGGTGTTTAGCTTTGCTGTGCTGCCTATTTTGAAGAATTTATTGCTTATTAGGCTTCATTATTGTTTTATTTTTATTGGGAAGATTCTTGGGTCATATAGAAGAAAGGCAGTATAGAAGCTTTTAAAAATAAATAAGCAGATAAATAGAATGGGTGCAGAGAGAGCAAGATTTTGTTTAAAGTGTGTATGACAAGTTCATATGCTCCAGACAGCTTTTGTCTGAACAAAAATGGTTTTTATGGACTTTTAAAAAAATACAGAAAGAGAAGCAAAAACAAGAAAAATCTCTCAGTTCAAAAGATCAAATTGCATTTTCATTGATGTTAGACTTGTAAGAGCTGCTCCATCAATCACAGTTGCCTAAAAATCCCTGTTAATGGCTCTGAGTGCTGGATATTTCCATATGGTTTATCTTTGTAACATTTGGGCATTTTCACTTGCAGCAGTGTGCGAATCTGTCAGTGTCAGAACCAGATGCCGGACTTCAGTTTCTTTTCTTATATCTCTCGCAATGGCTAAAGGGAATCCTATGGCAAGAGACATTAAGTGTTCACAAGGACAGGCAGCCAAACCACAGATGGCTGCATCTAGCTCACTATACTGCCCCAGGCAAATTAAAGACCTTCAACTAATCTATGGAACAGCTATGGAACTGAGCTATGAAGTGATAAAAGAACTGATCTGCGAAGCTAAAGAACTGAGCTATGAGGCAAAAGCTTGAATCTTGGCTCCACTATGAATTCGCTTAGCAGACCTGAGTCAAGTCACTTTTCTAAGGTCTGTCCCATGCACACCCCTTACCATAGAATGTACCAGCATGTTCGCACCTACTCTATAGAACCTGTTGTTAACGAGAGACAAGCCATATAAAGTTTAAAAATAGCCATTTAAAAGTGGCTGCCAGATGGGCATAGAACCGGTTGTTAATTTCTTTGAATCCCATCACTGGTTGTATATCTTATGCATGGGATACCCTATGCATCAGAATGAGTTGAAGAAGCTGCCTTATACAGACTGGCACACGTTATGAAAGACAGCACGTTCTAACTGATAATGGCCATTCAGGCTTCAAGTAGAAGGCTTTTTGAATCTTGATGCCTGACCTTTCGTTGGATTTGGTAGGGATTGAATCAGGCTTTTTTCTTACTAAGGAGGTGCATGAACAGGGATATGGATCCTCACGGGGCCATGTCTCTGACAGAGGAGCCATGATTTTATCTGCCATGATTTTTTAAATCCTTTTTAATGAACAGGCACCCCTTTTTTCTAATGGAAAAATGTCTGCGGAGCTGGGAAGCATTACCAGAATGTTCTTTGTTTCAAGCTGACTCTATCTCAGCAGGTGTAAGAGGAAAATCCTACGTAGATGATTTGTACCAGCAGTGAAAGAGGGGAGGGGAGAGGGTGAAAGACAAGAATCAGCACAGACCAAGGGTTTATTTACAACAGCTTCTGCAATTAGCTTTACAAAGGCAGAGACATTCAAGTGTCCTAATATCCTGGCTATGGAACCACCACACTTTCTGGAATTTGGCCTCCTTTTCAATGAATCTGGAGCAGGCCTGGTAGGTCATTCTGTAATCAATGAAGATCAATGATCTTCAACTCATTCAGGCCCTCTCTAGCCAACTGGAGAAAGGGGTCAGCTAATAGGCATAAGCACAGCAAGACCAAGGAACATGGGACCTTGTCACATACATGTATTTCTGCATCCTCTAACTATCCTCTTTCCATGCTGAGCCAGGCACAGTTTTATCTTTATTAAGTTATTACTGGAACATAAATTATGACAGTCACATTTTGAGAATAAATGCCCCAATCCATCTAGGGGACAATACACATGGAGGCAGATTTCTGCATGCATATCCTTGTCTGAGCTAACTGTATGGATAACACCTATGAAGTTTGTCCATGAGATTTTCCTCTCCTTTCCTTTCCAACAGACAGGATTGCCCATGTGGTTCCCTTTAAAAAAATACTCTATGAGTTCTTCTCTCCACTCCCTCCAAAGTCCCCCTCCCTGTCATACAAATGACTGGTGGGATTTATCTCCTGAAAATGTGCTCCATATATGCTCCATTGGATCCATGCAAAACTGGCTAAGTACCAACAGATGGGGAAAGCTATTAATTTCTGAGTTTCTCAGCAGAGGAATTGATATTCATTTGCAAACATGGGCCATGATATTCATTATGTGTGAACCTCAAAGTGAATTTCTGCTAAGTCTTCATATCAAAGGTAATGGATGCTTGTGGAGCTTTAAAACATACACATCAAGATGTTCCTCATGGCTTTGTTTACACTGTTAAAGAAGGTCTGCATAGTTAAAACACATCTGGGCAATGGAAGCCCAACATCTTTGTATTTTGGGGACATTATGGTATGTTAGTAAATGCATAGAGAATTAATGAGTATGAAACTTGTATGAAATAATGAGTATAAAATTTAATGAGTACGAAATTAATGCTTGAAACTTGTTTTGCATTGGAATGTTTCAGATTACTTGTTTTGACAATGCCAACATACGATGGTCACCAATATTACCTCAAAATCATTTCCCAGACACACACTTTGCAATTTCCCTGAGACTATTTTATTTGGCTCTTCCTAAAAGCCTCATCACTTCAGACAAATGTGTAAGAGAAGGAACAACAGGACAGAGCTATATCAAATAAAACGTCGAGTATGTATATGGGGTAGAGGAGGCACACACAACAGGACGAAGTAGGACATTATTTCTTTTTATTTTATTTCTTTTATAAGGTCTGATTGTTGCTGCCTGACCACCACACAATAAGGATTAGCAGATTTCTCTGAACCACAGATCAGTTGGCAGCCTGAATGGGAAACTCGGGCAGCAGGTGGTTCAGAAATGTGGCCATGATGCCAATCCTGTGATGGGTTCTGCTGTGGTATCAACACTGCATAGTTGACGAAGAGAACGACAGCTGTACAAAAAAATGCAGATCAGCCTTTGGCCTTTGGCCAGGCAGGTCAATCATGCTCCTTGCGCTCTCTCTCTCTCTCTCTCTCTCTCATACGTGTGCACACACGAAGCAAAGAGGCAGCTCAGGCAATGCAAGGAGGAAGGAAACTGTGCATTTCTGTGCTACCTCAAACCTGCTGCATGTCACCTTGTTTAGGGGATTCACAGCCCAAACCTGTAAACTCTATAGCGACAGGACTCCAACAGTGCCAAAATGGCTGCCATGCTATCCTGAGTGCTACGTACTATCGCCAACAGCTCCCCAGAGAGAGGGAACTTTTGTCCCCTTCCAACAGGTAAGGGAAGTAGCTGTGCAACTGAGCTACTCAATTCTGTGGCAATCCTTGGTGCCAGTACATTTGCAACACCCACTACCTGCTAAATGCTGGCAGTACAAGCTCAGGATTTGGCTCTCAGAGGACTAAGAAGACATTGCTTTTTTCCTCAAAGGAGGAGGGAATGCATTCTTTTTTCTGCAGCCTGGAAGCTATCTTCTTGATGTCATTCTCAAAACTATATATCAAAAGCTTATAGCTATAGTTAGAGCCGAGCTGAAATTCCCTTCCACCTTTTGCTGTTCCATGTGTGGGTGGCAAAATATGGGAGTTGCTTCAGGGATGGGGTGACATTATCCCTTTCACTGCAGCACTCTTCTCCACGCTGACAGCCAGGACTGGCTCACAGCTGAGGTGGATTGAAGATATCTCATCCAGCAGGTGTCAAAAAGAGGAAAGCAAAATGAGGAAAGGGGTCCAGCACCCTGCAACCTCCCATTACCCCACAGATCTGTTGTTGAAGTCAGTGCTCTAGTCTATAATTCAATCTGGCCAGCGTCATCACATTGGCCACTGGTTTTTTGTTGGTTACTGATTTGATGGGTGACCTGTACTGTGACATACTATATAAATTCATAAAGTTAATGGAGATTATACCAATGCTAGTGACGCTGCTTAGCAGTGGTGGGATTCAAATAAATTAACAACAGGTTCTGTGTCCTAATAACCTAAATTAACAACAGGTTCTATGTCCCATTAGTAACCAGTTCTCAGAACCAGGCGCTCATTAGGAAAGGGTTCTCTAGAACCTGTGAGAACCCCCTGAAGCCCACCACCGCCACTTAGGTTATGTGTATGATATTGTAATTTGTTCTGTATGGTCTGGTATGGGAGGAGGTCCATCATGGGAATTACTCAATAAGCTTAATAGTGAGTTCAATAGTGATGCCTCAATGGAGTGAACTCCCGTTACTTGCCCAGCTTCTGGAAGCCAGCAGTTTAAAAGCAAGTAACTACCATAAATAGGTACCATTTTGGTGGAAAGGTAACAGTGTACTCTGCACCTTTGAGCACAAACCTAACCATGTCTACTCAAAAGTAAGCCCCATTGTGTTCAATTGGTCTTACTCTCAAGAAAGTATCTTTAGGATTGCAGCCTTTGGCATTTAGTCATGCTGGCCACAAGACCAAAGAGATATTTTTGGACGACGCTGGATCTTTGGCATTATAGCAGTGATGAGCACCACACCTAGAGTTAGTCATGATTAGCAGGGAAACCTGCAGGGGACCCCTTGACTGTTACCTTATTCATTATATCATATACATTTATATAAGTAAATACATATACATGGTACAGATCATACTGTGTGTGTATATACACATGCAATGTAATGTATTATATAGAATGCATTCTATTACAGTATAATATTGCAATATTGCAGTTGGGAGGGGGCAGTCACAGAGGCCTCCACAGTGTAGGGCAATGTTTGTTCCCTTACCTCATAGTTACATTGCCCTTACCTCAGTGCAGGAAAGTAGGTTAGGATTGTACCCATGATCATATGACCGGAAATTTCTGGATTTGTCCTCTTTTTTAGCCTCCTATCTGGGTGTTCTCCAAAAGGGCTTTATTGTCCTCCATTTTGGCTTCATTTTGGAACTTTGCAATGGTGTGCTGTAGCCCATCATGTCATATGTCGTTGGATTTGTATTGAAGAGCAAAATCCAATGCAAAAATCAGTTTTGAAATATCTCCTTCCTATCAAATGTTATGGCCAAGAAACTAAAAGTAAACTATAGGAAAGTGAAAGTGTCCAATATTCTGGCTTTTTTCATGAGTAGGCAAATGTGCCATTGACAACTGGAAAGGCCAGGCTGAGAGGAATCCAAGACCTTGTCCTCTTTTTGAGGTTTGGGCATCTAGTCACCCAGATGTAAAAGAGTCACTGGTGCTTTCCTTTTTTATTTTGATGTTAATAGCAGGGGAAAACTGGAGAGGGGCATGTGAAGCTGGAGAGTTCATGGCAGAGGAACAGTTGAATGGATGGATGGGCGAGATGGGGATGTTGTATGCAGCTTTGGTTCACTGAGATCTTCATAGCTGTCGTTTCCTTTCCATGGCCTGGGAGAAACATTAGAGGGAGATATTTAGACATCATAAATAACCTTGTTCTATTTGAGCTATTAAAGTGCCCGGAAAAAATGAATAATAGTAGCAGAAAACTGAATTAAAGAATCTCCCGGTGGTGCAATTGTGGCAGCATCTGATGAGGGGAAAATATAGATGTTACAGCTGGGTGAGTGGAGAGAATCTCTGGGTGTTATATTCAGCCTCAGTTGAATGGTGACTATTTGGAAAGGGATACCATGACATGTACAGGAGGCTCGATGGGGTCTTTATTCATCTTGTTATGTCATGGAACAATCAAAGAGACCCCATCAGCAATTTCCCTACACATACAGAATGGGTCCCAAAGCTCAACATCCAGAGTTTGAACATCCTACTTTGAGCTCCCCAATGACATGGAGAAAGTAATGACCATACAATTTGCTGCTACAGGGCTTTCCTTTGCATTAAGCTTACATTTCTGCTGCTTTACTAAGAAACTGAGAGTTGATGTAAGAATGGAGCTGTTGCTGTCCACAGATGTCAGCAGTCAAGGCTGTCCCAACCATGAAGCCAAGTTTGATAGGGGAAAAGACCTTAAAGTAAGCCCCATGCAGTTCGGAAGGAGTTGCGTCTGAGTTCTGCTGTCTCAAAATGGCCACCAACAGTATGGAGAGTGATCCACAACGGACATTTTGGAAGCTCTGCCACAAATGTGTCCTCTGGTGGCGCAAGTGGTTAAGACACTGTGCCTCTTAACCAGCTGGCCAGAGTTCAAGACCCGGTTCCCCACAAGACAAGGATTTCCTGCTACAGGCAGGGGGTTGGATTAGATGATCTACATAGGGTCCCTTCCAGCTCTAGGATTCTATGTGTCTTCTCTCTTATGCCCAAAGCTGACAATTTTCTGCCCAGGGTCAGTCCTTTGTAACTGAAGCAGAATAAATTAGTCTCTGATCATCTTCAGTATTTTGCAATTCACAGTTGAATTATTCCCCCCTCGGTTCTGGCTTTTTTTGAATATACAGTGTGGGTCACTAAAAGTCACTAGATCATTTTAACCCAAAAGTCACTAGATCATTTTAAAATATAATGATTTTTTTACAGTTAAATTTTTCACATTTTTTGTTTCAGATTATTAATATGTAATCCTTGGAAAATATTCATAGAAAACTTCATGATAGAACAGCTGGCCTCCATCAGTCTTGAAAGACTACGGTATCATGCTCAGCGCTGCATACGAAGCACAAAAGCCTGGGTTGGATTGTTATGGAGGATATGCTGTTACCCAAGCAGCAAATCCCTCCTCTCCATGCCACTGAATTAGTCCAACAGAAAGGCAAGGCCAATACGATTGGATCCAGCTGGCGTCGCAGAGCTGGGCTAAGGACAGGAGCTCACCCTGTCTTGTGGGGCCAACACGGGTCGTGAACCCTGGCCTGCTGGTTAACAGGCACAGCGTCTTCACCGCTTGCGCCACCCACACCCACCAGGTATAAATAATCTAATTTCATCTACAACAACTGTGCTAAAGAGCCTACATTTGACACTTTGGGGTCAGACAACCAACATCTAACAAAAGATACTCTCCTTAATCCAGCAGTTGGTCATAATTAAATATTTTCCAAGGATTGCTTGTTAATAATCTGAAACAAAAAAACCTGTAAAAAATTATATTTTAAAATGGTCAAGTGACTTTTAGGCCACCCTTTATTTGTATGTTCTCAATAACTGAGAAAACCCAAATTTGATAACGTTCTAACACGAAACACCTTTTTGGGATTGTAATAGGATACAAATAGATTCAAGTCTCTGCAAGAGTAGAAGCCACTTGCCACTGTATCATCTCAGAAAAAATACACTGGACTTGGACAAAATTAGGACATAGTTTATTAAAAGTTTCCATGCTGTGCTAGGTAGCAATTGGTGAAACACAGTGAGTCCTGAATGAACTCCACTTTTCCTGGCCCATGGAAACTAACTAGGATAGTGGTCTTCAAAGTGGGTGTTGGGACCCCCTTGGGTGTCAAGACATCAGGTCAGGGAGGTCATGATAGGGTGGGATCCACCATCTTGGAATCTGGCGCTAGGCTTTTCTGGGAGTCTCAGTGAACACAATGGGACTTACTTCCAAGTAGACATGGCGGAGCACCCCAGTAAGTTTGATGGGGATTCCGAACAGATTTTTAAATTTGAAAGGGGCTCCTGGGTTGAAATGCCTGAATACCACTGAAGTAGGAGGAGGAGGCTGATTTGTTGGCACCATTAATGGGTGACCCCTTCTAGATCAGAATCTGGGCCCATCTTACAGCTCACCCAGCTACTTGAGGTTATTATTGCAAGAGTCTGCTACTGTATGTGTGTCTACCTCTTTTCCAACTCTGTGCCATAAAAGGGCCACTTGAAGGATGTCTGGCTTTTTATCTATTTCTGAGCCTGTCGTGCAGAGCTGAAAATGCTGTTCCCACCTCCTCCGGTTTTCAGCAAGATTTCCTTCGAGACAAGGGCGGGTGGCACACAGCCCTAAGCGGTGAAGAATTAGCGTCGTTCTTTTGTGCAGCTGCTTTAGTTTGGATTCACTTCCCAGCACTCATTGTGAGTTAAGTGCTTCTTGCATCACTACCAGGAATCTGTGGCCACTTCTGATATCATATAATAGTCCCTTTTGGTCAGGAAACAGTAGATGAAACAATATGAGTCAATTAAAAAAAGGCCTTTCATTTTTAGATCGGTACATATTGCGGTGCTTATCTTTTTCCCCCTTGTGTTCCAAAAAGCAAGGGAAACTGGAAATTAGGGCAGTCATCTTAGTTTCCATGCAATGTCAGCAAGAGAGAGTTTGATTTTGTACAGTCTTGAACTTAACGCTGGTTAAACTACAGTACAGATTTGCATTTTGTCTTGGTCTTCCAGCTCAGCACTGGATTGGAGAAGGATAGGTCTGGGCGGGAATTCAACAGGTGAAGCTTCCTCATGCTCTTGCTACAAATATACTTTACGAATGTCTGCCCAAAATCCCTATAGGCACACTGTTTCCCCTAAACAGTACCTACTACTAGAATTAAAATCCAGGGAGAAATTCCACAGAAGCTGCTGTTACTGCAGCAATTGCTCTGCCATCAACCTGCCTTCGCTGTGAATAATAGCAGTGCAAGGACATTTTTAGCCCTCAGCTTGGAGGAAAGATAAATACCAAAGCAGACAGAAAAGTGAATTGCAACTACAGCAAGCATTGCTTCTTTCTTTCCAATCAGGTCAGCTCCCTGGCATTGCCACCTTTCCTTACCTTTTCACTGTGGTCCATCTTCCAGGACTTTACCTTGCTGAAGGCATGCTGTTTCTCCCTCTGCAAACCTTGTGCTTCTTAGGGCACAATCTTAACCAACCTTCCAGCAGTGGCATAGCTGTGCCAGTGGGCATGTACTGCATCCTGTAACTGGGGGGACTAGAAAGTTGATTAGGATTGCATGCAGAGTCCTCATGTACGTATTATTGGTTTGCAATTTTGCCCAGAGCAAAGTGTCAATTGAAAAGCTTGCATCATCAGGCACTAAGGCTGCAATCCTAAAGACACTTTCCTGGGAGTAAGACCAATTGAACACAATGGGGCTTACTTTTGAGTAGGCATGGTTAGGATTGTGCTCTAAGTGTCAGTTTAGCTGGTATAAATCTTTTAGGAGGGGAGAAGTTGATTCCAGTGGCATCAGTGATCAAAACCTATAGGGTGTTCAGGGGATGAGAACCATAGCACCTAAGAATCAAGGTTCAGGGGAAGTTGCGAGGAATTACAAACCAGGGGTCCAAGTGGGGAAGAGGGGCAGTCCATTGGCAATGGTGGTGAAGTGAAGCAGTTGCAAGGTCAATGTCATTGAATCATCAGAAAGGTTTTCAGAGATGTGAATATGACAGCTGTCACATGGATTGCATGAACAGGATTAACAGCATGTGACAACACAACCAAATATAAGTGCAGGGAAGTTGGCCTCTCTCTTTTTGTACTCATCATTATGTCATGATGCTATGTCATGTCATCTTGAATTAGTTCACACCCCTTTTCATGGCTAATGAAGTGCCAAGTGGCCTCTTGAATTCCTGTCCAGCAGCTGCTATGGCTTCCGCCTACTCTGGGCTGATATTGATGGCACTGTAATGAATGTTCTAGATTTCCTTTGGGTATCTCCAGTTTCCTCCCGCGATCACGAATGGCTTGATTCAGTCTTGGATAGCAACTTTTTCTTTGACTGTGTCCAGTGATGTGTTTTAGGTTCCAATTAATATATTATATTAAATGCATAATTTCCTCATCCATTGTTTTGTTTGCTCATTCTGGTTTTTCTGTAAATAGCTTCCACTGGACCGTAATTGAGGTCAGATTTGCAGTGTGTTAACTAACACTAATTCAGAATTAGTATGAATTGGTATTTCCATTCATACAAATTTGGACATTCTTCTAGCATAGGGAGGTCCAGACTTTTTGACAGGACAGCCACATCATCTCTCTGACACTGTGTTGGTGGCTGTAAAAAAAGTAATGTATTGATGTACATTTCAAATTTGACTAAATTTACATCAGTGAATATATTAGAGATATATTCATGAATAAATAAATTCATATATTAATGAATGAATAAATTAAAATCAGTACATAAACACTTTCTAAGACCGAATGAAGGGGTGATTTACAAATTAAAGTTCATAAGCATATTCGTACACAGAGAGAGGAGGTCTGTGCAGCCTTCCTGACCCTCATAATACCCTTTGGAGGTGAGAAGAGCCGGTTGCCTCTGGAGCTTTACAGGGTTTGCCCATGGGTCACATGGATGCTCGTTGCAATCCCTGGGCCAGGGATTGGGCACCCCTTTTTTAGCAGGTTTATAATCAAAACACAGACTTCTTTTGCTAGTGAAAAAATTTAAACATCCACATACACATTATTAAAATGGGATCCAGTCTCCTAGTATCATCTGTGAATTGAAAAGCAAGTGGGAACTTGTCATGTGGTTAAACAAAGCACAATCATTTCCATTAACCAAAGCTTTGGCCAAGTATCTTACTCACATGTGCATCTCCTCTGGGTTTTCTGTGTGCTACTGATCCTTTGGAGTTATGAAAGTTTTTAAAAATTATTTTTAAAAAGTTTTTAAAAATTTGAAAGAACATATAATTTTGAAAGACGTAATTTTTTAATAAAAAGCAAGATCCTAAAATATTGGCTTGCAGTAATAAATATGCAACAATTCTGGCTGGAGACTTAAAGAATTAATATGTACATCCTTGTGTAATTGGGAAGATGAAGCTGCTTAGACCAGAAGTGTAAAACATAAGGCTTGCAGGCAGGCATGGGCTGATACCGGTTCGGACCGGATCGGTTGATCCGGTTGTTAACATCAGCCCGCCAGTCACGTACCGGTTGTTGTGGGGGCTGGCCATAATGGCCGAACTGGTTTGGGGGCCGCCATTTCCATTCTGGCTGGGAGGGCTCAGAACCAATCAAGCGCTCCTATGCGCGCCCAGAGCCCACCTTCCCCGCTGGCCAGGAAGGCTGAGAGCCAACCGCGCGCTGCTATGCATGCCCAGAGCCCGCCTTCCCCCCGCTGGCCGGGGGGGCTCCTCAGCGCTGCGCGCTCCTCAGCGCGTCCAGAGCCCGCCTTCCCCCCACTGGCCAGGAGGGCTCCTCAGCGCTGTGCGCTGTAACCAGTTGTAACCAGGCATGGGCTGAGACCGCTGGCCGGGAGGGCTCTGAGGCACTCAGAGGGCAATGTGGCTGGGTCTGCAGCCTGAGATCCCAATCCTTTACATGACTACTCAGATGTAAGTCCCATGAAAGTCAATGGGACTTACTTCCAGGCCAGTCTGGAAAGGACTTCAGCCTCAGAGCCCCATCCTATGCAGGTCTACTCAGAGGTAAGCCACATGCTTAATTTTTTTTTATTTTTTAATTTAAAAAAATATCTCTGGCCTCGCCCTGCCCCGCCCCCTGACCTCAGCTCCACCCCCTGACCTCTGCCCCGCCCCTGACCTTGCCTGGCTCTGCCCACTTCCGGAGAACCGGTTGTTAGGGCCAGGCCTGCCCACCACTGCTCGCAGGTCAGATGAGGTCCATGAAGCTTTTTTTTGACCATCAGTCTCTCCCGGCACCATCATCAGCTGGTCTTAGCTGCTGAGTTGTGCATGGGTGTCACTGTTAAAAGGGTGACCTGCAATGATAATTGGGCTTTTGACACCTTGAAAATATTGTGTCAAGATTTGTGTATTTTCTCTTTTATTATTTGCAGCTAATGAGTTCCTAAGTGTGAAAAAATGCTTATGTCTGATCAGAATCTGATTAATGACATCACTTCCAGTCCTCTGTGGGCATCAGGAATGTACAAAATAAATTTCGAATTGTATGAAACAGATTTGACTCACCTGGCTTTGACTTTTGTGGGACATCTGCTTAAGTTACTGTTAGTGCCTCTAAAACCTAAGTCATTCTTTCAGTGAGAATGAGTTTATGCAGAGTTTTCGTTATAAGAAACTGGTCTATCATATTTACTCAAATCTAATGCACCATCAAATCTAATGTGTACCCTGATTATGGAGACTAAGGCTGCAATCCTAAACACAATTTCCTGGTAGTAAGACCCATTGAACACTATAAGGGGCTTACTTTTGAGTAGACATAGGATTATGCTCTAAATTTGGCTGGAAAAGGTGATCGTTAGATTCAAGTAAATATACTGTGTCCTTTAAGGAAGTAGAAAGGATATATTGCCACAGACTGGTGGTGCAAGTGGTTAAGACACTGTGCCTGTTAACCAGAAGGCCATGGTTCGAGACCCAGGTCCCCACATGACAGGGTGAGCTCCTGTCCTTAGCCTAGCTCTGCGACGCAACTGGAACCAATCATATCAGTTCTGCCATTCCATTGGACTATTTCAGTGTCATGCAGAGGGAGGATTTGCTGTTTGGATAATAGCCTGTTCTCCATATCAATCTACCCAGGCCTTCGTGCTTTGCATGCTGTGTCAAGCACGATACCATAGTCTTTCCAGACTGATGTGTAGGAGTAAAAAAGAAGTGATGCTTTCCATATTCCTATTTTGTTTCCCAGATGTAGTGCTTTCAGAACTTGAAAATGTATGATAAAGTCCAAGAAGTTGATTATGGTACCATGATGGTGTTCTTTTGGCCACATTCAGGTGCAAGGTTCAATCTGAACTGAACCACTTTTGAGGGTCACATAAATGACTTTTCCTCCATATGAGGAACATTTTCCCTCCAAATAGAAAAGGAATTTCTCTGAGAAAACTTTTAATTTTGCTTTGTGTTTCCCTGACATGCTAGACCTGGATGCCCTGTCCCTTGTCCTTCCCAGAGGCAGTCCCTCCCCTAAGTGAGAGCCTGATGCTGAGGGAAGGCACTGCCCCCCGTGCACACCTACCAGCACACATGCAGAAGTCCCTGTCCGAAGATATGTAGAGCATCAGGCCGAGAGGAGCAACTGCTCCCTGAGGGCACGGGCCAGCAAAGGCAGAGGACACTGTCCACTGACTGCACTGGCCAGCGCATGCAGGGGGAAGTTCCTGTGTGTGTCCGGTGCATGCGTAGAGATTCCTGTCTTCTGACAGGAACTGCTGCATTTGCCAGCTGGCACGCCCAGGGAATGGTCACTCTCCTCAGCATTGGCCTGAAGCTAGCCTGGCGCTGAGCTGGGGAATGGCGGGCAGCACTTGTTGCAGTTCCAGTGTTGCTGGTTCCCGTGTTCCAACCTGTTCATGACCCTGGAATCCAAATGCTACCCAGTTTTCCTGGGGAAATGGCAACTTACTTATGCCTCCATATTCAACCCCCTTGAACGATAATGTGATATATTGGAAAGCAGGAGAGAATACTTTTGAAATGCAGTAACGAAGATGACTTGCTGGAAGGTAGTTGTAAGTACCTATAAATTGGGAACTGGGCATATTTCAAGTGGGCTTAAAGAAAATGGGTGCCTGCATATGAAAATGTATGGATTTATTTGTGCAAATTCAATACAGAAATGTATTCAAACAGGACAAAGCCTCTGATAATGATAGAAGAGCAGTACAAGAGGAAGTGGAAAAGCAAACAGCTCTGAGCCAAAGCTACTGTCTGCATTTTGAGAACATTTTCTGCAGCATCAACCAGCACTCTCTGCAACTCACAAAATAATGCAGACTGCCATGGAGGGGGCACAGAAGCTTTAGAAATTTCCTCCTCACATAGGTAGATCCCATTTACACATACCCATATGCCATTTACTGGAGGGGGGAAAAGTATGGAAAAACAAAAATATCATATCAATTGAAGTTATTGGGATCTAACCATGGTGCAAGGTTCTAATGTTTGCCTCCTCTCCTGCACATGATGTTTCACATGTCTAATCCTGCTAGACTGAACAAAAGAAAGAAAAACAAGTTCTGAACACACAAGTTCAATGTCACTTGCAATTTGGCTCTCAACATAGGTTGCAGCATGCATTGTGGTTCCTCCTTGTGTACGTGCGAGTGGATTGTGTGGATAGCCATGAATCCATGAAGCTGTCTGTATACAGTGAAGGCACATCTAAAGTTCTAAAGTTCACATATAACAATATTTTTTAACCACAGGTACCACCAGTGATCCTTGAGGTGGTGGTGCTTGTGGGATTCTTGGATCCCTGCTGCCTGACAGTAAGACCAAGAACACAACACAACAAACAGTGGTAGGATGCTTTAAAGCACCAATCCACCAATCCACTGTGAGCTATAACTGGTGTTTGTTGCATCGTATCTGATATCCCAACCCAGAAGTATCTGGAAATTGGTGGGCCATGTGAACTGGTACACAAAAGTAGCACCTATTTATCTATTTGCATTTACATGCTTTCAAACTGCTAAACTGGCAGCACTATTTAGATTATTATTCTATTTTTGGCCAGAGGCCAATAACATAAGGTGAACCTCAAACAGAGGCCTTGCCCAGCTATCTGAGATCTCAACTCTGGTATCTTTTAACCCGATTGAGCCTGGAACATTTTGCATCCAAAACACATGGTGTATCCCTGAACCCTTCCCTACAACAATGAAAAACTACTAGCCTAGATGTGCCCTAAAATAATTCTCATACATCATCACTGTTCCATGCGGTACCTTTCCAAACCATTGACTGAAGAAGGCTGGGACACTGTTTCAATGAGTATCATGAGACTTACGTGTCAAGCTTGCGCTCATGTGTGTCACTGCTGAATTTGAGTGTCTATTGCTATGACTGGAGCTTTGTAAAAAGTACTGTATGTCCCCCCTGATGCAAGTCAACCACTTCAAACACGGTTACATTGTTGTTGTTTTCAACACTACAGAGCCTGAATATGTTAGATCATAGACAACAGAGAGTTGGATGGTACACATAAGGTAATCTAGAGGAGCCCCTGCCCATCTGTTTGGGTGTTGCAAATACAAACATTTTAAATAATACAAGGGAAAGGGTGAATGCATAAATAAGTCATGTGAATGTAGAAATAATCATTCCTCTGTCAGGGAAATGGTGAAGACTTAGGGCAAAATCCAGAGTAACTATGGGGAGTCCTTGCTCCGGTGTAAGAACAACTTACTCTGGATTCCAATAAGAATTTCCCATAGGTTTTCACTAGGTGGTGCAGTAACTATGGGTGAATGTAAAGTCTCTTACATGCTCTTGTAGTTACTCTGGACTGTAGGGATTGATGGAATGAAGATGGAGCTCCCATAGTTACTCTGGATTTGGGGGTGAGTTCACCCAAAGAAGCCACTGAGATTTCTCTTTGTCTATGAAGACTGTCTTCATCCTTATGACATAAAACCATTCCAGTATCCTGTTTCCTATATCACTTCCAGATAGACGAAACACAAAAGGAACAAAGATTTATTTTTCATCAGTTCCGTGCTTGGCACCTAGAAACAGAGTTCCCTGCACAGGGCAAATCTTTATACATTTTTTTTCTTAATATATATTTTACAAACCCATTTATTGCCCTTAATATTCATAATATTGAATTCCCCTCCCCCCCCTGCGCACACTAGAAACATAAATACATTTATCTACAACACCTCAAAACAAATCTCTATACTGTTGTTTCCGCATTCTGGCGTTTTGCATTTTCTACACAATTTTAACTGCTTGACTTCTCTTAAGCATCCTTGGGCTTTTGCCTACATTTAACAGAGTTTAAGGAAAAATAAAATCAGAACACTTTTAAAAAGCAATGATTTCATGGCCAGATTAGCAGGCTGGAGAGTGAAGGACACCTGCCCCAGTCTTAACAGCTTGCATCTGTCCTCTGTGACACTCACTTTGTGGAGCTAGTCTGGTCACCATGTGGCATGGATTCAGTCAGGAGGTGTCTGTCTCCTAAAGTTGACTCCCAGGAGCTAGATTTGATTCAAACATGGCTTGCTATTCCTTAGCTTATGTTACGTAGGCTATCAATATCCAAAAGAAACTGAAATTACATTTAAAACACCCATTGCAGCATTTTCAGAATGGAATACTGTGGAGAGCCTGCCAAGCATATTTCAAGAAGCACTGCAGTGACGTTTTTTCTCAGACATGCTTGGGAGGAGTGATATTGGCTCTCTGGGAAGAACCAACAAGCCCCTAAAGGAGAGAAAAGGTTAAAAAAACTCTCAAGGAAGAAACATTTCAGTTCCAATACTATTCAATGGCTACACAGGATTTGGATTCATAATTGCCAATGACCAGATGACAAAAAAAAGGGCAGTTTTGTATAATGAGGTCTTCAGAGGCTGGTTTTGCATTCAGGAAAACCTGGAAAGAAACAGCTCAGATAGCGGTTCTCCTCCATTGTGAACAGTCACACTAAGCTTGGAGAGTTATTGCATATACTATATATAATTTTTTTCTCTCACGTTTACAGCAAACAGTGCCATTGTCTCTATGAAAAAGAATCCAGGACTTGGATTCCAGCGAGTGGCAGCGACCGCTTTGTGGGCAGCTCTGGGTCAGATTCTCTTGATTTTAACTATATATGGCTTGTGTTTCCATTTCTCATTCAAATACAAGTTCTGTTTTTAAGCAGGAAAGCAATAGGGGTGAGATCATCAACAGTACTCATGGGATAGTCACTCCTTGACTTCACGATGATGGGTGCCAAGCACCAGTTACACCATGTGCACAGACATTTGCGATGAGGACCCTGGGACTGCCCCATACTGTCTATTATCACAGGCGTTGGCTGTTGACTGGCCATTGCTAGGCGGACTGATCACATGCATGCCATGATCCATCCCTGTTGAAAGGTACTGCCTCTCTCCAAAAGCCCCATTGGAAGATGAAGAGCAGAGTAAAGTGCTTTGGGTGGTGGCCAATTTCTCTGGACTGCCTGCCAACCGTGGAGAAGCTGGAAAATTGTATCCATATAAGTTGTAGGGGTTGTGAAGGGAAAAGGCATTGTAGGAGCTCTGTTGCATGTGGCCACCGCTAAACATATGTGAAGAAGAAGAGGTGGAGGCTGGGTTTGCAGCTTGCATGACGTACTGGAACTGAGAGGTTGGAAAAGACCCCAACTGGCCACCATAGGCTTCCATCTTGCCATTGCTAGGCAGTGAAGAAGGAGCTGGCATTCCTGAGATCAAGGATGGAGTCCGCTGGGGCATGTAGTTTTCAGAAGGCTGAGTGGCAGGTGCTGTCCCACTCTGTAGCCGGTTGTATCCGCTGTCGCTTAGCCCTGGGTAGTTCTGCAGAGCAGCCATGTTGCTTCTTGCGCATGGAGGATAATCAGAAAGGTTAAGGTTACAGAGTTGGCTCTCCCGGCAGCCAACATTGAAAGTATTGGGAGCCAAGTGAAAAGCTGGGGGTGAACATGATGGAGAAAGAAGGTGAGAAGAGGCTGACGGAGAGGGAGTCCCAGTACTAGATGTGGTTGGAGAAGTGCCTGTGCTACCCCCTAGAAAACAAAAAGAAAGCAGTTTTTAAACAGGTGAATAAGGCCACCTAACCACTTTTTACCAATGCAACCCTATGAGGCAGTCAAGGCTGAGAGTTAGTTATTCAGGAAGCTTCATAGCTGAGTGGGGATTTCAAGCTGGCTCTTCCAGATTTAACTCATAAATGACTGGTTCTCAGGATGGTTGCAAAAACACATGCACAAGTTCATTCAGGGTTTAAGAATGAGATGTGTTCCATCAACATCATTTCACTGTGGATGTGTATTCAGATGCCCACCCAGTTAAGTTCACACAAGCCGAGATATCAAAGGCACAGACGTCGTTTCTGTTGTTTCGTAGTTAAACAACACAAAACGGTATCCTACAGGATTTTGACAGAGTCCACATGCAAAGGTTTTTAAAACAGATTTTCAGTCTTGTGAGAAGGAAGGCTGTGTATGGCAAAGCTGGCCTTCCTCAGCAGTCTATCCATGACTGTGGATCTATAACCAAAATGGCCCTGTCTCTCCTGCCTGCTTGCTTCCCTTTGGAAGTAGGGACTCAGATGTTGAGAGAGCATGCAGGTAAGTCAGTGTGGTATGAGATGATCCTTCAAATATTCTGACCATCAGCAAATTTTCTGATTTCTTGAAATGGGAGTTACTACTGCTATAAATATCTGCATGTGACATCTTTTGCTGTCCTTTTCCACTCACTAACCTTCACTGGAACATATGAAGCAACTACGCAGCTTCCTCTGATGCAGCCTTTCTCTAACCCCGTCAAACCCAGCAGGTGCCCTACCATATGAGCCTTCTGCAGAACAGGAGTCAGCAATGTTCACAAAAGCAGTGGCCTGTCCTTATCAGTTCCCTCCAGGCGGACATTCCTGTGGCAATTATCCCCCAGAATGCTGAGTCCTGGGATTTGGGAGTCACTGGAATTCAGTCCTATATTTCCTCTCCCCATCATCAGGGGAATTTTCCACCACTTCATTGCAGAAGGTCACAAATAAAACTGATTATGCATTTAATTTCATTTTCTGTCTTGTGGGAATTAGAAAACATTTGCAAAATACCCATCGTGATGACAGGTGTGTGTCTGGAATATACTGCATAGACTCACATATACTTGCTCAAAGTCCAAAAGCCAAGAAGTGAGGAAGACCTCCTCGAATTAATCAAAGCACATGAGGATTTAATGGAGTACAGTGGTGCCTCACATAAACAGCTTAATTTGTTCTAGAGGCATGCTCTTTAAGTGAAATGCTCTTTAAGTGAAACAGATTTTTTTATAGGAAATAATGGAAACTCAGGCAATTGGTTCCACACCCCCCCAAATATTCATATAAAATATTAACTGGATGTAAAAATGACAAAACACTGGAATTGAATTCAAAACATGTATTCACTGTGCACAGTCCTATGAAGTCTACTTAGGCTGCAATCCTATAGATGCTAAATTATGCACCGTTTTATCTAAAAAGGACTTTCAGTTCATTAGACTGGGATATCTTATGGATGAAGTTGCGAAGTTAGGAACTGATAAAAGTCTCCTACTCATAAGAACATTGTATGAGTATTTGGACACATTCAGGTCAGAATGTCACAGAAAGATCTGACTAAATTGTTTCAATCAACAGGGAGTTGCATTCTAGCATTGACCTTCATAATCTCTTCCTAAATGATTTTGGAGTCCCTTAGAGTGAAGGACATACCCTACAATCCAGAGGAACTACGGGAGCACGTAAGAGACATTACGTGCACTCGTAGTTATTGTGCCACCTAGTGAAAACCTATGGGAAATTCATATTGCAATCCAGAGTAAATTGTTCTTACACCGGAGCAAGGACTCTGCATAGTTACTCTGGATTGTGCCCATAGTCAAAGACTTGGGTTATACTGTGTCTCATTACTTCTTTATGCAGATGATGCAGTAATTCTTTCCCAGATGCTCCTGGGAACCGTCTGATTAACAGATGCACAGAATATTTATAATATAGATAATAATAATTTACAACTGAAGTATAATAAAACCAAAATAATTATTTTTGCTATTGATGGAACTAATGATGGAAAAAAATAAGGGAAATGCCATAGAGTAAGTTAAGCAATTTAAATATTTGGGAATTAATTTCCACTATAAGCACTCTTAGATCTATCAGAGGAAAGCTATAACAAGTGCAGCTCAGCTTTTGGCCTCATATCATCATAAGATTTTATTTTAACAGAGCCAATAGTGTGTTGGCTAAACTAAAAAGGCAAATGTTACACCCCAAGTCTTATATGGTGTCTCTGGCTAAACACCTTAGATTGCTCAATTTAATGGATAAAATCTTTGTTTCTGTGGAAGATATTAGGACTACCAAGATATGTCTCCTACTCACTCTTCTGTTTAGAAACTGGTTGATACTGTCTTGAAACAACAGCTTGACTAAACTTTATCATGCTCTGTATAATATAAGTATATATTATAAAGTGGATAATGAAAGATGGACACATCTTTTTCTAGTGGATTCTGTACCTCCAATAGGGATTATCCCTCTTGTCAGGAAATTTAAACAATGGGGAATAATTTTTTCACTATGGCAAAAGGAAGCCTTCAAAAGAAGAATCTGAGATATAGAAGTAAGTGATGCCAAAATGAGTTACTGAGTGATGCAAAAAAAAAACAAAAACATGTTTCCCATTATATAGTATTTACAAATTCTGATTAAAATGGGATGAACAGCTGCCACCCCCCACCATTCTTTTTAAAAAATCACAAGAATTCGGGACTGAAAGGGGAAATAAAACAACTGGGGAGTAGCAGCTGGGAGAAGCGCAAGAAGATGTTAACCAAGTTCCGCTCCCCGCCCCTTTATGGGAAGTCATCAGAGCCCCACATTCTGACATGTAGATCATTTTGCCATAACAAGTTTGAGAGCAGTTGTGCAGTTTAGTAAATCATGAAATGGCAGCATAACCATATAGAATGGAGGATTGAGTTCCTGTACCTTTAACCTTTACATAGAATAGGGAATTTAGGCAGGTGCTGCTTTTTAAATTCTTCTATGATGAGTTAAAACTGCCTAAACCTGCCTTCTATGCAATGGTTAACTTAGATGTCCATCTAAAAGCCTAATTTGCATAAATTATAATTGCCAGTCAATTGATCCGGTAGGTCATCTAAGGGTTACAGGTACTGGTACTCTGTTCTCCACTCTATATGGTCAACCTGTGTGATGGTGCTGCAGCTGCAGTAACGGAACAGCCCTCGTGGCACCCTGGGCAAAGGTCCACGATGCCATCCCATGTCCCACACTGCCCTATGCTTCCCAGTACTGGAATATCTGTATTCTTGCAATAGTCATACTCAACCAGAAAATGAGAACATAACTGCCTATGGAACAAAAAGTGGATTTTCAAAACTCAAAACTGACCCAAGAGAACCAATGAGATATACAGCATAAAACGAATGAAGTATTAATATGAGTCAGCTCCCATTTCCATATATCATAATATAGTTACCCATGCTAACTGGGTGGCACTTCTAAGTGATGTTAAGAGGCACTTCTAAGTGGTGCTCTTCTTATATTTAGCAGGTGGAGAAAAACCATCCATTTTTGCCCCAGCAAAGTGTCTGTAATCAATAAGGGCCACACATTCATTCATTCACTCACTTGATTCAATCTGAATTTGTTGTTGGGGGGGGGGGGGGGGCTATAAAATCTGCTTTGACCCCAGACTGCAGATAAATACCTTAGCTATGCCACTAGTTGGGGGAGACAGCAGAGCAAATGGGTGGTAAGCTGTTGAGGGAGGAGGTGAATTTTCTCCCAATTTTCTGGGCTGGGCGTGACGTCACTTCCAGTTGTGCCATCACTTCTGAGGCAACATTTTTAGTTTTGCACTGAACTACATGATCGTTAGCTATGCCACTACATCTGGGGCATTTGCCCCGCTGACCTCCTCCAGGCCTACCTTTGTGGCAATATATTTTATCTGTGTTGTGTGGGGAAAAGATCTTAACCTAGGAGCCAGCAATTTTGTCTGCACACTTGGAAAAATGACATAGTACAGAGTTACTGGAACGCTTTCGGGTTTTTTCCCCCCTAACGTTCTTCATTAAAGTCAAGAAGTAGAGCCAAATATTTTTAATAATGAGAATCTGGATCAGATTCAACAAGATTGTATATATGGAGATCTCTATATATCTCTCTCCATTTAAAGTGTTTAATAGGTTTTTTGCTCCCCACCTCCACCCAATCTCATAACATCTCATTGCCATGTGCATTTAATTAATCCCAAACTTGTTTTGTCCCAATAAGCCAATCTCAGTGATGATGACATCATACCAGAAGAGTTCAGTTTCTCCAGAGCCTTTATGTTTTCAAAGCATCTGCATGCATTTGGCTCATCATTTTTTTTAAAGTGCAGAGGCTGGTTAGTAGTAATTCCATTTATGAAAGAGACAGAACTCTATTGGAGGGTTTAAATTCCTGCCTGTGCCTGCTCTCTTCACCAAAGAGACACTGATGTTGATGGGGAGGAGAACATAATGTTTTTAAATGTTTTAAATATGTTTTTATATATTGTATTTTTTATGCATTTAATTATGTTTAAACTTTGTTGTCAGCTGCTCGCAGGAGAAAGGCAGGGCATAAATTTGTTAAATAAACAAATAAATAAATAATGCCCATCAAGTATTAATCCAAATCAATCACTAAGGGCACCATCCAGAATGAGGGCTGTGAGGAGTGCCCTTAGAGGGGCTGCCCCAACTTTTCTGAATCCAGAGCAGAAAGTTATGCTGCATCCAGAGAGTCAGGGCAGTCAGTCCAGAGAGTTAGGGCTGCCCTAACTGCTCTAGAGCATGCTCAGTAGGCACCAGTTGCTCCTGAGGAGCCCCCCCCCCTTCAGATCACACCGAACAAGGAACAGCTGTGGTGCCTGCCTTCTAAGGAGTCCCTGAGGAGATGCCAGTACAGTCTACATTGAATACAAGGGGCTTCTTTGAGTGGAAAAGGGCTGTGGGTGGCGCAAGCGGTTAAGACGCTGTGCCTGTTAACCAGCAGGCCAGGGTTTGAGACCCGGGTCGGCCCCACAAGACAGGGTGAGCTCCTGTCCTTAGCCCAGCTCTGCGACACCAGCTGGATCCAATCATATTGGCTCTGCCTTTCCATTGGACTAATTCTGTGGCTTGGAGAGGGGGGATTTGCTGCTTGGGTAACAGCCTATCCTCCATAACAATCTAACCCAGGCTTTCGTGCTTCTCATGCAGCGTATGCAGTGCCGAGCACGATACCATAGTCCTTCAAGAGTGATGAAGGCCTGCTTCTTTGAGTGGCCTGCTGTATCTCCAAGTTAGTGTGTGCCGTAGTATTGCCATATCCTGAAGTTGAGATGCAGGGGTTGCAGCTAGGCTGGCCAAGAACTCAGATTTTTGGTCAACACTGCCATTCTTATTCTGCCTTATCATGGACCCCTATGGGTCTACTTCTTGTTATACCTGCTCCTGAGGTGGTATAACTCTGAGGAGCTGGAAGAGGGCATTTCTGCCCTGGAAACAGGCTCTGTATGCAGAGTAACTGCTCTGCCCTAGGCAATGCTAAACATACCCTCAACATGCCTCTCCTGAAGGGTAGCCCAGCTCCACCTGTCTTGTTAGGCTTGTTAAGCTGTTACCTTAGGCTGCCCCAAGCCTTCTCCAGAATAACTAGGGAGGCCCATCTTGCAGTTGAGTCAGCCCAGTGATAGATAGGGTAGCCCAAGTGCACTTCTGGATTGTACCCTAAGAGCAATACCTGATGGCTATGCAATTGGGTTGGTTTTTATATAAACTTAAACTTAAGGAACCCACAAGGTTATATAGCCCAACTCCCTGCCAGTAGCAGGAAATCCTCCTACAGCATGTCCTACAGGTGCTTGTCCACCTTTGCTTGAAAATCTTCATGAGGGAGAATCCACCACTTCCCTCAGGAATTGATTCCACATTTTGTTTTCAATCTGTTCTGGAGAACTATAGGTTGATGTGGAAGCTGAAGAGATTTTCAATATGGAGATCAACAATCATGGTCAAGCTTTCTTCACAGACCATTTGCTCAACACTACCAATCTTCCTTTACAGTGTACAACCACTAAAGAGTATTGGGTATGTTCTAGATACATGGGCAGTGGCGAGATTCAATAAGCTTAGCTAATGCTTTGCAAAAACTGAGGCAAAAGACCTGGAACATGCACTAGAATTATCTACAGGGCACTGGAGTTATGTGGCAGATGGCCCTTGACTAAGAGAAGCTTCCTCCAACTGGCCTTCCTTAATAGAGTAAGGCTGCAATCCTAAGCTCCAGTTAGGCTGGCCTAAGCCCCAGCATACATCCACTGCTGTCCTGGGGGTGTCATAAAAGTGCCCAATTGCATTCAGCTGCCCAATTGCATTTAATGCACTTCTGCCTCATTCCTGGGGGGAGGATTAGGCACACCACAGGAAGATTTGACAGGTGAGTTAGGCTGGCCTAAATTTGTTAGACTTGCACTGATTTGTGGGTACTTCTTGATAAATCACAGTCCATAATTTGCCCGTTTTGCTGTTGAGAAAGATGGTAGAGATTTTTACTTGTGCAGCAGAGCTTTTTAGATTTCATGCCCCACTTCCAAGTCTTTAGAAACTGCATTCTTATTTGTGTGGGGGAGGGACATATGTTTTAATATGTTTATATTTTAGTTTTGTTTTAATCTTCCTTAGATATTGTTTTTATGTTGTACACCACTTTGGATGCCATTGCATGACTAAATATTCTGTTAAATCTACACTGTCCTAGAAGTAAGTCAAACTGACGATAACAGGGCTTACTTCTGAGTAGACATGCATAGAATTGGTCTCCCTCCAATACACCTTGCCTGACCACCTGCTGGAAAGACTAGCACAACTTACCTTCCAACCAGTGGTGGGCTTCAGGGGGTTCTCCCAGGGTTTATAGAACCCTTTGCTAATGAGCACCTGGTTCTGAGGTTACTAATGGAACTTGGAACCTGTTGTTAATTTCTTTGAATCCCATCACTGCTTCCAACCCAGCCTTTTGGAGGCACAGGCCAGCAGAAAAAGACTAGTGCACATCTGTGTGCTAGCCTAACTTCATCTGATGTGGCACAGACATTCTTTATGGTTTGTGACACATCAACGTCATTAAAAGTAACTTGTGCCACCTTAAAAGGCAATCGAGAATGCGCCCTATGTTGCAAAGCTCATAATTTTTCACATGTGATTATGGGTAAACACTGTTTTGATGTATGGATTTTTTATCATTGTGCATCTCCTGTTCTGGAAGTTTCATGTAATTCTGGAATGGCATTTTGTGGGCTAGAGGTAACCATTTGAGATTGTGTAGACAGGAGTTAGATTACTCTTAGCTGTTGGTTTTGCATAGCTGTAAAAATACAAGAGAGCCAGAATACAACTTATCTTTTTTTTAACATAGCAATTTTTCAGTCTTTAGAAAAGTGCCTATGTTTATAACTTTGGCAAATGAGTCTTGAACAGGGGAAAAAACTTAGTTGATGCTATCCTGAATCAGCAGCCAAAACAACAGTTGGTGGTAGTCTGCAGGGAGTTCACTGGTCACACGGTGCTGGCTTGCGTCCTGATTTTTCAGCTGCCCAATTGCATTTAAGGAAGCTAAAAATACATGAAATAGTTTCCTTTCCTTATATTACTGGACTGTGTCAGCAGTTGCTGTAGTTGCTATGAGCATGTCATTTGATAACCAGCAGGTTAGAAGGTTATCAGAGTAAACTATGAATATAAGACCCGGGTGAGGGGCAGTAATGCACAGATTTCCACAAGCAGTCTCAATCAGGTTTATGTATTCACTAATGGATGTAGGGGCCAAGCCGATTAATAATATGTTTATTATCATAGCTCTCATGCAGAGAATTTGGATTTGGCTGGTTGAATACTGAGTCCTTCCCAAGAACCTGGGATATTTACAGTGATTCTTGTAAAATGCTGGGCTGTGATTACAGAAGGGCCCCCAATCCATGAACCTCATATCCAAAAAGTCAAAATATGGCAGACTGCTAGAGTTGCCAACTCCCCAGGGTGAACCTGGAGTATCACAGAATCAGCATCAATATCCAGGTGACCTCTGAAAGCAATCCTGGAGATTTTCCTAGGGAATGTGGAAAATTACATTATAACTGAAAAAAAATCATCAGGAATTTTTCAGTCAGAATTGGATCTAGAAAACATATTCTGTATTACATTTTAACAAGGGAAGGAACATAAAACGGATTCCAATCTTACAGGACTTAGAGCACAATCCTAACCATGTCTACTCAAAAGTAAGCTCTCTTGTGTTCAATGGTTCTTATCCCAGGAAAGAGTCTTTAGGATTGCAGCCTTAATGGGGATTAAGGCCACTGGAATTTATTGCTTTATGCCATTATCTCTGCCTCCTTAAAGTCTTATTTCTGTGTGTACAGCAAGAGGGACACAGTGTTAAAATTAGCATGCCAGCAAGTTTAGTGTTGGCATCCTGAAGGAGCCAAAGTTAGAGCCCTCTGATAGGGTGAGAAGGGTTTTTGCAGACTCATCCAGGAACATAAATCTGAAAATAGGATAGGTCACACATGCAACAAAGAGGAACTGTGTGGGAATTCCCTTTGCACATGTTTTAACATTCACTGAGCTGGGGGAGGATTGTAGCAGCAGCCAGTCATGCTTGTATTAACACAGCATAAAATATAAAAGGTTTCTCGGATCACTTCCAAGCCCCTTAGGATATATAGTAAATTATAATTCTGGATACAAGGGCTTGCATCTGAAATTGGACATGTATACTGCGTTGAAATGGAAATAAATACAACTTTCCAAGTTCTACATATATGCAGCAATATTCTCTCTGTGTGGGGTGTGTGTGGTTAGCATAAGGCCACAGTTGAGGCTTTTTGTTGGGGCTCCTTGTTGTACTGCTCTGCTGTAGTCTCTCAAAGAGACTCATGAAAGCCTAGCCTCTCTTATGATCAAGTGTCCACACTGAAACAGGGTGGATCACATGCAGGGTTGCCATACATCCCAAAAAAACAGGGACAATCCAGATTTTTGGGGATTGTGTTCCCATACTGGCAAATGGGACAGAAGGTCCTGTCCCAGTTTTGTAGAAGAGAATTATGGCAGCCCTAAACACATCAGTAATCATAGGGAAAGGTGAGATTTTGCTCTACAGGTTCTAATCTCTCTATTTTCTTTGGAGCCATGTGAGGCTCTGAGGCTTTTCCACTGGAGCAGGACAGAGAAAGGGAGGACCTGCCTCCCCTACTGTATATTTCTGCTGCCAATCGTTCCACGTCATTACATAGAAGGAACCCATGGTTTGGTGCTAGGATTTCCTGGTCATCACCCAGAAAGCCATTCTGGGCAAAGCAATACACAAGAAAATCCCCAGGGAATGTTGTGACAAACACACTGCAAATGTTGCCACTTTTCCTAGGAAAAATAAAGAACAGCAATGGGTTATTTCAGAATTGGCCTTTACCAAAGGCAGGGATCATCTATCAGTGCTCCGTGTTCCCTGGCAGTTACAAGAAGGACCCAAAACCAGCAGGGGGGCTCTTCAGAAACAGTAAACACACCAACAAACAACAGCTTCTTGATCAGCAAGATCACAGGGTTGAAATGAAGATGGGAAGCTGCAGTAGCAGGTTGACTACCTCCAAGAACATCCAACCGCACACACATAAATATACACACACTGCCCAGTTGATCCTCCAATATAGGTACCAATGCAGACATACTAATAGTCATCACTGCTTCCAACAGTAGGTGGGGCAATAAGACAACCTGCACGAAGCAACCTGCATAAAGTTGTTTTACTTACACAAAAAGATAATATTTCACCTAGCCCCAGCTTGGCTGCCTAGTCACCCATGGGTCTTTTTTATCTATGCCAGCCATTTTGCTGGCACATGAATGAGGAGAGAAAAGAGGCAAGATTGCTTCTGGCTTGCACAAGTAACAGTGAGATCCACCCCCTCCATTCCCCTGCCCTTCCCCAATTTGCCCCCAAACTCTCCCTGCAACCATTGACTACTCCTGTGCCAACATATAGGTTCTGACATTGGCTTCTGGAGTTGCAGCAGCCGCCTGGAAAAGGATGGCCATGACACAACTTGTGCAGCACCATAGAAAGCATTGTGTTACTGGAATAAAGGTTCTAGCAGCATAAGACCTAAACAGGCTTAGGACCATCCTTATACATATTGTTGACATAAGGTTTTTATGCCATAATCTTATGACGTAAGGTTTTTATGTCATTCTTCCATAAGGTAACAATTCCTGCTCCTCATCCAAAGCCACCGTAAGCTGAGTGAGACCGAAGGTCTATCTAGACCAGGACTGTCCAACTACCAGATACTCCAGTATTTCAGGTAGAAGATCTGGCTGAAATGCTGGCTCCTCCCAGGTCTGGTTTCTCCTTAACTGGAGACTGAGCAGAAAATGCATGGTTCACCACTTTGCTATGATGTCTCCTGAATATGGACTTAATATGGACTTTGTATACTGCAACCATCACCCGCGTGGCAGAACAATGCCTCCATTCCCAAACAGCCCCTCCATTTCTGCAACTGGTAGCTGTGTTTCTGCTTTATATCTTTGCCTAGCTGTCAAGAAACGCACAGTGTGGGGGAATTCAGCTGGAGGCCAGATGCCCATTAGAAAATGGTGCAGCTGCTTCACTGCCCCAATTCTGGTGCCCATTAGAAAATGGCTCACCTTGCTGTTTCTGCATGGTGGTGAAATCTTCAAAGGTGAGAGTGCGCACGGGGGGCCTCCAGAATGCATATGTTTCCATGATGGCCTCCAGACCAGTTCTGTGACAGAAGGAAAGAAAAGGGGGGGGGGAGAACAGGAGGGAAGAAAAACAAATTGGTAAGCAGGTAGATCAGCTTGAATACATGAGACAATTTAAACATAATTGTTCTCTCTGCCAACAACAACTGGGAGGTCATTTTGACAGCTATTCGTTCTTACTCGGCACAAATCTGAACATGTTGGTCTTAATGCTACAATATCAGCACCCCCCATTTTTCCCTTTCATATTTTCCCGTCGGATCCTAAATCATTCACTCCTTTGTGCTGAACAGCATTGGTGATTAATTCTCAGCTGCTTCTTTGATCACTAAGCTGATCTTTCCAAGCTGTGCAGAAGTGAATTGGCCTCAAACACAGCAGGCCTCAGCCTGGACTTTTGCAGGAAAGAGAGATCAATATATTCAAGGTCGGCATGTGGACCAGAGACCTACAAATGGTCAAAACAAGGTGTGTTGGCAGAACTGAAGACTGAACTCAGGATTCAGCTTAACTACTATCCCAAAAGCTAAGGAATGGCTGGAATAGGTAGAAATAGACTTTGTGTGAAAATGAAATAATAAAAAACACAACTTTCTGCGCTTTTCTTTCTTGTAAAAACAAAAAACTCCATATCTGTGAAATGAGGGGGGGAACTATTCTCTAACACTTCTAGTTAGGGCTAGTATCTAACACTTCTACTTGCATGTGGTTGCATATGCTGACACTATACCATTTATATTCCTGACCTAGTACATGATTAAAGCTATTATCACTCTCCAGGTCCCACCTGGGCACCAATCTGGTCAACGATTCCCCTCCTGGCTGGTGGTCACTCTAATATACCCTCAGATTCCCCAGTCCATAGCCCAAAGAGGCTGAGCACAGTGAAAAAACCTTAGCGGTGGCCAAAACTTTGAAAGACAGAGGAAATGTGGGCAGAGTAAAAGGAAGAATAGAAGCACAAAGGGAGCAAGGATGAAAAGGGCATGATCTTGCAATAGACCTTATCATACCAGGGAGGAAGTGGCAGATTCAGAGGGAGTCAACCACCCTTTATAAGACAGGGTAGAGATGAAGGTCTGTGGTGGTGAAGAGGCTGGCTGGTGAGGAAGCTGATTGGTTTGTGAGGTTACAAAGAGATACAAAGAAGGAGAAAGATAGGGGTGAAGCAACCCCATTCTCCTATTGCCTATGTGAGGCCTAGCAACCTGGACCTACAAAGAAGGAGCCATCTCCTTTATCTATTAGCCATGACCACTTGTGGACCCCATTTAGCCCAAGGGTGGCAGATGCTCATCCAGGGCCAGAAAATCATTTATAATTTGTAATCATGCACACTAGGAATAAAACAGACAGTACTGCTTCTGCACTTCTTATTTTTGCAAAAAAAAATCTGCAAAAAGAGAAACTAAAAAAGCACACCTCTGGGAATATGAAAGAGTAAGAAAAGCTGAGAGAAATCAAGAAAGCTCTGCTAACCTTCCCACATTACTCATTCATCCAACATCAGCTTTTCTCCCTTATTGTTACTCCGCTTTGGCACGGCTCATTAAATTTCAGAATGTGCTCATGCTCTGTGTCTGACACTGACATGTCCCTCAAGATTCTGAAGGGAGTCTGTGTGGTTAAAAAGCTGGCCGTTCACATCTCAAGAGCATTCCCTACCTACCTAGGTTTCCACACAGTTATCTTTCCCAAGTCACCCCAGTGGCAACCATGCATAGAAGCCTTAAATATATTGTCGCCGGCGCACCAAACTCTATCTTTCAACATGAAATTTAGGGGTGAAGCTGTGACATGGTGTTTATGAGCTGTAAAGCTGTTGGAAGCCATTTCACATCATGGTTTTAACAGCAGCAGGGAATCAATGGCAACAAAACTGTCTTGTTGTTCTGAAGGTAGCCGCTATCATGCAAAATACAACACAAGAAGTGAATGCAAATGAACACCTTGAGGTACTGGTGTTAAGTCAGCCCCTCAGAGGCAGACCACTCAAAACTTGAGTAGTGATCCAATTCACACATTTGACAGCCATGTGTGGGGTTTGATGAGAGATCTGCATGCACAGCACTGTGCAGCACCTTTTGCATGGCTTCCCCTGCCCATTTCTTTGAACCCGAGTCCAGCAGCCTTCCATCCATATTTGACATGATGGGAGAAAAAAGTCCAACAAGAGCCAGTCATGTGGAAACAAATGTCAGGCCTGCTGATTTCAGCAGTATTCTATGCAAATAAACCCTGATGGACTGGTGCCAGAGCTATACTGACAGTGCAGCCTATGGTTAGGCTGGCACAAGTCCTGGCACAAGTCTTATGCTGGCCTGAGGGTGTCTGGCCTGGAGGTGCCATAAGGAAGAGCCATAAGACACTTCTGCGCCACCTCTGGAGAGGTTCAACCAGTGCATAGTCATGCACTAGCCTCTCCTCTCTACTACTGGAACAGGGAGATGGTTGATTTATGCTGGCCTAAATGGGTTAAGATTTTGTCCACAGTAGTATTTGAAGCCTAGGCACACTTTTAGCATCCAAACTGTTGCCCTGATTTCCACTGTGCCAGTTCCATCCTCTACTGAACTTGAATGCAAGGCTACATGGCCCAACTCAAGCAAGTCCAGGACAGTCCAACTGATGAAATATTCTCTGATAGACTATAGTGGGGTCTAATATTTCAAGTCAGGATAGTGTGGAAGACTGTTTAGTACACATGTCCAATAAACAAAACTAATCAGGATCCAATAACTTTCCTCTTTATGTTCACTCCATAGAAATTTATATAATGCACTTATGGTTTGGCATTTTTTATTATTATAAAGGGGGAGAATTTTGTTAAGCCCATTCTTGTCTTGGAACACTTTCATTCACAAGAATCTTTTTCTAGACACGCAAAGCAAAACAGCCAAAAAATTATTTTACAAAGCCCAAGGAATTATAGTGTCAGTTTCAACATTTATTTCCTAATGCTGAATTTGTACCCATCCAACTTCTTGACTCCCACATTTGTTTCATTTTTTGAAAGACATTCTGGGGGAGGAAGAGCAAATAGACACAATTATGAAGTTGCCATACTGAACATCTGATAAAAGATGTGAGGGATGACATTAACAATGCAATACTAGACATATCTACACAGAAATAAATGTCACTTAATTTAATGCAACTTACATCCAGGTAAAGGGTTGCAGTCTAAGGACACAATTCTAACCAATTTAGGCCACTCACCTATCTCCCTGTTCCTACAGTGGCACGTGGATTCCAGTACATGTCTGTGCACTGACCTAAACCACCCCCACCCCCCAGCAGAAGTTCAGAAGTGCTTTTGGAAACACTCCCTGGCAGGATGACCATACAGAATGGAGGACTCTGCCTTTAACCATTGTATAGAAGAGGGAATTGAGGCAGGTTAAGTTCATTATAGAAGGGTTTAAAAAGCAGCACCAGCCTGAATTCCCTCTTCAATGCAAAGGTTAAAGGTAGAGGCTCTCTGTCCTCCATTCTATATGGACACCCTGCCCCGTGGTGATCTCAGGATTTGTGCTGGGACTTGTACAGACCTAACTGGGAGATAAGATTGCAGCCTAAGAGAAATTTCCAGCCATTGCTGTGCTCTCTGCAACATGAAGCCTTGTTCTCATAATGGTGACAAATCTGTTTTTAGGCCATCCTCGTTCAGATGGCAGGTGACTAGCATGATCTTCTCCTCCTCCATAGCAAACCATTGCCTGCATGTTGACAGTTAGCTTCTCCGATCCTTCTCCCTGACATGCTAGTTTTCCATGTTAAGGGAAGATTTTTTTCTACATGAATCCCTACCTTCTGCAGGCTGAAAGAGAGATCACCACTTCATTAAGACCGGCAAGGAAGGGGCTATTGGAGAAGGACTACATCCCAAACACTGACCCATTTTCTGTTTGAAGCTACAGATGCTTTTTCTAAAAGTCAAGTGGGTCACCAACTGATTGTTTGATAGATTACAATTAGTGCTCAGTTTGGGTCCCACCACTGAGTGAAATTTTAAAGCCAGGTTTTCACTAAGACCTCAATTATATTCAGGCACTGAAATAAAAAACAGGTTTCACAAGGTGTGATGAGACTTTGGGGAAATTACTGCATAGTTGAGCTCCTAACTGAAAATATTCTTTTGCAAAATCTGGCCCAAAACAGACCGTATGTCAAACCTGCTTTCTTTTTCTGGACACCCCTCCATTTCCTCGTATTCTAGTTTTTGTCTATTCCATTGCAAACTCTCATTTATCATGTTGTCATTAATGATGGAGAGGGGAAAAAGAACACTTTACAGGCTTAGTTTCATTAAGACTGGCTGCTTAGTAGCTCTCCAGAATGGGCTGTCTTTCTCATTTGATTTTCTTTAGGGGTTTCGGGCCTGAACGTTTTAATAATACGTAATATATGAAATAGTCCCACTGTATAAAACAAAATGAGGAAAGATGTTCCATCAATCGCTTTGTGTGCAGTAATGCTTTCCATATGGTGACCCTCCCATACCTGCTCACAGACTTGTCCTTCCGTTGTTTTCTCAAGAAGCCAACGTGTTGGCTTTCCAAACCCCTGGACAAATTTTCTACCTACCACATCTCACTGCTGTGAAAAGCTTTCTGGATTGAAGCTTTCTGGAACAATTGTCAGGGATCTCTATAAAACGTGAATATAGGAAAGCTTCATTTCTTATATACTCCCACCCTTTATTTTCCATTTAGCTTTTTCCCAGTCTTTCCTTTTGAATCCAGAATGCTGTTCCTTCTTGAAAGAAGATCGGGACTTTTCCAAATATAATAAATGAATTGTAGCTGGCTGGCCCAAGACGGCATGCCAAGGGCTGCCGACTCTGCCCAACAATGTGCAAGCAACCAGTACTCTTCTTCCCTCCGTTTCCTTCTCCATTCAAGGAAGGAGGAGAAGCAGAGGCAGGTAAAGGGAATGAGAAGAGAATCCCCCACTGTTTGCTGGCTGATGCAGCAGATTCCGTTGACCTGCTTCATGTTGGCCCTTTTAGTGGCTAACTGGTTGTTCCCAAATTGTGGGCCATGACCCTATTTACAGTAGTTCAGTTGTGCTGAGCAGAGCCTCCAATGAAAACATTAGTGATGGAAGGATTGGATCATAATTGCATCAATCCCTAAGACTACTCCGAAATCAAATAGCTGCTAATTTTACCTCACCAAGAGATCATCTCCTGCAGTTTGCGAGGTAGCTGCTAAGTGTCCTGCTCAGACTTCAGCTCCTGAAGTTTGCAAGCATGTGTAAATATAGAGAGGCAAATGAGCCTCACGCTGCAATCCTAAAGACACTCTCCTGGGAGTAAGACCCATTGAACACAATGGGGCTTACTTTTGAGTAGACATGGTTAGGATTGTGCTCTTAGTTGAATCCCTCAATAAAGAATTTTGGGGGGGGGGGCGGGGAACCAGAAGATTTTTATTATTCTGGGGAGAAATACTAAAGAGTGAATTTATTAAACTTCATTAGGACTGCCTCATTACGAGAAGTTGATCAAGATTTTTGTAAACAAATAAATATTATTATTACTTGTAAAGAAATAAAAAAATTATTACACTTTCTTTTTTAAACTTGTTAGGTAGACTTGATAGAAGGTAATTTTAATTGATAGAAGGTAATTTTAAAAAGTGGATCCTAGCGCTAATAAGTTTGGGAACCACAGAGTACAATCTTGCATGGATGTCTTATCTTATATTCTCATCAAATGTGGATCAAATGGTGGTTGTGGATGCTAACTGGTGCAAGAGAGGCACTCTGCATATGCTCAGAGACTGGTTCCAGGACTGAATCATACTTTGGATTAAGCAACTCCCTCATATCTATCTCTGATTTCTTGTTACACTTTTTATGCCTGCATCTTTCAACCTTCTGTTGGGTTTTCCTTTCACCTCTTTTTCCTTTCCAGTTTCCATCACCTCACCCTATAAAAGAAGTCACAGCCTACTAACTGTGCAGGCAACAAGACTGAGGCTTCCTCATACTGGGATGAGACATTCACTGTAAAGGGGCAACCAAATGAGCAGAGCAGAGTGCTTCAGGAAGAATTTGGACGCCAGCCTCTCCCGTTCAAGGCCAACACCCGAACCACTAGACCACACTAGCTTTCCAAGTTGGTTTTGTGGAGTCACACACTTCTAAAGGTGCTCCCCAGCCACCAATTAATTCAGGCTGGTTTTATAGGGTCGAGCAGGATTCAACTGAAAAGGATGTTGTTTTGGTGGAATTTATGAGCAAATAAAAACCATAGGTTTATAATGGTCACCAAACTGTGCATTTAATGGCAATTTCTTCACCCTGTGAAGGCTACAGAACTAATAAAATTTTTTTAAAAAAACCTGAACACAGAGGAGGAGAAAAGAAGCTCAATTATCCCAGTCTGAAGTGGGAAAATGCATTTCTAAAAGGAAAGAAGCAATGGAAAATTCATTCCATTGTTCACTACTCTTGTTCTTTGCTTGTTTTTCATTCCCATGGAAGTTTTAAATGACGAAAACGGCAATTTAAGACCAGGGATTAGTAAAAGAGTCATTGCTCCACCTCTGGCAATCACAGCAGGCTCTCACACTTGTGAGCAAATCTGACCTGGGGGCCATTTTTGGCCCTTGGGACACCCAAGTTGGCCCTCAGGGAACCCCCAGTCTCCAAGGAGTTTCTCATCCATCAGAGAATGTTGGAGCTGGCATGCAGGCATTACTTTAACTCCCACATTGCCCCCGAACAACTTACCGTATGTTTCCATGTGTGCCTAGCTTGATCTATATGTTTTCACTGTGCAGGTTGTGTGTGGCAAAAATTCATAGTTCTCAGGTGGTGCTACATGTCTGTATTATATTTCTCATGTGTATCATAAATGAGCTCAGTAAAATCCACTCATTCATTTATGTTCTGTGTCTAACTTAAGTAAGTTTGCATAAATTTATTCAAATATGAGATGTAAATTAATTCTTTTTTCCCCGACACCATCCCAGAGAAGTGATGTGGTCCTCCTGCCAAAACGTTTGCCCGTTCCTGATAGGTGAACAGCAACACTTTGCTAGGAAAAAAATTAACAGTATGAGTGGACATTCCCCTTTCAAACCTGCCCTGCTTTCTGATTAACACAACCTTCTGTTCAATGAGCACTAACAGCAATGAAATAGTTGGACTTAATAGTTAATGCCACTTCTGAATGGCGGGTGTCTGTCTGGGGAGTGACTGGCATATATAGTACTGGAAAAACAGTTGAGTGAATTGAGAATAATCACAAGATTCCCCAGCTGGTCCTGCACATGGCCTATATGGTCATGACAGTGAAACAGTGTTAGAAGAAAGTGGAGGGAGCAGGGACTTTGATTCATGCATGGAACATATTTCAAGCATGTGACAAATACCCCCATGCATGGAATGGGCTTATCTCAGAATTAGAGCCAGGATGTGGAAGGGCCCTAAAACATAGTCCAATAGGCCCCTCTTCATGGCACCATGCACCCTGTCTCCTCCAACTGTCTCTGAGGAAACTCATGGAGATGCACATACCCAAGTTCTGAAGCCCAGTCCTAATGGGTTTCCTGAGGCAATGTCCAAGTCTACCCACCCTAAGCCACTCAGTAGTTAGTCCTGGTTAGTCAAACATCTTTTGCTTTCTGTGAGGCCTGGTCTCCTCGACAGGTTGATTTTGGCTCCCTCTAAGGAACCCCTGTAGACCTGGGCTTTGTAGATTTTCTGTCCTTGGCTTGTATGGGCAGTTTCATAGGGGTAACACCATGAGTTAATACACTGGGTGACAGCAACCCTGGTGACATCACTGGTCTCAGGAGTCCCCAAATGAAGGAATGATTAATTATTGGCAATTATTATCCTGTTTACAAAATGCTGAGGGATCCCTTCAGGGACCTTTTATGTTGGATTTTAAGATGCCTTTTCATTCAACCCTTCAAGCATATGCTACATGATTTCTAAATCACGCTGAAAATTACAGCAGATCATTTGACTTAATCCTGAGCAAAATCTTGGGCAAATCTTCATGATCAGGTTGCCCAAATTATCTAGTACAGCTTTCTTGCCTTAAACCCTTTGGTGCACTTTGTTTTGTAACACTTTAAGCATTCAAGTTCATTTGGCATCATCCAAGAGCTGCACTGAGCTCTTGGACAGCCACAGAAATGGAGCCATTCCCTGTCCTTCCTACTGTTAATGAGACACAAGTTTCCATGATTCCCAGGCTGTTCAGGAAACCATCCAATTGCACCAGACCAAGACCTTGCTGAAGTCGCATTCCTCTGTGCATGAGCTCAGCCAGGTCATGGGCAATTCTCACCATTCATAGACATCTTGAAAGCCACTGAAGGCGGCACTTCATTTGCACATGCCACCTCTTTGGCTCTTTCTGATTTGTCTGAGAAAAAGTAAAACTCTGGAATCTTCCACATCTGTCTTTCAGGGTCAGGTTTTCCAGTTTTCTCTCCAATCAATTCTAGAAATAAGTCAGAATGATTGAATTAACTTCCCAGATGCCTCCAAAATTAATCCACACTGGGTGTAAATTGGAACCTTGTTCATGATGCCATTACAGTCACGTGCTAGAGTTCGGAGGTTGATAGCTCACTTGTCTTTCAACCCATGGAAGGCAACTCTTTGCTATGATGCAACGTGTATGATTTACTGGAATTGGCAGAATGTGTAGCTGTGTAGTCATCACCATGAACCGGCTGCCTGATCCAGTGGCATAGCTAAGGATCAGTAGTCCGGTGCCAAGCTCAAAATTTTGTCCCATATGTGATATCCTAACCAGAAGTGACATCACATCCTGGCTTTTTTAAAAAAGAGAAAACAGGTTTGTAACCTGTTACATAACTCTAAAGATGTTCACAAATGGGGAAACATTGCAGTATTTGTAATGGTGGGTCTGTTTGCCAACTCTCTCTCTCTCCCCCTTCCTGCAGCTTCTCAACAAGAGTAACCCAGAGATGGGCAAAAAATAAAAAATAAAAAGGAGGCCAAAAAAGCTTCCCAACCAAAAAGGTCAGATCCAATGGAGTTCTTGTGATCTTTCTCTTGCTCTCCCAAAGTCCTCTGAATAAGACATCTCTCATTCTAAGGGCAAAACCCATAGCAGTTACGGGTCTACACTGTTATGTCACCTTCTAGTGTTATCTTATGGAAACTCATCTTAACTGCTCCGGAGCAAGGGGCTTAATTTCACTTTAGGATATAGGCCTAAGCCAGGATGGGTCACCTCCACTTCCATCAATTTGCATTTATGAAAGAATCACTGTCTAGATACTTAGCTTGATTGTTTGAAGAATTTATATCCCACATTTCTCCCAAGCTCATGGGCACGCAAGGTGCGTTACAGAATAAAGGTACTAAGGCTGCAATCCTAAAGACACTTTCCTGGGAGTAAGACCCATTGAACACAACGGGGCTTACTTTTGAGTAGACATGGTTAGGATTGTGCTTTAAGTAAAATATACTGAAAACATTAAACATTAAAAACAATTAGTACACTAAATCAGAACAAATCCTAAGATCACACAAAATTATTAAAATTTCATCTCATTGATGAGATGCCCATCTCCAGCCCCTAACATCACTCAAAACCCTTCATAAATGAAAAGGACCTAAAGTTCCATGAAAAAGGTCTCTAGAAAGTGAGCTGTTTTAATTCAATAGGGGAGGGGATTCTACACAACCAGGAGCCACCACCAAGAAGGTCATTTTCTAGCCACCATCTCCCTCATTGCTTGTGGGGCCACAGTCAGAAGGGCTTCCTGTGATGACTTGAGAGAGCAGGTCTGGTTATACAGAACAAGGTGGTCCCTTAAATACCTGAATCCTGAGCCATAAAGAACTAAAAGTCAAAACTAGCACTTTGAATTGAGCATAGAAACAAACCAATAACTAGTATAACCACTAAAGCAGTCACCCAAAAAAGTCAAATCAAGCCCTAGCAACCACACTGAATTATACGAATCTATATATAAAAGAGAAAAGTCACTGACTGACTCACTGACTGACTCACTGACTCATCACCGCCCTGCCAAAACTGCCCGCCCTAGAAGCGTGAAATTTGGGGTGGGTGTTCCTTCTGTGATGGAGGGGTGCACTAAGAACCGGTTTTCAGAAATTCCAACCGGAATGGGATGAAAAGGGGCGCAACACGTTTTCCTCCCTATACTTTGCATTGAGAACTGCTGACTCAGCAACATTCCTCCCCAACTGCTGGGCCTGAAGCATGGAATTCTGGGAGTTCCTTCTGTCACCTGAACTCCCACCAAGAACCATCTGGAGAAATTAACCCTTCAGGGGCTGAAAAGGGGGCAACGTGTTTTTGTCCTATACTTAACATGGGAGACTGAACAACATCCAGCCAATTTGGGGCTCAGACCCTGGTGAACTGGGGGATGTTTTTCGGAGGAAGAGGTTGCACTGGCGAGGATGCTGTGCATGGGGGAAGTTGCTCATGGAGGAAAGTTGCACATGGGAGGATGATGCGCATGGGAGGAAAGTTGCACATTGGGGAAGTTGCGCATGGGGGAAGTTGCGCATGGGGAAGTTGCACATCGGCGGATGATGCGCATGGGGAAGTTGCGCATAGGTGGAAGTTGCGCACGGGGGGATGATGCGCATGGGGAAAAGTTGCGCATGGGGGAAAGTTGCGCATGGGGGAAAGTTGCGCATCGGCGGATGATGCGCATGGGGAAAGTTGCGCATGAGGGGATGATGCACATGGGGGAAGTTGTGCATGGGTGGAAGTTGCGCACGGGGGAAAGTTGCGCACGGGGGAAAGTTGCACATGGGGGAAGTTGCACATGGGGGGATGATGCGCACGGAGGAAAGTTGCACAGGGGGGATGATGCGCATGGGGGAAAGTTGCGCATGGGGGAAAGTTGCGCATGGGGGAAAGTTGCGCATGGGGGAAAGTTGCGCATGGGGAGAAGAGTTGCGCTTCAGCGGATGATGCACATGGGGGAAAGTTGCGCATGAGGGGATGATGTCCATGGGGGAAGTTGCACATGGGTGGAAGTTGCACATGGGGGATGATGCGTATGGGGGGATGATGCGTATGGGGGGAGGATGCGCACGGGGAAATTTGCACATGGGGACATGATGCGCATGGGGTGAAAGTTGTGCATGGGGAAAGTTGTGCGTGGGGAAAGTTGCGTATGGGGGAAAGTTGCGCATGGGGGAAAGTTGCGCATGGGGGAAAGTTGTGCATTGGGGGAAGTTGCTCATGGAGGAAAGTTGTGCATGAGCGGACGTTGCACATGGGGGATGATGCGCATGGAGGGATGATGCGCATGGAGGGACGATGCGCATGGAGGGACGATGCGCATGGAGGGACGATGCGCATGGGGTGTTTCTGCGCCATGCGGGGATGGCATAGGGAGAAATGTTACACCCGCAATGCGGGTACGCTTTTCGCTAGTACACTGAATATATTTGTTGAAGAGTAACATAATTGAAGAGAATGTCTGATAAATGATTGTAAGGAGCTAAACTTGTCAAGCTTGGGCAACCTGATCAGAATTATTGATAAGAAAGTCAGTTAAGACCATGGGTCAGTTTTAGTGCCATGAAGTCATTCTTGCAGGACTAAAGTTGTAGGTAAAATACAGTATGCAAGGTAGAGAAAAGTAAAGAGACAATCTTACCTGTTCCTTCCAGAATCCCTGAACCCTTTTGCAAATGGATTCCGGTCAATTTTTAATCTGGTGATCTGTAATAGAATTCACCATGATTAGAATCTCTTGTGTAAACGTCCCACAGTATTTTGTATAAATTTTATTTTACCCTAATTACACCTGCTTTCATTAGCATTTGATACATTTCTACCTTTTACAATAATCTGCAAAAGGTTAACAATCCTGATCTGAGGCAGTGTTGTTTTGGGATTGCATGTAGACCTGGAAGGTCCAGGTTTCAATCCTGACTCAGTTAAGAAGATGTAGATGACCACAAGCCAGTCATTTACCAATCAGCCTCTTCAACCTCACAGGGCTGTTGTTGGAGCAAAAGGAAAGAAAAACTCATGTACACCACCCTGAGCTACATGGAGGAGGGGAGGAATGAAAAATTTAATATCATATACATTATAAGGGTATAGGTTGCCCTGATACTTGTTACTGACTGACGCAGTGTTCATCTCTGTTACAAGGCCGAAGAGCCAGTGTTGTCTGAAAAGTGTTCCATGTAAACAATGTTGCCTGCATGACTAAATACCTGTTACCTTCCAACCAAAATGGTACCTATCTACTCGCATTTACATGCTTCTGAACTGTTAGGTTAGCAAGAAATACACATTATAACCATTCATAAATGGCTGTCAGCAGTTCTAAGTTAATTCTGACATGTCAATTATGAAGTATCTAGAACATTTTTGGACATAACTAATTATGAATTATTTTATTATTCATTTATTATTGAATATGAATAATAATCATTTATTATTCATTATTTATCTTAATTAGGGCCCAGTCCTAACCAATATTCCAGGATCAATGCCACTGCAATGAAGTTCTGGGATAAGGGACCAAATGTTGTCTTAACATCAGGCCTCTATGACTGCCCTTTTCACTGACTACTACTTAGGCTACAATCCAGAATAACTACAGGACCTTTTATACCAACGTAGTTATGGTGCCACCTATGGGAAATGCATAGAGCAATTCAGAGTAAGTGCCACTTACATCTTCCCATAGTTACTATGGATTGTGTGGTTACTCTCAAGTCAATGAGTAGAAAGTCAGTTTATGATCTTAAAGTGTTAAATACAGCCATGCAATTGAAAATGTTTGGTCTTTCCTGACTTTAAATTTGGGTGGGTTCCTTCTGGAATTTAAAGACTTGCATTTCCATATTAATGGTCTGTAAACTCCAGTGACTATGTCGCAAGTCTCTTTCTGTTCCAGATTTATGACAACTTCTGTCCTTCCATTGAATTTGTGGCACCATAGATCATCGTGTGCTTGTTTTGATTTTTTTTTCCACCAACGAGGTTACGCCACCTGCCTTTTCCTTTCAAACTAGTTGATGCTGTCATCTTAGTTTGTTTGGCTGACTTATAGCTGAGACCACCGTGCTACTCGCACATTGTCATGGAACTATTTTTCTTCCCTCATTCTGCTATGGTAAATTGTTGGTATTCTAATTTATGACAGCAGGGGTTGGCTTTTTGTTCCCAGGACCTGGTACTAATTTCATAAGCAGATTCACAGATAATGCCCTAGACCCAGTTTAACTGGATTCAAGTCCAGGAACATAATTAAACAAGGTAGAAATCAAGGTGAATAGGAGAAAACGGTTCCATAAGGCAAGCCAGTGATCTGAAAATTCTTCAACTAATAGAACTGCTGTTCCCAAACTCTCCTGGAGTTCGGCAGCAACTGTTAAGTCCTTACCTATGGAAGGAATGCAGTGAAACAATCTCCAGGAATATTTGTAATTGTGAAACACTGGGCACTGTGGGTTGTGATAGTTATTTTCACATTCTCCATAGCTTGGGAAGCTCTGAGGAATTCTGTGGGCTCCTGCACTGCCAGCAGGAGGATCCTGTCCTTCCTGCAAGTTTAAAAAAAAGTCCCTAGGACCACTGGCAGTGGCACATTCCTGGGGATCATTTCTGGAGATTGCATTCCCCCTTCCATCTTAAAGGGGCAAAGTCAGAGATCCTCAGGCAGCATCCCAATTTGAGAAACTCTGTAGTAGAACAAGAGCACCATGATATACAGTGGCATCACAAGGGAAGGGCAATGGGGCCAGGCTGCCCCTGGTGAAATTCCTAAAGGGAGAAAACAGTCCACACCACTCTTTGACAATTTTGCCAGTGAGAATACAATGTAGCAGAGCCCATAGATCACCAAATGGAGGTGATTGCATGATTCCTTCTGTCGTCACAGCAACTCTGTGAGGAAGATGAGGCTGAGTGAGTGACTGACCCAAAGTCTTCCTCCTCTCCTGCTGTCCGGCTGTCCTCACAACAATCATATGAGATGGGTGAAGCTGATAGTGACTGACTCAAGATCACCCAAGAATCTTGATGGCTCAGTGGGGACCTGATCATAAATCTTCCATGTTTAAGTTCAATCATGTTTCCATTTTTTTAACATGGGCACAGTCAAAAAACATTCTTCATGTAAACAGAGGATCCAATATGGAGGCAATATTGTTGATGGGATGTAGAAGATTCCTTACCTGCTGGTTCTGATATGCTGTAACAGTGGTGAAGACTGTCTCTGGGAAATTAAAGGTCTTCACTCCATCACCTGTAGGGACTGGCTTTGTGGGAGAGAGGTCACTGCTGAAGTCTTTGCGAATCACATGGACACGTGGTTGATACTTGTGCATTGAGTGCAGGATTATCTTTGAAAAGGCCAAAAAAAGAAGAGAATTTGAAATGTGCCATTTGGAAATGTGCAATTTGTGCAATGGACTCTGAACAAAATGTCTCTATCAAACAAATTCCAGACTTTAGCCTACAATTATTGTCTTTGTCCCTTATACATTAACCATGTTACCACCATTGCAGTATTGATGGCTCAATCCTATTATAGGTCATAAAGCACTTTGTGGCAGCACAAGGAGCCAACATGGAAAGCCAGAGTCTTTCCCTGTGCACCAGCCAAGCAATGGAGGCCCAAGTATAGCAGGTCAGCCCAGCAGAGGGGATGGAATGGGACAGGGGAAGGACTGAAATGATTTAAAGGATTGGAGGAGGGTGGAACAGGAAGGAGATGGGGCAGGGCTGGGTGAATCTGACCCACGAGAATGGGTCAGTAATGGTGAATGGTAATGGTGGCACATGTCAAATACCAGATCCCTTTCTGAGCCTGGTCCACCTGCACAAATTAATACACTCTTGCATCTGCGATATTTCTGGCATATGTACTTTATAACTGCTGGGATGTAACCCCGTAATTAACTCAGGTCTGGCGCTGGGTTAAGACAAATGTCTCCTTACCCCAGGAGATCCCTAACTTCCAAAAGTCACAACTTCCTGACACCTAAGGTGGCATGCAAAATGTTCACCTTCCCCAATGATGTGCCAGTCTCTGGCACACTCCACTGTTCTAATTCAGCACTCCTCCCCACCATATCTTGTCTTCCTTTTTCGATCCAGAGAGTGGAAGCAGAAGGCACAGCAATGGAAGTGAGTAGATATACACCCTCCATCAATCTCCTGCCTGAGGTGACTACTTGCACTGGCCTCCTAGATGGGCCAGCCCTGCAAGAGGTTTATAAAAGCCTATAAAGCTCAGGGCCAGAGTGAAGTGAAAACATAGTGAGGAAAATGAAATGCACATCTTTCAGACTTACATGGCCTTGATCATCCAGCTCATTGTTGGTCAGTTTGAGTTTATCAAAACTGACAACCTGCCTCATCCAGGTGTCTCCAGAGGCCAGTGAATCAGGATGAATGTAAACCCTTGGGGGCACAGGGGAATCGGCATTGCCTGCTACCATCCACTTGGAGCTGTGATACACGTACCTGATAGAGACAAGAACCGGGGGGGCGGAGTTTTTATGATTTAAAGAAAGTAACCAACCACAACACCACACTACATAACACAACACCTGTAACTTTATCCTCCTTAAAGATCTCACCTAATCACATTCAGGCTACAGGAAAGAAATCTTGGTTAATGCATAATGCATCTTGAATGGAAACCAGATGATACCTGGAATCACTTCCTCACTTTTGCATCACTATTAATCCTCTTTTCCAATTACTTTCCTCAGAAAACTTTGCACACAGGGCAGACTAATTGGCTAACTATACTATATCCACAGACGAAAATCTTTAGATATACTCAGAATTATTTTGTTTTTTTGCAGATTTATCATTGAACATGCTGTGCACCTGCAAACGCTTTTTACTTTTCAGCTTAAACTGTAACATTCCATGTATTTCAGGTCTAACACAACTTAGACCAAGCTCCATTTTGATATTTCATGGCACTATGACATACACTGTTTGCAGTGTTGGGAAGTCGACTCTGATGACTTGGACTCAAGTCACAAAAATTCACATTTTTCACTGACTCACCAACTTGCAAGCCATGCAACACTTTGAAAAAAAACACTTGAATCAGGGCCCTGACTCTTGAAAACACTTGAGTCAGGGCCTTGAGCTAGGCACTATCACCCTCACCTATCTCACAGGGTTCTTGTGAGGACAGAAGGAGGAAAGGAACCATGTAAACAAACATCTAAGCCCCGTAGAGGAAGATACTCTTTGTAGTGGTGGATTCATTGTTCAGAAATGTTCTGTTAGTTATGCTAGGAATGTTCTACTAGGAATGAGCCATAAGTTATTAGTTATTAGATTTTCTCTGTAAACCACTTTGGAAACTTTTTGTTGAAAAGCAATATAAAAATATTGTTGTTGTTGTTGTTGTTGATGTTTTAAATCACATTTTAAAAATCATTCTTATTTGTCAGAAATCCTTACCTGTATCTCTTGTTATCTACAGGTACAATATCCATTGCTATGTAATACTGCTGGTGGGGGTCCAACCCTGTAATCTTTACTCTCATTGCAGGAAACATTCTCCTAAAAAAAGGAACATTATAAAAGGTCAGTACAATAATTATAATTAGCCTAAGAGGGCTTTATTTGGTGAGGTTGAAATTAAAACCTCTTAATGCATCAGAAATAATAGAACATTTGATGTTGCTTTATTTCACCTAATCCAGTACTGTCCAAACCACCTAGCAATGGTCCACCAAGGTTTCAGAGGTCTTAAGAATATAACAGTTTTTATCTTTCTTAGTTCTCCAGCCTAAGAACCTTTGTATTGGAGATCCCAAAGGTTGACCCAGGGACTATATGTATTGCATGTGGTCTACTACTGAACTGTAAAAAGGTAAAGGAGTCCCCTGCAGATTGTACTGCTAGTCATGACCAATTGTAGGATCCCCTTTTCTAAGCTGAAGAGCCAGAGTTGTCCAAAGATGCTTCTGTAATCATGTGATTGACTATATGCCAAGGCGCACAGAACACTGTAACTTTCCCACCAAGGTGATACCTACTAGTATTAATCTACTTGCATGTACATGCTTTCAAACTGCTAGGTTGGCAAACTGCTAGGATGGGAACTCACTACGTCTTGTAGCACTTGGGTTTCAAACCCCAGCCTGCTGGTTGAAAGGCACAGCGTCTTAACCAGAGCCACTGCAGCCTTACTTCTGAAGTATGGCTGCCCCCAAATTTGTACATGTACAAATGCAAGCTAGATGTAAAAAAACACCTTATTCCATTCACTGTGTAACAAAATTGGAACAATTTCACGTTTATCTGAATATTTCAATATCAACTTTATTGCAAGAATTAAAAAAATGCTCCTATTCTTGGCATAGCATCAGTAGTTTGGCCCCAACTGATGCTATGCTGCTTTATAGTACATGGATTATAATGCATTATGCAAAAGCTGTGGATCTCAAACTGTGAGCCAAGGATCCCCAGGGATTTGATGAGATCAACATGTTCAGAGATGTAGACAACATGTGAGGAGAGTAAAAGAAGGCTTAGGAGACCCCAAAAGGGAGGAGGAGGAGGAGGAGGAGAAGGAGAAGGAGAACTTTCTTTTAAGGAAATGCTGGAAGAATATGGAAAAAAGGCAAAGTTAAGTTCCATATTCAGGCTGCTCATGTAGCTCCGCAGTGGAAGGATGATCTCATCCCGTTCTTTCCAAACCAGTTCAGAATGGGATGAAAAAGCTGTCTGTAGAACATTTGTGATCTTTTGCTCCACCTAGCTGTGGCTTCCTCCATTTCATCCCATTAAAGTAGGATTTTTATCACAAGAAGTGACTATATTGCTTTTTAAAGGAGCATTTACAGGAAAACTTTCCCAAGGTCATAAAGGCTTTGGTTAGTTAAAATGAAAAGTATAAAGCTGCTACCAGAGGGAAAATCCTTCCCAAATCTCATATTGAGACAGAGGATTTGTATTTTTGATGAGGTTAGCTTCATAGCTAAATGTAGCATAGCCATCTTTAAAAGGGAAGATAAATTAGCTGGAGTGGCTCAAGGGCATTGCCTCATTTCCACCACAAGAGCTTGTTAAATCTGCCAAGTCAAATGGGTACAGGAAGTCCAAGTTTACAGCCCAGGATTTCCTAATTGGAGAGAGGAGGCTGGAGAACAGATTAAAAAACATATCAGGTTTCCGAAGGATGATGAGGAATCCAGAGGCAGCTTCACTATAAGACAAGGTGGGACAAGGCTGTTTGAGCTGGCCCATCTATGACGCCTAATGAGGCTACTGACTCAGGCAGCAGATAGTGGAAGCACAAGTTCCAGCTACTTTTTCCAAAGTAATTGTCTGGAAGAGATCAGCGGAAAGCTGCCGGGTGGCCCAATGGTTGCTTCACATGTTACCAAAAAGTTGAATTCCAGTATGTCCATTTCCTGTCTCTGTTGTGACCACTGTCGTGTGTGGTGGGGATCTGCATGTGTGGAAATATGTGGTAAAAACATTCCCAGAAACCATGTTTGGCAGAGTCTCCAGCATTCCATTTTTACTACCTGTTTCCAGGCGGGATCGCGGCGACACCACAGACAACCAAGAATTCATTGTTCTGTATTATTTCCCCAGTCTCCAGGTTTGGGAAAGAGTGTCATGGTTAAACTTTGGACACTGATCGAGATGAGGTAGCAAACTCACTTAGAACTAGTAGCTCAGAATGCCTGACTAAGCAGGCAAGGCCTTCTTGAAAATCAGGTCACTGAGGGCCCAATCCTATTCCAGTGTAGCCATACTTTTTTGTTCCCATACATACACATGTTCCCATACCTTAAGAAGGTCCCAGTGACTGCCTCTCCATCACAAGATGCAATGCATCCCATATTGTCAGAACTGCACCATCACTGGAAAATTGGATAGGACTGGGTGCTCCTTGTGGTAAATCCTTCTGACTCACTAAAAGCTGCTGAGTCAAAATTTCTGTCAAAGTTCATTCCGGTCTCAGTGGAGTTGTGTGGGTTATTGGAGCAACTCATTCACTTTCTAGAACTGACCGTGGTCCTGGCAAACTCTGATTTTAAACCGACTTTTAAGCTTCTGTTCCCTTCCCCTCCCACCCCCCACACATTATGTTTCCCCGCATGTTGCTGTCCTTTCCTCAGTCCCAGTTGTTGATTACTTCTGTCTTCCTTCCTTGTGCTTTGAAACCATCCTCAGAAACATGGCTAGCCACAACACCACCATTGCACTACTGTGTGAAATGGTCTTAAAAGTCTGGTTGGCACAAGAGCTACTTCATATTCCTGCCATCTGGCTAATATGCTTATAGCAAATCTGTACATTATCTTGGAGTTGCTTGAACTATTTTGGGGTTTTGGGGTTGTGTGGCGTGATTTGTGATATTCTGAGGCAGAAGACACACCACTGATGCAAACCACTTCCAAATCCTTGAACCACTTGCTCACATACCCCACTATCCAAATGAAGGGGCAGGAATTTAAAATATGTGGTTTGGGGCATTTAATGAATTATTAGATGTGATACTTAGGCTGCAATCCTAAAGACAGTTTCCTGGGAGTAAGACCCATTGAACACAGTGGGGCTTACTTTTGAGTAGACATGGTTAGGATTGCACTCTTAGAGCATTATTAGACTTACCCTACAATCCAGATATTATAATCCACGTAATATCTACAAAGAGATATTACATGTACCCGTAGTTACTGCACCACCTAGTGAAACCCTATGGTAAATTCATATTGCAATCCAGAGCAAATTGTTCTTACACCGGAGCAAGGACTCCCCGTAGTTATTCTGGATTGTGCCTTTACTGAGTTATTAGTTGAGATAATGATATCACAGCATATTGGTATGCTGCAATTGGGGAGGGCGGGTTAGCACCCTACCAACCATTCGGTGTGCCTTTTCAATTGTAAAAAAAACTGATGGTCTGACTTGACAACTTTTGTGCCATATCAGTGTGTCATGTGATGAAAAAGATTGAAAATTACTGTCTAACTGTCTACTGTTAGGATTACTGGCTGCAATCCTAACCTCCAGTTAGGCCAGTATAAGCCCCATACTGGCATGAGGGTGTCAAAAAAGTGCTGTAAGGAGTGTAAAAAACACTCCTGGAAAGATCAGGCCACTGCACAGGCATACAGCAACACCCCGTAATACCAGAGGAAGATATGCCAGGTGAATTAGGCTGCCTTAAATGTGTTAGGATTGCACCCATAGAGTCATATTCATGTATGTAATGTTACTTCTGAAAGAGTCTAAAAATGTGCAAGTGGAAATTTTGGCCTTGATCTGGAAACCTGCTACAAGTCTGTTTTCATCCCAGCATCCACCCAGTGGCTATTGCTGGTTTCTTCTATATTTTTCTAAAAATAGTGATCACCATTAGGTCAGGGAACCATTTTCTCATTCCTCTGCTATGTATATGGCTCTATCATTTGGTTGAAAAGCCTTATATGAATATTCTTAATAAAAATAATACACACAACTACCACCCAAAAACATCAAACGGGGGGTTCAAATTTCACAAGGGGCAGGCTTTTCATAAAATGTATCTATCCATCTTTAGCTTAGCTCTAGTTTTGGAATACTAAGGGTGCAATCCTAACCATGTCTACTCAAAAATAAACCCCACTATGTTCAATGGCTCTTACTCCCAGGAAAGTATCTTTAGGATTGCAACCCAAAAAGTAAAAAAATCATTTTCCATAAAGAATACACACGGATGGATTATAAGCCATAATAGGTTTTGTGAGTAAAGCTTTTCCTTTCTTGTACAGAACAGCATATTGTGGCCACTCAAAGACATCTCTGAACTTGCCTACCAGACAAGCACACAGTTTGACCCAAACTGTGTTGACAGGGCAGCAAGTCGTACAAATCCATCAAACACATTGTGCTTGAAAACTGATAAGATGCCAAAGCTTGGAAAGGGGAGGGGATGCAGAGAGCACCAGGTGCACGAGGGCAGCAGCTGAGTGGAGCCAGCTGGTCTTAGGGCCTGGGATCACCACCACCCCAAATCCCAGGAGACTTCCAGCCCTACAGTACCGCTTTTTGCGAGGGGCCATGGAACCAGCTGTGATCGCAACTCAAAGGCTGGAAAACCAGTGTGAAATCTCGACCTCAGTGAAGTCATGGGAGATTTGCCATAGATGTCAATTGGTTCAGGTTTTCAGACTAAAACAATATGACCTTCATGCAGCCAATATGAGAAATACATACAACTACTGAATGCTATACAGCTGTGTGGGTTCAGCACAAAACACAATGGTTCTGCTCATCGTGGTGCTCAAAAAAGCACAGATGTCGTCACATTCCAAAGGCACTGAAGGCATTGCACCATTGCTTCTCAATACAATTACAATATCAAAGCTTTGATAAAGCTCTCTCTGTGGGAAGAGAGACTTGAACAACTAATACTCCCAGAGATATGCATTCTTCTCCGTAAACATCCAAACAGAAATTCACTTAATTCAATGGGACCATGATGCACATCACAGTGCATACAGGTGCACGTGGACTCCAATATAACTCCCAGTTAGGCTGGCATAAGTCCTATGGTGGCTTGGGATGTCACAAAAGAGGCATAAGGCAATTCTTCCCCACTCCTGGGGTTGTGGGTGGGCGGGTAAGGCCAATGCACAGGCATTCACTAGTCTCCTCACACCACCATGGGAGGTTATGCCAGGTGAGTTATGCTGATCTAAATTAGTTAGGATTGTGCCTGCACTGATTTAATTTCAGGGCTGCAGCAGTTTAGTGGTTAACGGTGCTGTGTCTGCTAATCTGAAGATTGGCAGGTCAGCAGTTCGAGACCCAAGTACTGCAAGACAGAGTGAGTTCCTGTCCTTAACACAGCTCCTGCCAACCTAGCAGTTTGAAAGCAATAAATGCAAGTAAATAAAGACGTACCACCTCAGTGGGAAGGTAACAGCGTTCCATATGCCTCAGCATATTGTAATGCTGGCCACATGACCTTGGACATGTCTTTGGACAATGCTGGCTCTTTGGCTTTGAATCTGGGATGAGCCCTGCACCCACAGCTGTGGCTGGTGCTGGTATAGGGAGCAGGGCAACCTACAGCCAACTATGGCTGGCAGGACAACTTGCCTGGGACCATTTCCACTCATGAATCCTGTGCTTCACAGCACCTGAAGGCCTGAAACAAATCAATACTTAAAAAAGTGCAGACTGAAAATCTAAAATATCCAACATTAAGAAGCCCTGGACTCAGAAGGCTAAACAAAAACAATTTTAGCCCCACTGAAAAGCCTCTAAGAAGGGAGCAGTTTGTACACTAAGGCCCTATGTCCATAAGTAATAGCACCTGTAAAAAGGGCCTTCTCCAGTGACCAGAAGGGGTAAGCCAGTTTATACAGGAAAAAAAGGTTGTTTATCAAATCAAATATCAGGTCCCAGCCCCACACATATCAGCTTTTCAAAGACAGATTCCCAATGGAAAAGACACCATGCAAAGATGAAGACAGATGTTGTCTCCTCCCCTCTACAGATTGTGCCACTTTGTCAAACTAGCAGTCAGTCCACATTAGTCCACAGTCCATTTAAATTGAAAGTGACTGGCTGCCTCTTTTAATGCATGGAACATCTCTTGCTGGGATAGAATGTGATAGTTTTAAACCCACTGAAATGATAAAAGAAATTCCCAAAGTTTAAAAACACTGAAAAGAGGAATACAACAATGTCATTTCCAGCAACACCACCAAATGTGAAAACAGAATATTAAAAGCAAATATACTTATAGACCACATATTTAATAAACTGAAAAAATTGGCCGGAATCCAGTAGTGAATAAAAGGCTCTTACATCTGTTTATTTTAATGGCTTGGATTCAAAGATCCTGCTACATGAGAACAGGATATTCAGTGAATACAAAAGGAGGCAAATTTAAAAACATGGAAAAGAGAGGTGGAATCTCTCCCATTTTTCTATATATCACTGAACAACTACGGTATTATATAGCCCAAGTGGTGTGCTCCTCTTCCATCCTTTCTCTGTCCAAGGTGCTGATTTCTTACAAAAATGCAAGTAATAGGAACAAAATGTGAACTTACTGGAATATGCAAGACTTACTTCACATAGGGCACAATCCTATCCATGTCTACTCAGAAGTAAGCCCCACTGTGTTCAATGGGTCTTACTCCCAGGAAAGGGTGCTTAAGATTATGGCCATAAACAGATAACAGGACATTTGGGGCAGACACTCCAGAGGTTTAGCCATAATCTCAGCTTTTAATTCATAGGAAACCTTTATTGCCAAACTATTGTAATGCTTAAAAACAAGCCCATCTTCCACAATAACATTGGTGGAATAGGATATTTAAGGAGAACTTGTCAAGACTAATAAAAATTCAGTCCCAAACTTCTCACATGCAGGAACTCCTACTTTCTGTTAATGTTACATAAGAACAGCCCCACTAGATCAGATCAAAGGCCCACTGAGTTAAATCTAAGGGTGCAATCATAACACTGCTCAACACATGTTTTGGTGCCGAGGTTTTTTGAGCTGATTCTATGTATTTTTGGTGTGATGATTTCAAATATAACTAATTTTTGCCTATCAGCTCAAGGTTTTGAGATATAAACATCATAGCACCCTATGGAAAATTAGACTTTTGATTGACAGATGCATAGACTCTCATTAGCACTGTATCTCAAAAAGTATAACTGACAGAGAAAAACTGTTCATATATTTGTAATTAGCACATGCAATATACCCAAAATCAGTTCTATCATTCCACGCACCAAACAAAAAAAATTTTTTTGTTGGACTGTTATCAATTTTGGCTGGCATAACTCATCTGTCTACCCTTTCCTGTGGTGGTGTGGGGAGGCCAGGACATGTGGTGTATAAGTGCCTTATAGCATTGTGTGACATCCCAGGCAAGCACAAGACTTGTGCTGGGACTTATACCGGCCTTGCTGGGGATTAGGATTGCAACCACAGTGACCCAACAGATGCCATGAGCACACAAGGTAATGAGAGACCTGCATCCTGGTTGGCCTCCCTTGCATCTGGCATTCTAACATAACCTCCTTCTAAAATCAAGAGGTTGCACATTACCCATCATGGCTTGCAACCCATGATGGACCTTTCCTCCTGAAATCTACCCAATTCCCATTCAAAGTCATCTAGGCCAGATGCCATCGATAAAACCTGTGACAAGGAGTTCAACAGAATAACTACGCACTGGGTGGAGAAATATTTTCTTCCAATGTTCAGTTTCTGTGGATGTCCCCTGGTTTTGGTGTTGTGAGAGGGAAAAGAGCTTGTCTCCTTCTATCTACTCTCTGCATAATTTTGTATGTCTTGATCATGTCCCCATCAGGTGCCTTTTTCTGGACCAAAGAGCCCACACTATCTAGTAAGGGAGGTGCCCCAGCCTAGTGATCATGTTCAGTTAGTTTCTTCTTTGCAACCAATGGAAAGGAGATGCAATGACCTCCACTTGCTGATGCAGGCCCTCAGGGAAATTGCATTGGTCAAGCTCAGATAGTGCAAGGTTCTGGAGGAGCATGGAGAGGATATAGTGCAGGCAATTCAACCTGCCTGTTCTAGCACAATTTAGGACTGCACTGCAAAGCAGGTATAGAAATGCACACAGCCTCTTGTAATGCATTACAAAACTACTAGTAATAAAGTAAACTCTCATTGGAGACTGACATATGTCAGAGAACTCTTTAAGTATTATGATATAATATAAAAATTTAAATTACAGCTATTAAAAACACAAATTGGTTCCAGTTTTCTGAAAAAAAAATATGAAAATGCAGTTCTATGCATGTAACATATTGAACTTAATAGGACTTAGAGCACAATTCTAACCGTATCTACTCAAAAGTAAGCTCCATTGTGTTCAATGGGTATTACTTCCAGACAGAGGCGTAACAAGCATATAGCAGGGGATGCTTTTTGCATGGGCTCCATCCATGTAGGGGCACCCAAAGCCAAAGGCACTTTGCCCCTGCCCACCCCTGCAGCATACTTCAAAGGAGGCCAGCCTCCCACAGGAATCCTCTTTAGCTGCAGTTAAACAGGGAGGGGCTGCTGAGCTGGGTGATCACACTTTCCTTCCCTTCCGACTGCAATAAACAGCATCCCAGGAGATGAGAGAGCCTCATTGTCTCTCCTAAAGGAGCCCAGATCTAGGTAAGACTAGTTACCTTAAACACAACATATCCAGCAGTTCTTTCCTTTTATCACACAAAGGCCTTGAAAGGGGACAGCAGCCCTTCCAGCCCCAGTTTGCATTTCCTCTCTACATGACTCCACCATCACACTGGCCCGTCTTTCACAGTTCTACCCACAAGTATTCCCATTATAGTCAATAGCCTTACTCCCAGGTAAATGTGAATAGAATTGGAGAATCACACTGCCCTGCCTTCCACAGCGTAGTCCCATTATGGCACAAGTCGTCCCATTATGGCAGGGTGAACTGATGTCATAACCCGAAAAGAAGACAAGGCCCCCCCCCCATGTAAACACCTAATAAAAATATAGGATATGACAAAAATAAAAGCTAAAAAGTCATATACATTTCTTTCATGTGGTTAATTTAAACACTATGTTACTTAGTATTAAATTTGAAACAATTACATATAATTTATTACATGTACTTTATTAATTACAAGGAGGCTACATGTTGCATAGTCACAAAGAAAAGGAGGACAATGGAGATTTATTCCAGGATACAGGGCTAAAAAAGAGAACATGCTCTGGAAAAGGAGGACAAATGGTCACCCTAATTAGGGGCAGCTGGTGTTCTGTGTAACTTCAGGTGTCCCCTGTCCCCCTTTCCAGACTTGAAATGGCCAGATCTTGTGTGTGTGGATGTGTAACTTCAGATTAGCTTGAAGGTAAACTCACCAAAGCTTAATGAAAAGTTGAAAGGTTTGACTTGTAGTTTGATATAATTTGATATTATAATAAAAATGCAGGCCTCCATCAGTCTTAGAAGACTATGGTATCGTGCTCGGCGCTGCATACGCTGCATGCGAAGCATGAAAGCCTGGGTTAGATTGCTATGGAGGATAGGCTGTTACCCAAGCAGCAAATCCCCCCTCTCCACACCACTGAATTAGTCCAATGGAAATGCAGAGCCAATACGATTGGATCCAGCTGGCATCGCAGAGCTGGGCTAAGGACAGGAGCTCACCCTGTCTTGTGGGGCCGACCCGGGTCTCAAACCCTGACCTGCTGGTTAACAGGCACAGTGTCTTAGCCACTTGCACCACCCACAGCCTGATTATAATATTATAATATCACAGCCTGATATTATAATAGTCTGATATTATTGACTTGTAACATTAGCTAAATTTCAGGTGTTTTGATTGCAGCAAAATTTCCTGACTTGCTACGGGCGCCATTTTGCCTAGGTACGCTTCTGCTCCCAGATAAGTGTCTTTAGGGCACTACAGCCTTATTCACCTGTAAGTTGTTATAAAATTGCACCTACATATACCTGTTAACAACAGTCTCCAGGATCTAATCATGTTGTTCTTTTCTGCCGAAGTGTCAATTTCAGCTTCTTAAGCTGGTTCTGCAAGTTTTCTTGCACAGTTAGCAACTCACAGGGATTGGTGGCAGCTGGCTGTGTAAAACAGATTAGCTAACAGCTGTAGATATTCTTCTTCTCCCCTCTCCCTGGATTAATATTTAACAAATGCAAAAGGGGTATGTGCATGTATGTGTTGTTTTTAAATAGTTCTGCATAACATTTATCCATTCGTTTTTCATGCAGGTGTGCCCCCATATCCAAGGAGGTGAAATGGGGCACAACGCATTTTCCTCCCTATACTTTCCATTAAAGAATCAGTGACTGAGGGATGATCTGCCCCAACCCCCGGACCTAGAAGCATGAAATTTGGGGAGGGTGTTCCTTCTGCTACATGAACACCCACCAAGAACCGATGTGGAGAAATTTAACCCTTGGGGAGTTGAAAAGGGGTGCAACGTGTTTTTGTCCTATCCTTAACATGGAAGACTGACCAATATCCAGCCAATTTGGTGCTTGATGCCTGGTGCATTGGGCGGGGGGGGGGAGATGTTGTTGACCGGGGAGGAGTTGACCGGGGAGGATGCTGCGCATGGGGGGCTTTTCCACATGAGGAGGTGATGCACAGGGTGGGTTGATGTGCAGGGGAGAATGAGGCGCATGGGGGCCTGATGTGCATGGGGGCCTGATGCACACTGTGGGGACATCATATAGGGAATTTTACTCCTGCAACGCAGGTACGCTTTCACTAGTCTAACATAAACCTATTGTTGTATAAAGTAGTGCAATTAGATTAAAATCATATCATAAATTGTTGTCATATTATTACTGCATACAACAATGAGTTATATGTCAATAAAACGAAATTTTGCACCTGCTGCATATTACCATTGCCAGGAAATTTTTTTAATGTCAAGCCTTTTAAAATGGGGGTGGGCATTAGATTTTATGGCTCATTAGATCTGAGTAAATACAGGTAGATATGGATGCAAAGGTTGGATACTAACATAACTAGAAATAAAATAAATACTCCTGCCCAAGTTCAGATCTTTCTAACCCTTAGGAACTGAGAGTAGGACAATGGAAGGCGGTGGAAGGACCACAGTATGGCAAGGTGATCAAATAAAATTCATCCTCAAACCAGATGCACAAAAAAAATAAGCGAGCTGTGTTTAGGGGAGGCATCCATCTTACCTGCCTGCTTTAGTGATGATCATTTCTGTACCAATGTCATGGAACCTTTTCCAGAGATCTGCACACTGGAGCTCCACCTGGATCTCCTCCATGGATGAGGCTGGAGGTGGTTGAGGGATAGAGCTGCTGGATGTGAGGTCCATGTGGGAGCCAAAAGAGCAGGATGTCCTCTCTGCCAGCACTTCACTGTCTGATCCTGTGCTCTGTTCTGAATCTACAAAAGAAAGAGAATATTGCAGGCCATCAAAATCTCAATCTCTCTAAAGTTCCCCATATTTTCCCTAAGAAAATAAAATTAACGTTGGGAATTTTTAACAACAACCCAATTTTAATCAAATTTCCATGCTGCAAGGCAGCAGCACCAGCATGGCCTCTGCTGCAGCCTGTGGGTGGAATTTCAGCTGCTGGGCATCTCCTCGGCAGCCACAACAGGTCAACATAGGCCTGCACCAGATATATTACTGGTGCAAATCCAAATTGATCTTTGTTGTTGAATCAGGCCTGAGATGGGGAAAGGATATAGCATGCTGGCACCACCAATCCTGCCCCCTATCCCAGGCTTGCTTTGTCTACTCTTGATCCCATCACTGCCCTCCCATTCTTCCACCCTTTCCTCTCCTTCTACCCTTGCACCAGACGTATCTAGTTTGGTGGGGATCCTTGTAAGTGCTGGTGCGCAGGGGAAGATGTCAGCCTCCCATCAGTATGCCAACTAGAAGCACTGTCTACAAAGTGCTTAACAATGCATTTGCAATAGCACCCATCAGTAGAACATATGTTCTACTGATGAACATATGTTCTATGGACACTATAGGGTCATAGGGTAACTGCCTCCCTTTTATATGAGCATCTTCTTGTTGCAATTTACAACCTGGTTTCTGGTTTTCTGTTCCCACCATGACATTTATCAGTTTAGGTAAGCTTTGAGGCTGCTGAATAAAATTGCCCACAATATATAACGTAAATAGTAATAAATCTGAATGAGGTACAAGATAAGTGAACACACCAGAGGTAAGTGGGGACAAACCAAATAAAAAAATTCTTGCAGCTCTGGGCAAACAATATTCTGTTCAGCTTGGTGTCATCCCACATGTGCTACTCCCACATGTGCTACTAAATACACACATCCCACATGTGCTACTAAATAACTTACAAGCTAGTTATTTTTAGACAAAGGGCTTTACTTCCTTTCTTTTGAGCATCTTTGTCCTTGGAAATGATGGATGATACCTTTTGGTTTGGGGTTAAGGAAGTGCTCACTTTGCAAAAAATGTTATATTATAATTTTTGGAACAATGATGTTTCCTGAGAAAATAACCACATAGCTTTACTGCTCCACAGATCTCTACTGAAGGGAAGGGAAAGATGGCAAACATATGGGAAAAATTACTCGGAAAGCAATTGTTATTTCAAAGACACCTTGGATATAAAGGGCTGTTCTAAAAGAAAAAAAAAACCAGAATGCTGGGGGCTAAAATACAGCAAATAATGGGAATTGCTTGGTGAGGCATAGAATTTCTCAAAGTGAAACATTTTCATAATGAGCTCTATGACCACTAAATATTTCTAGAAACCAAACCCATGGCTCTATTCTGGGAGTGGGGGCAGCACAGACCTGCCTACCCTCCGGGATGTTCCAAGCCCCTTTCCAGGATTTTCATTTTAAAGAAAGACGTGTTGAACATCTATCCCTTATGTATGGAACATCTGTCCCTTATGGAAGTTCCTTCCCTTTTCCTTGTGACCTGCACAGACAATAAGCAAGATTGTAAGCGGGACACTGGCAAGGCAAGCAGCCAGGATGTGGTTTGCACTTGCCTAGTGAACCCACTACACACAAAGGTAACTGAAGTTCTGATTAGCAAGTCAATCAATGCAGCACACCTAGTCCATAGTCCAAATGCCCATCTAGTCCTGCTTCCTGTATCTCACAGAGGTCTACCAGATGCCTTAGGGCAGTGGTCTTCAGCCATTTCAGCCCAGGACCCCCGTTCAGTCTTTGGAATCTGTCCAGGACCCACCTGTCAAACTTGCTACCCCCAATCTGGAACACAAGGTTTTTTAAAAGAAGACCTGTTCTGGAAAAAGAGGACATATGGTCACTCTGCCCCCAAGTCCCCATGCTCTCTCCCACCCACCCTCCGTCCCCAACCCCACTGGTCCTCACCCCCAACTGCCCCCAAGCCCCAAGACTGTTCAATAGTGCCTATTCCCAGGAAAGTGCATTTAGGCTTGCAGCCATAATTTATTAATTCCAAACAGGCTGTAGGCTCACTGTTCACAAGGAAAAGGAGGTCAGTGAAGATTTTTTTTCTGCATACAAGGATAAAAAGAGGACATTTCCTGGAGAAAGAGGACATCTGATAAAAATAAAAATAAATTTAATAAAAATAAAATTAAAACAGCCTTAACCACCCCCCCCCCCCCCCAAAGCATTAAAACCCCAGAGGGATAAGGACAAGGCATTCAAGCTTGGAGAGAGGGGGGAGAGGAATGTGGACTATTTTTACAAATAATTTTTTAAAAAATTCACATTACCTGCAGAGCCAGTTTTTAATCATTTTCAGTGTTGGGGGGCTCTGTCTTCTGGAACACTTGTAAGCCCCAGGTTCCTGGGATCAGGGCCATGCTGGAAGCCTTGCACCCCTGGACTGACCTTCCACACTTTCAACAGAGCTCAATGCAAAGGGTAAGGAAGGAACTTCCTTCCTGGGTGATTTGGGGGGCTGTGCTCATTGGATCAGGACCCTTCTGATGTCCTTGGATTGCTCTCAGCCTGCACTTTCCACTGGACTATGGCACGTTTGCCTACTCATGAGTAAAGCCACAAAATAAATTACTTACATTTTCCCATGCATTTTCTATGCATGTTTTTGCTTTTTAGTTTTTTGGGCATAACCTGTGATAGGGAGGAGATATTTGAAAACAGTTTTTTGCATTGGATTCTGCTCTTCAAAACAAATCCAATGACTTATGACATGATGGGGTATGACACATTGCAGAGTTGATTTTTGGGGGTCCCCAGGGGTGGAGATCAAGATGGTGGTCCCTTGGCCTTCGCAAACCCCCTATGGGAGCCACATGATCCCCCTGGGGAGTCGCAACCCTCACTTTGAAGACCACTGCCTTAGGGAGCACAGAAGGCAACAAGGCATCTGCATCCAGATGCCACTTCCTTATCCCAGCAATCTGAGTTAGCCTACTTCTTTAAAAAAAAGCTAGCCTACTTCTAAATGTCCGATCTCTACACTATATAGGAGAAACTATGCATCTTGCATGACAGTAAAAAGATCTGTGATGGCAACTTGAGTCAGAAAACTCAGACTCAGGTTGTGAAAATTTTTCAAGTAACACAAAGTTTAAAAAGTCATGAAAAGTTTGGAAACAAAAACACTCACAAGTTGGAACCCCCCAGTATTTTCCCCACTAGAGTCACCAAGTCAACTGTGTCTTGGTGGGGGTCCTTGCTAACTGTGCTCAGGGGCACTTGACTCAAACGCAACTGAAACTCAAGTGCTTTTCACATGAAAAATGCCTGACTTGGACTCATGGTGAAATCTAAGAGTCACTCAACTTAAGTCAAGTTGCGGGGGTCCAGTGAAAAAAGACTTGAGTCTGCACTCCCATGACTTTTTCCATCACTGATAATGATCTTTAAAAATATGTGATTTCCAATGTTCTATAAAGAAACTTTTTAGAATAATCAATATAGAAACGAAACTCTACCTAACTCCCCACATAGTGATGTAGCCATGCTCAAAGAGTATGCTGTGTCCCGTTGGGGAATTTGGGGTCATGATACCCCTTTCCTCAGGATAAGCCTTTGATACTCTGCTGGGTCCACTTAGACTTCCACCAGCTATAGTAATGCATATTGTAAGGCATATAGTAAGGCTGGGAATGAAGATAGTGGTTCTGCCTCAACTAATACTGGTCCTCTTCCCAGCCTTGATCCACCCTCCTCCACACCCAATTAGTCTCCCCATTCCTCGTCCTTCCTTCCTTCCCATTTCTCCTATGCCCTACACCAACTTATTGATGCCAGAACCATTTACTGCTGCATTGTCTTGCTTCAGTGGTCAGGCCTAGGCGGCATGTCATGCTTTATGACAGTCCATCCGCTATCATAATTATAATGGGGTTCATGTCTTCAACACGGCATTCGAGACTGTGTGACCAAGCCGAGTCACACCAAGATGGTGTGACCAAGGCATTCGAGATGGTGTGACCAATCAAAAGTATGAGATTGTCAACAACGACTGAGGTTATCTACAGTATTAACCATCTACAGGCTATCTACAGTATATACCACCTGACAAACGTGAGGCCCTTAGTGAGTTCATACTAGAGGTTTCTGCATTTCTGTACCACCATGGGCAAAATCCAGAGTAACTACTTGCTCCGATGTAAGAACAACTTAGTCTAGATTCCAATATGAATTTCCCATAGGTTTTCAGTAGGTGGTGCAGTAATTACAGGTGCACGTAAAGTCTTTTACGTGCTCCTGTAGTTACTCTGGATTTGGGGGCTAGTGTATTTTTTAAAGTCAACCAAAATGGAAATATCTATCGGCTTGTAACGATCATTCACTCCTACAAAAGTGCAATAGGAATAAGGAGGAAAGTAGCGGAAACATTACCTCACCTCTTCTAGTCACCTTTTCCGTCTTCCATCTTTTATCTTGTTTAGATATCAAACTAAGCAGGCATTTATTGGCTTATTTCCTGAGGTATAATTTGCTTTTCAGCCCAAATGAGTTCTCAGAATGGAAAATCATAAAATCAAAATCAGATATCAATCAGATAAATCATCTTTATCTGCAGGCTCAGATTTTAGTATCGAAGGATGAGAAAGAAACCTAAGAGGTCCACCTGCATTCACCTGCACACATCCAGGAGGCTCTCTGATACCCTCCAGCCATCTATTTAACTATCAGAGGAATTTAGTATCCATCAGGGGAGCTGTCCAGAAATGATTTGTGGACAACCCATTAAGCCCATTCCACTGTGGGCTGATACAAAGAGCCCACTTTATTAAATACACCAATCTTTAAACACGAGCATTCCCTCATTACAAACTGCATATGTGAACGATAGTGTTGAAATCACACATGCCACACAAGTACTTCACAACAATTTTGCCACTAGTTCCTATGAAACATACAGTATTTCCCCTTACTTCCCTGTAAGCCTTCCACTTGCATGTGGTCCTCCTTGGACCACTGTCAGCGTTTTAGCTGGCTCAAGCCTAAGGAAAGAGGCATATCAGGAAGTGAGGATTATGCCAAATAACATCCCTTCTAGGCCCCCCCCCCCCAATTCTACCCTCTTCTTAATCCCATATCTCAACCTAACTTGCCTCACAGGGCTGTTGTGAGGACTAAGGGTGAGGAGGAACATGTACACCACCCTGGGTTCCCTGGAAGAAGGGCAGAGAAAAATTAAAAAATAAAATTTATTTTCTTAAAATGGCACTTTACTTGTCAACTAATTAAAAATGTCATTAAAAATCAAAAAGATCAGTGTGTGTATCAATACATTTTGTGCCGAGAGGTACTACTGTCTAACAATGGTCTAAAATATTCCACGATAAGCCTCTGAAAGTACACTGGACTGAAAATACACACAGCTTTTGTTTTAAAACAAAGTTACAAGAAACATTATTTTAACACTTCAGTTAAATGTGCAACGTTGCACAGTTCCAGCAGCAAAATGTAAATGCATTCCATAGGGAACTACCAAGAACATTACACACCAATGCACAACCTATAAAGACAAACATGAGACAACTGCTGGAAAGTTTTCTGACATTTGAAGGGCTTTTATTCACACTTGTGTGTCATGCTCTTGATTTTCTTCCCCCTCCCTTGATGCGCACAAGTTAAAAAGTTCATCCTGTGTGTGATTCTTCACAGCCATCTTTGCTACACGTTGGCCAGAAGAACAATCCGAGGCAAAGGCACGAGCCAGCTGAAAGACACATCTGCTCTGTTCTCCAACCCGAACTCGGGAATTGCAGGCATGGTTTGGGTTTGTTTTTTCGTTTTTTACTAGGAGATTTCAATGGAACTGAAAATATCTCATAGGAGGGATTTTGTAGCATGCTGTGAGCAATTTACAGCTGCCAAAACCATATCAATCAAATCCCAGGGGAGAGCCTTCGTTCTTCAAACCAAACCATGTTTTTAAAAAAAGGAAGAAAGGGAGCCAACTGCCATTTTACATGCGCTCACACACACTCACACATACACACACACACCACTCCAAGTGAATCTCTGCAGCTGTAACAGCTTCATTAGAGGCTCTGCTTGGAGAATGGTTCCCAGCCGTCATACGCACACGGGGCCAAGTGACTTGTTGCGTTAAGCCTGCCTCATGGCCTACAAAACAGGCTTTTTTTTCCAATCCTCCTGTTCCCAGGCATAGGGATTGGGGGATTAACACTTTTCCTCAGTGCCATTTTCCCACCAAAAATGGTTTTCCTGTGAAGCCGCTCTTTGAAAATCTCTGCCATTGAATATGCATTCTCTATGGACTTCTTCCAACACTTCCTGGTGCATGTTAACTAAGCTGGGTGAGGCAAGGAGCATCATTCCAGACAGCGGACTCATTCATGCTCCACTTCTGGGTGAGCCCTACACTGGCTCCAAGTTCAGGAGGAGTTGAGTTCACTTCTCCCTCCTCCAATCTGCCACATAGCTGAGGATATGCTGAGGGATCCCCTGCCTAAAAACTCCCCGAATATCCATCAGAACACAGTGGAATTTCAGAGTAGAAAAGGAGAAAAGCCATAATGCGCAAAGCATAGAATACTTGTATGTACACAGGAGGTCCCCATGTTCAGTTCTAGGCATTTCCAGAGTATGTGCTTTCTCCTTTTAATATTTTAACTAGTATGTTTGACTTGTTTATCCTGTTTGATGCCAATAAAGGCTTATGATGATGATGATGATGATGGTGATGATGATATGTTGGATTTGGATAGAAAAATGAAAGGAGGCCCTCGCTGAAAACCCTGGAGCAGTGGTGTCACAAGGGCAATGGTACTCAGGCATTTCAGTGTGGGACCCCCTTTCAAACTTAATCTGTTCAGTACCCCCTGCCAAACTTACCAGGATGTGACATCACTGTGATGCCAGAGATCCTCCATGTCTACTTGGAAGTACGTCCCATTGTGTTCAATGAGACTTATGCCCGGGTGAGCCCAGTGCCAGATCCCAAGATGGCAGATCCCACAACTCTTGAGACCACCCTGATCTGAGATTGCAACCTCACAAAGTGGTTCCCAACTAGTACTTTGAGTACCACTGCACATCAACCAGTATAGGAGACCATCCAATCACACTTATGATGGATCTCTACCCATGCAGTGGGAATGCCAATGTCCTGGACAGTGGGAATGAAGATGGAACACTATTCCACCTATCTCTGGTTTTGTGGATATAACATTTGAGAGACCAGAGATATTTAAACATGATATTTGTTTCATTGCATTCTGCTTGAAATTATGAGCTGACTGATATATAACATGATGGCAAATTTCAAAAATACCAAGATTTTAAAAATTTTGTCAGTGTTTACCGAGTGTGGCCTGTACTCAATACTCACCAAAATCCTATTGAGAAAATGGGGTTTATGGTCCACCTACCTATGTAAACCTCCTTGGATCTATGAGAATGGAAGTACAGTTTATAAATGATGTAATAAATAAATAGGACTTGATCCCAATAGCCCTTTCTTGTCACTTGTCCCCAGGACTCAGAAGGATTCTGCCTCTAAGAACTTCACCATCATTTCCAAGAAAGGCTACAGTCATATCCAATTCCTCTGCCACAAAGCAGTCTGTGGTAAGGGAACAAATGTTCCCTCATGATTAGGAGATATCTGTGACCCACCATTCACCACAGAATACAGCACACACTCCACTGGCATCCTGGACCCTAAGGGTACATTCCTAACCAACTTTCCAGTGTTGGCATAGCTGTGCCAGTGGGGCATGTGCTGCATCCTACAGTTGTGGGGGGCAATCCCTTCGGCCTTCTCAAGGTAAGGCAATATTTCTTCCCTTACTTTGGAGATGCATTGCCCCTATATCAGTACCAGAAATTTGGTTAGGATTGCACCTTAAGACTGAATCACAACAGAACCAGTGGAAAATCTATAGCTAGCTGGTGCCAGGCAAAAGGCAAAGACATCTATGGAAGCAATCGATACAGCACAAATACAATGGTCTGAGAAGAAGAATTTTGTTTAAAGCTTGATTTTCTTTTTCAAAGCTGGGAGCGTTTATGTTTTTTGGAACATGACATGGATTTGGCTGCTTCATCATCTTCCCCAAGAAAGGTCCTGCTGCTCTGACTTGTACAATCATCATTGCCTCCTCCTCCTCCTCCTGCAGGCCCAGATGGAAAGAATGGGGAAAACACAGCAGGGTCCTCTTCTGACTGCATTGGGACTGCTCCGCATCTTGCAGTGTTTATAGGCTTGACGTGACTTTTCCAGTAATGGTTGACGTGGGCAAACCCGCCACATTCCCCTCCCAACCTCCCTTTCCCTTTCATCCAAACCATACATCAGGAGTTTCTGCTTTCAATATCCCAGTTCATTTCTGCGATGTACTCACAGGGGGAGAAAAATCAATACATGAGGAAGTAACACCAACACACTAGGAGCTGTAGAGCTTCCCTATTAAATTACCAACTCCAGACTCTGGTGATCTGAAGTGATTTCCTTTTTGAAGCCCTTTTCATGCCTGAAGATTGTAGTGGTGTGTGTGTGTGTGTGTGTGTGTGTGTGTGTGTGTGTGTGTGTGTGTGTGTGTGTGTGTGTGTGTGTGTGTGTGTGTGAACACATTTTTCCAACTACATGCGCCTCCAACTGTTTTCCCCAAGCATCCCACATCCATGTCAGAGATTTGGGCCGGTTGGGTATTTCCAAGGATGTGACACTAAATCGCAAGCAGCAGGTTTCCTGTTGGTGCAACAGAGAGTGCTCTTTTCTCCAGGCAGGGTGCCGGTTTTGCCCTGACAAAAAAAGGAGATGGTGACAGTACTACAGCAGAGCTCAAACAAAATAAAACAGCTTCCTCTGCTTCTTTTGTCAAGAGAACTATGCAAACCTCCAATAAATGCAGATAAAATAGAGCCAAGCACGGCCACCCAAATCTTTCCAATGGATAGCAAAATATGCCTCCTTTATCTAGTCGACATTAGCCAGACCAATTTTGGGGGTTTGGCTGTTAATCCGAGCAGAACCCAGCGCAGCACCAGACCCAGCTATGTAATGCAGACATTACTTTTTACTGGAAGTTGAACACTGTTAACAAATGATCCGTGCAAATCTGTTGAAATAGCTGCAATTCCCTGAATTTTTTCCAAGACCAAAATAACTGTTACCTCAACTCATTTAGCTGGAATAGGTCCACTCTATAAAAATAAATCTTTTTTTAAAAAAGTGAAAATGTATAGAATTTAAAATACATAAACACTACAAACGATGTAGGAGACAGGAAATAGAAACAAGAGAAAATCCAACAAAATGAGCCTACTTAGCCAAGGATTTTGAAACTGCAGCTTTGGCTCAATATAGGTCCTCAGGACATCCATTGAGCCAGATCCAGCCCAACCGGAAGCCTCTGGAGGTTCTTCTGAGACACATGGAAGCTACACAAGCCTCAGAGGAGCCTTTGGAGGTGACAGGAGCTTACAACTAATATAATTTATTCAGTAACACACCTGTCTTTGCATCCAGAAAACTGGCTTCCGAGGCTTTCAGAGGTCTCGGAACAGCTCTGGTCATATTCAGTGGTCCCTAAACTCCATGTGAATTTAATTACATGGAATTTGGTATGCCCAAGGGTTCTAGGAATGGAACCCCCATTGATAACAAAGGTCTGTCTATCTTTATTGGGATCGGTTAAAGAAGAAGGGTAAGGGTAATTTCCCAATGTAATTTTTACATGAACCATGGACAGGTGATATATCATGAAGACAAAAATAAGAAAGATCTCAGTACTGTTAATGTCTGAGACCCTTCAGGATAAGTATTCAGCATGGGCCAGCCAAGGAAGCCACAACTCACAAGGTCATTCTAGATGTGATCCTAAGCACAAAACATCTTCTGTGGTTGGTTTCTTTAGAAGGAAATAGCATGTTGGCGAACAGAATAACCCCAAACTGTGGCATTAGAGGCTTTAGTACTTTGCCCCTGCTAGAATTCTAATAAAATCAGGAGATTGAAAGAAAAATAGGCTTTACTTTTCATTACAAAAAGCTTCATTACAAAAAGCTCTACATAAGTACGTCTCAAAAATTCCCTACTTTTCTATCTGATAAGATTGACTCCACAGACCTGTCCTGAAAACATTCAGAACAAGACCTTTCAGAACAAAAGGACAATGACCAGGAAATTTTATTTTCCAAAAAATTACCCTTAATATTTTCACTTCTGGGGAAAAAAAGAAAGTAATGATCTTAGCCTCACCAACTGCACACCTATTTAGACTTCCTAGGAATATGTTGCACTAAGCATAAAGGGACTTCTTCCAAGTTAACAGAGAAGTTGGTGGACTTGCTGTTTCAAACTTAATTCAATAACACACCTATAGTTACTACTTTACATTCAACAGATTTACATTCAAAAGGGAGCCTTTGCTCAGTGGGTCTCCTTGATCCTATAGGTACTGAAAGCATGTTTAGCTCATATTAAAACATTTAAGTGGGCTCTGTAAATTTGAAAGTGAAACATGTGAAGACTTTCTAAGCTACTGAGACACTATGAGAGAGGGAAAATAGATTGGTCCTCCACAGAAGGTGCCTAATTCCTGATGTACATAAAGCCTTGTGACCACCTTGACCAATCTTAGGAGGGCTGCACTATACTAAGGAAATACCGTAAGTTGTGCAACACCTATCTTTATCAATTACACCTACACAAAACCCTTTTTCACCATACTCTGATGAGTTCTTCCCCAGGGTGACCATATATCATAATCACAAAAAGAGGACAAAGCCCCCAAAATGTAGGACACCCAAGATAAATGTAGGCCATGACAAAATAAAAGCTAAAAACACTCACATATATTGCTTTCACATGGTTAATTTAAACACTCTATTACTTACTATTAAATTTAAAAAAAACTTGGCATGCATCAGTCTTGAAAGACTATGGTATCGTGCTTGACACTCCACGTGAAGCACGAAGGCCTGGGTAGATTGATATGGAGGATAAGCAGCAGATACCCAAGCAGCAAATCCTCCCTCTCCATACCACTGAAATAGTCCAATGGAAAGGCAGAGCCGATATGATTAGCCCAGCTCTGCAACGCAAGGAAGGAGCTCACCAAGGAAGGAGCTCACTCTGTCTTGTGGAGACCCGGATCTTGAACTCTGGCCTTCTGGTTAACATGCACAGTATCTTAACCACTTGCGCCACCCACAGCCTTCTAAATTTAAAACTAATTTATATAATTTATTGCATCTAATTATAAGGCTACATGCTGCCTGCTCACAAAGGAAAGGGGGACAATGAGGATTTTTTTCCAGGACACAAGGACATGTTCTAGCAAATAGGACATATGGTCACCCTGGTTCTTTCCTTCCCTCCAAAAGTGCTTCGGGTCAAGCCTTTGCTGTGGTGGAGTGAAGCAGCTGCTGTTGAGAGGACTGCCTCCTCCTCCCAGCCATTGGCTTCCTCCTCCTGACGAAGAGACCAAGCCAGCAGAAAGAAGGAGCTTGGCCAAAGTACATTCTCCGTTGACTGCCTGTCTTGGCTCATTGCGGACACTTGCTCATAATTTCAGCAAGCCAAGAGAGCCAGTAAGGGGTGGACCAAGAGATGGAGCTCAGCCCAGAGTATTCTCTCGGCTGGAAGATGTGGGAGGAAGGGAGGGAGGGGAAGACAGTGGTACCCAATTGGACTATGCTCCCCCACCACCGGCACAATGGGATGTGAAGCAGGGGAATCCAGTCACTGCACACTTTGCACAAACCAAATGGCATCCAGGCCAGGGAAACAACCTCGTATTTTGCAAAGACAACAGATTCCTTTCACTATCCAGACTCAAACACAGAACCAATGGATGGCGCCCCCTCAAGCCAGTTCTTTTTTTTAAGGAGGCCTGCTGCACCTGACCAAAAGTCTATTGAATCCAGTACTCTGCTTTTCACTTGATCACCAGGAAACCCACAAACAGTGCTAGAGCATGGGCACTACTCCCACATTTGTTCTCTAGCAGCCGGTACTCAGAGATGCGCTGCTATCAAGGCTAATGGGAGGTGATACTGTAGATCTACTTTCCATGTATGTGTCAAATTTTATTATAGATTTTCACCAAGTCAGGTAGATGTTATTGACAGCTTTATCTTATCTAGACATTGAGAACCTCCCAACATTCTAGAATGCCTGTTTTTATCCTATTTTGATGTTATAAATACTATCACAAAATATAAACTGTTCCCAGAAAAATCTTTTGCAGTTGATTGATATTACTTTCTGTGGCCCCAATGCTGTTCAGGTGGTTTTCAAGGGTTCCAATAGTTCTTTCTTAGTATTTTACCCATATAAGCAATGTTTTTCCAGGACCATACAGTTTTCAGTCCTGGTTCCTCAGCTGAAGATCCTGAGTCCAACATCACTAGGTGACCAGGAACTTCAGCACTTAATGTACAGTCCTGTTAACCTAGACCAGGGGTAGGCAACCCTTGGCATTCAGAATGGTGCTTGGCAGCACACCAAGGCACCCCAGCACACATGGCTTGGAGGTGTTGCCACTGGGGCTGTCCCAATTGCCCAGAGGAAGCTTCTCGTTACCATTGCTGGTGCCCAGAACTGCACCATCTCTCCCCACAATGACTACTATTAGAATGGAAAGTGAAGAAGAGTGTTCCAGCCTCAATCCTGCACTTTTCTATTCAGAAGTAAGCCCCTTTGCAGTCAATGGAGCCTATTCCCAAGAAGAGGTGGAGCAAAGGGCATTCTTAGAGCTCAGACCTGAGCATCTTTGCTCAGAGGTAAGCCTCTTTGCAGGAGGCAAGGCAAGGATAGGATCAGGTTATTCTTCAGCAACTCCAGCTCCTACAGCACCAGAGCGATGGAGAAGCCCCTTGGGTGGTGAGAGGGAGCCACGTCCTGACTGGAGGTCAGAAAAGCCCCAGGTGATGGTCTCTGAATAAACAAGCTATCTATGCATATAAATTATACAAAATATAATTAATAAACCTATATATTATTTATTATAATTTTTATATACGTATATATAAAATTTTATAATCATGTCGGCATGCGGAATAACGTTGTAACATAAATGGGCACTACATTGCTGAAAGGTTGAGAACCCTGATCTAGGCAATGACCAAGCCAGTATAGGGTTTTTATTCATTTTTTGGAACCATACTAAGAATGTGTTTGAGACACATTTACACAGGTTGCATTCCTAACCAAACTTTCCTGAGAGTAAGTACTATTGAACACAATGGGACTTACTTCTAAGTAGATACGCTTAGGATTGCACTGTTAGTCTTGCTTCTCAGGAAAAGCCTATTTGGTTTGGGCAACCCTGCCCAACTTAACCCAACTCTCTGAAACATATGCAAGCCACATCACCACTACAATATAGTGTCCTGTTGTGGGGGTTTTGCTATACAGTTTATGTACCACCTTTCTCATTATCATTGTATTTCATGGCAGTGAATTCCATTAAATCAGGTTGATTAACCTGATTAATGATTCCATTAATTCCAGATTGAACCTCCCAATTTGTCACCCACTGCAAACAGACCCTGAGCTTTTCCAAAAGGGCAGGTGCAAGAGGGCAAGTGTGGTTTAAAATACACAAAATAATATTGTGTAGCAACGTGTCTCAAGCAATTCATTTTGCTAAATGTGTCTCAAGCAATTCATGGGCTAAATAAAAGATGCAGCAACAGGGGTTAGCCATAACATGCAGGATAAAGTGGATAAAGACCAAAGAGGCTTCAAAGTACTGATCTGGAAGGCTGCACAGCAGGGAGAGGAAAGGAAAAAGTCTATAAATATCAGTTTCACAATGAATTTGAAAGAGGAAATTGGGATTCTGTCCAAGCCAATATCAAACATGCGTTGGACTCCCTTGAACAAGCCAGAATGTCCTGCTGCAGTTGAATGGATGAAAGCTAAATTCAGGATAATTTCAAATCCGGTAGTCTCCTTGTGTGTCAGGAATGTAAACAGATGCAAATGTGACAGTCCCATTTCTACTGACACAGCAGGGGATCCTGAAGCCAAAGGTGATGATTCCATACTTGACAAATGGGGAGCCCTCCTTACTGAATTACCAAGAGGCATCAAAATGGGAGCTGGAGGGGAGAAAGAACAGTTTTCTTGTAACAGCCCAAGAACCACCATGTAACAATAAAAAGTTAAAAGTTGTCCCAACCAACATCCCAGCACCAAGGAAAGGAAAACGCAGCTTTGAGGTAAGGCAGCAAACATCTTCAGGAGGCCTCCATGATTACCACCCAACTGCAGCATGTAGCACATGCCCCAATGGTGCAACCGTGCCAGTGCTAAAAGTTTGACTAGGATTTGGGCCTAAGGCTGCAATTCTAAGCTCCAGTAAGGCCGGGCCTAAGTCCCAGCACAAGTTCTGTGATGACCTGAGGGTGTCACAAAAGTGCTGTAACACACTTCCACACCACTCCTGGGGGAAGGTTAGGGTAGAGCAGAGACATGCACACATCACCACGAGAACAGGAAGACTGATGAGTTGTGCCAGCCTACGTTACACTGTGCCAGCCTACGTTACACTGTGCCAGCCTATGCACCCATATAGTGCAATCCTAACCATGTCCATTCAAAAGTAAGCCCCATTGTGTTCAATGAGTTTTACTCCCAGGTAAGTGTCTTTAAGATTGCAGCCGTTAGTGTGTTATCAATTTGCTGTATTGTAGCATGATGACTCTGGGTCTTCATGATTTAAATCTTCACTTCAACAGTTTCCTTTTTGATTCTATAGGTGAGTAATTCTACAGGTGAGATTATTTCTATTAAAAAAATATTTTAAGTCATCTTTTGCCACTGCACACAGTATAATTTTAATGGCACTTAACACTACATGTGGTATAAATTTAACTTAGGAATGGACATTTTTTAATATGGAAAAAAGTGACTCATGAAAATGTTGACTACATGCAAGCCCCTGCCAGGAGCATTCAAGGAGCACAAGACATGGACTTAGTAAATGAAAACGGCCTGTCCCCCTGAAGCCCTTGCTTTGCCAAGAAATATTTGTGGAATTCTAAGAGTTCCAAGATCTTGCTACAGCCCCAAAAAACAGGTCAAGATATTTGGGTGTCTGAACAGAAAATCGCAATGGTGCTTCCTATGGCAGTAAAAATATAACATAAAGACAATGTACTATTTTAGATTTTTAAAAATTTTTGGTAAATAATGAGACCTTTGTAGATTTGTTAGATTTTGATAGTGGGGCAAGGAATGCTTTTTTTTAATTTATTCAGCTATGTAAATAGTTTTGTGGGCTTCTTTTCATTGAAAAGTGGTTTCTAAATATTATTCATAATAGTAGTATTAAAAATAGTAGGATTATTAATAATAATTTATTGTTATTTGCTTCCCCCGAATGATGCATACAAACTGGTTTATTTCCATGAGAACTAGACCCATCTTGTTTCTTAAAAATTTACTCTCTCGAGGCTTCACCTTCCTCACATATAAAACAACAGTACAGGTATCCCCTATTTTCTGATGGTTCATTTTTTTGATAATCTACTCTTTCAACACATTCCAATTAAACCCAAAAATTCATTCAATGCATGTTCCATTCTTTCAACCTCTCTCTTCTATTCTAAATGGCAAAACTGCCATTCCCACTTGTTGTAGCTCCTGATCTTATCCCATTCCCAAATAAATTAATGAAAATCCATTTGCAGAAATCTTTGTGTGGCAGCAGGAATTTGCAAGGCAAAAGGAGCATTTGCAATTTGCTAGCTTAAAAAGCATTGGAGGCATCATTTATCAACTAAAAAAGATTGGGTTCCACTTTTCAACAGTTTTCACTTCTGGACGGTGTTCTGGTCCTTGACCCATCCAATAAGTGGGGGACTGAGCGACGCTTGCACAATACGTGTAATCCAGCTACACTTGCACAACACCAATGGCCTCAAGCTTGGTCTGTTCTTCATTTCCAGTCCAAATCATAAGGCAATTCCTCACCATGCAGGCACAACCAGGCCTCTGAGAACGGAGAGGGTGTGACCCACAACAGGTCCCAAGCAGATGTTCATTAATGTGTCTTGGAAAGTGAACACATTCTTCAGAGTTTCATGGTGCAAACTGAGAAGCCAGTAGGAAATCTATAAATAGGTCATCTCCATTTTTTTTAAAAGATGTACCTACAACAGCATTGGAGGTTGATTAGATCAGGCATGCCCAAACCAAGCATGGCAGCCAGATGCAGCTCATGTTGAGCCTCCATGTGATCCACTGCAAGTCTCCCCCTCTAATTCAGGGGTCTCCAAACCTTAGCCTGGGGGCCAGATGCAGCCCTCTGCAAGCCTCAATGTGGCCCCCAGCAAGACACTTCTATCTGACCTTTGGGCAAGCCTTGTAATCCCCACTCCAATACATTCTTAAATGTAAATTTATGTAAATGTATTCAAATTGAAATGTAAATTAGTTTTCTGGCCCAAACACAGTGTCAGAGAAATGGCGTGGCCCTCCTGCCAAAAAACATTGGAGGCCCCTGGTCTAGCTCATGAGTGAGTCCTGTAATCCTCTGGAGATGTTCTGTGGACCAGGGAGGCTACATATACCTCTTTTCTCTATGTATCAAAGTCCTTATGAACTGATTTGAAGATCACCCCCTTTCTCTGTGTTAGAAAGTATTTATGAATCCAGTCATTCATTCATTTCTGATTCTAATATATTAATTTTATGTAAATTTATTCAAATTTCAAAAGTAAATTAATTCTTTTTTCTGGCATAGTGTTAGAGAGATAATGTGGCCCTCCTGCCAAAACGTTTTCATAGACCTAGATTAGAACAAGGTTATGGTGGAGAAACGGACAACCCTTTTGCTATTTCTCGGACAAAAATTGTCCACAAGAAACCACAGAGAACCAGTACGAGGAGCCCATTTCAACCATTTGCAGAGAGATCAGGGAAGTTCTCAGAGAAGATGACATCTCTGGGCTTCTCATATAAATAGTTACAGTCGTTCTCAAATCATTCTCTGGTTCATTACTATTAGAGAAGCAGAATATGGGCAAAATCCAGAGTAACTATGGGGAGTCCTTGCTCCAGTGTAAGAACAACTTACTCTGGATTCCAATATGAAATTCCCATAGGTTTTCACTAGGTGTTGCAGTAACTACAGTGCACGTAAAGTCTCTTATGTGCTCCCATAGTCACTCTGGATTTGGGGATATGTCCCCATTTGACTATGCCAGGATCTGAGCAAACTCTTCCTCCAGTTCAGCCTTAATTGTGTTCTCACTTTTCCAGTTTGGGGAAGGCCAGCCTCAGAAGCATATACAGACTTCTTTAAATGATCCTACTCAATCTGCTACAGTCCAGTTAGCAAGATTTTTTTTTAAGTGTTTCCTCTCCTGCTTGTTAATTTCACCATGAACACTCATTGCTGGTGAGTCAACCCGAATCAGAAAATAACCAACGACATGGTATCCATGGTATCCCGGCTCCTTCTCATGCCAATTTCATGACACGTGGTCGAAGGAAATAGGACAAGATGACAGTTAGGGTGTGAGGGAGCTAAATTGGTCCCGGGGGGTTGTGTTTTAGTTGGCAAGTCTGAAGGCAAATAGAAAGTCTTGCAACACGTAAAGAGCCATGCATTTATTTCAACGTACAGTTTCATGGTCTATGATCCACTTAAGTGGCGGCATGAGATAAAATTCTAAATTGGCAGTTCAATAGATACACAGGTGGCACTGTGGGTGGTGCAAGTGGCTAAGACACTGTGCCTGTTAACCAGCAGGCCAGGGTTTGAGACCCGGGTTGGTCCCACAAGACAAGGTGAGCTCCTGTCTTAGCCCAGCTTTGCGACGCCAGCTGGATCCAATCGTATTGGCTCTGCCTTTCCATTGGACTAATTCAGTGGCGTGGAGAGGGGGGATTTGCTGCTTGGGTAACAGCCTATCCTCCATAACAATCTAACCCAGGCTTTCATGCTTCGCATACAGCATATGCAGTGCCAAGCACGATACCATAGTCTTTCAAGACTGACGGAGGCCTGCTTTTTTTTTTTTTTGATACACAGGTGTAGAATAAAAAGGGAAAACAGCAGCATCCACTGTGACTGAGAGGAAATGAAGCAAGTTATAGATAAAACTATAGTTATAGTTATTTTATAGTTAAAATATTCAAACTATAAAGCTTATAAATATAAATATTCAAAACACGGGTGGCTTCAATGCAATAGTGAGTTATTGATAACAAATTTTTGTTACAGTTAAGACCTTTTCTTAATGAAAAATATTCTGAAACAGGGATGGGTGAGTGGCAGGCAGGCAGGCAGCAGTGCTAGGATCCAGCATATGTGCCAGATCCTAACCTTATTCACAGGCAATCCAGGGCAGTCCTAGGCAGCTTGCATTTGCACCATCGATTGAGATGTCACAGATTGAATAGCCCCACTGAGGTTGGAGTGGCTCCCCCACGGAAAGAGGGAAAGTTTCCCTTGTCTGAAACTTGCATTGGATACCGTGCCAACCTGCCTGTTCCAGAGCAAGTTAGGATTGCACTGCCCAACAATCAAACCACTTCAACCTTTTTTTTATTATTGCACCATCTAAGAATCCTGCAACTTGGATGATCCTAGAGTTGCCAATTCCCCCAAAGTTGGAATAAAAATAACAGTATGAGCAAATTGGTGTGTGTGCGTGTACAAAGTAAAATTGCCCAATGCCTAGAACTGATGGCTGAAGTTAGAGAAACTGCAAATAGCCAACAATAACTAGTTAGCGCTCATATTTTTTAATAAACAAAGCAACACCCAATGTGTGGGACTTCGCAAAGTGTGGGACAATGTGTGGGACAATGAATTTGCAACCAGCCAGCAACAGCTAAGAACATAGCTCACAACAACACCCATATTGGCTCTAAACAAATGATTTTTTTAATGGTGACATCACCATTACATAACATCCATCACTAATATACTTTTTATGCATCAACTTTCCTGATCTTGGAAGGTTAATAAAATGTATTCATTCCATCAGGCATTTGAGCGGATTTGTGATTTTAGTGGTATTGTTATTTTCCATGGATTTTAGTAATTTCTACAAACTGGTATTATTATTGTTGTCTGTGTTTATATAAAATCAATACAATCAAAATACGAACATACAAATGCCAACTTAAAATATAAAAATACCAATAAAGGAGGGGAGAAAGCAGAACTCGAAAGTCAATTTTCTATTTATCTAATTTGCATTTTAACAAACTTCTCCAAGAAGATTCTTCTCTGAAATTTGTTCTTGCCATAATAAATCACACACTACAAATTCCTGAAAAAACTTGGAATATGCTGATCAAGTTCATTCTCCCTTCCCTAAATGTACCTGGGTAGTTCTGTATAAAGTATTGGGATAATAAAACAGATTGGTAAGCAAAGGCACTTAATTTTTTTTTACTTTTGGGGGAAAAGGGGAAATAGACGGGGGGGGGAAATATAATTTTAAGGTCTTTTTCTGACAACACAAAAATAAGAGAGTAGTTCTGGACAACATTGTTGCCATTCACACACATAGGGTTTTAATTTTTTAAAATCCTCTTATGCTGATCTTATTCATTTCAACAGGTTGGCTCAGAAGGATTCATTTCAACAGGTTGGTCACTAGGCCATACTGCTACATGGAAATGAATGAAAGTTGTGCAGGGGCTTCTTAATGGAGTCTGCCATTGATGTGGGAGAGAAAAGGTGAGCTTTCACAAATAAGCAACAGAGTCAAAAACGGTTTGCAAGACAAAAAAAGCAAGCAAATGTAAGTTGTAAAGTCTTAATATGTTTTCCAACTGCTTTCCTCTCTCGCCATGTTTTTCACATGTATTCAAGATCAGGATGAACATTTCCTTCTGCACATGTGGAAATGGCATGACGCATAAAATAACGACATCTGATGTGATGGAAAGGAAGCCTGAGTGCTGGAATCAATGGCTTGCCATTCAGATCTCATTGCCACTTAACCTCCCCCCACTCAGACATGCAAAACACACTGTAGGTTCTTTCAGTTGCTTACACTGGGTGTGCAAAATAGAGAAAATGCCAAAAAAAGCCATTCATCAGGGTCTTCACAAGGGCTAATCTATGTTGCTGTTATTCCTGTAGAAAGATCAAGTACAGGCTGCAGCCTTAAATATGGGCCTTAGAAGCTTCACCAAAAAACCCAACAATGCTTGAAAAAACCAACAATAAAAAGTGCTTTTCTTATCCTAACCAAAGCTTAATACTAACCCATGTTTCTAAAAACGGCTTAAACTGAAGTCAGATGCTACATTTTCAAAGTCATGGGTAATATTTAAAGATCAAACCCTACAAAGATGGTGGGAGAACAATGATGGCTTCTCCAGTGAATATGGTGGAAAAGCAACTTTGATTGTGTCTGCAGCACTGGAAGAGAATAGATTCCCCAACATTTTCCTGATCTCTATTATTCCTCTCTCCTCCACCCCAAATACTTGCCCTCAAAATATATGGGCTTATATTTGTTCAAACATATGAACAAATATTTTCATACAGATAGGTTTTCCAGCCATAGGGCAAAATCCAGAGCAGTTACGGGTCCACGCAGTTACATCACCCTCTACTGTTATGTTATGGAAAGTCACCTTAATTGCTCCGGAGCAAAGGGCTTAATTTGACTTTAGGATATGGGCCATAATCTCTCTTGGATATTACCGTACAATGTGTCTCCCTGAACTTTCAAAAGTGTAAAATATCTTCTATATAAAGTCAGATTCCTACAAGGAGAATTAGCAGAGGAAAAAATAGGCATTATTTTAATTTCATTCATGCTGCCAGCAGCAAGACTATCAACCACAGAGAAAATTGCAAAGTTAATAATTGCAAAGAGATAATGGCACAAATGAGGTAATATTTTGAATAAACAACTTTCAAAACACATTGACCAGAACTACTGAATATATTAATAGTATAATGCTCAGTTTTTCTTTCTTTACACTTCTTAACTTGGCGGGGGATTGCTTTGAGAGGGATTTGCCCTTTCCTAAACAATGTCATCCATGTTTTTGCATGAGGAAATTATTGGAAAGAAGTCCAGAAAAATGACAGGATCGGGGTTGGTGGGATGTTGAGATTATATTTTTTACAAGTGTTGCTCTTTTTCCTACAAAATCTTTTAAATCAGTGGTTCTCAAACCGTTTGCGACCCACTTTTTAGAACGATAATCTGTTGGGACTCACTAGAAGTGATGTCATGGCTGGAAAAGCCATCATCAAACAGGAAAATTTTTAACACCAACATATGACAAAATTTTAACAAGTTTTAAATATATATAATAATTATTTTAAGTCAATCATGAAATCTACTGTGGCCTTGTAGGAGAGTTCTTTTCCTTTTTCCCTTACCTGTTTATGGTGTTGCTCACTCATCAATTATTGTGAAGCCTCCGAGATTTGTTTAAATATGATAAATTTTTACCTTTTTCCTTACTTAAACTGTAAGATTAGTAAGTGTTATGCTATATTGTAAGTTCTGTTCTCTTATTTGTATTGTCCATTTCATTGTTTGCTGTTTATATGCCAATAAAGGTTATGGTAATGGTAATGGTAAAATTATTTTAAGTCACTAACCTATTTAAACAAAATTCCCCAAAGAATTCTTTCCATACTCACCCAGGAGTGAGCCCCACTGACCACCATTATTAAAAAGCATATACTCAGTAGCCTGTTATATGTTATATGTAATATTTCCCAAATGCAGTCACATATGAGGGTAGCATTAAGTCTAATATATTAAAAATAAAATGCACATTGAAATGAATGAGGAGTGACCTTCAATTGCCTTATGACCCACAGTTTGAGTAACACTTCTTAAATAATTACTCATCTAAGTCCAAATTCATGAACAATAGGTAACAATTTAGAGGTTCACATATTAACAAGCTTAAAATTACAAGCACTAGGTATACAATGGGGTATACAAATGTACATTTCCATATTTCTTCACTTCATTAAATGGTAACTTTGGTTTGTTGATCATGATGATCACAGCTACCAAGCAGTGAATTTCCCCATAAACCAATGTATGAAATTCAAAATGCAAGTCACATTCTGGTCCAAATGCCTTCAAGTTGGGATCCTCAATTGACGTGCTAAAATTTGTAATTTACTTCCACTGAAGCTATGGCACTTGCTTCCAAATAGTCAAGTAAAAGGATTCCAGTAAAAACCTCTTGGGCCAGTTTATGTGCAGATCTAAGTGCTGGAGTAGGTGAATGGTTAACCAATAGGACATATCTGTCCTATGCTAATTAGGCAAGAGGCACTTTTTCAAGTGGGTGCAGGCCTCCGTCAGTCTTGGAAGACTATGGTATCGTGCTCGGCGCTGCATACGCTGCATGCGAAGCACGAAAGCCTGGGTTGGATTGTTATGGAGGATAGGCTGTTACCCAAGCAGTAAATCCCCCCTCTCCACATAACTGAATTAGTCCAATGGAAAGGCAGAGCCAATACGATTGGATCCAGCTGCGTCACAGAGCTGGGCTAAGGACAGGAGCTCACCCTGTCTTGTGGGGCCGACCCGGGTCTCGAACCCTGGCCTGCTGGTTAACAGGCACAGTGTCTTAGCCACTTCAAGTGGGTGTTCCTCTTTTATTTAACAGGGGAGAGTAACTGGCCCTTCTCACCCCAGCATTGTCTTTTATAGTGGCTTCCGATGGTATATATAAATAAAAATACTGTTAATAATATCAGGACTACATGAATGAATCCATGGCTTCAATGATGAATTACAACTGCAAACTTACAAATTATAATTACATTTGGAAACTTACAAATTTGTGATTTGCAAACTTACAATTTATAAAGCATACTTCTTTGGGAATTTTTAGTACAAAAGCAATATGTAAATACTGTTAATAATAATAATGGGGCTACATGAATGAATCCATGGTTTCATTGATGAATTACATTTGTAAAAATAGGCCATATTATTTAAATGTGCCATAATATTTAAATGTGTTTTTACAGAAACCTTAAGCCAAGAATTATCTGGTTAATTCAAGTAAACATATGAAATTGCTTCAATTACGTATCTCTTCTATTTCCTCAAGTCTCTTTAGACTTCAGTTATGATTACTATTTCACATACCTGGTTCTTTCTGAATGGTGCTAACATGTATTAGAAGGCACGTATGTTTTTCTAGGAATGTTGTATTCAAAATAACACCCTACCCAAGACAGGCTATTATATTTGAAATAAATACACATATAAGCCAACAGAGAACAGATTTTACCAATGGATAATGTGCCGTACTGGTGGTGATGTAGAGGATTATTCTTGCTGTGAGAAGAGGTTATTACAAGTGCTCAAGAGTGCTCTGTGTTCTGATCTGCTAAAGATTGGATGTACAGAGCCAGTCCTCTTCACCAATATAAACCAAGAGTCAACAAAAGCTTATCGTCAGCATCAGCTAATCAACATCGAAAAGCATGTTAAGTCCTGCAAAGTAGCGGCCTAAAACCAACATGTCATAAACAATCAGCTCATTGTACACATTTCAACCAGATTACTAGAATACCCACATCAGTTTCACTTTCATTTGTCTTGGTCCCAGGCCAGAAATAATGATAATTTTGAAAGGACTATAAAAACAAAGAATGAAAACAAAAATCAGAAAACTCCAGAGTCTGAAATATTTCTCATTTGCTTCAGAGAGCAATGAAAATAAAAGTCATTTTCACATCGTTTGCTGCTTCACGTTCCTACATAGGGCACTTTTTCTGTTTGATTTCTCTTTATTAACTAGCTAGGTGCAAGTGCAAAAAAAGTGTGCATTCTGGGGTGTGGGAGGTTGGGGAAGGGAGTCCCGGGGCAGGCAAGACTGAGACCTGGTGATATACTAGATCCCATACTTGGTCTCCAAGATGTTGTGTCTATTCAGTTCTGCACCACCTCCAGAAGCGGTGCTGAACTGAGTAGACCCACTGGGGCTACTGTACCCCTACTTAAGGCAGGGGAATAGTTTTCTCTTACCATGCAGTGGCAACACCAAACTGGCATGGGATGCGACACTGCTCGCTCCACCACAAGTTAGGATTGCGCCACCCATACACTGAGCTTGTCAACTTGAAGGCTGCAAGTTTGGGAACCATGTTCAAGACCCAAGTACAGCACAAGACAGTGAATTCCCACTTGCTTAACTCCTGCTAACCTAGCAGTTTGAAATTACGCACATACAGTTAGATAAATGGGCACCACATCAGTAGGAGGAAACTTTTCTGGAAACTTTTGGTGTTTAGTCATGCCAGCCACATGACCACATGTATTCAGACAACACTAGTTGTTTGGCCTTGTAATGGAGATAAACATTGCCCTCTAGCAGGGCAACCTATGGGGAACACCTTTACTTTCACCTAGCAGCTTGTCACCAAAATGGGAAGATACCCCCTGTGGTATGACTGGTAGGTCACATGTAGCTGATTTTTGTATTGCTCTGTTTCATTAATCTTATAGTTTAGGGTTAGACTTCTTTTCTTCCAGCTGTAATTCAGATTCTGCTGAATAAGCAGAAACCAATGGGAAAACAAAAGGAAAACACAAGAGTGAAGAAGTGCCAAGATTTCCTGCAGCGAGGAACACTCCCCTCACTGATCAGGGATCAAACATTACAGCAGACCATTTTCAGAACCCATTAATCCATCCTTATATGTGTGTTGTCTCAGTTACATCGCCTTCTCCCTTGGTTCCCACTACAATTGCTCGTTCCTTTCCACTGTCCTCACTCAAAACTGTGCTGACCTCTGCAGATAGAAGCCAGATCTAAATGTAAGAAACGTACAATAAGGAGATAGCATTCCTATATTCTTTATCTGGCAGTAGCAGGACAGGTACAAACTGAGCCATCAGGCCCTTTCACATCCATCCCCTACAAAGGTGCTTAAAATATAAAATGATCACACAATAAAAATATAATCCACCAGGAGGTTCTCCTTAGTGAAGTCCATAATACACGGCTCTATAATTCTGGCTTCTGTAATGTACCATGCTACAAATCTAAACAGCAACCTGTGAGTTAAGTAGGACTTGGTTCCAGTGTGAACAACACACCATGCAAGAAGTTTCGGAGGACATGACAAATGCAAAGCATTCGTCTGCTAGCCATACATGGTTGCTCCATTGAACCTACCATTTTTAGTGCATGATGGGAAATATATATGTATTTTCTTCTTCTGGCTTCATATTGTTCTAGAAACGGACTGCTCCATCTTGTGGCCAGATTAATTTTTATGCAACAGCATGAATTAAAAAGTTATGCCAAAAATTGCTTTGATTGCAAGAAATAACCTGCCCAATCCACTATAACCAACCAGGAGGCCCTGAATTTCTGTTGTGTGGATTGGAATAGCATAACTTCATTTAGCTGTCAAATCCTCCAAAATAAAGAATTTTATTTATGTACAAACAGATTCTAATAACTTACAAAGTGTGTGTGTGTGTAAGTTACTATTACGTACAATTATAAACTGTTCTAGTCTATTATCTTAATAATACATCTTATTTGTTAGTTTGATAATATATCTTATTAGATAATCTTATTTGATAATCCAGAGGCTTTGCTGAACCCAACAATGTTAACATTCGAGTTATTCTGAAAAGGGAAAAAAGCTACAAATGTTCACTGACAAATTCAAATTCCTATTTTTACCATTTATGTACCTCTCACATTTAAAAAATTGCTACCTCAAAATACAATATTCTGCATGGAAGCAAAATGCCCTGCATTAAAAATATAACACAAGTCAGACCCATTAGCTATTAATTAGCTATTAATTTTTCCATTTTCTTGTAAACCGCTTTGTGAACTTTTTAATTGAAAAGCGGTCTATAAATACTGTAGATAGATAGATTCCATTTTTGGGATCTGAGGGTACCATCCTTTTTCTTGAGCTATCACAAACTCCAAAAGATTTGCTGATACAGTATTGATAAAAATTTGTGGAGTTGGGCTCAATATGATTCCAACACAACAACCTGTGTATGTTCATTCATACTCATGGTAAGAAAATGGACTTGCATAGACTTAAATATCACTTAGCCCAATACTAGCATAAATGCTATAAAAATATTTAAGCTGCCTATATTGGCAATTTACAAAAGCCAAAGAAGTTATAAATTATAATTATTTCATACTCCAAATTTCCTTACAAAGGTTAGGATGTAGTTCGATATCTGAGAGCCCACTCCTATTCAGTTCTATTCAGAAGTAGACCTGTCATAGTCAATGGGACTAAGGGCAAAATCCAGATCCGATGTAAGAATAACTTACTCTGGATTCCAATATGAATTTCCCATAGGTTTTCACTAGATGGTGCAGTAACTATGGGTGCACGTAAAGTTTTTTACATGCGCCTGTAGTTACTCTGGATTGGGGGGGGGGGGCAAAGCTGCAATCCTAAGGACACTTTTCTGGGAGTAAGAATGGGGCTTACTTTTGAATAGATATGGTTAGGATTGTGCTCTTACTCCTAGGAAAGTGCATTGCAGCCTGAACAACACTAGGATTACTCCTAGCCTTACTCCTAGGATACAATTGCAGCCTGAACAGCACAAACAGTGAAGCCATTTGAAGAAAGAAGTACAGGAAAAAAAACAAATTGGAGGGAGGGAAATTTTTAAAGAACATTAAACACTGCAGATCTTTAAATTCCTATTTAAAGAGAACCTTCCTCAAACAAATCCACTCAATCCGCAAGAGCCTGCGACTTCCCTGCATGAGAGAAGAGTACACCAGCCGGCAAAGTATGAATGCCTTGGCTAAAGTTTTGAGGTTGTTCCTCCTCCACTTTTCCATCTGAAAAAAACATCAATTTCTCTAAAGACAGGTATGGAAAGGGCCTGGCGCTGCTCAGGAAGACAGAGGACTTGTGTTGATACTTGATATAACAACTCAGGCCCAAGTGGGAAAAGGGAAAAGTGATAGATGATTTGTAAGTCATTCCTTGACTTCAGCATGTAATGGAATCTCGCTGGATTTGCCTAGAAATCACAGCCCAGACAGGAATGTCTTCTGAATCCCTTCTTCCCCTCCTGCAGATGTAATAAAATAATATTGTACCAAAACAGGGGGGTATTTAAAATGCATGTAATCTTTTTAAATGAAGACATCAGTTGACACATAGCTCTTTTTTTATAGCTCTCACAGCCTTGAGTGCATTTGTAAAATTCTCCCACGAAAGCCCGAGTTAAAGCCTGATTTCACAGCTGGATGAGGTGGTAGAAATGCTCAACTCGTACAACGGATGGCAACAGTGGGAATCACATTTTAATGCTCCTCGACATTAAAAAATAAAAAACAAAAAGGTGTCGCTGCAAATAGAGCATCAGGAGGCCAAACTAGAACTTTTTTCATCTTCTTCAGAGGTGTCACTAAGGTTTGTGACACTGGATACAAGAACTCATTGGTCACTCACCCTTATGATGGACTTGCTCCAGTACCAGACCATACAGAATAAATTACAATGTCATACATATGCAGAGTGATCATATGTCCCCTTTTTTCAGAATATGACCTCTTTTTTAGCCTTTTGTCCTGGATAAAATTTTCATTGCCCTCTTTTTTCTTGAAAGAAGGCAGCATGTAGAATTCTTGTCTTTAATAAATTATATGTAATAAATTTTATATAATAGTTTTAAAATTCAATAATAAGTAATCTAGAGTTTAAATTAACCAGTAAAAAGCAACATATGTGAGAGTTTAGCTTTTATTTGATCATGTCCTACATTTTATTTGATCATGTCCTACATGTCCTATATTTTGAGAAAGTCTTGTCCTCTTTTTACGGTTATGACATATGGTCACTGTGTACATATAGCCTAAATGCAGTGGCATCATTGGGTTTGATGTCACCTCTATTAACTTCATCTATTTTAACACATAACTGTATATGTCACCCAATAAATAAGTAACCAACGAAATAAACCACCGCTGGCTAACTTCATAACACTAACACATGAAGTGTGTTAACACTAACACATGACACTAACACATCTGTTTTCAAAGACAGATTTTTGCCCAATATTCAAAAGTTTTTAATTAATGATTGCCAGAAGATTAAATAAGATTGAATAAGAAATCTAATATTGTCTCCAATACATGGAAATGTGCAGGGTGACCAGATGCCTGAACCTCAAAAGGATGACAAGGTCTTGGATTTCTCTCAGCCTGGCCCTTTCAGCAGACAATGGCATGTTTGCCTACTCATGAGTAAAGCTGCTATATTGGGCACTTTCGCTTTCCCATGGAGCTCAGTGCATATTTTTGATTTTTAGTTTTTTGGCCATAACTTTTGATGGGAAGGAGATATTTCAAAACCGATTTTTGCATTGGACTCTGCTCTTCAATACAAATCCAAGGACATATGATATGATGGGGTACTACACACCATTGCAAAGTTCCAAAATGAAACCAAAATGGATGACAATGAAGTCCTTTTGGGAGGACACCCAGACAGGAGGCCAAAAAAGAGGACAAATTTTGAAAAATCTTTTTGTTACATAATACAGTTGTGTTATCTTGTTCTGTATAATTGGCCATCATTTTTGATAGAATATAGAGAACGCAACACAATTCATTTCATTATATTCTGCTTGGAATTATCTTTTTCAATGATATATAACATGATGGTATTAGTTATAAATAAAATTTTGGTCCCTAGTAGTGTTACCCCTCCCCCAAGGATTTCATCTTTACACCACGTGCCCCCTAGAGATGCCACTGGACCTTTCTCTCCAATATATTATTTTCATTCTATTTCCAATGAGGGAGTTTTTAGTGTTCTGATCAACAGTGGCATCCCTTGTCTGTGATACAATCCACCCTCCTTCAACTGCCACCCCATCCTCTTGCATGCATAGACACCATCCTATTCCTCCACCCTGCAGGAGGAATGTTAACTCAGGAGTTCAGTGACACTGTAGTTTTCAGACAGAATTTTTGCCCAATATTCAAAAAGTTTTTAATTAATGATCGCCCGGAGATTAAATTAATGATACACTATTCAATACCTTTTGAATAGTGTATCATTACTATATTGAATGATACACTATTCAATACCTTAAATTAATGATACACTATTCAATACCTTTAGATACAAGAAAAATCACGGTAATCAAGATGACAAAAGAGCCCGATTAATTTTGAAAGAAAATACACTACCTTATTACGGTCTATTATACTCATAGCTGTAGAAATAGTAGTAGCAAGTAAATAGTGAAAATCAACTTTGAGAATGGGTAATGGAACTATAGCAGGAAATTGAAATAAAAAAGGCCCAGTCCATTGGGATGGTACAAAAGAATGTGTCCGTGGAATTAAGTACTTACTAGCACAATTTTAGGATTGTCTATTTGTGGTCAACAGGGCTTACTTTCAGGAAAGCATGCATAGGATGCAGACTTCAGGCGGATGTGAAATGTAAGCAATATTCAGTCTTGTGCAAAGCTGAATGGTTGCCCTGATATATTTTATTTCCAATATGAAAAAAATTGGGAAAAATATATGGAAATTGGGTTTTATAATAATCTAGTTGACACAAATTAGTATAATTGTAATTATGTATTTTCCAACTCAAGTTCTTTTTTCTAATTTTGTTGTTGTTTATTTCTTAAAATAGGATGAGCTAACTTGTTCCTTTTTGTTTGCAATACAAATTACAGTACAAATAATTCTGTAAAAGCCATTAAAATACTTTACTAAAATTTAGCATGAGAGTTGGCTCTACAACCTTGCTATATCAAGGGAAGTGGATTAAAAGTAATCTCAATTGCTTGCCTAATGCTGGAGTGATTTGTATCCAATTGAAGAAACTTGAGTCCAGCGTAACTGCTGTGTGTGCATTCGTATATTAGAAATTAGAGAAATACCACTTTTTCCACTTTATGTAGAACAGGGTTTCATGCTGGCAGGATACAAGTCCTTCCAGATTTTAAAAATATAGCACTCTACTACTTCTATGTGTGTAATAGCAATGTAGCACTTTCCATGCTATTCTTTCAGTGCAGGTTACACAATCGCAGTTGTAATTTTGCAAAATATTATCTTTCCATCAACACAATGAAACTGAGGTTTCTGCCACAACCATATATAGAATTGAACAAATATTTCACTTTCCTAGATACCAGAGTACTAGCATCTGTCTCTCATTCTTAAAATATTTTTCCCCACTTATATATTTTTAAATAATACTAATTTTACTAATGATGGCCTTGTGTAGCCTCATGACACATATTTTGACAGTTATTAAGATCTCTCTTAGAGGTCATGATTTTAAAAATGATGCTTCAAAAAGCAAAAGTCAATCAATAATAAAAAATAATCTGACGGGCAAAATGTAGGTAAAGGAATTGCAGTCTTTTGTTGAATTATGATTGTGTCAGAGGACAGTAATGGAATAATCTGCCCTCATCGCACACCCTCATGTTTTCAGTCCTCTTTTTTGAATTTGCACATCACAAAATACAATGTATATAGCCTCACAAGTTAAAACTGCATTTCAAAGCAGTTGTCTAAAATAATTTTACACATCTAAACTCTTTGAAATCAACAGGATTAAGCATATCCATATCTAATCGATATATAGATTATGGGCAAAATCCATAGCAGTTATGGGCCCACGCAGTTATGTCACCCTCTAGTGTTATCTTATGGAAAGTCATCTTAACTGCTCCGGAGCAAGGGGCTTAATTTCACTTTAGGATATAGGCCTATATTTATATAACTCTACAAAATCTATGTAACTCAACTAAAGTACCCATATTTCCAGATATGTTGCTCAAAATAACATCAGATTAAAATGTAATAAATACTGATATTAACATAATGTAATGAATTCCGATATAAACAAAATTAGAAAAACAGCAATAAAACACAGCCTAAGAATACAAATCCAAAAAGCAGAAGGCTTAATAAGCCAAATTCAAAGTTTTCCAGAACAAAGATGTTGTATGGTGTTGCAGAAAGTCTTCAGCTTAATGGAAAACAAATCTGCTTTAGGAAGGTGATGCCAAGTCTGGGCACAAGCACTGAAATGCGACAGCCTAGGGCACCTCTGTGACTTTGATGATACCCAGATAGGGGACTTCCCAAAATATCTTAACAGCAGGGCAGATTCAAACTATGCTTACATCCATTTCATCTTAAAAGTTTGCTCTGATCAAGTAATAATCTTGATGGGGTAAAAATAAATACACACACTGGGGTTTTTTATATAAAATTGGGCTAACCCGGATGGCAGGAAGACAAGAGCATTTGATCCCTAAGCTATTAGAGCATATTTTCCCAAGCATTCTAATAAAGGCATTATTACTGCATCTCTCTTTGTTGTCTCAGCCATACACATTGGTATAAAGGTCCTGCAGTATAGCTGATGTGGGCTAGCCCTATAATCCTGAGACATTACGTGCACCCATAGTTACTGCAGCACCTAGTGAAAACCTATGGGAAACTCATATTGCAATCCAGAGTAAATTGTTCTTACACCAGAGCAAGGACTCCCTGTAGTTACTCTGGATTGTGCCCTAGGAGAGCTAAAGTTCTAGGTGACCTATGAAGTGAAAAGGTTTGCATTCATTATTCTTCTATAAAACTCTGTCCACCACAAACAAGGCACCAAGGAATTCCCCTGAATATGGGCAAAATCCATAGCTATTATGGGTCCATGCAGTTACATCACCCTCTAGTGTTATCTTATGGAAAGTCATCTTAACTGCTCCGGAGCAAGGGGCTTAATTTCAATTTAGGATATAGGCCTATGTGATTGTGTGTGTGTCCGTGTGCGCGCATGTATGTGTGTGCTTGTATGCTCACGTAAGCACGACAGATGTTTTTACTCTTCTTTTTCCTTTTGTCTTCAACTGAACTAGATTAAACCTCCAATAACCCCACAGAATTACAACCATAACATTTACAATAACCACAGTCATGGTTCCCAATAATTGTTTTTGGACGCCAAAATAAAGAGACAGCAACATTTAAATGTAATGCAACCATTTTTATGGTTGCATTCGTAATCTTCTATGTTTGTTCTATGGATTCTATGTTTGCATCCTTATTTTGAAATTTTTAAAAACAAATATAGGTTATACAACCACAGACAAACCTTCTCTGTGTATCAAGGCACAATCTTAACCAGTTTAGCCAGTGTAACTCACCCATCTCCCCATTTCTCAGTGCATGGAGAGGCTGGTTGGTGTATGTCTATGCACTGGCCTAAACGCCCCTCACCCTCTGAATGGCACAGACATGCCTTGCGACAGTTTTAGGAGACTTCCAGAACAACACAGAATCTGTGCTGGCCTAAACAGGGGTTTGGATTGTACTGCCAGACAATTAAACTTTAAATTAAAACAATATATAATGCCAATTCACTCAGTTGTCCTTGGGCTTCTTTCAAATACGGTGGCCAAAAAATCAAAATCAAATTTGTAATAATCATATAAACTACCCACAACGTTGTTAGAATCAGCCTTGGCATGTTTTGAATTGACTGTTTAATTTACTTTATGCATCACAGTACTCAAATTTGAAGGTCTCTGATTAACATTAAGCACCTTATACAAATTAAGTGTTTAAATATAATTGAGGATGAATTGACGATAAATTGGGGGGGGAGGTGAATTATGTAACAATCTCTCTTGATCAATTTAATATTTGAAGAAAAATCAGTCATGTATCCCGAGAGCCAGAAAGTCAAATTCACAAAACCATCAGCACTAACTAGTGATCAGAGAAGACAGTTTCAATTAAAATCTGTCATCATCCGCAAGTAAAGAATTAATCGGTTGCTGTGCTGATTAACCGGATTAGTACTTTCAGCTCTGGTTCCCCTCCTGAAACAGGGTTTCTATATTCATGGAGGGAGCTGGGAGAAAGGCTGAACGGAGGGCAACCTGGCTTCCCAGATCAAATGTGCTTGGAATCCTTCCTTGTTCCCCTTCCCTATGGGAGCAATAAACAAACAGATAAATAGGCTGGGAACACTGTGAGGCGGCCACCCTAACCACCTGCTATGCCCCAACCAGCCTCGAGCCTGAGATCAGGCGGAAGAGCCGGAGGCCAAGCAGAATGGCTATCGACTTTATAAATATCCCTCCCGCAGCTGCTAAAGCTGAGGTGTCAGGCTGAAGAGCAAGAGAGATTAATTTGGGCACATCTTGTAGTATTACAGGGATTGCTTAGACAGTTGTTGAGGGCTTTCTCTTTCCACATTATATTTTACATGATCTCTCTCTCTCTCTCTGTCTCATCCTGATTTCTCTCGAAAGCCATCGCATTACTGAGAAATACTCTGCAACAGTACAGAATCAATCCCTTTTACATACCAAGACATGGAACACCTTATTATATCATCCTCTCACAGACACATGCAAACTAAAACAGGGGAAATCAAGGTAAAGGTGTAATTAATACATGAACTTTTGTTTCACAGTGTTAATAATTACAACTCCTTTTTCTGTTCTTATTATTAGATCTGACACGGTCTGGTACTAAAACTGGATTAATAAATATACCTGCAGAACAGTTTTGAGAACTCAGGTCAATAGAATCTCCTCTCTAAGTTATTATCAACATATAAAAGATTAAAGCAAGCTAGACAGAAATAATGAATGTACACCAGTTCGCCTTAACCTAAGGGTTGCATGTGTGAATGCAAAACAGCCGATTGCATTTACACAGTAACATTTTATCATCAAGAGATGCGCATAACAGACTCATGACCTGCTCTGCCGCTCAGATCAACTTAGGGCTAAATCCATAGCAGTTACGGGTCCATGCAGTTATATCACCCTCTAGTATTATCTTATGGAAAGTCATCTTAAGTGCTCCGGAGCAAAGAGCTTAATTTCACTTTAGGATATAGGCCTTAGGCTATTATTGACAGAGGTTGTGATCTGAAGCACATGAACTAAGAAGCTGGCCTGGTGCTAGATTTCCATGAACATGGCGACTCTGAATTAAATGGTGTCTGTTCCCAAATAACGTGGTAAGAGTTGGCAAATATACCATAATTAATTTTAAATTATAGCACCTGGGCTCTGGTGCCAGTTAGAGAACAACAATCTTCCACAGATGGCGATGTGAATGTGTTCTGCCAAATTCCCTTTGAAAACTTGGTCTAGAGAACTTATGCTCGCTTTGAAAAAGTTAGCTCCCCTTCATTCAACCATACCCCAGTTTGGGACTGCAGCACTGCTGGACTCCATCACCGGCAGAGACTGTCCTTCCTCACCTCTCCTGCTGGTTTCTCCAGCCTCTGCAGCAGCATCAGGGTTCTTAGTCTTTGGGCCACACAACAGTTTCCAGAAGTTTCTGTTACAACAGTTTCCTGTGGTCCTTGTTCCAACAATCCTCAGAAGTCAATTTTCCCATCCATCTGTCCACCAGTCAACCAGTTAGTCCATTTGTCAGTCAGCAGGTCCAATAGTCTGTCAGCTAGTCCATTACTCCCTTCATTCATTAATCAGCCAGTTAGTCAATCAGTCTTTCTCCTCCAACTTCCTTCCTTCCCCTCTCTCAGTCTCTCCAAACTCCTTCCTTCCACACCATTTTCCTTCCTCCAGGTGCTTCTTTCAACCACTTCCAACCAGCACATTTTTAACCATTGTGCTGTGGCACACTGGCACACCACAGATAGTCTGCAGGTGTGCCATGGGAGAGCATCATTTTATTAGTAGGACCATTTGGGGATACAAGGTTTTGCAATCAGAGCAGTGTGTCTTGTCAGTTGTCAAAAAGCTGATGATGTGCCTTGACAGTTTTAGTGCCTTTTCAGTGAGCCATGACATGAAAAAGGATGAAAATTAGTGCCTGGGGGCCTCCAAGGACCTGCAGCTGTACAGAGCACTCACTGCAATCTAAGGCTGTGGTGTTAACCCCGTGTTTGTCTGCCTGAGCAAGGGGCCACTTTTGACCTCACACCCTATCTTTTTCAGGTGACCTTGAAGGCAGTAGGGGCCATCAGTTCCCGAGGATAGGTGCCAACTCTGAGCTACATCCAACTAAACGCTTATTTGGGCTGCCATATAAAACCCATTGATTTCCATTCCAGTTCAGTCTTTCTAGGGTAGTAGTTCCATTTAGCTGTACCCCCAGGTACATAATTTCCATTGTGTTCCACTGATTAAAATGGAACATATTTTCAGAATTCAAATTGCTCACCTTAGCTGTGTTGTAGTTTGGGTTGCACGACCATGTCTGAACACAGCAGTTCTCAAACTGCAGTGCAACCCCTTTTGGGGGGGGGGAGGTGGGGAACACCTATTCTCCCACCTATGGGGAGGGGGAGCAAGTTTCCAGCTAGGCATATGACTTAGCTGGAAATTGGCAGGTGGGGCCTTCCTCCAAACTAGCACTTTCTAAGAACTGGGTGGGGTGGAATTCCTTCAAAAAGAGGGATCATCATTGATTGGGTGGTGGTACTACTGCTGGTGAGCTCTGTGTAAGTATAAATGGGTGTCCAGGCTCTAACAGTTTGGGAAGCCCTCCTTTAACAACTTGAACAGTAACCTCCAAATCCAGAGTAACTACGGGAGCACGTAAGAGACTTTACGTGCACCCGTAGTTACTGTACCACCTAGTGAAAACCTATGGAAAATTCATATTGGAATCCAGAGTAAGTTGTTCTTACACCGGAGCAAGGACTCCTGTAGTTACTCTGGATTTTGCCCTAAGTTTGTACCTTCTTAAAACAACAGAAGCACATGCACCAACAGGAACACATCACATGCTTGTGTGCATTTCCCCCAAAACACAGTGGGAGCCTCCCTCCCCACCACCACCCCCGCTGGAAAAAATATGCACTGAAACACATGTATATTATTGACTATGTTTCTCACCCCCATATGCACACATAATAACAGTGTTGCTGTGTTTTTAGCCATGCCTATAAACTGGAAGCAGCAACCAGTTGAAACCAGAAAGTTTCTTCGCTTCCGATTCCTCTGCAAAAGCATTTAATTTGAAAACCCACCAGCAGTGGACTTGAAAAAACATAATGTTAGGGAGGGAAGAAGTACATTCAGCGCCAGCATAGCTTTATTTTGATTTTTAACCAAAGGAGCAGAGAAGCCTTTGTTAAGACAAGCCATTCTCTCCAAGGTGGAAAGGGACGCCTTTCCAGTTGCTCCAGTCGCCCCCGTCCCACCCCCAGGCATCTTTGCTGGAGAGTTAACCTGCATGGAACTGACCTGGGTGGGTTGGGCAGGGCAACCCTGAGAAAGAGAGGCCCAAGCAAGACCCCAAGCACAGCCATAGACAGGGATCAGTGCCCTGCAAATGCAATAGTCTCAGAGGCTGGAGTGAAGGCCTGGAAGAAGCTGCAAGCTGGCCTGCCCACGAAGAAATCATAACCCAACCATTTACACCTGGGAGAGATAGTGGGAGAGATATAAGGCTGCAAGGCACCCAGTGAGCTTGGCAGGTCCCACCTTGTGTCTTCAACAGCCATCCCTACCCATTGCAGAGCTTTCCAAAGAGCTTTCTAGGATCTTGGCATCCCAAGTGTGGCCTGAGCCCACTAAAGGCCAGTGGGTGGTGGAGAAGAGCTGACTCACTGTGGAGCAAGAGGTGGGGAGCACAGAGGTCTCAGAGGACAAACCCTGCCATCTATAAGAGCAGGCCCCGTTAGTCTTGAAAGACTATGGTATTGTGCTCAGTGCGAAGCACGAAAGCCTGGGTTGGATTGTTATGGAGGATAGGCTGTTTCCCAAGCAGCAAATCCCCCCTCTCCACACCACTGAATTAGTCCAATGGAAAGGCAGAGCCAATACGATTGGATCCAGCTGGCATCGCAGAGCTGGGCTAAGGACAGGAGCTCACCCTGTCTTGTGGGGCCGACCCGGGTCTCGAACCCTGGCCTGCTGGGTAACAGGCACAGCGTCTTAACCGCTTGCACCACCTTATTTTAATTATAGATTTTCATCCCATATCAATAGGGAGTATTTTTCATTGCTGGTCTAAGAATGAAACATTCCTATGTTTCTTTCACAGACTTTCATTTTTAAAATTTTGTTATACTATTTCCAGGCAGCTCTGTAGCATTACCAAGTTGGGCCAAATGCCTTTTGCATTGCAAATATTTTTCGTTTGTTTTAATGGGTTACTGAGGTATTTTCAAATGAGACCAACAAAATACGCTTTGCAAAGGGACGGCAAAACAGTGCTGGCGGGCTCTGGGACAAGGACTTGGGTGTACTTTGTTAGGTTGGGTGGAGAGGGATTCCAGCTCCAAAACAAAAATTGATTTCATTTTTGGGTGGGAAATTTTAAAACCAAGCCCCTGCTATCCGAGGGGGAAGTGTCCCAGAAACTTCAAAGGGACTCAATTACAAGCTGCCTGGATCCCAAATATATTCATTTCCTGGTCTCGTTTGTTTGCAACGGCTCCTTCAGAGTCAGGGACAATTTACTGAAACTCAGTATTGCAAAATGCTAAGTATTGCAAATGCGGTAATGACTTTAACACCAGGATATGCAAGTGCCGTGGGACAAGAAGAGGAAGAAGCTTGTCTCTCCTATTAATTCTGAATTTGCAATGTCATCTTTTAAATCAGTGGGTGCCAACACCAACCAATTCAATTCCAAACAAGTTAATAAAAGTTTGAAAATCGCAGAAACTCCAGTGGTGAGTCCCACTCACAGCTCAGTGACACTGACTACATGCAGAATAAATCAGCCAAGACTGGTTATATCAGTTGGGTATCAAATATATTTTGGGCACGATCCACCAGCAAATGAATGGGAAACGCTCAGAGAAGGTCCCCATCCATTGGGCCTCTCAGAAGGACTTTTTGAATAGATGGAGCTGGCCCTTCTGTGGCTGCAGTTAGGAATGATTTATTTAATAGAAAAATATCACCGTTTGTGAGAAGAGAGGCCACAGGGTCAATCCAATGTCGGCAAGTAAATGTAGCATCAATGGGAAATCCATGTCCTTGGGATTCTGGGCTCCACTGAGAACATCCAATTTTACAACAAGGTGCTGTTTCCTCCCCCATGTGATGGAATTGGGGGAGGCCGTTTTATGAAGAAATGAAATACATAATGTATTAAAATAATAATAACACATTATTTTTAATGTATTATTATTATTCAATGTATTTTAATGTATATTGTGTTATAAATTATTCCTTATTTAATAATTATTAACACAGTATACATTAAAATACAGTACTATTAATATATTAGTAGTAAATAATATTATTAATAACAGTATTTATATATCATTTTTCAACAAGAAATTTACAAACTGGTTTGCAGAGAAAATCAAAACAAGTAAGGGTTCTGTATTTTGGTAGCTCTGTATACAGTCTGTCTTTTTGTATTTATTCATAGACTTAAATAAAATAAATAAAAATACAAATTAGGCATCAAGGTGAATGCAAATTTGACTTTGCACAAAGGAAAAAGAATTTCATTTTGCCCTAAAGTTCCTATCCACATGCAAACACACACACAAAGAATGATAGTTTGGGAAATTTTAGATTTTCTTTCTACCCCAACAATGGCAATGCTAAAATAAATAAATCTCTTCTAGTAACCATTTAGTAATGGTTTATTGCAATACTGGAAAATTTATACTAATAAATAATTTTAATAACTAACAATCACTTTAATATTTCTAATTTATTTTAAAAATTCTAATTAAGAATAACTAATAACATTCCTAATAACTAGATCTTTTAAATAAATAAGTCAACCACCGTTCTTCTAATGGATTAGAGAGTAAATTGTGCATGGAGTAGAAAATCTTTGCTGCTAGGGAGGCTTCTCTGCCATTGCTTGGGGGGGGGGGGGGCAGAATATATGGTCCAAAAAGGTCAGAGAACTTAATTTTTTCAAGGGGGAGAGAAGGGGGTCTTTGCGATCCTCTGTCTCTCATAGAAGGGACTGGGGATCATCCTCCAGCTCCATCCAGCCCAGGCATCCCTGCCTGCTGCTGACTCCGATTGTGGGGCAGAGGTTCCCCCCTTTGGAAATCATGCCCAGCACCACCTGTTGTCCCCGATCCAGTCCCAGAAGCTCCCACCCAGAGGGATCTAATATATCATCACTGCAAAAAATAGGACAAAAATGTAGGACACCAAAGAAAAATGTAGGACATGACAAAATAAAAGCCAAAAAAATCCATATATATTTGCTTTCATTTGATTAATTTAGATTACTTCCTATTAAATTTAAAACTATTACATAGAATTTATATTATATTATATAGAATTTAAAACTATTATATAGAATTTATTACATCTAATTTGTTGATTACAAGAAGGCTGCATTTTGCCTGCTCACAAGAAAAAGGAGGACAATAACCATTTTTTTCCAGAGTGCGAGTCTAAAAAAGAGGACATGTTCTGGAAAAAGAGCACATAGGGTTTCGCCCCATCCTATCTGAAACACCCAAGACCCCAAAAGAGGCTCGATCCTGCCTCAGATCTTAAATCCACCGATCTTCAGAGTAAAGAAGCGGACTTTACAATGGGGCTTACTCCAGGCCTGAGATGGGGAGGCACCCACTGGAACTCAATCCTTCCTTCCACCAAGTTTCCGCCCTCCCCAAAAAAGAGGACAAGTCCCACAAAATGTAGGACACCCAAGAAAAATGTAGGACACGACAAAATAAAAACTAAAAAAACTCATAAATATTTTCGTGTGCTTAATTTTAATAATATATGACTTACTATTACATTGAAAACTATTATGTAGAATTTTTTGCATCTAAGGCTACATGGTACCCACTTACAAGGAAAAGGAGGATACTTAAGATTTTTTTTCAGGACACAAGGCTAAAATGCAGGACATGTTCTGGAAAAAGAGGACAGATGGTCACCCAGCACCCCCCACCCTGAGGTGGGCCCCTTTGGATTCCAGGTGAGGCTTGCCTGGGTGCTCTTCTATTAATAGAACAGGCTATTCCTGTCCGGCTACTCACAGGCTCCTCGTCCTCAGGGCACCTCTTGTCTTCCTCAACCTACCCCGCGGATCCGGAGTCCCATATAAGGCACCCCCTGTATTCGCGGGGTCCTCTCCGCTTACACATCCAACTATTAGTAGGGCCACACTCCGGGCACAATCCTATCCGTATCTACACAGAATGACGTTCTATTGCGTTCAATGAAGCTTACTACTCCTAGGAAAGTGTGAGTAGGAGTGACTTCCTTGGAGTAAGCTCCATGGATCATAATGAGACTTACTACTGAGTAGACTGGCATGGTGAAGGGAGGTCCGTTCTCCAAAACGGTGCTGAAATTACACTTTGTGTAAGGCTTTGAGTAGTTGTGTACTTTGTGTCTACTCAGATGTAAACCCCTCTGTGTTCATTAGGGCTCATTCCCAGGAAAGTGTGGCTAAGATCGCAGCCTTAGAACCCAACCAGAAGTAAGTCCTACTACTGTAGTTAGTAGTAGAGCTTACTCGCAGATCAGGTCTTACGCTGCAATCCTATGAATACTTTCCAGGAAGTTAAGATCTATTGAATTAAATGAGATTTTACTTTTGAGTAGGACTGCCTTTTTCGAAGCCTCTAAGGCCCTACCTCCGCACGTCTCCTTGGGAGTAAGTCCCGTTGTGTTTCAATGGTTAGGGATAGGATCACAGTCCAAAAGTGACACTTGACCGTCTACTCGTAAGTAAAATCCTATCTTAGGATCGCAGCCCTCAGAGCCCAATGTTATGCCTGTCTACTCAGAAGTTATAGCCGATAGTTACTCCCAAGAGTAAAAGCCAATGGCGGTTACTCCCAAGAAAACGTGGCTAGGATCGCATCCCCAAAGTAACGCCTCCCTATCTACTCGGAAGTTACGTCCTATTGTAACCAATAACTCTTACTCCCAGGATAGCCCAGCTTGGATCGCAACCCAAAAGTGAAGCCTGCCTATCTACTCGGAAGTTACGTCCTATTGTAGCAAATAGCTTTTACTCCCAGGAAAGCGCAACTAGGATCGCCCTATCTACTCGGAAGTTACGTCCTATTGTAACCAATAACTCCTACTCCCAGAATAGCCCAGTTTGGATCGCAACCCAAAAGTGAAGCTTGCCTATCTACTCGGAAGTTACGTCCTATTGTAGCAAACAGCTTTTACTCCCAGGAAAGCGTAACTAGGATTGCAGCCCAAAAATGACGCAGCCCAGCAGTTATGTCCTACTGCAGCCAATATCCAGAGCGTGCTTAGGATCGCAGCCCAAAAGTGACGCCTGGCTATCTACTCGGAAGTAATGTCCTATTGTAGCCAATAACACTTACTCCCAGGAAAGCCCAGCTTGGATCGCAGCCCAGAAGTGAAGCCTGCCTGTCTACTCAGAAGTTACGTCCTATTGCAGCCAGTTCCTACCAGGAAACAGCTAGGATCGTAGCCCAAAAGTTACTCCTGTCTAAAGTTGTCCCATTGTGAACAGTGGCGCTTACTCCTTTGAAAGGAGGATCGCAGCCCCAAGGCGACGCCTGCCTGTCTACTCAGAAGTTACGTCCTATTGTAACTTACTCCCAGGAAAGCGTGGCTAGCCCAAGTGCGACTCCTGCTCAGATCTGATGGTAGTGGGTGGAGCAGGGAAGGAGTAAGTGGGTAGTAGTGGGGCTTACTCACTCGCTCACTATTCACTCACTACTCACTCACCGGGGTGTAGGTCCAGGCACTGGGCTGCGGGGGCTGCGGGGTCCTCGGGGTCGGGGCTGAGGCTCTCCATGGACAGATCCAGACCCCCCTTGTCGTCCCAGTCGCGGAGCTTCCTCTTCTTGTGGGAGCCGATGAGGGCCTCCACGGAGAAGGCGTGTGCTCGGGAACTCAGGGCCACTGCCGAGCGCCTCCTCTCGCTCATCTTCGCCTGCCCTGGACGGTGAGAGTCGGACGGTAGAGCCTGCTCCAGTCCCGGCCCCGGAGGCTCAGATGCCGCCCCGACGTGAGCGCTACATGGGCTCCGATCGGAGTCTCCCCGTCGGGCGGCGCCTCATCTTTTTTTTGGGCTACTCACTCCTTACTCACTCTCTACTCATTCCCCCTTCTCGCCTCCCCGGGCACGGCTGGCTGGCGAGCGGCCGTCGAGGGGGAGCCAGCCTAACACCCCTGCCCAATGGGAAGGCGGGGAGGTTGGAGAGCAGGGGCGGGCTGGTTGTTACTGCTCCTTCTCCTGCTTTACTACTCCGGAGTTAACTCTTTGCAAGGCGGAGGGCACATTTCCACCCCCACACTTGCGTAAGCAACACCCCCTCCATCCCAAAGATGGAGGGCTAGCTGGGAGTAAACCCTTCTCAACCAGCCAAGGTGGTGTGGAGGTAGTTTCTCCCCCCCCCTTCCTCCCTACTACTCTCTACCTTTGCTTTCCAAAAGGTTTGCACGTCGATCACGCCCGTGGGTTGAAAGAGGTCTCGAAAATACAAACATCTGGTCTCCTTGTGGGGAGGAAAATTTACTCCTAGAGAAGGATTTGCAATCCCAGGCAAACTTCTAGCAGGGCAAATTAGAGATCAATCCTATGCATGCCTACTCAGAAGTCAGCCCGATGGGGCTTACTCCCAGGAAAGTGTGGATAGGATTGCAGCCTATGTACGTCTACTCAAAAGTAAGCCTCATTAGAGTCAATGGGGTTTATTCCCTGGCAAGTGTGGGTTAGGTTTGCAGCTTTAGAGCCCAATCCTATGCATGTCCACTCAGAAATAAGCCTCATTAGGGTCAATGGGATTTACTCCCTGGTAAGTGTGGATAGGATTGCAACCTTAATCCTTAAATCTGAGTGCCAGGTTTAATGTGTTATTTCTCTAAGGCTGCAATCCTAAAGACACTTTCCTGAGAGTAAGACCCATTGAATACAGTGGGCTTACTTTTGAGTGGACGTGGTTAGGATTGTGCTCTTAAACGCTTTTTTCTTCTGAGTCTTTGACTATGTTAGAACCAGTTGTAGTGCAGGTAAGAGCACAATCTTAACCATGTCCATTCAAAGTAAACTTCATTGTGTTCAATGGGTCTTACTCCCAGGAAAGTGTCTTCAGGATTGCAGCCTAAAACTCGGATTTAGCAGGGCAGTAGATCCGGTTCTAAAATATAGAAATTTTTCTGCATCTGTGTTTTCAGAAAGCACTATTTAATAACATATACACTCGTCTCAACAAATATGTGATTATATGTTATAGATCAGGGTATTTCAGATTAAAAAGTCCGCAATCCTAAATACACTTTCCTGGGAGTAAGACCCATTTAACACAATGGGGCTTACTTTTGAGTAGGCACGGTTGGGATTGTGCTCTAAGTGGCATGGACTGCCTCTAATTTGTCATATGATTTTAGAATAATTGAATATTATTAGATATTATAAGAATATTATTCTATTAAAATAATAAAATATTAGAACAATGCTCTATTACTAGAAGAATATTAGAATATGTACGATCTCAAGATTTAATGGCCAGCAATTGAATAGCAATAAATTGTTGGAATATTAGAATAAGATTCTCTTCAATAATAGAATAATATCAGAGGACAATTTTTTGATATGCTTCCTTACACATAGAGCACAATCCTAACCATGTCTACTCAAAAGTAAGCCTTATTATGTCTTACTCCCAGGAAAGTGTCTTTAGGATCACAGTCATAATCCACTCTAAGTGTGGATCACGTATAGGAGTGTTACTTTTTCTCCAAACACGCAGAGCTCACACTGCGGTAAATGCATCGGAAAACCCTGAAAGTCACAAAAAACTCGGGCGCCGCTTTCAACCCCTCCCTATTGATTTCAGTAAAAGACCTGGAGAATGCTGATGACTGCTCCGAGGCTTACTTAGGAGTAAATCACTAAAATCAGTGCGTTGGACTGCTGCGTAATTTTTTTTTTACCTTGACGATCTGCAGGACCTTAAAACGACAGTCATGGGCACCTTCACCTACCATTCAACACTGGTTTTCACCGGGGGGGGGGGGGGATTTAGTGAACTGTTTCAGGATCCGACGTGTCTGTCTGTCTGTCTGTCTGCGTAAGCCTGGACTGGAAGCAGAAATTAACAAAAAACAATTTCCTAACTCGATTTTTGTCTGACTCTACTCGAAGCAGAAATTTGTACAGAACAATTTTCTATATCGACTCTGTTGTGTGTACTAGAAGTGTCCTGTGTGTGTACTGTGTGTATGTACTAGAAACACAAATTTATTTTAAAAAACAATTTTCTATCTCTATCCCTACTCTTGTGTGCGTGTGTGTCTGTCTGTCTGTCTGTCTGTCAATAGACATTTGACAGAGGAATTTTCTATCAACTCTATTGTGTGTGTGTGTGTGTGTGTGTGTGTAAGTATGTCTGTACTGGAAGCAGAAATTTGTACAAAGCAACTTTCTACCTCGATCCTTGTGTGTGTCTGTCTGTCTGTGTGTGTGTATTGGAAGCAGAAATTTGTACAATTTTCTACCTCTATTCTATTTGTGTGTGTGTGTGTGTGTGTGTGTCTGTCCGTCTTGGAAGCAGAAATGTGTCCAGAGCAATTTTCTATTTTGTATATTTCGACGGAATATAGATGCTGTTTTATTGGTGGGAAGAGAAATCAAGAAAGGCGGCCCTGAACGCTGACCCCTTTGAGCTTCTTCAGTGCCCGACTGGTGGGTGGGCGCCGTCGAGCTGGAACACGCGTGGCTCCATCTCTGCTCTGCTCTCCTCTGCTCTGCTCGCCTGTGCAGTGAACGGGACCGGCCGTCCAGCCAGAGGCAATTTGGTGGCTGCTGTTCCAGGCAGGAAGATCGTGGTTGGACGGGGGGGAGAGGCGAGGCAGGACCGTGGGTCTGCAGCCCCACCGGCCCCCTCGATCAGCACCTCTCTCGCCCTGCTGCAGGGAGACCCCCAAGGAGAGCCATCCCAGCCACCTTCCCCGACGGGGTGGGAGAAAGAGAGAGAGCGAGAGAGAGGCGAAGTCCTCTTGGAACTGGAGGTGCCCAGTGGGGATCAGGTAAGGCTCCGGGAAGCAACAGGGTGAGTATGGGTCCCGATCCACGTGGAGGCAGCAAGGTAAGGAGAGCTTCCCTCATCCTTTTTGGGGTCCTTTGCAGACACGTCCCTGGGAAAGAGCAGCAGGAGGACTGAGCTCCTCTCCACAGCAAGCACCCATCGCTTACTCCATGTAGTAAACGTGGAGTAAGCTCCATGGAGGGATGCATGCAGTGATTTTCTGGCCGCAGGAGGAGAGCGCTCCTGTTCGCAGCAAGCAGCCGTGTAGCCACATCAGTTACTCCATGGAGTAAGCTCCTATGCCCCACGTAAAGGCGCCTGCCGTGATTTACTAGCCGTGATAGGAGAGCGGTCCTGTCCTCTGCATGCAGTCGCGGAATAACTAGATGTGGAGTAAGCCACATCGGTTACTCCATGTAGTAAGCATGGAGTAAGTAGCTATGCCCCACGTAAGGACCCCTGCAGTGATTTTCTGGCCGCAAGAGGAGAGCGCTGAGCTCCTGTCCTCAACAAGCAGCCGCTTACTCCATCGCTTACTCCATGTAGTAAGCATGGACTAAGCAGCTTTGCTCCATGCAGAGGCGCCTGCAGTGAATTTGCTGGATTGCTTTAGGAGACTGTAAGGGGTAGGGCTTATCTCCCCCAGCTTTTTTTCCCTCCTGAAGTCAAGACAGGAATCCGGAGTAGAAGTAGTTTTTCGAAACCCTTTCGGAGCATTTTGGAAACCTCGTTTTCCAACACGAGCATTGCAAAGTTGCAGCCAGTGCAAGGCCAGCCGCCTCGACTTTCGACGTCTTCAAACGCTGAAGGTTCCCAGAAAGAAGCAGTGAGTGTCACTCCTATGGGGTGCTGGGGGGAAGGAGGAGAGACTTCCAGTTCCAAACTGGGCAGGACTACTCAGAAACAAGTCGCCTTATAGTCAATGAGGCTTACTCACGAGGAAGTGAGGATAGGATTATAGTCACAAAGCCCAATCTACTCAGCCCATGTCTACTCAGAACTAAATCCCTTTATTGTCAATGAGGCTTACTCTCCACACATTGTAGCCACATAGTCCAATCTACTCAGCCTATGTCTACTCAGAAGTAAATCCCATTGTAGTCAGTGGGGCTTACTCCCAGGGAAGTGTGGCGAGGAGGATGACAGCTTGATTGAATTGTGTGGCATGTCCCACTCAACCCCGTGTAACTTACTCCTCGGCAAACATGACCTGTCCGCAAGTGGTGCTCAGCAAATTCAGTGGAAATCCACTGGATCGATCGGAAAGCAAAGAAAGTGAGATAGAAAGAGGGGGAGTTACTACACTGTCTCCACACACTTACGTGCAGTTTTTTTAATATTGATTTCATGGCTGTGGTTCCAAGCTCGCTTTCCTGGGAGTAAGCAGATGATCCCAGTGGGACTTACTTCTGAGTAGCTCTGCAAAGGCATGGACTGTGCTAACCCACTTAATTTGCCCGCAAACTCCAGGGTTGCTGTTGGGATGCGGTGAGTATGTTTCATGGATCTTGTTGAATTTGCACACGATCCCACTGAGATGAAGACCACCCCAAATATCATCCCAGGAGGTGAGGCTGTTGTGAGTGCTAGGGGTTTACTTCCAGGTAAATCCTGCTGAGAGCACTTAATAATAATTCAATGCAATGATGATGTTGTTGATGATGATGATGGTGATGTTGATGATTAACATCATCATCATCATGAAAGATCATCATCATCATCATCCCACAGTATTTGAAAAGTAAAGAAGCAATCGCATCTCCAAGTCAAGACGGGAGACAATTCATTTAGGATTGAGGGTCTGAATTTAGGAACTGATTAAGCCTCCAACAATATTCCCCCCACACTTCCTTCCATCACTTATAAACCTCCTGAACGGAATCAAGATTAATCCGGAGTAAGTCCGGAGTAAGAGATCTGAAAATGACAATTGGAGTCTTTTAGGCAACATTTAACTCTGATGAATGGGCAAATTTATTTGGGGGTTAGGGGATGGAAGGGTGACCATACGTCCTCTTTTTCCACGACGTTTTAGCCTTGTATCTTGGAAAAAAATATTTCAATGTCCTCTTTTTTCTTGTAAGCATGCAGCATGTAGCCTAATTTAATTAATAAATTACGTGTAATAAATTTTTAATGGTTTAAAATTAATATTAATTAATTAAGCATTCATATATAGTATATATGAGTGTTTTTAGCTTTTCTTTTTTCATGTCCTTCATTGTACTTGGATGTCCTACATTTTGGAGGGCTTTGTCCTCTTTTTTTGTTCTGGCATATGGTCACCCTATGGGTTAGGGGAGGCTGACTGAAAGTAGGAAGTAACTCCTGGGTCCTTTCGGAGCTTCCAGAGACAGACAGAGTGACTCTTGATACTTCCAACCTTGCAAAAGCAAGGAAATCCGCAGAATGGTTAAATCCGGATCTGATCCAAGAGATCCTGATCTGAATCAAATCTTATGATCTGTTCCTAAATCACTAGTGTGGATCCGACCAGGCGCACCCCCAACCCATACCCCAAAGCCGTTCAGGGCCGAGAAGGTAATCAGAATTGCCACCACTTTAAAAAGGGTGACTCTCTGTCCTCTTTATTCCCAGGACATGTCCTCTTTTTTTCAGCCTTGTGTCCTGGAAAAACTTCATTGTCCTCCTTTTCCTTTTGAGCAGGCAGCATGAATTTGCCCTACAAACCGCTTTGTTAATTTTTTGTTGAAAAGCAGTAAATAAATACTGTTGTTGTTGTTGTTGTTGTTGTTGTTGTTGTTGTTGTTGTTGTTGATGGATTAATTAATTAGTAAGAGTATATATTAAATAGTAATAGTAATTAATTAACCACAAGAGATTAACATCGAGAGCAATTAATTAATTTCCTCTGTAAACCGTTAATTTCCTCTGTTAATATTTTGTAGAAAAGCGGTATATAAATACTGTTGAATGAATGAATGAATGAATGAATGAATGAATGAATGAATGAATGAATGGACAGAGATAGGTGGCAACTACTTCAACCACCTTCAGCAGGCACTGACTGGGACACCAGCCACATTTCTGCTGGGGGTTATCTTGGGAAGGCTGCCCCCCCCCCCCAATATGTCATAAATGGATGAGAACAAGCCCCCCACTTGAAATGTAGGACAACTAAGAAAAATGTGGGACATAACAAAACTCATATACTACATTGCTTAGACGTGCTTAAACACTAATTACTTATTAAAATTTAAAACTAATACATTGAATTTATGGATTCCAAGAAGGCTGTGTGCTGCCTGCTCACAAGGAAAAAGAGAACAAGATTTTTTCCAGGACACAAATCTATAAAAGAGGACACATCCTGGGGAAAAAAGGACATATGGACACCTTGATTATATGTAATTTATTAAATACAAACAGGCTGTCTGCTGCCTGCTCACAAGGTAGACAATGAAGATATTTTTTCCAGGACAAGGCTAAAAAAAGAGGACAGGTCCTGGGCAAAGAGGACATCTGCCCCTTGGAAGCCATTGGGGGTGGGCTGGCTGGCTGGCCCTGATTTATGGCTTTTTACAGCCTGATTAGAGGGTCTTTAAAGGGGGCTGGAGGAGCCGGGCCCGGCGCGAGTTTAAGAGGCTAGCTTAATTTCAGCCCAATTGCTCCGGCTGTCCTGGGAATGGCAGGCAAGCAGAAAAGGGGGCATTTATGGGGTCTGTAAAACCCAGGCCTCCGACTGCACTTTTATGGGACACCCCCCACCCCGTCTAGGGGGGATTCTTGATTATGAGCCAGTTAGGCTGAGGTGGTTCTTTCCACCCCCCAATCAGCAAGACCTCCCCAGCCACACCTAGGAGTAAATTCACACCAGATCAGAACTTGGGTTGCACTCCTGGGAGTAAGTCCCCTTAACTATCATGGGACTTAGGACTGGGCTGGTTTTGGGCTGGTTCACACCCTTACCCACACTTACCTGGGAGTAAGTTTTCTTGACTATAATGGGACTTACTTCTGAGTAGACAAGCATAGGATGGGGCTCTGAGGCTGCCATCCCATCCACACGTACCTGGAAGTAAACCCTCTTGACTATCATGGGACTTACTTCTGAGTAGACAAGCATAGGATGGGGCTCTGAGGCTGCCATCCCATCCACACGTATCTGGGAGTAAGCCCTCTTGACTACCATGGGACTTACTTCTGAGTAGACAAGCATAGGATGGGGCTGTAAAGCCACAATTCTATCCACACTTATCTGGGAGTAAACCCCTTTGACTATCATGGGACCTACTTCCGAGTAGACATGCATAGGATGGGACTTAAGGCCACACTCCTATCCACACTTACCTGGGAGCAAGTCCCCTTGACTATAATGGACTTCTGAGCAGACACACCTAGAATTGGGGCTTATTTATTTAAGGGATTTACACTCCGTATTACCCAAGCCAAAGGTTACTTACTAAGCTTAGATCTTTTTTTAACCGCACAACAACTCTGTGAGGTAGGTAAGACTGAAAGGGAGAGACTGGCTCAAGGTCACCCAGGAAGCTTCATGGATGGGGTGGATTTGAACCTGCATCTTCCAGGTTCCAGTCCAAACCACACCACACCATCATGACACCCAGATCAGGGCAGAACCAGAATGGGGCTGAAGCTGAAGGAGAGGAGAGAGGGGGGGCACTTTCACTGTGGAAGCTCAGCCTCCTGAGCCCAATCCTAAGCCTGTCCCAATAAAGTGGTTCATAGGATGGCAACCTGAGCTTGAGCAGAACCACCCAGAGGATTTTGTCCTTGTATTCCTATTGTAAGGTCTCCTACTCCAGTAGTAAAATTGGTGCCCTCTGCCACGTTTCTTGCCCCCCTCCTCGCCCACTTCCAAACCAAGCATCCCCATCATGCCAGCCTCCTTAAGCCTGCCAGATGTTTGCAATAAAATAGCAACTTTTGCCTTGGGGGAATCGAAATAAAATTTAACAGCCTTCCCCCTGTAATTATTCTCTTCGCGATCCCTTCATAAATTTATCTGGTTTTTCTCCAAACAGAGAAGAAAATTCGATGGTGCGTGTTAGTGGGCTGGGTGGGGGGCTCAGAAAATCCTCAGCACCCATTGCTCCCCCAAACCCTTTCTTCCCTATTGGGGATCAGATACTGGTGGGGATCAGATCTGACCTGTAGTAGACGTATTTTACTGCCTTTCCCATTTTTTTCAAACAATTTTTTTAAATTTATCTAAAAACTGAATTATCTAAACCTGAAAATTGAATTATTAAAAATTATCTAAATATTTAAAAATATTATCTAAAATTTTCTAAATGTTGAAAAATATTACCTAAAAATTTTAAAAATCTAAAAATCTACAACATTTTAGATATTACTGAATGAATGGATTTCAGAGGAACATGAATTTCTCAGTCCAGAGCTTAGGTTTTTCCACCAAATATAGGGTAACCATATGTCCTCTTTTTCAAGGACATTAAGGCTGCAATCCTAAAGACACTTTCCTGGGAGTAAGACCCATTGAACACAATGGGGCTTACTTTTGAGTAGACATGGTTAGGATTGTGCTCTAAGCCTTTTGTCTTTGGGGGGCAGGGAATCTTCAGTGTCCTCCTTTTCTTTGTGAGCAGGCAGAATGTAGCCTTTTTGTAATTAAGATATTAAGATGTACAAATTTTAAATTAGTAAGTAATCCTAACCATGCCTACTCAAAAGTAAGCCCCGTTGTGTTCAATGGGTCTTATTCCCAGGAAAGTGTCCTTGGGATTGCAGCCATGGTGTTTAAATTAGCCACATGAAAACAATATAGATGAATGTTTTTAGTTTTTATTTGGTCCTACACTTTATTTTGTTCTAAATTTTATTTGCCCTACATTTTATTTTGTCCTATATTTTTATCCTACATGGGGGGCACTTGTCCTCTAGCTACCCTGCACAAAAAGCAGTCCTTTTTTGCCGGGGTGCCTTAAAGGATTGCCCAAGCTTTGCATTGAGGACCGCTTTGGGGTCCTGGAGATCCTTTTCCTGGGTTCAGGATGCCGTCCAGGCTCCAATTAACTTCATCCTCGACCGCCAGAAAGTCCTTTGTAGGGCCTGGTCGACCCCCCTGTGGGGTTCCTGGCGAACCAAGCCAGATCCCAAGCCCCGGTCGACTTCTCCGGCCAATTAGCCCCAGACTGGACGGGGAGGACCCGACGGGTCTGGTGCTTTGGCTCAACACAGGGCATGGCGGGGGGAAGGTGTGAACAAGGTCCCCCTACAATGGGATTTCTATAGATCTCACTGCCCTCATTCAGAGCTGTGGCGCCCCAGAGACTGGGGGGGGGCCCTCCACATTTCCAACAGTCCCCTCCTTGAACCGCTCCCCCCCCCCCCATCAACCAGAGAATGTGTGCAGTCGGAGCTCAGAGAGATGGACGTAGCCAGGATGGTGATGCAAACCTCAAGCAATCCTTCTAGCTCTTATAAACATCATACACACCCCCTCCAGGATGACCATATGTCAAAATCAAAAGAGAGGACAAAAGACCCCCACCAAAAAAAGTGTAGGACACCCAAGAAAAGTGTAGGACAACACAACAAAAGAAAAGCTGAAACACTCATATATATTGCTCCGATGTGGTTAATTTAAACACTATATAATATTATATAGTTTAGTAACACTATAGGGATGCAATCCTAAAGACATTTTCCTGGAAGTAAGATCCATTGAACACAATGGGACTTACTTTTGAGTAGACATCGTTAGGATCTCTCTCCCTTTATATGTGTGTGTGTGTGTGTGTGTGTGTGTGTGTGTGTGTGTCAGTGATGGATTGGTGAAAGTGAATATATGTTTATATATAAACACTATAAATAGTGATCTATCTATCTATCTATCTATCTATCTATCTATCTATCTATCTATCTATCTATCTATCTATCTATCTATCTATCTATCTATCTATCTATCTATGAATTCTCTCTCTTTCTCTCTGGGTGTGTGTTTTTGAATCCAGGACGCTGTCAGCTTCCTCCTAGGACTGAGCTGGACATACACAAAAACACACACAGGTCCCACCCGACGTGTCTCTGGATGGGGGACTGCTGAGCCCTCCAGCTCCAGGCAAACTCTTAGGGGAGAGGCTGAGATCAGCAGCCCCGCCGGGCAGCCACATCCCCAGGTCAAGAGTGGGGAGAAAAGAGAACCTGCTTCCCTGGAAAAACCCCAGAGGTGGCGGGTGCGCAGTCGGGCAAAGCTCTCCCACCCTGGCAATGGCAGGCCAGCCTTGTGGTGGGCAAGGTGACCCGACCAGACCTATTTTTTTCCAGGACATGTCCTCTTTTCCAGCCTCCTGTCCTGAAAAAAACACCTTTTCCTGGTGAGCAGGCAGCAGGTAGCCTTCTTGGAATTAATCATTTTACCTTGGGGTAAAAATCCCTTAAATTATATTTATCTGTTAAATATTTAGGTTTGTTAAATATTAGGTTTGTGTATTAGATAGATAGATAGATAGATAGATAGATAGATAGATAGATAGATAGATAGATAGATAGATAGATAGATAGAATGGTGACCATATCTTCCCTTTTTCCAGGACATGTCCTCTTTTTTATACTTGTGTCTTGGAAAAAAAAAATCTTCCATTTCTTTATGACTATGCAGCATGTAACCTTCTGGTAATTAATAAATTATAAGTAATAGTTTTGAATTTAATAAATAATATAGTGTTTAAATTAATATATATGTCAGAGCTTTTAGTTTTTATTTTTGTCATGTCCTATATTTTTCTTGTATGTCCTACATTCTGGGGGGGACTTGTACTCTTTTTTGTTTTTAATGGTCACCCTGGTTGTGGGGCTTGTTCCTAGAAGGCCTTTGCAGGTGTAGCTAATGGGGATGGGGTGAGACGCATCCACAAACTCAGGATAGCAAAAGAGAAGCAGGGGATGGAAAGTGCAAAGTTCCCCCCCCCCCCAGGACCTTGCTCACTAGTCTAGAGATGGCACCCTGTCTGGGCACTTATGATGGGACGGTGACAAGGAGGTGACCTTCTGTCCTCTTTTTTTTCCATGAAATGGCCTTTTTTTAGTGTTGTTTCCTGGGGAAAAAATTTCAATGTCTTGATATTATATGTAACAACCAGCAAAAATGTACCCACATTGCAGGAGTAAAATTCCCAGCACCCCATGTGTACCACTCCCAACTACTCCATCCCCCCCTATGCAATGTCCCCCATGCACATCATCACCCCATGTACAACATCCCCCATACAACATCCCCATGTGCACCATTCACCCATGTGCGCCTCCCCCCCCATGCGCACTATCCCCCAAGTGCATCAGGTACCAGGCACCCAATTGCTGGATGATAACCAATCTTCATTGTTAATTATAGGACAAAAACACATTACATCCCTTTTCAGCCCCTAATGGGTTAAATTTCTCAACATCAGTTCTTGGTGGGTGTTGATGTCACAGAAAGAAATCCCTCCACAAATTTCATGCTTCTAGGTCCAGGGTTTGGGGCAGAACTTCCCTCAGTCAGGTATTCTTCAATGGAAAGTATAGGGAGGGAACTGCATTGCACCCCATTTCACCCCCTTCCGGTTGGAATTTCCAGAAACGGATTCTTAGTGGGTCCCTCCATCACAGAAGGTATACGTTCCCCAAATTTCATGCTTCTAGGCCCAGCGGTTTTGGCTGGGCAGTGATGAGTCGGTGAGTCAGTAAATCAGTCAGTCACTGACTTTTCAATATTATATGTATAAATTTTAAATTTAATAATAGTTTTTTAGTAAGAGTTTTTAGCTTTTCTTTTGTCATGTCCTTCATTTTTCTTGAGTGACCTACATTTTTTGGAAGGGGCCATGTCCTGTCCTCTTATGACATCTGGTCACCCTGGACCACTGGTGGGCCCAGGCCGGTTCACACCGGTTCTATAGAACCGGTAGTTAATTTTGGCCCTACGCTAGTGATCCGGTTGCTAGCGGTGGGCCAAAACGCGGGTGAATCGGTTTGCCCCCCAAGAGGCCCACCACTGTACCTGCGTCAAGATTGAGCAAGCGCAGTGGCATCCTGTTCAGGACGCGACTCCGCCTTTGCCAAGGTTGACGTAGGTGCAGTTGCGTCCTCTTTAGGATGCGACTGCGCATGCGCCAACCTTGGTGCACGTGCAGTACGCCAGGGTTGGGGCCGCCACTCACCCCACCCCTGCTCCTGACTGTACCCCTGCCCCCAACCCTGCCCCCTGACCTAGTCTGGCCCCTCCCACTTCCAGCGAACCGGTTGTTGGGAGAGGGTCAACCCACCCTTCCCCTGGACTCATCAGGCCTGGTCCTATCTGTGACCACCAGGCAGAGTCATTCCTTGTAGTGCTTTCATCCCTAAGGTGTGGTCCTAGGAAGTGGAAATCAATAAATTTTACTTAAAAGGAGAAAGGGAAGGAGGATCACATGGAGAAAATGCACAAGTGGAGAACATTTTCAAGAAGTTTGGAAAAAGTACTGCATTAACACACCAAGTTCAAACCTTCAATGCCTTTCATCCACTGTATCCTAGAACCACCCAGATGTGCCTACAATATCTAATAACTCAAAGCCAAGGAATTGCTTCTATGAAAACACACTGCAGAACCACAAACTAAAATATTATTTTTCCACACTTCTCACATGATGGTTCCCCTCTTTCCCCATTTTAAGCCACGAGCCCAGTGGCATAACATGGGGGGACAACAGGGGAGGTTGCCCTGGACACTGAATTTTTAGGAGTGCAAACTTACAAAAAAAAGTAGTAATACTTTTTAGTGGGTCCTGATAATCTGGCAACAGCCATCTTTCAAGATGGCACATTCGCCGGGCAGCGCCATCTTGGAAGCTGGCAAAAGACAAGTTTTCACATTACAGTGATGTTAGTATTTGCACAAATTGAAACCATGCAACTTTAAAAATATTTGCTTTAAATTCATTTTAATTTGATTTAATGTTCCATCGGTTGGTAGGCACAGTGCTTGCCTTGCTCTGGGCTTGGCAACGCAGGGTATGCCACTGCTGTGCCTCCTTTCCCACCTATAGTAAAGCTATGCACAGAGAGTGGGGACTAATTCCAAATGGTGGATCTCATTTTATTTATTATTTCACTTTTATAATGGATTTTTCCATCAGATTTTGGCTAGTCTCAAAAGCTGAGCCTGAAATCCACTTGAAATTATCTTTACAGTTGCCCTGGGTAGTCATTTGTACTGTCATGTATGGTTTGGCACCAAGTAGTTCATACAGGGACATTTCTGTTATTCCTGTAAGTTATTATACACAGAGGACTCAAGTGCCAGTTTCCAAGATGGCTGCAACCAGCCTTTTGTGACCCCCCTGGAATGAAGCCATGACCTCCCAAGGGGGCCCTGACCCCCCACTTTGAAGACCTCTGTCTACATCCTAATCTGGCACTATTTCTGAGAGTGAAAGGGAATCAATAATATGAACAAACCTGGGACCTACATGACATGGCTTCATCTTCGGTTTTAATGGTTTTAAGAGTCTTTCTTGTTTTGGTAAGGGGAGTTTTTACAATATATATTAAGGGGACTATATCAGTGGTGAGAGTGAAAAGAAGTTAAAATTTTCTGGTTGCAAGTTTCTTTTCAATGCTGTGAAACTGTTTTAAAAACTAATAAATGACTTAATGGGGAGAAGACCCACACCTCTGGCAGAGGACCTCTTGCATTAGTCATGGTGATAACTTGGAGCAATGATATTTTAATAAATGCAGGTGCTGGGTATGATCCTGGGGCAGAGTGAACATATTAGGATGAAACTGTTGTTCTGAATAACCTATTTGGACTGTTAATTAAAAGCCCAATTCTATATTCAGTACTTATACAGCCACAATGAAGCCCCAGGCAAAGGAAATATTCCATTGAGAAGACCTATTTGAAACCCCCACCCCCGACTCTGAAAGTTAGCTAGGATTTGGCCCTTAATTTCCCGGTTGGAGCTGTTCCCATATTTCCAATTTTTTTTTTTTTTTGCATTTTAGATTGTGAGCCCTTTTGGGACAGGGACCCATTAGCTATTAATTAGCTATTATTATTTTTCCATTTCTTTGTAAACCGCTTTGTGAACTTGTTAGTTGAAAAGCGGTATATAAATACTGTAGATAGATAGATAGATCAGGTACACATAAATCAGGATCAGCTACACTGGATCAGGTACACGTAAATATACAGCACCATCATTTGTGCTATATATTTTGTCAATTAGCCTATATCAAAACAGTATAGCAGGTTATTTTTGAAAACAGATCAGGCCAGACAACCCATAGTGACAACCATGGTGACAATAGTGACCCACAGTTGAAACCATTACCTTGTCAGGACTAGACTTCTTCTGTGGCCCCCACATGCTGCAGATGATAGATGCACACAAATTGTATTGTGTTGTGCTGCGCACTGTGTTCAGTTTGCAGACCCTGGAAATGTTCCACTTTGTACCTTTTCCTGCATTTCTTACCTTCAAGTGGAGCAGTATCTTGGGATCACAAATAACACTCTGTTTTCCAAGAACTCTGAAGGATCAAAATCTTGACTAAGCACAATCCTAACCATGTTAACTCAAAAGTCAGCCCCATTGTGTTCAATGGGTCTTACTCCCAGGAAAGTGTCTTTAGGATTGCGGCCTAAGGGCAAAATCCAGAGTAACTACAGGAAGTCCACAGGAAGTCCTGTGTAAGAACAACTTACTCTGGATTGCAATATGAATTTCTCATAGGTTTTCACTATGTGGTGCAGTAACTACTGGTTCATGTAAAGTCTCTTATGTGCTCTCGTAGTTACTCTGGATTTGGGGATAAATCTCTTGTCAAAAATCTTGATTTATGTTCCAAACAAAAATGTGAATACTGCGATTCAAATTTTAGGGAATGTACTCAAAAGGATAACATCTAGTTTATTATTACATTAAAGTGATCCTGAGGCTTACTGAAAATTGTTGAATCCTACAAGGAACTATACCCTCCCCGCAATCCCTTATCAGAATTTAAAGATGAATTTCAAGTCCTCATTTTAATCCATAAATCCTTTCCATTAATAGCCTATAAAAGAGGCCCATTCTTGCTCCCTTACCACACTCTCCACTTTATTTTTTCTTCTGGCCTCTATGAAGTTTAATGACATTATCACTCCCTGGCTAATATCTTGGACAGGTCAATGCATGGCTGATGTACAGTGTTTTTGACACTCTATCAAACTGTGTCCTCGAATGGATTTTCACACATCTGAACAACCTGTTGCATTCTCAAGAGCTCCCAGGCAAATATATCTACACAATGAATGATGCAAATCACAAAATGTCTTAGGAAACTGTATATTCACCATCATTGTTCTTAAGTTTCCAAACAAGGTTTGCTGCAGTTGTAAGAAAGGTAGCGTGGGAACAGTGATCGGTTGTCCTCTTTTTTCAGGATACATCCTCTTTTTTAGCATTGTGTCTTGGAAAATAACTTAAAACTCCTCCTTTTCCTATGTGCATAGTGCATACCATTCTTGCAGTTAATAAATATGTAATATACTGTATTTACTCAAATCTAACACACGCTTTTCCAGCCGAATTTAGTCTCCAAAATCATTGTGTGCGTTAGATTTGGTGATGCATTAGATTCAAATAAATAAGGTATTTTGATAATAATTATCAGTCAGTATTTATTAGTTTGTTTGCTATATTGTTATAAAAATGCAACTTAAACATATGCAACAGTGTTGTACAAAGTAGTGCAATTAGGTAAAAATCACACCAGTAAACCCAGTGGTGGGCTTCAGGGGATTCTCACAGGTTCTATAGAACCCTTTGCTAATGAGCACTTGTTCTGGTTACCAATGGGACATAAGACCTGTTGTTAATTTATTTGAATCCCACCACTGGGTAAACCAATTGTCATATTATCATATAACTCGTATAGAGTAAAATTAAATTTTGCACCTGCTTTACAGCTTCACTTTACAATTGACAGTAAACATTTTTTTTTATTTCAGTTCTTTTAAAATTGGGGTGTATTAGGTTTGATGGTGTTTTAAATTTGAGTAAATATGGATAAAATTATTGAAATTTAATAATGTTGTGTTAGAGTCAATGAGGCTTACTCCTTCTGAGTACCACTTCTGAGTAGACATGCCTAGGATTCAGCTACATGGTTGCAATCCTATCCACACTTTCCTGGGAGTAAGCTTGATTGGCCATTCAAGCTTTCCCCACTTTAAGCTAATTTGGCTGCAATCCTAAACACACTTTCCTGGGAGTAAAATCCATTGAACACAAAGGGTCTTACTTCTGAGTAGACATGGATAGGATTGTGCTCTTTTTCCCCCCTCCCCTTTTGCTCAACCCTTACCAGGGTAGCTCACCTGTTCAACCTACAGAGCTCCTCCTGCCAGCAGCTTCTCCACCCACCACAGAAATATCTGTGTTCTCAGCAGGTCCTTTGGTGTGACAGCCACACACTAGACTAACCCAGCAATGCTAAGAAAGCCATTTGCCCAGCCATCTGTTAGTCCACTGGTCAGTCATCAGGTCCAGTAGTCCACCAGCCAGTCCATTAGTCTCTCCATTCATTAACCAGCCAGCTAGTTCAGGGGTGAATCCCATCATCTCTCTGACATTGTGTTTGGGGCAGAAGAATTAATTTACATTTCCAATTTCCAATATTAATTTACATTTCAATATAAATACCACAAATTAACATGCATTTACATAAATGAATACATTAATAAATGAGGAGGAACCTATATGAATGATTGAATTTGACTAAGGTTGTAATCCCAAAGACACTTTCCCAGGAGTAAAACCCAATGAACACAATGTGGCTTACTTTTGAGTGGACATGTTTGGGATTGTGTTCTTAGTCTGTAATCCTATTCACATTTCCTGGGAGTAAAATCTATTGACTATAATGGGGTTACTAATGAGTAGACACATATGAGTGGACGCTCTTAGTCTGTAATCCTATTCACATTTCCTGAGAGTAAGACCCATTGACTATAAGGGGGCTTACTTCTGAGTAGACATGCCTAGGATTGGGCTGTTTTTTCGGTGATCAATGATTACACGTGTCCCTTTCTTGCCCCATGATGGGGCTCACCCAGAGAAACTCTCCTAAACAAGCTGGAAGGCTGGAATGGGAACACTGGCCGGACTGGACTTTAGAACTGGTTTCACTGGTCGATTTTTTTTGTGCACGTTAGAACGAAGCGACACGTGTCTGTGTTGGATCCTTTCTACAGAGCAGAAGGATTTCTGCTTCCAACACAGCAGTACTCCGAGTTCTGCCTTCCATACATACCTACTACAGGCATACTCCGAGCTTTGCCTTGAATCGCAGGAGACTTCTCTTCAAAACGAGACGATTTATTCACGATCCAATGTTATTTTCTATGGAAAAAGTGAATTTCAAAGGGCATAATTTTGCTGCTGCAACTCCATCCTTCTTTCAACCTGATCTTACCAAAAGATCCTTGCAAAGAGTTGGAGGAGAAGTCATTGAAGGTGTCGTAAGTCCCGTTGACTTTCCACTTTCCTGGGAGTAAGTCCCATTGACTATAATAGGGCTTACTCTGAATAGATATGCATAAGCTTGGGTTTTAAAAGTTCAATCCTATACCTGACTACTCAGAAGTAAATCCATTATAGTCAATGGAGCTTACTCCTGAGAAAGTGTGGCTAGGATTACAGCCTAAATGAGGCTGTTTATATTTAGGATGAAGCTTGGGTCTTACTTCCAGGTCTTACTTCCAGGTATACAATCCTATACTGTGCACACTTTCCTAAGAGTAAGTCCCATTGAACACAGTAGGACTCACTTTTGAGTAGATATGCCTAGCTTAAGTTGTAATGTCCACTTATATCCCACAGAGCCTGTGCACATTTACTTACAGCTCAAGAACACTTGTCTACTTAAAAGTATTGTAAACCTGTGTTTACAGTACTTGGAGTTTACTCCTAGGAGAATGTTATAGGATTGCAGCCCTACTAATCCCAATTAGTGAGGCTTTTTTTCTCAGTAAACGTCCAAAGGCTTACAGAGTCCTTTGCAAATCCGACATCCGATTTAAATGAGTTCAAATGGAGTAAATATGGAGTGAATTAATTTTAAGGCAATGTTTTTCAACTACTATGTCCTAGCATAAAGGATTAAAAAAAAAGATCTGGTTTAAGGGAGAGGGAGAGAAAAGGGGGGCTTAAAATTTAGTTCATGGGTTCCAGGCAAAGCATAAGAGCAAAAGTCCTCCTTCCAGCCCTATTGATTTTAATCTGAATTTTATAACAACTCGTGATATCTATGTTGGAAACAGGTCGACCGTCTGGACCCAGTGAGTAATGTTCATTTTGGGGTGCGTGTGATGGAAATTTGGATTCACCCCAAGTTACTCCAAATAAACTCTATGCAGCCTATGTGAAGACAGTTAACTGGTGATAAACCTGGAGGGGAAATAAATACTCTTTGAGAGGAGACCAGGCTCTGCTGTGGTTTAAAATGCCCTCATTATGGGATCATCCTAGATTTAAATCCTACAACCTCTTTACTCCGAGTCCAAATGGAAGTGGGGCAGTTCTGATCTGATCCCTGGATTATCACCCCATCCTCCCCAAGGGAAGGAGTGCAAAGTAGTTTTGTTTGTTGAATAAAAATCCCCCCTTAAGTTTAGTGTGGGCTTGCCTGCTGTTTAAGTACGTTATAATAATAATAATAATAATAATAATAATAATAATAATAATAATAATAATAATAATAATAATAATAATCAAACATTTTAAAGTCCTGATTAAGTACTTTTCAAAGACTTGAAAAGTCTTTTCAGGGACTTGAAAAGTCTTTCTACACAAGAATGTAGAAAAGAGGACAAAGGCTGCAATCCTGGACATTTTCCTGGGAGTAAGACCCATTAACCACAGTATGGCTTACTTTTGAGTAGACTTGGTTAGGATTGCAACCAAAGAGACTCACAAAAGAGGACAAAGCCTTCCCAAAATGTGGGAGTAGGACACCCAAGAAAAATGTAGGACATGACAAAAATAAAAGCTAACAACACACATCTACATCGCTTTCATGTGGTTAATTTAAACACTGTTACTTATTATTACATTTTAAACGATTGCTTATAGTTTACTACACATAATTTGTTGATTACAAGAAGGCTACATGCTGCCTGCTCACAAGGAAAAAGGAGGTCAATGGAGATTTTTTTCCAGGACACAGGGCTAAAAACGAAGATTTGTCCTGGAAAAAGATGGTCACCCTGACCTGGATTGGCTCCAAAGGTGAAAATCCCCTTGCAAAGTAGGGTTCCCTGCAAGTCATAGTACTACGCCCCCCTCTAGCTACGCCACTACTGTCTAGCCTACCTTACTAGATTGGGGGCATGCGGATAAAATGGGAGGGGGAGGAGACCTAATTTTTTTTGGGGGGGGAAGAAACTTAAATAAAGAGACCCCAAGTCCTAAATTCTTTGGAGGAATAAAACAACATCATCAGTCAACTAATTCTGCAAATCTATCCACATTTCCCTGGGAGTAAACCCAGGGTGACCATATGTCATAATCTAAAAAAAGAGGACAAAGCCTCCCCCCCCACCCAAAATGTAGGACATGACAAAATAGAAGCTCAGAACACTCATGTATTTTGCTTTCATGTGGTTAATGTAAACACTATATCACTTATTAAATTTAAAACTAATACATAGAATTTATTATATAGACTTTATGAATTCCAAGAAGGCTCCATGCTGCCTGCTCACAAGGAAAAGGAGGGCAATCAAAAAATTTTCCAGTAACTGGCCTTAAAAAGAGGACATGTCACCCTGAAACTATAGTCACCCTGAAACTCCATTGGAACTGCAATCCTAAAAATACTTTTATGGGAGTGAGAGCACAATCCTAACTATGTCTACACAAAAGTAAGCCCCTTTGTGTTCAGTGGTCTTACTCCCAGGAAAGTGTCTTTAAAATTGCATCCTAAGATCCACCGAACACAATGGGGCTTACTTTGGAGTAAACATGGTTAGGATTGTGCTCTTAGATTAACTTCTATGCATTGTGCTGTGAGATTTCCCTGGAAAAAGAGTTCATCGCCTGATATTCAGTCAGCCGACCGAGGCTGCAATCCTAACCACGTTTTCCTGGGAGTAAGAACTATTGAACACAATGGGAATTACTTCTGAGTAGACATGCTTAGGATTGCACTGCAAGTCTATTCTCTTCCCCGAAAGAAGAATCAACAAACTGAATACTGTACCTTGTACAATATTTAGACCAGAGAGAGAGAGAGAGAGAGAGAGAGAGAGAGAGAGAGAGATCAGCCCAATCATAAACCTGTCTACTCAGAAGCAAGTCCCATTGTAGTTAATGAGGCTTGCTCCCAGGAAAAATGTGGGTAGGTTTGTTGCCTTGATCACAAGAATGCCACCGGACAATCCTATATATGAGAAAGGAGAAAGCCACCGGACAATCCTATATATGCAATCCTATATATATGCAGAGTCCCATCCCAGGGCATAGGATCTAAACAGTATAGGATCTGACTATGTGTGATTTTTTGTTGTTGTTTTTCTGCATGGCTGAGTTGCTCCGTCTGTGTGTAAATGGAAAGTTGGTTTGTCCATAGGCGAATCTAACTAAATAGATCCTATAAGATTGAGGCTGCAATCCTAAAGACACGTTCCTGGGAGTAAAGATCCATTGAACACAATGGGGCTTACTTTTGAGTAGACAGGGTTAGAATTGTGCTTTAAGAGTTGAAATCTACCACGATCAGAACATGCACCATTCAAGGGGAACTTTTCATTAGCACACCTTTTTCAGTCCCCAAGGCTGCTTCTTTGGCTGGAATCCGAAAGACACTTTCCTGGGAGAAAGATCCATTGAACACAATGGGGCTTACTTTTGAGTAGACATGGTTAGGATTGTGCTCTTTGTTGAGTTGCTTTGTTAAATGAGTTCATTGGAGATCTGAAGTAATTTTACTTAAATTTTATTTTAAGTATTTTACTTTAATTTACTTAGATCTTAATGGTACTAGTACTATTAGTATTAGGTACAACCTAGTATTAGTACTTACTAAATTTAGTATTTAATTACGAAATTTAAACAAAGTATTAAATTTACTACTAAATTCAAACTTAGTACTAATTTAGTATTTAGTAAGTACTTAGTACTTAGGGGACTCTCCAAGTAAATTTACCAAGTAAATCTTGAGTAAGTACTTAGGAAGAGCACAATCCTAACCATGTCTACTCAAAAGTAAGCCTCATTGTGTTCAATGGTTCTTACTCCCAAGAAAGTGTCTTTAGGATTGCAGCCTAAATAAATTTACCAAGTAAATTTGTGACTGTAGTGTTAACTTCTAAGGTCAGACTAGATTTACACTTAGAGCACAATCCTAATCATGTCTACTCAAAAGTAAGCCCGGGAAAGTGTCTTTAGAATTGCTGTCTTACTGGTTTTTACTTCTTTTTTAAGTCTTGGGTTCCTAACAAGGATCAGCTAATCTTAACTTTTCCAAAAGGAGAGGGGCAATAGCTTTCCTTATTAAAAAGAGGGGGGGGGGTTGAAAGTAAGAGCATTATAATCAAAATATATCAAAGGGGGGGGGGTTGAAAGTAAGATGGGCCAAAAGGCCCATCTAGTATGGCTTCCTGTATCTCCAAGTGGGCCACCAGATGCCCCAGGTGAGCCACAAGAGACCTGTATCCTGGAATTCTGAGTTACCCTATTTCCAGGAGGCTGCACATACCCTTCAATGGACTAACCCTGGATGGACTTTTCCTCTAGCAATCTGTGCAATCTCCTCTAAAAGGATCTAGGCTAGAAATCATCACCTCATCCTGTGGCAAGGAGTTCCACAGACTAATGTCAGGCTGGGTAAAGAAATATTTTCTAAACTCTCCCAACAGTTTGAGTGTCCTCTGTAGCAAGCCAGGCCAGAGGTCTGAGGTGGTGTTGGGGGCTCAGCAGGAAGGGGTCACTGTCCATAGGTTCTCTTTTTCCAGGATATGTCCTTTTTAAAAGCTTGTGTCCTGGAAAAGACAAAACAAAACAAAAAACAAAAACAAAAAAACCACTTCATTGATCTCTTTCTCTTGTGAACAGGCAACAACATCTTGTAATTAATCAATTATGGCTGCAATCCTAAAGGCACTTTCCTGGGAGTAAGACCCAATGAACACAATGGGGCTTACTTTTGCATAGACAAGGTTTGGATTGTACTAGATATGTAACAGTTTTAAATTTAATAAGTAATACAATATTGCAGCATGTATTCTTCTGGAAATTAATTACCTGTATTTACTCGAATCTAATGCACACCCTATAGGTATAATCAGAACACCACATTTACTCAAATCTAATTAACCATCAAATCTAAAGCGCACCTTGATTTTGGTGGGCAAATTTGGCTGAAAAAGGTGAGCATTAGATTCAAGTAAATACAGTATATCATAGCTTTAAATTTAATAGTAATCTGGGATTTTAATTAACCACCTGAAAGCAATACAGATGAGTGTTTTTAGTTTTTATTTTATTATGTACTCTACTACATTTTTCTTATGTGTCCTATATTTTGGTGCTATGTCCTCTTTTCTGGTTGTCATCTGATCTCCGCCCTGACTGGGATTTTGGAGGATTATGCTGTGAACCTAAAGACACTTTCTTGGGAGTAAAACCCACTGAACACAATGGGGCTTACTTTTGAGTAGACATGGTTAGGCTTGTGTTCTTAGAGAAGTTCTCCCATATCCAATGTACCTTCCACCCCTTCTTTGAACGAGATGTCCTTCTGGGATGAGGATGAAGCAGGTGGAGAAGGAGGAAGAAGGCCCTGAGGAATCAGATGGGGGGGATCCCCCCCAAACCTCCCCAAGCTCCTACTTGCCTTCTCCCTCCCCCATTAATGGGGGCTCCAAGGAACAGATGCTTCAGGAGAGGACCCCTTCCCTTTTTGGCTTGCAAGCCTTCAGTGATGACCTCATACTTTGCATGGTTGCCATTAGGCTTTCTCTCGGTTACGAAACAGACTTATTAAAAAGGAAAAAGAAAAAAAGAAAGTAGAAGAAAATGAATGAGAAGAGGAGCGAATGGCTGCTTTGGGAGATCAAAGCCCTGATCTCCCTGCCTGCATCTGGAGAGCTGGGGCTGCTGCCTCTGCAACCCTTGCAGGACTTCAAAGGACTTCAATCCTGCCCCCCCCCAAACCCCCCACCCATCAAGCATCCTTCGCAGACAATGGAGTCCGTGGCTGCCCTCCAAGGAAAGAACCTGTCTCAGGCTGGGGGGAAAGAGAGAGAGACTGATCAGGGGAAAGCGCAGGAGAGGGTTGAAGGAGGCTGGAAAGGAGAGCTGAGCACACAAATCAGCTCTCCTCCCACCTCGCCTCTGGCTAAACCGGTTGCATCGTTTCCAAAAGGTCCAGGGTGATCATACAGCATGTCTTCTTTTTCCAGGACATGTCCTCTTCTTTAGCCTTGTCCTGAAAAAATCCTCCTTGTCTTTCATTTCCTTATGGAAGGTAGCATGTCGCCTTCTAATAAATAATAGGTAACAGTTTTAAATTTAATATTAAGTATTATTAAATATTAAGTATTATTAAATATTAATATTAAATTTCAATATTAAAATTTGATACTAAGTAAAATGTAATAAGTAACATAGTGGTTAAATTAACCACATGAAAAGCAATGTGTATATGAGGGTTTTTAGCTTTTATTTGGACAAGACCTACATTTTTTCTTGGGTGTCTTACACTGTGGGGTCCTTGTCTTCTTTTGCTGTTATGACACAATCTCTAATCAAAAGTAAGCCCCATTGTGTTTAATGGGTCTTACTCCCAGGAAAATGTCTTTAGGATTGTAGCCATGGGCACCCATGTCTATGTAGGTATATTCTATGATCTGATTAAAAATCTAAATATTTACATATCATACATATATTTATACATATCTCTATATACGCTATGATAGCATATATCTATATATGATAGATAGAGATATATCATATATCTATACACATAAATATATAAATATATGCTATATTTGAAATATATAAAATATTATATAAATATTTTACACAGACTATATAAAATAGATGTAAAATATATAAAATATTCTATTCTATATTCTGTTCAATTATATATACTGTAATTACTCAAATCTAATGCTCACCTTTTCTAGCCAAATGCACATTAGATTCGATGGTTAATTAGCTTTGAGTAAATGTGGTATTTTGATTATAAGTATAGGGCGTACATTAGATTCGATGGTGCATTAGATCTGAGAAAATACAGTACTATTCTATTCTATATACTATTCTATATAGAATAGTCTATTTTCTATACTGTATAGACAGAGAATTTCAGCAGCTGCAGAATTTCATCTCATTTTATGAGCTAATAAGCTGCACCTGCTGAAATTCCCTCTTCTTTACAATTGCTAAAAAACTAGGACCTCTAAAGCGGCCCACTTTGCGCACCTCTGAGCTAAATGTTTCCCCAGACTTAATCCATGAATGCAGATGCCCAAATCCTCAAAGGAGATACTCTGGCAGAAGTTTCCCTTGTTGGATCTTTCCTTTTCCCTTTCCCTTCCCTTACATGCATCTTTCCCTTGCTGGACCAGCAGCCTCAGCATAAGAACAGGCATGTCAGAGATGTGCAGATGACCTTCAGAGGACAAAATTAGCACAGCACTGCTTTCCACGGCGCACAGATACGTGCAACCCAAATGAATCTTTTCAATAGGATGATAAAATAGAATTGCAGTGTTGACAGAGCACCTGAGCTACTGTGAACTCCACATATACCAACATCCAACAACATGTAGGAGAACCTACTTTCATAGGAGTTGGCTCTGCAAGTTGTGAGAAAATGCACACAAGGGTGTGTGAGTACTAGAGAAAACATTTCCTTCCTTTTGCCTGTCCTCACTTCTCTTTAGTCTGTCAATTTAAGGCAGATTCCTATATTTAGAAATGCAGGCCTTTTATTTATAGTAAAGAAAACACACACCCGTAGTGGCTCCGAGCAACAAGAAGCAGGTAGGAGCACCACATACAAACCACAAAAATGTTTTGTGTATCCTCCACATTGGCGGCTTCTCTGGGGTTCTCAAAATATCCATTGCATTCAGATCAAAAAGGTCAGCCCATGACTTGGTTGGAGAATGAGCATGCTGCAAGCCAGGAAAGGGTCACTTGAGGAGCATGCTTAGTGATTGCATGTTCTAGGTGCGCACCTAAAAATGGGAAGTGTCAACATGTGCTTTGAAAATATGCCCATCCTATATAGATGCATTTCACAGGATCAGAACTGGTTGCAGCTCCAGCACCATGCTTGGTGGTAAACCTATGCTTGCTGAGATACAGTATATGAATCTATGAGAACTATTAGAGCAGGGCTTTCAGAAACTATGTGAGATAGGAGAGTACTATACAGAAAAGTGCTGGATTTTAGACTCTACTGGCCCCTGGTGGCCATTTCAACTAATTCCATGCATGCAGCTCTACTGTCAAACCTAGTCCAGGGGTGTCCAAACTTTTTGGCAGGAGGGCCACATCATCTCTCTGACACTGTATCGGAGGCTGGAAAAATAATTTGCATTTCAAATTAGAATAAATTTACATCAATTTAATATTAAAGAGTGTTAAATACATTTATAAGGCGTGTCCATGGGCCATATAGAGGGGTCTTGAGGCTCATCATGGGCCGCATCTGGCCCCTGGGCTGGGGTTTGGACACCCCTGACCTAGACTGTCAAGATTTGTTCTACAGAAGAGTCAACTGAAGACAGAGTGAAAATGAAACTCAATAAAACAAAACTTTGTAGGGGAAAGAACAGAGGGAATCCCCACTTTGCCTTAAAAAGCAGCATTCCCGAGATTCAAGACATGCTGAAAAAATATTCTATAGTGAAGGGTGCATTTATGATAATTAAGTGTAGGGGTGGAAAAATACTATCCCTGGGGGTCATTTGTGACCCACCAAAATGCTATGCTTCCTTGCAGTAGATTAATGGAGTGAAGAGTGCTCTTCATCCTAAACTAGCACAACAGACGGACTTGCAAGAAACTCCTTGCCTTAATATGTGGTGATATCTTCGATGCCTTTTAGAAAGGACTGGAAAAATTTCTGGAGGAAAATTGTACCCCTGGTTATAAGCCATAATGGGCACACAACCTGTAGCAGCTCTTGGGAGCATCAGAGGCAGATCTTAAAGAACTCAGTTTCCCATGAAGCTTTTAAAATTTATTTTAAATAAATATTTTCTAGTTGTTAAAAAACTATGTGAACAGTAAAATTACATGGGTTTCCAGGGATCACAAGGTGAGGCTTCAGTGTCATCACTTTTGCCCTGCGGAACAAAACCAGCATCACAAAATATGAATTATGCATAGTTGTATAGTCTGCAGAATTCCAGTTTTCTTGCAAGGAATGTGGACTGCCCTGGATACAGAACTGTAATTAATTTTTTTAAGTAGTGTAATTCTTTATGCTGATGTGGTGGAGTGGAGGCCATATGCAGTTGCATCTGCTGCTAGAAATAGTAGACATCTGGGGTCTGGGCAAGAGGAGGTTGTTGAAATGATGCTCAGAGGGGCTCTAATATATTGTGTTGTCTGCTGAGCTACGGCATGCTCAGCACAGTGGGGGTGCCCCAAATACAGAGGCATCTTGGTGGAGAGAGTGGGGTACATTGGCTCCTTTCAAGGGGCTGTTTTACTTTGCTTCCACAGCATCAAGGCTTGCAGGTTTTGGCACAGTTGTACACAGCACTTCTTGGGGCTCTGGAGCAGTTTTCACCAATAGTTATAAGCTCTCAAATTCCACCTGATTTCAGAATACATGTGGTTCCGTCTGGAAAACATAATATCGCTCTCTTTTAAAAAAAAAAAACCCTACATGGATTCAAGGTATTGAGTACATTTGCCCAGCTGTCATATCTGGTAAGATAAAATCTTCTGCTCATCTACAGCAAATTATGATTTAAAATTAAAATCTGATTACTTTCAAATCTATTTCTCAGCTCCGACTGTTCTCCTGTGTTTATTTAGTATCGTAGAAACATTGCTATAGTGTTACTTCCTTCCTTCCCTTGCTGTAGGAAGCTGAAGGATCGTAGCTCTTTTGCGCCAAACCTCTTGTCAGTCTCTTGAATAGCTATCAGTAAAAACATCTATATATCAAACACAAACATGTGCTACAGAACAATTTAATTTTTTGAGGTGGGAATGGTAGGAACAGATAGAAACCTAAGTAAAATAACTTCCATGACCATACACTTACTGAAAAATAAAGCCATGCAGCAAGCAATTCTAAATGTGCCCTGAGCCAGCAAAGAGCCTTGCACTAGCCTGGGGCTGCCATATGTCCCAGAAAACCAGGAGTGTCCCCGTTTTCAGGGATTGCATTCACATATAGGCAAGTCTGACAGTAGGTCATGTCCCAGTTTTGTGGATGAGAGGCAACCCTAGCTGTAAAGCATGTTTGCACCTCCTCTCGAGAAAGCTGCACTCGTGCAGAAGTGCACCAACTTTTGGACACCAGATCCAGAGGTAGGTGAGTCCATGCCAGCCAAGTTTGGTGGGCAGGGAGGTCTGGAGGACAGTGTGGGGAGGGATGGGAAGAGGAAAGTGTTCTGGGGCAGGAGGAGGGCAGGCAGCGAGTGGAAGGCAGGGCCTGAATGTGCCAGATCCTAGCCCTGTACTTGGGCAGCAGGGTGCAGCTTCAAACTGTTCTGTTCTTCTTGGATCTGCGCCACCTCCAGACTGGCATAGCAGAGGTCCCCAACTTATGTTGACACATCAGCCTGCCTGTCCAGAACAAGTTAGGATTGTGTTAACAGATTAAAAGCTTATCTCTGTTATGGTTTGAGTCATGTAGCAGTTTTCTTTCTGCCTGACAATACATTGGAACAAAGAATCTCAGCCAATATATCTCCCTTTAAATCATCAGCCAGAATGTGACAATTTTATTACTTTCTACCATAAATATCATTCACAAGTTCCTGTTGATGAGGCAATGTTGACTTCAGGTCGTCAAGGTTTTATTATAAAATGCAGCGTTCAGAAGACTCTCCAGGCAGAGAAAATCAGCACAGGTTACTTGTTATCTTCCATTGTTTGCTGTAGCTGCCAGTCTCTGCCAAGGTAGTATGGAATCCGTAGATCATGATAACACAGTGATTCAAAAGGCAGCTTCAGGATCAGTGCAATAAACATGATACAGTACCAGAAAGCAAGTTATTGATACTACTTCTCCTAGACTTTCTGCAGCAGCAGTTTATCTGGTTCCTCACCTTTTGAGATTAAGAAAATAAAAGTCTGTGACAGATGAAGTTTCTCTCTCATGATAGGGACACCTTTTCTCAAGAAAAAGGACTTCGGACTATACTGTTGCTGTTTGTTGATGTCCATTCCTAATTGGTGGTATTCTATTTTTGCAAAGAGTTGTGAAGGTGAGTCATCCTTTTACATAAGGAAGAGTTTGAATGCCTTTCCCCCACCCCCTCAACACACACACACACACACACACACACTTAAGTGCGCCTGGAGTGTTTGTCTATCTTTGGAAAAGAGGAAATCAAAAGTAAGATGAGCTACCAGATGGAAATCTGCAAGATACTAGGATACCTTTAAAGTTCCAGATGGAAAGGGAAATGAAAGAAGCCACAGCTTCTCCCACCTGCTCCCCCACCCCCACCGCTTCTCCTTCCATCTGTCCTCCTCAGCCACTACAGGCTCCATAGAGGTTCTACTACCAAGGTTGGGAAAGTGAGGTACAATGACCAGCTGAAGAACCAAGGGGTGAGAGCAGGCTGGAAAAACAGCAGTTATGTTTTTCCCTCTTCACCTGGGCCTTTTAAAAAAGATGCTCTCCAGATTGTGACCTGGCAATGTTACATGCAAGAATTAGTGTGTGTGTGTGTGTGTGTGTGTGTGTGTGTGTGTGTGTGTGTGTGTGTGTGTGTGTGTGTGTGTGTGTGAAGGGGGGGGGCGCTGGGCTGACAGGAAACACAAAATGGAGACTTGAGATACTGGACATTTCTGGGATCAGTTTGCTGAATTGCTGCCACTTGCTCATAATTTCTACACTCTGTGAAACAGGCTTCAAAGATCCCTTGATAGGTCCAATTTTGTAATACATAAAAACGCACATGAGTCACAAATCAAAAACTATTCTGTCCATGGCTTCCCTTATCTTCTCCTTATAAACTACACCTTCCCTCATTTTGGCATCATATCCACTAAACTGGAAGAAGGGAATTCAGTTCACCTGGGCAATTTCCCTTCCACCCTCCATCCTTCTTAACGTATTTACTACAATAGTAAGGTGGTTTACTACACCGTACTATAAAAGTTAGGTCGTTTGCATATAGCCAATACCTACCTAGCTAAGAGGCTAGGTAGATATTGCTGGTCGTAGAGGTTCTTTTCCAAGAAGACAGGACATGAAAGGTTTTTGACCAAGCAGAAATTGTGTGGTCGAGATAGCTGAGAGGGCACCATGGAGGAGCTTGTATTTCTGCTTTGTTTGGCTCTCTGGGAGCTACCAGCCTGACCCCATTAACACATGCAAGGGAATGATTTGATTGTAAATCCTCTCATGAATTCAAAGGCAAAAGAGGACCTTGAGTCTGAGGAACCAAAGATAACCAAATACAACTGGAGGCATGAAAAGCTGGTTTTCAGTACCATCAATGTAATCCCACCAATCTTTTGACTTCTTGATATACAGGAGCTGCAAGTTCTTTGGCTTTTTCTGCACCAGTCCACAACACCTTCTCCAAGTAAGATTTGTCACCTTTTAGTCTCTTAAATTCACTCCTGATTGGAGCCAGTTTTTCAATGACAGCCTCTGCTACAACTCCCTTGTAGTGTGCAGTGTCAAGGCCAATGCTTTGGTACACTACTTCTTCTGTGCTCAGTCCTGTGACAGCAGAGTGAATGGCCACAAGGTTGGAGACACCTGGGCGGTTGTCTGGATCGTAGGTCACCTCAGAGGTGAAGTCTGTGAGAGCCTTTCGGAATTTCAACATGATCTCCTCAGGGCTATCTGTAATGTTCACAGTGGCCAACTTCTGAGGGTCCGATTTGGACATCTTTGATGAAGGATCTCTGAGGGACTTCACTTTCTTGCTTGTGGCTAAACATTAAGAAAGACAGGAATTACCCAAGAGAGCAGATAATAGTGACCAAAAGACAGAGTAAGTTTATGTACGTCTACACATCTACTCAGAAGTAACGCCCGTTGTGTTCAGTGGTAGCCTAGTTCCAGGTAGTTGTATTTAAGATTGCAGTCTCAGTAACAAATCAAATATTATTTCTCCTAGGAACTCACTAGGTCGTCTTAGAGCACAATCCTAACCATGTCAACTCATAAGTAAGCCTCATTGTGTTCAATGGGCCTTACTCCCAGGAAAGTGTCCTTAGGATTGCAGCTTTAGTCAAGTCATTTTCTCAGCCTACCCTCCACAGATTGAAATATGGAAAGATAATACTATTTCTCAAGATTTGTAAGGATTACAATAAGTAGTATAACCTGAAGCAACTTACACTTGTGAAAACATGGTATAAATGCCAGGTACTATCTATCTACATAAAGCCTTGACCTGTGCAAAGGGTGTCCGCACACTGTGTCAATCAAGCAGGCTGAGGTTTCTATTCCCACGTGTCTCTGGGGCAGAGAATGCTGAGGGGAATAACTATCAACGTTATTACATAACACACATTATTACATAACACACCTTTCATTTAGTACCCATAGCCATAATTAAGATTTTTGGACATTAAGAAAAATGTGGAAGCCCCTCCTGCTCAAAAAAATCAATACAATGGTTCCAGCTACATGTTCCATCAATGGTACCATCTAAAATGGTAAATGGTTGTGGGGTGTGTGTTTGGTTAAACACCTTTAACAAGCTAGGCCACTGTTGCTCAGAGTTACATGTGCCTTTGAAAAGTTTCAATGACAATGTCCCACACTCAAACAGCAGGCACCATGTCTTTTAAAAGATGACGTCTTTTAATACATGAAATCTTGTATTATTTTTTTTCAAGAGTTCCACTTCTTTACTTGGTCACTTGTTTACTTTGATATTTGGTCATCTCTCCCCCGCCCCACACCAATGAACTCACTCACAATCACCTCGTTTTTGAGAGGTCTGATACTTCTTACTCACTTAAAATGGCTTTGGGCACTGGAAAGAATTCCTTGTATTTCTTGTTGAAGCGACGGGCTGTATCTTGGGTCAATTCCAAATGCAGGACTTGATCTTCTCCAACAGGGACATGTGTTGACCTTTCAATTAAAACCCCAAACACTTATAGCAAATCAGTAACACTTAAACCACACATAGGTTGGCACAATTCCTGCTACCACTGAGATGATAATCGCAGAGGATAAAATCCATCAGGTCTCTCCTTCCCCTTCACTGTTCACACCTCCTAGCTCAAGCTATTTCAGAAGATGATGGATGGTAGCTACTATACTAATGCCCATACACATGTTGGATAAAGTGTCAATATAACCTGTCAGACATGCTACTGAGTTACAACAGAACCAAGGAATGACGGCAAAATAATCTATTCCAAGTCACCTCCGTATTCATCCCCATTTATTATATATCAGTGACCCCCAAAGACCTTCAGATGAAACAGATGGAATTCCAACTCTTACTTGTAGAGAAGAATATCTGCAGCTTGAAGGACAGGATAGGTGAACAAACCAACTGTTCCTTCGTTCATTTGACTGGCATTCTTTATCTATTTAAAGACAGAAAGTGTCATATCAACTTGGTGAATACTTTTGACTTCTTTTTAAGACTGAGCAAAATTATTTTGAACAGGCTAAACCATTCATTCATAACCTAAGCATGCAATAGTATGTACACATACCACGGGGTAAGTTTCATTGGTTTATTTCTGGGTAGATATTTATAAGATAGCACTATAAGAAGATGTGAAATGTTGCATATGGAATTTTAAAAGTCACCTAAGCAAGGAGTTTCAAAGTTATTTCCTGCACTTTTCCTTTAGAAATTTGATACAGCATACAAGATAAGGATTGGAACAGCCATACTCCATATCCGTACAAAATAATTTTTGGACAAGCACCGAGGTGTTTTTAGCTGAATGTTTTACTCTACTGGTATTTTATATCATTAAAAAACATTTGAGGCATTTAAAATCGTTCCATCTGCCCTGAGCATAAGCAGACAGGGAGAGCCATCATTTCAAATGTAAGTGGAGGGAGAAGGCAAAGAGATTTCCATGTACGTTGTGACCCTGTCCTCTACAGATGTCACCAATTTATTGATATGTTTTCTGGGTTATACAGGTTCTCTGAAATCTTTGCACACAACACCAGAAAAATTAAAATGTCTTTTTTAAACTTTTTTTGGAAACTGGCAACACATATGAAGACATCAATAACTTAAGACATTAAATATAATACTTTGAAATTCTGCATGTGCAGATTAGGAAATTGGTTTGTGAATTTTAATAATTATTTGTTCATCTTTTAAAATTACTAAATTGTACTAATTTGTTCTACATTTGTTCTACATCATTTGTTGTACATCTGAAAAACAGAAACATGATTGTGTAAGTTTTTTTCAACTTTCACGAGGAAAAAAAATAAGATTTGCAAATGTTAAGAATAACATAGGTAGGTATTATTTTATATAAATATAAATATTTTATATAACTATTTTAATGTCATAGGTAGACCTATGCCTAAGAATAACATAGGTAGGTATTTTATATAAATGTCTCATAGCTTCTTTGATTTTGAAAAGTGATACATAAATTTTTAACAGCAGTTAACAGGTTGAGCGAAATCCTGTTTCTGCAGTTTGTTCCTCCAGTTTGTTCCTCCCATCTACACATGTACACACAGTTAGGGTTTAGTGCACCAGCACTGGGTGCTGCAAATGTGCCATAAGACATGTTTATGGCATATGAAGAGGAGGGGCCACCAGGTGCCAGATGGCATTCAGCACCACTGCTGGTGTTGAAACATTTCAGTAATTTCGGTTAATATATTTGAAGTCACTTGACACAAGAAAATCTGTTCATCTTCCCCAATCAGGTTGCTTTTGTAACGTAATGTTTAAATGTTGTAATTTTTATTTATAAGAACCCATGTGCTTTTTCAAATTTTGTGGACAACCAGTGTCACCTGGAAGTATTTCTGCCAATGTTCCTACCAGAGGCCAAATGTTGTGGTGCACCGACTGCACTCCCAAGAGTGATGATTTGCAATAATGATTCCGCTAACTAGAACAGACTCTTGTAGCAGAAGACTTTTGAAAATAAAACATTAATAATTGCTTGTTAAATTATTTTAAAAGCAAAAAGCATGCTTTTTTCTTCTGTTATTGGTAAAAAAAACACAGCTTAATTTATTTAAGTGATTTAATAAGTCTTCATTCACTGACTGAGTTTTAATAAAGCAAAATATCTTATAAAAAAATTCTAAATTTTTTTATTGGAACATCTGAGACTTACAGTACCACCAGAAACATTCTTCCATCCCCACCCCGTACGAGCAGTTGGTGACTTTAGTTCTTATGAGCCACAGACTCTTTCAGTTCAAACCAGTTCAACACGCTGACTTCAGTCTGGCAACAAAATGATCGCTTGGAGCCCTACCTTCCAGTGGGGAAAGTGCTGGAGACGAGGCACGCTTGTTAAACACCCCAGAATCCAGCCAAGTTCTGCGTGTTCAGCTATCTGCAACAAACAAGAGATTCTATTACCGTAGGTGCCATGTGTCCTCACACAGATGCAGCAACAATAGCAAGTTTTGCTTCCGAAAACACACAAACAGAATGTGAGCTTGCCTTTTCATAGAATCATAGAGTTAGAAGGGACCCAGTGGATCATCTAGTTCAACCCCCTGCCTATAGCAGGAGATCCTCGACTTGTGGGGACCCAGGTCTTGAACCACTTGCATCACCAGCCTTGTAGGACCAAGCTCAATGACAGCCATACCAGGGGAATCAGAAATATACTAATGGCATAAGAGTGCCTATCTTCACTTTGGTTTGCCTGTTTCAGAGCTTATGACAAATTACTGTGACCAGAAAGCAGCCTGTAAAGAAACTACCCTGTGTAAACAAGTGGGTGGTGAGGAGAAGGAAGTGTGCAAGCATGTTTCTGATATCCAACTCATGGTTTGGTTCCAACATCAGAATCAAACTTGTAACATAATACTGTCTACCCTGGCAAACTGTGGCTCTCCAAATTCTCAGGCAGGTATATCTCCCAGTCCTGTTAATCAATATCATTTTATCTGGAGGCTTGAACATAGTATATTCTGCACAGCTCCTGATCAGATCCGATTTTAGATGTTCTTCTACTGAGAAAATGGATTTTTCCCAAAACATTAAGGCCATGTTAACTACATACAGGCAACTTTACAATTCAAGTCTGTTTCTTTATTGAACAACTTTGCACATCCTTGTTATGCTGATTCATAAGGAAAGAAGAGACGAAGAGAACAATCCAATTCTTTTGAGCAAAACCTAGAAGTGTTCAAATGGTACATTAATAACTGAAATTATGTCAGATTTGATAGGACTGTTAAAGGATGTGGGTATATATCTGTGTCATGGCCAATTCAGCACCAGTAGCTAAAATACCAAGCTGTAAATACCACTTCCTACTATTCTCTGAACAATCTCAGATGCCCATAAAATACAACCAGATATCAGTGCCTTTAAAAATAAAGGTTGTTCCTTTTATTGTTGGGCCAGCTAATTCACCTACAGTTTTAGAGCCAAGACATCCTCCAAATAGTCCCCTGCTAACTGGGGAAGAGGCACTCTTTCAAGTGGGTGCTCCTCCTTTATTTAGCAAGGGGAGGCTGTTCCTCCTTTATTTACACCCTACACACCCCACCAATGTCTTTTCAAGTGGCTTCTGCTGGTGTTCTTTTTTCATTTTAGATTATGAGCCCTTTTGGAACAGGGACCCATTAGCTATTAATGTTTTTCATTTTCTTTGTAACCCGCTTTGTGAACTGTTTAGCTGAAAAGCGGTATATACGTAAATACTGTAGATAATGGAAGTGGGGGAGGGATGGAGGAAGAATGAGGATTAATACACTGCAAACTTCGTTCTTTGGTTGGCCTCATTATTGTGGAAAGGCCTCCTTCTCTTTATCCTTAGGGGAAAGCATGGAATATTTTCTCAGCATCAAAAGCAGCTGTAAAATTTCATTATAAGCTTACCAGGCTAATGAGAAAGTGGATATCAAACGCAACAGATCCAAATCTAGTTGGAAATGGCATGTAGAAAAGTGGTCTATAAAATTTAACCAACAAGCTGCATGATTCTGTCTGTCTCAGAAGACATGGCTCTTAATATTTGATCACTTGGCACAGAACCACCTACTCAGTCCAGTAGATAATCCCTACTCAAAGGAATGCCAGTTAATGCTTTGGAACAGCTTGCAAATTATAGGACATACTTCCTGAAGGCTGGTCCATGGAAGAGAGAAACTGCTGCACTTAAAATGGCTAGCACAAGTCGGATGTATACATGTACCTCATAGAAATTAGTGCTGAAGAGACTATGGTGTCCATTTGAAAGTTTGTTAAAAAAAACCCTGCAGACTCTGACCAGAACAGGGGTCTCCAACACCTGTTCCCCATCTCTTGATCCCACTGACTCACTCCTCAAATTTACTCCCCAGTTCATCCAGTCTCCCCTTCAAAAACTTGTTTCCCCAAAGATCCTTAATTTTCTACATAATGATCTCCCCAAATTTTCCTTTCTGAAACCCATTCCTCTCTGTGCATATCAATTTTGCTCTCTGCCCCCAATCCTTATTTATTTGTTTGTTTGTTTGTTTGTTTATTTATTTATTTATATTTCCATATCCCTTGACATCTCATCAGACATCTGTACAACCTTGTGCCAAAAAGTATGGAGTCTCCTGGACCAGAACCAAGGCAAAGTAGCATTATCATCCCACTTTCGTTTCTTTTCAAAAACTGAATTATCTCTCTAACCTAAGGTGTTAAGAAAACTGTTAAGCATATCTTGCTGGATGGTCTGGTCACATCTAATATATCTCTTCTCCTAGAAAAAAATACACAAGTCAAAGTTTATTGCTGAATTGGTAGTTAGATTTTACAACAGAGCACTGTCAAATATAAAAGCCACATAAAACGTCAGGAGTCATAAAAAGAGAAGAACCACATTTACAAGATCACAGCTATACCTCACATACCCCTGGACTCCACCTATGATTACTGCTCTGATTTTAGTCGCTAGTGCAGCAAATACTGCAGTTCAACGGCTAACTCCACATAATGCAATTTGCACTGCAATTTCAATTTGACCTATTTGCAATTTGCAATTTGACCTAACTGCACATAATGCAATTTGCACTGAAATCCAGATGCTATGGCATCACCATGATGTCACCTCCTGTTTGATTATGGTTCTGGCCATGACATCACTTCCAGTTTGATGACATCACGTCTGGACAGACAGTCGTTCTTAGAAGGGGGTCCTAGGAACCACTAGAGCATTGTAGAGCATCCCATAGGTGCAAGACCAAAGTGTCAAAGAGTAGCTTCCACGTGCCACTCACTGAGTAATACCCTCAAGGAAAGTGCAAAACCACTACAGAATGGTACTATAGGTACCCTATAGGTACCCTAATTATGATCTATAGGTAACCTAATTTTGATCTATTCTGAATCTGTCATTCTACAGATTGAGGGGTTATATTATTTTTATGATGGCTGAAAGCCATGTCCAGACACTTTCATGACAGTTAAACTGATTTATTGCCTAGTGGAGTCATCTACAAAACAAGAAAGTTTGAATCTGACCCAGCACAACACTAGACACTTTGCAGATGAATTATAACCCTTTGAAGCCTTTTCAGCAAAGAACAGAGATGTCTTAGGTTGGTAAGGACTCCTTATCTGTGCCAAGCCCTAACCAAGAAAAAGGCTCTGTATTCAGCCAACATGGCATTTGGTCCCTACAGCCGTGGTTTTGAAACATCTGCACCGAGGCAGCCAACAGTCCAACTGTCTGCAGACGTGGCTCCAAATCAGTTTTCTCCATCCGAAGCATCCATCACATATTCTTATGACAGACAAAAAGCTGGCAGTTCAAGACAAAAGAAAAGTCTGCAAAAGAAAACTTGAATAACCTGGGAGAGAAGTCTACAAGGCCACCCAAAGAAAACAATTACAGTGTGTTTCTTTTAAAGCTGCCCAAGGGCACTTCAAATAAAATCAGTGCTACATGTGTCTCAGCGAAGTAAGCTATTTTCATTGGAAAGGGACTGTTTTGATATATGGTCCATGACTAGTTTCAACATTATAACATGTTTTCATGCTGTCAATGCAGCAACTTCAACTCACATGAGAAACATAGTTCCCTTCTTGCAGTGTGCCAACTTGTACTGTAATAACTGTTAGCAAATTACATGTGGTATTCACTTCATGTGGTGGGGAGCAAGGGACACTGCTCTGGGGACCATCACCCACCACTTGCTTAGGTTTGGTTGGTGAGCACACAAGAGAAGGACTTCCTTGGTTGCAACCCCCTTCAGCAATGGGACTCTGGAAGGGAGTTCACAATTTTTTCTGCTGGCTTCCAAAAATATACTAAAGGGCAATTAGATGTACAGCAGTGGTTCTTGAGCATTTCAGCTCAGGTTCCCCTTCTGAGAATGACAATTGGTCTGTGACCCCACGAAGTGATGTCATCAACCTAGATGTCATCAGGCCTGAAATGACTTCAAACAGGAAGTGACATAATTGTAATGCCAGAGTTCCTGCATGTCTATTTGGAACTATGTCTTATTGTGTTCAATGAGACTTACCTCCAGGAAAGTATGAAATGGAACTTGGGTATCCCACTCGAAAATGATGGCACAAAGTGCCAGTTTACAAGAGGGTGGCACCCAACTTCTCAAGTCACCCTGAAATGAAGTTGTTGCCCTTCCCAAGGGGGTCCTCCCAACCCCACTTTGTGAACCACTGGAATACAAAATTTAATGATAGTAAGGCTAAAACTGTACAGTTAATTTTTGGTATCTGCAGTGATTAGGTTCCTGAATCTGATACAGAATCTGAAACCCAATGGATACTGATTCTGCAGATATGGAATCGCTGATCCTAGGGGGGAAATCAAATTGGCATTAATATTTTCAGAATGGTTGTCACAAGATTCAAAATAGGCACCACCAGATACTGGCATCACTTCAGAAAGGCCACGGATAGGCAAGGACAGAATGCAAACCATGTGATATATGTCACACTCTTCTTTCTTACAGATTAGGAAATCCATGGGAATGGAATACATGTATAAATATGTACACACAAATGTCCAGGGGCATTACATCAGTGAAAAAAGCAACATAAGTGAATAAGAAGCCTGATAAGAAGGAGTTTGAATAACAATCTAAAATGCTTTTCGAGACTGAATGCTGAAGAAATAGACGCAACTAAATTAACATAGGTTCAGTTCAAATTGCAAATGTCCCTTGTTATCCACTAGGGTTCTGTTCCAGAACCATCGGTGGACTAAAAAAATCAGTGTATAAAGAAAATAGAAAAATATGTTTAAAGACCCACTTCCAGGTTTCTTGCTCCCCTATTGGACCTAATTGAATAAAGTCGTGCTTCAGTATCTGCAGGAGTTTTATTCTAGGACTCAAAAGATTGAAAGATTGCTTGCTTGACTCTCTCTATAACAGTAGAAAAGCAATTTTTAAAATTGTGATTTGTAGTAGCTGTTCGTGTTGAATCAAATCCGGGTATAACATGGTCGAATCTGTATCCTCCGTACCATTTGCCACCCACCCTGATACCCATGTAGTAGTACCTATACTTGTGATCATCATATCCCAACAGGCAAACTCTGCCTCTCAAATCAGAATGAGAAATTCACTTTAAACCATGGTTTCCAATTCCGATGTGGAGGGCAAGAGCTAATTCATGGATTTAGACATTTCAACAGATTATGGCTAGCACTAAAAAGAGAATGGAAAGGAAAGCGGCAGGCAAATGGGAAAGGAGTGTGTGCCCATGGTCTGCTCACAAGCCCACAGCTCATCCAAATTGAACTACTGGCACAAGACAATGACGACAACAGCAGTACAAAAGATAAGCATCTGTTTGGGAAAGGGCCTTTCGTTCTTCTGCATGATGGGAGAAGCACTTAAAGCACGGATCTTGCAGATTAGTGTTTTAATGGGCTCTCCTAGAATTAGAACTATATTTCCATTTGGCAACTGTCTACTGCATGTTCCAATCATCACTATCAACTTCCACTTGCCTCTTTTTTAATAAACCTGTTTTCCGGGTTTTAAAGATAATTTTGTCATCTTTTCCAAGAAATCAACCTGTAACTTTCTCATCCTCAACCAATAAAGGAGAAAGAATGCTAGCAAGTGCAAAGTAAGGCAAAAAAAGCACTAATCAAGGTGATGTTTGTGGCAATCGAATAGAGAGAGCTTATTGTTATGTCAGCTAATCCCACACTTTGCAGTCACTTAACAACTCCTTTGCAGTCACTTAACAAATCCATAACGGAAAACTGCAGATTAAAAGATGCTGCTGGTAGCATCCAAACTCAACAAAAACTCTTTGCTAGGAAATTGGACTATGGCAGAGACAGTGATCTAATGCGCAGCAGCTCAGAAACCTTCCGTGTCTCCCGATGGAAAAGCCTGTTTTCTGTATAGATATCATCTTCCTCAGAAAATGTTTCCTCCAGCATAACAAAGAATACTTGGAAGAACATCAGCATTACAAATCCCACTATTTATTGTTTCCCATAGGAAGCTAGTTATTTCCATGAGCTGATTTCCCCAAAGATGCAATCATCCAGTATGTTACATCCCCCTACTGTCCACATGATCCTTGCTGAGCACCAATTCTAAGTCTGTTGTTGGAGATCAAAATAGGATTCTGTTTCCCAACTATAGCCCTTTATTTTGATCAGGGGCCGTTGGTATATTCCCTACTATATATCTGCTTCTTTCAACAATTCCATTGATGTGCTCCCTTCCTTAAAAGTTTAAAGTGTCAAAATAATGGACAAAATTCTCTAAAACAGAGAATTTTTGTTTCCTTTTCTGATAACTATTGTATTAAATTGGCATCACATAATTTCTGGTTGACTGATGATGATTCTTCAGGGCAAATAATCAAAATTCCTATCCTCACACTATGATAACAGGCGCTCAGCATCAGGTTCAACAGGAAAGAGGCTTCCTTGACACACACTGAAATCAGTGCTGTTGCAGTAAGGCTGCATAGTCAAGCAGAGAGATTTTAGGGATTTGCTGTCTTCTCTGTCTGGTTTCAGGCAGGCCAAAGTGAGAAGACTCTTTCCAAAATTGCAGTGTACATTTACCTCAGGCTTTTAACTTTTAAAGTATTTGTGGTGGGGGGTGGAGACTTGGCAAACTACTTCTCTGCAAATATAGATGTTCTGTGCTTTAATCTTACATGTCATTTCTCTCCCCACTGACCTAAGTATCTTCAAAGTATAGCCAAAATTTCTTTCTTCTAAAGTAGATATACAGATAGAGAAAATGCATTACTTGGAGACAGACTCGGCTCACCAAAACATATGGGAAGGCTCCAAAGGTTTCAGTGAGCTGGAAACAGATGGACAGATGGACACTGACCTGGGATTGTTGGAAAAGGAAGCACTTCTTGGGATTTAATCCACATGCTAGGAGAACAGCAGTGATGTCTAGGATACTCTCACGTAGAACATCTGGTGCCCGCGGTATTGTGAGCGAGTGCAGGTCCACAATGCTGTATAATACCGAGTTGCATTCTTCCTGTAGCTTCACCCAATTGGTGATTGCACCAAGGTAATTTCCCAGATGAGGGATCCCAGTTGGCTGAATACCTGAAAAGATCCTTTTCAGGCCTTTATTCTGTAACCAAAGCATGATTTACTGTTATTTGTGTAGCAAATGAACATTGATAACAAAACAAGATGAATGCCTATGTTCATATCTGCAAAGTATGTCATATGCACACACATATAGAGCAAAAGTCTGTTGTATGGAGACTCAATGTCAGGTTGTATGGAGACCCATACATTTTACAAAGGCTGTTGTCGCCTATAAAATATCACACTATAACAAAATATTGGGATGTGTGGAGCAAGCAGCTTGTCTGGCATAAGCAGCTCTCATCACTACCCTTCTATAAGGTCCCAAAGCTCTCCAATGTGTTCACAAGCTCTCACTGATTACTATAAAGTTTCAACAGAATGACTTTCCAGCAAAACAGCTACTCTTCCACAAATGGATTGATCTATGGTTCCAGCATTTATTTATCACAGGTTTTCAGTAATTCCTCATTTTAAATGGCAGATATGATCTGAATGCTCAGAGTCCATTGGTGAATGCTGAAGCATATGCATGAAACATGGATAATTTAGCTGCATTTTAAAAAAAAATCACATACTGTCTTCTTGAATCTGAACTGGATAGTAGGTGTATATTTGTTTTTAAAGATAAGGAATATGTCACCCAGATCCAGATTTTGTGAGGGGGGGAGGGCCAACTCCAGGATACTTGCTGCATTAATTGGGGTGATGACAGAAATATACCTAGAACTTAATTCCAGAATAGCTACATGGCACACTCAGTCACTCTCCTCATTTATCTGCAAGACTGTACACCTTTTCTTTGTTTAAACCCATATGTTCTCCACAAAACTTCTGGCTCATCTCCAACCGAGACCAAGCGTAACTAAGTGCAACTGTGTTTCATTGCTTTCCTTTAAGCTCCCCCACTATTTAAATTTTTTTATTTTAAGTTCTATGGGACAGTGACTTGTCTTTTGGCATGTGCTGTGCTGTAAAGTGCCATGATGGTGAAATAGTAAAAGCTTTATAAAATAATATGCACATTTAAGAAAACTGAGCTATAAAGAAAGTCATATAACAACTGCTTGTGTTCCCTAAAATCACCAACAAACTAAGTGAAAGACACACAGGTGGAAAAAGGATTGTGGTTCTAAGGCTCAGAGGTAAAGAAAGCCATCTGATGGACGTTTTTAAAGTACAGTAAAATACTAGAAAGGCATCATTCTTCAAAGGCTGAAATTCTAAGCACCATTCATTGCAAGTTAGGCTGCCTTGGTGTAATCTTCTTCTAAGTAAGCATACATGGTATTAGACAGTTAAATTTCAGAAACAGCTGAAGAGGCTGTTTAGCTAAAACCTGCAGAGAAAATAGGGTTATAAGTTCAAGAGAAAATTTTGTAAGGTCCTTTAAAAAAACCCTTCTAAATACTGTAGTGTCACCATTTCCACCTCTGGTTATTAGATTTCTTTTCACTAGCCCGTTCACACCAGGGTTACCAGAATGTTTTTCAGGCATTAACATCTCCCTTACTCCCATGCGAGATGAGTATTCTTGTTGACATAAAAAAGAAAATTTAAAGTATGATCATCTAAACAGAGGCACATTATTCAAGGAGGTTTTTGGAAAAATCTCCAATATAACCCTGTATTAGGCTTTTTTTTAAAAAAAAGCAGCTTATATCATCAATCATAAGTGAGCCCTGACAGTTGCATCTCCAAGAAAGTTAAACTTTCTGGGTGGTCCCTTTAACTTCCATTAATGTGAATTGTTAAGCAAAGCTTATGTGTGGCTCAAAACCAAAGTGGAATCAAATTTTTGCTGGGAAAAAACCATAAGATTCATCTCTAACTACGACAACTAATAAAAACTTAGGACTGAACTGCACTGTTCCGGAAGGAAAGGGATGCATTGTTATGCTTTGCCTGGCATTCACCCTACCCCTATAACTTGGTTGTAAAATATTATGCCATGTTCCATCATCACGCTGGGCACAGTCCCATTTCTCTACCATAGGAAATCCTCTGGTGTTGGGGTTGGAGAAGCACATGACATGATGGGATCAGGATACGGCAGGTTTTACTAAACATTATGGGAGAAGCATCCAATAGGGAGGTGGGCATTTTCACATCCAGGCCCACATTTCTGTTGGCATGCCATACTGTCCTTAAGAGATGGCCATGGACTTACACATCCGAGCAGAAACATGCTCACATTTTGCCTTTCCATAATAGACAGCTGTCTCTATACTCCACTTTTGAAACTGTTCTCAATTTACCCCAGCTAACTGCACAAAGAAGCATCTTTCAAAGTGGTGCCCTCTAATATTTAGCAGGGAGAGAGCAACTGCCCTCATTATCCTGCATGAGTGTTTTTTCCAGTGGTTGACTTGAAGTTTCTTCTGAAACTCTTTTGAGACTGTGAGTCCTTTGGGGACAGGGAACCATCTACTGATTTATTTTACTGTGTAAACCGCTTGTGAACAAAACTGACACATACGTACAGTGGCACCTTGTAAGACAAATAACTTGTAAGAAGAATGCTTTGTAAGACAAATTAAAATTTCTAAGGAATTCTGCTTTGTAAGACAAACAATGCCTAGTAAGACAAACAGTTTTGGCAGAGTTTGGCAAACAGTTTTACAAGGAAAATTTGTTGTAAATAAATTGATGGATCTGCATCACGAGCAACAGCAAGAGGTTCTGGAGGAGATCTCATCTGCAGAGGAAGAGAATAAAGAGGAGGAATCCCCCACATCAAATGAGATTAAGGACCTTTGTAAACATTGGGACATTGTGCAAAATTTTGTAGAAAAGCACCACCCAAATACGGCTGTAGCAGTGCGAGCGATGAATCTGTTTAATGACAATGCAATGTCACATTTCCATGAAATCCTCAAAAGGAGACAAAAGTAAGTGTCATTAGATACATTCCTTGTTAAAGTTGCTCAAAAAGACACCAGTGATTCTTTTTGTGAAATTAGTCATCCTTGGCCATAAAGGGTTTTTTTTTTTTGTTTTACTGTATAGTATATTAAAATGTTTTTTATTAATATTACAGTAATTGTGTTCTGTATTATATTACAGTGTTTTAAATTTGGTTACAGTGTTCTGTCATCATTTTTATATACAGTTAGTATTTTTATATGAATATTTTTGGGTTGTGGAATCAATCATCTGAGTTTCCATTATTTCCTATGGGAAAAATCTGCTTTGTATAAAGAACGCTTTGTAAGACAAACATGCTTCTAGAACAAATTATGTTCTTCTTACAAGGCACCACTGTATTCTTAATAGTAATAATCATATGTAAAAGCAGACTATGACACAGTACAGGAGTAGGATATTGGTCGTGGGTCCACTGATTGGGTGGTGAGGCACATGGTGTGCATGCAAATATTTAATCCCCCATCCCCCAGAAGAATCCGGGCTAGAAGGGTTTCCTCTCTGTCTGTGACCCTGGTCAGCCATGGCAAGTCAGAGATAGCAGCACAGAACTACACAGACAAGTGGTCTAACTCAATATCAGTAGCATCATGCGTTAACGCATAAGGCACTAGCCATGAGGCCTGCCTGAAAATTTTTTGTTGCCGATTTACTTGCACAAGGCTGGTCTTCAGAAGGAGTGGACATCATTTCAGCAAAGGTCTGTGAATTAAAAGTACTACTGTGGAATAAAAGTACTACAAGGAAGCTTACACAAACCACCACCGGGTGATCACACTGAGTGCACAATCCAAAAATACACCTAAAATACTCCAACCCATGGTGGGTACTTCAATAACAAAAAAGATATTGACAGTCTGGAAAGAGTTCAGAGGGAAACAACTGGTATGATTAAGTGCCTGGGAACAAATGCCTTGTGGGGAGAAAGATTAAAAGAATTACATATGTATAGCTTAGCTAAATTGCTGCATTTTTGAAAGTTTGCTTTCTTCCATCCCAGCCTTGTAGGCTGACCGACTAAAGTCTCCCAGAGACTCAGGCTGTCAAGGATTGATCTATTACACTTCAAACATTCCAATATACCCCGAAATCAACTGGAAATATTTTTATTTTAAATATTCTCCATGTGCCAATGTTTAAAAGCTGAGAAGTATTATCCCTAAGACTTCAAATTGAGATAGCTCTTTTTTCTACCAGGTTCTGCAAATTATGCTCATTATGTCAGCCCTGTTCAATCTTCAGTATCTGAGAAATCATTCATTCAAACAATTAAATGCTGCATCAGAGAAACATCAAATGCACAACTAGTTACGGTCTAAGCTGAATCACAAATGGTCTTTGCAGTACATCTGTAGAAAAGGTGTCTTCTCCCTCCCCCCGTATCCTTTATAAAAATACTGAGCTCAAATTGGAATCCGATGAAGGAAATTGCAGATGCTCCGACACAGTACAATTGGGAGTGATGCTCCCTGAGTACAATTTAAACTGTTTAGGAAAAGAGAAAGCATGAACCAAGATGAAATACTCTTTGTTCTCTCAGGCAGAAATTGCAAAATGTTATCCAGCAGATAATATGCACAATGGAATGATAAATGATGAATAAATGGCAGCAAAAAAACCCCCAGTGATTTGAGAAACTGGGTATCAAGCAACAAGTGACAGGTTGAAGGATGCTCTGATTAAAAGATCCAACTTGAATTTTAAAAGATCCAACTTGAATTTTATTGAAAATGTTCAATAGAAGTATTTGAGAATATTTCAAAACACTAATAACTCCCAATGGACAGACTAGCTGACAAGATGTTTGAAAAACAATACCACTGATTTTATTTACCAACATAAATCTGGCAAAGGTTGAATAGTTGAATACTATTTTTTAAGTATCACAAATAAATCTTAAAATTGATTTTGTATCTATTACTGCCTCATTACAGCCGCAATCAAATTTCCAGCACTGATTTCCAGCGCTAATCTTGGGCTGCAGCAGCAATAGAGCCCAAGATCAGGGAACTAACATTCCCTTAAATTTGTGGAGGCCTCTGTAATTGCCCCACAGCCATACAATGTGAGCCCCACAGCAGCATTGGTGCTGAAAAGTTGATTTTGGACTGGACTGTAAGTATGGGAAAATTAGCATTATGCAGATAGGAGATGGAAATAAGAGAAATTCTTGTAATACTAAAAAGAAAATTCTTGTGATACTGATCAAACATTTGGAATACAATGATATAATGAAGTGAATATACATGGCAGATTATTAATAATTTTGACAAATTGAAACAATATAATGAATTTCATAATTGTGTTAATAGTTTGTATTAATGAATAATTATTACATAGTAATCTTTGTCAGGTTGTTTGAGCCACTGTTAATTAAATTATTCTGGACAATACAAAGCATTTCACATAAATGACAAAAATCATAATTCAAAAATGAGAATTCTGGAATTCCAGTACTAAAACCCACACATTCAGCATTGGTCTTCAATAAGTTTCATTCCCTGTTTATTCACCCTGCAAGAGTCAGAAGGCAGCGTAGCAGGGAGTTCAGCCTGGTGTCATGAAATCATGGGGCTGGAATGTGCTTTAGTGAAAGTCTGAGGTCAGGATATCAGAGCTGCACACTCCAAAGATGAGAAGTCACTGTACTAAAATATTATTTTTTAATCAGAGAAAAATATATGCCTCAAGAGATGCAAAGTCAAACTGTAGGAACTGAAGGCTTAGCACTTTATCCAACATAAATGCCTTTCACATTTCCAAATATTGTCTGCAGCTCCTCTCAAACCTTCTACTGCTGCAAGCTACTTTTTCATGTATCAGAATGTCTCAAAACGCAAGGCAGCCAATGAAATAGGTCAAATGCTGGTGGAATCTGGAAGCCACAAGGCTTTCTGGGGTGCAGCATGGCCCCATGACTCTCCAAAACTCAGTTTGTCACCCACGACACATAGGCTGCAATCCTTAAGGCACTTTCCTGGGACTTTCCTATTGGGCACTTTCCTATTGAACAAAGTCACTTTAAGGGACTTTCCTGGGCACTTTCCTATTGAACACAATGGGACTTACTTTTGAGTAGACATGCTTAGGACTGTGCTCATCGTTTGAGAACCATTGCTGTATAGTGTCCGTTAAGACCAGTTCATCTCTGCTTTATGCAAATCTGAATTAACAGAAAACAGCAAAAAAAGTTTCACAAGCTAACTTGAAATGATGGAAATACAGTACAGTTATTCTTATATCCCACACCAGTTCTGCGAGGCTGAGAGAAATAACTTTCTAGGGATAAGAACTCACTAGGGGTGAGCAGGTGCTTTTATTTCCATTGCACCATTTAGTGACATTTCAGTAGGCTTTGTAGAATTAATTCCTGGTTTTCGGCTTTAACACATAATCCACACTGCCCACAAAACTGCACTGCATCTCTGACAGCAACATAACACAGAAATTTAACAGGGGAAGCCTTTCCCTCTGTTTATCGCCATGCTAACAGAGCAGTCCTAGGGATATCTACACAGAATTGCGTACCACTGTGTTCAATGGGGCTGACTTCCAGGAAAGTGTGTACAGTACTGCAGCCAAAGAAAGTGTTGCTTCTTATATTACAGGAAAGAGAGAAGCCTGCGGATGAAGGTACAGAAGCAGAGATGCTAAAAAACAAAAACAAGCCAATATCATTTGTCTTTTTCCATGCCTTTCCTTCTTACACTTCACTTCATCAGTCAACGCAAAAACAAAAATCAGGAATCTACAAAATCAAGAATCACTGAATATTTAAAGAGAAAGCTACAAAATATACAACTGACATATTGCTAGTTGGATATTGCAAGAGTATCTGCCTTACAATAAACCATTTCTACAAGTGTGGTTACAACTCTGCGGTGCATGCAAGTAAAATAAAAACAGTCGTCCAGCTGATTGTTCCTAAAATCAGTCACATTATTTTGCCTGCCTGCTGAAGCCGGCATCAGCTGTCTTGCTTTTAAAGAGGAGGATGTGCTCCTAAATTCTCAAATGAGTTCTCAGCTGTTGAACTAGTTTACATTTTGGAGTGTGGCAGGCTCCAGGTTAGAGATGCTTCCTTGGAACAGAATAGATAAGAGATGGCCAGGGTCTGCAAAGCCAATTGTAACTATGGGGTGGAGGGGGGAGTGTGTGTACACACACCCGCATGCATATATTGTATGCACAAGAGGGGGCATGAACACAGGAAGAGAGGAGCGAATCGCTGCTGACATGCAAGACAAGGAAGATGGATGGTTTCCCTCTCTAGTTTTCCCCACTGTGAAGGCACACAGGGGGTGGAGAAGGGGACGAAGAAGCCGCTGTGGCAGCGACTAAAGCAAGCTGCTCCGGTTATACCACTTGAGCCCTGATTAATGAGGCAGTGGCAACTCAGGAAGCTGAGAAAAATCATGCCCCTTATTTTGTACTTAATTATAATCTGATCCACAGCTTTCGGCATAGTTTTAATTGCTTGAAAGTTATGAGCTTCCAAGTTAGTGAAAGAAAGGTAAGCTATGTATTAAGAGAGAAGAGTTAGACGAAGCTCTTAGGAACACTTACCTTGAATCAAAGAATGGGATGTATGAATCCATTAGCAAACATAGTCCTAAATGTATACTATACATGAAGACACCACTTTTTAAATGAACAACACCGACAATCCCTGGAAAAAGCTTCAGCTTTAAATCAATCATACCAGTGTTCAGATACCCTGCTATTTCTCTATTTTTTTCCCAGTGAGTGTATTCTAAGATCACACATTTACATCCTTATCAAGACATGCTCTACAAAATTGCGGGCAAAAGAAAAGACAAATCATCTGCTATGGTTGGTTTAAATGGGGAAATGTCCTCCATATTAAACATTCTTTGGCTCAAAAAAATTCCTTTGAAGGTAAGCACAAGTTGTACACAGGACTGCAGAACGGAAAGGAAGCAATGGCCTCTGCCATCAGTCAAAGTACTATAGTCCTCGGGGAAGTTACACCCCCAGGATCTCCAGATGAACATCACAGTAAAGGAGAAAACCAGTCTGGCCCCACCACTGACCAGAGATTGCATGGAGCTCAACCCGCCCCCCTCCAACCTTACCAGGAAAGTACACTCTACTCCAGCTGCCAGCAAACGAAAGAGCGAGAAAGGCCAAAGAACCACTGGGGTGTTTATTACTAGCTGATAAAAAATATGCATAAATAATATAATATAATATATTGCGCAATGATGCCACTGAACAGCCTTTTAGCACAGTAATAAATATTATTTATTGTAAATTTATGCTTTCACGCATGCTTTTTGAACTACATACGTTTCAACTTCCACGCAGACCTCCAGAATGGAACCATATGCATACAGGATGATTTTAAAACTTCTGCTAGTTATGCAAATGCACACATCAATATTTGTGCATAAGATTACTTAGCCTTAAACAGAGAAACAGAAAATGAGGAAAACTCCAGTAAGCTTAGGTTCACACACTACTTTTTCTCCTACACATGACACATCCAATGTCTTTTCAAATCTAATGCTCATCACTGAAAAGTTCAAATCCAATGCTCATCATTGTCTATGGGATTGTGAAACAGCTTAGTTATTGGTAGCTTCTATTATTAGTTATTATTAGCATAACTCTGCCTTATTACAAGGCAAACTATAAGTCAATTCTGATCAGTATTGTTTGCACTGCCCCAAAGGCAACTCTCTAAACTTTAAAACCTTATCCAGAGATGGAGCTGGGATTGAACTTGGGATCCTCCATATGTAAAAATGAGTACTTTATCACTGTTTTATATCCTTATGCCTCCTGGAAGCTCATCTCCCAGTTAGAGTCAAGACTTAAGAATATGCTTTCAATACTTCCTTGCATCTAGACCAGAGGTCTTCAAACGTTTCAGCCAAAGGGCTGCATCAGATGTCTGGCACAGTCTTCAGGGCCAGAAAAATGTTAATATAAAATTTAAATAAATACATTAAAGACTGAATGTAGATTAATGAATAATCAGGCTCAAATTTTCAGGATTTCTGCAAGCACAAGCACAGTACAGAAATAAAGCACACATTTAAATGGACTTCCATTCTCCACCCACCTCAGTTGTGTTTAGTCAACCAGGGCAAAGGATCTTAGGGAGTGGGGCTGACCACGGGCCAGCTCACCAACAGTTGCATATGGCCACAGACCAAGTTATAGAGACCCCTGATCTATAACCCCTGTACCAGGGAATCCTGAGATCTACTTACATTTTCCTAGGAATGAATTGAATGGGGCTTACTTCTGGAGAGACATGCTCAGGATAATGCTTGCAAAATCACACCATTATCTCAAATGATGGTGGTAAAGGGAATTCAGTGCTACAGAGGGTTTTCACTATTCCAGGACTAATGGAGAACTTAAGGTTTTCAAGCCTTCTCTTTGCCCCAGCAGCCTGAGAAACTGATTCAGCAGTGGGGGGCTTCGAAAGATATATAGCAGCTCATATTCCAACAAGCTGGTCAAATTCAATAACCTACTCAACAAAAGACATGTCAATAGGGCAGTTTCACGCTGGATTAACATAGTCAATTCATACCTCTTCAACTGTTAATTAAAATAATGCAGAAACCCAAAATAAAGATCTCAGTTCAGTGTAAGTAAAGTAGAAAAGATATGGGTTTTTAAAGGGTATGAATCCACACCAAATCAAGTAAAAATCCTTCTAATTTAAGCAGGCATAATAATGTAAATTGATAGAAAAGTGCAATTCCTGGAGGAACAAAGTCCGTTTTTCAAGGTACCATCACAGGTCCAGAAGCTATTGAGTGTTCAAAGTGGCAGGTCAGCCAGTTAAGACATTTTAAGTAACTTTTACACATTTTGAATTCTTGGAAGTCCCTATGGCCTCAGTCAAATTATAATCTAATTCCACTATGCCACTGGTTCCCAAGCAATGGGTCGGAAACCAACAGTGGGTCACGAGCCAATTTCTGTTGGCTCTTGAAAATGACAAGGCAGGTTTGACCAAGTGCATGAAGAATTAAACATTGAAAAGGCATGCTAGACCATTACAATTCCAGCCATTAACAGCCCTTGGCATTCATAAATCAGACATTAGGTTTCAGCCATCATCTTTCACATTTACTGCATACTTACAAGTCATGCAGGCCTCCGTCAGTCTTGGAAGACTATGGTATCATGCTCGGCGCTGCATACGCTGCATGCGAAGCATGAAAGCCTGGGTTAGATAGTTATGGAGGATATGCTGTTACCCAAGCAGCAAATCCCCCCTCTCCACGCCACTGAATTAGTCCAATGGAAAGGCAGAGCCAATACGATTGGATCCAGCTGGCGTTGCAGAGCTGGGCTAAGGACAGAAGCTCACCCTGTCTTGTGGGGCCGACCTGGGTCTCGAACCCTGGCCTGCTGGTTAACAGGCACAGTCCTTGTCTCTTGCGCCACCCACAACTTACAAGTATATGTATAATAAATACATACATTTACTTCAGACTAATGGCAGCTGTAGCCTTGGCGGGAGGAGAGAAGGAGCAAATTGGGGGTTGAGGAGAGGAAGAAGGCTAAGGCTACAATCATAAAGACATTTTCCTGGGAGTAAGACCCATTGAACATAATGGGGCTTACTTTAGAGTAGACATGGTTAGGATTGTACTCTTAATGGGGGTTATCTCAAGCAGCTGACTCTCAAAAGAGTCAAGAGGCTCATGGCTCAAAATTTTCCACAAGTCATGACAACAGGCACTACAACTCATAAGCTTGTTAAGGAGTCACTGACTCAGACTCAGTGACTGCAGCACATCTGTCTGAATGAGACTTTAAACCAGACTTAGTATGAGATTCAAATCGATATTGTTATCTGTGCTTATTTATAAATAGTCCACTTTCTCTGAAACAACTCCTTGAATCTCTCTCAGCCTGAAATACTGCATGACCTCCATTACCAGAGTGTCCCAAAACTTTAATAACCAGTTCTTAATTCCAGGAATTAAAGGTTCTTTCCAAAGACATTTTGTACCTGGATCCAATCTTTTAAAGCAGGGATCTCTAATCTATTTGGGCAGGAGGACCACATCATCTTTCTGATACTGTGTCGGGGGCAGAAAGAAAAAAAAGAATTGATGTACATTTCAAATTTGAATAAATTTACATAAATGAATGTGATGAAACTTGTGAATAAATGAATGAATTCAAAACAGCTCATAAACACTTTCCAACATAGAGAGAGAGGGTGATCTTCAAACCAGTTCATCAGAAATTTCATACACAGAGAGAGTAGGTGTGTGCAGTCTCAGAACTCCCCTCGTCTCTGGAGGATTATAATCCTTATCCGAGGGCCTTGTAGAGGGGGCTTGCTGCATACTGGATCTTGTCTCAGATTTTGGAGACCCCTGTTTTAAAGGAATGACCTACCTAGAGATATATATTGTAACTCCAATTATAAAAATTTTGAAACATCAGGTATTAATGACCAGTCGTTTGATTAAAGACACAGAAAAATCTTGCCCAATATTTTCTAATCTGCGATCACCCCAACAATTTGGGGTCCACTACCTATGCATATATTCCTTTTATTCTACATTCTTTCCAAAAACAGACTCAGTACATTTCCAGTATTTTAATTCTCCAATGAGCAGTCCGAAGAACCTTCTCCTGGAATTGCAAACAATCCAGAGCCCTTCCGAGTGCTACAGAGGCTCCCCACACCTCCTGGAGGCCTGCTGCAGCACTCCATAAGTAAAAGTTAAATTAAACATCCCCTTCCTCTTCCCTTAGCAATGTGATCTTGGGGATCACGTTGCTGCCCTTGCCCCTTCCCATGCACCTGCAACAGAATGGGAGACCTTTACACAAATGAGGGGAGGGGATACTTACACAAATAAGTATCCAGCTGATGTTGCCTTCTGTAGCATTTGAAGGCACTCTGTTATGTACAGTGGCGCATCGTGTAACAAATTTAATTCATTCTGGAGGCATGTTTGTTACGTGAAATGTTCCTTACGTGAAGCGGATTTTCCCATAGGAAATAATGGAAACTCAGAAAATTGGTTCCACAACCCCAAAAATATTCATATAAAAATATTAACTGGATGTAAAAACGATGACAAAACACTGGAATTGAATTCAAAACATGCATTCAATGTGCATGATCCTACGAAGTCTACTTAGGCTGCAGTCCTAAATACACTTTCCTGGGAGTAAGCCCTTTTAACACAATGGGGCTTACTTCTGATTAGACATGGTTAGCAGGCTGCAATCCAAGACACTTTCCAAGTGTCTCCCCACTTTCTTCTTCTCTTCATCCTGAGCCTCTCTCTCCCCTGTTCCCTTCTGGTTAGCCCTGAGCTGCTTCCCTCTTCTCTGCTGCTGTTCTCTCCCACTGCCCAGCGGACACCCGGCCACAGGAGGAACAGCGCAGAAGTGTTGCTTTAGCTATGGGCAGGTGCGCAAGGCAGCCCTGATGCTTTTTAAAAGGGCTGCCGGCCAGCGTGTCTGCCCCAACTGCCAACAAGTGTGTTTGTTATGTGAAGCACAGTTTGTTACGTGAAGCAGAATCCTATAGAAATTTTTGTTTGTTACATGAAACATACTTTACGTGAGGCGCTTGTTACATAAGGCACCACTGTATTAAGAAGAGGAAGTATCAAATACTTTGGTATAACGTCACTATAAACACTGGTGTTTTGCTGGCACGTCAGGCAGACAAAGCTGGATGTTCAAAGCTGGAGTGCTGGTTTTAAGCACTTTTACCCAAGGCAGTGTAACTGACAACTCAAAATTTCAAAACTTCAAGCACATTTATTGAAAATTGCCCATAGTTACTCAAAACTAATGCAAACCCTGATTTTAAAAGGCTCAAGACAAAAAAAAGGTTACTGGCGAATGTAATGTACAACTGCAAATTTAATTTTACTGCATTAAAAATGAGTTATGTGACAATAATAATATGACAATGGGTTAATGTTTTTATTTCTACCTACTTCCACTACTACAATAATATAACAATGGGTTTATACTACTTTTTAAATTAAAATAAACTGTTAAACCAAATACTGACCTATATTTATAGTCAAAATAATGCATCATCAAATTCAATGTGCACCCCAACTTTGGAGACTAAATTTGGCTGAAAAAGGTGAGCATCAGTGTCAAGTAAATATGGTTAGTCCTAATGAAATTGATATATATTTAAAGGGAAATTTAAAAAAACAGACTGTAAGATTACATGGTGGTATGTATGTTTATACGAATGAGGCTGTAATCCTCAGTGCAGCCAGTGGCAAGCCCCCCTATACAGTCCATGGGAAAGCCTTATATTTCTCTGGATCTGTCTCTAATATACTGTACTCTTATATGTAAATACATGTAAATTCATTCAAATTTGAAATGTAAATCATTTTTCTGATCCTGACACAGTGTCAGAGAGATGATGTGGCCCTCCTGCCAAAATGTTAGGATGTAAGGCAAGCAAAGGAGACCCAGAAAAGCTCCCTGCACCAATGCACTTGATGGTCACAGTGCCAGGGCCTATGCATACTCACCACTTGTCTGCAGAGAACAGGATCAAGTACAGGAAGTGGTCTCACAATGTGAAACCTTGACACACCACGATGAGTGTTAAATATGTAAAGATCAGGGACGTGGTCTAAGAGCATATCAGAATATAGGCTTGATCCTACTGACCTCCCTCGTGCCCACCTACCCCCCACACACATATAGAGGGCTTCCATTATGGCCATGCAACTGAACCTCCCCTCCCCATTCTTATCAAGCTGGTAAACTTCTATCACTTCAGACTGCAGATGGCATAGATCAGCATTCAGGTATTTCAGCCCAGGACTCCCTTTCAGATTTAAAAATATTAGGGGGACCCCTGGTCAAATTTCCTGGGATTTTTTTCCATGTCTCCTCAGAAGTACATCCCATTGTGTTCAATGAGACTCACTCCCAGGAAAGCCCAGTACCAGATTTCAGGATGTTTGATCTCACCCTTTTGCAATCCCCCTAACTTGCAGGTGGGACCTCCAGCGGGGTCCTGACCCTCACTTTGAAGACCACTGGCATATCTATATAGAAATGTAGGGAATCTCAAAATGCCAGATGCAGGGGAAGGACCTGGATATAGGTCCTGTGCACTCCCTGAGGCATCTGGAGGGCTGCTGTGAGATATAGGAAGCTGGGATACATCTCCATCTGATCCAGTGGAGGCTCTTCTTATGTTCTGCGCCTTCATCAAAAAAGTTCCCAGACATCAAATCATCAAGAAGTCTTGATTAAAATGCTTTGACATTAAAGTGCCAAAGTTAAAAAAATTATAGTTTTTATATCCCATCCTACCCAATCTCCCTCCTTTTACTTTCACAGACTGATTAGACACCAGGTCACCCACTAAGACACCAGGTCACCCACTGAGATCCCCTGTCTGCATTAAAAACTTGTGCCACAATGCCACACTAGCTTCCTATACCTACAATCCTTTATAACCCATTATGAAACCTTTATAATCCTTTTTACCAGTGGTTCCCAGGTATTTCAGCCTGAAATCCCCCTTCTGAGAATAACAACCTGTCATGTTGAGGTTATGTCATGGTATTAAATGATATCAAACAGGAGAAAGTGATATTACTGACATCTGAGCTATCCAGAAAAGTGTGGATAGAAATGCAGCTTACTCATCATGCATGCTTACTCAGAATTAAGTCCCATTAGTGTCAATGGAGCTTACTCCCAGAAAAGTGTGGATAGAAACGCAGCTTACTCATGCATGCTTACTCAGAATTAAGTCCCATTAGTTTCAATGGAGCTTACTCCCAGAAAAGTGTGGATAGAAACGCAGCTTACTCATGCATGCTTACTCAGAATTAAGTCCCATTAGTTTCAATGGAGCTTACTCCCAGAAAAGTGTGGATAGAAACGCAGCTTACTCATGCATGCTTACACAGAAGTAAGTCCCATTAGTGTCAATGGAGCTTACTCCCAGAAAAGTGTGGATAGAAACGCAGCTTACTCATGCATGCTTACTCAGAAGTAAGTCCCATTAGTGTCAGTGGAGCTTACTCCCAGAAAAGTGTGGATAGAAATGCAGCCTACTCATGCATGCTTACTCTGAAGTAAGTCCCATTAGTGTCAATGGAGCTTACTCCCAGAAAAGTGTGGATAGAAACGCAGCTTACTCATGCATGCTTACTCAGAAGTAAGTCCCATTAGTGTCAGTGGAGCTTACTCCCAGAAAAGTGTGGATAGAAATGCAGCCTACTCATGCATGCTTACTCTGAAGTAAGTCCCATTAGTGTCAATGGAGCTTACTCCCAGAAAAGTGTGGATAGAAATGCAACTTACTTATGCATGCTTACTCAGAAGTAAGTCCCATTAATGTCAATGGAGCTTACTCCCAGAAAAGTGTGGATAGAAATGCAGCCTACTCATGCATGCTTACTCTGAAGTAAGTCCCATTAGTGTCAATGGAGCTTACTCCCAGAAAAGTGTGGATAGAAATGCAGCCTACTCATGCATGCTTACTCTGAAGTAAGTCCCATTAGTGTCAATGGAGCTTACTCCCAGAAAAGTGTGGATAGAAACGCAGCTTACTCATGCGTGCTTACTCAGAAGTAAGTCCCATTAGTGTCAATGGAGCTTACTCCCAGAAAAGTGTGGATAGAAACGCAGCTTACTCATGCGTGCTTACTCAGAAGTAAGTCCCATTAGTGTCAATGGAGCTTACTCCCAGAAAAGTGTGGATAGAAACGCAGCTTACTCATGCGTGCTTACTCAGAAGTAAGTCCCATTAGTGTCAATGGAGCTTACTCCCAGAAAAGTGTGGATAGAAACGCAGCTTACTCATGCGTGCTTACTCAGAAGTAAGTCCCATTAGTGTCAATGGAGCTTACTCCCAGAAAAGTGTGGATAGAAACGCAGCTTACTCATCCATGCTTACTCAGAAGTAAGCTCCATCATAGCCAATAGGGTTTACTCCTAGGAAGGTGTGGATAGGACTACAGCCCAGGCTTATGCATGCCTGCTCAGAAGAAGGTGCCATTAGAGGCAATGGGGTTTACTCCCAGGAAAGAGTGGAGAGGCTTGGGCTCTAACCCTGACAATGGAGGCAGGCAGACCCCAGAGGGAGGTGCTTCCCTCCTTCCCGCCCTCCGCCTGGAGAGACCCACTTACCTGCACCAGCTGCACAGCCCGTATGGAGGAGATGGGCGCCGCCATGTCGCAGCCTTGGGGAAGCGGTCAGGTGAAGCTGCGCGCCTGCGCTCCTTCCTTCCCCCTCAGAGACCGCCCTGAGAAGGAGGAGGGAGGCAGCTGGCAGTGGCCTTGCTCAGAGGACGAGCCCAGACGTGGCTACTCGGGAGTAAGCCCCACCAGAGCCTCCCCAACAGGAAAGTGTGCCCAGAACTCCCACCCTAGGCATGTAGGCCTACTCAGGAGTAAGCACCCCTGAGTTCAGAGGAGCTTACTCCCAGGAAAGCATGCCTACTCAGGAGTAAGTCCCCCTGAGTTCAGTGGTGCTTACTCCCAGGAAAGCATTCCTACCCAGGAGTAAGTCCCCCCTGAGTTCAGTGGAGCCTATTCCCAGGAAAGCATGCCTACTCAGGAGTAAGTCCCCTGAGTTCAGTGGAGCTTACTCCCAGGAAAGCATGCTACTCAGGAGTAAGTCCCCCTGAGTTCAGTGGAGCCTACTCCCAGGAAAGCATTCCTACCCAGGAGTAAGTCCCCCGAGTTCAGTGGAGCTTACTCCCAGGAAAGCATGCTACTCAGGAGTAAGTCCCCCTGAGTTCAGTGGTGCTTACTCCCAGGAAAGCATTCCTACCCAGGAGTAAGTCCCCCCTGAGTTCAGTGGTGCTTACTCCCAGGAAAGCATTTCTACCCAGGAGTAAGTCCCCCCTGAGTTCAGTGGAGCCTACTCCCAGGAAAGCATGCCTACTCAGGAGTAAGCCCTCCTGAGTTCAATGGCGCTTACTCCCAGGAAATCATACCTAGGACAGAGATGCTGGGCACACTTTCCTGTGGAGGGAAGCTCTTTCTAGTAGGGCTACAGAGGGGCTTACTCCTGAGTAAGCATGCTCACTTTTCCTTTGAACTTAGTGGGGATTACTTCTGAGTAGACTCACCTAGGCAGGGTGACTATGTTATAATTTAAAACGAGGACAAGGCCCCCTTCCAAAATGTAGGACACCCAAAAAAAATGCACGTGACAAAATAAAAGCTAAAAACATTCATAAATATCACTTTCATGTTGTTTATTTAAACATTATATTACTAATTATCACATTTAAAACTATTACATATAATTTATTAATTACAAGAAGGCTATATGCTGCCTGTTCACAAGAAGGAAGATTTTTTTCCAGGATGCACAGCTTAAAATAGAGGACATGTCCGGAAAAAAGAGGACATACAGTTCCCTGGGATTGAAGCTTCAGTGTTGGCAGAAAGCCCCTTTTTGGGATGTGTTGGGCAGTGGACAGAAAAGCAACGCCATGAGTTTTCTACTTTGATCCCACCACTTCCATCTCTTAAATACTACAGTGTGTACCAGTGTTACTCAGTCATTGGTGTGGGTACCATCCATGATAGTTGAGGTGGTGTCCGATGGTATTCAGAACCCCTGGACACCTGCTACTGTGACCAGGAATGTGACACCAACAGCATGCTTTCCAGTGCTCAAAAAAAAGCCCTCCCATCCACCCTGAGCCTCTTACTGGTGTCAGTTGTGTCACATCTGGCCTCCCAACCCAGAAGCAACTGGCAATGATGGGATCACCAGTTCCTTCAGGTGGTACTGGAATAGGTGAACCATGTGAAGTAGTACAGCAGAGAACAAACCTTGAAAAACACTAGCGTACGCACTCAAGTAGAAGCAAGCGTCACTCGACTCAAGTGGGGCTGACTTCTGGATAGATGTGCCAAGGATTGTCCTGCCAGTCATGCAACTTTCTACATATGGTTTTGAATGCTACTCATGGTGTTGTTCATTTTGAAAATGTTCATTTTGAAAATGACGTTGGCTGCCACAAATCTCTTTGAGCTCTGAAATGTTTCACAAATCCTAACCATGTCAACTCACCCATTGTGAGACTCCCAGGAGAGTCTTTAGGATTGCAGCCATAGAGTAAGGGTGAAATCCGGAGTAGCTACGGGGAGTCCTTGCTCCGGAGTAAGAACAAGTTACTCTGGATTGCAATATGAATTTCTAATAGGTTTTCACTAGGTGGTGCAGTAACTACAGGTGCATGTTATGTCTATTACGTGCTCCCGTAGTTACTCTGGATTGTGCCCTAAGTGAGCATCAATTTATGGAAACTTCTTTTCCCGGATTGGAGTGTGGAAGGAAGTCTTCAAGTTCTATGAACATGGGTCGCACCTTTTGGGTTTCTTCAGCCTTGGAAATAATGAAAGCACAATTGATATATACAATACATTCGATTCAAATCACTCTTTAAAGAAAACTACGGTAATTATTCTTTTTAAGAGTGGCAGAATAAGGAAAACATAATTGCCTATGGGCAAAATCCAGAGTAACTACGGGGAGTCTTTGCTCCGCTGTAAGAACAACTTACTCTAAATTCCAATATGAATTTCCCATAGGTTTTCACTAGGTGGTGCAGTAACTACAGGTACATGTAAAGTCTCTTACGTGCTCCCATAGTTACTCTGGATTTGGGGGTATGCCACATTTGCTCATCCCATGATGGCCTATGGTAAACAGGTTTTTCAGCATTTCATAAATATTTCAAAGGACCACAAACTCAGTTTGGACAAAGAGGATTCTTGGACAATAAGAGTCTGGATTTCAAAGGAGAACAGCAGCCCCACAGCCATGGGGAACATAAGAAGAGCCTCTACTGGATCAGATCAAAGACCCATCTAGCCCAGCTTCTTATATCACACAAGGAACTGTTGGTAACCTCCATTCCTCCATTACCTCCGTAACTTCCGTATTCCTCCAATCAGACATTCCAGACATTGGTTGGCAGATGAGAATCTGGATTAAGATTCTCTCAGAACAGTTGTTGACATTTTGGAGTCAATAAAGTAGTATCTTTATTGGGATCAACCAACTTATACAATGTGGTGTGCAAGCTTTCAAGTTATATAATGGAACATTTTTAGGCTGGATGGTTAAATAAAAAACTTTTATTTTAAGATGGGAACAAAGATGTTTCTTGGGCAAGGGCCAGTTTTAAGATTAAAAGAAATTGTGGGAAAGGCCTAAGGTAGATGTTTCAGGAGCAGGGAATAGGAGGAAGACAGTAGTAGACTGTAGCACCCTATTTAAGATTGTACCCCTAAACAAATGTGCCAGAAAGCAAGAGCTATGGAACTTTTGAGTAAACATGTTGAGGACTGTTCTACATATGGAATGAGCGATCTTTTTTTTTCAGGACACTTTAGAGAAAAATTGAGGTAGAATCTAAAAATGTGGGAAGGATCCATCACCTCAAGTTGCCTGTAATCTGAGCCTGGCGTCTGCTGCCCCAATGTGGTTTGAAGATGTTGCCATATGAAAGCCTCCATATGTGCACAATCAAAAGAGCCTTTGTTTCAAGATAAGTTTATTTCAAAATGGAAATTAAGCCTTTGGAATTCAAACTAACTTTATAAACAGATTGCTGACTCTGGTGAGGAAGAAGTCCATAGAAAAAGGAAGGGAAAAGAAGCCATAACACTACCACTGACAGCAGTTAGATAGGCTGCAATTTGGCACACATTGCGAGTTAAGTCCCAATGAACTGAGTAGGACTTGTTGAGAAGACATGCATAGGATCGTACTGCATTGATGCAGCAGGGTGGAAGTTGTGTGTTTCCGATATGTTGTTGGAGTTACAGGCCCAAACCTTTAATGCTATTTTTCTTCTGGGTTCTATGCAACGGAGGGAGAAGGAAGCTCTTTGAGTAATTTGTTTGTTCCCTTACTCCAGAGTAAGCCCCATTGGTGTAGCAGGTAAATTTGGACCTGCACCAATTGCACAGCTGGTGCATGTCTTTGTTGATCCATGTCAGTAGATCAAACCAAAGAAGGGGAGAGAGGATACAGAGCATACTGGATGTCCCATTCCCTGACCTTATCCACCCAACTTCTACCTCCATCTCCACATTCTCCTGCCTTGATTCACTCCTTCCCATAATTTTAGGTGACAGGAATAATGGAAGAGTCAGTAGTGTATCTCCCATAAATATTCCAATCCTAAACAATAATGGAGGGATGGCCATGAAGAACTGCTCTATGGATAGATTGTTTTATGTATAATTTATATTAATGAATAAGAGAGGGGCACAAACAGTCAAGGTTTGGGCAGATTTCAGTATTTTCTTAAGTATGGCTACAATCTGAACTTCCAGTTAGGCCAGCATAAACCCTGTGCTGACTTGGGGTGTCACAAAAGTGCCATAAGGCACTTCTGCCCCATCATGGGGGGGGGGGGATGTTTAGGCCATTGCACATGCATACGCCATCCTCCCCACAACACCGCAGGAAGATATGCCTGGTGAATTAGGTAGATCTAAATTTCTTAGGATTGTATCCTTAGAAGTGCAGAAAGTGATGTTATGTGTTTTCATTCAAAATTTATACTGTAATTATAACTTATCATTATTTTTAAAGTGTTTTATACGCAGTATAATGTCTACGAATGCAACCACATGTCATTATCCATGCCACCCTCCATTAAATAGTAAATAAAAGTTTTTATTTTTATTTTATTTTTTCACAGATTTAGGGATTTGGAGTTTTTTTTAACTAAAAAGAGTAGTGCAGAAAGCGGTGTTAATGTATTTTTATTTTGTTTTGACTGATTTCTCCCACTGCTAATGATTGTAAAGAAAAATACTATATGCATGATGAGTGAGAAGCATGTTTTCTTCAGCTTACTAGAGACATTAAGAATGGAGAAGAGACAGGGAAGGAGTGAAGCATCTGCCTTCTACACCCAGTGCCATCTATGGATAAAATTCCTCTTTTTTCCTAAGCCTGACGTTTTCAATCACTGTGCCATGGCACATTGGTGTATCATGAATAGTCCATAGATGTGCCATGTAGTTTGGGAAGGGTAATCCCACCATCACCACCAGCACCACGATATACCATGTTAATTGTCCAGAAACGTATGGTGAGCATTGACAATTTCTCAGTTCTTGTTAGTGTACTGTGAGATGATAGAGGTTGAAAACTGCTGTCCTAAACCTTGCTTGCTGCTACGATTCATGGACACTTGAATAATATGTTTCATGAACAACTCCTATATCATATATAATGTTGGGGTTGTGTACTGGGGGACCCCCAGAGTGATGATAGTTTTCTAAATGCTATTAGCATTTGAGATCACTATCGCAGACCCAGGGCACTCTGCCTTAGATAGATAGATAGATAGATAGATAGATAGATAGATAGATAGATCGATCGATCGATCGATCGATCGATCGATCGATGGATGGATGGATGGATGGATGGATGGATGGATGGATGGATGGATGGATGTACTTGATTGTTAACCTTTCTTATCAGTTTCATATATTAAGACATTTATTCAAAGCAGTTGACTTTATAAGTGAATCATAGATGAGCCATAACACTGAGACACGATATGAGGTACTTTTTGTGCCCTGAATATAATAATAGTACATGGTGATTTTTTCCAATGGTTGGAAGTGTTTCAAAAAGATAAAAGATGTCTACTCTTCCTTGATTTAAATTATTTAACTAATGATTTATTTCAGTTTAAGACAATGGCTATTTCTGAACATCAGTGAAAGTTTGTTTATTTTGAAAGTTTTGAATGCAGTTTCTGGCTTCAAACAGTTTTGAATATGGGTATTATTTTGCAGAATTTGGTCCTTGTTGAGGGGCTGGGAGAGACTGGTTGCACAGGTGAGTTTTATCACTGATTTGCTTTGACTGAGCTATTCTGAGCAATTTTGGAGAGTCTCTGGTTCCTATTATCAAAATTATTTAAAACTATAAAACTATTTATTCCTTTTTTATTAATTTGTATTCTGCCTTTCTTCCCAAAGGCACCCAAAATGACTAACAATCAATTAAAATACATAGTAAAATACAATAAAACAATACAATAAAATACAAACAATATAAAATATCAAGCAGTCAGCAATAAAAGAGTAAAGAATAATTCAGAAGGCAGCCATTATGAGGCCCCAAAGGCTTTGGGCCCCAAAGTCTAAAAAATCTTTAGGCCCCATCAGAAAGTTATGATGAAGAGGCTGATCTCAATCCAAAGTGAGGCAGTTCCACAGTACAGGTGCCACCACCAAGAAGGCCCTGTTTCTGGCCACCATTCCCCTGACCTCTCTCCATGACAGCACAATCTGTTTTGAGCTTGGAGAGGGCATGCAGTAGGTGCTAGGAAGAGAAGCAAGGGCCTGGGAAAGGAAGACTGGAAGGGGGAGAGTTGGAGGAATGAGATCAGAAGAAGACCAGAAGGAGGAGCTTGGGAGAGGAAAGAAAATTTGGAAAGAGAAAGAGGAGCATAGAGTAGCTGCCAAAGTGGAAAAGTCTCGCATTATCATATGCTACTGACATATCCAACAGATACCAAAGTAGCTTGTTCAATATGGAAACCACTGGATCAGGATTACTTTGGAATCCCCATACTCAGGTAGACCATCTCCTTCTTTCCAGGGATTACATTTTAGAAAGCATGTGAAGAGTTACACAAGTAGTGTCACCACAGTTTGCTGTTTGCTGCCCAAGGAACCATACCAGCTCAACAAGTCAACCAGCTTGCCATTGCTGGAATTTCTATATTTTCCATCTGTGATACGAGGGTGAATGAATGAATGAAGCAAGGAAGGACATCTTTCCTACATGCTGTTGTTTTATCATCCATTATGCTTTCTCTGTTCTTTCTATTCATTTCAAATCTGTGTTTCCTGTCATATGTAGATTGAAAACAGAGCATTACAGGGTGAAAGTTCTCTATTGCAAACATCTGTGTCTGAATAAGGATTGTGTTTCCACGTCCTGGAACATCAAGGGAATTTTTCCTTCCCCAGATGCACACCTTCAGTCTGGGGGCAGTGCAGATATTTGGTGGGGTGGGGGGGGGGGGAGAAAACAGATTAGTCACAACAGTTGCTAACACTGACCACAATCCTAACCATGTCTGCTCAGAAATAAGCCCCATTGTGTTCAATGAGTCTTACTTCCAGGAAAGTGTCTTTAGGATTGCTATCAATGTCTATGAAACAACTTCTGTATCATCAGCATTTTTATCATTATAAAACAACAACATCAAACTGTTGTCTGAATGCCATGCGCGATGAACCTGGTCATGTAAGTACGGGAGTAACTACGGGAGCACGGAAGAGACATTACGTGCACTCGTAGTTACTGCACCACCTAGTGAAAACCTATAGAAAATTCATATTGCAATCCAGAGTAACTTGTTCTTACTCCGGAGCAAGGACTCCCCGTAGTTGCTCTGGATTGCGCCCTAAATCTCTTTGGGAGGCAAAGTGGTCAAAGTTTTATTTTTCTTCTGCAGATAGTTAGATTCAATTGCCTACATCTATATACAGAATGCTGTCATACCTCATCATTCAAAATGCACACATGCCCATGTACCCAACAATAAGAGCAAGCCACTCTTACATAAGAAATTATATCCCAGTGGGTAGCAGCATGAAAAAATTCTTGTAGATAAATGATACAAGGAATGTGGATTCTCTGGTTACCTGCAGAAGGTGGGAGATCATCCTATATTAAACTGATTGTCTTATTAATAATCCAAGAGGTTTGGAAGAGGTTTCATCAAGGGCGCTACTAAAAGATGTTCACCTGATAGCTAAGAATCTCTGCAACTATTGAAACATTATGTACCCCACACAATTTGGGAAGGTGACATGTTTGGAGGGTGAGCAGGATAGAGAAAACAGTCTGAAGCAATTTGGAGTTGAATTTGCAGAAGCAAAGAGAACTGTGAGTTGGAATCCTTTGGAGTATGGAGACTTTCAGCACAATCTTAACCCTGGTTAGGCTGCCACAAGTCCCACATTGGCTTGAAAGTGTCACAAAAGTGCCATAAGGCACTTCCGCACCATTCCTGTGGAAGTTAGGCTCATGCAAAGACATGCACCAGCCTCCCTACTCCACCACAGGAATGGGGAGATGGGTGAGTTGCACTGGCCTGAATTGGTTAGGATTGTGCCGTCTGTTTGGTAGTCTGAGGGTCAGCAACTTTCAGGTGTGCATTTGATCCCACAGTGTTGGAAATATTACAGTCACCATAAGTTTTGTTCTGTCTCAGCTACAGGAAAGTGTCCTCCTGGTAAATAAAGAGATAATATATCAAGTTTATATTCAGCACCCATAAAGGATTTACTGCAAAAGCACAATGACAGCTGCATCTCAGGGAGCCAGTGTAATTTATTGTATGCACTTAGAATCCTGATATAAAGAATATAATTTTCCCGTGGTGGTTTATATATATAAGAGAGAGGTATGGAATCATCGGTTGATATGATGGTGAACTGGTGGATTCCAACAGGGAGAGGATTCTACTCATGTGCAACCCCCATAAAGGCCATGTCTATGTTACCTGCCAGTTAATGGGAATTGCAGGCAGGTTAGAGAATTGAGCCTTTGAAACTGATCTTAGGGTTGGGTATGTTCATTTGGACAGACCAGTTAAGTGTTTACCAGTGCTTTAAGCTGAGCTCAGAAATGAATTGGTAGCCAGTTTAACTGCAACAGGATTGTAAATTATGATCATCCAGCTTTCTGGACACTTTCCAACACTCCTTGAAAAAAATGTTTATTTCAAGCAGTTTTGGGCGGTGGTAGGATGGGGAGAAAATTTCTGACAAGGATACCTGCTATGATTATCTGACTTCTTAAATTTGATTTTTTAATCTACTGTTTGCCTAATAATTTTATATTTTAAACGGTTGTTTTTGGCCATAGTGTTTTTAAGTAATTGTCTTTGTAAATTTAATTATGTATTTTGATATTGGTATAAATGTCCTTGAGCACCATGCTTCAGTATGGGGTAAGGTTTTTAGAAATTTTCTAAATAAATACAGACATAAATAAATAATGTTTACTGACTCTTGCACCTAGCAGCATCTGGGCAGCTGCATTTTACCCCAAGTGAAGTTTTTGAACTGTTTTTAAAACAGCTTCAAGTAGAGAACATCACAGTAGTACAGTATAGTCTGGTTATAACCTGTGCATCAGTAACCAGGGACAGTTTTGGTTATATGAGCCAAAGGCTGCAATCCTAAAGACACTTTCCAGGGAATAAGACCCATTGAACATAATGGGGCTCACTTTTGAATAGACATGTTTAGGACTATGCTCTAAAGCTTTTATGTACAGTAGTTTATGCAGCTTCTTGTGGTTAAATGATTGAGAGTATATTATATTATATTGCATTGTATTATTTTATATATTATAATATAGAGTATATTAATTATACTTAATTATTTATTTATTAAAAACACAGGAGGATATACATGTTCTTTAAAGAAATCAAGCTGCCAGGATTGTAGCTGGCCAGAGTTGAATTTGGAGGATGGGGGATTATCTTTACTAGGAGCTTGTAGTACTGAAGTATGGTTAATTGCAGACAGCTTATGTCCGATTAGACTGAAACTGGCTAGGAGCTTAACCACTGGCTTGATTCTTGCTATTCCCAAAAAGAAAAGAATCATCAGTCAATTGATCAGAACTAGAACTGTGGCCGTTGAAGGTGTACAAAGGGCGTATAGGATGGTCCCATTGGTGCAGAGAGGCACAGCTTCTCTAAGACAACATAGCAATACATGGTTACTCTTCAGTTTGAGGGTGTTTGATTCACTCCCCAATACTGATGTTGTCATAATCAAGCCAGGGAACCAATAGGCTTAGCCTTGGGGATGAAGGAGAAGCAGGCAATTCCAATTCCAGGAATGATGCACTTGAGAAATACTTTCAGTCAGATATATTTTTCCAGATTCCACTTAGGGCCCAATTCTATCCAACTTTCCAAGGCTGATGAAGTCACCATGTAGCCCTGAGGTAAGGAAAATTTTATTCACCCTTTGGAGTCCTCCATGACTTCACCCCCCTCTGCAGGATGCAGCAACACAACTCATTGGCACAGCTGCATTGGTGCTAGAAAGTTGAATACAATTAGGCTTTTAGTGTGCAATCCTAACCAATTTCAGCCGGCGTAACTCGTCTGGCATATTTTTCCATAGTGGTGTAGGGAGGTCTGTGTATGTCTGTGCGCCGACTTAATCCTCCCAGGAGTGGAGCAGAAGTGCCTTACAGAATTTTTGTGACACTCCCAGGTCAGTACAAGACTTATGTTGGGGCTGATTCCAGCCTAACTTAGAATTGCAGCAATAGAGTGCTTTTGAGCATTTCCCCTACTGTTAATGTATTTGTGCGAGAGTTACAAATGTACATGATCAGGTTTTCAAATCAGTTGCCTGAAATATGGCAGAAAGGGTTGACAATCGCATTTCAGGCTTTTTCCATTATTATTATTATCCATAAATACACAGCGAACAATTCCGTGCTGGTTTCATTCACATCACCAGTCGGATCCTTCCCAAGAGTCTAGGACTGTGCGATGTAGCGGTGTATAATTCGTGCTGATCCCAGAAGAGCGGCTTTCTGCAGTTGGCAAAGTGATATTTTGTCAATTCCAATAGTTTTCAGGTGCCTGCCAAGGTCTTTGGGCACTGCACTCAGTGTGCCAATTACCACTGGAACCACCTGCACTGGCTTACACCAGATACGCTGTAATTCGATTCATAGGTCTTGGTAGTGGGAGATCTTTTCCAGTTGTTTCTCCTCAATTCTGCTGTCACCTGGTATGGTGATGTCAACAACCCACAACTTACTGCTTTCTATGATGGTGATATCTGGAGTATTGTGTTCCAAGACCTTGTCCGTCTGTATCCTGAAGTCCCACAGAAGCTTGACCTGCTCATTTATTATTATTATTATTATTATTATTATTATTATTATTATTATTATTATTATTATTATTATTATCCATAAATACACAGCGAACAATTCCGTGCTGGTTTCTTTCACATCACCAGTCGGACCCTTCCCAAGAGTCTAGGACTGTGTGATGTAGCGGCGTATAATTCGTGCTGATCCCAGAAGAGCGGCTTTCTGCAGTTGGCAGAGAGATATTTTGTCAATGCCAATAGTTTTAAGGCGCCTGCCAAGGTCTCTGGGCACTGCACCAAGTGTGCTAATTACCACTAGCACCACCTGCACTGGCTTACACCAGATACACTGTAATTCGATTCTTAGGTCTTGTTAGCGGGAGATGATGATGATGATGATGATGATGATGATGATTTATCTTCTGTTTGACACTTTTTTAAGTCTATCATCAACCACCACCCCAAATCAAATTGTTGTACATATTTGGAAATGGCATTTTTTACACTTCTGTTGCACTACTGCACAAGAAACTGAAAATTTGAAAAAGAAACTTACCCAAATTTGAAAGTTTTACTGGAGAGTAAAGATTGGGGATGGACACTGAAGAAGCTGGAAAGGGCCACAACTGTGGTTCTCAAACTTTCGTGACCCACCACAATGTCTGTGGCGGACAGTCCAACCACCAGGCTTTATGGAGCACAAATCAGAAGTAGCTTCTGGGTTGCAACAATGTGTGACCTACTGGCCAAATCTCCCTGTGTCACCATAATATAATGCATTCCCAAACTTTGAGAATGGCTGCAAGGGAGCCCAGGGTGTGACCTATCCAATGATGACAAGTAACCTAGCAGTGAATTTTCTTGTCACACACTAAGAAGCCATTAATTATTTCAGGATGCAATCCTAACTAATTTAGGCCAGCATAACTCACCTGCCATAACTTTCCATAGTGCTGTGAGGAGTCCAGCAAATGCCAGCAGTGCTCACTGGCCTAACTGCCCAGGAATGGGGCTGAAGTGCCTTACGGCATGTTTGTAATGTTCTCTTAATCTAGCACAAGGCTTATACTTTAATTTCTAGTTAAAAATATAAAGATGTATAGAAATCTTGCTGCTGTTGATGATGATGATGATGAGAAGGATACCTGCTAGCTACCTGGTTGCAGTGGGCCACAACCCCCCCCCCCCCAACTTATGGGTTGCAATCCTCAGTTTGCTGGGCTAGAAGAATATTTGCAAAAGTGTGTTGTAGCCTAGTTGCAATTCAGTTAAAAGTGGGCAGACTGACCCTACAATCCAGAGTAACTACGGGAAGATACAAAAGGCACTTACTCTGCATTGCTCTATGCATTTCCCATAGGTTTCCCACAGGTGGTACCGTAACTACGTCAGTGTAAAAGTTACTGTCATTACTCTGGATTGTAGCCAAAGACAAGGACAAATGCAGGAATTTTGAGCACCATTGTCTGGATTTTTAAGAATGAATGAATGAATGAATGAATGAATGATATCAGAACACAAATAAGACTACGGGCAAAATCCAGAGTAACTACGGGGAGTCCTTGTTCCAGCATAAGAGCAATTTATTCTGGATTGCAATAGGAATTTCCCATAGGTTTTCACTAGGTGTTGCAGTAACTACGGGTGCACGTAAAGTCTCTTACGTGCTCCTGTAGTTACTCTGGATTTGGGGGGTATGTGAGCACTCTAATCTTGAAAAGGAACATAATTCCACTGCGTACATTTGGCATGATTCTGCAGAGCTCAGGTGTCATTTTTCTGTAAAGGAATATTCAAGCAATGTTCAAAAATATTCAAAAATATTCAGCCTTTTGCAGTCTGAGGGAACCCTAACAGGAGATTTAATAGGGAAAAATTATAAAATCATCATCAGACTTTACTTTTAACAACATCCTAAAAGATGAAAAAGAACACAGGAGAGACTCCAAACTCACAACACTAGAATGAATAACAGGCATATCCGCAAACAACGTGTCTTGTCTCTCGGGCAGCATTAGTGGTTCCACCAAGGGTGACCCCGTAATAGATCCATAAGTGCCTTTTTAACAGGAGGACTTTTCCTCACTGCTCCTCGCCCCTGGTTCCTTGTGTGTTGTCGTCTTGTCTGAGATCTTTAGCAACTGTGAGGCAAAAAATTGAGGAGCAACATCTTAAGACATGTAAAACTCGTGCCTGTTTGCCGCACACTCCAGCTCTGTTCACATCTGTAGGACATTTAAGTCTCCTGCATCTGGTTGTGTTTGTGCAAATACAGTTCCATATTCACTAATAATTCCGGAGGCTAAAGGGCCCTCTCCTGTAACCTTGTTAATATTCTCACAAGGCCCGGTGCAAACGCCTCACAGTACTGGGGTAGAATTCAATCTGGTGAGATTTTTTTTTCTCCATCCTCATGACTCTTACTCTCACTCTTTGGCATACTAGGGTGGCCTCTAGTTTCCTGGCCACCCACATGACCAGACATACTCCCTCCCTCTCCATTCTCAGTTTCAAGGAATTTCCTTTTGTCAAAGGAGAACTTTGATTGACATTTTTTCTCCTCTTAAAGTGCAACCTTCTTAATACTTGATTTAACCATATCCTTATGGAGTTTCACAGAATGATTACCTAGGTGGGAAGGCAACTCCACTGCTCATCCCATACAGTCCATTTCTCGTCTTTAAAAAAAATCATTGCCGTCATACTTTTGGCACTTTAAAAAATATTAAGCACTTTAAAAATATTTTTAAACGCATCTACCATGATAATCTGGTTTATATGCCAATAATGGTTCTTGAAATTAAAATTGAATTGACTTGATGATCTGGTGCTGGGAAATGGCATCAGACGATCATCCTTGGAGATGAAGATTTCTGTATCATCCAAAACTCTCATGCAGGTATTCCCCATCTGCAGGATTCTGTTTTATCCCACTGAGAATTCAGAATTGTGGATACTGGGAAAACTTATATCAATGGCAGTCCTATACTAAAAAAATAAAGAAATGAGCATGGATGCATGGATAAATGGATCCATGGACACTGGGTCCATGGATATAGTGGGCAGCTATATTGCTGGAAAGATCTTGTATCACAGAGTGGCTAAAAGTGCAATCTGGGAAGCACTGCTTTCACAGATTACCTTCACTATGAATTTATGGGGTGGCCTTAGATCAGCCTCTGCAGTATTTTGATAACATTACCATCCTCCCATACAGGGCAGTTTTAAGGATCCCTGAGAAAATGTATGGAGAGCATTTGAGGCAATGAAAACATAATGTGATGTATCATCATCATCACCACAAATAGCAAAATCAGGTATCAAGGAAGTGAACCTTAGCAGCCTTAAAATAAGGTGGCAGTTTCTACCTGATTGGGGGGCTTCACAAGTATACTCAGATCTGGACGTATCTGGAAAGTCTGATGTTTTAAAGAGCAATTTTGCTTAGGCACCTGGATAATCAGATGAGGTGGTTAGATAGTGTCTTTGTTGAGGCAATGAACATGAATTTGGACAAACTTCAGAAGTTAGTGTTGGGTAAGGTGGCGTGGCATGCTGCAGTCCCTGGGATCACGAAGAGTCACATATGCCTTAATGACTAAACAATGACAACAACAAATGAAAAGAGTTTGACAACACTGCTTTGGTGTTTTAACACAGCAAGATAAGACCTCAAAGGAATAAGACAGAAAACTCCATTCCCTCCCTCTCCTGAAACCTTAGATCAATTTCCCTCTTCCAAGACCAGAACATCAGTACGTTATTCCAGGCTTACTAGAAAGCCTGAACTGATGCATTTCTTTTAAGGAATGGGGATACATGCAGTACTTTGTTGCAGGCCCTATTTTGGATAGTAATAAATTACAGATTCTGGTTCTTTTAGCTGGGGTATCATTGCCTTTAGAGAGTCCGGAAGAGAGAGAATTCAATGTTACACCAGCCGGCCCTGATTGGTATTTTTCTCAGCTACTGAAACTGTCGGCAATTTGCACTATTAGAGACTATTTTAGCTGCAGAATCTCAATGTCCTTTCAACACATCTTGAAAATGACCCAGCGCTGGGACTACTTGGCCTGATTTTTCAAAAAGTAGAATAAGCAAACATGGGGCATGATAGAATTCAGGTGCTGGGTAGTGTCTAGATTTGCAGGTGTCTAGATTTGCTAGATTTGCAAAATTTTGCAACTTGAACCCAGCCAAGCATGCAAGATCTAATAAGATAACCACAACATCTTCTTTGTGGACAGAGAAAGCATTTCCATCATTGATATGATGAGAGAGACCAGACACAACCCCTGTTAACTGGGCAAGAGACACTCTTTCAAGTGGGTGTTCCTCTTTTATTTAGCAGGGGAAGAGTAACTGGCCCTACACACCCCAGCAATGTCTGTTCTAGTGGCTTCTGCTGGTGTTCTTTTTGCATTTAAGACTGTGAGCCCTTCTGGGACAGGCACCCATTAGCTATTAATTAGCTATTAATTTTTTCATTTTCTTGTAAACTGCTTTGTGAACTTTTCAGTTGAAAAGCGGTATATAAATACAATAGATAGATAGATAGATAGATAGATAGATAGATAGATAGATAGATAGATAGATAGATAGATAGATAGAAAGATAGATAGATAGATAGATAGATAGATAGATCGATCGATCGTTGAGTCATCGTATTGCTTTGTATATTTCAAATATAGATATGTAATATCCATACCTGTCATTGGTCAGTGATTGCTAAACTGAATTTAGTTTTTAAAATGTTAGAGCAAAAGAATGACCTATGGCCACCTAGGGTTTTTACATACCCAGCGCAAACCAGTGCAGGCCTTTTTCCTCCACCTTAAGATCTCCACATGGAGATGTAGTGGAACCAGGTCTAATTTTGGGTTGAAACAGTCCATAGATGTGGCCTCCAGCAGAGTAACATGAGGCAGAGGCCAAGTCTACCTATGGCTTCAAGAGGTTATCCAAACTAATAGAAGCCCTGTTATCCATTTTGAGAGCCCTGCGGGAGTAGGGGGGTTAGATGTACCAAACAGTCAGTGACATGTTTGACACTGTTGCTGGGCCCCCTTCCAACATCTTTGCTACCATATTGCCTACTTACATTGCCACTCTATTGTGTATATAGCACTTGTAGAGATCCTCTTTCCAATATATAGGTGGATAGGGAAGGTGTTCCTCTCATTTTCTGGATCAAGAAACAAACAGAAGTTCATTGCTGGAGTGACAGTTCCACCTCTGGAACATGTTGACAGTATATATAGTCTAAGGCTGAAATCCTAAACTCCAGTTAGGTCGGCACAAGAGTTGTGCTGGATATGTTTCATTAATAGTTTGGAAACTCTGGATATGTATCATTAATAGTTTGATAAACAGCAATTAATATCTGCTGTGTATGAAACTGCAGAATGAAACAAAGCATGCCCTTTTTCCTGGACAGTTGGAAACTAATTGCTGGAAAGGCAAGCAAGTGTATCTGCTTTTGTGCTAGAGCCAAAAAATGAGCCTCTATTCCTAAACATACAAGCCACAATTTTTTGCTTCTCAAGTCAATAAGAGTACCAGCATTTCCATATATTACAGCAAGTGGTTGAAACTGGGTGACATCATAAGACAAATCACTAAGGGTGCAAAACTAACCAATTTAGGCTGGCCTAATTCACATAACATATCTTCTTGTGATGGTGTGGTGATGTCAGCATCCGCCTGTGCATTGGCCTAACAGCATTTTTGTGACACTGCCAGGTCAGCACAAGACCTAACTGGAGCTTAGGATTGCAGCCTTATACTATATATACTGTTAATTGAAGACTACTTACTTACGCACTCACTCACTGAACAATGCCCAGCCAAACCTAGAAAAATGAAATTGGGGGAGTGTATTCCTTCTGTGACTTCAGCACGCTAGAAAAACCAATATTCAGAAATTCAAAAAGGGTGAAAAGGATATAATGTATTTTTGTCCTTATTAACATTGAAGACTGATTCACTGACTCCTCAACTCTCCAACCCCTGGATCTACAGTTGATGCATGAAATTTGGGGAGTATATTCCTTCTGTGATTTATCATTTAAGGGCCCTCTAATAACCAATTGGGTTGCGACTGGTGCCCAGTTCCTAGTGCCTGGCAAGGATGCCCAGTGCCAGGAGTGTCCAGTGCAGCCCACAGCCCCAGTGGTGCCCAGTGCCTAGCAGAGATGCCCAGTGATGACTGTTGCCTAGTGATGCCTGGTGGTGCCTGAGCCCCATGATGCCTGCTGCTAGTACCCAGTGCCTGCCAGTGGATGCTGGTACCCAGTGCCTACTGGTGCCTGCTGCCCAGTGCCTGCCGCCCGGTGTCACTGGTGCCACTGCCAGTGCCCAGTGCCAACTGGTGTCCAGCAGTGCCTGCCAGTGCCCAGCCATGGCCAATGCCCACAAATATTCTTTAAATTTGACTCCCGCAACAACAGGTAAATTCAGCCAGTTTAAAATAAATTGTCATGTTGTCTATGGGATGTAGTAAAATGAAGGAGAGAACTGTGATTCTTGATTTTAGCTGAGCCAAAGTGTGTGTAAGTTGACTAAAAGCTAGTTCTCTTCACATAAGGTTGCAATACTCTGCACATTTACATTGGAGCAAATCATTCTGAATTGGATGGAACTTATTTTTGAGGAAACAAACATCAAATCAGTCTAAAATAAGAAGCTTTTCAGCCCATCCATCATCAGAACACCTCTTCTGACTGCCATAAAGGTGATCCAGCAATAACAAACAAAGAAATAAATATTGATGTCCAAGGCTGGACATCAATATTTAAAAAGCTGGACAATGGTACAAAATAATATTTTGACTTCTGGAGTTGGTTTTGCCATTATTTCCAAAATTGCCCATGTAAATTAGGCTTCTGGTATTAATTGGCAAATTGTGCTGTTTCAAAAACGTGTAAATCAGGACTCTGATATTCCTGGAACTTCATTTTAGCATTAATGAAATGTACATGAGTACAATAGTAAGTATATGAAAGGCATCCCTTTAGAATGAATATTTCTGGGGTTTTTTTTTCTTAATTTCTCTATGGAGGGTTTACCATAGAATAACTAAGGCATGCCAAAAAGATCCTGGGACTTTGCATTACTGAGTATTATTTGACTGAAACACAAACACAATGGCAACTCTGAAGAAGACACAACAGCTTCAACACTCCCCAAAACCCTGTTTATTTTCTCCGGAGACAGAGAGCAAGTTTGTGGGTCAGCAGGACTCACATACTTTTTGACTGGTATTTATTGACTCAGAACTTCATGCTGACAGACAGATGGACAGGCAGACAACAGTGACTTCATCCCCTTGGCTTCCTTTGCCCTCAAACTCTGACACCCTTTCCATACACTGCCCACGTTTCTGTGGCTCCCGCCAGGCAGAATGGCAGCTGCCTTTCACCCCATTGATGCTGAAAAATCATCTGATGGTGTGGAATGCCACCCGTCAGCCTTTACAGCCACACGCAGAGAAGAAAATAATCGAGCATATCTCCCCAGGTATGACAACACAGTACAAGGAGGCAATCTGTGTTTTTCCAGGGAGATCTAGCCAAGTACAAAAAATCATAATGACTTTCCTGGACAGCTGAATTTAGTGTCCAAAATCAGGGTGTGTATTAGATTCAATGGTGCATTAGATTTGAGTAAGTATTGGTGTTTTGTTTAACAGTTTACTATATTGTAACACAAACCCGCTGTTGTATGAAGTAATGCAATTAGGTAAAAATCATAACTCCATTTTCATACTATTATATCAAATTACTAATTATTGTATGCAGTAAAATTAAATTTTGCACCTGCTTTGCAGCTGTGCATTACAATCACCAGTAAAAAAATTTAAAATCTCAAGACTTTAAAAACAGAGAACCACATTAGATTCAATGGCACATTAGATTCAAGGTATATAGTTTATATATAGATTCAAGGTATATAATTCAAGCAAATTAAAGGTATCTAGTTTGATGTGTAATTTCATTCAGGATCCAGTGAAACAAACCCACTGAAATACATCTAGTCTATCAAAACTTATAGCAATTTTTTAAAAAAACCAGCAGGGTGAGATAATGTTTTATCATCACACCCACTGCTCAGAACATTGCCCTACCCACTGATGGGAGAAAGTCTGTCATAAGGCTGACACGAAGGCCGCACACAGTAAGTGATGCAAACATTAGTGACACCACTGCAGTCCAGGTACTGCATCAAGTGCTTGGTCCGCTCAAGAAAACATCTTGAGAGCCTGTGTGTTTTCTCAAACAGCAGCTTCGATTGCTATATGACAAAGTCATTTGGCAAGATAAGCTGCGTGCTGCTCCCCGGAGTTCCAAAAGGCGCATTCCATGTGTTGTGGGGTTTGGAACTGGGCTGCTGTCTTACAAAACTGTAAGCCAGAGATCATGCTGTGGACATGATGTTAGTCATGCAGTTTTTCCTGGATTGTGGCCTTTCTTGGCAAAGTGCTTGAACAACATCTCCACTAAGGAAGATGCTACCAGGAATTCCTCAGGGAAATCAAGTGCTGATTTGTCACTTGCCTGACAGCTCTTCACTTAAACTAAAATCCATCATTGCGCACATCACCCGGTGTGGGGGCACAGCGTTTCACCCTTGAGACACATGCATTCCCCTGGGATGCACGCATGCCTCCTTCCGGGATTGCGCAGGCGCCAACTTTAATGCCTGCACTATGCTGGTCGGCTTCGGAGGAGACTTCCTCCTTTCTAAGGGGGAGCAGCTGGCTCCTCCTTAGGGTGGAGGAAGTCAGCGCCTCTGCACGGCCATTCAACCTTCCTAGTGAGACCAAGTGGCTGTGCAGAGGCATGCACTGCTCATGTCCAAGCCTCTGGCTGCAGCTCTGCCTTGGAGCTGGCCTTAAAGTGCATGCTAATGCCCAGTACTAGCCGGAGGAGTGTCAAACTTCTCTGGTACGTCACTCCACCCAGTGGCATATCATCTGGTGCGGCCCACACCAGTTGCACCAGTCTCGTGATGCCACTGCATCACAGGTTATAGTGAATGGAATACAACTAGTTCTCAAATGATGTGCGGACAAGGGGCTTGTGAAGAGAGGACAGGCAGGGCCAGCCCAAGACCTCCTGGACCCATTGGCCCTTACCTGGTGATGCACCAGCCTCGGCTGTGCCTCTATTAATCCAATCAATTGCTCTCCTTCTTTGTCCTCCTCTTCCTTTTTCCAATCCCAATTCCAGTAGGAATGGGAGAAGGAAGATCACTAGAGGCATCCAAGTGGACAGATGAAAACCAAATTGTGTGATGGTTCTGGACTTTGAACTGGAAGATATAGGTTCAAATCCCTACTCATCTATGAAATTTCCTGGGTGAGCCAGTCAATACAGTCTAGGTTCCTGGGCTAGTCAACGTGGGCCAATCCTATGCATCCCTGCTTAGATGTACAGTCAGTGGGGTTTACTCCCAGGAAAGCATAAATAGGATTGCAGCCACAATCTCTCAGCTTCACCTACTCACAGGGTTGTTGGACAAAAGGAGAGGAGGATGTAAACCATCCTGAGCAACTTGAAGGAAGGTGATATAAAAATATGGATATAAAAAGTGAATATAAAAACCTCTGCAAGGTTTTTTATGAATATAAAACCTATATATTTATGAAATAAAATATATTTACCTATATTTTTATGAATATAAAAACCTCTGCAAGTCTGCCACAAGAGGCAGTCAGCCAGCCCTCCTTTCATCTCTAAGCCCTGAAGATGGTCCTTTGCTATAGGCTTCTAAATGGCTGCCACCTGTCCGCAGAATGGTGGCAGACCAAATGTGTATCATGCATAGTTCTTTAGAGAAGAAAACTGAATTATCCCCATAGAAGTTCCTTAGAGGAAATCTATGATACATTAATTCTGAGCTTCCCCCCCCCCCCCAAAACAACACAATTGTTCATATTTTAAGCACTCCAAGTTTTCAGGTATCTAAACACATTCAGGACTTTAGAACACAATCCTAACCATGTCCAGAAGTAAGCCCCATTGTGCTCAGTGGTCTTACTCCCAGGAAAGTGTCCTTAGGGTTGCAGCCTTGTCTTGGAAGGTATTATAGATTCATCATCAAGACTATAGATCTATATCTAGCAGACCTGTATCTAGTAGTACAGTATTTAGACATATCAGGTATGTGGATTCAGAGAATTCTAGTCCAAGTTCTATCACTACCTCCAGGTCCAACCTTGTTATACACTGTTTTTTATACGGATTTCGTTCAACACGAATGGATCAACCAGTGATGTAGCCAACGATCATGTAGTCCAGGGCAAAGCTCAAAATGTTTCCCCGCAAGTGATGTTACAACTGGAAGTGATGTTATCCCCAGGTATTTTTAAAAAGAAAATTGGGAGGAAAACCTGCCTCCTCCTCCTTCTTCTCAGCAGTTCACCTCCCCCCCAAATTTGTTCTGCTAGTGGCATACCTAAAGTACCTATTTGATATCTGGAGTCAAAGAAGATTGACTTTGGTTCCCCACCCCCTGCAACAACAAAATCAAATTCAATTACCGGTAAGTAATCATTCCAATCTTCAGCTAAGCCAGACACAGACAGGGGATCCTTTGTATTTCTAATTTGTTCTGCTTCTCTACAACAGTAAGAAAAGCTGTTTTAAAAGCTGTTTTTTTTTAAAAACCATTGTAAAAGATCACATTTATTTTTTTGAACAGATTTTATTTATCATATCTTTTGTTATCAGGAGGGAGTCCCAGAATCAAACCCTTGCAACTATTGAGGGACAATCTTATTCTCTTAGGAGCAATGGAGGAGCAAGAAATCTAGAAGCTGGTCATTAAATCTATTTTTCCACTACTTTTTTAACAGCAGATTTTTTTTTATCCATGGGAGGGTTTTGAATGTCATTTGTGGATAACATGGGACACCTATACTCAGAAGTGAGGCTCAGAGAGTTGAATGAAGCTTGCTCCCTAGAAGTGTGTTTAGAATTATAGCTTTATTCAGCTTTGATAATGCACTTAGATAGTACGATACTTAAATCCATATTTCTCCCAGTGTCTGCCTGTGAAGTCACCCATGCAGAGAAACAATGTCAAGGAGAAATATGGCAGAGTTTGAAAAAAGTTATAGTTAATCTCACATTCCCAACACAGGAAAAATATCTAATGGTGTCTTCATATCTTCCAAGATTCTATATTGGGACTGAATCAAATGTTGGGGGGACAGGATGGAAGGATATTAACCTTCTTATATTTCCCATGACATTAGTCAATCAACATATAATTTCTCTCTCTGACCAAATTCAAAGGGAAGCCAATGCAAACTAATCCACCAGTGCATATATATGTAAGTAGCCATGCTGGTCCACAGGAAAAATCCAGAAACCATAACCCCATAACTATTTTATTAGTGTTCTTTATTAGTGTTCTTATTTAATTAGAACAAATCAAAGTTATATAAAATTCCGTTCAGCACGCTTTTTTGTTTCCAAGAATTATTACAAGCATTCTGGAAGTTAAAGCAAAAAATGAACAAAAAAGGGAAGCTGGGCATTATGTAATAATAACACCCAAACAGTAGACAAATAATAAGAGTACAAGAGGTGTAGTTAGACAGAAAATGTTGATGAGCATCACTGAATGATAGAGCACTCATGTGGCACTCAAGGTTTCTAGTATGAAGTGATAATCCTGGCTGTTGTCCTATTTCCAACCAGAAGGGGGTGAAAAGGGGCGCGCTGCGTTTTCCTCCCAATACTTTACATTGAAGAATCCCTGACTAATCATGGTTCTGCCCCAATCCCTGGACCTAGAAACATGAAATTCGAGGAGGGTGTTCCTTCTGTGACATCAACACCCACCAAGAAACAATATTGAGAAATTTAACCCTTAAGGGGCTGAATAGGATGGCTACATGTTTTTGAGCACTATCCTAACCATGTCTACTCAAAAATAAGCCCCATTTTGTTCAGTATGTCTTACTCCCAGGAAAGTGTCTTTAGGATTACAGCCTTTGTCTTACACTTAACACTGAAGACTGACTGATCACTATCCAGCCAATTTGGTGCCCAGAGCTTGAAGCACTAAGAAGGAGGATGCACGTGGGTGGGGAAATGGTGCCAAGGGGGGATGCACATGGGGGGAAGTTGCACATGGGGGGTGTTGTGCATGGAGAGATGTTGCACATGGGATTTGATGTGCATGGGGGCGTTGATGAGCATGGGGGGGGTTGATATGCAATGGGAAGTGTTGGGGGTGTATTTTACTCCCACAACATGGACAAATGAATGAATGAATGAATGAATGAATGAATGAATGAATGAATGAATGAATGAATAAATAAATAAATAAATAAATAAATAAATTTGCCGAAGAACTGTCATTTTTGATGCCAGGTAGGCTGGCCCTTTTTGATGCATGTTTTGAACACAAGATATCACTCTTCTCAAAACTCAAATAACTCTTTCTCACAAGGATCCCCCCATTAAGCTGCTTTGTAAATGTTTTCTGTCCTTCCATTTCACTTTTTGTGAAAGGGACCCCAGGCTTGAACATTGCACGTGTGTGACTGCACCCTAGTGGCTAGAGAACCAGGAAAGTACAATCCATTACGTTCCTGAAAGATATGTGTTTTTGGACTGGAGGAAATGCATTCTGCTTACAGTAATCTAGCAAACCAGTCAACTATGGTATTTTTAGCTGTTGCTATGTTATATGTGGTGCTGGCTATAATAGTCATCAGCTGCAACAATTCCCTCTTTTCTATGCAAGATGGAAAGTTTTGTGAACGCCACCAGTAGCCATCTGTTGCGCACATTTTATTTATTGATTTATTTATTCTTTGAATGAACTGAGGTGTAAATCTAATATACTTTCCTAAGTTGCACCCCAAATAGTTAGGATTGACAGCCGAAGAAAGGCATATATATTTCCAGTCCTAAATAGGTTATCTATCCTTCTCAATAAGGTGGTGGGGGGGGGGAGAACCTTTTTGAGCTTAACAATTGTGCCTCCAAGCTATGGCCCTTCTTCGTGACTTTGCCAGTAGCAAGGCTGCATGCCTGACCTCTCTAACGTGTGGCATTTTTAATAGGCAGGGATGGTAATTTTATCCTCCACGTGCGAGCCGTCCACAATCTCAAAGCGAAAATCTCATTAGAAAATTCTTTTGATGAAAGTATAGCCCAACTTTTAAAAATATGATTTTTAAAAAGGAGAGTTAAAATTGAAGTGTGGTGTGAAATCAAGCCAGGGGAGAGGTCCCATTTTATGCTATTCACTTTGCTTTCAGAGATCACTGCAGTGGAAAGCACTGATCTTTACAAGAGGGGTGATACTTTTATAAGTTGTACAGGTTTTTTTTTCTAACAGGAGAATAGAATCAAGTCTGAAGAATTGATTTTTTCAATGAATTAGATTTTTTCAATAAATTTTTTCAATAGTTTTTTCAATGAATTCAATGATTTTTTCAAAGAATTAGTAAAAAACTGAAGAGACTGGACATGCCTGCATGCTGTAACCAGTAGTAGTCCTTCTACCCAATTAGCACTCACTAATTTGCACAGAAAATTTATTCTCTCGCTCGCTCTCTCTCTCTCTCTCATACACACACACACACACAGAGAGAGAGAGATTATTATGGTACATTTATTTTAGTGTATATTTATAGTACATTTACTTACAGCAGTCTTAGGATAATTCCATTGTTTTTGCTCAAAGCTATTTGTATGTGGTATCATGTGGTATTCTTAACATGATCGTGCAAACCATCTTACTTCTTCCAAGTAAAGAACTGTTCCAACCTATTTTGCAGGGTAGCCACAAATGAAACACACAAAACCCAGGTTTTTAATTCAGAATTTATTATTCTGAGTGGGGTAATACACCACCAGTATTTCAAAATTTGAAGTGACAGGTGGTTTGAGGTTTTTTTTAATGTGTGTACGGAAATCCTCCAAGCCAGAGTCAGAGTAAGGGGTTCAAAAAATGCTGAACTTGTGAAGTCTAACGCAATCTCTTTTCCCTTGATCAGAAGGAGGAACGTGAAAATGTGCGTGGCATTCATTACCAAAAGGCTAAGACTGACATGGCCAGTCACTGTTTCTGGCACCCGCTTTTCAGAATATGTTAACAAACTGGAAACAGTTCAAAGAGTAGCAGCACACTTTATCTGTGGTATAAAAAACTTCCATACAAAAAGAAAAAAACATCTGAAATGAGCTACAAGATCACTTCTTAATCTTCCTTTGGGGAACCAAAGGAGGTTAAGAAGCAACTTGGCCATAACCTGCAAACATCTGGGAGACTGTTGATGGTAATTCTAAGGCCGCTACTGTGCAAGTGTCTTGGCTGCAGTTCTCAATTTCACTAAAATGTAAATCCCATTAAATGGACTGCGATTTAATCCCACTAAACAGACTTCTGAGCATTGCATTGGTAGACGATGCATACTTGTATTAATGGTCTAGAACAGAGATCTCCGAACCCTGGCCCTGGGGCCAGAAGCAGCCCCTGGCGAGCCTCCATCTGGCCCGCAAAAAGCCCCCTCCACTTGGCCCTCAGGCAAGCCCTTTAAGCCTCCAGAGGTGAGGGAGCTCCATACCTCAGGACAGTATTTTGGGGGCTGAGGAGGCCTATGCACACCTCCATTCTCTTAGGAGTACTTAGGAACTGGTTTGAAAATCACCCTCTCTCTCTGTGTTGGAAAGTGTTTTTGGATTGATTTGAATTCATTCATTCATAAGTTCTAACATTGATTATGATATTACATTTATGTAAATTTATTTAAACTTGAAATGTAAATCAATTTTTTCTTCTGGCCTTCATCTTCTGGCCTTTTCACTTTCCCTTCATCTAGTTCAGCATTTGGTATCTCATAGTGGTCCCCCAGATGCCTCAGGGAGCACACAAGACAAGAGACCTGCTTTCTGGTGCTACTCCCTTGCTCCTGGCATTCTGAGATCTCACATACTCATTGTGGATTGCAACCAAGAGATTGGTTGACTCCAACTATGATTGACTCTAGAAATCAATGCAGTTCTCTTTGAGGCATGTAGGCCAGATGCTACCACCACATCCTGTTGCAAGGAGTTCCAAAGACTAATTGCATGCTGAGTAAAGAAAGCTTCACTTTTGTCTGTCCTAACTCCTCCAACACTCAATTTTAGTGGATGTCCCCTGGTTCTGGTGTAGTATGATAGGGCATCCCTCTGTTCACTCTATCCATCCCGTCTCTGTTCCTAATCCATGAGAACACCTGCCCTCTGATTTCTTGACTGGAGTTTTCTCTGAAGCTTTTAGTGAGAGACCATGTCAAATGGCTTCTTAATTCTGGGTTTTCTGAAGCAATTCTGAAACTGATTGGGATGGGAAGATATCTGGATTTCATATTTGTCCGGATTTCAGGATAATTGCATAAATATCATGATAAATCATAGAATTATAGAATCATAGAGTTGGAAGGGACCCAGTGGACCCAGTGGATCATCTAGTCCAACCCCTTGCCTGTAGCAGGAAATCCTTGTCTTGTGGGGACCTGGGTCATGAATCCTGGCCTGCTGGTTAACAGGCACAGTGTCTTAACAACTTGCACCACCTGTTTCTCTTGGTCCTTGCACTGTTTCCCATGTTAGCCTCTTTGACATATTTTGTCAGGGAACCCTTCCCAAGAATCCCCTGACTTACCTGGGGAGGGCAATGCTTGGAGGTCCCAAGCTCATGAGTCCCTCCAGAGGGGAGGAGTGTCCGCCTGGCGGGGGGACGACGACTCACGGAGTGAACCTCACAACCCCAACCGCCCCCAATGGGTAAGGGAGACCCCCTGTCAGGTTGGCAGCCCGCTCAGCCTCAGAAGGAACCAAAAAGTGATTGAACTCGCTCAGAGCCACTCTGAGACCTCTGCAGGGGGTACCCAGGCTGAGCCTCGCCTAGAAGAGGCTAATTCAGAGGGCCTTCTCCCAGAGGCCCCCTGATGTATTTCAACAGTTTCTGTACAGGTTCATGCTTCAGAGCAGAGTGCAGAAGTTACGATCCATACCTGCATCTTATAAAAGCAGGCCCCCGTCAGTCTTGGAAGACTATGGTATTGTGCTCGGCGCTGCATACGCTGCATGCGAAGCACGAAAGCCTGGGTTGGATTGTTATGGAGGATAGGCTGTTACCCAAGCAGCAGATTCCCCCTCTCCACGCCACTGAATTAGTCCAATGGAAAGGCAGAGCCAATATGATTGGATCCAGCTGGCATCGCAGAGCTGGGCTAAGGACAGAAGCTCACCCTGTCTTGTGGGGCCTACCTGGGTCTCGAACCCTGGCCCGCTGGTTAAAAGGCACAGCGTCTTAACCGCTTGTGCCACAAGCAAAACATCTTCTGGTGATCACAGTATGGAACTTAAAAAAATATATTCCTGAACAAAAAATGTCTGGATTTCAGAATAATTTAAGTTTTGGATGTCTGGATAAGCTGTAATCCACATGCAATGCAAATCTTCCTGAGGTTTAAATATCAATCCTCAAATCAATTCTTAAATCCTAAATCCCAAATCAAATCAATCTGTACAATATGTGGGGATAAGAACAACATCTTCTGGTGTTCACAGTATAGAAACTTTTTAAAAATAGTCTTGGACAAAAAAAGTCTGGATTTCAGAATAATCTGGATTTTAGAAGTCTGGACAATCTGTAATCCACCTGCAATGAGAATTTTCATGAGGTCAAAATATCAATCGTCAGATCAAATCAATTCTTAAATCCTAAATCCCAAATCAAATTATTCTGTTTCAGTCTTGACAATTACATCCGATTCTGAAAGAAATAAAAAGGTCTGAGTAAATCAAATGCCCACTGAAATGAATGGGAAACAATAATGAAAGCAATCATCTGAAACAGATCTGAAGTGAAGCAAATAATTCAGTCAAGTCAGTGAAATGAATCAGGACAGCAAAGGCAAAATCCAAAACAAATAATCTCTTTTTGTTTACCTGTAGCAAGTTGGAGCTGTCTGAGGTCCTGTCTGGAAAATTGACTACAGTACAACAGATGCACTTAGGATTGGATATAGAGTGGTAGCTTAAGAGGACAATTTGTTCTGGAAGCGTGTTTGTAACCCAAAACGCTTGTATATAAAAGCAAATTTTCTCATAAGAACTAATGGAAACTCAAGACAATTCATTCCACAACCCAAAAATATTCATATTAAAATTATTACAATACTGTCATATAACACAAAATAAGAAAATACAAAATACAAAGAAAAATAAAACAAATTAACCTGCACTTACAATGCAATCCTCAGCATGTCTACTCAGAAGTAAGACCCATTGTGTTCAATAATACCTACTCCCAGGAAAGTGTGGTTAGGATTGCCCACTTTCTTCGGAGTAGGCCCTACTGTATACAATAGGACTTCTGCTGTTTACTTCTAATCTAGATCACATGGAACATATGCTGTTTACAGCAAAAGTGCTGTAAGGCATGCACCAACTTCCAACCTCCCCATACCAGCTCAGGAACAGGGTGATGGGTGAGCTATGCGTGCCTCTGTGTGTGTGTGTGTGTGTGCATGCATGCGCGCATGCGTGTGTGGGTGCATATGCACATGTGTCTGTCCTCCTGCATGTTACTGAACAGCTGAAGACCCACCTGGGTAACAGTTCTAGTTTCTGCCAAACCCAGAAATAACTAGTGATGATGTAATTGACAATCACTTCCAAGAGCCATACCCTGCCTTTTCAAATCAGTGAAGAAGATTAGGAAACACTGGGGTATGGGGTGAGCAGAACAGGACGGAGATGAGGGCAGATCAGGACCAGGTGGGATAGGTTGAGCTGAATCCTGACCCTCTTCCCAGACCAAATCAGCTTTCTCAAATCAGTACAGATGTGGACCAGTGATTTTGCTGGGACAGGTCCATGTTAACCAGCTGCTGCTGGCGCTTACCCCAGGGCAAGGGAACAAATGTTTCCTAACCCCCAGGGGACTTCCATCAGCCCCAAATCCCTCTCAGCATACATTGGAAGCCATGCTGGTGCCACTACATTGCCATTCTGGGATTTAATTGAGATTGTAGTGAAAGGAACTCAAGAAACCATTTTAATCTAAACTCACTTGTTGTCAAAGATAAATACATTTGCTAACAACATCAGGAAGAAATCAGGCACTGTCATCTCTGATGAGAGATGTGATCTTTTTACAAAAGGCTCACAGTTTACATTATCATTGAACTCAAGACTGCTTTCAGATGCTTAATGAATGGCATTGATTTATCCCCTGGAGAATGCATAGATTTTATGAGATAATTAATGGAAAGCGTTGGTTTTGTCCATGTGCCAAAGGAGATTTTTATATGTGTGTTGAAGTTGCCTGAGAGGCAAGGCACCATTTTTGAAAAGCTGCACTTTTGCATACCAATGGCCCTGATACGGTTTCTCCTAAAATCATGGAAAACAAGCTAGACTAAGGGCACAATTCAGGCTGCAATCCAGAGCAAATTCAGCCTGCTCTGACCTAACTGCACTCTCCTAACTATTCTGTATCCAGAACAGAAAGTTATGCTGAATCCAGAGAGTCAGGAAGCCTGGGCTGCCCTTACTGCTCCAGAGCATGCTAAGTAATTGACACAAGGGGAAGACTTGCCCCTCAGATCACACTGAACAAGGAACAGCTGTGGTGCCTACAGTGGTGACATGACTCTGCACATCACCTGGTGCGGAAGTCTGTGCATCATCCCTGGGATGCGCGCCCCCCCCCCCCACCTGGACTGCACAGTCACCAAAGTTGGTGCCTGCGCAGTTGTTTCTGAAGCCAACTGGCTTCAGAAAGAGTACTGCGCAGGCACCATCTCTGACACCTGAGCAGTACTTTTCTGAAGCCTTTTGGCTTCGGGGGAGACTGTGCAGGCGTCAGAGTTGGTGCCTGTGCAGTACTCTTTCTGAAGCCATTCGGCTCCCGCTCCGCCTCCTGAGTGAGGCCGAATGGCTGTGCAGAGGCGCGGACTTTCTCTGCTCTAAGGAAGTCTCCTCTGAAGCTGTTCGGCATGCTCGGTGTGTTTCTGTGCAGTGCATCTCAGATGGCCGTTCAGGCCAGCTTCTCAGACAAGTGTCAGCTTCTGGCTGATTCTCCGCCTTGGAGCAGGCCTGAATGGGGGTGCTGATGCCCGGGGCCTGCCAAAGGACAAACTCCTCCGGCACATCACCCCATACGGAGCGCATCCCCAATGCAGCCCACACCAGCCGCACCAGTCTGGTGACGCCACTGGGTGCCTGCCTTATAAGGAGTCCCTGATGAGATGCCAGAACATTCTACAGTGAATACAAGGGGCTTCTTGGAGTGGCCTGCTGTATCCTGAGGTTTGTGGGCAGCCATAGTTTGTTCCATATCCTGAGGTTGAGAGGAAGGGGTTGCAGCTAGGCTGGCCAAGAACTCAGATTTTTGGTCAGCACTGCCATTCTTACTCGGGCCTTATCATGGACCCCAATGGGTCTACTCATTACTATACCTGCTCCTGAGGTGGTATAACTCTGAGGGCTGGAAGAGGGCATTTCTGCCTTGGAAACAGGCTCTGGATTCAGAGTAACTGCTCTGCCCTAGGCAATGCTAAACATGCCCTCAACTTGCCTCTCCTGAGCTGCTTAGGCTGCCCCAGTTAGGGCAGAGCAGCTCCACCTCTCTTAGGGCACCCTATCTTGCCTTGCTCTGCCCTAAGCCTCCTTCAGAGTAACTGGGCTGGAGCATCTTGCAGTTGCTCCAACCTAGTGTTAGATAGGGCAACCTAAGGGCTCTTATGTGGACAGATTAGTTGCTCTGGATTGGGCTGTCAGAGTAACTACGGGGAGTCCTTGCTCCGGTGTAAGAACAATGTGCTGTAGATTGCAGTATGAATTTCCCATAGGTTTTCGTTAGATGGTGCAGTAACTACGGGTACACGTAATGTCTCTGACGTGCTCCCGTAGTTACTCTGGATTGTAGGGCCAAAGAATCCTATGATATAGGCCTATACTTACAGACGTGTAGCAGGCTGGTTTTTGGGAATTGAAGAAGGAGTGGAAAACCTTCAAAAGGAAAACTATTATTGAACTTTTGGGAAATCATAATTTTTTAACAGCAGAGCACACTTCAGACAGCTGATCAGATCTGGAGTCGAACAACTCAAAGCATTGTAAGAGAGGAAAAGTTAAAGGATACCTTTGTTTTTTAGGGTCAAATGGGATGTGATGTTGTAAAACTTTGGTGTCTTTTTTCAAATAGCACTAATGGGTCCCCAGTTTGGTGATGAACATGGATTAGGGGAAAGGAAGGGTCTAACCTTGTGCCACAAAGGCACTGCAAAAATTGTGCCCTTGAAGCTGCTACTGGTGGGAAGGTAGTTTGTATTGATGCCCATGGCAGCCTCCCCTCCAGGTGATCCTTAACTGCAGGAGAAAGGCAATTTTTCACCAGGACTGCAAGTCTACACAAGAAGATCAATGTCCATCTTAAATCTAAGATCTGAAATCTACTGAAATCTTAAATCTACTGAATGGTCATCCAGCCAGTTGCACTTTGTGGAGTGACAAAAGCAACTTAACGTCACCTTAGTACCATGCTACGGTGGATCAGTTGTGTCACTCACTTTGACCACATCCGCAACAATGACATCCGGCAGGATATGACATTGCTTCTTTCATTGCTAAGATGAGACAAGCTCATCTCCAGTGATATGGCCACGTTCTGCAGGCCAACAGCAATACCATAGCACAGTTGGGCCTGCAGTTGGAAATCAATGGCAAACAACTGAAGGGCCGACTAAAACAGTGCTGTCTTGACACACTGCATGGCGACCTGAAAACCACACACCTGCACCCAGAACAAGCCTACAATCGGGAGAAATGGTGTCAGAGATCCAGAGCAGCTAACCCCATCACTGTGCGGGATAAACACTAAAGAAAAAGAAGAAAACACAAGGCTAAAAAAGAGAATATATACTGGAAAAACTGGACATATGGTCACCCTGAGTGTGATCCCTAATGCAAAGCTTTGCATGGGTTGATATGTATCATTTGTTTTCACTTTTAAAAAAAGGTGAAGGAAAAGGAAAAAAAAACTTTCCACAATTTAGTCTTTGGATAGATACAAGAAAGGAAGTTTAAACCTTATTGTGAATCTTGGCTTGTCCCCTGCCATTCAAATCCTTTCCTCTCCTCTATCTCGATCGGTTTATGTTAAACACTGAAGTTATGCATAGATACACCATTCCCAACACACCAGAATCAATGGCACATTACATCACACCTTGAACATGCTGCCAGCACAAATGATAGGGAGATGCTGAAGTTCCCAGGCTACTCGGTGCACCTCACAGCGCTACACATGTGCAGATCAATTCATTGTGGAATGTGATGCAGAAACACATATGGACACACGAGCCAAAAGAGGCACCAGTCAACATCTGGCTAGCACATGTTAGGGCTACCATGTGAAAATAAAATGGTGTTCATTTGGACATTTTTTTGTTTAAGTTGCATGATGGGAGCTGATTTGTTTTTCCATTAACTTTGGAAAATGTATGGCTGATGGACACAGCTGTCGTTTTCAGGGGAGGCAAAATTTCCAAGACTTGAAATTCAAAAGACTATGGTTATTACTCTTCTACTACAGCTCTGTTATTCTGTTAAGTATGTTTGATTTGAGATATTATTTTTAATTTTTATTTTAAAGAGAAACCAGCATTTAGAAGTGTATAGAGGATATGTGCATTGACTGATTCTCACTATAGATGCACATTTACCCTAACATTTTGTCATCACATTTATAGTGGTTCAATGTTTTCTTTTGAAAACATTTTTTAAATGTTTGCTTGTTTTATTTTATTTATTTATTTATTTATTTATTTATTTATTTATTTAAAGGATTTATACCCTGTTTTCCCATGCTAACACAGATGCCCAAGGTGGCTTACATATAACTATATATTCTTTTTATCCTCACAATAACCCTGTGTGGTAAGTAATTGTTCTACAGGCAGCTTGTAGGACTCTTCTCATCCGGATGGAATCCTTCATGGTGTGGACATCACATCTGGCATCAAGGAATGTCTTACAAGCTTCTGGTAGGAGCAGTTTCAGGTTGGCTGTGCTATAAACAATGATTCCGTCTGGCTCTGTTGTTTAGTGATACTTTTATCAGCTTTTGGTCTCCCATCCAAAATTCAACCCAGTCCATTCCTGCTTTGCAATTTTCTGGCAGTCCTTCACTCAGACACCAGACCACACCTGCTGCCACTGCAATAGCCTCAGCCTATTAAGGCCTCAGCCGATACTTTCCTTGGAATAACCCACTGAACAAAATAGGACTTACTTCTGAGTAGATGCACATAGGATGGCATTGTTAATGCAGGCCAAAACAGATTATGAATGGGAACAGGGACAGAGTATGCTTTGACAGTGCTGCAGGCAGAGCTCTGTATTGGGAGCTGAAAATGGTCAATGGACTAAAGGGTCAGAATTAGGGTGCCCACCTTGGGTGCCCTACAGATTGAAAGGTGTAATACAAATCTAATAAATAAATAAACTATAAATAAATTGTTAATCAAAGCTTCACATTTCTTACGAGGAAACTAAATCCATTTGGCTCATGATTCCACATGAGCATAAGGAATTTGGCCGCCTTCAGCTCACTGCACCTGCAGCATAGAGCCCATTGTAACTGTAGGATATTTAGCTGGTCTTCCTATTTTCTTCTTGGCTTCTTTATCAACATCACCCTTACCCACTATACTCCCAAGCCCCTGTCTTACCCAGAGGAATATAAAGTTGTGTGCCCCCCCAAAAGGAACATCTATATAAGGTTTGTCTCATTCTTTCCAAGCTGTATCAACCACAAATTTGCTTCTACTTATTCTATGGCTGCAACCCTAAAGACATTTTCCTGGGAGTAAGACCCATTGAATATAATGGGGCTTACTTTTGAGTAGACATGATTAGGCTTGTACTCTAACTCACACAGCACCTAGCCTCCTATCCCTGTTGTCTACATAGGGATTTCCCCACCCCACTCCACATCATGGCTGATGTCACGATTGAACAGCATTTTCAAACATTGTGCTGTGGCATATTGGTGTGCCACAGATGATCTGTAGGTGTACCCCAGGAGTTTGAGAGACTTGTTAGTGGATCAATTGGCGGACATGGACCCCCTGCCAGCAGCATGATGTGCCTTATCAATTGTCAAAAACTAATTGTGCGTCTTGACAATTTTAGCACCTTGTCAATGTACGGTGAGATGGTAAGGTTGAAAACTGCTGATCTAGAAGCACAAGTGAGTTCAGGAGGAAATTTGGGGCCATGGTCTGAGTGCAGAATTTTAAACAACTTTATTTGCACATAATTAATTTGCACATAATTTCCCAGTTTCTTCTGACTTAATGGCTACCCATTGAACATGTGGACTGTTTCCATTGAAAAGGATTACCAGCACAATCCTAACCATGAGCACAATCCTAACCGTGTCTACTCAAAAGTAAGCCCCATTTTGTTCAATGGGACTTACTCTCAGGAAAGTGTCTTTAGGATTGCAACCTTACATACCCTACAATCCAGAGTAACTACGGGAGCACATAAGAGACATTACGTGTACTCGTAGTTACTGCACCACCTAGTGAAAACCTATGGGAAATTTATATTGCAGTCCAGAGCAAATAGTTCTTACACCGGAGCAAGGACTCCCCTTAGTTACTCTGGATTGCACCCTAAGTTTGAACTGATGATAGTTCAAAAAGTACAGTATATGAAAGGTGGCAGTGGTGGGCTATGTCAACCAATCTTTGGACTGCTGGAAGCCCTTATGAAGTTTCTCCATGACCTGACTGACACATGGCTTTGCAGATTCTGTTTTCTGCTAGAACTTTTGTTTGTCAATAGATCGAGAAAGAAGGAGTAAACTTAGTGAAAGGAAATGAAGAAGGCGTAAACTTCTTGAAATGCAGCTTTTTAGCCAGATTTTTTATGATGTGTTTTACAGTTGTCTGACTATAACCTCTGTCTTCATTTCTATCCTTCTAAACAGCTTGTAACAATAGTTTAGTCAGTGATCTCATTTTCAAGTAAAGGATACTTGAATGAAATGCCAAAAAGAAGCATAGGGAAAGCTGTATTCACAGAAGCTATGAACTGTTTGGCCATCCCAAAGAGGTTATGTTCAAAGCAAAAGTAACCTTAACTCTACTCGCTGCATCTGTTTACATTAGGTAACCTCATTACATGAACACCTCCTGAACACTTCTTGTGCCTATCATGGATTCCAATGAATTCGGGAAGAATAATAGCTCAATGCCTCAATCTCTCCTTTACTGTTCTCCATTATTGCTACTATTTTGTTGTTGTTGTTTTAAATTTCATCTCACATTTCCAGCACAGGGGAGTCGGGCAATATAGCCTGCAGGGCTCTGTTTTGAATTTCACACACATACTCGAGGTGGCAGGAAATTTAATTCAGATTTAGGATCTGAAAAACATGCAGGCAGGAGTTGCTAAGCTCTATTTTTCTAGTATCATGTTTGAAAAAGGGATTTTAAAGCACAAGGCCCTGCACAAATCCGACGACAGCCAATACCTGTTGTTCATTCACCAAAGCTTCAGTTTTCAGTTGACTCTGGTGAAGATAAAGAAATCAACATTAACACAATATTGGATCATATTAGAAAGGCAAGAACAAATGTTTGCACTAGTTTAAGGCTAAGTGTGTACTGTAGTTAAGCTTTCAGAGCCAACTATTCAAGTGCTGTCATTGTGATCCCATTGTGTCACAAGTAATCACAATATAAATTATATTATTTATATATATATTGCAATGCTTCCCTGCTTCCAAAAAATGCCCATGTTATTTGGCCTGCCATAGAACTCTTCTGCTATTGTCTTGATATACCCCATTCTAGTACCTAATGGTTTCCAATGCGTGATCTCATTCTTTGAAACCCAGACCAACACACTGAAGAAAGTCTTCCAAGGTGGCTCATCCATGAGGCAATTGCCTTGGGCAGCAACTGCAAAGGGGGCTTTACTCTTCCCCATTCAAATATATAAGACTGTTCTTCCTTACTATCTGGACTGGAAAAGGAAGATGGGAAGAGAATGGTGGACAAGATTAGCATCAAGACAACTCAAGCCCACCATTCTGCTCTCCTCCATGATTCCTTTTCCACTCTACCCCTTGTACTTTATGACTGTGAGAGTGGAAAGACCAGAGGATTGTGGTAGTGAGAGAATCAACGCATATCACATAATCACGTAAAGGAGATAGCATTTGGCATGCCACCTCAGGAATCTGGAGATCATGGGCTGGTCTTGATGTCTTCTCATACTGTATTCCTCAGTGGAAGGTGTCAAGATGTAGACTGATGAAGTCCTGTGACTGATTACTTGGTGCAAGAGTGAAGACATAGATAGCAGAGTAGTTTTCTGTTAAATGTATTTACAAATCAGAGTAATTCAAGGCAATCCAAGTAAAATCATACATGGATCATAAATGTAAAATCAAGTTCAACAGTCTAAAGCTAAACACTCAACCTTTTTGGCTGCAGGGACCAGTTCTGTGGAAAAGAAATTTTCCAGGGACCAGCCCAGGGGTGGGGGGAGAGTTCTGCCTCTGGAGACCTGGAAGGAAGGCTTCCCCACCTAGCGCCTCCAGCTGTAAATCCCATTATAATAAATAGAGCTCTTGCTAGTTACTGTGGATAGGATTGCAGGTGAGAGCCCAATGTCTCAATGTATGTCTACTCAGAACAGGGATTTTCAGCGTTTTTCAGTGCAAGATGCATTGAAAATGCACAAAGCCATCCTTGTCACTCTTATTGGAGAGTAAAAGCACAATCCTAAACATGTCCACTCAAAAGGAAACCCCCTTATGTTCAATGGGTCGTACCCTACAATCCAGGGTAACTACGGGAGCACGTAAGAGACATTACGTGCACCCATAGTTACTGCACCACCTAATGAAAACCTATGGGAAATTCATATTGCAGTCCAGAGCAAATTGTTCTTACACCGGAGCAAGGACTCCACTTAGTTACTCTGGAATGCGCCCTTACTCCCTGGAAAGTATCTTTAGGATTGCATCCTTAGTCTTATTGACTATTATGGGACTTATTTCTGAGTAACAGGCATTGAAATGGACTCTGAGGTTGCAATCTTATCCACACTTTCCTGGGAGTATGCTCCACTGCCTAAAATGGGCTGTTCAGTGGCAGGATGCTACCAAGTTCACAAACTGTCCAAAGCACTTAATGCTGTGTGGATATACTGTACAATACACAGAGAAGCACTCACAGCAGAAAGCCTCAGTGGAGAACTGCATGATAGTGTGAAAACTGTCATTACAGTTGTAAATTTTGTTGAATATATAATATATAATTTTTGTTATTATTTTTTTCAAAAATGTGTGATTCACATGGGTGCTGAACACTCATGCCTCTCATTTTACAGTAGTTCTCGCTGGTGGTTTCTAGAACTTCGTGAATAGATTTTATGAGCAATGAACTATTTATATTTATGTGCGGAGAATCAGTTTGGCTGACATATTTAGCAATTGAGGGCACAATCTTAACCACTTTAGGCCCAAAACAATTTACCCACTCCCCATTCTTTTGCTGGTGTAGGGAGGCCAGCACATGTCTGTGCACTGGCCAAACCTCCCAGAAGTGGTGCAGACGTGTGTTATGGTACATTTGCTATACCCCCAGGTTGTCCCTGGACTTCTGCCAGGATTTATGCCAGCCTAAGTGGGGATTAGGATTGCAGCCTCAGATTTTACAGCACAATTGGCTATTCTTTGTGATGTTTTCCAAAAACTGAATACATATATGGTAAACAGAAAAAAGTTATTGTAAGGCTGCAATACCAATATCTTGCACATTTCAGATAAAGATTTCAGATAAACTGCACATTTCAGATAAACTTCCCTCCACCCCCTCCTGGGCTTCTCCGCAGGCTCCCTGGGTTCAATGGGGCTTACTCCCAGGAAAGTGTCTTAGCTTGCACTCCTGAGTATGCCTACTCAGAAGTAAGGCCCATTGTGTTAAATGGGGCTTACTCCCAGGAAAGTGTCTGTGATTGCATCCTCCTGACTATGTCTACTTAGAAGTAAGCTCCATTGTGTTAAATGGGGCTTATTCTCAGGAAAGTGTGATTACATCCGCCTGATGATGTCTACTCAGAAGTAAGCCCTATTGTGTTCAGTGGGTCTTACTCCCAGGAAAGTGTCTTTAGGATTGCAGCCAATTTTTGTGTAATGTATCTTAAGGTTGTTCAGAAATTATTTTTGTAAATAAAACTAGTTTTCAACCAATAGAACAACTGCTCTATTTTTATTTTGTTATAGTATATAATTATAATACCAATCTGGGAGTAATTGAGGTAGGGTGATGTAATAGGGAGCCATAGCCATCAGCCACAGGAATAAGGAGAGCTGTGTACCAAAAAAGTTTGAGAACCACTGGGTGGGTCTATCTGTTCCATGTACTTGCACATCCCTTATAGGAGGGATCCAGCCTGGTTGCTACCAGTACTTGGGTGATGTGTTGATGGTGGGGTGGTGCTCCTGGCAGACATGCAGAAAGAAGTCATGACGCGCCACTGGTAGTGTCTTGTTGGTGGTGGCAGCAGCTGAGGGCAGAGTATGTCCTTGGAGGATCCCAGATTCCAGGTTTGAAGGGGAGCACTTGATCAGGTGTGTTTGTTTTGGGGTTGTTGGTCTCTCCAGTGAGAGAGTTTTCCTTCTGCTAAGCACCTTCCTTGATCCTGTGGTGGCCTCCTTGCTATCTGTGTGCTTGTATTTATTTTCCTCTGTATGTTGGCAGGCCATCTCCTGCAGCTGTTGCAGGATGACACTGTGACGCTGCCATGGGTGCCAATAGGGATGGCGATGGGAGAGATACCAGGCTCCATACCACAGGTTGCAAAGCACACTCTCATGGGTTTCTGCCACAGACATCACACACATGGGCCAGATCACATACATGTTCAGTGAGAAAGGTCTGTCCAGGGCCAGGCAGTGGTACATCATGAACTGCTGAAGGGACTCTGGCAAGAAGATAAAATGGGCTGGTTGTGGGGTGAGGGAGCAGGCTTGGGGGTTTATCTTTATTCGTCTGCTCTGCAGGTTTCTTTCTTTCTTGGCTGCAGAGACCTTGACCAGTGGCATCACTAGGTTTGCATCGCTTGATGTGGGAGGTTTGCATCACCCATGATAGACCTCCTCCTATACAGTGGGTGGAGAAAAAACAGGGATGAGATATACCATTGCCCTACATGCTCATTTTCTTTGGCCATACATAGGCAAGCCTGCTTTTTTTTTTTATTATTTGGAGGAGGCGGGGGGGGGGGGGTGGGAGGCTGGAGCATTTGCTAAGCTCCGTTTTCATTGGATTGAGACTATTCTGCTGGCCTTGTTTTCCTCTTGCATTGCGGTACCTGAACAAGTTTACTTACTCATAAGTAAACTCAAACATGTAGCTTACTTTCTATTTCCATAGAGCTCAATATATTTGTCAGCTTAGGGAGGAGTTTTTGGCTGTTTTGGGAGGCTGAGTTCATTGGATTAGGGTCATTCTGCTATTGTTGGATTCTTCTCAACCTGCCTTTTCCCCTGAAATAAAGTTTGTCTGCAGACAAGTAAATACTCAAAGCAGCTCAGATTCACTTCCCATGCATTTTTTTCTAGTTTTTTGCCATAATGTTTGATAGAAGGGTTATCTCTCCAGTTTATTTCATTGATTCCACTGTAAAACACTCATTCCACAGAATACAGAATTGTGTCTTTATTCCTTACCATCACGATCTTAGCTTGTCACCCATCTGGGCACATCACCCATTCATGCACTTCACCTAGTGTGGGCTGCAGCCTCTCCCCTCCCTATTGATGCCATGGACCTTCCCCTCATACTTCAACAGAAAGCATGAAGTGACATGGTGGGTGTGTGCTACTGGCCAATCCACAGGTGTAGGGGTCGTGCCGCTGGGTCTCTGGCTGGTCCTTTGAGGCTCCAGGGTTGGGGCTCTGCCTGTCATGCCAACTTGTGGGCAACGTGGGGTGCAGACCACGGTGCCCACAGTGGAGACCAGAAGGGCCCTAAGAGAGCAGCCTACCAGGCCCTCCCATCCCAGAGTTGCCAGGGGCAGCTCTCCCCCTCCAATGAGTCTCCCCTGGGCAGCGGCACTTAGGATTTCCAAAGTCCCAAGCATGTGGATCATATCTCCCGGTAGCTTCTCCTTTTTCGGAGGGGCAGCCAAGTCCTGAGCTGCCTGCATTAGCAGGGCTCTTGGGACACCAAAATAGCTGCCACAGTATTCTGCATGCAAGCAGGAAGCCACATGTTTACTCATGCTGCCTGATATTTACTCAGGGGAAGGGGATGTTTATCCCCTTCCCCTGTGTAAAAGAGCAACCTCACAATTTGGCTGCTCCTTTCACCACCAGCTCAGTGTAAGGGCAAAACACCCTCATTGGAGGTTTTGAATCCAAAGGATCTCTGCTCTTCTAGACCAGCCTGTTCCCTCTCCCTTCCACCCTGCCCATCTCCTACCTGACCCCCTCACCCCAGAACACTTCCCCCACCTCCCACTGTGTCTCCCTCACCTCTCAACCAGTCTGCAATCCACACAGACTTCAGACCAGCAGAGATGGGGGTTCTGCTGGTGGTACAGCTCACAGACATGCCTTATGACACCCCACCACAGCTATGGACCCACAGTAAGGCCCTACAATTTGGCCCTCGGTCTTCAGTCCACAAGCAGTGAGGTCCTGGCATCTGAAGTCAATGCCTCTAAGAATAGGTCAACCCAAGACTATCCCTAGAAGGACATTCAAGGATCTTGCCTAGATCTGCTGACACCACAGGAGTGCAGACAAGCCACTGATGCTCAGACTTGGTCTAAGAGAAGTGATGAGGTCAGATCAAGGCTTTTTTACAGAAAGACATTTTATGATCCTGTATAGCTCTGTTCACAGATCAAATTGATAAGAACAGATATTACACGTGACCTTAGTTGACTGGCCAAGATGAAACCACTCGGAAACCATACATGCAAGGGGGGACCACGAAGACCACTTAAGGAGGACTCACTGGATCCAGCATCCATGACTGGCTGCCACTTGCAGACAAAGACTGGCCTGGCATAGTTGGTAAGATGAGGGTGGGCACATCCCACTCTCTAGCCTGGGACTTAGTGACTTACGCACTCTAAACACAACCCTTGTAACCCCCTGAAAAAGACTTGCTTACTGTATCTGCAAGCTCTGTGCTTGTCATCACCCATATCCAGGGTGACCAGATGCCAAACCCAAAATTCCTGAACCCCAAGGCCAAAATTCCTAATCCCAGGCCAAAATTCCTTCCTGCTTTAAGAAAAATTCCAAAAAATATATTTTTTGTTTTTATAGCTTTTTTGTTTTTTGGCCATAACATTTGATAGGAAGGAGATATCTCAAAACTGATTTTTGCATTGGATTCTGCTCTTCAATACGAATCAAACGACATATGGCACGGTAGGGTACCGTGCCCTATCGCAAAGTTTCAAAACGAAGCCAAAATGTAGGACACCTGGACAGGAGGCTAAAAATCCGGACAAATCCGGGTTTTCCTGGTCATATCTTTCCAATCAAGGTAACCATGTTTTGTGACCAGTTTGCAAACATGAGCACAGAGCAATTCACTTGGAGCGGGGAAGGGAAGGGCTCCCTTTCCAGCCGAACTAAAAGGTCACAAACTTTTAAGATAAGCTGAATTGCCTGCCTTATTGCCAGTGTAAACAGGCTGTCTTTAATCCATGATTAACTTCTCCAAGGAGGGAAGCTTATCTTTCAATTTAAAGAGACCTCAGTCACTTTTGAGACAAAATAGCATATAAATACTTTGCATTTAATTAGGGATCACCTGTATGTTTATATTCATCTTATCCCTGCTGCCTTGTGGAGCTTTTGCAGAACTCCAGATGCACAGGATCAGGTCCATCCTGGAAGCCTTGCACTATCTGGACTGAACTTCCTCAGCAGCCAAGACATTCTTGCTTACTCGCAAGTAAACATAGCTGTGCAGTTTCACTTTCAAAAGGGTTAAATGCAGTGGAGCTTAGAGGAGGGTTTCCTTGTGGGGTGCCCAGTAGGGGCTGCATCTTCCTTATATCAGGACCAGAGTGGCTGGCCTCTCCCCAGAATCTTTTTCAAATACTGAACTTTCCCAAGCCCATTCTTTAATTAAATCTAGACTTTACCAAATTGAATTTGACCATTTTAGTACTAATCTCAACCCTACTTGTTCCCATAATTTTTTTGGATTATCTCCTGCTCTAGGATATTCCTTAAATTATTTTATTAATAAATCACAATCAAAGAAGAGCTTTTATGCTCGCTCATCTTAATATTTTTCCTTCGGCACTGCATTTTGGCCGTTTTTCAAAAATTCACAGGGACAAAAGACGTTAGTCTTTTCTGTCACTCAACCCTGGATATATTGGATCACTTATTATCCATTGCCCTGCTCATTTTCATCTTCACAAATTGCAGCTGGAACCCTGGCTATCTTCCTTTGCCAGCTCCTTCTCAGACCCTCTTCCCATTCTTCTGAGTGATCGTTGTACCCCTCTTACTACTTCTGTAGCAAAACTTCTAGCTGGAATTTTGAAACTAACCTTATCCTTATAATGCAGTATCCCGCTTTGCTTTGTAGGATCTGACACTTGTTGTATTGTATGCTTTGTCTGTTATTTAACTATTGTATGCCAATAAAGGTTACGGAAACAGAAACGGAACGGAGTCCTCTCACCCTGCCCTTTCCAATTATATTCTAAGGCAACTTCAACTACTCACAAGTAAAGACATGGTATGAATTCATTTCACTTTCCACAAAGATCAATGCAATTATCAGGAGCTTCCTTCTGGGGTGATTTTGGAGGCTGTGTTCATTGGATCAGGATCATTCTCATGTCCTTGGGATTCTGGTGGCCTTTCTGGTGGACTATGGCACATTCACCTTCTTGCAAGTAAAGCCACAATATGGGACACTTTCACATCCCCTTTGAGCTCACTTCATATTTTTTTATTTTTAGTTTTTTGGCCATGACCTTTGATAGGAAGGAGGTATTTTGAAACAGATTTTTTCATTGTATTCTGCTCTTCAATGCACATCCAATGACATACGACATGATGGGATACTGCACACCATCAACAAGTTCCAAAATGGAGGACAAGGAAGCCCTTTTGGAGGACACCCAGACAAAAGGTTAAAAAAGAGGACAAATCTGGGACGTTACGGTCATATTATCACCCTGTATCTACACCACCCTAAGCCTGACTCTTATTTATATTGAACTTGCTTAAACAAAAGACAAAAGAAAAGGACCTGGTACTGGTTGCTCACCTCCAGGGTCTTACAAGCAGTAGTGGAATACAGGATGCCCTTTAGCTACTTCTGCTTCTTGACTGCCTCTTACAATATTTGACATGATCCTTGATCATGAAAATGCCATTTTGTGTAATGCTGTTTTGGATGGATGAAATGCTGATAATAGATGTTTTCCTATGTAGATATATTCCTGTACTCCTTGCAGACTTTTAAAAACTCAGCTCCTGCAGAGGTTGTTTTGGGCCTCTGGCCCAAAACTAAAGAGACAAGTACATTGTCTCTTGAATTCAAATGGCATGTTTGCTGATTTGGGCTGGACACAAATTCCAATGTTGGATGTTCAAGCAGCAGATGAAGGACAGATTTTCAATCCCAGGATCATCTTGATTCCAGAAAGATATAATATGTCTATGTAGAGCAAGTATGGCCTGAGTTAGAGAGATTTCAGACTCACAGACAGAATTTGCCATTTATTTATACAGATTGTGATATTAATTTATATTAATTTATTTATAATTAATTTATATTAATTTATTTTCAATTAAAAAACAAACACTGGAACTTCAGTTTTACTTCTGATTAAAAACCAGGGACTTGACTGAACCAAAGGTAAGGACTTTTCAGTCCTATTAATTTTAAACTTTTCTGGTGGATGTGCCTGGAGTGAAGCTCTGTTTTACACACTCCACACCCCCCTCAGAAAAGGTGTATACAGAAAATGATACTGACATAGTAGGATGAACGACTGAGGTTTAAATGCTGACCCTTGGTGCCCAAATCAGTCCATGAAGTAAACCCACCAAATTGCCCACCTAGTATTGTAGAGACTGCAAGGTTGGCCTCCAGATCAAAACTAATCAAGTGATGGACAGTGAAGGCAAGACACCATTGCCTGGGAAACCAAATAAATAGAAGCACAAAGCCATCCATCAGTGCCATCTGGAAGAGATTGGCCGGGATGTCTTTCTGTCAGGTTCTGCTACAGTATTTATTTGTGTAGCTGGGCTTTGGCTTTGGGGATTTCAGCAAAATATTTTTGTCGGCAGTGATTTGGTGAGAACATCATCGACATTGATTGTCAAGCTACAATTAAATTGCCTGTTCCTGAAGACCCACAATTACAAGTGAAGCTCATTTTCCCTTTTAGACATACCTAGGGGACAACATATGTGGGATGATCTCACTTTGGACTCTGTACACATATTTTAAAAAAAGAAAGGGGAAAAAACACGGATGATCATTAGTTGGTGACATGCACACATGTAAAGAACTCATGATGGATGGTTGTTATGAATGATGTATATGTAAGGTTTAGCAAAGGCTGTTGCTTCTGCTTAAGAAAAATAAGCACGCATGTTCTTCACATGCCATCAGTGTGGCAAAAAGTAGAATAATTTTTGAGCAGAAATGGAAAAATAAGGAAAGAATGAGCAAACAAAAAAGCATCTGTGTGCACAAGCAAGAAGCCTGAAGGACAAGCAGGAGGAGCTAGGATGTCATAATAAATGGGGCATATTATGATGTAATGGACACAAATTGCACTGTGAGACAATCTGCACAAGTGGAATGAGCAAGGTGTGTGTGGAACTAAAATTGGGCAGGGAATGCAGAGACTAGGAAATGAGACATCAAAATGTCACCTATGGCAATAAGTGACATTTTTAGCCAATTTTAGTATTCTGAAGGAATAAGAGAAAGTAAATTTGCCTCTTGTCTGCTTTAACTTGGCATCCATCAGTCTTGAAAGACTATGGTATCATGCTTGATGCTGCATGCGAAGCACAAAGACCTGGGTAGATTAATATGGAGGATAGGCTGTTACTCAAGCAGCAAATCCCCCCTTTCTACACCACTGAAATAGTCCAATGGAATGACAGACTTGATACCATTGGTTCCATCTGCATCGCGTAGCTGGGCTAAGGACAGGAGCTCATTCTGTCTTGTGGGAACCCAGGTCTCGAACCCTGGCCGACTGGTTAACAGGCACAGTGTCTTAACCACTGTGCACCACTTGCACCACTCACAGCCCTCTTGTCTGCTTGAAATACAAGAAAAAAATATCTTTGGAAATTGTCAAACAACTGAAATATTAAATGGAATCATAACTTCACTCAACAGTGAAGGACTACATTGCCATAGTCCGAAACCAAAAGTCAGCAGTAGTGCATTTGTAGCCCCAGGGAACCCCCCAATTTGGGCTGTAGAGACTCCCCAGTCTCCAGTGAGCCTCACACCCATCTGAGACTGTTGGAATCATTATTTAACATCCCATTGCCTCCACACAACTTATGACTCCAAGTGTTTTTGGTTTGGTCTGTATGTCTTACCTATGCAGGAGCTGTGTGGCAAACAGATCATAGTTATCATGTGGTTCTCCATGCCAGTATTACAGTTCTTATGTGTATAACGCTGCTGGTTAGGCCAGCAAGGTTATGCCTGCTGGGTGAAGTTTGAAATTGCACTTAAACCCTATGATAGTAGATGTTCAGCTTACAATGTTGTAGGGAACTTATCCCACAACTTGTTGTAGGGAACTTATCCCACAACGTCTCTACAACTGTGTTGGAATAAGGTGGAGAAACTGGGCTGTTCTGGGGAGGAGGGGTTGGGAGAGTGATGAGGGGAATGTCGGGCTTAGCCTGCGATCTGAACCTCCAGTTAGGCTAGACTAACTGTGCAAGTCCTGTGCTGACCTGGAGGTGTCACCAAGTGCCATAAGACACTTTTGTGCAACTCCTGGGGGGAGGGCTAGACCAGTGCACAAGCAAGCACTTGCCTCCCAACATCACCACAGGAATGGGAATACCAATGAGTTGTGCCGGCCAAAGTTAGGATTGCATCCCTAGTTTGCATCCTGTCCTCCACCAAGCCAAATGCCTGCTTCTCACACTGATGTAAATGTATGACAGCAACATAGGACAATATGTGTCCATTGCCTCCACCTCCTGCCCCACCCACATCGAGATGGCAGAGCCCAGGATCTCAGCCTTTTCAGTACTCATAGAATAAACTAATGCTCAGTGTGAAGCCTTCTAACATCTCTTGGGGAAGGGGACGGGGTAGAGACCAAGGGGACCTCTATTTCTTCCAAGGAGGTACCTCTTTGGAATAAAGACACTGGAGCTGAGGACTGTGAATAACCAGGTAAGACTTTACTTGCTTCCATTTTGACAGGAGGTTCAGTTCCTGGTACAACTGGTAAGTATAAATAATGTCCAACAGGTAAGTATCCACTCTAAACAGTTCTATCCAACAGCAAAACCACTCTGCCCTTATCTGGACCAGTAGCTGGAGCTTGGCCTGCACGCCTCCAGCCCTGCAGTGGGTTTGGCCTGCAGACTGGAGCAGGACACTGATGCTCCAGTCAATCATCACCTGAAGCCATGCCACCCACTGTCTTTTCCCCAGGGTTTTCCTCTTTTATTCTCTCCAGATACCCCGCCCATATCCCCTGCCATTGGGATGTCATCGGGGACCTGGAGGACCGAGAAGGCGCACCCCTCTCCAACAGGGGTCGTATATCCCAGGACCCGGGAGACTTGGAAGGCGTCCCCTCCTCCAACTGGGGTTAGGCCTGTGCATCAATCCTCTGGCTGCTCTTCTTTGGCAGTACCATGGGGCTGGCAGGACTGCTTCAATATCCACCTCCTCGGCCTCCTCAGTCTCCCCCCTCTTCTCTCTTTCCTAAGCTTCCATTTCTGCTGGTACTCCCCGGGTTGTTCTGCATGGGGTGAAGTACGAGATGCACTTCCCTGGGGAGTCATCTCCATCCGACCACGACAGGTGCATCAGGTCCTGAGCTAGTTTTTCAGTGGGGGATTAGACGTCTCTCCTCACACATAGCAGTAGTTAAATATCTGGTACGAGAGACCATAACTTGGATGGTAGGACATGTGGCGTGTAGAGCTCTATCACCCTGATCTTATGGCAGACACACACTGAGCATGCAAGGAAGAATTTTGATGATGGAAACAATTAAGGGCACTTTGCCGAAAGAGCCTGCTGGCAGTGGCTTCAGAAGAAGCCCAGGTAGGCTGATTGCTTACACTCATCTTCTCAGCACCCAACAGTTATCTCGCTTCACAACTCCACAGACATCCAACTGCTGCTGATGTAAAGACAACGCAGTCAGGGAAATGCTCTACTGAAAAAAATCCATGGTGGAATAACGATAACTGGGTTTTATCTCTAGAGCAGCCCCCTCTGGTGGAGTCAGAGGGCAGAGAGTTGTCACTGAGATTGCAGGATCAGCCTGAAATACAGTATAACTACCTATTATATATACTGGGTGTGCTACTTTCCAATATAATTACATCGTATTTGTTGTAGTGTTTGTACTATCCACCCCAAAAGTCTTATGATAGAGCTAATTAGAAATCTGCACAATCAAATCTACGTAATCAATTTCTAATCAAATAGAAATCTACATAATCAAAAACTACAATTCAAGAATTATATGACTTGCTATGGTTTAAAAAACCATCTATAGTGGTTTTATAACCATATATGCTATAGTGATTTGCTATGGTTAAAAAAAAAACCAGAATTTGGTTTTGAGTCTTTTTTGCCTTCTTTTGACATTTCTACACCTCTCAGAGGTTCTTTGGTGCTCAATATCCTAAAATCACTGCAATCCTAGGTTGCAATCCTGATGTGCACTTAGCCTAGTCTATCTAGCACTGGGCTGGCCTAATTCCAAGATAGGCCAGCTTAGCTACATTAAAAAAAGGCTTGGGCCGGTGCAGTCCACTTAGGCTGGCCCAAGAATGATGGACCTGGGTTGGCCTAGCACTGCTGGTCTAGGCAGCTCAGCAGAGGCATGTTGAAGGCATATTGAGCATGGCCAAGAGCAATGCAGTTAGGCCATATCCAAAGCCTGTTTCCATGGCAGACATAAGAACATAAGAAGAGCCTCCACTGGATTAGGCCAACGACTCATCTAGTCCAGCTTCCTGTATCACACAGTGGCCCACCAGATCTTTCAGATATGATCAGTGATGGGATTCAAAGAAATTAACAACTGGTTCTATGCCCATCTGGCAGCCACTTTTAAATGGCTATTTTTAAACTTTATAGGGCCTATCGTTACAACCAGTTCTATAGAATAGGTGCAAACCTGCTGGAGCCCACCACTGCATATGATACCCTGCATGCATATGCCCCCCTGCATCTGGCATTTTAAGGATGTCCATGACTACACAAGCCCCTCACAGGTCCTTTGACTTAGGCCACCTCAGGGCAGGCATAAATCTGAGTAGACCCAGTGGGGGCCATAAGCCAGTGTAAAAATGGAAGTGATGGCAAAAAATTCTGAGTCCTAGGCCAACCTAAGTGCAACTCCTGCCTCTCAACCTCAGGATACAGCACAACTACAACAGGCAACCCACCTCAGGATATGGCACAACTACACCAGCCCAATGAGCATGCTGCCCTTGTGCTGCTGTCTCTTCAGCAGCAGTTAGGACAGCCTAGAGGCAATGATGGGCTTCAAAGAAATTAAGAACCAGTTCTCTGTCCATCTGGCAGCCACTTTTAAATGGCTATTTTTAAACTTTATCTGTACTATCTCTTGTTAAGAACCGGTTCTATAGAGTAGGTGCGAACCTGCTGGTGCCCACCACTGCCTAGAGGTCTCCTGGGTGCATTTTGCCTGTCAGCGTTGAGGCCTTCTAGCCCTGTGGATTTGGCCTATCAGCTCAAGATATGACCTACTTAGGCCAGATTAGCTGTGCCATTTTCTCTGGCCTAAAAACAGGATTGCACTCCAATACACACTTTCCTAGGAGTTGAACTCAGTGGGACTTACTTCTGAGCAGACCTAATTAAGACTGTGATGTCAGACATCCAAGACAGCAACCTCCCATGCGCATCAACCCCCAATGCGCATCAACCCGCCATGCACAACTTCCCCGCATGCGCAACTTCCCCACATGCGCATTATCCCCATGCGCATCAACCCCCCATGCACAACTTCCCCACATGTGCATCAACCCCCATGCACATCAACCCCCATGCGCAACTTCCCCCATGCGCATCAACCCCCCATGCACAACAACCCTCCATGTGCAACTTCAACCCCCCATTTACAACTTGCGCTTCAACCCCCCATGCGCTTCAACCCATGCGCTTCAACCCCCCATTTACAACTTGCCCCATGCGCAACTTTCCCCCATGCGCAACTTCCCCCATGCGCATCAACCCCATGTGCAACTTCTCCCCATATGCATCAATCCCTCATGGGCAACTTCCCCCATGCACATCAGCCCCTCATGCACCATTTCCCCCATCCGCAACAACCCCCATACGTATCAACCCCCATGCACAACTTCCCCACATGTGCATCAACCCCCATGCACATCAACCCCCATGCGCATCAACCCCCATGCACAACTTCCCCCATGCGAAACATCCCCCCATGCGCAACTTCCCCATACACATCCACCCCCATGTGCAACTTCCCCCATGCGCATCAACCCCCATGCGCAACCCCCCCATGTACAATGTCCCCCATGTGCAACTTCCCCCATGCGCATCAATCCCCCATGCGCAACAACCCCCATGCATATCAACCCCCATGCGAAACATCCCCCATGCGCAACTTCCCCCATGCGCATCAAACCCCCATGTGCATCAACTCTCCATGTGCAACTTCTCCCCATGCGCATCAACCCCCCATGTACAACTTGCCCTATGCGCAACTTCCCCCCATGCACAACTTCCCCCATGCGCATCAACTCCCCATGCACATCAACCCCCATGTGCAACTTCTCCCCATGTGCATCTATCCCTCATGGGCAACTTCCTCCATGCGCATCAGCCCCTCATGCACAACTTCCCCCATGCACAACTTCCCCCATGTGCATCAACCCCCCATGTGCAACTTCCCCCATGCGCAACTTCCCCCCATGCGCAACTTCCCCCATGTGCATCAATCCCTCATGCACAACTTCCTCCATGAGCAACAACCCCCATGCGTATCAACCCCCATGCGCAACTTCCCCGCATGTGCATCATCCTCCATGCACATCAACCCCCCATGCGCAACTTCCCCACATGTGCATCAACTTCCCCCATGCGCATCAACCCCCATGCGCACCTTTCCCCATGCACAACTTCCCCCATGCGCATCAACCCCCATGCGCAACTTCCCCCCATGCACAACTTCCCCCCCTGCGCAACTTCCCCCATTCGCAACTTCCCCCATGTGCAACTTCCCCCTTGCATATCAATCCCATGTGCAACTTCTCCCATGCGCAACTTCCCCCCATGTGCACCAACCCCCCATCCGCAGCATCCTCCACAGTGCAACATATTCCTCCTAACAACATCCCCCCACTGCACCAGGCACTGAGCACCAAACTGGCAGGATGTTATTCAGTCTCCCATGTTAAGTATAGGACAGAAACACGTTGCCCCCTTTTCAGCCCCTGAAGGGTTAAGTTTCTCCAGATGGTTCTTGGTGGGAGTTCAGGTGACAGAAGGAACTCCCAGAATTCCATGCTTCAGGCCCAGCAGTTGGGGCGGAATGTTGAGGAGTCAGCAATTCTCAATGCAAAGTATAGGGAGGAAAACGTGTTGCGCCCCTTTTCACTCCCTTCCCACTGGAATTTCCGAAAACCGGTTCTTAGTGCACCCCTCAGTCATGGAAGGAACACCCACCCCAATTTTCACGCTTCTAGGCCCAGCGGTTTTGGCAGGGCAGTGATGAGTCAGTGAGTGAGTCAGTGAGTCAGTGAGTGACTTTTCTCATATATATATATATATATATATATATATATATATATATATATATATATATATATATATATATAGATTAGGGTGGCCCAATTCCAAGATGGGGGAGCCTAGTTATGCCAGAAATGGCTTGAGGCAGCCTAAGGCAACATAGGCTGCCCCAAGACAGATGGAGCTGGGCTGCCCTAGTTGGGCCAGCCTATGCAGTTCAAGAGAGACATGTTGAGGGCATGTTTAGCATTGCCTAGGGGAGAGCAGTTACTCCAGAATCTTTTTCCAGGGCAGAAATTCCCTCTTCTAGCTCCCTAGGGTTATACCACTTCAGGAGAAGGTATAACAATGAGTAGCCCCATAGGGGTCCATGATAAGGCAGAGTAAGAATGGCAGTGTTAACCAAAAATCTGAGTTCTTGGCCAGCCTAGCTGCAACCTCTACCTCTATAGGTAGCTGCACAACTATGGCAGTCCAGTAACCTGGGGATACAGCAGGCCACTCCAAGCATCCACCCTCCACTACAAGTGCTGCTGTATTGCATTCTCATGCTGCAGCTGTTACTTGTTCTCAGGAACTTCTGGGCTTCCTTATAATGAAGGCACCACAGCTGTTCCTTGTTCAATGTGATCTGAGGGGGGTCTCCTCAGGAGCAAGCCCTCCCCAGCTATCACTGACTTGGTGCCTACTGAGCATGATCCAGAACAGCTAGAGCAGCCCAGGATTCCTGACTCTGTGGATGCAGCATAACTTTCTGCTCTGGATTCAGAATAGTTGGGGCAGCCCAGCTAAGGCACTCCTCACTGCCCTCACTCTGGATGGTGCCTTAAGCAAGCTTCTCGTATGTGGGTATAAAGATAGGAGCCTGGACCTGCATCATTAAGGTACAGGAAGTCCAGCATGGACCTGCATCATTAAAAAGCAGGCCTCCGTCAGTCTTCAGAGACTATGGTATCATGCTCAGTGCTGCATATGCTGCATGCGAAGCACGAAAGCCTCGATTGGATTGTTATGGAGGATAGGCTGTTACCCAAGCAGCAAATCCCCCCTCTCCACACCACTGAATTAGTCCAATGGAAAGGCAGAGCCAATACAATTGGATCCAGCTGGCGTCACAGAGCTGGGCTAAGGACAGGAGCTCACCCTGTCTTGTGGGGCCGACCCGGGTCTCAAACCCTGGCCTGCTGGTTAACAGGCACAGTGTCTTAGCCACTTGCGCCACCCAAAACCCATCTGCATCATTAAGGTCCAGATATATGTACTATATCAGGGTTTCTGTTTCATTTTGCTGGTCTTTGAGCCTTCTTGCCACATTTTGTCAACCACTTTCCAGGTGACTCGCTCCATCGCTTGCTTCCATCACTCTTTGCCTTAATGATAAACTTCATATTTCACCACCTCAAAAACTTCATACGAGGTATTTTCCACACTTCAAAAAAATGCTTTTGTATTGTTAGTGTCTTATCTACCTGATCTCAGTTCACTAGACAGGGAATGGACTGCCACGTTTCTCATACTAACCTGCACCACTACTATTTAGTATAAAGGCAGGGTGACAATGGGCAAAATCCTAACCATATTTACTCAAAAGAAAGCCCCATTAAGTTCAATAGGGCTTACTTCCAGGACAGTGCCTTTGGGATTAAGGGGGTTCTCAGAGGTTCTATAGAACCCTTTCCTAATGAGCACCTGGTTCTGAGAACTGGTTAATAATGGGACATAGAACCTGTTGTTAATTTAGGTTATTAGGACATAGAACCTGTTGTTAATTTGTTTGAATCCCACTACTGATTTCAGCCCATATGTCATAACCATAAAAGAAGACAAGGCCCCCTCCAAAATGTAGGAAATCCCCCAAAAGTAAGACATGACAAAATAAATCCCCAAAACACTCATGCATATTGCATATTGGTTATGTTAAGCATTACATTATTATTAAATTTAAAACTATTACATATAATTTATTAATTACAAGAAGACTACATACTGCCTACTCAGTAGGAAATGGAGGACAATTAAGGTTTTTTTTCTAAGACACAAGACTAAAAAAAAGGACATCCTGGAAAAATAGGACATATAGTCACCCTGTTTAAAGCAGACCCTGGATTCCAGTGCTCCCTGTTGACTCAGGACAGGAGTGTGGATTTCCCAGGTGGTATCTTTCTGTCTCATCTTCCTAAACTTAGGTGTTAACAGCAAAGATTACAATTTGCCCAGGTTATCTGGTTTCTGAATGAAACAGGAAGGAAGAAGTTTGTGTCTGCCTCCAACCTGCAGATGGGGCTACTAGACACAGGTCCACATGGAACCAGACTTTGGGATCAAGTTCAAAAATATTTATTTTTTATTTATTTATTTTATTATTAGATTTGTATTCCGCCTTTTCCCCCCGAAGGGCACCCAAGCCGAAAATGGGGATTTGGACTTAGTGGCTGACACTGCCACCAAAACCATTCTCTTCCTGAACCAAATCCACCCACCACCCCACCTCCTGATGCAATAAGGCCATTGGATTGCGGTATAGTGGACATCCTTTCCGCCATGCTGAGGCCACAGTTGATAAACTATGGACCAAAGTTAAGAGATACTCCAGACTTGATTACTCAAAGCCCATGGGGCAAAGTGGAATACTGGATGGAATCTGCAAAAGGAACTAAGTGCAGCAACATGCATTGGTGATAGGTAGGGTTGCCATAATTCCCTTCCACAAAACCAGGATGGTACAAAACTGCTTCAAACTGTGACAAAACCAGGTCAGACACTTGGGGGCATGGCCCAATCCTGTGCATATCTATTCAGAAGTAAGCCCCATTACAGTGAATGGGACTTACTCCCAGAACAATGCGCCTCTGTGTGTGCATCCCTCCCTGGCCCCCTTTTACTTGGAGAGCCAGCTGGGGAGAGCCCACTTGAGCTCATTCACACCACACACAGCTACACCCACACATCTTTCTCACTCACATCACACACACTCTCCTCTCTCCTGCAAGGTCCAAACCCAAGATTTGGACCTAACCGTTTTGGATGGGACCCCCAAAACTGGAAATGTTCCCATTTTTCTGGGCATACAGCAACCCTAGTGATAGGAAACCAAAGGTCTGAGTAAGAAGAGGTGGAGGTCTGTACAGCCAAGACCTAGAGCCAACAGGACACAAGAGTTGCAAGACTGTGGACAACACCCAGGTACCCCAGTTTTTCCAACAACCACTAATGCAAAAGTGAATGCTGTCTAAGCCATGTTAGGATGTTTGTAACTGTAGTAGTTAGGGCAGCTATACCTGGGCAGCAGTTAGGGCAGTTATACGTGAAGAAAGAGGACTTCAAATCCTGTTGTGGTGAGTAGTAGGTCTCATAAAGGCATGGCACTTCACCTAGCCATCCTTCTGCATTGTCTTGGAGGAACTGTTGGTGATCTTGGTACCAGGCAAGGTTGTACTTCATTTGGCTCAGCCTGATCTCCTGGCTTTGTAGTATCTGTCATAATGGAGTGGGGCTGCTTGAGCAATGAAGTACCTCAGAGGTTGGCCAGGTTGGGTGATGGCTTACAGTCCACAGCATCAAAGGCCTATCTGATCAGACCAATCCCTGAACCCTCAGGACCAGTGACAACAGAAGTACCCAATGCACAAATGGAAGGAAAAATGGGGTTCAGTGCAGACTCTTAGCGACTCATTGTTGACACAGAACAATGCTCATTTTCAGACAGCATCCACTTAAGTCCTGGGAGTTCTCAGACACCATAATCTAGTTCCACACCACTCAGCTCCAAGGACAGAACCTACCTCTACCTTAGTTTCCCTGTAAGACAGTAGGACTTGCTTCTCAAACCATGCATAAGACTGCACTGAAAGGTTTCAATCCCACATCTACATACTGTATATAAAAGAGATATAATGTATATAAAAGAGGTATAATTCCCCATGTGAATCGGTCCCTCAAGCACATCAACTTCCCCTGAGCAAATCCCCCCTGAGCATCAACCTCCTATGTGCAACATCCCCCCATGCACAACATCCTCCATGATGATGTTGGTCAGCCTTCCATGTTAAGTCTAGGACAAAAACCCGTTGCACTCCTTTTCAGCCCCGTAAGTGTTAAATTTCTCCACATCGGTTCGTGCTGGGTATTGATGTTACAGAAGGAACACCCGCCCTGAATTTCATGCTTCTAGGTCCAGGCCTTGGGGCAGAGCATCCCTCCGTCACCTATTCTTCAATGCAAAGTATAGGGAGGAAAACGCGTTGCACCCCTTTTCACCTCCTTCCAGTTTGAATTTCTAAAAATCAGTTCTTAATGACTCCCTCAGTCATGGAAGGAACACCCATGCCAATTTCATTCTTCTAGGCCCAGCGGTTTTGGCTGGGCATTGATGAATGAGTCAGTGAGTGAATGAGTGAGTGAGTTGGTGAGTTTTTTTATATACAGATAACTTTTTTCCAAAACATGATTTTATAATTTACTAAAATTTTGTTTTTTGCCTACCTAAGTGAAAGGTTAAATACTCAGACCCCAATGTAACCACTGGTAGGCCAGATCCATTACACATTCCACCTGTCCTAACAATGCTCATATGCTTCCTTCCTTTCCCAACTTTCTCTCACCACCTTCCTCGTTCTTTCTTCCATTATATATGCACAGAACAAGAGATGCACAGAACTAGAAATGCACAGAACTAGAGATGGTACTTATGGTGCCAACAGTCAGTAATCCATTCAGACCAATGACTTTCAACCTGTGTATCATACACTGATGTGCTGTGTAATGTCAGCAGGTGTGCTGTACAAGTTTGGAGCAGAGCAACTGAAAATTGCTGAAAAACTCTTCTGGGTTCTTCAGCTGCATTTCTAGGGAAACCATCTAGTAATGAATTATCTGTACCTATTTTCTCCACAGAGCCGTAGAACCCAGAAGAATCGCCTGGAAGCTGGAAGTGACATAGCAAGAAGTGAAAACCATAGAGGTCAATGTGCCTTGAGAAGGAAAATGTTGATAATCGCTGATCAGGGTGACTATATTGACTGGAGGACAGGGTGCCTGTACATTTATAGAAGAGGGAATTTAGGTAGGTGCTGCTTTTTAAACCCTTCAGTGTTGAACTGTAGTGGAGTGTAGTGGCACAAATGATTAAGATACTGTGCCTGTTAACCAGCACACCAGGGTTTGAGATCTGGGTCCTACAAGATGGAGTGAGCTCCCGTCCTTACCCCAGCTCCTGCCAACCTAGCAGTTCAAAAGCATGGAAACACAAGAAGATAAATAGGTATCACTTTGGTGGGAAGGTAAAAACAGTGTTCTGTGCATCAGTCATGCCGGCCCCATGGCCACAGAAGTGTCCTTGGACAATGCTGACTTTGAAACGGGTAAGCACCGCACCCTTCTGTTGTTAACGACTAGAAGGACAACCAGCGGGGGATGCCTTTACTTTTATGTTGAGCTAAACCTGCCTAAATCCCCTCTTCTATGCAATGGCTAAAAGTACAGGCACTCTGTCCTCCATTCTAGATAGTCACCCTGTCCCCAATCTAGGCACTTAGTTGCAGGAAGGTGGCTGAACCGTGTGCCCTCAGACCACACCTTGGGACCCAAGCCCCTTTCTTTCTCTCTCACTTCCAGCATCCAGTAACCCAGGTCAGAAACACAAACTGGAGCTCCTCAGTGTTTAGATGAGCAACTGGGCTAGGTAGTTTCCATTGGCCACAGCACAGCCACAAACCCCAGCCAACCACAGCCACAAACCCCATCTGGTCCAAGCCAGTATCCTTTTCTTCCCTTTTCTTCCCTTCCACACCAAAGGCTGCCATGCCACACTGCCTGTTCTGGTCAGAAGGCACGTCTGTTTCCTCCACTTCCTGAGAGATGCAAGACAAGGAAAGAGCATCACTGGGGCAAAGGAAACAGATGTGCAATTGGCTGCATTCAAAAGCCCTCATGCCAGTTTTAGTACACAGTGGTGAACCATTTTTGTAGATGGCTGCTCCACCTCCTTCTGGATTTTCAACTGGATTCTGATCCTGTAACTGATCTGTTCTTGTACTTGCCAGAGCTGCTGCTGCTGCTTGACTCCTGGGTGGGAGGCATGCAGTGGGGTGCCACCACAACAAATGCTCCCCTGCAAGGATTGTCAACCTTCTGGTCTTTCAAATTCTGCATGTGCAGTGGGAAAGTGCCATAAATACGCCAAGCAAAAAAAAAGTTAATGAAATAAACCAGAATTGTTCAAACCCCAGACTGGGGGCCAGATGCAGCACCATAGCAAGCCTCAATGCAGCCCATGACAAGACCCCAACATCTGGCCCACAGACAAACCTTGTAATGTAAATTTATGTAAACCTTATATGTAAATTTATGTACATTTACTCACATTTGAAATGTAAATCATTTTACCGGTCCCCAACACAGTGTCAGAGAGATGATGTGTCTCTTCTGCCAAAAGGTTTGGAAACCCCTGAAATAAACAAAGCCAGCATGATGTAGTTTCCAAACTTTTTGGGAGGAGGGACACTTCATCTCTCTGACACTGTGGTGAGAATCAGGAAAAAAAGAATTAATTTACATTTCAAATTTGAATAAATTCACAAAAATGAATATACAGTGACACCTTCATGTAACAAACACCTCACATAAAGTATGTTCCACATAACAAACAACAATTTCTCTAGGATTTTGCTTCACATAACAAACACACTCATTGGCAGTTGGGGCAGATGCACTGGCCGGCAGCCCTTTTAAAAAGTATCAGGGCTGCCTAGTGCACCTATCCATAGCGAAAGCACTGGTCCTCCTGTGGCTGGGCAGAGGTGTCCGCTGGGCAGAGGGAGAGAACAGCAGTAGAGAAGAGGGAAGCAGCTCAGGGCTAGCCAGAAGGGAGCAGGGGAGAGAGAGGCTCAGCATGGAGAGATGGAGAAAGGGGGGAGACACTTTGAAAGTGTCTTGGATTGCAGCCTCCTAACCATGTCTACCCAGAAGTAAGCCCCATTGTGTTCAATGGGGCTTACTCCCAGGAAAGTGTCATTGATTGCAGCCTCCTAATCATGTCTACCCAGAAGTAAGCCCCATTGTGTTAAATGGGGCTTACTCCCAGGAAAGTGTCTTTAGGACTGCAGCCTAAGTAGACATCATAGTATCATGCACATTGAATGCATGTTTTGAATTCAATTCCAGTGTTTTGTCATCATTTTTACTTCCAATTAATAGTTTTATATGAATATTTTTTGGTTTGTGGAATCAATCATCTGAGTTTCCATTAATTCCTAAGCGAAAATCCGCCTTATGAAAAGAACGTTTCACGTAACAAACATGCTTCCGGAACAAATTAAATTTCTCACGTGAGGCACCACTGTATTAGAGATGTAATTCATATGAATGAATGAATGAATGAAAATCAGTTCATAAACACTTTATTCACCAAGTGAGGGGGTGATTTTCAAATGAATACATTAAAAATTTCACAGAAAGAGAGGGGGGTGTACAACCTCCCTGGCCCATAGAACACAGTTTACAGGGCTCATCTGTGGGTCGGATGGGGAGAGCTCGCCACAGGCTGCAGAGGGCTACATCTGCTTCCAGGCCAGGATTTTGGCACCTCTGATGTAGTAGTTCAGGAGCTGGACTTAGACCTGAGAAGTCAAATCCTGTGACCTTGAGCCAATCACTATCACTCAACCTCATGTACCTCACAGGGTAGTTGTTGTGAGGACAAAAGAATGGAAGGGATTGTGTACAGCCCTTGGAAAAAATAGAAAGAAGAGCATGCAGATATAATCTGGCAAACAGCTCCATCACCTCACCAACCCTCTTGGAAGCTGTGAGTAGAAGACTGGCCATGCACTATGTATGTTTTGAATCCACAACCCCCTTCCCCAGCCTGCCATAGTGAGTACACATGGCTGTCAGTGCAAATCATTATTTCATCCTTGTGTCTCTGTTAGGAACAGTTGTGGTTTGGAAAGCCAAGATTTCAATTGTGGAAGCAGCCCTCAGTGAGAAGTGGCACTGAACGGCCTTAGAACATTCATCGTGAATGGTGTGAATGATTAATTCTAGAAAAATTACATCTGGTCTATATTCAATGTGTCTTAATGACTTTTCACACCTCCAGGACACTTTTGCCTCATGCAGTGTGTTTCACTGTATTATATAAATTACATTCAGGAGCTTGCTTTGGCTGCGATTACACGTGACACGCAGTCGTATATATGCTTCATCCCCTGCTTTAACCAAAGGCAGCTACAGAAGACTGGACTTCAATCTAGGATCAGTAATGAAGAGGGCTGCTTAACCCTTTCCATTTTATTTACCACTCGATGGGCACAATCCTAACCATGTCTACTCAAAAGTAAATCCTGTTGTGTTGAATGGGTCTTACTCCCAGGAAAGTGTCTTTAGGATTGCAGCCAAAATCACCCAAGTTTGATTTTCTCCCATTGAGAGTTGGGTACTCTTTGGATAAGGAAAGTAAATAGGAAGGATGCAATTCTGAGTAGAAAAATGGCTCAGCTGTCCCAAAACTTTAATCAAATTTGTAACCCCCTATGGCTGGTTTTGGTTTAAAAAATATTTGGGGACATTACTCATATATATGGTCGTTTCAGCCTTAGTTTATCCCAGCAATTTTCAACCTTGATTCTCTCACAGCACACTGATAAGGTGTTAAAATTGTCAAGGCGCACCGTTTTTGGTACAATTGACAAAGCACACCATGCACAACAACAATCAGCAGTGCACTTATGAGCCTTTAGAACTGTGCTCATCAGCTAGTGGGACTTCACAGTATGGAAGGTGATACATGGTCGCACTGCTATGGTCATTCATTTTCTTAGCATTATTCCCGCTCCTGACAGGGTCTGCGTTAAATGCAACATGGCCTGTTACAGGGGCCTGATGCCAGGATGTTGCTTCATGCAGCACCCAACTCTCGAACCGCTGACCTGCAAATCAACAGGCACAACACCTTTAACCACAGAGCTACAAGGGGTCCCCCCATGGTGATTATGCAATATGCATCTGGCCTGACTCCATGGAAATGGAGATGTCTGGAAGGTGGAACACCAGTGGGCAAGAAGCAATTGCTTGGCCCTTCAAAAGAGGAATGATTTGGGGATGGGACAGAGCAAGGCCCCAAGTGTGGGACAAGCTTTCCACTCGTACAGTTGCTGTTTCTGGTGACAATGGTGGCATCAGTGAGGAAAAAGTTGAGAAGAGACGCTTCGGAGGTGTGGGAAGAGATAACATATAAGGTATTTATATTTTTCACATTTTATACCTTCATTCCTCCAAGGAGCTCAGAGTGGTATATGTGGTTCCTTTCCTCCTTTTGACTTCACAATGAATGAATTCACAACAGCCAGAGGTTCCCAAACATTTTTGACTTGTGGTTCCCTTGAGGGCTCCCCGTTCGGGCTACAATCCTATACTGTACATTATATAGGACAGGGGGTTTTCCCACAAGGATTCAGTGGCTCCCCTCGCTGGCTTTGGCTCATAGATATGGAACCACTGCACTAGGCCGTCCCGATTCTCATATCATATTCTTGTATTGCCACGGACAATTAAATTTGGAATGATCATAAGTATGGATAACAGTCAGGCATGGAGATCAGCCAACTTCTGAGATTCGGAAAAAGGACATACATGCCCATAAAATGTTGTATCTGGAAACGCAGTGTGAATTTGAAGCTCAATTTGAAGTACTCCGTCTATGGCTGTGGGCTCACCACAAGCGTGTTAAGGCAGCATTTGTCCTTTCTGTAAAACATTTGCCGGTCCACAGGAAGGGTTTGTTGCATTAAGTAATTTACAGAGTGCTAAGAAGTTCCTTAAGCTATTATTAAAAACATACAAAATCTTCTCTGGTTAGACTTTGAGTAACTCAGACTTCTAACTAAGCAGAACTGATAGAGCCACCTTTTGATGTTTAATGAGTTCTGAGGCAGATGTGAGATGTGATAGACAGGGGAGTGGGTGGGGGAGTGCGTGATTTAGTGCGCATGAAAAGGAATGATGAGCCCTTCCTCCTGAAGAAAGAAAATGTAGCTAAAAGAGACAGGCTGGGTTCCCCCACCCTACCCCCTTTTCTTCTTCGTTCGCAGCCCATGTGGTTTTGATTTCCTCATCTAGTGCCTCTCAGTGCTGGCTCGTTTCCATTCAAACACACACAGAACACTGAAAACTAATTAGCCTTGAATGCCGCCACAGGAAGTGAGGCTGCCAAGACCCTTTTCCCCCACAATTCCTCAACTTTCTCAGCTTCCCTCAGGCCAAGGGGCTTGCGCTGGGCCTCTCTGTGAAGGTTGCCAGGTCTAATTTTACAATTTCCCTTCACCTTATCAAGTGTGCCCCAGGCCCGACCAGGGAGAAAGGATCAGAGCCAGGTTGTGTTGCGGGCTTTTCATCCCCACACCCAGTTCCCTCCCTCTTTCGTTTCTTTTCGGCCTCAGTGGGAGGAATCCTGCTCATCTCCAGTTTCAGTGTTGACTTGTTAATCTGACCTTTGCTAATACTTTTTCGGAGAACCAAAAGGAACTGCACCATCTTGTAAAACTTGAAAGTGGTCCCCCTCTCTCAGACTTTCCTCAAAGGTTAACAAATTTTCCCAAGAGCCAAAGCACCACAGGTGTCAACCACTCTCCGGCATCTGATTTCAAAGTCGGGTCCGTTACACCGCTAACTGGCAGGAACCCAGCCTTGATTACAGAAGAAAAAGCTGGGTATATGAGAGCATCAACTGGGCAACAACAAGGTTACCACTGCAGCTATCAAGGACATTATCAGCTCCAAGGTTTCTCAGTGGAATGCTTGCCTCCCTTCGGCAGTATTGACATGGCAAGATCTCAAGGGGCCGTCTAGCATGGCCAACTTGTTCTCAGGCCAATATGTTCTCTCAGGGACGACTATATTCTCCAGACATTCATTGGGGACTGACACAAGCCATGTTAAACTTCTCATGCATGGTCATACACTACAGAACAGTTGGCATCACTTAGAAGTCACAAATGGGGCATACGAGTTCCCAAGAGCTTTCTCCAGAGGAGGTCCATGTGTGACAAAAAGCACATACAGAAGGGATCTTTGAACATCAGCTTGTGATGTGCCCTTAATGTGGGTCAGCACTTAAAATGTTCACAAAAGATACAAGGTGTAGAAGTCAAAGAAATAAAGAATGCCAATTTATTGCGAAGTGGGGAAAAAAGCTGTAAAAGAGAGTGAATGTGATAGAAAATCAGTTGATCTTGATCAGGTAGAAGCAACAGAGTTAGAACTGACCAGAGTTGCAGAAGACAGAAAGAGAGAAACCAGGCTGAAGAAGTGAGACAAGAGGCTGAAGCGAAGGAGGAAGCTAGAGGGTTCTCTCAGAAATTCAAGAAGGGAAAGGATAATATTTTAGTATCCTGCTGTATTCTTTCTTGGGTCTACTGGTTGGTGCATCAATGAAGATAGTGTGCTGAACTGGAGTCTGGAAGGTTTAAGAGACTGAAAGCCTATTAGGCCATGCCATAAGTCCAGTGGGCAATATCAGGCACAATCCCAAAACAGGAGTGAATGAGGGCATGAAGTGTTTCAGGTTTTCTTGGCGAACAGTAACACAGTTTGAGACAGCTGGCTAAGGCTGCAATTCTTGTACTTACCTGATAGCACACCCCATTGAACTCAGTACTTACTTCTGAGTAGAGAGGCCTAGGATTATGTCATAAGTTATGGAACTCAGCTGTTCTTTTAACATGGCACAGTGGGAACCTCGCTCACACCAAAGGGAAATCGTTCATTCTAGACAGAACTGAGGCTTTAACATTGTAGTTATGCCTTCTTTTAGCTGAAATTTCAGCTCTTCTATAGAAAAAGAGGAGACATACCCGTCACTTTGATGAAATAATTCAAAATGGGGCTCCCACACCAGGGTAATTTTGTAATATTGGTAATAGTGTCACTTTGACAGTGGGCAGCATGAATCCTGACTACCTCAGGAGGTCTTTCCCACTCCTTCACAATATAGAATTTTAGGTCAGTTTTCCCAATTGTCCCAAGAGCCTTTCAGGCTACTGATTCAATAGATTTGTTTGTCCTATTTTTGAAGGAGAGGAGACAAAGCAGTATAGTATGGGGGAGATAGTGGCTGTCGTGAGCACAGTAGCAGCACTAAACTTTATAATACCTAAAACAAAGGACAAGTAGATAACATTACCAGACCTTGAAAAGACTACTAATGGGATCAAAATCCTGGGTCTAAAATAGACTGATTCAAATTTGATGGTGGGATACTCTAGTGATCATGCCATGTCTTTCGAGTACAGATAGGTAATCAGCATAAGATGCAGTCACCTTTGTAAATTTCCATTCTCCATGTGATTTTCTGGGGTGGGGGAAAGAAAAATGATTTTTTTTTAATGGACCTGATCTTCATGCACTTCTGGACCAAAATCTGGACCAAAGACACATGCCATCAGAATAGGAAAGCTCTGCAACATGTGTTTACATAGAATGAGGTCATTTTCTAGAAAAGCTGAGGAATGAATATACTCCTTACAGAAAATATAAGGAGGTTTGTAACCCACCTCCTTTTTAAAAATAATTTTTATTAATTTTATTTTTAAAAGAACCAAGGTAAAAAAGGGGAGGAAGAAAGAAAAGAATAAAAAAAATATATATTATATCTTGAAAGTTTTATGGCAAACACAGAATTTCAAAATTTACTCTTAGTCAAATATCAGTTCCCACTTCCTAAAAGTCTATCTTAAACTAAATACAGTCGACTTTAACAAATCCAATAAAAAGAAGGAAAAAAGAAGATACAAATTATGACATCTATTCATCAAATCCATAATTCGACTCATCATCCCTTTCTCACACAGAAAGTCCATGAATGGTTTCAAATTATTCATAAAAAATTTTTACTGACTTCTCCTTAAGAAAAGTTGTAAGTTTGTCCATGTCAGCAAAGTCCAATATCTTGATCCACCATTCTTCAAAAGAAGGTATTTCTAATACCTTCCAATATATGTTGTATATATATATATGGCAGCAGGTATCTATGTCTAATTTTCAATGAGATGGTAAACCTGTGGGTTGGACTGTACCACTTGGATTGGTTCGTACCTCACTGCACTTGGAAATGCACATGTCACTTGGAAATAGGTGTCATATATAAAATCATAGTTTCACATTTTTTATGAATTAATTCATCTAACATTCCCTGCAGAAAAGTTTCTATCTATCTATCTATCTATCTATCTATCTATCTATCTATCTATCTATCTATCTATCTATCTATCTATCTACAGTATTTATATGCCGCTTTTCAACTAAAAAGTTCACAAAGCGGTTTACAAGAAAATAAAAAAATTACTCTGGTTTCATTTGCCAATACACTTTAAATATCAATTGCAGTTGGTCACTGCATCACCACGGGAATGGAAAAACCAATGAGTTGTCCTGGCCTAGATTAGAACTACACCCATAATATCTCCAAATCCATAGCATCTTCTGGGGTACATGGCTACATAGGTGTCCTATATCCATGGTTCTCTGGACCAGGCCATTCTCTGGAAAATGGTCAGTGGATTGTAGTTTTTCCTGCAGCGAATACCACTACAGCATATCATGGTATGGCAACCCAGACATGGCAACCCAGACATGTCAACCCAGACATGTCATGGAAATAGGTGACAGTGACATAACATCATCTGACTACTTCCGCGGGCTCATTTCAAGCCAGTGCAGATGGGTGGGCCACACACAGCGAAGTTCTGCTTGCCACATCCTGTAGTTGATGTTCAGCATAGAAGATTCCATGCTGGCGCATAAGCAACAGAGCACTGTAATGCAGATGCAACAATATTGCAGATGCAGGGTTGAAAATTTGACTTGACTAATGCTTCTTTGTGAGTTCATTACTGCAGCCAAAGTTGAACTGGGTACTTTTTGATGCGCGGCTCATTTTCTCCTAGCCACCCTGCTGAACCAGCCATTCAGCCTCCACTTCCTGCAATAAAATTATCCCAATTCAGTTTCCATAAATATTTATCTACACACAGAGAGACATACAAGAAATTGCTGCCCTGGGGTCAAACTTTAAAAAAATCCTATAATAATGATAATAATAATAACATGTATAAAAATAAAATCCAAAATTGGTTTGGTTTCTCAGTGAAAAGTGAGGCATTTTTGTGAACCCAGTTGAACTAAGTGGGGGAAAGAGTGTCCACAAGTTTGCTTATACAGGCGTGGGCGAGAGGATATCTCAGGCCAAACCAGTCTTCCAACTGCCAACACACTCATAAATCAGGTCCGCTCCTTGCCCTCTTTTGTGGATTTTAAAAATATATCTATACATACACATTTATAATTTCCTTTTTTATTGCCCTGCTAGTTTTTCAGCCTATAGGGAAAGCAGCCTGGCAGCAGTAGACTAAATGTCAATATTTTGAGGTATAAAATTCTCCAAGAAAATGCGCACACACCATAATCCCAGTAACACTTGTGAAAACATCTCAGGGTAAGCTATCCAGAAGCTTTGCTTATATCTTGGCATGATATGGGTATCTCTGGTTGCAACTTCCTACGCAAAATAGTGAAGTGTTTTATGGAGTCATTCGCCCTCCACCATATTTATATTTCCTATGTGTCACTTGTCACTGCATCACATTGCCCTCTGTATGCTATTCACTGTATGTATCACACTGTCCTCTCCTCTGTTGTTATCCACCAAACCAACTGTTATTCATTCAGTTGATGACATCCAACTAGGATCACCGGTCCAGAGTGTCCGGAAACCTCTGCAGTCCAGGTATATGTCTAATTCCTAATGAGGTAGTAAACCTGTGGGTTGGACTGTACCACTTGGACTGGTTCGTACCTCAATGAAAATGGGAGGTCACAAGATGGCAGTAAACCCTTAGACTTGTTAAAATTTATACCAATATTACTAGTAGCTTGCAGCTGTCATCTTCTCAGAGAATGGGCCAGAGACAGTTGGAAATGACAACTGAAATAAGAAAGAAATGTTGACAGTTGACAATTGACAGTTGGAATGAATAGAATCCTCACCCTTCTTTGTCCCAGAGGATAATGGGAACAGAACCCTCAGCCTGATTGACTGACACATGCCTCACACGCAAGGCTTTTCTGAAGATACCTCATAGATTATCCAGAGCCAAGCGGAGTGAGTGAGCGAGTGAGGCTGCAATCCTAAAGACCCTTTCCTGGGAGTAAGACCCATTGAACACAATGGGGCTTACTTTTGAGTCAACATGGTTAGGACTGTGCTCTTAGGCTGCAATCCTAACCACAATTTCCTGGGGGTAAGTCCTATTGAACACAATGGAACTTACTTATGAGTAGACATGCTTAGGATTGCACGTTTGGTTGGTTAGTTAGTTGGTTAATTAGTTAGTGAGTTGGAATCCTTATAGGCATAAAATTAGTTCTATAACCTATTGGCATAAACAAATGCAACATTTTGCGCCTTGTGAAGCTGCTCTACTACTTTATGAACAGTTTATCACAGTGTGATTCTTAGGAAAGGATCATTGGAGAAACTTCTCTCCACAAATTCCACAGCTATTGAGGCAGTGATGAATATCAGATGCAGATAATAAGAATTCATTCAGCTTGAAAGAGCTCCTAACCAATCCAAAGCTGACTGACAGGAAGCCAAAAATTCTTTGCGTAGTGCATGAGCAAATAGTACCAAAAATGGTGAAATGTCACAATCCACTGCGCATAAGTAATTTTTTACATGATCTGCATTCCAGCAGGTGGAAAACAGGTGCTAGAATTGCAGCTTTTGTATAAAACATAGATTTTAAGGGAGACCCACCTCATCTTCTGATGCCCATAACTGTGGTGCTTCCAATCAAATCACATTAATACGAATTATATTTTGGATGTTGTACCACTCAGTTAAAACATAATACAGTATTCTATTGAAAAGCTTCAAGGATATTAAATGTGAGCAACCCATGTTTTAAGCATTAATTTTAAAGGTGTATAAAACTATATGATTTCCATTTAAAATCAAAGAAATATGAACAACTTTTGTGCTGCTTGCTACTTCTACATCGCCCATTTTACAGGCATGATATATCATGAGCTATCATAATTGTCAAAGATCAGTTGAAAGATCATGCACTTAATTTTGGCTCCCAGACCCCCTGCCATAGCAAGGGAGGATTTGAGTGGGGAGTGGGCCAAACAAGGGGTGGTTTGAGGGCAAGATGAGAACAATCTCATTGGGCAAGAAAATGTAGGTCATGAGAAAATAAAGGTAAAAACACTTACATATATTGCTTTCTTGTGGTTAATTTAAACACTATATTACTTATTATTGAATTTAAAACTATTACATATAATTTATTTAATCTGGTTTATTAATTCAAGAAGACTATATGTTGTCTGCTCACAAGGAGAACACTGAAGTTTGTTTTTTTCCAGAACCCATCCAGGATGTATCCTGAAAAAAAGATGACATATGAGAACCCTGGTCAAATTGGGCTGCACATAAATGATTTATCTCTTTTTCATCTTCCAATTCCCCCTTCCTAAAAAAAATACAAATAATTGAAAAATACTTTGGAGAAGAAGGTTGGCCAGGTTGTAATAATGATAGTACAGATGCTAGCTAAGGGATATCATCCACAGGCAATTTCAGATCTATTATAAAATCGTGGAACTGATTATTTTTCAGCTTTCTTCTAGGGACAAAGAAAAGGTATGATTACAGTAAATGTTGTTGTAGCATTTCAAATCAACCCCACTAAAAACATTGTACATGCTGTCCTCAAAAAAGCACACCTAAAAATACATACTTTTCTTCAATGCATGTGAGCAACATCATAAAAGGAGAAGGACAGGGGCAGCGAGCAACAATGGAACAGGCCTGGTGACGCCTGGAGGGAATGACTGTGGAGACCTAAACACAGTCAAGGGATCTTTCATGTGGGAACCCAAGATTGGGCACATCTGTCAGTCAGCTGCAAGATCCAAAGGCTGGGGAAACTTACGTAATCTTGGCAATTTGCTGTCAGGCTTGAAGATGCAACTTACAGTAATTGTAAGCTATTCTTTGGAGGATAGAAGAATATCAATTTTCAAAATTACCAAGATGTATATTTAAAAACAACAAAGAATCCAGAGGCACACATTTCTTGCAGCATGACTTTTCATAGTCTCATCTGATGTGACCTTTTTCATTAGACCTTTAGACACAAAATGGCCTGTTAAGATTTTCATAATACTGGGTCTAAGTTGGTGACACGCAGAGAAACTGGTGATAAAAACTGGGAAACCCCAGCCCAACAGTCAGATGTGATGTACAGTAAGCCTCTGTCTGGCCTGTGACAAGCTTCTGGTCCCCTGCATGCCTCTGGCCCACCTGAAGGCATCTCCATAACCATTAGAACATGTTCCAAGTGGTTCCTGTGATGTGGTGGTTCTGAGTTATTTACTTCTGTACATGCAAACAAGAGGCTTATTGGGAGGATGAGTGTCCATCTGAGTGTGTGCTTTATAATTGGTCTGTATTAGTGCTTAAACTTGGAGCCCATTCATTCATTCATTCATTCATTCATTCATTCATTCATTCATTCATTCATTCAAATTCCGTCTCTAATGTATTAGTTTAAAATTTATTTATTTTCTGGCCCTCAACACTGTGCCAGATATTTGATGAGGCCCTCTGTCTGAAGAGTTTGGATCCCTAATTTAAATAGTAAAATCATAATAAAACAAATATTTATTATTAATTAATAAAATAGTTTAATAAATCTTATAATTGGCAAGAACTTATAAAAACTTATAATTGGCCACTCCTATGAAGCATCCATAACTGCAAGGGAGAAAGATGATCATGGCATTTGATAACAACTTACCTTTGATTCACACTTATCTTTTCTTCTCTGCATGTTACTTGTGTTCCCCTTCCCAAATTCACTTTTTTCATGGGGATCAAGGCTTGGAAGATGACAAACCCACTGATTAATAGTCACAAAATGTCTCCTATAATTTATTCGCTTTCTGCACCTGCCTAGAATCACTAGGTCTGTTTTGAAAGGAAAATATATTGTCCTCCCTGACTCCAAGTGGCAGCAGCGAGAGCGGAGCATGTGATATCAAGCTGGGTATGGAAAGCAAACAAAACGCCATATCTGTATATTGTAAGCATTTCAGGTCGTAAAAGTGTCAGCACGCTATATTTCTTGCCAGGATCCTCTCCATTTTATTATTCGAGCCCTTCCCCATTGTGTTTGGTTCTCCCAGAGAGTCTCTAAAGTGTTCAACATCTGTTTCTCCATCATGTTTTTGATTATCTGTGCCAGATTGCTTGCAAGTCTCTTGCTCAGATGATCTGACCAAATTCTAGCTAAACTGCAATAACCAGGATGGACTTCTCTTTCCCACCCAAATAATCCCCTATTCATCATTTTCACATGCTAATCCATGCTAATTCTAAATGATATTCTGGCAATTGACTAGTTGTTTATACCTAATAAATATTTATTAAATCGAATTTTGCTTAATTAGGCCTTTGAAAAAGGGCGTGGGTGTGCCCTTGTGTTTGTGTGTATAGTTTTTTGTAATTGCACTAGATCAATGCTTTAATATCCCTCAATCAGCTTCAAACTGGCAGAGCAATTGAGGCTTCTGGTAGGAAACAGAGAGCAAGCAAGTGGTCATCAGGTGGAAAACAGATGGCAGAATTCTGTTGCCACTAGAGTGAAGTCCACAAGGCTATCACCATATGATTCAAAACATACTTTCAGAGGTACTATAATTTCATGGCATGGAAAATATCTTAGCACAGTGGTTCTCAAATTATTGGTCTGAGACCAGGTGTGACTGCAAAGGAGCAAAAGCAAAGAACTGTTAGGGTCCCATTAACTGTTAGAGATCAACCTTTGTTATTAATTTCAGTTTCAGTAATGCTGTTATTATGCTAATAAAATGCTGCTGCACAAGCCCCTACTTTCTGTGCCAACATATTCAGACAACAGCATGGTGAAGTATTTTACTCAGAACTAAAATATCCAAAATGGACACCGGGACATGGCCTTTTGGACTCCTTATAAGGCAGGCACCCAGTGGCGTCACCAGACTGGTGCGGCTGGTGTGGGCTGCACTGGGGATGCGCTCCGTATGGGGTGTAGCCTAAGGCTACAATTCAGAGTAACTACGGGACCATTTATGGGAAGTAGTTACGGTGCCACCTATGAGAAACCTATAGGAAATGCATAGAGCAATCCAGAGTAAGTGCCTCTTATGGCTTCCCGTAGTTACTCTGGATTATAGGGTTAGAGCACAATCCTAACTATGGCTGCAATCCAGAGCAAATTCAGCCTGCTCTGACCTAACTGCACTCTCCTAACTATTCTGTATCCAGAGCAGAAAGTTATGCTGAATCCAGAGAGTCAGGAAGCCTGGGCTGCCCTAACTGCTCCAGAGCATGCTAAGTAATTGACACAGGGGGGAAGACTTGCTCCTGAGGAGACACCCCTCAGATCACACTGAACAAGGAACAGCTGTGGTGCCTACAGTGGTGACATGACTCTGCACATCACCTGGTGCGGAAGTCTGTGCGTCATCCCTGGGATGCGCCCCCCCCCCCCCACCTGGACTACACAGTCACCAAAGTTGGCGTCTGCGCAGTTGTTTCTGAAGCCAACTGGCTTCAGAAAGAGTACTGCGCAGGCACCATCTCTGACACCTGCGCAGTACTTTTCTGAAGCCTTTTGGCTTTGGGGGAGGCTGTGCAGGCGTCAGAGTTGGTGCCTGTGCAGTACTCTTTCTGAAGCCATTCGGCTGCCGCTCCGCCTCCTGAGTGAGGCCGAATGGCTGTGCAGAGGCGCGGACTTTCTCTGCTCTAAGGAAGTCTCCTCTGAAGCTGTTCGGCATGCTCAGTGTGTTTCTGCGCAGTGCATCTCAGATGGCCGTTCAGGCCAGCTCCTCAGACAAGTGTCAGCTTCTGGCTGATTCTCCGCCTTGGAGCAGGCCTGAATGGGTGTGCTGACGCCCGGGGCCTGCCAAAGGACAGTCAAACTCCTCCGGCACATCACCCCATACGGAGCGCATCCCCAATGCAGCCCACACCAGCCGCACCAGTCTGGTGACGCCACTGGGTGCCTGCCTTAGAAGGAGTCCCTGATGAGATGCCAGTACATTCTACAGTGAATACAAGGGGCTTCTTGGAGTGGCCTGCTGTATCCTGAGGTTTGTGGGCAGCCGTAGTTTGTTCCATATCCTGAGGTTGAGAGGAAGGGGTTGCAGCTAGGATGGCCAAGAACTCAGATTTTTGGTCAACACTGCCATTCTTACTCGGGCCGTATCATGGATCCCTATGGGTCTACTCATTACTATCCCTGCTCCTGAGGTGGTATAACTCTTGAGGGCTGGAAGAGGGCATTTCTGCCTTGGAAACAGGCTTTGGATACAGAGTAACTGCTCTGCCCTAGGCAATGCTAAACATGCCCTCAACTTGCCTCTCCTGAGCTGCTTAGGCTGCCCCAGTTAGGGCAGAGGAGGTCCACCTCTCTTAGGGCACCCTATCTTGCCTTGCTCTGCCCTAAGCCTCCTTCAGAGTAACTGGGCTGGAGCATCTTGCAGTTGCTCCAACCTAGTGTTAGATAGGGCAACCTAAGGGCTCTTATGTGGACAGATTAGTTGCTCTGGATTGGGCTGCCTGTCTACTCAAAAGTTAGTCCCATTGTGTTCAATGGGTCTTAGTCCGAGGAAAGTGTCTTTAGGATTGCAGCCTAAGTAAGCTGTTCTTACAGTCGCACTCTGGAAGGATGAAGATAATTCAATATCTGTGACCTCCTGTCTATATTGAACCCAATGAAAGTAAGTCCCTTTGATTTCCTGTATCACTTCCCACTTGTACTGTACCTTCCCCCTCACTGAATGTTATCCCCATATTTTGTCTGTCATACTGTAAACATCTGTATAGCATTTGATCTGTCACAGTGTAAACTTTCTGCTTTCACTATGAAGCAATCCTGGTTTCAAGTTGGGAATTTAAGTCAGACCCGAGCTGCAAAAATGTGGGTTCTTTATTGACTCATTTACTTTTGAGTAACACGCATGAAAAACTGAAAAATGCTCAAGTCAAAGGCCTCCTTGTTCTTGACTTGAATTGCATGATAATGACTGATAGGCACTTCAGTGATTCCTGTAGTTTGGGAATGCCTGAGGTTTTGTCCCTAAATGGCTAAATGGCTTTTGTCCCAGATACCTTCCTGTCTTCTGGAAACATGCCTGATGGTCAGCCCCTATGCATCTGTCCCAATTCGATATCCCTTGATGGAGCCTGGTCCCTGTCCCGATATAGGAAACAATTCAGTATCTTCAGACTAGGTTTTTCAGACAGACTAGACTTTTCCAATATATGTGGTCATTAAAAACATATACAATAGAATAGATTGCCACGCTGGGATACATTCTAGCTCCCTCCCTCCCTGCTACATATTTCAGGAGAGGGGGTGGATCTTGTCCAAGCTGGGCTGGGGTCAGTGACATGCCTATGTCATTTGGCACCCACGGCCCACAAATTTTTTGTCACCCAATTTTCAAAATTATTTATTTATTTATTTATTTATTTATTTATTTATTTATTTATAATAATAATAATAATTAGATATTAATATTTTCATATTTTAAAATCACCTTATCAATTGAATTATTTTTGGATGGAGGGGAGTGAGGATGCCTTCTGGAGCACCTGTTGAGCTCCACTTTCAGTGGATTGTGACCATTCCGCTGGCCTTGCATTCCTCTGTGCTTGCCCTGCACACAAGCCAAGGCAGCTTTGCTTACTCATGAGTAAACATGGCTGGGTATCTCAGTTCCACTCTCCACATGGCTCAATGTAATTATTAGGGGTTTTTTTACTGGGCTGATTTATGGGGGGCTGCATTCACTGGATCGGGACCATTTTGGGGTTGTTGTATTCATCTCAGTAAGCCATTTTCAAAGGACTAAGGTACATTTTCCTGTTTAGAAGTAAAACTGCAATACGGTTCAGTTTCACTTTCCATGGGATTTCATGCGGTTTTTGTTTTTTGGCCATAACGTTTTGATAGGTAGGAGATATTTCAAAGCTGTTTTTTAAATTGGATTCTACTGAAAAATATGCATCCAATGATGTATGACATGCTGGGGATTTATTCCAAGAAATATTAGGGTTTTAGCAATTTAGGGACGCCTCTGGCTGGGGTGGTGGCATGGTGGAAGGGAAGGGATCAGCACATTCAGCATTGATGACTGACAGGCAACTCTCTGACACCTTAAATCCACACTACAGTGGACTGTTCTGTTCCAGGGGTGTCTCCGCTGTAGCACTGAAGAGGCAGAGCTTCTTGGCTAGACAACAACTACTGTAGTTTGGAGACACGTAAATGCATTCAATAGTTTGTAGTTTGGCCTCCCAGAACATCCCTCTATTCTTCACAAAGCATGCCCGGAAAGGAACTGCCAATCACTGTATACCTGAGTGGCATCTCCCTCTCCAGTTCCCCCCTTTGATGGAGCCTATAACCTGTCCTGCTGTTTCTGATGGGCTCATGCACCTTGCCTTCCCTGATTCCCTATGGACTTCTACCAGGCCTCTCCCATGTCCTCCCCCCTTGCCTGCCAAAATATTTATTCAGGCTATAAAATGTTTCTGTAAAACATCTACATCCTGCTTCTTCTCAGTAAAATAGTCTGACTGTGGGATGGTCAGAAATGCTGGTCACTGTAATTTGTAAATCAGACCATACGGATGTGTCAATGAATTCAATGAATCCTCTCTATATCAAGCAGCTCAAAAATTGCAGCCTCTTGGGAACTTTAAAACACTGCACACACTCCACACCTTGGAGATTAAAGGCTGCAATCTATAGACAGTAACTTGGAAATAGGCCTCACTAAATACTTTGGGAATCACATTCCAATACCTAGGTTACGTGTGCTGATATTTAACAGTAATATAGTTCTGGCAAAAAAGTCTCATATTTTATAGATCTGTAAGAATTTGGGAATAAAAGTCGTAGCAAACACAGGGGTAAGCGTATCCAGAGATAGTTTGCCTAGGTAAAAGCTTCATGGCCAGTTTCAGGCTACATCATGCATCAACTCTGGCAAACGGACTCCAGAAGAAGAAAAAAAGGAAAGCCATTATAGGAAGGCACTTAGGAGAAAGAGATACGTACACACACCAGAGAAGAATGCTTTGATATTCAAAATATTTATGACTTTAAAAGGCATGAAAAATGATACTGGCTATTAACTAATAGACATATTCTGCTTTTGTGATGCAGCTTAATGCTTTAACTGGAAACACATCTTTGCTTGACGTTGTCTCAGGCCAGATGTAAACATGATTAATTTGGAGGTGCAACAGAGGAAGGCTCCTACCTTCCAGCGATGACTGCAGCCCTCTCGAAGATGTGGCTGGATAGCACCAGTCACCTGAAATACTGGAGGTCTCTTATGAACAAATCCCATCTTGGACTTGCAAGGTGGCCAAAGCTGTCTGATTGGGGACAAGGACAGCCAAGGGATGTAAGTATAGACAAATTTTATTTACCGCTCTGGCCACTCCATGTGTTACTGAAAAGAGCAGATTTTGTAATTTATGGGGGGAATTATGCTACTACTTTTAATAAAACAAGCAGATTCTTTTGCTGGATAAACAGAATAGTGTCCCACAGAGATATATCTTTATAGGAAAAAATGAGCCTGAGCCTGAGAACGTATAATTCTAAGAAGGGATTCATTATGGAAGACAGCAATAAAATTGAACACAACAGTGATGGATTCTTAACTGTCTAATTTGTATTTCTAGATTTGCTTAAGGGTCACTGAGAGCAGTCAAAGGGATTGCAAGGAAAGGAGTCTAGGGTTCCCTACACATCAATTTCTATGATACAGAGAGAGGGAAGGTAGAAAAGTGAAGGGTGGAGAGAGAGAAAGCACAAGCATATTTACTATTCTTGATTCATGGTTCTGTTTCTGAGGAAGAAGCAAGACAAGACTTCTTGGGGAGAAATCCAGACAAGTCAGACCTGGGGAGAAGGAAGGACAAGTCAGCCCACCAACTGGACTAATAGCGGAATCCAGAGTAACTATGGGGAGTCGTTGCTCCAACAGGGATTCTGCACTACATGCTATGGTGTGGAGGATACGAGGGTCTGCAGCCTTTTTTACTTACCTCCTACTAGGTTGTCCAATTGGGGTACAAAGTCACCAGAGAGAATCTAGAAGTGACAACCTTGCACCCTTTCTGGTACTCCTGGATGATCTTGTAGCTTCATGCCTCCATTCTTTCTCCTCTTGAGGTTCCCCTTTGAAGGGTGACCTCATAGAAAGCACCTGGGAGAACTGTAATTGGCACAAGGCAAAGGCTTCCAGGTTCTCCCTAGACAAGAAGGCACCTTGGTATAGTACCCAGGGCAGATACCTGTCAGATTTCTCTGCATCTCTCCTAGCAAGGCATCCAATAACATGAGTGAGATACAATTCAATAACAACAACAACAGCCAAGGCATCCAGTAAAACATTCAGTTAGAATGTTTCAGAAAATACCTCTCCTATGTTTAGATACTATCTACACATCATGCAGTATGAAGTGATTAATAGATTGTTCCACATCAAACTGCAGGTGCAGATTCATTTTAAGATATTCATGTAGAGTTTCTGGGCCCAAGGCTGAAAAAAAATTATTCTTGAAACACTCATCTTTGACAGGTGCAATCCTAACCTAGGCCAGCACAAGTCATTGGTCTTCCCATTGCTGTGGGGATGTAGGGAGTCTAGCACATATCTGTGCACAGGCCTAACCCTCCAGCATGGGACTTGTGCTGGGGCTTAGACCAGCCTAACTGGAGCTTAGGATTGCAACCTTAGCCACCCCAGCAAGGCAAGAAGATCCAAATATTTCAATATGCCTCTCCAAGAACATCAAAAAGCAGTGTGGTTTTAAGACTAAACGGATGCTCTCCATGATATTTGGTCTTAAATATGGATGGGAAGTGACATTAGCATCCAGGAGCTCATCAAGACACAGCCATCCACATTCAAGTTCCACTAGCCCTTTCCCTTTGGTCTATACAACCAACAGAAACCACATCGAAGCTTGAAACCACGTAGCTTATTTTATTCCAAACCCTCCAAGTGGGTTATAGTTTTAAACCCTTCAATAGTTTTTCTTTGCAGAGTATATGATAAAAGGGAAAAATAGGAACTCCTAATTGGAAAGGGGGGCTTTAAATGACCTACTTCCCCTGCTTTATCCTCTCTCAATAAGTTAAGAAAGAGATTAAAGGCATGTAATGAAGATTTTTGGGGGGCAAAAGCAGACTTTGATGTTAAGGGTCGTCCTGTTAACTTCCCCAGGTGCCCACCAGAAGAAGGACCATGATATTCCTGCTGTACTAGTGGACATTTGTGGAGCCACACTGACATCTAGTGGGGAGAGTGTGGGGAATGGAAGAGCCCCCATCACTGCATCCTTGGTTGCGCTGCAAGCATGGGCTTTGCCGCACATGTCAAGCCATATACTGAAACCACCACTTTCAGTATATAGAATCACCACTATTGGACAGCTTGCCTAGGAAGAAACAAAGTCTTCATAAAACAGGATGGTTGGCAGTGGGTTCACTGTTGGTCACTGTCACTGCTCTTGCTGCGCTTGCAGTAGCCTCATTTATTAATAGCACAGTGACACCTCACGTAACAAACACCTCACATAAAGTATGTTTCACGTAACAAAGAAAAATTTATCTAGGATTCTGCTTCACATATCAAACTCTGCTTCACCTAACAAACACATTCATTGGCAGTTGGGGCAGACACGCTGGTCGGCAGCCCTTTTAAAAAGTGTCAGGGCTGCCTAGCGCGCTTGCCCTTAGCAAAAAGTGCTGACTGGGCAAAAAGGCATATTTCAAAATGGTGTCCACATCTATTTAACAGCAGGAGAGTCCTTCTTCTCCTCAGTGGCTGTTGCTGGTGTCTCTTCTGTACTTTTTTTTTTTTTTAGATTATGAACACTTTAGGGACAGAAACCATTATTGATTTATTTTACTATGTAAATGGCTTTGTGAACTACTTCTGTTGAAAAACAGTATATAAATATTGTAAACTACTAACAGTCTGCAGCTTTCACTCACAGAGGTACAGAATAACAACATTCATCAGTAAAAAACCATCCCCCTTGCCAGCAACTCAACTCACTCAGGGTGACCAGATGCCAAACCCAAAATTCCTACCTCCAGGCCAAAATTCCTACGCCCCCCCCCCCCCCCCAGCCTCTTTAAAAAATTTCCAAAAAATATTTTTTTTGTTTATATATTTGTTGTTTTTCGGTTTTTTGGCCATAACTTTTTATAGGAAGGAGATTTCTCAAAAACGATTTTTGCATTGGATTCTTCTCTTCAATATGAATCCAACGACATATGACATGATGGTGTACTGCGCACCATCACACAGTTAAAAAATGCAGCCAAAATGTAGGACAATGAAGCCAAAACATAGGACAGCAGGAGAGGAGGCTAAAAATCTGGACAAATCCAGGTTTTTGTACTTTTGCCACCTCTCTCATCAATGTCTCTCCTTTACTGTCCCCATCCTCTTCTCTGCCTGGCTTGTTGACAGTTGGAATATTGACAGTTGCCTCTCCTCTGCTTGCTTGATTGACATGAAATTTTTACTAGACGATTTGGACACCATTATGCACAAGGCTTTTTTGTAGAAAGACAATTAACCAAGAATCACATGTTGTGTGTGTGTATGTGTGTGCGCGCATTAAGAAGAATCACATGTTGTGTGTGTGTATGTGTGTGCGCGCATTAAGACAAGCAGCTATCATTGTGCAAATTAATTTAGAAATGAAGATCTCCTATCGAAGAGTTACAACTCAGATACAACTGGCTGAGTCACAGTTTTTAGTGTTTGAACACCAACAAAATGCTTGTAAAATATTTGTAATGATTTCCAAGAGAGGGCCAGTATTCAGGTGCACAGGTACCAGATAATGGACAGTTCAGGCTTATAGAGTGGTTTCCGTGCTTTACAAAAATTGCTGTTTTATGACCATGAATATAACCAGGAATCATTCGAACCACTTTTGGGCATGCTGGTGTCATGTTCCCAGCTACAGTAAACTGTCAGTTAGGGGATGTGCAGCCAGTATATTATAACTGGCCTGTTGCGTCATCAAAGCACATGTACAACATCCTAATCAGCACAAAGCATTGGCATCCATCAGTCTCGAAAGGCACAAAGTTCACAAGAAAAGTTAATTTTTAAACTTGGCTTTTAAATGCTTGATTAACTCTGTACCCTTTCGCCCACTACTCCCGCCCATCTCCCACACAACTAGCTGTTTTCTCAAGCGACTTGCCGTGTATTCATTTTGAATCCACGCTGAAGCAAAGTATTTTATCTGATGCCTACTCTCAGATTGTAAAAGTAAGTTCCTTTTGTTAAGCTATTTTTGAGGAAGGGAGCAAGGGCTATCTTTTCCTGAATCACCTGTGGCCGGTTTGCTCATTCATGAATAAAACATCCCTTGATTGATCTTGTACTTGATTTTTGGGGGTGGGGGAGATAACAGCTAAATATGTGAATAAACTTTGTTGCATGTGGGTGATGGGAAGTGATGCAAAAGGTTTGATTATGGCAGGGTTGGGCAAGGCAGGCCACTTTAGGGCTCTTGGATCTTTATCACAGTTGACAGGTTATATCCGCTGAAATTCTCCCATACAATTGTTAAATGTCCAGGAGCACGAAAGTGGCTCAGCTTGCCCACCTCTAGCGCTTATGGGGCTATGGGCAAAATCCAGAGTAATTATGGAGAGTCCTTGCTCCGATGTAAGAACAACTTACTCTGGATTGCAATATGAATTTCCCATAAGTTTTCACTAGGTGATGCAGTAACTATGGGTGCACGGAAAATCTCTTACGTGCTCCCATAGTTACTCTGGATTTGGGGGTATGTCTGCAGTGGCCCATTCACAGTTGCACATCATGCCTTGATGTTGCTTCAAGATGCTGTATTAAACACCTGTCTCACAAATGACACACAGAAGTTCTTGCGTGTCTTCATCTTAAATGCCTGCTAGTGTAATTACTGCTTTCCTTTCTCTATTCCTTCACTCTGTGAAGTCAATAGAGTCTTTCTAGCAACATAGCCTCTAGAGTAGCACCCTCCCCCTTTAAAATCACAGGTTTGCAATCGGAGGGCACAATCCTAACTTTTTTAGGCCAGCACAACTCACCAATGAGTTCCCATGGTGGCGAGGGGAGGCTGGCACATGTCTGTGCACTGGCCTAACCTCCCCAGGAGTGGTGCAGAAGTGCCTTATAGCATTTTTGTGACATCCCAGGCCAGCACAGGACTTGTGCCGGGCCTTATGCTGGTCTAACTGGGTATGAGTATTGTAACCTCAAAGTTTCTTAGGCTCAGACCTTGAGTTTGGCAACAGCCAGGTTTGAATTTGACCAATGTTGATTGGCATGCCAACGGGTCCATTACTAATAAAATCAGATCTGGCCATAGTTACACATGCTTCAACGGCAAACTATCTTGATTGTTTCATTTATTTATGTTTTAACTTTATACCACATGTCCTTCAAAGAACTTGGGGTGGCTTACACTGGGACACAAATCTTTCTCACCTTTCGTCATCACAACAACCCTGTGAGGTAGGTGAGACTGAGAGATAGTGATTGCCCAAAGTCATCTAGAGCACTTGATCTCTAAGTCATCTAGAGTGATCTCAAAGTCATCTAGAGCACTTGTAACTAAGTGTGGATTTTTGAACCTGGATATTTCAAGTTTAAGTCCCAATCCTGAATATCTACATTATCCTGGCTCTCAACATATTCTGCATGAGGTTGTTTTTGAAAACTTCATGTGTTACATAATGCCGAGGCCAGGTTTTGAAAGCATAGAATTCCCTTCTTCCAACAACTTTATTGTCTGTCATTCTGTTTCTGGTCTAAATTCAAAGTACTGGTTTCAACTATAAGCTTCTAAATGGTTCAAGTCAGTCTCCATAAAAGCTGCTCAGATTCTGAGGTCTGTTGAAAGGGTTGTCCTCTACCTTTTGCCAACATACCGATACATTTGCTAAGAACCAGATTTTTCAGTGCCTGTGTCCAAACTGGAATTCCCTTCTGAAGGAAATTCATTTCCCACTTTCACCGATGACCTTCTACTTTTTATTACTATTTTATGTTTATTCCATCAGCCTTTTAATATTTAATAGCTTTAAAGTTGCTATTGTGTTTCAGAAGATTTTTATGGCTGCAATCCTAAGCTTCAGTTAGGCTGACCTAAGCCTGGCATAATGACCATAATGACCATAAGCCTGGTCCTATGCTGACCTGAGATGTCACAAAAGTGCCATAAGACATTTCTGCCCTGGAGGATTAGACCAGTGCACAGAGATGTGCTTGTCTCACTACATCACCACAGGAATGGGAAGACTGATGAGTTATGCTGGCCCAGGTTAGGATTGCACCATATGTGTCTTTACTGCTTCAGTTTCCTTGCCATTCATTGGACTGGAAATTTTTATTTCAGTGTTATATTGATTCCTTTTTCTATTGTAATCTATCTACATAAAAGCCTTAACCACTGTGCAGGGGTTTCCACATCTTGGCCAACATTTCATGTCAATGAAGCAGGCTGAGAAGAGGGAACTGTTAGCATTCCAGCTACCACTGAAAATATGGGAAGATGAGATGCTGGAAGGGGATTTTTTTTTTAAGAAGATGTTATATTGTATCTCTGCAAGCAACAGCTATGGGCTGTTACTAGTGTAGGTTACTAGTATAACCAACATGGTTCTATTTTTTACTGCTCATGGACTTCTATATGATGTCTGCACTTATCATATTTATCCTTTCTCCACCCACAGGTTTCTCTCACATTGCTCCAAAATGGTCTTGGTTTGTTTGTCAGACTTTGAAGCTTATGCCAAAGAACATCTTCCCAAGGCCACCTGGGATTTTTTTGCAGCTGGTGCTGATGAATGTTGTACCCGAGATGACAACCTGATGGCATATAAAAGGTATGACGAAAGACTCATCTTTGAAGAGCAAGTGAGGGTCAACATCCAAGAGAAACCTTGCTAAGTTCTCACAAATTACAAAGAGAATTAATGTCTACTCACAAAAAAATATGTGCTGAATGTGATTGTGACAAATATTTTGGTATTAAATGTATTGAAACCCAGCCAAAAAAATAAAAAATGCCAAAAAACCAGATGCACTGTAATAGGAAGCATGTACAATCCAGAGAAACTATGGGAGCATGTTAATGATATTATGTACACCTGTAGTTACTTCACCACCTAGTGAAAACCTATGGGAAATTTATATTGCAGTCCAGAGTAAATTGTTCTTACACCGGAGCAAAGACTCCCCATAGTTACTCTAGATTGTGCCCTTAGTTTCAAAAACCCAACTGTGTGATGTTTCCAAATGGGAATCCCAAAGCAAAATGCTTGTCAGAGTAGATGAGTTTCCTTTGGAAGTTCTTTGGTTTTTTCCAATGGACTCTTACCAGAAAGACTCAATTTTACCAGCCTTCCTGTCTTTCTTTCTTCCAGAATCCGATTCCGGCCACGAATGCTACGGGATATGTCTACAATGGACACAAAGACCACAATCCTTGGCACTGAAATCAGTTTCCCGGTGGGGATCGCTCCCACTGGTTTCCACAAGTTAGCTTGGCCTGATGGAGAGATGAGCACAGCTAGAGGTATGCTGGAATCTGTTCTGCAAAATTAAAATGACAGGACTTTAAATTATAGTGAAAACATCAAGCAGCTCCTTGATGGTCCTGGGAATTGTGATTGGTTTGTGGAAGACAGATTTAAAACTAATAAGCTGTGACAAATTTTGAAATGATCATACCCACCATATTGTAGCCTGCCAGAGACAAAATTCCTAAACTAATAGAAATGTCCTTCAGGTGTAATAGGTCAGCTTTTACAGGTACAGAACTGAGAGTGCAATCCTGTGCCTTCCCTCAACCTTCTCTCCCCTCACTCTGTCTTTGGCACCCACAGGTGCATAAAAGGTCATGATCTGTACAGAGTTAACAAACATTAAACAGACTTCGGTGGAGGAGGAGCCCAGCCCAGCTGCTGTAGTCAGAGCTCCGCGTTCAATTGTAACTTTTTATAATTACTTTCCTCAATTTTTAATCTTCTTTCTTTATAATTGGCCCTTATCGTGCCTCGGTGGCTGACTACCGCTGCTAGCAAGATTTACTGTTGCCAAGTCTCCTCTCCAAGAGCCGTCTGATCTTGAAGTAAGTTTGTCTCCCTCTCCCCACCTAATGAACTGCAAACGCCAGCTTTCCTCAGACAATTCTGACTCTGGATCACCCAAATTAAGTAAACAGAGTAAACAAAGCAAATTAGACAATTTCTTCACAATTGCAAGAGAAACGGTCCCTCCTCCAGGAATCAGCCAGCCCTTAGCTTCACCCTCCACCCCTGCTGAGGATGCTATCCATCAGCAGCTGCCCATTGAAGATGCTGCCCAACAACATTTGTCCATTGATCTCTCTCGACTTTCACCATCCACTAGGTCCTTAATCAGGGCCTTGATTGATGACCAAGACCAAGTTCAAGATTCTCCTACTCCCACAGCATCTGGGCTAGCTGCAGTTTCTGCAGCTCTCTCCTCTCAGCAATTCAATCTTGTTGCAGGAGCCCTGAAACTAATTTCCCAGCATTTAGAATCCATCAAATTGCAACTTAAAGAGATCTCGACCAACTGCTTGGCCCATCTCCACCAGCAAGCTTCTTTGAACCACCAACCTGTTCCTTCTAAGGCCCGAAAGTTCCAAGCGCTTTCCTCCCCGATGAAAACCTCCACCTCTCCCCAGTTGGGGCTTTTCCCCATGCTGTCCCTCGATCCCAACAGTGCTGTTCTTTCCATTACCCGCCATCAACGACATGCACCTAGATGGGCTTCTACTTGGCAAGCAAAAAAACACCTGTCTAACATACTGAAAATTGATTCATCCAGGATTGATCTACGCAAAGTGGACATATTGCCTTCTCCCCTATCACAGTCTCGTGTCATCTTGCATTTCAATTCAAGCTTTGTCCCTGGTCTGATATTCTCCCACATTTCTACTTTCAGAGATTTTGGGATCTTCCCTCAGAGACTCTTTAAAAACCCTGTCATATCCCATCTGCTGAGGTCTGAAGCTGACTGCCATTCAGCTCCAAAGGGGTCCCTAGTTCCACCTTCTATCCTAACAAGGGACACTTCCCCATGTACAACCACTAAGTGCCGATCTCATATTGCCCAGGCCCCACTCTCCAATGAGTTTACGGAGCTTCAGCCAGTCAATTCCTCTGTTTCTCCCCCTTCACAACAGCCTTTAGTGACTCTTCTATCTGGTCCTAACAACCTTATAGTCACACAAGCCCAAGTAACTTCAGCTCCTGATTTTGTTCAGCCTTTCAACAAGAAACCACACCGTGATGCCCTTCTGGACCATTCCAGGGCTGTCTCTACGCCTATGCAAGTCATTAATCTCCAGGACGTGGTCCCTCTGCCTGAACCTTCCTGTGAATCGCTCAAAGTCCAAACTCCCAGTGCATCTTTCAACGGCTGCATACTCACAGACAACAGTCTAAACACCGTGAGTCTGGACCACCCTACTTGACTAGCCACTCCAACTGCCCTCTCTTCTGTTCCACAGAGTGCCCTGTTACCAACACTGCATCCTCATAATCACCTCAGGCTGGTCTCTTGGAATATCGCGGGCTGGAATAATAAGAGGTACGACAAGGAGTTCCTTGCCTTTATATCCTCCTTTGACTTCATACTTCTCCAAGAAACCTGGTCTACGGCTCCAATCCACCTTGCCAATTTCCAAACCTTCCATCTTCCTGCCCGCGGACTAAACAAGACCGGCCGTGCACAAGCAGGTTTGGCAATCCTTATTAACCAGTGTTTTCCAGCAACCCTAGTGGAGGCATCTTACAATTCCTGCAACCTACTAATTGTCCATCTAGCCATCCATCAGCAGTCGTATCTTATTATCAACACCTATCTACCCCCTTGTCAAAAAAAGCCACAAAGGGAACTAGCCTGATGCTTTCTTTCGGACCAATGCAACGCGGCACACAGCATTTTTCCTAATGCCTCATTAATCCTGGGCGCTGATCTCAACGCCAGAGTTGGGGATGGGGTTGAGATTTTCTCCAAGCTAGCTGCTGACGACTGTGAGCCGTACATCTCCACGCACGGAATTCTCCAGAGAACCTCCAAAGACAAATGCTATAATGATGCCGGACTCTCCTTGGCCAATTTCAGCCTCCATTTCAACCTGATTTGGCTCAATGGCCTACGAGTTTTTCCTGGAGCCTCGGAATTCACCTTTGTCTCTCCAGTAGGCACTAGTGTCATCGATTATGTTCTGATTTCAGCCTCACTTCTGCCGGTAGTTTCCAGCTTCAAAATCGACGACCCCCTTTGTGCCTCCTTCAACATTGGGACGCTTCGCCCTGATGCAGCTCCCTGCCCTCAGCCCTGTTCCTCCAGCCTAGTCAAAATTAGATGGAATGCCACCACCTTTTCCAAAGTCCATTCACTTTTGGACTCTCCGACTGGGAGGTCCTTTAGGGAACAAGTCACGTCAAGCCCAGCACCAGATTCCATCCCGGCTGCCTATGCCTCCTTACTACAGTACATTTTTGCAAATCTCGCATTCTCAACGGGCGTTCCAGCTCGTAGGCCTAACTCCAAAAGCCCTGGTTGGTTTGACCAGGACTGCCTACGTGCCAAGCCCCTAACTAGGTCCTGTTTTGGGATCTTCAGAGCCAGCAATCGGAGGGCTGACCTAAAAACCTATTTTGCAGCCTCATCTGCCCTGAAGGACCTTCTACAAGCCAAATGCCTTGAGTTCATCAAAAAGTCCTGGGATATTCTGATCCAAGCCACAGTTAATAACAACAACAAACTCTTCTGGAGCATTGTTTCAGAAGCTTCTTGCACGAGCTTGAGCAAGCCAAATCTCATCTCCATCTGTTCTTGGAGCCAGCATTTTTTAGACCAGTTTTTTGATCCAACTATCACCATCCAAAGATCCCCTGAGATTCCTTTCTCCAGTTACGAGCCTTGGCCAGATGTGACCGAAGACGAAATCCTCGATCTAATCTCAGCTCTCAAAACTGGAAAAGCTCCAGGGCCAGACGCCATCCCTCCCAGCTTGCTCAAGGAAGACCCTGCTTTCTGGTCCTCCATCTTGGCACCCTTATTCTCTGCCATAAATGCAACCGGAGTTTTTCCCAAAGACTGGCTCAAGGCCTTAGTGATTCCCATCTTTAAGAAGGGCGATGCGAACATCCCAGCCAATTACAGACCTATAAGCTTGATATCCATAATTGGCAAGCTGTACACCAAAACATTGCTTCATCGACTTACCCAATGGACCTCACATTTCAATATCCTGGGCCGGGAACAGATTGGCTTTACGCAAGGGAAGTCCACTCTTGACCATGTTCTTGTTCTCCACCACCTAGCCCAGAAATACTCTATTCATCAGAAGTCCAAACTCTTTGGACTGTCACTTTTCTTGATCTCAAGGGGGCATTCGACAACGTTTCTAGGAATCTACTCTGGTCCAAACTCGCTAGCATGGGTCTTGACCCCAAGTTGCTTGCCCTCATCCGCGGTCTCTATTCCAACATCTCCGCACAAGTTAGATGTTCCCCAGAAGAATATCTAACTGAAGAATTCACCACCAACAAAGGTGTTAAACAAGGCTGCGTCCTGGCGCCCACCCTATTCAACCTCTTCCTAAATGATCTGGCTCCTCTTCTCGCTGCTGTCGACGGCCACCCTCCTAAGCTGAAGGACCTGCCGGTCCCAATCCTTCTGTATGCGGACGACACAGTCATCCTATCTTGAACTAGGGTGGGGCTAAAACGCCTTATCAACAAGTGCATCAAGTACTTCACCTCCAACATGCTGCAACTCAATTTTTTAAAATCTAAAATTGTCGTCTTTGAAAGATTCTGGAAACCCAGAGTGTGGCGATTCAATGGACACTTACTGGAACAGGTTACAACCTTTAAATACCTGGGGCTGCTCTTTTCGTACAACTTATCCTGGATCCCCCACCGCTTAATGACCAGCACCTTGGCTAAAGCTTCCTCGCAAGCTCTAATTGGTTTCTTCTACAACAAGCGTGGGTCGTTTGTTCCAGCAGCCCTCAAGGCCTTTAACGCCAAATGCCCTCCCCAAATTCTTTATGGGGTACCAATCTGGATACAGTCCTTTAACAAATCACTTGAACAGATACATTCTGTTTTCCTTAGGAGCATTTTAGGTCTACCTCGGTGTGAACCCTACGAGGTCCTTTGCATCGAGACTGGTCAAATTCAACTGGAAACCATTGCATGGCTCAGAGCTACAAAGTTCTGGTTAAAAAATTTTTATAACACCGACCCCAACTCTCTTGTATACCATTTCCTAGAAGACTCCAATCTCAAAGACAACCCATGGGTGCTAAAAATTATCCAACTGGGCTTTGAGCCTGACTTACTAGGGCACCTCTCACTTGTTGAGGCATTTCGCCTCATCAAACGGAGAATTCTGGACCTCCATGCTGACAAGATCTCTGCTGCGATCAACACCACGTGCTCCCCAGTATACTTCAATCTCCCATTTAAAATCAGCTTTACCCCTGCCTACCTGCACATTTTGACAAGCCCTAGTCTCAGACGCTCTTTTTCCCTGGCTCGCTGTAATTCCATCCCTTCAGCAGTCCTCTGGGGCAGATTCAACAGTGTTCTTCTTGCGAACCGCCTCTGTCTTTGCCCTCAGCAAGTCGTCAAATCCCTAGCTCATCTCTTGTTCCACTGTCCTCTCCACAGCGAAGCGAGGAGTAAATGTCCGGCCCTTTCATTTTGCCTGAACCTTTTTCCTGGTGACCACTCCAGAATACAATTTCTTCTATCCGCCACTGACTCCTCCATAGTCCTTCAAACTGCCACCTTCATCGCTCAAATTGTGGCGGCAAATTTGAAGAGAGAATCATCCACATCTGATCACCGAGGTGTCGTCCCCTTTTCAGCACTCCTTGTTCCCTGACTGTTCTCCATTCTATTGCCATGTTTAGTTTAGTCTAGTCTTTTTATTACTCTTCTCCTAAATCTAGCGTATGTATTATGTAATGTATTATTTTCTTTTTGTATTGTATGCCAATAAAGGTAATGAAATGAAATGAAAAAAACATTAACCACAGACATTAACCCCACTGGGCTTACCATTTTTCTTTCCCCCCCCCCCCCCCATATCTTTCAAAGCGGCAGAAGCCATGAATACCTGCTACATCGCCAGTACTTACTCCTCTTGCTCTGTGGAAGAAATAGTTTCTGCTGTGCCTTCTGGTTTCCGATGGTTCCAGCTCTATGTTCTTCGGAAGAGGAACCTCACAGAGCAGTTGGTGCGGCGGGTAGAAGCACTGGGCTTCCAGGCCCTGGTGCTCACAGCCGATCTGCCATACCCTGGAAAAAGACGGGATGACATTCGCAACAATTTCACATCATCTGCAAGCCTTCCAGTAAAGAATTTTGAAGGCGCTTTTGAGGTTAGTGAATTTTGAACAGAATCCCATAAATCATTGTGGCCAGAAGATTCTTTGTGGATAGACCAGGGTATCTTTGTGGAGATAAGGAACAACCACTGGGCAACTGAGGACAGAAACTGCTCCATCAGGCAGAGTGTTGTGGGAAAACAAAAATTCTGCTTTCAAAAGATCTGCTGCTGCCCCACATTACAAACAATAACTAAAAGTCACATTGAAACAGATTCACAGCACAATCCTAACACCTGATAAGGCCAGCACAAATCCTCCCACCAATCTCATGCTAGCCTGGGAGTGTCACAAAAGTGATATATATATAGCACTTCTTCACCACTCCTGGGGGGTCAGCCAGTGCACAGAATGTGCCAGCCTCCTTGCACCACTGTGGAAATAGGGTGATGAGTGAGTGAATTGCACTAACCTAAATTGCTTAGGATTGCACCCAGAATTCCAAAAATGGATATGAGCAATCGGAATCATTTCTGGATTTAATAATGCAATTTGTTTCTAGAATATAAATAGGATAAAAAGACAATTTTCTGTCTTGTACACACCTATTTACAACTTACTATTATTACCTGCTCCTCTGACACAGTCTCTTACTTTGGGAGAATGTCTTCTTATTGTTTTCTTAGGGTGAGATTGTTGAATTACAACAGTTGACATCCTTAAGGATTGGAATCTCTAGAAATTGTAGAAAAAACCCAAACATCCTCCCTATAGAACACGGCCAGCCTCAAGCCCCAAATATAACCATGGAGCGCATAACCTTCCATTTCACAGACTGGGGACAGTTGTTTTGGGAGCTGATAACAGACTGTATGCGTATCTTGAACCACAAGGACAAAAATATCCTTGGCTTCTTGGGCAGTATAGCACATGCTATTACTGAGTCAATGCAATGTCACGGACACAATAAAAGCATTGGCATTGCTCAAAGAATAACCCCTCATCTGCCAGACACCACCCTTTAACCCACCAAGGTTTCACCCTTTATACGTCAGGAAGTCTGAGGAGACTTGTGAAAAAAAAGCTTTAGGTTGCTAGTGAGCTTCCAAAGAGGATGCCTGACACGGAAGCCACAAACAGCAAGTTTTCAATGTTGTGGAACATGCTGGAACAGAGTGCTAAGTGTGTAAACAGAAAGGGGAAACTTGCATCTGACATACAAACCAGAAATGTTAGAATCTTTAACCTTGTCTTAATTTTGTCCTTGACACATTCCATTTTTTCCAAGGATAACAAAATAATACAAAACAAATATCAGAATAAATCTCCAGACCCCAAACACGTCACTAGGTTCCTGGCCTTTCTTGCGTCAGGCATTTCATGCACTCTTCTCTAAAGAGGCTCTCTGGCCTTGTAGGGGAGCAAAACCTTGATCTGACAACTGGAACGTTCTGCACTCACTGTCTCTTCCCAGTAAGAAGTTGCCATTTGGCTTCTCACCAGCCACATTTGTGGATTTTGACCCTTAGTCTGAATTCCATTCAAACTGCACGTATGGCTAATAACAAACGTCACTACAGTTCTTTACTATGTATCATGGAAAGTGGTTTGTCTGAAGGTCCAGCAAAGCACACAAAAAGATTGCTGCATGAAGGGAACTTTATATTACTACCAGGGGTGGGCCTGGCCCAATCTAACAACCGGTTTGCTGGAAGTAAGCGGGCCAGGTGGGGTCAGGGGGTGGGGGCGGGGTCAGGGGCCAGGTCAGGGGGTGGGGCAGGGCAAGGGGCGGCCCCAACCCTGGCTCACTGTGCATGCGCCAAGCTTGGCACACACGCAGTCGAGTCCTAAAAAGGACTGCGCTTGCGTCAAGAATAGGACGTGACAGCCCTTGGGTAAATCTTGACGCAAGCCCAGTGGTGGGTTCCTCGGGGGGCGAACCGGTTTGCCCGCGTTTTGGCCCACCGCTAGCAACCGGATCACTAGCAACCGCTAGCAACTGGATCGCTAGCGGTGGGCCAAAATTAACAACCAGTTCTATAGAACCGGTGAGAACCAGCTACAGCCCACCAATGATTTACTACTTGTTGTGACTATATCTCCCAAAGCTATGCCATTGTAGATCTTTTTTTCTTTCACATCCAGCCAATCTGGTGCCTGGGGCCTAATGCACTGGGAGGGAGGGTGCACTGAAGGGATAGTGCACATGGTGGATTGATGTCCATGGTGGGGTGGATGCACATGGGGAATGTATCGAATGGGAGTTTGGTGCACGTGGGGGGGGGTTGGTGTGCATGGAGAATGTCACACATGTTGCACATGGGGGGATGATGCACTTGGGAGAATGATGTACATGGGGAGTTGGTGCACATGGGGGTTGATACACATGAGGGGGTTGGTATGCATGTAAAGTTGGCGCACTTGGCAGAATGATGCACATGGGGATGATGCTCATGGGGGTTTGGTGATCATGGGGGTTTGGTGTTCATGCAGAGTTGGTTGCATGGGGATGTTGCACATGGGGGATGTTGTGCATGGGGGTTGATGCACACAGGGAGATGAGATTTCAGGGTTGATGCACATGGGGATGATGTACATGGGGATAATGTGCGTTCAGGGGTTGATGTGCTTGTCTGGATGATGCGCATGGGGTGTTGCGCAATGGGGGGTTAGGACACAGAGTGGATGGGGTATAGGGGGCATTTTACTCCTGCAACTTGGGTACGTTTTCTCTAATAGATAATATAGTTCTATAAAGTACTGTTTGTTATTACATCTACATATTCCTGTTTCAGGTCTTTCCACCCTGATTCAAAGGAAAGGAAAGGAGGGATAGTGAGGAAGTGTGGAGGGGATGAGAGTGCTAAGGCTAGAACACAGAACAGCCTTTGCTAGTGTTTCAAGGTTTAGACAATCTTCTTGAGCCAACGCTGATCATCAGACAGACTCCAAAAATCATTTGGGTTGATAAGGTTCAAGGCTTTTATAAACTTTCAGACACACCACAGAATCTGCTAAAGAGGTTCCATGATAGACAAATGGATATGGGAAGGGTGCCTTGAAAGTGTGCCCACAAGAGATAAGTATTGCTATAATACAGAATACCTCAGGGCAGGGTTACCAGACGCCAAACTGGAAATTCCTGCACAGCAACCCCAAAATTCCTGATTTAAGGCCAAAATTCCTCTCAGTCCAGCCAAAATTCCTGTAATTAAAAAAATTGTCCAAAAATGTAGGACGAAATGTAGGACATGTTAAAATAAGCTTAAAATACTGGTATTACTTTCCTGTACTTAATTCCAACACTATATTACCTTTTTAAGGTAATAGACACACACACCCTGATGGGGAGGAGCAGTGGGTGCATTCAGAGGTGGCTGGTGGAGGGTTTTCTGGGGTGGGGAACTTAGGTGAGTGGGAGGTTTCTGGTGGGGAGGGGGTGAATGCAGGGCTGGTGGGGGTTTTCTTTGGGGTAGTGGGCACAGGCAGGGCCAGGGGAGTTGGTGGGGGTGGCTACAGGATAGTGGGTGCTACAGGCAGCAGGGGAGGCTGGTGGGGGCTTATTTTTGAGTAGGAATTGTTTTCTAAGGCTGCCATTATGAAGATCCCTTCCTGGGAGTAAGACCCATTAACTGCAGAGGGGCTTACTTTTGAGTAGACATGGTCAGGAGTGTTTTCTAAGGCTGCAATCCTGAGGATCCCTCCCTGGGAGTAAGACCCATTAACTGCAGAGGGGCTTACTTTTGAGTAGACGTGGTCAGGAGTGTTTTCTAAGGCTGCAATCAGTAGGGAGGGGGCAGAGTGGCAGCATCCAGGAGGCAGTGAGGACTGGAGATGCTGATCCAGAGGGAGGCAGTGAGGGGGAGGAGGTCCTTCTCCCGCTCACTCTTTCTCCCGATCAGCACCAGACACAGCTGAGGCTGCAGGCACAGTGAAGAGAAGCAGCCACAGCTGCAGCGCGCCAAATTTAAATGGCCGCTGGCAGCAGGAGCCTCTTTTTCTGGAGCCCGGAGGTGGAGCTTGCTGGTCTGGAGGCGGAGCTTGTTTTCAGGAGGGCTCCTGGAAATTCCGGGGGTATGGCAACCCTGACTCAGGGGTGCCCATACTTCAGCCCAGGGGCCAGATAAAGCACATGGCAAGGTTCAGTGTACCTACTCTGGAGGTGAGGGGAGGGCTGCATGAACCTTTTCTCAATATATATGACTTATGAACTGGTTTGAAGATCACCCCCTCTTTCTATGTTAGAAAGTGTTTATCAACTGATTTGAATTCATTCGCAATTTCCATCTCAAATATATTCATTTATGTAAATTTATTCAAATTCAAAAAGTAAATTATTTTTCCCCAGCCTCTGACAGTGTCAGAGAGATGACAGGTGCAGTGTTAACTTAGGTCGCCATAACTCTTTGGTCTTCCTGTTCCTGTGGTGATGTAGGGAGCCAAGCATGTATCTATGTACTGGCCTAACCTTCTCCCAGGAGTGGCATAGAAGTGTCTTATGGCACTTTGGTGATACTCCCAAGCCAGCAAGGGACCTGTGCTGGGGCTTATGCTGGCTTAACTGGGTTAGGATTGCAGCTGATATGGCCCACTGAGTCTTGCCAAAATATTTGCACATCCCTGGTCTACCATGACAGTTATCCATAGTGCCTATAGTGTGATCACACCACTGGTTTCTCTCTGTTTCAGGGTGAAGAAAATTCAGAATATGGGCTGCCAGCTGGTTCTATTGACTGTTCTCTCAATTGGAATGACATCTATTGGCTACAAAACTTGACTCGCCTGCCTATCATCCTCAAGGGAATTCTGACTAAGGAAGATGCAGAACTGGCAGTGAAACACAGAGTTCAAGGGATTATCGTATCCAACCATGGTGGGAGACAGCTGGATGGAGCACCTGCAACTGTACATGATGAACCTCATTTCCTATATTCACATGTGCAGGAATATCCTTAGCAAAGATTTTTTATTTCCTTGTACATTTGAATAAGCCTATGCAAAGGCTACGTAATGTAGAATCCGAGTTAGGAGAATGTAAAAATTGGACTGAAGAAAGGGCTTTTTTTGTTGTACAGAATGAAAGTGGAAATCAAACTCTTCGTCAAATTTGAGTTCAAGGCAGTAAAGTTGTAGACAATAATGTTGCATTTTCCTCTGTGTATCAAAAATTTTAAAATACCCTTAAAATTTTAAGAACTCTTTTTTCAGAGTTCTGAGTCACCTGGAGCTAAGATGATGAGTATGGGTTTCTCAGGGAAGGGAAATTGGAAGAAAAAGCACCTCTCAATCAGGGCAACCATATGCTGGCACCCAAAATGTAGTGAAAATTATGAACTATTTTCAACACAGACATTAAAGAATCAGAAGGTCCAGTAGCAGATATCCTGTGTCTCATCTGCTTTGGCCCTAGTATCATGTCTCCTGATCACATGCACATAACATTAATGTGCTAGTCAGTGTTCAGCTTGGCATTTCCCATGTAATGCCTTATGAGGTTGATTCTGAATTTTTGGCCACATACTGCAGGATAATTCTTTTTTATTGCAAAGCCTCAGGACCATGTGCTGGGACCTTAAGTAGATGCAAGTCAGGCTATTGCAGAATTAGTGAGTGTTGCATTCAGTCACACGTAATCCTGTGTTTGCTTGTGATAGGAAGTGGCTTGTACATCTGTGGTTATGAGAATGGGGTGTAGGAAGGGTATCTATGAAACACTAGAGGATTTGTGTCTTCTCCTGCCTGGATTATGTTCCTGTAGCAATCTGTGAGTTTTTCATTGGTTTTTTTCTTTGCAGATAGATGTTCTGGCTGAAATTGTATCTGCGGTTCAAGGCAAAGTTGAAGTTTATTTAGATGGAGGGATACGAACAGGAGGCGACATACTGAAAGCACTGGCGCTTGGGGCAAAATGTGTCTTTATTGGAAGGCCTGCCTTATGGGGTCTGGCCTATAAGGTTACTAGATTCTATATATTTGAATAATAACAATGGGCTTATAGAAAGAAGAGGCTGCAAATGGGTAGCAATCATCTTGTTTTGATCACTTTCTCCATCTCCTGCAGTGGATTCTGTGTCTTATTTAGTTTTGTATTACATTTTTGTATAGTGCTCCAGTTCTCAGGCTATCTAGTTCTCTCCAAGCAAACGTGATATTCATCTTCAATATCCCATGACTGTGCATAAACGCACCATATTCTTAGAGCACAATCCTAACCATATCTACTCAAAAGTAAATCCCATTGTTCAAAAACCAGCCAAATCTGTTTGGACAGGATGATAACATGCTCCACTGGCATGGCTACCTCATCCCTAGAAAGTTAAATAGGCTTGTTGTGGCTTTTTATCCAACCTGTGACATGGTACTTTTGTTTATTTTACAGAATATTTTGCTTGTTCCTCATAATATTTGTTCACCTTCATTGGGTCCTTAACTGTTCCTCACAGTTATTGTTTTGGAAAATGTAACCCCAAAAAACACTACCAGTAGAAGGAAAGTAAGTTAGCATGTTGCCCTTAGTCAAGATAGCATGAGGGGTTCTTCAGGAAAGCATTAGAAGTGTCAAAGACGTGAAGAATCATTGTATGGGGAAAATGGGATATTTGAATGAAAGTTTATCATTATTCAGGACTCAGCTGAGAGGTTTGAAGTGTGGATAGAATTGCAGCCATATGAGTCAGATCCTGTTTAACTTTCTAGGGATGAGGTAGCCATGCCAATCGAGCATCTGCTGCATCCTGCATCTTTACTCTCTTCACAGTCCTCCTTCTATCAACCTGTCCAAACAGATTTGGCTGGTTTTTGCCTCTGGGACTCCTGGTTCAGGCGCAGTGTGCCTGATAGGCACCTGTCATTAGCACCTAATTAACTCAATTCTAATGCTCTTAAAGTGATCAGTGACCTTCATTAGGATGTACAAAGAGAGTATATTCAAAATCTGATTTTAAAAATCTCATTTATTAATCTTAAAGCAAGTAACAAAAAATTCTGAAATTTTTCAGGCATAGGCAGCCGCAGTGTGCCTGAGAGGCCACCCTGGACAAACCTATATATTTCCGCTAAAGGGTGAGTTCAGGCAAAGGTTGCCTGAGAGGCCAGGAGGGTCACTACTGCACTCCACACAGGCAGCGGGAAAACTGACTAAGAGCACAATCTTAACCATGTCTACTCAAAAGTAAGCCCCATTATGTTCAGTGGGACTTACTCCCAGGAAAGTGTCTTTAGGATTGCAGCCTAAGGGGCTTTCAAACAGCACCTAGAGGTAGGAAGGTACTAGGGAGGACAAGCCTATACACCAGCTTGGCGCAGAGAGGGGCGTGAGAAGAGCTTTGAAGTGCCTGTTAGGTCAGTTTTGACTGACAGAGGAAGGGTACAGCGGGGGAAAAAGAAGAGGGGATCTCTACTTTGGGAAGCATTCCAGTGGTGGGCTTCAGGGGGTTCTTACAGATTCTATAGAACCCTTTGCTAATGAGTGCCTGTTTCTGAGATTTGTTACTAATAGGGCATAGAACCTGTTGTTAATTTAGGTTATTAGGACATAAAACCTGTTGCCAATTTATTTGAATCCCACCACTGATTGCTCCCCTCTCTCCCCAAAACCATTGTCTATATTCAGTCTGTTCTGGCTAATATGATTTACAGTGTTCCTGGTTTTTTTTGGAATAGGGAGAAGAAGGACTTAAAGAAGTGCTGAAGATTTTAAGAGATGAATTTCGTCTGTCAATGGCTCTGGCTGGTAAACATTTTTTTCCCTTTTCCTGCTAGGAGTGTTTCTCTTTCTGTGAGCTTCTGCAGTATTCTTGGTGACTAAAATGTACATCTGATCTTATATCTGCCAAAAGAAAGGGGGAAAGTTGAGTGGTGAGGTCGAAGCAGAGGAACTGAACATCATACAAACAGGATAATATAGATGAGAGCAGTCACAATGCAAGCATATAAGAGAAGCATAAAATTATTAGACTAACGGTGCAACCGTAGGCATATTTATTCAGATGTCTGATTTCAGTGGGACTTACAGCCCAATTCTATACTTATCAGCGAATGTCCTAGCACAACCTAAGTAAGTGTGCATAGAATTGCAGCCTAAGAACACTCTCTGGGCACAACTGTGTGGGAGCCATAGAAGAGCTCTACTGTGCTTTTGTATACTTCCATACATTTCTGTGAACACTGAACTAAAAAACCTCCCACTGGAGTTTTATCCTTTGTTGTCATCATGATTCAAACCACAAGGTTTTAATGTTTTTAAATCAGAAAATGTGTATCCACTGTTTGTGCCACTGCTGCTCTTACTAAGCATTTACTAACCAACCCCTTCCCGGTTTTCCTCTCCACCCATATCTTTCCCTATTCATGGTGTTCCAAATGCTGCTAAACATAATATGGCCAAATCAAAGCAAAACAATGGAAAAATCTGTTGTTGCCAGTTCAAGTCTCTTTATTTTGTGGGTCATCGACACAAGTAGCAAAACATGAGCAAGCCCAAAGGGAATTTTCCCCTTTAATTTAAGAGCTGCTTCTGAAAGAGTTGAGATAAAATTGCAGGTGGAAACCATGGATATGGTTCTGTTAGAAATATTTTGGGGGGATTACCTATCCTTTGGATCGTTGCAGCTGGCAGATTGTTTTTCCAAGAAGAGAGACACAGCTGTAGATTAAGTTGCATCATCTTTTCTTTATTGTCAGCACAGCGAACAGGCCCAACACAGCTTTGAGGATCAAGTCCTACTTTTCCATCTTTTTGCTCAGCTTATATTCCCTTTTGCTCCGAACCACCCATCGTATTCTTGATATCCCACTGGTTCTTTAGCTTCATGGTCTGCTTATGATCACCTCATGTTCATGACCATGACTGTGACCAGCTCACAACCACCTTATGGGTACTTTACAACTTATTGTTATGGATGGACTAACAACTAACCATCCCGGATCCACATCTTGCTGATATTTATTTATCGTATCTTTCTACCCTTGACCCTGGTCAAACATTAATATACTATTATTTATAATTGCTTAATATAAAAGAAAATAAACATAAATTTTGGCCCTTCTCCTAACTCCCTTGGTCTTCTTGCCAAAAAGTCAACATGACTTCAGGGGACTTTCCAGCCTAAAGGTGATAACTGGGCCTTCTAATATCAATTCCCATATACATAAAGAAATATAGAATTTTACATTTCTTCCCATCAGTTCCAACTTTGTTATACATTGATTTTTAATACACATATTTGATTCAATATGAATGGCAAATGCAAATCTCTGTTTTAAAAACTGCTTTTCTACTGTTGTAGAAAAAGTATTTCTACTGTTGTAATCATGCAAATAACCAATCCAGTCATCAGCTGAGCCAGGCAGAGGCAGGGGGTACTGTACATTTTTAATTGCTGGCTGCCTCTCTACAACAGTAAGAAAAGCTACTTTGAAAAATTGCAAAGGGACATACTTTTAAATTTTTTAAAAACTGCTTTTATTTAACACATTTTTGGTATCTGTAGGGAGTGCCAGAATCAACCCCCTGAAGATATTGAGGCTCACCTTGTCCCCTTAGGAGCAATGGAGAAGCAACTAACCTGGAAGTGGGTCTTTCAATCTATTTTTGACTGGTTTTTTATCCACTGATTTTTTATCCACAGAAGGTTACTGAATGGAACTCTAGTGGATAACAAGGGAAAACTATAATTAAGTTATATCTGTATGCCCAAGTCAAGAGTCAAAGATTTTTGACACATATCTGCCAGATCAGAATTACAATCTAGATATGTAGCAAAGTTCATGGAGATCTTCCACAACTTTAATCAAGACTTTTCTTTGTAATCCAGACTTTGAATCAGTTCAGTGGGTGATTGTATAGAAAACAATCTTTTCTGATTTTGTCCCCATTTCCTGCTAGAATAAATGAGCAAATGCGACAACGTTATTTCCAATGTGCTCCTGATTCCTGGAATTATGTAACAACTAACAACATTCCACATAAGAACATTTGCATTAGCGGATACCAGAATGCATTGGATAAATAAATATTATTTTTAAATGATTCTGGTTTTCGTTACAAAGGGGAACTTAAAGTGGTGGAAAGCAAATTCTTAAAAATTATAACTGTCAGAACATTTTAAAAAGTCCAGCCCCAAACCTTACAGAGCAAAGGCTGTCAGCAGAACATTGCAATCCCCAACCACTCTGCACCACAACAGATCCAACAAAATCCATTCAGTTCCCGCAAAAAGTTAGATGAGAACAAGTGAGTGGACTGAAAATAAAGGGCCTGAACAGGCTTCTTACAGGTTAGCCCCAATACAAAAAAATAATTTATTCTTTGGGGGGGAAAACTTCAGGTGAGTTTCATTTTCAGTTGCATATATCCATGTCACTGCATGAAGTTGCTGTTAAAAAATATGTGAAAATGACATATTTCTCTGATTAGAATAATCAGTGTGGTAATTTACTGATCATTCCAAGGAACCTTGCTACTGTGTGATGTGCTGAGCACTGAGCAGATGCCTTTTGTAACATCTTGTGTATTTTCATTCAGGCTGCAGAAATGTCTCAGAAATTGGCCCACATCTTCTTCAGAACTCTAGGCTGTAAAGGATCCTCCAAGAGGGGCTCTTCAAAAATCATCATAGCCGCTAACACATGGTTTTCGGAGTGACTGAAAAGGTTTACAATTCCAGATCAGAAAATGTGCTACCAAACCAGACTATTTTCTTGTTTCTAGCCATTAGACAGCTTCCTATTTCTTTAACTCTTCACTTGACAACTGATGAGATCAGCTTCTTCTCAAAGCTGCCTCTCACTCTTGGAAACACTATTCAGAAATATTAACTCCGCCACATCACTCAAAATTCTTGCTCTGTAGTTTTCCCAAGCAATGCCATATGTGCTACCAACAGTTCTATTTTGACTGGACTTTTATTATTAATATCATTTTAAATTAAATTTAATATACAGATGTAACCTAATTATAATCATTATATGAGATTTTGTCTTAAAGTGATTGAGTTAGAATCATAGAATCATAGAGTTGGAAGGGACCTAGTAGGTCATCTAATCCAACCCCCTGCCTGTATCAGGAAATCCTCCTAGAGCATCTCTAACAAGTGCTCATTGAGACTCTGCTTGAAGATTCCCAGTGAGGGAGAGTCCACCACCTCCCTTGGCAATCTGTTCCACTGCCGAACCGCCACACCATCAGGAATTTTTTCAGGATATCCAACCAAAATCTCCTTTCTTGTAGTTTGTACAAGTTATTGGCTTAAAAGCAGTCTGCTTACCATGGCAATGTGGCAGGCAATTAAGCTTGTCTGAGGAACATTCATAAAGAGTTCAGCTTTATTTTCAGATATCCAGCTGGGAGGTCCTTTCCCCCATGTGATAATCACTTCTGAATTGCATCTGAGCTGAAACTAACCCTACAATCCAGAGTAACTATGGGAGCACATAAGAGACATTACATGCACCCATAGTTGCTGCACCACCTAGTGAAAACTGATGAGAAATTCATATTCAATTCAGGGTAAATTGTTCTTACATCAGAGCAAGGATTCCCTGTAGTTACTCTGGATTGCACCCTAAGCCATTTTGCCTGCCATATTATCATAGTAAACAATGGTTTTCGTATAACATAAAAATGGGTAACATGGAGGTTCCTGGAACAAAATCTCATGGATAGGGAAGTTCAACCTGTAATTTAATATCATGTTGTCAAATTAAGCTGGCACAGGACTTGCACAGCTTCTGGGTGTTGTAAACGTGCTTTACCATGCTTGTCCTACCATGGGAGTTGTCAGATCTAGACCCAGCAGATTAAGCTGGCTGCCAGCATGACAGTTTGGAGGTTTGGGGGTGTTCAGAACTGGATAGTGGGTAAGCTAGCCCTCAGAGGGCAGTGTACTGGACTCTGGCACATAGGCCAGATCCTAAGAGCACAATCCTAACCATGTCTACTCAAAAGAAAGCCCCATTGTGTTCAATGAGTCTTACTCCTAGGAAAGTGTCTTTAGGATTGCAGCCTTTGTTACCTCCCAATCAGCCTGGACTTATATGGGCCTATTCAAATCTGTGCCAGCACTTAAGCCGGCACAGATCTGAGGTGGCTGGGGCAGTACACAGGGTAAGGGGACATAAGTCCCCTTAGTCTGTGTTGTGCCGACCTCCAACCCTGCACTGAATACAGCATAGGCCAGCTGGTCTGCCACTTCCAGCACAGGTTCAGGTTGAGCTGCCCAAGAAAGATGCCAAAACTCCCTTTGTGAGTTAAGCCTTGCTAGGAGACATATTATAGCCAGTGGTGAGATTCAAATAAATTAACAGCAGGTTCTATGTCCTAATAACCTAAATTAACAACAGTTTGTATGTCTCATTAGTAACCGGTTCTCAGAACCAGGCACTTATAAGCAAAGGGTTCTATAGAATCTGTGAGAACCCCCTGAAGCCCACCATTGAGTCTTTTCTGTGTTTGTAACACGTAGCTGCTGGAGGTTTTTTATTGTTATGAAGAAGGCTGATGAGTTGTTATATGATTTGTGATTAAGCAGGCAGAAAGTCAAAACCCAACCTTGGGAGCGGGTACTGTTTAGATCATCTGGCAATCTTCCTGAGAAAGGATGCCATATTGTGTCCTTCACTGAGGGTCTGTTTGTTCCATTGATAACAGTCCTTGCTGGCAAATTCATAGCTGCCCTGATAAATGGTAAAAATAACATTGAATTAGCCAGTATAATAAATTTCAAGGATGTTTACCTGGCAGTGCAGCAGCAATATATCGCAGTGATAAAAAATCTCATGGCCTCTGAAAAATTCACTCAAGGAACCCCAGAGGATATTCATGAAGTATTGAGGAACATGCTATACCTTCTGAAAAGGAACACAAACATCACTGCTGACTAGACCCTACAACTAGCTAGCTGGCTATCTGGCTAACTAGCCTTCTAATCCTACAACTAGGTAGCTGGCTGCAGTTGCAGTGATAATGAACTTCAATATCTGAAAAGGTCCAGATGGTAAATAAAAGCAGCAAGAAAGGCAAGATTAAAATTATGTTCATTTTAGGATTCCCATGAAATGGATGTTATCATGAGTGCTGTGAAAGATGTGTATTAAGCAGGGTGTCATAACTGCAAAAGAGGATAAGCCCCCCAAAGGTAGGACATCCAAGCAATATGAAGGACATGAGAAAACAAAAGCTAAAAGCACTCAAATATATTGCATTCATGTGGTTAATTTAAACAGTTTATTACTTAATACTGAATTTTAAACAATTACAGTGCATGTAATTTCTTGCATATAATTTATTAATTACAAGAAGGGTCCATGCTGCATGTTCACAACGAAAAGGAGGCCAGTACCCAGGGCTAAAAAAGAAAATGTATCCTGGAAAAAGAAAACATATGGTCACCCTGGGACTGAAGCATATATCTTATTAAGGTTCTCAAGCATTTCAGCCCATGACCCCCTTATGAGAATGGGACCCTTCGTCCTAGAAGTGATGTCACAGCTGGAACAGGAGGTGCCATAATTGTGATGCTAGAGTTTCTCCATGTCTATTCAGAAGACATGTGTTCAGTGTGACTAAACACCAGGGAAGCAGCATGAGTGCCACATTCCAAGATGGTGGTGACTGGCTTTTTGTGATCCTCCCTAAATTAAAGTTGCAACCCCACCACCACCACCAAGAGAGTCCTGACTCTGAGAACCACCAGACTAGAGACCCTTCTTCTTGGAGCTTCCTCTGAATAATCCCATGAACTCCATACATGTACGGAGTTCTGTGTTTATTGAGAATGATATCTGGGTCTTGCCTCAGTATGGCTATAAAGCTGACTTGTATTGAATGGAGGGGGGTGGCAAACTGATGAGAAGTATCTACACCTGATGTCTTCCTGTCACAGGGTGACCAGATGCCCAAACCTCAAAAGGAGGACAAGGTCTTGGATTCCTCTCAGCCTGGCCTTTCTGGTGGACAATGGAACATTTGCCTACTTGCAAGTAAAGCTGCAATACTGGGCACTTGCACTTTCCCTTAGAAAATGCATATTTTTTTTAGTTTTTTGGCCATAACCTTTGATAGGAAGGAGATATTTCAAAATTGATTTTTGCATTAGATTTTGTTCTTCAATACAAATCCAATGACATATGACACGATGGGGTTACAGCACACCATTGCAAAGTTCCAAAGTGGAAGACAATGAAGCCCTTTTGGAGGACACCTAATCAAGAGGCTAAAAAAGAGGACAAAACTGGAAATTTCTGGTCATATGGTCACCCTGACCTGCCACCATTGACAGTGCTGCTCACACCACTCCAATCTACTTCCCAAAGAGGTTCAGATAGTAGTGGCCTTCTGCTCCAACAAGTGGAACTAATGGGGGGAACCACATCCCACTGCTTAGGATCACAACCAACTGGATAGTGTTATGGACAGACATGTCGCCTTCCCTTCAACCTGTGTGTGGGCCTTGTTTCCAAAGGACAGGAAAAGAAGAGCATATGGAGAGCCCCCTCCACTCTCTCCTTTTGCTTGAATGGGCCCGATGCAGTGGATTGAGGCTGTGATGAGAGCAGCCAAAGGGGTTTTACTCTCATCCCTCTTCCTATTGATTTGGAGAGAGGGAACATGCATGCATGGGGTTTTGTGGTAGGGCACCTCAGCACCTAAGCTCCAGCCTGGCATGCAATCCCTCTGTCTCTGATCACAGCCTGGTCTAATTTCTCAACCTGCAGAATCAAGGGGTGACCTGGCTTCGACTTGAGCTTAAAAACAGGAGTGCTTCTCAACACAAATGATCTGCTCATAAGTTGGAAAAAGAGCCTGTTTTTGACCCTTAAAGAAAAAGTTCAAAGCAACTCTTTATTTCTTAAAGGAACACACTGTATGTTCCTTTTTTCAACAACCACAAAAAATGCAGTCACATTTATGCATGCGTTCAGGAATCTGTCAGTTCAAGGATGATGACCTCCAAATGGTGGAAGAGAGGAGAAGCTGCTAGGACTTTGCTAATGTAAATGATCTGACTAATCCAAGTGGAATGAGGGGAGGGGGAAATATAAAGGGTCAGGTGGTGAACCAACAACCTCTCAAGGCAAGAGGCACTGGACTTGGATTCAGACATTGTCCAGATCTCACTGAAACATCTTGTGATTTGAGCTGGTCTTCCATTTCATCCTCAGTTCAAAGTTTGCTAGTGACCTTGCGTAGGGTGGGGGATGAACCAGCCAAGCTTGAGTGTGATGGAGTGGAACTGTTGATAAGGTTGTGCCTCCAGGAACAACCCCTCCCACAGCAACCCACATAATTGCCTCTGATCTTCTTCCGTCACTTTGTAACGTGCTCCTGGGTCCAACTGTGCAGACATGTCCCTGGTTGGGCTGAAGTGTCTGGTGACAGGAGCTGGTGGGTTTCTTGGTCAAAGGATTGTTTGCCAACTGCTGGAAGAAGAGAACCTGACCGAAGTCCGAGCCTTGGACAAAACGATCAGCTCAGAGACACTCCAGAATTTTGAAAGTGAGTATTCTGCGGTGGTCTTCTAGAGGGGAGTCTTTTTCATCTGGGTCCCTCCAGTATCATGAGATGGGTCTCATTCTCATTCTGGCTGAGATGGCAAAGCTTTGAGCAGGTCAGACTGCAGCAGCCTGAGAGTGAAGACTCAGATGTTTGAACATTTAATTAATGGTAGAAAATTAGCATGTCAAGGAAAGGGTTTCAAGCCTTACCTTTTCTTTAGCATGCTAGTTTTCAATGTGCATGGAATTTGTTTTGTATGAAGATTTCATCTTTTAGCTCCCACATCCAGTCTGAAATGGTGCTGCTTATAGTTTTATCACTACAGCATGCTTTCAAATACAGTGGTGCCTCACGTTACAAGTGCCTCACATAAAATATGTTTCACGTAACAAACAAAAATTTCTCTAGGATTCTGCTTCACGTAACAAACTGTGCTTCACGTAACAAACACACTCGTTGGCAGTTGGGGCAGACATGCTGGCTGGCATGTCTTTTTCAAAAGTGTGAGGGCTGCCTAACGTGCCTGCCCATAGCTAAAGCAACACTTCTGCGCTGTTCCTCCTGTGGCCGGGTGTCTGCTGGGCAGAGGGAGAGAACAGCAGTGGAGAAGAGGGAAGCAGCTCAGGGCTGGCCAGAAGACTTCCAAAAAAGATCACTTAGTCCCCAGTCCTATCCAACTTTCCAGCACTGATGCAGCTGTGACAATGGAAAATGTGCTGCATCCTGTGATGGGGAGACAGTCACAGGGGCAGTGGAGAGCTTCAGGGGGTTCTCACAGGTTCTATGGAACCCTTTGCTAATGAGCGCCTGGTTTGAGAACCCGTTACTAATGGGACATAGAACCAGTTGTTAATTTATTTGAATCCCACCACTGCATAGAGGCATCTTCAAGGTAAGGGAATAATTGTTCCTGTACCTTGTGGCTGCATCAGTGGTAGAAAGTTGGATAGGATTGGACCCAAAGGATCTGTATATAGGTACTACTGTATATAATTAACAGTGAAATCCTATGTGTGCTTTCTCAGATGTCAATTCTGAGTGGTGCTTACTCCTTGGAAAGTGCATGTAGGATTGGAACCTAACCGATTCTATGTATGGTACTTTACGAGATCAATTCAACACACATATAGATTTGTGAAAAAAATATTACTACCAGCTTAGCAACAACTTGGAAAAGAGCAAATATTCTACCCTGAAAGTATCTAATAGTGTTTGGGGAAAACCCAGATTTAACTCAAGGAGCAGTAGCCTTAAACAGGCAAGGATTCTTTGTGTATGCAAAACTCTCAGTTTCTGGATGGAACTTCCCGATCATGGAGCTGTTGCCAGATTTAGGATTCAATCCATAGTTTTCTCAAGCTAATTAATTTGCTTGAGGAGAATTTATAGAACACAGAAGGGAGATGGTCACCAAGTCCTTGGAACTGAACCAAGGTTGTACTTAGCATACATCTGGATTTTTAAAGAGAAGAACAGGGGGATCTGTCTTTGTAGGAAAATGTTTCACCACATCTTCTACAGTATCTTCCTTAAGGAACGGTGGGGCACGACAGTACAGTGCATGAAGCCTTTCATAGAGGCCTTGATTAACAGTGGCCTGAAGAGTGCGGAGCAGGAGGAGGGGGCAAAATCCCCAGGATTTGGACATCCTCATGGGCTGGGCCAGAGCTGGCTATTCATTATATAGAGGTATATATAGGTACACACACACACACACACACACACACATATCAACAGGGACCCAATTACCCATGGACCAGTTGCTCCCAATTGCGGACCTGTGCCTCAGGGGCACCCAGAGAAGAGGAAAAATAAAAACTCCTTTTTTGGTAACTATTTACTTTTTATAGATAATCTACATACTTTGTTTACTTCTAGGCTTACATGTATTCAATTTTACATTAAAATGTGCTTACCGTATTTCCCGGCTTATTACACGCACCAGACCATGAGATGCACCAAAGTTTAGAGGAGCAAAACAAGAAAAAAAATATTCTGAACCAAATGGTGTACTAATATATTTAATAAAATATAGCAGAATAATATTTCAACCATGTAAAGTCAACAGTGGTATTAAGAACCATTATCACTATCATTAATTAACAAATGAGGAAAGACTTCAAGCACTCTTTTAATTTTCTGGTAACCCCAAAAACTCATCATTTCTATTGTCAGTGATTTGCAACTTTTGCACAAATCTCATTGCAAATGATCAGACAACAACATTTTGCACAAATCTCATTGCAAATATTCCAGCATGGCAGGTAAGTTGGGGGGGGGTGTTTCTTTTGAAGAGTACGTAGGGGAAGGTGAGGGGATCTAGATACATAGGGAAGAATGAGGGAGGCACAGGCGTGGAGCAGGAGGGACCAGGTCTTATGCATGTCTGCTCTGGAGCAAGTCTCCAAGCTAGGGAAGGCTGGTTAGGATTGCAACTGTTCCAGGGTGACCAGATGCCAAACCCAAAATTCCTACCCCCCCTCCCCCCCGGGCAAAAGTCCTACTGTTTAAAAAATTGCCAAAAAATGTATTTTTTTGTTTTTATATTTTTGATTTTTACTTTTTTGGCCATAACTTTTGATAGGAAGGAGATATCTCAAAACTGATTGTTGCACTGAATTCTGCTCTTCAATATGAATCCAATGACATATGACATGATGGGGTAAGGTGCTACAGGATTGGCCCTATCACTCTATGAGACACACAGACATTTTCCCCCCTTTGGGAAGAAAAAAAGTGCATCTCATAAACCGGGAAATATGCATTCATTTGGGCTATTAAATCATGCACATTTTAAGTGCACATTTTGATTGTCTTCCATTCTATCATAGAAGTATATAATGTGTACAATACATTTTATTTTTATCTCTAAAATTCTACAGACCTTGGCTGTGAAGCTGAGGGCTTGCAAAAAAAACCTTCTGATTAAGGCCCACAGTACCTAGCCCAGGCCTTAACAAAACAGACGATACAAGTCAGCATAAATTCATTGCAAGCCTGAATCTCAACCTGAATCAAGGTCTGTTTTTCCACTTCAGCTTTAGTCCACTTTTATTACCCCAATGCATTTAGGAAGGCCCTAAAGGAAGGGCAGTCAAGCATTTTGCCCCACACCAAGTGCCTCCTTTCAGCAAACCTGAATTAATCTAATGAAGCTATGTCCAAACTATGTTCATTTCTGACATCTGAAATGTCGTCCTCCTCATGAGATCTGCCGAAAGGTACAGTATTTATCCTGGCTTATTCAAACTCCCACCTCTTCTGGATCTTTGTCCATTTGATCTTGCTGCTTCCTTCCCCATCCAATAGCAGCAGGCCTCTGTCAGTCTTGAAAGACTATGGTATCGTGCTCGGCGCTGCATACGCTGCATGCGAAGCACAAAAGCCTGGGTTGGATTGTTATGGAGGATAGGCTGTTACCCAAGCAGCAAATCCCCCCTCTCCACGCCACTGAATTAGTCCAATGGAAAGGAGGGGCCAATATGATTGGATCCAGCTGGGGTTGCAGAGCTGGGCTAAGGACAGGAGCTCACCCTGTCTTGTGGGGCCGACCTGGGTCTAGATGGTACTAGTATATCACACATGCCTCATTTTTTTACTATTTTTCCCTAGAAGGCATATCATATATATTTTTTCTGTTAACAGACTGCACACAACTTGTGTGTTCTCATTGGATTGCTCATTGGTTTGGCAATGAGATCCAATGAGATCATGGGCTCTCATTGGATTACCAAGGTTAATTGATGTCTGTCTATATACCTTATTGTATACCTGATGTCTATCTGTATACCTGTATACCTTATTGATGTCTATCTGTATACCTATATATAATGAATAGCTGTATCAATTTTAAGAAGTAAAATAGTTCCAAGGTGAAGAGATGTGTCGCAATCTAGCACCATTTTGCCACTAAATGTATTTAGTAGCATACTAGCATGTTTTGCTGTTCAATGTATTTAATTCTGTTCTGGATTGCAGCCTGAGACATGTTGATGGTTCCATAGCGCAGTCCTCCGAAATCTGTGATTTAACTTTGACTCCTCTAACTTTGGAGGTGTGATCTGAAGCAGGAAAGATTCTCTTTGAGTCCCTCCAGGTTGGTCTTTGCTGCTTGTACTCTGCAAATAACTGATCATCTGTTTATTTGATGTCCTTTCTTTTAGAACTGAAGAATAAAACTCTCTTAACAGTCATACAAGGGGATATCCGGGACAGAACGGTACTTGACACAGCTGTAGAAGGGGTCTCACTTGTCATTCACACAGCTTGTATCATTGATGTCTTAGGACATGTAGAGCAGCACACAATCTGGGACGTCAACGTGAGAGGTAAAATTAGATTGTTTCATGAGCCAGTCCAGCTGTGACACATTTACAGGACACATTGAAACATCTCTTGGTGCCACAAAAAGCATTCCTTGCCCAAATTTGGGAGAAGGGTTTTCTGTTGGAAACATCAGAACACCCAAAATGAGAGGTGTAATATGGGATGACATGGGAACCAATGCTGGCCAGCCACAAGGCTGACAGAAACAGCTGCTTGGGACAGTGGGCTGGAAAAAGAGGGGAGACCTGCACCCTGTTTGCCCAATTGCAACAACTGGTGCTCCACTCCCTGACAATGAGGAAGAGGAGGGTGCAGAGCTGCACAATCCTTCTTTTCCTCCAAGCCTCCTGGTCATTCCTCTTTCACCACCACCTCCTTCTTGTGTGCACAGAAAAAGGAACAGTTCAGCAAGAAGGTGGTGGAAACACCTCTATGTGCCACCTTCAGGTGTATTTTTCCCTTCAAGCAGCTTTGTAAGAGCACACGGGAAGCAAAAGAGGACTCTAGTCCCAATGTGCTCTGTGCAGCCTGCTTGAAAGTGGCCGCAGTGGTTGCAGATCCTGGCTCATATCAAGCATTATAGCATCATGTTACTGTTTTCAGGAATGCTGCATAATAAAGTGATGAGCTTTAAGGAATAGTTCTTTTGGGCTCCTCTTTATAAGCTGAAGGTAGGACATAAGTGGTATTAGGTAGCAAATTGACAGACGCAGATAGTTGGCAGAAAGCGTGGGACCATTGTGCCCATCTGCTGCCTTCCTCAATCTTGCTACCTTTGTGTAATCCACTGGCTTCTAAGGGCAGGGTAGAAGCTATTTGCCCCACATGTTGAACTTGCCTGTTCCATCAAATATGCCACAGAAAGACTGGTAGACCTAGCTCCTCATTGAGATAGTTGCCTTCTTTCCCCCATCCTCCTGGCTGATCAGTTTTCTCCACATGAACCCACTAGAGCAAATGTGAATGGCCAGGGGATGAAGAAAGAACTAAAGTTATTATCACTAAAGTGAATCATGAACTAAAGTTATTATCCTACATCCTTCTCCAGCTCTTTGAGCTATTTCCAGAGACTCTCTTGATGCAGAGAGTGTGTAGGAAAGGGATCCCAAGACTACCTGCTCATGAGCATGGCCAGCAGCCAACCAGTCTGAGGGGAGATAAGAACAGGGGTACCTTTGTGGACATGCACACACAGAGTCTGCCAATGTTGCATGACTCATGGCATGGTGCAATCTAGTGTTGCCATTGGGTTAGAAGATAAGAACATAAGAGCCTCCACTGGATCAGGCCAAAGGTCCATCTAGTCCAGGTTCCTGTATCACACAGTGGCCCACTAGATGCCTCAGGGAACAGGTAAGACTCCTGCATGCAGGTGCAGGTGTCTTATGTGCTCCCTGAGGCATCTGGTGAGTATGTGTGAGAAGTCATAGATGCAGTCTTGCACCTCTGGCATAATCTTGCAGTCTTGCACCTCTGGCATAAAGATTTCCAGGCCATAACCTTGCTAAAGTATCCCCCTCTCTTCTTCCCTGAGGTACACAAATTCTTCTGGAGGCCTGCATCCTCAATAATGTCCAGTACTTCATCTACACCAGTAGTGTTGAAATAACAGGTCCAAACAGCAGGGGTGACCCCCTCTGTGATGGCAACGAAGACACCGAGTATCAGAACACCATCAGAACTCCTTATGCTGCAACCAAGAAAGAGGCAGAAAAGTCTGTGCTGGGGTTGGATGGCCTGCCACTGAAGAATGGCACCAGTTTGGTAACATGTGCTTTGAGGTCCATGTACATCTTTGGTGAAGGAAGCCCTTTTCTTCTGCATCATCTTGATGAAAGCATCTTAAACAACAATGTCTTCTTGAGAGCATCCAGAAAGGAGGCTCTTGTCAATCCAGCCTACGTGGGCAACGTTGCTTGGGCTCACATTCAACTGGCTAAAGCCATGAGGGATCCAGAAAAGGTTAAGCGCATCCGAGGGCAATTCTATTATGTGGCAGATGATACTCCCCATGTCAGTTATTCAGATTTAAATTATGAACTGGCCAAAGAGCTGGGATTTGGTATTGAACCCAAGCTATCTATGCCCCTGAGGATGCTCTATTGCTATGCCCTTCTGTTGGAAACAGTGAGCTTTTTGCTACGGCCCTTTGTCAGATACATTCCCATCATCAATCGCAACCTTCTGACCTTGCTCAATACCCCGTTCAGCTTTTCTTACAAGAAGGCCCAGAGGGATTTCGGCTACATGCCTCGCTATCAATGGGAAGAAGCCAAGCAGAGCACCAGCCAGTGGATTGCCAAGATGATTCCACTGCGGGCGGCCTACCTGAACAAGAAGCCTGTATAGACCAGAGGTCAACTGATAGGGTGCCTTTGCTCACAGGGTCAGGAAAAACAGATAGTAGGAAGCAACAGGATACTCAAGGTTGAAGCACACTTTGCGAAATGGATGAATAAATAACTTCTCTTCATGTTTTGTAGCCTATTTCATAAGCTAGCAATTCCCATACTTTTTATTCTGACCCTACCACAACACAATGATCCTATGAGAGCCATATGATCCTATAATTGCTTTTTTCTAGGGCCTATAAAAAGCAGTGACTTTTCACATTTATTCCATTCAGGAATAAACATAAGGGCTTTGAAGAAGACCCAGTGGTGGGATTCAAATAAATTAATAACATGTTCTATGTCCTAATAACCTGAATTAACAACAGGTTGTATGTCCCAGTAGTAATGGGTTCTCAGAACTAGGTGCTCATTAGCAAAGGGTTCTATAGAACCTGTGAGAACCCAAAGCCCACCACTGGAAACATCCATCCAAATCATAGGGCTCAACTTCTCACAACAACTCCTGTGGATATGGCATTTGAGGAAATGTATAGCTATCTTAACAAGTAAATATGGATCTCCCCAAAACAGTCTGGAGGTTACTAAATTATTCCAAGGCTGGGGGAGGGTGGGCAAAGGGAGGGCCTGGCAGCAGAGGGTTGGAGGCAGGGCTTGGATCTGGTAGGTACACATCAGACCTAATCATCACCTCTCACACAGCCAGAAGGTGGCCTAAATCTGAGTAGACCTATTGGGTCTATAGCAGCCCTACACTGAGGAAGGGAACAAGTCTCTCCTTCCCCAAAGCAGTGCTGCAGTGATCCCAAAACTTGCTCTGGATTCAGCGCAGGCAGCCTAATCCCAAACAAGTTAGGATTGCGCTGTCTGGGCACAAGGACAAGGCAGTAAAATTGTCAAGGCACACCCTTACTTTTTTGACAAACGACAAGGCACACCATGCTGATGGTGGGGGGTTCACATCCCTGAACAGTCCTACTGATAAGTGACCCCCAAATTCCCAGGGTACACCTGCAGACCATTTGCAGTCACAAATATGCTATGGCACATTGATTGAACATTGCTGGTCCAGTCTCTTCGTTTTACAATGAACAGTCTGCATCACCGCAACTGCATCACAACAGTCTTAAAATTGTACTGTTTACTCCTGGACTGTCAAGACACCTGTTTGTCTGATAACAGTTTGTGCTATAAATATACTTTTTGCTTTAAAATGTGAGTGCACACCTCACGCTGAGTGACAATTTTCATAGTGCAGTATCTCAAAATGCAAATGATGCCCATCTTCAAATGCCTCCTTCTGCCCCAAAGTACCCATCCAAAACCTCCTTGTGCATATAACAAGTACATTAAAGATAAAGTCTCTACCTAGACTATTTCCACAACATGCTGTTTTCCTTTAGCAAGCTAGTAAGGTGCAGGAAACTCTTTACCCCTTGATTTAGATGATTGTATGAAATGGCCACTAACTTAATAAGATCTGCTATCCATTCCTCTGTGCCCTAGAATGGAGGATAGAAGATTTTTATTATCTGTTGCGAATAGCACCTGAAACGATTCCCCATAAAAAAATACACGCAGAATTTCAAACAAGAAATTAGCTGCAGGGATTAAATAATTAAAAAGGAATTAATATGAATTATTATTTTAATGTCTGGCCAGCTCCCATCTCAAACATTTGAACTTATTTCTTTTCATAGGCACCACACCGTCCCCTTGGAAGTCAATTTCAGCATCCTAATAGAAGGGGGGTGATGTCAAGCTCTTTTGCAATGGCTGCATATGTGGAGAAGGACTGCGCAGCTGATCAATCCCCATGTTTTAACAAATAATGCTAATTTAGAGTGAATGCCTTTAACAGCTAAAGGAAAAATGAATCTGAGAGAGTAAAACTGCAGCTTAGCCTAATTATATGAGATTCATTTATATAAAGTTTTGTCTCAACACATTTCAAGTGTGGAAGAACAACAGTGCTAATAAGAATGGGGTGAAATTTATAGTACTGTTTGTGCCCTTGCGGATCAAGTCCTGGTTTTGTCATACGCAAAACCTCAGCTGCAATTTTGCGTAACTGGGACTGCATTCTAATTTGCTTCCGAATCATTCTTTGCTGCTCCTCCTCCACTAACGAAGCCTCTTAAGTTTGCACATACAGTATACATGTTCACTACTATATCCAGATATGTACTGGATTGTAATCAGAGAGAATGTAGTCCCCCGACTTCCTAGCATTTCTGTCCCATTACTATGCCAAAAGGATAAGAACAATGAAAAATACTTTCTTTTAAAGACATTCTTTATTTTTATATACAATATTATTTTTAAACCTTTAAAAATTACATATGCAGAATACCAGTTCGGAGACAGCCAGAAGCTTCCCAGTTCACAAGGCTGACTTGTGAATGACAATATTCAATATTTCACAATATTCCCTTTCAATATTTCAGAAGAAAAACATAATCTATACATTTTAGGAAATTGAAGGAGAGGCATGATGACAGGGCAACATCCATTAACCATGTTTAAAGGCAGATTAGGGCTGCAATCCAAAAGACACTTTCCTAAGAGTAAGACCCATTGAATACAATGGGGCTTACTTTTGAGTAGACATGGTTAGGATTGTGCTCTTAGTCACTCAAGCGGAGTTACCATTAGGTGAGTGGTTGTCAACAACTGTACCACTACAATGAGCTGGGTCTCTTCCTCCTTTACACTCTTATTATGGTCATCACTAAAACACCAGTTAAAAATATTGGCCAAAACAATGAACCAGCCTTTTGACTTTTCATTATTTCCTCATTTATATGGTGTGAAAATTAAAAGACATGAATCAGACCAGATGATTAATGCCAACTTTTGCCTGACTGCTACAGACAGCAAAAAATAAAGCTTGAGTGGTGACCCCGATGAACTAACCCTGATGGCCAGTGATCATTTATTTAATAGCCAGGTTTGCTAGATGATCCTGAAAAGAAATAATAGATACACAAAGCAATATAAAGTACATATGTGTGTGGCTAATATAGAATGTAATAACCCAGAAACAACATTACAACAATTCAATTCCTGCTGACTGGGTCCTTATTCTTAGAAGGGTTATGCCCAAAATATTTATGGCTTTCAAAAATACAGGCAAGTTGCTAGAGGTGCATCTATGAACTGTCAACCAGATAAATATTTTCAAAGAAGCAAAATATCAGAAGCACATCCCTGATAATGCATATCCAGACTGTCAACTCGTACTTACTACTAGACAATAAAACGTGAAATCCCTTCAGTGCTTTGCCAAATTGTCCAAGGTTTGTTACTTGATTTTTTTTTTACATTACATCTTCAGTCACTTCAGTCGGCAGAATTTGCCTTTGATGCAGAGTACTATTATAAGTCTTTCAGAAAAAGTAGCTTTAGTATTCAGTATTTAAAAGGATTGTTTAAAAGCAAATGCATTCTGTGGTGAGTTTAAATCATTTTGCATTCCTGGACAAACACAGAAAAATTTCACATCTGTCTCTGCAGCAGACACCAACAATGCAATCCTACATACCGTTACTCCGAAGCAAGCCCCATTAAGTACAATAGGCCTTTTTCCAGGTTAACTGCATATAGGATTGTAGCTTAAAACCTACTTCACACATGCATATTTATCACTGAATTGCTGGAAAATCAAGTGATTTGCAAATGTGAGTAGGCAATCACATACCATCATCGGTAAAACTTGGATCTCACCTCACCTCAAACACAATTTTTAAGGAATCAAGTAACACATCAACCAAGCAATAGGTGTACTGAAATTGGACATTGAGAACACAACTCACACATGCACTCCAGCAGTACTTAAGCAATACTTTGCAGATATTCCATGCTAGGTTTGCCATAAAGAAACCTTATTAGTAAGTCTTGCTTGGACAGGGAAAGCAGGCATACAAAAATATGAGGAAACTATGTGCAGGTTAGACTATAGGACTTGCAAAAAACTAGATGTAGAATGCACATTTATTATCAATGACAAAACGTGTGATGACAGGAGTACTTAAAAAAAACCTAGCATGTCCAATATCTTTATAGATGTTTAATCTTGTTTTTCTTCTTTAAAGAACTTAATTATTTAGACAATATTTTCTCCTTGCACTGGTCCAATGTATTAGATTACATGTGCACATGGGATGTGCAGGAACACATCCCAACCTCTCCCTTTACTTCCCCCACCTTCTTTAGAAGGACAAATTTCAGATGAACCCTCCGTCCATCCGTCCTCCCTATGAAATTAGGGAGATTTAAAAGGGGAGTCAGGGAAGCAAAGAGTCAGGACATGTGCAACTGGTGAAAGTAATAATGTGGGGCTGCATGAGGGGATAAATATCTGTAACAATCCCATGATAATTTACCCATGTTGATGCCAGATTGTGGATGAATACAGCATCTGAACAATCTTATACCTCTTATTATGGACAGTGCTCCATGGATTCATCAATCCATGATGACTGAGGCACATTTTAACACTAAAGTGAGAACTACAATTCTTTGTAGGAATTCTTTCCATCTTCTTAAAAAGGAATAAGAGATTAGGAGTTAAATGAAGTTGGAATCTAATATGGAGTGGCCATGAGGTCTTTCAGGAATTTCTCAGGATCCACCAATGTCCAATTCAGCACATTATTGAAGGAACACAAACAATGCACTAAAAATAGAACTTACTACTTCTAAGCAAGCACTGCAGTAGTTTTATTCAACTTTGGTTTTCAGCAAAGAGCCATACAAGTTGCAATTTACTTGTGTGGCTGTTAGTGGCTAATCTGAACTCCAAGTTTAATGTTTCGAATACAAGAATGTGAAAGTAACAGATTCATCCTTATCATATGAAAGCTGTCCAGAAGCATTTCTATGAATCTCTACAACTGTAAAAATATATGTATTTTCAAATACTACAAGTGTATTTAGAGCAAATGTACACCGTATGAAAGATGGGGATGCTGTTGAAAACAACAACCCTTTAATTTCTTTAAGGTGCACTCATCTCAAGCTGAAATAACTTTCCTCACTCCAAGCCACTGGTGGCTGCTGGTAGGTACAGGAGACAAACACATCATGAATTGGGGTGCATCTCTCAGTTTATTACGCTGTTGCACCATGGATTGCCTCTGCCCTGTATTCCACTCTATTTCTAGGTTTTAATTCAAATAATTTCTTAAGCTTCAGAAGTTTTATCTGTGTGGTGTGGTAGTTTTCAGTTCAGGCCTTTTATCCCTATTATGGATTTACCTATACACAGAAACACAGTGATTAAAACATCTGCAAAACAGAACTTGTTAACAGAATTTCTTTTTACCCTATTTAATTAATGCATGTGTATGTATTATGCAATTAGATCAAGATTCATTTTGCAGATATTTTAATAAAACACATGTACTGGCTGTTAGGAGAGGCCAAACTAAAAACCATGGCAAACCATACACATACATAGCATACACAGTTGTCTGAACTAAGGATGCAAATAAAAACAATGGAAGGATGCTCTGCAAACAGGAATCAAGGAACACTTAAATCTTGGAAAACATTGTTTGGGAAGAGTGTAATAAACCCTAATAAGATTGCATCATTCATAATATCTAACTCCATTCAACCATTAAAAAAGAAAACTAGCAGTATGGCGATCTTTTAAGCACAGGATTCAAGATACAAATACTATGTATTATTTTCATATACAGGAGGTGACTGAACAGTTTTCGGCCTAACTGCATACCCACAACTCTATTCTACTTAGGGCACAGTCCAGAGTAACTATGGGAAGTCCTTGCTCCGGTGTAAGAACAATTTGCTCTGCATTGCAATATGAATTTCCCATAGGTTTTCATTAGGTGGTACAGTAACTACGGGTACACGTAATGTCTCTTATGTGCTCCCATAGTTACTCTGGATTGTAGGGTTAGTTAGAAAACCATTTTAGCCACCTTTTGTATATTTTTGTAATACACGAAACGCACTTTGGACAGACATCATGCATCATACATAATTTTGCCACTGATTTCAGTGAGAATACAAAACTCCAAGAACAGCCATTAGCATCAGTAAAAGCAATAGCAGCAGCACCTTATGGAGACAGATCTCTGACTTTCAACTCTGCACTACACATAGTAGCTCTACAATATGAAAAAAATTCTACAACAGACTACATTATCCAAGATTGCACAGCTCCTTGATTTGTATACCATGTTTGCCTTTTCTGTGCAAAATTTCAATGTCAAAGTTAATTGAGGGACTAGAAAAGAAATACTGAACAAATGGAAAATAGTGTTTGAAAAGGTAAACAAATTTCAGAGACAATAAAATAATTAACTGGAGGGCATGAGCAGAGCTGATAGTTGTGCAAAGTGAGGACAATTTCATAAACTTTGTAATCTCACCTAGACAATAATTACTGAAATATTCCATGAATACTCTCAACACATTTTTAATTTATTTCCATGATAAATCTTTTTAAAAGATTTATTATTTAATAATTTATCTCCAGGAGTAAATAGGCTGGGCATTTTCATAAGAGGCAGGATTTTCACATTATACTGCCTTCTGAGTCTGGCCATGTTGATTTCCAAACCATTGGGTGTAGATAGTATGTCAGCGCAATTGGGAGTGGATTAGTTATCCTCAGGACTGCAATAGGCAAAATATATTATTGCTCATCACAGTTGGATCTTTGTATATAGTATATTTGTTAATACCAGTAGTTACACAGTTAAATGACTTGCTGATTTTCAGATCTTTTCTGTCCTTAATAAAACCACCCTTCTGAGTTTTGGTAGTCACTTAAAGAGGGAGCAAACTAATAAAATATTAGCAAACTGATGCTTGTCTTTTGTATTCTCCAGGAAAGATTTCAACAATGTGAAAAATATTCAAATAAAACCTTTTAACAGTTAATCTCAGAGAAACTGATACCAAAAATGTTCCCATTAATTGAAGTGGATGAAAGTTGACAGAAGTTTCTAATCCCAATTACGGCCAGTGGCATCATGACAATCACATGCTGCAAAATTAACTCACTTCCAGTTCATTCTAATTTTTTTTAACTACTGCACACACCAATAGATAGTACGTTTCCTGTTACTTGGGAGGTCAAATGGTAAACTTTCTACTGTGTAAGAGAAAGCTTACAGTCTCCTTAGACACCAGCTTTTACACAAGATTAAAAAACAAACACTATTATATCTGGTAACAGTCTTAGCAATTTTCAGATGGGTAAAGGACATTCTTATAGGACAGTTCTTCAGTTTTTGAATACAATACATATAAAAAGAATGAGAAAGTGAAACTCCAGGCTTCATAGACAAAATGTTAGCTGTTGCAACTAAGCTGATAGGAATCTGACAATATTGGGCAATTTTGTCATACTGGTGATAGAAACAACTCTGTAGTGAATGGGATTTTTCAAATCCTTAAAAAAAAAAAATCACAGATCAGGAGAAGGTGTGGACCATTTCCATATCTCATTTCTTGAAGAACAATGCTACAAGGAAAAACATTTGATCAATATATTCTTCTTAATAAAAAGAGGCAAGGGTCTGAGAGGCACTGGGAATGGCTGGCAGTCTGGACAGACTGATGAAAAGTAGAAAATTCAAAACAGGAGTAGAGGAGTGTCAAATCCCACTGCTATTTGTGCACTTTTGTTGCCTGATGTTTTGCTCATGCCATCACCAAAAGAAAAAGCAAATGATAAAAGTATCAGAAATCCACATCATTTGAGCAGGACGCTGCTCCCTGAAATGATCAGTAGTAACAGTTGCAACACACTCCTGTCCTTGGCCAGGAAGCAAGTCCCCTTCACCTTTAAATTCTGAAATGCCATGTTCCGTCTTCTCAGATGCAAATACACAGGGTCTCTTTCTGGCACACAATGCAGTAGATTGTTTTGGTCATGTATAAAATGGAATTTTTCAGAGTTTAATTTATCTACATGCTTAAGAGGGCAGTTTTGATCCTCTTGATTCACAGGTCTAAATTAATTAAGCAAATATGAGTACCTGTCTTCTCTCAAGCCTTAAGTGGTCCATGTAAACAAAACACAGCTAAAAGAAAGTATTTTTTCCTTGTTCTGGAATCGTTTCTATCGAAACACATGATTTCCTGAAAGTGTTGTGTTGGCTAGATGTAAAACAGGCAGAGGGTGAGCTTCTGTATTAAAAACCCAGTGATCCAAAGGTAGAAGATCATCACTGGAAAACAGAAGATACAAATATCTGGAAAGACAAAGAGAGAGAAAAATATTGAAATGATTTGTGCATACACATGTATAACAGAATTTTTGTCCTTAAAATAATCTTTAGATGAAAGTAATTACACAATAGTAGTTTAACACAGGGAAAACTGATTAACACAGGATGCAATCCTAACCTAGGATTAGGTCTTTCCTAAAGACCTATGAGGTCACAACTCATAGGTCTTTCCAATTCCAGTGGTAATATAGGGAGGCAACCACATACAAGATGTGATCAATAAGTATCAGGACTGGTGTCATAGTAAAGTAGCTAAAATACGCAGAATGAAACCACTTGGCACAAATTGACTTTGACCCCAACTGTGCATGCACAGTAAGTTAACATCCTAGCTCACTTCCTCTCTTTACAGCAGTGCTTGGAAGGGACATGTGTAGCATGTGGTCATTGCATTGACCACAACAGAGGAAGTTGAGCAGAGAATCTGCATCAAATTTTGCCAAAAGCTTGGCGATACCTGCGTCGAGACCTAAGCAAAGTTGCAGAAAGTGTATGGAGAGGAGTGTATGAGCTGTACATGGAGTGTACAAGTGGTTCAGACATTTCTAAGATGGCCGACAAAATGGCCAAGCACAACACCCCCCAGGTCCAACATTCACCGTATTCCCCAGATCTCGCCCCTTGTGACTTTTTCCTCTTTCCAAAAATCAAATCCCACTTAAAAGGACAAAGATTTCAGGATGTCGAGGAAATCCAAGTGAATGCAACGAGGCAGCTGCTGATTATTCCAGAAAACGAGTTCCAAGAATGCTTCCATCAATGGAAACAGCGCTGGATTAAGCGTGTGGCTTCCAAAGGGGACTACTTTGAAGGAAATTAAATGCCAAATTGTTATGTGCTGTAGTTTTGTTTTTATAGCATCAGTCCTGATACTTATTGATCACACCCATCTGTGCACTGGCCCAACTTTATAGCACTTTGGTGACAACTGCAGGCTAGCATAGGACGCGCTGGGGCTTATGCCAGCCTCAGGTTAGGACTGTAGCCTCAATCATCTAAATCATTTAAATCGATTAAGGGCTCAACCCTAACCATCTTTCGAGGGCTGATCAGCCTTTGTGACTACCTCCTCACCCCTCAAATCACAGGATACAGTACAAACCTCATCGACACTGCTGCATCAGTGCTGGAAAGTTTGTTAGGATTGGACTAAAGGAGAGATACTGTACACATGATGAAGGCATGTGTACAAGGCACTAGTACATAACAGAATATCTTTTCTAGAATGGTGCTCTCAGTCACTAATTTTCACCCTTTTTCATCATACTCCATTCAAAATACTCAAGGCACACAGTTTTTTGACAATTGTCAAGGCACACTAAGTTGCTGGGGAACACTCACATCTCTTAATAGCCCTATTAATGAATTCTCCCAATTTCCCGCAGCATACCTGTGAACCATTCACAGAACACCAATACCACACTGGTTGAAATAGATGGTCTAAATATTTGGGCATGTACTTGTTTTAAAGTTTTTTTAATCCTCTGCCCAATAAATTTAATAGCATCTTTTTAACAGAACAAAGAGTTTTATAACGTTGGTCTTAAGATTTAAGAGTCTGAAAAAATGCTATTAAGATCACTACTTGAGTGTTAAAAGTACTCTCTTAGAAATAAAATGAATTGGCACTTGCAGGACATTTTCAACACACACTAAAGTACTGAGAATGTGCAAGATATAGCAAGATGCAAGCTGGGGGCTCACTGACAAATTTTATGTTGGCCTGCAGGTCTCAATGTACATTCTTAGAACAAATGCGAATAATTTTCAGAACCCAGAAGCTCTCTTCTAACTTCACAGATACCAGGAGAAGACACAGGATGAAGGTTTCCTACCTTCCCTACAACAGTGGTTCTTGTTTAGTTTCTGGTGCACGTTCAAATGGTCTCCAAGACCATAATGAAGATAAAGCTTATTCAAGAGGAATCATTTCCATGAAGCACTCCTCCAGTATAGGACTGATCTATAAATGTCCTCCCACAAAGTGACCATAAATTAAAAAAAAGACTGGTTCAGAAAGGGAAAGCTACCAAATAGTGGCCTTTAACACCACAAAGGGTTACTGCTCTAGAATAAAACTATTAGTGGGTCCTCCGAGTTAAGATCTTTGGAAGAATTTCTTTATAAGTCTATGACAGATCCCAGAGTTGTTGCCAGAGAATACAGATTTTATGCAATTCAACTCATAATGCCAAAACAATCTCCACAGCAAGAGTTAACAATCGCTATAGATCAAAACAATGTCCTTGGGTATATCAGTTTAGAACAGTTACCCTTGTGGGTGCATGTGTTGGCTCCAAAGGATAAAGCAACAACCTCAGAAGCATTGGATATTTTTCTAGGGTCATCACTACTCCAAACTTGCTCAGACAGCTATCACAGGAAAAAAAGGCTTACTTTAGTGTTTCAGCAAGGAAGAAACTTTGCTGTACATCATCATAGGTAGGAGCTGAGGAGTAGACATCCTTGACTCCAGAAAATCCACCACTCACACGGCAATATTTGTCAATGGCCTGCATGAGAGAAGAATACACAAATAAATGTGATTTACCAGCAAGTATTTCACAGATGGGTTGGTTACCTATGGCTACAATCCAGAGTAACTACGGAACCTTTCACACCGACGTAATTATGGTGCCACCTATGAGAAATGCATAGAGCAATCCAGAGTAAGGATTCATCTTACGTCTTCTCGTAGTTACTCAGGATTGAAGGCTATGTTCCAAATGGTGTCTGTTCAGGTCCCTCACAATAATACTATATTCAAACTGCCCAGTCCTGTCTTCTGCCATTACCAATAATGCAGTCATGCTGATGGAGCATGTTCTATTTCAATGGGGAGGGGGCATCATGAGGTCATACCTCTGTTTAGGCTTTCTAGTGGCCTATGCAATTCCTTGAACCTATTTCAGCTATACAGAAAAGAGGCAGGGCAGATTCAGAGGAAAAGAGGCAGGGCAGATTCAAAAAGAGGGGAAATGATCCTTGCACATGCTGGTAAAGTGGTACCTTGTAAGAACATAATTCATTCCAGAAGCATGTTTGTCTTACAAAGCGTTCTTCTTACAAAGTGCATTTTCCCATAGGAAATAATGGAAACTCAGACAACTGGTCCCACAACCCAAAAATATTCATATAAAATATTAACCGTATGTAAAAATGATGACAAAACACTGGAATTGAATTCAAAACACTGTAAGATAATACAGAACACAATTACTGTAATATTAATTTAAAAACACTGTAATATACTGTATACTATAACAGAAAAGAAAAACCTTTATGGCCAAGGATGACTAAGGCTGCAATCCTAAAGACACTTTCCTGGGAGTAAGACCCATTGGAAACAATGGGGCTTACGTCTGAGTAGACATGGTTAGGATTGTACTCTAATTTTCACTAAAAGCATCTTTCACTGGCGTCTTTTTGAGCAACTTTAACAAGGAACCTTCTAATGACACTTGCTTTTGTCTCCTTTTGAGGATTTCACAGAAATGTGACGTTGCATTGTCATTAAACAGGTTCATCGATTGCACTGCTACAGCCTTATTTGGGTGGTGCTTTTCTACATAATTTTGCACTGTTTCCCAATGTTTATAAAGGTCCTTAATTTCATTTGATGTGAGGAATTCCTACTCCTTATTCTCCTCCTCTTCTGCAGATGAGATCTGCATCACCTCTTGCTGTTGCTCTTAATGCAGATCCAACAATTAGTTCATTTTACAACAAATGTTCCTTGTAAAACTGCTTGCCAAATTCTGCCAAAACTGTTTGTCTTACAAAGCGTACTTCCTACAAAGTGTTTGTCTTACAAGGTACCACTGTACTGCCAAGATCCATCCCCTCCCTCACAGCCCAATTAATTATTATTTATTAATTGCATGAATATATAGAATGCTTTCATTCCAATTTCCATTTTATATTTGAATAGTACTTTCCAAACATAGTGTCATCTTTACAGGTGAAGCTTTTGTAACATTAGGCCTAGCAATATTAAAACTACCTGACATAGGTCCTGCGTACCTGAAAGATCACTTTCCATATCAACACCCTGCATCTCATTTGAAAGTCTTGCTTTGTGTTTCCACCTATGTCATTAGAAACACATAACAGGCCACCTCACTAAATCTGTGGCAGCCTCCATCCCCAACTATGGAACTCCGTTCACAGGATTACTAACACCATCTTTGAAACAGTAGTGAAGGATTTTTTCTGTTCCCTCAGCCCTTCTGTTGACTTCTTTTGCTGACTTGTATTTTTGTTTGCTGCCATTTAAGTGCTGTTTTATTCATTTTGTGTTTGCAATCTCATCTATTTAAAGACTTAGTGGCGCTTTATTTAAACAGATCATGTTTTATCGATGTTCTCTCCTGGGACCAAATGGAAGTTTGTAAACACTTTAAATGAATTCCTATTTGAACCATTCATTACTTAACCCAGAATTAAGTAATTTTTCTAACTGGACCTTTTCCTCCCCCAAAGGAAGCAACTATCCAGGGTTTATTGGCCATGCTTAGCCTAGCCATACTTGGGACAGGTATCTAGATCATCTCTGCCAAATGTACTAAAGAGACATGCTGATGGGATTGGTACATGTGTATAAAACACTCTTGCTGAATGGAAGTGGCACACAACTGTGAACAATGGTCTGTGGGTAAAGATTCTGACTCTCCAAAAAGGAAAAAAGTACCGTATATACTCGTGTATAAGCCAATCCGAGTATAAGTCGAGGCACCTAATTTTATCACAAAAAACTGGGAAAACTTATTGACTCGAGTATAAGCCTAGGGTGGGAAATGCAGCAGGCTCTGAGGCTGCGGTCCTGTCTACACTTTCCCAAGAGTAAGCCCACTGACTATAATAGTACTAACTTCTAAGTAGATATGCCTAGGATTGAGCTCTAAGGATACAATCCTTTTACACTTTCCTGGGAGTAAGCCCCATTGCTCTAAGGGGATTTACTTCTGAGTAGACCTGCCTAGGATTGAGCTCTAAGGATACAATCCTTTCACACACTCACATAGTTAACTCTCATGCAAGCTCTGATCTCTGACCAGACTAAAGTGCAAGGTAAGGAGCCAGTGATGGGGAATAAGCCCCATTGCTCTAAGGGGACTTACTTCTGAGTAGACCTGCCTAGGACCAAGCTGTGAAGCTGCAATGCTATTCCTGGGAGTAAGCCCCATTGGCTCTAAGGGGACTTACTTCTGAGTAGACATGTATGGCAGCAGCAGCAGCTGCAGGATTGGGTCAAAGGTGATTGCGCCTCCCTCCTCCTTGCTGCCTGGAACACAGCAGCAACAGCTGCAGGACTGGGTGCATGCAGGGGTGGCTGATGCTGGTGGGTGCAAGCAGGGCTGGGTGGTTAGGAGGGAGAGAGGTTTCCCTAGTGGGATCAGGCAGGGCTGCTAGGAAAAATTGCAGACTCAGAGAAACCTCTGGGTTAAAATTCCTGCAGCTCGAGAGAGTGAGGAAAGGAGGAGGAGAGAGACACACACCGAGATGGAGCTTTTTAAATGCAAAGGAAACTTTTAAACTGTATTCTCTGAATCTTTGCACAACTTTGCACCAGGAGAGGCTCCAAAAGAGGTGATTTTTTTTTTTTAGAATTTTGTCTGACCTGAGTATAAACTAAGGAGGCTTTTTGGGAGAATTTTTTGGGCTCAAAAAACTCTGTTTATACTCGAGTATATGTAGTATTTAAAAAGGGAGGGAACAAATATATATGTGACCAAAATTCTTCCTATCCATCAAGGAATTGCCACTAAATATTCTCAAATATGTCCACAGGCAACTGATGCTGATATGACATTTGCTCAAATATCAATAAATGCCAAATATTGTCCATTCATTGGGCATAGGTTGGTGGGCATCTTTCCTTCCAGTAATAAAACTTTTTACAATCAGGAGTGCATAGAAAGTCCATTTCTGTTGGCTGAGTATGTCTCCAAATAGCAGGCAAGTAATTAAAAATCATATCTAATAACTTATACAGCTTATAATGCTTTTTTGTTTTTCTTTTATTCACATACAATAGAAAAAGATAAAAGAAAAAAACATTTTGACTCTCATAAATAACAACAGTCAGTTGTTACCTGTGCTGCCTCCCAGCCCCACTGCCTGTATTTGGGATCATGTGTGAAACGCCACATATACCAATAGGTCTCTATCACCTCTGGTCTTAAAATGTAGTATTTTTCATTTTGCCGAACTGCTACTGCCTCCACACCACCATCAAATTTGAAAGCTTCAGGACCCAGTTTTAATGCTGCAGAGAGAAAGGGAGAACAAAAAACTCTTTAATCAATCAGAATGTTTTCTCTAAAGAGCTATTTCCATGTATTTGGAATGGACAGAAATCAGTTAGCTAGGGTTTTTAGAACATAAAGGAAATCTAAAACCTACTGGTAGAATTATTAAGAAATATATATATATACACACATACATACACACACGCACACACACATAATATCGTGTGGTTGCTGGGGCTTGTCAGTTCGACTCAGGCCACTGCTTCACCGACTACACTGGCTTCCCATTTGTTTCTGGGCTGAATTCAAATTGCAGGTTCTGACCTTCAAAGCCCTCTATGGCTTGCATACAGGGTATTTGAGGGACCGCCTCCACCCATACAACTGAACCCATCGCCTAAGATCATCTGGGGGGGAGGGGGTGCCCTGCTGACTGTACCACCACCAGAAGAGGTGATAGGTATGGAGGCTAGGAACAGGGCCTTTTTGGTGGTTGCTCCCTAATTGTGGAATTCCCCTGGAGTAAAGAGCTCCCTTTTCCTGGAGTTAAGAACTGCTCCCTCTTTACAGAGCTTTCGGCTTGATCTTAAAACATTACTATTTTTAAAAGGCCTTCAATTAACGCCAGGCTGATGTTTTTATTGCGCTTTTCATGTGTTTTAATGTAAATTGTATCACTGTACTATTTTTAAATATTTTCCTGTTTTTTAAAACTATTTTTTAATCTTTAATGTAGATGTTTTTATTGTTTATCTTTTTTGTCAGCCGCCTTGAGTCCCTCTCCTGGGTAAAGGCAGGGTAAAAATTCATCAAACAAACAAACAAACAAATAAAATAAAAAACTTTTGTGATTTCTAGTTCCTTGGATAGGAACCAAATCACAATAGAGCCAATTGCAGCCAAACACTTATGATATTGCAAAACATAATTTGGAATCAGCTAAATGCTGTGACATTGGTCAAGAAAACGGTGAGTAGAAGGCATATCCTACTAGAAAAATACAGGCACATAGAATATTTGGAATATTTTTCAAGAAAACTGAAAAATAAGAGTCAGTATAAAATTTGTAAGAGATGTATTGAATTAATGATTCTGACATTTAGGCTTGAATGTAGAATATAGTATGTTTAGCATAAAGCTAATTTTGTCTAAAGAAGACACTGCCTAAAGGCACCAGTGGGTTATGGTAGTCATGAACTGTGCGAAAATGAGGCTGTTTGAGTTCCACAATAAAGTCAGTGGAAACTAGAATATCAGGAAATTGGCAGTGTTAAAGCACAGTAACTGAGCAAGAAGCAGAAAACAATACGTTTTCAGTACATGCCAACTCAGCCCCTATCAATGGCAAGTTCCTTAAGGGAACTCTAAGGACATTAAGACAGACAAAGGCACTTACTTGTCCTGTCATATGATTCATGACATGTATGTGCAATTTCAGCTCCAAGTTGAAGATAGTGCCCTGCCTTATCATCTCGGGAACCATCTGCTCCAAGGGCAAACATTCCGCCAGCAAAACATGTGAGATGACCCATCTTTCTCTCAAGGTGTCCATTCTTCCATTCTCCAATAAATGTGAGGCCTCCGTTGGACTTTCTGATGAGATGTTTCTCTATGGCCTATAGGAAGAAATGAAGAAACTTCATTTACTTGAAGTGGGCAAAAAACATTTCATGCAATAAAGCACATATTTCTGTGCTTCACAAACATTTCCTATTATTATTTTTTTTTTAAACTCTTTTCTAAACAGGATTTCCCTTTCCCACAAAACATTAACAGCATTCAGTGGTGCCTCACATAACAAGTTTATTTCGTTCTGGAAGCATGCTTGTTATGTGAAACGCTCTTTATATGAAGTGGATTTTCCCACAGGAAATACAGGATTTTCCCACAGGATTTTCCCACAGGAAACTCAGACGATTGGTTCCACAACCCAAAAAATATCCATATAAAAATATTAACTGTCTGTTAAAATGATGACAAAACATTGGAATTGAATTCAAAACATGCATTCAATGTGCATGATCCTATGAAGTCTACTTAGGCTGCAATCAAAGACACTTTCCTGGGAGTAAGCCCCATTTAACACAGTGGGGCTTACTTCTGAGTAGACATGCTTAGGAGGCTGCAATTAAAGACACTTTCCTGGGAATAAGCCCCATTTAACACAATTGGGCTTACTTCTGAGTAGACATGGTTTGGATGCTGTCTGGGGATAGGGGGCTTACCTGGGCTGCTGCAGAAGGCTGGAGGCCGGTGGTGGCACTTTGGGGCAGTTAGGGGCAACTGCCAAGTTGGGGACAGTTAGAGGCAGCAGTGTGCTGGCTGGCAGCCCTTTAAAACAGGCTCCACGTGGGGCGTCAGGGCTGCCTAGATGCCGCCCATTAGGAAACACTTCCTGTTTCTCCTTGCGCCTGCCTTTTGCATCCCCAGATGACCCGGCCAGGTTGCATTCAGGTTGCCTGGGGCTTGTTAAGTGAAGTGGGCTTGTTAAGATGAGCACACTCCTAAAGGGAATTTGTGCTCATTGTGTGAATCACTTGTTATATGGGGCACTTGTTATGCGAGGTACCACTGTACGTGCATACCAATTCTAGGTGAACTTACCAAAGAAATGTTTTCCAAAAAGAAAAGGATGGTTGATTTTGTGTAATTATAGCTGTCTGAATGATAATATAGTAGGTTGAGTTGTGTGAGTGTAACACAGAAATTTTCAACCTTCAACCATCTCACAACACGCTGGCAATAGGAAATTCTTTATTTGCGTGCTTATGTTTGCATGGACAAGTGAGCACATAGCAGAACAGAGTATTACACTACTTGGAGATGGGTTAGGGGGGTTTACAACGAAAAAAGAGAAATCTGAGTTAAGTCAGGCTGCCAAAAGTAGGGTGAAATTTACTAACTGAAGGCTGCCAAAAGATTGGCATAAGAGGTAGCTCACCTATACAAGATGAGCTTCGACTTAGACTGCATTATAAGTTTAAAAAGTAGCAATAAATCAGTTATTTAAAAACACAAATATCACTCAAAACACAGGCTACCACATCATGTTTATGTATTGCTAGTGAAATGAACTCGTGTTGCAGGAGTAAAATTCTCCCTATGTGCATCCCCCCATGCGCATCAATCCCCAATGTGCATTAGTCCCCTTTGTGCAACATTCCCCCATGCACATCAACCGTCTCCCCATGCATATCAACCCCCCTCACAACCGTGGGCACCCATATCAAGCAGCTGTAGAATTTGAGACTGGGTATTGATCAGTCCTCCGTGTTAAGTATCGGACAAGAACACGTTGCTCCCCTTTTCAGCCCCATAAGGGTTAAATTTCTCAGCATCAGTTCTTGGTAGGTGTTGATGTCACCCACCGAATTTCATGTTTCTAGATCCAGATGATGGGGCAGGGCCTTGATCAGTCAAGGATTCTTCTATGTAAAGTATAGGGAGGAAAACGCGTTGCATCCCTTTTCACCCCCTTCCGGTTAGAAAATCGGTTCTTAGTGGGTGCCACCCACACCCTCACCAAATTTCAAGCTTCTAGGCCAAGCAGTTTTGGTTGGACATTGATGAGTGAGTGAGTTTTCAGTTTTATATATATAGATTAAAAAAGAATGAACAAAGAATGAGAATGCTGGATGGAACTAGTAGTGTGGAAGCACCCTGATAATTTTTAATAAAATATGAGGTTTGATACAGAACCTGTGATCTACCAAGTCAAATGCACTATTTAGGTGCTTTAGCATGCCAGGAGCTAGTTAGAGCTTGTTTCTGCTGCTTGCACCAGACTGAAGGAAGAGGAGAAAGCCCACCAAACACTTGACAGGCCACAATATACAGCTGGTGAGCCATGTTTTGTCTGGGTGGCTTATTTTGGAATATCCATTACACCAGTTAGGCAGCAATAGAGATCGTGTCTTTAAAAAGCAATTATGTTTGTTTAAAACAGAAAAATTTAAAACATTTCTATTTTTTACATTGGAGGGAAAAACAATGCATTTTAATCACCTCAATAGCATCATCATACATTTTCCTTGCCTCCATGTCCATTTTATCTGACATCAACCAAGCCTTCAGTAAGTACTCATAGAAACTGTCTCCCAAACCACCCATGGATGTGTGATCTGTAACAGAGACAGCAGAGAATAAAAAAACAGTATATACGCAATACCATCTAGATTTGAAAGGGCAAAACCCTCCAATTTAATAAAACAGGTAATGTTTTACAAATATTTTAATCACCTCCAGGAATATATTTAATAGGACTAGGAGTTGTCATTTGGGGGGGGGGGGGACTGCATTCACAAGCAATGTGGTTTATATATTTGGTATGTTAAATACATGTGTCATACATCACAACAGACCCTTCTCCTGTTACCAAACTAAATCTTTGTGAAATTCATCTGTAGTTCTGAACTTAAAATTAAATATTTGCCTCCATTTCAACAGAACAAATATGCCTAATCTCAGATGCAAGATTAACATGCAATTAGATGATGCAACTGAATAAGCTTCCACACACTGACAGAATTAGGCTGCAGTCCAGAAGAGCACTTGGGCTGCCCTGTCTAACACTGTGGTGGCCCAAGTCCAAGATGAGGCATCCCAGTTATGCTAGAGAGGGCTTGGGGCAGCCTAAGGCAACATAGGTTGCCCCAAGACAGGTGGACCTGTCAAGACAGTTCAGGAGAGGCATGTTGAGGGCATGTTTAGCACTGCCTAGAGCAGAGCAGTTACTCTGTAGCCAGAGCCTGCTTCCAGGGCAGAAATGCCATCTTCCAGCTCCTCAGAGTTATACCACCTCAGGAGTAGGTCTAGAAATGAGAATAAGGGGTCCATGATAAGGCAGGGTAAGAATGGCAGTGTTGGAAAAAAATCTGAGTTCTTGGGCAGCCTAGCTATAACCCCTACTTTTCAACCTCAGGATATGGAACAAGGGCAGCCCACTAACTTGCAGGCCGCTCCAAGAAGCCCCTAGTATTCACTGTAGACTGGACTGGCAGTCCCCTCAGGAACTCCTTATAAGGCAGGCACCACAGCTGTTCCTTGTTTAGTGAGATCTAAGGGGGTCTCCTCTGGAGCAAGCCTTCCACAGGTGTCACTGATCTGGTGCCTACGGAGCATGCTGTGGAGCAGCTTGGGCAGCCCAGGCTTCCTCACTCTTTGGATACAGCATAACTTTCTGCTCTGGATTCAGAATAGTTGGGGCAGCCCAGCTAGGGCACTCCCTCACTGCCCTCACTCTGGATTGCGCCATTAGATTTTTTTCTGAAGAGTCTGTCCAACCCAGTAATTCCATGCTGCCAGATATCTGACATTAAATATATTAAATCCTCCCACCACTAAAATGAAGAAAAAACTTCTATTTGCATTGATATAACACAAATTTTACTGATAGACCAAAGCTAAACAGGAGAACTTAACATTAAATCACATAGATGCACAAGATTCCAAAGCGACAAGGTGCTTCTTATTCTGATCTATCAGTTTACTTTAGGTTCCTGAATGACTCAGTTTATCACAGCATCAGTTTCATTATGTTTTGAATACAGGTATTAGCACAATAGGCCTTTCAGAAAGGGAACTACAGATCATAGTCATAGATTAAAAGACATACTATCCAGAGTCACCAGGGATAAAGCATCTACACCCAATAAAGAAGGTCAGCTCAAAGAATGATTTTCACAGACAATTTGTGATACCATCTTGTTAGAAAAAATATTTTTGAATATTGCTGACTGATACATATGTGCTTAAATGTGATATATATACCAGGAGAACCAGGCCCAGGACAAATTCCATGTTGCCCTGCAAGAAAAGCATCCAAGGCCTTTAGGTAAGTACACCATTTAGCATGTTGGCAGTACAACTCCCCTTCCTTTGCTTTTCTCCACAAAATTCCATGGTCAGCGTATAGTTTGGCTTGCTCTGTGTTGGGGTTGATGGCATCTCTGAAGTCAATTTCATAATTCAGGTTTCAAACATTTTAGGTATGTTTTGACTTAGGCTGCAATCCTAAAGACACTTTCCTGGGAGTAAGACCCATTGAACACAGTGTTCAATGGGTCTTACTTTTGAGTAGACATGGTTAGGATTGTGCTCTTAGTCAAATTAAATTTCCAATTTTAATTTTGTAGTAGCACAGGAACTAGTAAAGCATTTGGAAGTATAGTTCATGTAACCCCCCCACCCATGGATGTAAAAATGTACTGTCTTCTAAATGTTTTAGTATCTGATGTAAGCCAATTATTCCCTAGGGTTGTCACAAAAAAAGGATGTCTTCACTTTGCAAAGCCTGGAATGCAACTGTTTTTATGTATACCTGGAACCCCACCCTAAGTGACCTTGGCCAGCTTCTCCGTTCACAGAGCACTTCTAGGACCTTCATTCTCATTACTTTCAGAACACACCTCATATATTACTAGCTGCAGGGGCTGAGAGAATTGCAGTAGTAAGCCCTCGAGGTGTAAGACATGGGAGTAAGTGGAGAAGGCTGCCTTAGTGTCACTGGTGGGAGCTGTAAAGTGAACTGCAGCCAGAACCTTGTGGGAAGAATTTCCCCTGCAGCAAGCAAGGAGACCAAATCAATAAGTGGAGTGCTTCAAACAAAATGTATATCAAAAGTTTCAGCTTCTTTAGGGTACATAGAAGGATTCTAAAAAAAAACTGATACTCTGTGATTAGATTCATCCATCATAGCTGATGCAATTATTGTGACTGGGTTTTGTACTCATGCATTTCCTGAAGCTTGCCCAATTCCAAGGTGACCATATGTACTCTTTTACTAGGATATGTCCTATTTTTTGGCCTTGTATCTTGGAAAAAAATCTTCACTGTCCTCCTTTTCCTCGTGATCAGACAGCCTTTAGCCTTCTTGTAATTGATAAATTATACCTATGGTAATTATATGTAATCGTTTTAAATTTAATAATAAGCAGTAGAGTGTTTAAAATTAACCACATAAAACCAATATATATATGAGTGAGTTTAGCTTTTATTTTGCCATGACCTCAATTTTCCTTGGATATTTTATATTTTCAGGGGAACTTGTCCTGTTTTTTGGTTATGTCATATGGTCAACCAGGCCCAATTCAAGCAGCAAGGCAAAGTTATCAATCACAAAATGGGAGGAAGCAAAAAAAGAAGGGTATGCGTACACTTAAAGCCTGTGATCGCAGTGATCAAACCAAAGTGTTGCTCTGCTGTCTGAATTTGGCCTTTCAATGAGGCCCACATATCTTCTTATGTACAATATTAATTTGCCACAAACATGAAGAAAATACTTACGCTGCCCCCACCGCCCAGTCCTTGGATTCAAGTAGTTTGGATAAAGTCCATTTGGTCGATCCATTTTTTGAAGAAGTTTACGAATATGCATAACCTAAATGAAAGAAAAGTCATTGCTTCTCCATAAAAAGTGTAAATATGTACCATGCGGGGGTCTTGTCTCAATGCATCAATGAACCTTTAAAAATATTAAACTTTACTATATGTTAGTTTTTCTTTTCCTTTTTACATACAATGTTCAAACCAACTACAATTTTTTTTTTCTAGAGAATAACAGATCTGCTGTGACTCATTATAACACAGCCTAGTCCCTAATCACAGCTCTAACTGCTCTTTTCCAAGAAAATTCAACTGCCTTTTTCCAATGAACCCAGGCCAACCATGGGCTCAGAACCTGGAGGGGTCTTCTCTTCATTTAATGTACAGTTATTTATTGAGTCATTTAATGTGCACTTATTTAATGTACACGTTAATGTTCATTTAATGTCAGCCAAGCAGTATGAAACACTTCATCAGGTTGAGGTCTCCCATCCAGGACTTTCCCTACTTAGCCTTCTTGAGCAGCCCTGCACTCAACCACCAGACCATGCCCATAGGTTCATTTAATGTACACTTATTTATTGATTCTAAGTTGCCTTTTAAATTTAGAAATACGTATTTACTAGGAAGATGAAGATGAATTTATCATTCATACATTAAATATATATTTAATAAAAGTGTGCTTTTTTGTATTACCTACAAAGAAGTGTTGAGAAAAATTTTAAGGTTCTCATCATACTAGAGACCACAGAGCTAACCTTGTCATAAAAGTCAGGATTGCCAGTCAGGTAACTCAGGTGGACAAACTCCATGTGAAGTGTACCAAACTCGGAGAGGATACTGCTGCCAGCAGAAGCCCAGCCCCAATTGCGACCTACACCACTGAGAAGAAAAAGAGGTATTAGAAAGGTTCCAATATCCACATTTTTCCTCTTGGAATTTTTCAATATCATAGATGAAAAGAGAAAACAGTGTAACTTTTTTTAAAACTTAACAAACAAGGCAATTGAGTGCTGAAGATTAGGATAACAGCAAAGCAATTTACACAATCCAGAGATTTTAAAAAACAAGAAAATATTTTAAAATTAATGCGGGAAAAGCCAAGGAGAATGAACACACCATGAAAGTAAAAAGTATAATACTACAAACTTGAATGCTGCAAACATTATAGCTGATAGGAGACCTAAAAGACACCACACAGTACGTAGGCTCTTTAAACTGATTGTGCAGAAAATCCCTTGACCTTCAACAAGCCAACTAAAATATCTCAGCCAAATGCTTGCTCTACCCACTGTTTACAATGTGCTCTTTCCCCCCTAATCTCATACCTTTTCAGATTCACCATTGCCCAAGGAATCCCTGTGGGTGTATTGAAGGCAGGAAGAAGTTTTCCTGCTAACTGCACTGCTTTTATCTTGAAAACCTAACAGAGGAAAGAAGGGCAAACCATCAACCACTTTTTATTTAAAAATACTTAAGAAATAACTTAGGAAATTCTGCCTTTTCGCCAACACTGGCCTGACTTGCAACAAAAATACTATTTCAGTAACGAAACAGGGAGTAAAACCTGAATAGAGATCTGAAAAAATTAAATGTTGTTAAGTGACTGTAAATTAAAAGTTTTTGGTTGGCTCTGGCTAAATTTTAAGACAGGCACCTGATGAGCATGCTGGAGAGAAGACTCCATAGTGTGATTATTGGTACAATAAGCACACAGGCACTGAGGACAAAAAACAGCACTAGATTCAGTGGCACTTCCAGATGAAGTACCTGATCTTTTAGGGATAGATAACCTCTTCTGTAAATAGTCTTTTAATACTCTTCTTCCACCCCATATTGATAGGAAGCATAATAGATAGAAATTCTGCATCTTGCCTGAATCCACTTTTAGCCTGCTAGTTTTTTTATACCCAATGATAATAATACTAACTCTTTAAGCCACTGGACAATTGATCTCAGCAGGTATTCAATCGCAGCAATGTGATCCTGAGATACATTCCACATGAGAATGTGGGGATTCTCCAAATCAACAGTATACTATCCATTCACACAACTGAGGCTTTCAATAATGAAGGACTCAAACTATACTGAAGTCTAGAGAAGTCAACTACCACAGTATGCACTGTCCCACCGATGAACAGATATGGGGCAATATTTACATATCTCACATATGTTGAAGCATCTGCCAGTTCATTTCTGGGTCTGATGCAATATTAACTTTAAAGTTTCACAAGTATAAGACCCATGGGACAAATAATAAATTTAACTAAGTATTTTAGAGCCATGAAGAGGAATAAGACATAGGATTCACATTTGGCTATGATAACAATTCCACATGTATACTCTTGACTGAGCTTCTCTCGGCCTCAAAACTGCATCAATAACATTTGAAATAACATACTAAGAAACTCAAATTCTGCAACCTGGATAAACCATTATCTTGCATATTTTTTCTTTGTTTGGGGGGGGGGGGAATGAGTATACCAAGATATAAAAGCACAGGCACTTGGATTCAGAGATTTCACTAGAATCTCTTTTTGACAAAATGAAGCAGAAATTTTTCAGGATTCAAATTCTGTGGTCTATACATATTCTATGGCTTTTGCACTTGCACTGAACCTCTGAAAGCCTGGGCTTCTGAGGTTTGTCTATAGCCTTCAAGATCATGATTAATTTCCTAAGCAGTTTAAAGAAAACAGGGTTTCTGCTCCCTGTAAGTAATTTATCTGATGAGTTGTACACATATATAATAATTCACTTACCTCCTGTCCTGAAAGGTAGTAGGCTGCAAGCAGACCACCAATGAAGCGGATGTTGACTTCAAAGACAGATACCTCTGAATTCTTGGAAGGGAAGAAAAATTTCCTTAGATTATAAAAAAACTAATTTGAAATGAGGTGTAAGCATGGTGAGCTTACATTTAACATACATTCTTGAAAGACACACAGATAGGTCTAATTTTAAATCAGTAATACCTACCACACATTTTCCCTTGTGTCAGACTCCAAACCCGTTGGTGCACATATCTGGTTTCCTCTGCAAAAAGTGTTCCCAACACTGATAGTGCTGTATTTATAACAGGCAAGTAGGCAGCATTTGTTTAACAGGGAAGGAGACGTTCTTGAGAAAGAGCTTACTGCATGTCTTGTAAGTTTTCCCCTTTTTCCCAATCATAGTAGTCAACCAAATACACTAACTCAATGTTCTCAAGCATTTCAGCATGGGACCCCCTTCTGAGAATGACAATCTGTCCTGGATCTCTTGGTAGTGATGTCATGGCTAAAAGTGACATCAAACAGGAAGTAACATCACTGTGATGCCAGTGCTCCTCCATGTTCGCTCAGAAGTCCCACTATGTTCAATGAGACTTACTTACTCCCTAGAAAGAATGGATTGGGAGTAAGTCTCATTTAACATAGTGGGACTTCTGGGCGAACATGGAGGAGCACTGGCATCACAGTGATGTAACTTCCTGTTTGATGTCACTTTTAGCCATGGTATCACTTCCAAAAGGTCCAGGACAGACTGCCCCATACCAAGGAGGCAGCACCTTGTGCCAGGTACCGAGATGGCAGTGTCCAGCTTTTCATGACCCTGAAATAAAGTCATGACTACTCAAGGGAATTTCAGGATTGTGAGACACCCACTTTGAGAACCAATGCACTAACTAGACCATCACTAACAAAGCTTTACGATGGTTTGGTGTGATGTCCAATATGTCCAACCATTATCACATATTTTGATTTTCCTTAAAAAGGTCTTTTCACCACAGAAACCAGAGTACTGAGCAAATGGAGAAGACAAGTAACTTCAAATGACTGCTTCTCTATATAAGCGCATGCTGATATGATTTCAACTTTAAATTACGGCGAGGGTACCCATACACTAGTGCAATATCTGAGAGCTGAATTAATGAACTGCAGAAGTATGGGGAAGTCAATTTTTCTCCTCCTGTTATATGCTCAATTAATATCTCCCAGAATGAAGTTTGCAGTACCCCAAAGCTGCTTAAATGCTCTCCTGTATTAAAGACTGCTAATATTTTGTGCCAAAATGTTTTCCTAAAGGGAAACTCAATCAATTCAATTTCAAAAACCTTTATTGGCATATAATAAGTTAAAAACAAACCAGAATATTACAGGTACAACAAGAAGAAAAAGACAAATACTTAGGAACAACATATATACTAAACAAGCTATTACTAATTAGAAGGGCTAAGAACCCTTACTAAAAACTCAGCAACAAGGGCTGTCGTTTCATATGCAAAATGGTTTAAAAGGAATCCTTCTAAAAGATGGGGGGACCATAGTAGCTAGAAAGAGTAGATCCTAGAAGGTGACAACGGATCTTACTGAGTGCAGGGCAAGAAAAAGAATGTGGGCAATAGAATCGGGCTCAATACTGCAACAGCTACAGATCCTTTGGTCAAATGGTGTCCTGGTATAACGCCCTTTCAATACTTCAGATGGAAAAATATTTAATCTGGCAAGCATAAAAGCCCTTCTCGCTATAGGGTTGACTAAAGACTAGAAATAAGAATAATCATTATCTAAGCAAAAATGAAAATATGAAAAGTGTGTACATTTTCCAAATTATTGTAAAAAAAATTCTATAACGAGTTAAAAGGTTGTGTGAACATTATATGATGGCTTTTTCCAGTGAAGTGAGGACAGGAAATTAGAGAAGTTTTCTGTCTGATTCTGAAGACTCTAGAATGCTTACACAAATAATTGTACCAAGGGAAGCAAGCAGGGCAGATCTATCTAGTACTGTCCTTCTTACCTTACACAAATTGTTATGCACAACATTAGCTCCATTAATACAGTCCTTACAAAACTGTGCTATAAAATACCATTTTTAGTGGTATTGCCATAATAAGGCATACCTAGGAATGAGATCAATATTCAGCAACGTATACAGTAATACAGCAAATATTTTACAGGAGAAATCATTCTGTATATGCATGTGCTTTGTAATAAACTGGTTTTCAACATCTTGCACAATTAGGCTTTTTTAATCAATAGACACTGACAGCAGGATAGAGAACTGTTAGAAGGGCAGGTGGGGGAAGACTGCCTGAAAAGAGCTATCAGTGTCTTCCTGTCCTTAACATGAAAAGAACCTCAAACATTAAGATGGGGAAAAATAACAGCACTATTTTAGTGTTTCTAGATAGGAACTTTGCAAGTAATACACTTAAAGAAGTCCCACTCACCACACTGAAATCAAGATGACTGTCAATCCACTCCTGTCCTTCTTTGAATTCATCATGAAGACCCATAATGTACAGTGTATCCAATGCATCTACAATGGTAGCACCCAACTGTGAGTTTCCTGAAAGCCAAAAAATAGATTTTACATTATAAGAAGCTGTTCCATTCAGTGGCATTTCTAAAGGAGTGTGGGCTGTACCAGGGAATGAGCACGAAGGGAGTGGTGACGTTATTACTAGCTAAAATATTTTACATCTTGGTATTTTTTATATCATCATATTATTTATAATCTGTTCCACTTTGATTCAGCATACATCCTTCCTGCATCACTATTCTTTTACATGTAATTGAACAGCCACTTTTTCCAAATACAAATTAGACAAAGATGATAAGTTTTTTATTTATTATGTTTATTTACTGCCTATTTATAGAACTCAAGATCCAAGTTATTCAATTGCATGCTTCCAACATCATTGTGATGTCAGGCTAAGAGATGGAGATTGGCCTAAGCACTCAGTAATTTCACAAATGACCTGGGATTTAATTTTAGGGTACACAGTGATAGAATTAGGATCCCATTTGTAACAGAGCAAGAGGCACAATGAGGCTTCCTCCATGCTTGCCAAAAGCTAAAAAAGCATACACCTACACCTCCTCACCTCCTCTTCTTTCTCTTCCCATGGCTTTTGCAGTGAATAGGCAGAACCCTCTGGGTCTCTGCTTCCTGCCCTGCCTCAGCCAACAACAATGTTAGAATTCTGATCCTTTCCCAATGAGCTCTTGTTCCTCCCAGCTGCTCTCCCAGTATACGTGATGGCTACACACAGTTTTCACACTGTGAAAACAGTAAGCAAGAACCCATCAGAGACACAGCCAGACTCCAATAAAATACTCAAGACTCCAATAAAATACTCAAGACTCCAATAAAATACTCAACTCGGGAGGGATTCCAACTCAAGTATTTTTTTTGGAGTTTTCCATGCGTGCAACCCTAGTATCATTGAGTCAGTGAAAAATGCACAGTTTTGTGACTGAAATCGATTTATTTGAGCTGAGCCTCGGAGTTTTACAATGTAAAACATATTGGGAAGAGCTGGGGGACCATGTGTTCTACCTTGACACAGACACAGACATAATACAGTACATAAAATTAATGTAGATGTAGTCGTTATAACCAGCCAACAAAACACTACCACTTCAGTAACAGGAAATATTAACACAACTTTGGTGGCTGGAGAAGGGAGAAACTAGCTGGCTTCAGACAGGAAACCACATGAGGAAAAAGTGTAGGAGTAAAAGGTTATGGGAGACAAAAGTTTATTGTCAGCCTAGCCCACAGACTCCAGAACTGCAATCCACACGATCCAATCCAAGTATAGGGCTATACTCATGTTTAGCCACCAAAGTTGTGTTAATATTTATTCCAAAAATGAGTCCCACAATGTGCACCCATGCATCAAACAAGGCTGTAAATTTAGAAAATTGCACACCTCATTATCCACTAGGGTTCAACCCAGAACTTTCCATGGATAAAAAAAAAATTCATGTATAAAGAAAACAAAGGAAACCCGGTTTAAAGAACCACTTCCAGGCTTCTTGCTCCACTACACCTAATGAAATACGGTAGAGCCTCAATATCTGCAGGGGTTTGAATCTGGTACAAAAAAATGGAATGAAGAATTGCTTTTATGACTGCCTCTCTTACAGCAGTAGAAAGGCAGTTTTTTTAAACTGTGATTTGCAGTGGCTATTCGTGTTGAGTCAAGTCCATATTAAAAAATCTGTGTATAACAAGATTGGTCCTTTATATGGAGCTGGCTGTCTCCACTCTAACCTTGCACTGCCTCTTTAAAGAGTGACAAAAGAATGATCTGACTGGTTGCCCAGAGACTATTCTTATTCACTATGGATGACCATGCAGTTTTCTGCACTAGTTACTGGAAGACATTCTGACAACTTGTTAACCTTATTAGCAAATGGGACAATAAGGTTGTCCCTGGTCTTCATTATTCTGCTCCATTCTATTTGTATCATCTCAAAAAAGAGAATAATAATGACAATCACATAACGATTTTGCCAGAAAAACAGATGACACAGTCTTAAATCACTGGTGCGGCAACTGCCATTTGGGAAGTCCATCTCCATATCCCCGAGATGAGGAGGATGGAGCTCACAAATGACCTTGTTGAGAAGTAGGGGGAAATTTGCTGTGTGTAAAAGCAAGAGTCAAATTATGCAGGAGAAAAAGATGAAACAGGAGGGGAGGGGCTTGTCTCCATGGTTAGGAAGTCAGGCTTTATTATGTAACAAACAAGACTAGTGGTAATATCATTGAGAGGTAGGGGTTACAAGAAGAGTCTGCCATGTAGGAAGCAGAGTTGGGGCCCTGAGGGCCTAAGCTTCCACTCCCAGGGGAAAAAACCAGGGGAGAGGATCTCTTTTACAACAGAAGGAATCTGCATGTGATTACCATTCCTAGTCAAGATGAAGGAACGCTATACTTGGGCAAGAAGTGGAACCTTGTGGCTAACCAGCTTGTGCCTCCTCTTCCTTCCACATGTCGCTTCCACATGTCACTGCTCAGTTGGCGCCATCCATGTCAACCCAGAAAAGGGAGGCGAGTACTGTTTTCTCTTTCCTTCACAATGGATGAAATCATATCAGGAGAGTAACAAGACCAGAAACCGCTGGGTCAGCCCAGAACCATGGTCTCAGAACCTCTCTTACTCAGCCATGTGCTGCCATCCCTCATTCTTTGGGGAGGACGGCATCGACAAAGGTGGATTCAGCACAAGAATCGCATCTGTGAGGGAGGGCGACTGCAATTTCTTTGAAAATGCCAGGCTCATCCAAATAAACAGAACACGGGGTCTTTTGACTCTTGGCGGAGATGCTCCATACCCAACAAAGAACTGGAAACCTGGACACAACTGGGGTCACTGCGAGGAAATCACTATCCCAGGTATTGTGCTCAATAATGTGGACATTCTCTTCTTATTGTTCAAAACTCTGATCAAGGACTTGCTATATAAAACTTGGATCATTTATCTGATGTCCATAGCCATAGTCACAATAGGAAGCTACTGGGCTGGAAGCACAGAGAAGAAAAAGCGATATACTGCAAAACCATACCAAACAGATTTCGGTGAAATAACAATGGACACGAATGCCTACTTCACATGTACTTGTGCAGCTGTGGTCACAGTCACGCTCCTTGCTCTGTATTGCTTCTATGATTACCTGCTGCATGGAATGATCGCCATCTTTTCTCTATATGCGTCTTTGAGCCTGTACAGTTGTTTGACTGCATTTGTGAGCAAAGTTCCATTTGGAAAGCATGTAATCCGTTTTCCATATTTTCACAAAGGCCTAGAACTCAGACATCTGCTTCTGGCAATACTGTGTCTGTCTGTCAATGCAACATGGGTTGTCTTCAGAAACGAGAAAGAGTGGGGTTGGGTTTTGCAAGACATTTTAGCCATCTCTATCGGCATTTATATTCTGAGGACAGTTCACATTCCCACTTTGAAGAACTGCAGCTTGTTCCTGTTAGCGCATTTGTTTTATGACATAGTCTGCTTGTTCATCAGCCCATTTCTAACCAAAACCGGAAGAAGTATTACAGATGTAACAACGTTTGGGTCTTCTTACTCGGAAGAGATCCCTTTTATGTTGAAGGTACCAATATTATCCTCAACATCAATGCCAGAAGACAATACTTTTACTGCTGTGGGCCTTGGAGATATTGTGCTTCCTGGTTTTCTGGTAGTTTACTGCCGCAGATTTGATATCCAAGTGGACTCCTCAGGGGTCTATTTTCTAGCTTCCACCCTGGCCTATAGCTATGGTCTTCTGGTGACTTTTGTTGCAGCTACGTTCTTGCAAGAAAGTCAGTCAACCCTCCTATACTTGGTGCCCTGCATACTTGTCACTACCCTCGCTGTTGCTGCTTCACGCAAGGAGGTTGTTAGTTTTTGGACAGGTGTGGGTTTTGCCAATAAACTGCAAAAACCCTCTTCAGCAAAAGCCAAAGTTATCGGACAACAAAGAAGAGGAAAAGACATAATGAACATCCCAATCCACAAAGAAGAAGAAAACAACTCTATCATAGAGTTAACCAACCTGAAGACAGATTCTGATGAGTCAAATAACTACATGCAAAGTTATGAGGAGCTAGACAGTCAATAGTGATGGCTACAAAAGAGATCCTACAAACAGTAGCCAAATTCTGGGAAGTAGAAGCAAAAAAAAACAGCTCCATGTGTACTCCATGGGAACATAATGTGCAACACTGTTCACTGTTCACCTCAAGTTGATCAAATGAAAGACCATTAAACTTCATTTGGAAACGAAAACTACTTCACACAAGTTATGGAATTCTTTGTCATAAGCTCAGATGTCTTTCAAAGGGGAAGGGAGGTTTATCCCTGGTGATTAGTCATAATGTCTATATGTGGAACTTCTATATACAGAGGTGGTATTTTGCTAAATAGCAGTGTGGGAAAACTGCAGGGAATGTTGTTGACTTCATGCTCTGCTTATGGGTTTTTCACAGGTATTTGTTTGGACTCTGTGGGAAATCGAATCAACCTGTTCAGTCTTTGATCCATGAGGGCTTTTCTTGTGTTCGCAAACACACCCCAGAACTACCAATCCCCCATCCCCCACCCAAATAGAAATTTCTCAAAATAATGGCCATTTTTCCTGTAGAAAACAGAATTCATGTGAGAAGTATCACTTTGACAAAAAACATGTGCTAGAGGATTTTGTCCTCTGTTAAATCACTGTTTAAAACAACAGTTTGAAACCACATTGCCTTTGTGATGCACAATGGACTTCCACCAACACAGCAAAAAAAAAATCAAGATTTCTGCAATATCCTTGAACTTAATAAAAGAGGCCAGTATCTAGGATGGACAAAAAAGTAAGAAACAAATGATGCCTATACCTCTAAAACTTCTTCATCAACACTCTTCATGCAAATTTTCTGAAGTTTGGTAAGATTAGACCCCCTCCCCCATCATTCTCCATATCAAATACCATACTGTTGGGATTGATTAGAATGTTCAATCTTCCCAATGATCACTGAAAATATTTATATACTGTTTTTAAACAAAAATTCGCAGAACAATTAAAAATGCAAAACAAATGATAGGTGGAATCAAAGATGTACAAATTAAGAATGGTTAAAAAAAATCATCTGAAAGTGTATTACAACTACATTAAAATTGGAAAAATAATATTATCGGATCACAACTTATAAGATGGGTAGGTTATGAAGACCACACATATGACAAAAATTGTGTATTATCAAAATTACCCTAAAATTTTTTAACAATGCATTGTATTTTTAAAAACTAAAATTATGTCATGAGAGACTTTCTCCAGATTCATTCTCCTATCTCAGGTTCACCTGGGTGCATATATTTAATATGCAGAATGATGGCCTGAATTGTCCTATTATTTAAACTGGGTTTTCTTAAAAGTGTGTATCACAGTGCCTTAGCTGTTGCAACACAAGAAGCACAACAAAATATCCCCAGTGCCTGCTTCTAGCTGAATGCTGCCACCCTGGATCTCACAAAATCTTTTCAGATTCAAGATGAGGGTACCCAAATCTTGCAAAGAGCCAGGAAGAGATGCTCTGGAGGCATAAGGACCCAAGTTAAACTTGGGAACCACTTATTTAACCATGTAAACTAGTGATTCACAAACTGTGGGTTGCAATAGGTGTCAACCAGATTCTGGGTGAGTCACAAAAGGCTGGGTAGAGCCTCCAATGTAAACACAGGTGATGATGGCAAGATCAGATAAATAACTGCCTCAATGAGGCATTACAAAAATTATCCAGTAATTACAGTGGTGCCTCATGTAACAAACACCTAGCATAAAGTATGTTTCACATAATGAACAAAAATTTCCCTAGGATTCTGTTTCACGTAACAAACTGTGCTTCACGTAACAAACTCATTGGCAGTTTGGGCAGACGCGCTGGCCAGCAGCCCTTTTAAAAAGTGTCAGGGCTGCCTACCATGCCTGCCCATAGCAAAAGCAACACTTCTGTGCTGTTCCTCCCATGGCCGGGCATCTGCTGGGCAGAGGGAAAGAACAGCACTGGGCTCAACACTCAGAAGCAGCTCAGGGCTAGCCAGAAGGGAGCAGGGGACAGAGAGGCTCAGGATGAAGAGAAGGAGAAAGTGGGGAGACACTTTGAAAGTGTCTTGGGTTGTAGCATCCTAACCATATCTACCCAGCAGTAAGCCCTATTGTGTTAAATGGGGCTTACTCCCAGGAAAGTGTCTTTAGGATTGCAGCCTACGTAGTCTGCATAGGATCATGCACATTGAATGCATGTTTTGAATTCAATTTCTGTGTTTTGTCATCATTTTTACATCCAGTTAATATTTTTATATGAATATTTTTTGGGTTGTGGAAGCAATCGTCTGAGTTTCCGTTATTTCCTATGGGAAAATCCGCTTCACATAAAGAACATTTCACGTAACAAACATGCCTCTGGAACAAATTAAATTTGTTACATGAGGCGCCACTGTACTCTGCAAACAAATCAGCTTCTGAAGTTTGCAAGGAGCTGAATTCCCACAATTTGTAAGCATGTATAAATATAGAGATAAATGTGACTTAGTGCCTAATCCTATCCAACTTTCTAGTACTGATGCATAATTGCAACCCCACCAAAGGATGCAGCATAAACCCAGTATACATAGTTGTATCAAAAATGGTAGGCTGGATAGGATTGGGTGGCTTAGGTGATGCCCCCTAATAAAGAATTGCAAAAAAGACAAGATTTATTTTAAGTGACAGAAATAGAAAAGAAGGAGAACATTCACTAAAGTTCATGAGGACATAAATCCAGAATAACTATGGGGAGTCCTTGTTCCGGTGTAAGAACAACTTACTCTGGATTCCAATATGAATTTCCCATATGGTTTTCACTGGTGCAGTAACTATGGGTGCATGTAAAGTCTCTTATGTGCACCTGTAGTTACTCTGGATTTTGGGATAAGAGTTTTTTTGGTAAATAAAGAAAAATGTTACTTGTAATTAAACAAATAAAATATTTTTCTCAATCTTCTTTCCTTAAAGTCTTATAAATTTAAATGGGTCCCAATAGAGTGTCATTTTAAAAGTGGGGCCCAATGAAGGAAGTTCTCTTTTTTGCTCAGCACATAAATTTAAATAAGTAAAACATACATATGATGTGCCCTGACTATATCTGTCATGCTCTGTACCAAATAATTTAAAATTGTGATGAGCTATAAAATTTTGATCATATTAAGAAACTCAGGCACTGCATCCTACTCAATATAGAAATAGGGCTCATACACTAGCTCCACCCTAAAAGAACCATCAGGGCTGCTAATCAGAGGCCATCCCATACTAACATAACTCATAAGCTTCCTTGCCTATAGAGGCTTCCTTGCCTATAATCAACGATACTGTTCAACGCAAAACTTCTCTCCATTCATCTGTGCAACTTCTCACCAATGGAAGCCACTAGGTTCTCCTTCTATACCGGCCATTAGTTCACTTGCCTCCTCTGACCAACTTCAGACTGCCCAGCACATGCACAAGTTCCTTTTCCGGTTTGGGCTTTAAGAATCTCCCATATCAAAACTTTCAAGCCTTGCCTTCCACCTTGGTCCAGTCCCACTTTTTAATTAACTTCTTCAACCCTGTATTAAAATAACTGAAAACTCCACAAAAACATCCATTTCAAAACACTTTGAGATGCACATAAATGTACACACACCAATTCACTCGCCATAGGCCAAAATGTCTCAATTGTTAACAGTTCTTCATTTTTGTTGCTTTTCAAGTTGAGAGTACCGAGCCTTTAAAAAACACCACCCTCACTTCAAAGTACAGTGGTGCCTCACATAAAGAGCTTAATTCATTCCGGAGGCATGCTCTTTAAGTGAAATGCTCTTTAAGTGAAGCAGATTTTCCCATAGGAAATAATGGAAACTCAGACGATTGGTTCCACAACCCAAAAAATATTCATATAAAGATATTAACTGGATGTAAAAATGATGACAAACACTGTAACTGAATTCAAAACATGAATTTAATGTGCATGATCCTATGAAGTCTACTTAGGCTGCAATCCTAAAGACACTTTCCTGGGAGTAAGCCCCATTTAACACAATGGGGCTTACTTCTGGGTAGACATGGTTAGGAGGCTGCAATCAGACACTTTCCTTGGAGGCTTGCCTGGGCTGCTGCTGGAGGTTCAAGGTGGCCGGTGGGGGGCTCCTGGGGGCAGTTAGAGTTGGGGGCAAGTTGGGGGCAGCCAAGTTGGGGGCAGTTAGAGGCATCAGCGCTGGCCAGCAGCCCTTTTAAAGAGCCTCCGCACAAAGTGTCAGGGCTGCATAGCACGTGTGCCCACGTGCTATTTTCAAGTGAAGCGGAACTTGCTGTGTGAAGCAAGATTTCTTGGAAATTTATACTTGTTATGTGAAGCGCTTGTTATGTGAGGCGCTTGTTATGAGAGGTAACAGTGAACTAGAAAAGAAAGCCTAAAGATAAACACACATATTCATGGCCACTTGCTGCCTGCAACATATCCACAGAACTCCAGGCAGTGTGGAGAAGTAGCACAAGTGTGAATTTTGGACATGGGAAATCCAGGGTTTTTTTTTCAAATGTTAACATATAAAGAAGGTGCATCATTTCAGATTGGAGAAAGGGACAAAGCAAAAGGATCCAAGTAGAAGGAATTCAGAAGTCCTACTCTTTGATATTTACCCCTTCCCCCCCAAAACCCCTCAATGCACAAAAGCGGTGCATTTTTAAAGACTTTCTGTCAATTTCTTTATGCAAATCCCTTTCTGATTAGACCAAGACACAAATAGTACAACTTCCTGTATCTTACAGTGGCCCATCAGAGGCCTCATGGGGCGCACAAGACAACAAGGTAGTTGTATCCCATAATCCCTCGCACCTGGCATTCAAAGATTTCATTGCTCAAAAAAGTGACTTTCAACCTTTTTCATCTCATTGCACATTGACAAGGCATTACAGTTGCCAACGCACACTTGCTGCTGGTGGGGGGTTCAGATCCTTTAACGGCCCTGTTAATAAATGATATTTATTTAATGAATAACTAAATTTGCCAAACTCCCATGTGAGTGACACCTATATGTCATTCACAGCACTCTGGTTGACCGGAAAAGCAAACTTATAAAGCTACTTCCTTCTAATTAAGACTGGTGGTCCACTTACCATCTGACCTGTCCTGCAATTGACCTCTGGGGCTTTCCTAGCCCCGCCTAGAGCTACAAAGAACTGAACGTAAGCATGTGTACGCAAAGTATGTGTACATGCTCCTGTTCCTGCCACAGTAATTCACATATTTTTGAATCATATCATATCTGAAGCACAGAGGAGGTGAGGGTAACTGCCCATCACCCTTTCTTCAACCCATTAGCTATTAATTTTTTTTCATTTTCTTTATAAACCACTTTGTGAACTTTTAGTTGAAAAGCGGTATATAAATATATATAGATAGTAGATGTGCAAAACACAAATTAAGCCTGTACACTCTCATTCGCCTTTGGGCGAATCACTCTGTTTCACAAGGCTGCTGCTGGAATGAATGATCCCCTCCCCAGGAGTGCACAGAATGAAATCCTGCTCTGATCTTCTGAGAGAAAGAACAGAATAAAACCTAAACAGCATATAAGCCACAAAGTTTTTCCCACATCAAGCCTACAGCACATCTATTTGCTTTTTCCTCACTCTCATGGAACAGGCAAGATTATCAGAGACACCAGACAGGTTGAAAAGTTTGAAACTATGCAAGATACTTCTTATTCAAAATACTGTTTCTTTGGGGATACTATTTCTTCAGGGAGCAAACTGCAAAAATAGCCATTTTTCTGCAGTAAATGTAGCATTTTTTAAAATGTATGTAAGCTTAGTAGAGTACTACCATCTGTATCTGAAATGCCTAACCCTTTAGAAAACATAGAGCACAATCCTAACTATGCCTACTCAAATGTAAGCTCCATTGTGATCAGTGGGTCTTACTCCCAGGAAAGTGTCTTTAGGATTGCAGCCACAGAGTGAGAGTGGGCCAGTCACTCACTTTAGAAACCTTAAAAACCATAAAAAGAGAATCAGAGCCCTCACTGCCATGTTTTTGAAACTTCAAACAGGGATCATGTGATCAAGGATGACCTTGGGCCAGTCACTCACTCTCAGCCTCACCTACCTCACAGGGTTGTTGTGACGAGAAAGGATTAACAAGCTTTGTAAGCCGCCTTGGGCATTAGCATTGGAAAGGCGGGATATAAATCCAATCAATCAATATGTGAAGGTAGTACAACAGAAGACAAAACAGTTAGAAGCACTAGTTCAGACCAAAACGAACATTTCCTCACACCCACAGGATCTTTCACTAGTGATTCAAAGTCCTTTATTTAAGTTAAAAGTACTCATTTGTAGAATACTATTAAAAAGCCCAAGAAAAAGGATGTTGATATGAATTTTCAAGAAGTTTTTTAGAATGAATAACTTACCAAATATATTTGTGGAATGTCCTTTCCTAGCAATGGGTTTCAGTTCATTATGACCCCATCCATACTGCCGGTAATTATCCCAGGCATGTTTCATCATCTGAATACAAAACAAATAAAAATTGTAGTCAGTTAACACAAATCAATGTTACACATTATTTTCCAATATTTGGATTTAAAACATTTAAAAATTTATCCTAAAATCTGTAAATTCATATTGTCTAGTAACCTACAAATTACTGTACCAGCTTTCTTTCAAAAGATTGCAATCTTTTAAATGCTAATTTAGATTGCAAATTTAAATGTTTCTAATAAAAATAAAAGTCAATTACATTTATGTCAAGGAATAGCTAGCAGGACTTAATATATATGGGTACTATTCCAGTACAGCCACATATGTGAACCGATAAATATAATCAGCTTACAGAAGTTTATGGAAATCACATTTGGATAAGGATATTTTTAATGAGTCTTCAAAAATTTTATTATTAACAATACTAATATACCACTTTGCAACACAATTCAGTGCACAAAGCAGTTTAGCAGAAAGCCAAAAAATTTATAAATTTTGTCCTGTACCTTAAGGATATACTTGCCAAACATTTTTTGCTTGATATCTACAATACCAAAAAGGAACTCAGTGTCTGGTACTGAAGATTTCCTCTTGCCCACCACTTAAAAGAACATGCTTAAAAGCCATAGACAGGGTCTTGTTAGTTATAACCTCGCCATAGAAAAAAATCTTAAAATCTTCCATTGTTCTCTCATTTGAAGAATTTTAATATATATTTTACCACTGCTCTTTCTAGATATAATTCATTGGTTGCATTTTCAACAAAAGCAACTGTTTTGTGAACTACTTTTCATGAAAGAATGGAAAAGAAAACTACTTTTTAATGGGGGGAAAGAAGGGAAAATGGTTTAGAAGTCTACTTATTAAGCAAACAGGCAGGCCAATCCTGTTTTTGTAAACAAGATGAATGGGTATGTTAGTTCAAGAGATCTGCTTCTCTTGTTTAGTTGTGACTGGTTTAAAGCTTAGCTTTGCTTTTGGGGGATATTTATTTTAATGATTAGATGATTAAAAACTAATTAAGATTTTAGTTTCTTATGAAATTATCCAGCCTGTATCAAAGTAGCTATCAAACCTGTTGCCTTGTTCAATTATAGAGTACCAACCCAATCTGCATAATATTCATTATTTCACTGATACTTAGAATAGAATACAAAATGGTAGTAAAATATCTGGACCATAGCCACTTGAATACTGCATTCCTATAATGGGTTACTGTACCAAGTATATACCGAACTAACCCCTTATGTTTCACTTTTCTAGAGCTTTAGAAAACAAGAGGGGATGTAAACTTAAACACTTCCTGTTAAATTCCTTGTGGTTCGTTAAAGGCAACCTGGCTGCCAGGAGGTCACTTTTAGTTGCTAAGCTTAGAGCAACCTTATTTAAGGAAGAATCTTTGCCTGAGGAAATGAGTGAGTGGATGAGTGATTGTGTGTGGTCTGTTCAGACATTTGATCATTTTCTGTACTAGTGCTACAAGGTTAGCATGCTCATCAGTTCTTACTCTCACCTGAAATAAAAGTAAAATAAAGCACACCATGTGACTCACATGACAACCAGGAAGATACCTGGGGGTGAGAATAAGAAGATGGGGCAACAGATCAGTAAAGACAAGTCTGATTGCCACCAACAATATAGTTTCTCAGAGGTTTATAGAAATAAACCTGCCAATCAGTGACAATTAGATGACAAAACCCCATTACCTCTTTAATTTTCTCCCTTTTTTCTCTAATGTCTGGATCTACAGGATCTCCACTGTTTATTCCTACAAGATTTGGCACAGGGACTGGTGGCAGAGGTTTGCTGCTTTTGTTCTTCAAGCCCTGTATAATCTTGTTCTTCTCAGTCTGAATTTCTGCTTGGATCTCTTCCCGTGGCTTTTGGAGCTTCTCTTTTGCTTCCTCAAGAGCTTTCTCATGGTCTGCACGAATTTTATCTCTCAAGCGCTCCTCTTCTTCCCTAAAGAAGAAAATGAAGAGTTAGTGGAAATTTATCTTGCTTTTAAAGCTTATGTATTATTTCAATGACTGCACTGATCTGCTAGATACCTACCAACAATGCCTCTTTAAGAACTTATGTAAGTTTTTAGCTCCTATCAAAATATCAAAGAAATTCAAGCAATTCAAACAGATCCAAGTGCATACAAAAAAAATTAAATTCACTATGTGTTTCTCATGACTCACAACAGAACCTGTGATTAGATTCAGATGAAAGCCATAGTTTCAACTGATGGAAGGTTATATGAAAGACCTATTGGTGGTATAGGCAGAAACTAGCTTGTGCGCACCAGCCGAAAGAATGCTAAAGCTCTGCAACTATTCCAAAAACAGCCCAGAAAACAGTTAATTGAAAATGAACAAGAAAGATAAAATCCAGTTAATTGGAAATGACCAAGGGAGATAGATAGAAATGTCAAGGTAATATGTCCTACATTCTAGTTCATTTTGCTTTTAATTTCAAGTCCCTATTTATGCCGAGTTAAACTTCATTCTACATTAAAAAAAATCTTTTATAATATACTGTATAGGTTGCATCTTACAGGAAGATTAGGTTTTAAAGCCCCAGAAGATGATGGCAGAGGACTATTGCTCTAATTCTTGGCCAATAACCTATGAAATAGCACAAACATACATCTTAGCAACATGTACTTGAAATGCTAGGCAAAGTCTTCTGGAGATTTGGACTGTGAAGTCATTAGTATGTTTGATATCCAGCCCTATCTCTTCAGCAGATCCTGAGAAGCAACAGCAAACAATGAATTTTTGTGTCACTACTATAAAAGGCTGGATAAAAAAACAATTTTAATAGGGATAAGTTGGGGGCACTGGGCTAGATGTTTCACATGCCTAGGTGGAATTGCAACCACCCTGAAGAATCATGTTTGTAGCCAGACAATGCTCTTTGAGGCAGCTAAGGTGGCAGTATTAAGAGCACATCAGCTTTGGCCTGCAATCCAGCTGCATCCTTTCTTAGAAGAGTCAGGGCATATAGTGTACAGTCATGCTTTTGTTAAGAATTAATTTATATTTCAACTCTGAATTTACATACATTAGAAATGTATGAATAAATGAATTTTACTGTAGCGGGCCAGAGGTTTTTTGGAGACCAAGGGGTCCCCATGGACCAATTTGGAGTCCCAGAGGGCCCCTGGGCCAGGCACCCAGACACTAAAGTAAGAACTTGTAATGACAAACATGAAAAATATACCATTTCCTAATGTAAATGGTCACTAAAGCAAAATTTATTGCTTCCTCAGTAGCTAATCACTCCCATGTTTTCAGATTATCTCTTTCAAATTAACCAATCTGCAGGTCCCATGCAGTTCTTGCAATAGGGAAGCTCTCTGTGCAGAGTCTCTAATATAAGATGGTGCTAGGAATCCTGTACAGCAGTGGTCTTTAAAGTGGGAGTCCCAACTCGCAAGGGGGTTGCAGAATCATTCCAGGGGGTTTTGAAAGCTGGTCTGCCCCCAGATCCCACCACATGCCCGCCGCAGCGGTGCTGGTAGTGGTGGGAGCAGCAGCAGTAAACCATGCTAGGAGCTGCTGGCTGGTTGGCTGCGCAGGGAGATGGTGGTCATAAATGCCCTTCCTTTCCTCCAGCGAGGGAAAACTTATTGACTCGAGTATAAGCCTAGCGTGGGAAATGCAGCAGGTACTGATACTGGTCCTTTTCCTTGTAGCCTTCTTGGAACTCATAGGCTGCAATCCTAAGCACACTTTCCTGAGAGTAAGCCTCATTAAACTTAGTGGGGCTTACTTCAGAGTAGACATGTATAGGACAGGGTGACCAGATGCCAAACCCAAAATTCCTACCCCAAGGCCAAAATTCCTACCCCCAGGCCAAAATTCATGTGTTCAGAGATTCATCTCCCAAGAGGTTGTTTAAGCATAGAAACGCAACGCCAAATAAGTTTAACTCACAGGTCCCCCTAAATGCATCACTTCATTATGATTCTTGCCTCTTGAAGACCATTCCTGATTTTCAACAAGATGATTTGACAATACTTAGAGATAAATTGCACCTTCTGCTAAGATGTTTCAAGAACGCGCAGATAAGAAAAACTCCATTGCACAGTCCAACATAAGGAAGCCCCATGGACAACGATAACATCTTGGTGGCTATTTCTCAGGATATCACCTGTGTTACACCTCCTTCTATTCTGCCCTCCTTTGGGCCTACGGTCTTTGATGCAAATGATGACTCTCAGCATACTCTCCCTCCTATATCTTCACCTAATACTACCAGCCTACCACATCCTTTTACTACCACATATTTTTTTAATTTTTACAGTTTTTTGTTTTTTGGCCATAACTTTTGGTAGGAACGAGATATCTCAAAACTGAGTGTTGCATTGGATTCTGCTCTTCAATACAAATCCAACGGTATCTGACATGATGGGGTTTGATCCTGCCACTTTTCAGTTCACCTGAATATAAGCCGAGGGGGCTTTTGGGGCCCATTTTTTGGGCCCAAAAAACTCAGCTTATACTTGAGTATATACGGTATGTCCTGGAAAAAAAAAAATCTTCATTTTCCTCCTTTTCCTTGTGAGCAGGCAGTATGTAACCTTGTTGGAATTAATAAATTATATGTAATAGTTTTTAGTAATAAGCAATATATAGTTTTAATTAACCGCATGAAAGCAATATATATGAGCGTCTTTAGCTTTAATAGTGTCATCTCCTACATTTTTCTTGGGTGTCCTACATTTTGGGGAGACCTTATCCTCTTTTTTCGTTATGACCAGGGTAACCATATGCTATAACAAAAAAACATGAATCAGACCTAAAGCAGGCACAGCAAGACTACAACTACAATGAGACACAACCACAATGAGTAGGAGCTGGTGTCTCTTTCTTACAAACAAGTGGGACTTTTTTGTTTTGCAGAACAAAAGTACATCTTGAAAGGAGGTAAGAGTAAGAGTATTGAATGAAATCAACAAACCCCACCCAATGACTCTTCCCTTCCAAGTTTAGCCAATACATGCCCCCAACATCAAAAAGAATTGGCTGGGAAGCCAAGCCCCCATAGTTTAAACACTAGAAGCAATATCAGTTCTAGTGATAGGGACCTTAAGAGGTTATAAACTTTTTAATGGGATGAAGTCACACTTCCATCCAGTGACACTAACTGGTAGTCAGTATAAACAGGATTACTTCATTTAGGGTTCAATCCTAACCAATTTTCCAGCACAGGCATAGCTGTGCCAATGGGACATGTACTGCATCTTGGAGATGGGGGCAGTCACAGAGGTCTCCTCAAGGTAAGGCAATGTTTGTTCCCTTACCTTGGAGTTGCATTGTTCTTACCCAGAGATGGAAAACTGGTTAGGATTGCACCCTCAATGTCAGATTTATGGAACTGATCTCAAGGGGCAATAATGCAATTGTGGGCTCTCTGTTGTGGGAAGTTTTCAAGGTGAGGTTGGGTGGCCCCTTGACAGGACTGCTGAAGTAGATACCTGCAGTAAGCAAAGGGTCAGTTTAGATTTACTCCGAAGTTCCCTTTAATTCAAAGTTCCTTTTAATTCTAACATTCTTCAATGCTCTGGCCAATAGCTTAAGTTGCTTCAAAATAGGATTACCGGTAGCTATAATCATGGGAAAGGTATATCCCTATCATCACAATCACAGCTAACTAAGGCTCAGGGTAAGTACACTTCCAGTTACTAGCTATTAGGAAATCAACAAGCATGGTTAATATCTTCATAGACTGCTTGTAAGTATCCATGTATAACAAAGTATAAAAGGTTGGACATGTACATGGCTATGACACTGGTTGAAGATTAGATGCAATGTGAAATCATGGTTTAACTAAACCAGATTTAATAAAGACTGAATCTGATCTGGCTCACTAACTGGTCCTGCAAGGGCATAGTGAAGGGAAGAATGAAAGAAGCTACCTTAAGGTATACAGTATTCTCATATACAGAGAAACTAATAACATTTCTAAGAAGCACACCATGGGAAGCCATAACTGGTCTTGGCTCCTCTTAAGTTCCTGCAGTGGTTAAAAAATTTAAATGTCTTATTTTGTGAGCTAAAACATTCTAGTTTAAAATGAGTAAAGAGTGCCAATTATAAGTGCAAGCTAAATCTACCTAACAAGTGAATATAAAAATTTATTCTTAAGTGCTAATATTTCAGTCACTGTTTGCTATTTGCCATTAACAAATTGACAGCAAATTGCTTTTCTTTCAACAAACTTATTAAGTGGCCCCTATTTCTAAATGGGTAGAAGAGAAAACCAGGTTGTTTTTATACCGAATTAGTGAAATAATTCTAAAGGCATTAAAATAAACCTAATTCTGCAGTATCTCTTGTATATAAAACCACACTTGTGTCCTGAGCAGAGAGCCTTTAAAATTTAAATGTGGACTTTGATAATAAATGTATTTTTAACAGACTGCTTTTAAACAATCCAAGTTTAATAGGCAGAATGACATGACCTATTCATTATTTGTTATGATTTTTAAAATGGAAGTCGGCAAGCATTCAATTCCCTATTAAAATGTTAAAAGCTGGTGTAAGAACATAAAGGGTCTGTAAGAAATCTGTCACCACCATGAGTTAATCAACCCTATCATTGCTGGCCATAATAGGTTTCTTTATTTCTAAAGCATGAATGCAAATAATAAACTTCTGAGCAGCATGTATATATACAATATACACAAACTTTATTTGTTCCATGACTCTGGTTGTGAACCAAATTGGTTGTGAACCAAATCGATTTTCCCCATAGAGTCCAATATAAACTTGGATAATTCGTTCTGAAACATTTGGGTTAACCACAAAAATATGAAACTAAAGTAACCTTGTTTGAAGCGACATCTGGCTTGGAGAACAGGAAGGTGTTTGGAGAGAAGGTTATTGTTTGGAGGGAGAGTCCCCCTCCCTAAGGACATCAGGGAGATCTTCCCCAAACCTTCTTGGGAGCCATGCTGGACAGCAAGAGTGAACAAGTCACCCAAAAGCAAGTATCACTGTATTTTATTCAGGCCATTCAAACCCAAGGTGAGCAGAGGGTGGATATATATCAGACTCCACATTGGACTTGGAAGACTTCTGGATGATTAACCCATCTTCCTGCTCAAACCTAAGTGAAAGATCAAGAGTGAGCCCCTATTCCAGTATTTTTCAACCTTTTTCATCTCATGGCACACAAACAAGGCACTAAAATTTTTAGGACACATCTTTTTTGTAATTAACAAGGTACATTTCATTTCTGGTATGAGGATCACATCCTCCAGTGGCCCTAAATGACCTTCTCCCAAACTCCTATGGCACCCTGTGGATCATCCACAGGACACCAATATGCTAGAGCAGAGCAGTTGAAAATTGCTCCTTAATCTCATGTGCCTTGGCATATAGTCGTGCTGGCCACATGACTATCAAAGCATCTTTGGACAAAGCTGGTTCTTCAGCTTTGAATCAGGCATGAGCACCACCTTCAACAATTGTGGCTGGTGCTTAGGCAATCTGCAGCACATCACAACTGGCAGGGCAACCTGGTAGGGACCTTTTACCTTCACCTTACCACCTTTATGCTTAACATTAACACAGAACTTGAGATTTTATTTTTTCCAAGAACCACGCTCGTTCTAAAAGCAAGATCTCAATGTTCTCCTTCTCCTTCCCAATCACAGAAGAGCATACTCTGTGACAATGGCAAATAGTGGCTGGATATAAAAAAAAATCAGAAGATTTCTATAGATTCCTGGTAGTAGAGAAAACTATGATCAGCTCGACATTACAGAAATAAGAACTCAGGCCCAGATTCGATTATTCGTTGAGGGGTGGGAAGGAAAGTATGGAAAAGATGGGGAGAAAACAAATTTGCTCTATTTATTAGTATTTATCAGTCACCAAACCTGAACTATTCCCACCCCCCACCCCCCACCCCAGAGATTACCAGATCAAGAAGGAAAGAGGGGAAGGGAGTGAAAGTGGTTAGTTGTTGAAAGGTTTGTCAAGGTTGTAGAGAAGAAGAATAAATAGAGAAATAGTTCTGTAGAGGGAAATGAAGGTTGTAGGGCAAGAATACTACAACAAATAGAGAAGGGCACAAGTGCAAGCAAGGTAGGTTGGCCCCACTCTGAAATGGCAACATTTAATAAGTGCAGAAATACAAGATGGTTTCATGCACTTAAAATATTTTCTTTCTCAGGGCCAATCCTATCCAATTTTCAAGTGCTGGTGCAGCTGTGCCGTTAGGGTATGCATGGCGAGGGTATGCATGGTGTGGGAAGACAGTCACAGAGGCCTTATTAAGGTCTGGGAACATACCTAAAAGTGTGCAGCTGAAGGACATACAGCAGTGCACCAATGCTGAAAAATAGGACTATTGCTATGGCAATACGTAGTTACACAACTTTCTGGCACAAACAACACTGCAATGACAATCACAAAATAAGACAGAACCACATCTGTGACAAGCAAGTTGACACTGACAGTTCAGGGAACTAAGATTCCAGATTTAAACAGGATTTAAAACTCATCAGAAACTTGGCATGATAAATCTCAGCTTTCTGCTTATTCCACAGGCTTTAAAAACAACTTAATCCTATTGAAAAGGTCACAAAACATGTGCTAAGAACATGAAAATCTCATTACCTGCCAGACGGAACAGTATTACTGGTTATTTAAGTCTTGAAAAAAAGACAAAATAATTCAGGTTTTTCTCATTATTTTTAGATTTCACAGTGCCAGATTAATCAACACAAAAGTAGCTGAACTGTTAAGTAACTCAATTGTAATTCCAAAGAGTTGCAACATTCAGTAACATCAAACTTGCTGGATACCATCAGAATAGTGCTTGACCATATGATCGATTGATTGATCGATGAATGAATAAATAAATAAATGCTTGACCAAACTCCACTTCACTCCCCACTCTTCTACCAACGCAAGAACCACAGAGGAAAGAATGCTCAGAAAACTTAGCAACTTGGGGTGAATCAGGGAACTGCAGCACAAAGGAGATTGCATTAGCATAGTTCTCCAAGTGCTATCTTACTCTTTGTACCATATTATGCAGCGCAATCCCACTTCCAGCAAACTGCCGATACATTTCAGCCTATCTTTCTAGTTTGAATTGATAGCACTGGATAACCAGGGTAAAGATACAAAAAGATACACTCACAGAGAAAAGGAACTCATCCACAGGGAACTCATCCATGTTCTAAAAAAGTAAGAGCAGAAGCAAAAACCCAATGCTCACTGGTCAGACCAAATGGTTGACCAGTGAGCCATTGCAAAAAGAGGTTGACTGCAAAAGGAATTCAGGAAGGAATTCTAAAAGTCTTCACTCCCTCAAGTGACCAGATTCAAGACATGTTTTTATATACTACCAATATCAATTATTATACAGTACTTCTATTGGTAATATCTAACAGTATGTAATTTTCTGCTAGAAAAAACTGAGCTATGAAATCTCAGAACTGTTCCAATATGACACTATCAATAAGCAAAAATGATCAAGATCCTATAGGCTGACAACTAACTTCTTTAACAAACATGCTGAAAGTATGCACTCCTAACCGAATAAGAATGCAAGTCCATATTCACATTTGGCCATTTATGAATACCAACACTTTACAGGACAAAAATCAGGTACTTATTCTCTGGTGATAATATTTAGTTAAAAGAATTCTGGTAGATAATGCAATATACCATTATTTATGTAACTCAGATAAAGGGACAGATTGGAAAGCTCAATATATTGAGATAACTCTTCGGAGATAATTGCAATTATTTTTCTGAAAAGGCAAACTTAAAAGCTCATTTCAAAACACTGCTACATATAATATATTGCCATTTTACTACTGATATCCAACAATCCAATTCAGACCTTTAGAGACGGGAAAGGTTATCGAGTTTTGCTTCTCTATTTGTACCAGTTTTACAGTATTTTACGGTAGGCAGACTTGTTTAAGTATATTAGGTATATTCTAGTCCTTTTTTGCCGTAAAATGCCCATTTCATTTCATTATATATCTTAGCTATCAATAAACTTGGAGAAAAACGAGGAAGAAGTAAGGATTCAAATGCAGATAGATGTTCATTGTAGTACACAGTAGGCCCAACTAAGCGCAACTGACACTCAAATAGTGTTAACTGTTTGTCATTTAATCAGCTCGTGGGTGTGGGTGGCGCAAGTGGTTAAGACACTGTGCCTGTTAACCAGCAGGCCAAGGTTCAAGACCCAGGTCGGCCCCACATGACAGGGTGAGCTCCTGTCCTTAGCCCAGCTCTGCGACACCAGCTGGATCCAATCGTATTGGCTCTGCCTTTCCATTGGACTAATTCAGTGGCATGCAGAGGGGGGATTTGCTGCTTGGATAACAGCATATGCTCCATAACAATCTAACCCAGGCTTTTGTGCTCTGCATGCAGTGTATGCAGCATCGAGAATGATACCATAGTCTTTCAAAGACTGACGGAGGCCTGCTAATCAGCTCAAAACACTAGCTTGCTAGAATATTTAAAAATGATGCCACTATGTAATTCGTAGATTACTTTCTATTTATTATGGTGCCATTTGCTTATAAGACCCTGGCAGCATCTTTGTAAAGTTTAAAAATAGCCTTCCTTCTCCCAAATAGGTGCAATCCTGGGGATTGCACTACTTTCTCCCTTTCCCCACCCCATAAAGGGAGCAACCTTTACATGAACAGAGGGTCTTGACCCACTAGTTTAAATAGCACTGCCCTACTATAACTGCAAGTATCTCTAAACACAAACAAGAACAAGCAGTCATTAGTGACAAAGATCACCATTTAGAAATGCCCATCATTCCATCTAGTTTCCTACAAGAACCAGAGGGTACTCTCTCCATGTAATCAGCAGTCTACAAGAGTTCCTGTGAAAGCTGGTCTTGGGTCTAGAAAAGATAACTATTGAAAGAACTAGCTCAGTGAATTGTTCATATTTTAGAAAACTTACCAACCATTCTTAAAAGTTTTAATATGGTGCTATTTCCATTTGACTACATTGAAAGACAGGTGAAATAGGAACTGAAGCATTGGCTCAGCTGGAACCAAGTGCATTTAGGCTCATCCCCTTCCAGTAACTTTCTCATAATAGTCTTGCTACTTTATGTAAGAACTGGAAATTGAATGGGCTTGTTTCCCTCCACCCTTGCCATACCTTTTTTCCTTCTGATTCTTGTCAGTTACAAGTATAAACATGCAGGCACAGCATGAGTAATTTGAAGAATCCATATCCAACAACCAGGACAATTTAGATGCTTTATACGTGAATAATTCCATACAATTTTTAAGTTTCACAATAACAGTTAACTACTTGTATTTACTCAGATCCAATGCACCACTGAATCTAATGTGCATGCTATACTTATAATCAAAATACCGCATTTACTCGAATTTAATTACCATAACCATATAATCTAATGTGCACCCTGATTTTGGAGACTAAATTTGGTGGAGAACAGTGAGTGTTATGTTTGAGTAAATATAGTAGTTTGTTTTTGTAGTTCACTTGAGTAACAAACTTGTATTTAGGATCTTCGATTCTTCTGGCCAGCTATGTTCATCTGCTGCATGTTGGTTTTCAGGTTTCTCACTACTGATTTGATCTTTTAAGCCTAACTTTTAGCCATACATTTCTGATGCAAAGGTTTTCAGAGGTTTTCCAAAGTCCAGATTCATGGTTTACCCTTATTGGAAAAGAACGTAGGAAGGGAAAGCAAAGATAACCCATCAGTACATCAGGTAAAGTCGCCTTTCAGTACATCAGGTTGTCATCTATCAGTACATCAGGTATTTGACTGATGAAATGCCAGGATGATGAAATCCATCTGATGAAATTAACTACTGCTGCTTCCGGAGACCATTAGATAAACTCAAGAATGATAGCACAATTATAAACTGCCTACTCAGAAATAAGCCTACTGACTTCAAAGGGGCTCATTACCATGTGTGTTTAGAACTGAAGCCTGAAACCCAAAAATGCCATACCAATATGTTTTTTCACCACACAGAAGTCATTTGAGATCATAAGAAGAACCCTGTTGGATCAGGCCAGAGGCCCATTTGTCTGCTTTCTGTATTTCACCGTGGTACTGTAATTCCTAAGGTAGCCTATTTATTTTTCACCTCTCAAGATGCCATCAGAAGTGGATGGAAAATGTTAGGATTAAAAGCTTGTGCAAATCAATGGCTGGAAAACCCAGAAACCAACATGCAGCAAGCTTGTATATAATTGAAATATTTGTGTTGTTCTAATAAACAGAACACATGAAATATTTGACTAGTCAACTGAACAAACCTCTTTTTAAAAAAATGATCCAATGGAACACATTTCACCTCAGAAAATAAAATATATTTGCCCCACGAGAAGCATTGCAGCACTTTTGGAATTTTGGCTGCAATCCTAACCATATCTACTCAAAAGAAGGCCCCATTGTGCTCAGTGGGTCTTGCTTCCAGGAAAGTGTGTTTAAGATTGCAGCCTTTGTCCTTTTGGTGTTGCTCCTCTTTTCTCCTGTTCTACACACATTAAACAGTAAAAATAAATGCTCTTTTAATAACTTTTCAGATCCCTTTGACAGGAGCATTTCAAAAAAACATGCAGGCCAAGTTTGGTTAGGCTTGAAAAACAAAAAGATGCTTATAATTACTTACATACCCACTTATATCAGTATACTTGATTATAGAGTAAATAAGCATAAAGTCAAGTCTCTGGTCACAAGTATTTATTAAATCCTTTCTTCCAAGATTCTGTAGGCTGTATACACACTTCTCATTTCAAAGAATTAGGCACAACTTAGATGGATGAAAGGGATGGGTTCAGCTCATGTCAGTTTCATCAGGACCCACATATCAAATAAAACAGAAGGCAGGAGGCAAACACCATCTGAATTTCTCACCACTAACATTCCTTAGCACTCCTCAAATCCACAACCCAAGGGAGAAAAAAGCATTTGCCTTTTTCCCTGAGTTATTAAGTGCATAGAATGGCAAAGGGCTGATATATACCTGGTTTTCCAAAGTTCAAATTCATGGCATATCCTTACCAGGTTCACTGTTAAGCAGGATGGGGAAGGCAAGATTTTGTCAGGTAAAGTCACCTATCAACACATCAAGTATATGACAGCTCACTGATGTAAGCCAGGATGATGAAACCAAATTAATGAAATCAACAACTGTTGCCTCCAAAGACCACTCAAGATAAGCACAATTCTATACAGTCCACTCAGAAATAAGCCTTTTGACTTCAACAGGACTCACTCCCAAGTGTGTATACAAAGGAAGCCTGAAATCCAACAATACCATACCAACATGTTTCTTCCACCACACAGAAGTCACATTTAACAGCATACAAAGAGCCCTGCTGGATCAAACCAAAGGCCCATTTTGTCCAGTTTCCTGTATCTCACAGTGGTACAGCAGATACCTCAAGGATCATCTTGAGGGAGGCATTCTTAGGTAGCTTACTTCTAAAATCCAGAGGCTGCACACACAGAACATGGACTATGATTGACTTTTCCTCCAGAAAATTGTTTGGTCCCCTTTTAAAGGTCTCTGGAAACAAATGCCATTATGCCAGAAAAAGGGTGTCCAACCTTTCAACCTCAGGGCTCCTAGACCTTTTAATGATTGTACAGTAGAGGAAGGAAGGCCACCCTGGAGGGTCCCCATATCCTAGATTTACACTGGGGTGATCAAGCTTTAGGGCTCCTGGACCTTTAACATTTGTGCAAAAGATGGAATTTTAGCAGGTGTAGCTTGTGATCCATGAGAGGACAAACTGTGCCAGCTGAAATTCCTCCTAGCAATTGTTAAAGGTCCAGGAATCCTGAAGTTGAAAGTCTGGATGCCTCTTTTTCTAGCTCAGGAGTCTCCACCAGACTTTCAACTTTACGGCTACTGGATATTTTAACAGCTGTATTGAAGAAGAAATTTCAGCAGATGCAGCTTGTGATCTGTGCTATCAGAATCTGCACCTGCTTAAATTCCCTCCTTTACACAATTGTTGAATTGCTCCAAACTTTCAACTTCAGGGCTCCTGGACCTTTAACAATTATGTAGAGCAGAGGTATCCAAACTTTTCGGCAGGAGGGTCATTTCAACTCTCTGACACTGTGTGGGGGCTGAAAAATGATTTACTTTTCAAATTTGGATAAGTTTAAATATAAGAGTGTGTTAGATACATTTACAACGCTTGCCATGGGCCATATGAAAGGGTCATGCCATGGGCAGCATTGAGGCTTGCTTTTGGCCCATGGGCCAGGATTTGTACATCCCTGGTGTAGAGGAGGGAATTTCAGTATGTGCAGCTTATGATCTGTGAGATGAAAAGCTGAACCTTTTGAAATGTCCTCCGCTAGTGTACAGAATTGTTAAAGGTGCTGGAACCCTGAAGTTGAAAATCTGGACATCTAAACTTGGACACGTAAAATTACATTCTAGAAAAAGGGTGTCCAAAGTTTCAACTACAGGGTTCCAGAACCTTTACCAATTGTGTAGAGGAGGACTTTTCAGCAGGTGTAGCTTGTGATCTGAGAGATGAAAAGCTGCACCTGCTGAAACTTCCTCCTCTGCACAAAAGTTAAAAGTCCTGGAGCCCCAAAGCTGAAAGTTTGGACTCCCTTTTTTTCCCTAGATTGGGAAAACTTGCCTGTGCCTTCGCTGGTCATGCCCTTGCCCGTGGATCAAGTACCCTCCAGGGTTTTTGCCGCCTTTGCTGGTGTCCACATGCGGGATCAAGACGTCCTCCAACCCCAGGTCGAAGCGCTTGTGTTTCGAGGTGTCCGGCAGGAAGAAGAAGGCCCCAAAACAGAGTGTGATGAAGGCACTGAGAATCAAGAGGAGGATGAACTTCTCCGAGAGTCTCAAGGTGGCCCTGTGGTGAGGGAACGAAGAGGACGGACCCAAGTTGCGAGGCGGGATCCGTCGCCCTGAAAGAGGCAGCAGTGTTGGGGTGGTCATGGTACCCAGGGATGGATGGATGGAGACAGCAGCAGTGATGGGGAAGGGGGTGGTGGGTTCCTCCTTCAAGAGGGTCTCCAAGGAGGTGTCTTCAGGAGGGCCTCCTCTCTCTAGACAGGGAAGGCGGCATCAGAGTGGCTTCTCCCCAGCTGGGGGTCCCCGAATCCCTATGGGGCGAGGACCAGCGGTGGTCATCCGGAGGTGGGAAAGGGAGAGCCACAGCCCCGCCTGGGGCGCCTCAGGGGCCGCTTCACTTCGAGGGGGATGCGGTTGCCCGGCCCAGCCCGTCACCGCACGACGCCCGGCCCGGGGACTGCCCTGGAGCGGCTCCCCTCATCCTCCAGGCACCCAGGCAGGCACCGGCCCCTCCGTCCTAGACAGAGCGGGGGAGCCTCGCTCGACGTCTGGCCACCAACGGCTACAACGGCTCATTCCCAACGGCTCACCGCTGACGGCTCCTCCTCCCCTTCCCCCTCCCCCATAAAACCGGGCCCAGCACCAACCGACGCTCAGTACTAAACCCAGAAAGCAACCGGCCCATCTGCGCATGCGCAACGGCAAACCGGAAGCTCTGAAAGGGGGGACGGCCATAGGGATGAGTGGGAAAGAGCGGCTTCTAGTCTGTGTCTTCTCTAGGATACGGCTCTATGGTCAGTCTGGAACTGGGCTGCACAAGGGTGACCATGTGCGGTCTTTTTTCTGGACATGTCCTTTTTCTCTTCTATTTTTTTGTCCTGGGGGGAAAAATCTTCAAGGCCTTACATTTCCTTGTAAGCAGGGAACATGGAGCCTTCTTGGAAATTAATAATAACAATAACAACAACAACAACACATGACACCACCACATGACACACAGTCCTAGACTCTTGGGAAGGTTCCGACTGGTGAAGTGAATGAAACCAGCATGAAATTGTTTGCTGTGCATTTATTATTATTATTATTATTATTATTATTATTATTAATAATAATAATAATAATAATAATAATAATAATAATAATAATAATAATAATAATAATAATAGGCTCTGCAGACATTATATGCCACTACATCACACAGTTCTAGACACTTGGGAAGGGTCCGACTTGTGATGTTACAGAAACCAACATGGAGAAATTATTTGCTGTGTATTACTGTTGGTTTTGAATAAAATAATAAATTTTCAAATTATTATTATCATCATCATCACCACAAAGGTATCGTCTCAATATGTATGAAGTTCCCAAGAGTGCTGCTTTTTGTAACTGGGCAGTTGTGATCTCATAATAATAACACATTGAAAGCTGGCACAATAAAACACTGCATAGACATTACATGCACACTATCCCCCCATGCTCACCAATCCCCAGGCATGCCATCACCCTCTGTGCATGCTCCCTCCCAGCTGGATGTAGATCAGTTAGTCTTCAATGTTAAGTATAGGACAAAAACACATTGCACCCCTTTTTACCCCCTTAAGGGTTAAATTTCTCAGCATTGGTTCTGGGTGGGTACTGACGTCTCAGAAGGAACATCCTCCCCAAATTTCATGCTTCTAGGTCCAGGGATTGGGGCAGAGCATCCCTCAGTCAGGGATTCTTCAATGTAATGTATAGGGAGAAAAATGCATTGCGCTCCTTTTCACCCCTTTCAGACTGGAATTTCTGAAAACTCATTAGTGGGTGCCTCCATCATGGAAGGAACCCCCTCCCCAAATTTCACGCTTCTAGACCCAGCAGTTTTGGCTGGCAGTCAGTCAGTCAGTAACTTTTCATATATATATATATATATATATATATATATGGGCAGCCCTACTGGGCAGCACAAGGCACCCTGACAGACACCGGGTGTCACTGGATACCATGAATCCCTACCAAGCACTGGGCACCAGGCACCACCAGGTGGCAGAGGGCACCACCAGCCACCAGTAGGCATCCCTGCCAAGCAAGGGCAACACCAGGTACTAAATTGGTTCTTAGAGGGTCCTTGCATCACAGAAGAAATATGCTCCTCAAATTTCATGCTTCTAGGTCCATGGGTTGAGGCTAGGTGTTGATCAGTCAGTCTTCAATGTTAAATATAGAAACGAAAACATGTTGCACTTCTTTTCACCCACCCCCCCTTAGGGTGAAGTGTGTGTGTGTGTGTGCGTGCGCACTTTCTGAGCATATACACCCAGGCATCTTTTTCAGAGGGAACACACCATAATAGAGTTCCATGGTGAGTACCCACACACACGCACACACACACACGTTGCCCAAGGTCACCCATGCTTTCTGGTTGACCTTGGGCCAGTCACTCTCAGCCTCACCTACCTCACAGGACTGTTGTGAGGACAGCAAGAGGGAAGGAACTACAGCTTTATTAGCTGTCTGCTGCATTTGTTTTGGCACAGGAAAGACAGAATATACGGTAATTCCCTTAAATAAATAAATCCAGTCATGGAAACCTGAATAAAAGTAAATAAATCATAACCTTTGTCATGTCACTCAATACTGATCTTCAATATTCAGCATTGAAGGTTGTAAGATACATATGTCAAGAATCCTGACTAGGTTCCATGTTACTGTGGACATTCCCTTCTCCCAAGTTTTGGCATAGGAAGGGGAAAATGAACTACCTAAGGATAGTGGATGATTGTAAAATTTTATATGGCTATTCAGAAACTGTCTTATGCTGCAATCCAAAAGACACTCTCCTAGGAGTAAGATCCATTGAACACAATGGGGCTTACTTTTGAGTAGACATGGTTAGGCTTGTACTCTTAATTTCACAGTTACAAATTCATCCATGGCACAACAATGAGTGTTACAGACAGTGAAGGATATTGTAACAATCAAATCTCCATAAGTGGAAACTCAAAATGATGTGTTATGAAAAGAGAACATCCCTACTTTGAAGCATCATTAAAGCTTCAAAGGTCTAGCAAAGCAGAAGTCTAAGACTGAAAGTGCAATCCTAAGCATGTCTACTCAAAAGTAAGTCCCATTGTCTTCAAAAGTACTTACGGTACTTCCAGGAAAGTGTGGTTAGGATTGCAGCCTGAGTTATAAACCATAAGTTCAGGGAGGCTGTGCCAGAACTGCAGATAAGGAGGTGGGATTGATTGTTTCACTTCTCCCCAAATGCGGCTGTAGCCAGATAGCCAAAGCTGTACTAGAGAGGAAGGGGACTACTGCTGGCCCAATTCTCTTCCAGATCACATTGAATAGGAATATATTCAGAGAGCCAACTGAAGTGGCTTATTGAACTATGAACCAGAGGGCAGCACAGCTTTGCTAGGTAGTACTCTCGGCTCACTGCTCCTACCAAAACCAATGTTAGTACAGTAGTGTACTGTATTCTACCTGCGTCCAACCCTACTTCCATCACACACACACTGACATGAGCTCCAAGGAAAGACTCTCCACTGAAGAAAGCAGGAACTCAAAACAAGTCAGATTGATGTCCCAGTACTTCTCTAGAACTTCAAGCTGGGTAAGGTAGTTTACCTAGATTTTCTCACTCCACCAAATCTGCACCAATTACACCACTCCACTCCACACACCAACTACAAAGTCACAATAAACCATTCTTTCCACCCAACCAGCTGGATTTTTTTGTCATCTGCATCTGTGAAGATTACATTTCTTTTCCTTACAAAAAAAGTCAGATTTTCCAAGATCTTAAAGAGATAGGAGAACTGTGGGGAAAATACAGCATAACAATGAAATGTTGATGAAATCATGCCTCATAAAAACTGTGAACAAGAAATGGTGAATACAGAATAAACACCTGGTGTAGAAGTACAAATTAAAACACAGGAAAACACAAAAAGGTTGTATCTATACTTCTAAAAGGACCTATGGCACAGATCTCATGGTGTCCTGCAATAGAAAATTCCACAAATAGGTTACAACTGAGAAGAAACTTTTTTCAAGTGACTATCCCTATCAACAATGGCAGTGATTCATATAATAAAGCCTCTGGATTGAATCTCAGCTCTCATATTTCCCAAATATCCCATACCAAGACCACTTAAGTCAAAACTGGTATCCTTAACTCGGCCTAGAAACTAGCTGGAATCAAGTTGCTCTCTTTTGAGGCAAACTATGTGTGGTTACTCAGAATTAAGTTATTTTATTGTCAATGGAATTTATTCTCAAAACAGTGTATATATGATACCAACCTTAGGATGCATTCCTAACAAATTCAGGCAGGCCTAATGCACATAGCATAGCTTTCTGTGGTGGTTTGGGGAGATCAGCATGCCTGTGCACTGTCCTAACCCCCCTCCCACTAATGGGGAAGAAGTGCCTAGTGGCAATTTTGTGACACCCCCATGTCAGCACAGGACTTATGCCGACCCAAGTAGAGATTAGGATTGCAGCCCCAGTTTAATTTCCGCAACTGCATAATGACAGAACAAAACCATGAAACAGAACAGCCTTCACAGTAAGTGGAAAATTATCAGACTGTGCAATCCAAAGTTGCACTGGTGCAGGCAGACTGACATGCTTGTGATACATCCAGTGCTCCATTGGTGCTGCTTCTACACTACTGTGGAGTAAGGGAAAAGTCTTCCTCTTCCAGGTAAAGCAAAGCAGCCCCCATCAATGTACTTGGATCCGAACCACCTCTGGAAGTAACACAGATCCAAGCGGATGAGAGAAACCAGAGGCTGCTCCCAGTTGCCTGGGAAATGAGCTTGGATCTGGTATGCCTGCTGGGTCCAAGACCTGCCTCCCACTCCCCATCCACCCACCTTCCCCACCCCTGAACGCATCTCTCCCACCTTCTCTCCACCCTCTTCCTACCCCTTCAAAACTCCATGTTGTCCAAGCAGAGCTCTCTCTCTCTCTCTCTCCCTCTCTCTCACTCTCACTCTCACTCTCACTCTCACTCTCACTTTTCAGCTGCCACAGTCTGGATTCAGCCTCTACAAACTGGCACATCTCTATGCACCAGTGCAGTGCAAAGAAGTTGCAAATATGCTTTATGGCATATTTGCAACCCTCCTGGACTGGTGCAAAGGCTTACATCAGCCCTGCACAATCTTAGGATTGTGCTCCAAGACATATACCGTGTATGATTTAGGCTGCAATCCTAAAGATACTTTCCTGGGAGAAAGATCCATTGAACACAATAGGGCTTCCTTTTGAGTAGACATGTTTAGGATTCTGCTCTTAGTGAAATAGGTAGCAACACAGAAGAAAGATTAGGATAGGAATATTAAGCTATTTCATGGGAGTGGACTGAATAGCATTCAGGGCACCTGCTGAGGTACAACTTTAAGCAGGAAGTCATTAAGCAGATGATGGCCAGAAGTAAGCAGTTTGTACTTACTTAGGAACTCATTAGCTGCAAATGACACAAACGAAAATGTGCAACTCTTTTGCATGTTTTCAAGATAGAGGAGTGCTCAGTCACCATATTGGAAGAATCAAATAAGCTCAAGGGCCACCCTTACAGCATCTCCACTTCTGCCATGACTGAAATAACAAACTACTGTACTCTCTGAGTTAATTACTAAAATAGTTTGAAACTCAACTTATATTTATTTTTTTCTGAACCAAGGTAATTAATAATTATTATAATTTATATAGCATTTTATAAAAGATGCTCACATAAGGCTACTCACTGAGTTTACACCCTTTAGTAGAATCCTCCCAGATTATAATATAAGTTGATATGGTGGAACCATTCTTCAATTTGCCATCACAAAAATGAATCAGTATCAGATTCAGTGTGGTACTGGCAGCTATTTAGATTTAGTGCAACTAAGGGCACAATCCTAACCAGGTCTACTCAAAAGAAAGACCCATTGCGTCCAATGGGTTTTACTCCCAGGAAAGTGTCTTTAGGATTGCAGCATCTGGATGCAATCTGAAGAGCACTTTGCTGGAAGTAAGCGCCACTGAAATCAATTGAACTTACTTCTGCATAGACACTATTAAGATTGCATTCTAAGGCATTGCTGACAGTCAACCAGTCTATCTAGTCACCAAAAAAGTCCATTGTTATTTCCCCCCAATGCTAATAAAGTACTTACATTACAACCAAAAAATGGTATATAAATCAGCTTCTGTATGAGTACATCAAAATGAGGACAATTCTTGCTAATCATGCCATTAAGGATTTTATTTTCACAGACAGGTGAAGATTACCCCAAGTAACTCAATAGTAATTGTGCTGGAGAGCTCTGAACTTAAGAAAATGGTATTTCAAGTCCATGTCCCACAGCAGTTCCATTTCTACTTGACATAATTGCTAGATTTCTTCTGTATTTAAAAATGCATTCATGCAAATCAGGATGCTGTTATAATGTTACAGTTTCTCTGTCAGCATCTTATCTAACCATTATCTTGAAGCAAGAAGGTTAATTTTTCTCATGGACTAATTGTGGTGGGTGGCACAAGTGGTTAACACAGCATGCCTGTTAACCAGCAGGCCAGAGTTCAAGACCCAGGTCAGCCCCACAAGACAGGGTGCTTCCTGTCCTTAGCCCAGCTCTGCGACACAGCTGGATCCAATCATATCAGCTCTGCCTTTCCATTGGACTAATTCAGTGGCGTGGAGAGGGGGGATTTGCTGCTTGGGTAACAGCCTATCCTCCGTAACAATCTAACCCAGGCTTTCGTGTTTCGCATGCAGCGTATGCAGCGCTAAGCACGATACCATAGTCTCTCAAGACTGTCGGAGGCCTGCTTTTTAATTGTGGTGCTATTGTTATGCTATTGTTTCAATACTGAAATAGAATAAGTACCGGTAGACTTTTGGGTTAAGAATATAAACTGAAGGCTTTTGGAAGTCAGCAGAGGGAGATGTTGACTTGTGGATTAGGAGCTCTGTTAATGCCATCCATGATTTAACACTGATTGGGTTTTCCCCCATCTAGATACAGGCTAGAGTTTGTGTAAAAAGTTGTTTCCTTTTCAGTTTCTTCTCAAAATGTCTTTGAAGCAGGGCTGTTTAAACACTCATAAATATACTGTATGAACATGCAGGGCAAAAAAAAAATAGCTGATCAGGTTAGTATTTGGTGATGAAATGTTCAGAAAATAGTATATCAAATTAAAATAATGACATTATTAAAATAATTGCATTATTTTCCTGGAGCTTAATTATCAAACACAGAAAGCAGATTTAAGACCCACAAATTCTTTCATGCCACTACACATATTCTATATACAGTCTGTGCTATACAGAAAACTTTAATAAACTGAATAGACAGGGCTTCACCACTTTGGGTTTTCACCACAATGTACTAGAAGCACACATGAACATATGAAATTGTCACATAATGAGATTATGAGGCCAATCTTAAGCAAGGGCATCACTGGCGGCTGGTACTCTGCCCTGGTAACTGCCTCTGAGGAGCACAGGTTGTTAAATGTCTCTGCTGGGCTGCAGGGAGGCTTTTGGGGAGAGTAGGAGAAGACAGGGAGAGGGTAGAAATGGGAAGAGGGCTTGCAGGCCAGCAGGAAGTTTGGGATGGCATCAATCTGCAGCTGAATTCAATTCCCTGAGCTGTTCATGGGCCTCCTCTGTTTTGCACCGACTTAATAGTCTGTTTTGCACCGGCTTAATAGTCTGTTTTGCACCGACTTAATAGTGGGTGCATATCAATTGCTGGTCTCCTTCAACAGAGGAGTTCAACACATGGTAATGACACATAGGGCACTATCCTAAACAATTTAGGCCAGCAAAACTTACTCATCTCCCTGTTCCCACAGTGGTGTGGGGAGGCTAGTGCATGTCTCTACATTGGCCTAACCCACTCACCCCAAAGAGCGGTGCAAAAGTCCTGATGACATTTTTGTGACACCACCAGGCCAACACAGGACTTGTGCCTGGACTTGTGCCAGCTTAATCAGTGGTTAGGATTGTGCTTTTATTCTTACGCCAAAGAGGCTCTGGCAGCTAAACTGGCCCACCAGGATACAGTGGCAGCTATTTTTGCACCATCGTCCTCAAGGAGGTGCGGGACTATTGAAAAATGTCATGGAAGTTTGGATAAAATTGAGCGAAAGAGGAAAGCATATGGACGAAATATATATATATATATATATATATATATATATATATATATATATATATATATATATATAGTGGCGCCTCACGTAAAGAACGCCTCACGTAAAGTATGTTTCACGTAACAAACAAAAATTTCTCCAGGATTCTGCTTCACGTAAAGCAAGTACTTCACATAAAGAAAACATTTGTTGGCAGTTGGGGCAGCCGGCAGCCTGTTTAAAAAGCATCAGGGCTGCCTAGCGCACCTGCCCATAGTGAAACCAACACTTCTCCTCCTGTGGTCGGGCGTCTGCTGGGCAGAGGGAGAGAAGAGCAGTGGAGAAGAGGGAAGCAGCTCAGGGCTAGCCAGAAGGGAGCAGGGGAGAGAGGCTCAGGATGGAGAGAAGGAGAAAGTGGGGAGACACTTGGAAGGTTTCTTGGATTGCAGCCTCCCCACCATGTCTACCCAGAAATAAGCCCCATTGTATTAAATGGGTCTTACTCCCAGGAAAGTGTCTATAGGACTGCAGCCTAAGTAGACTTTATAAGATCATGCACATTGAATGCATGTTTTGAATTCAATTCCAGTGTTTTGTCATCATTTTTACATCCAGTTAATATTTTTATATGAATATTTTGGGGGTTGTGGAACCAATCATCTGAGTTTCCATTATTTCCTATGGGAAAATCCGCTTCATGTAAAGAATGTTTCACGTAAAGAAACTGCCTCCGGAACGAATTAATTCTGTTACGTGAGGCGCCACTGTGTGTGTGTGTGTGTGTGTGTGTGTGTGTGTGTATATATATATAAAAGAAAAGTCACTGACTGACTGACTGACTGACTGACTGACTCACTCACTCACTCACTCACTCATCAACACCCTGCCAAAACTGCTGGGCCTAGAAGCATGAAATTTGGGGTGGGTGTTCCTTCCGTGACCGAGGGGTGCACTAAGAACCAGTTTTCGGAAATTCCAACCAGAAGGGGGTGAAAAGGGACGCAACACGTGTTCCTCCCTATACTTTGCATTGGAGAATTGATGACTCATCAACATTCCACCCCAACCCCCAGACCTAGAAGCATGAAATTCTGTGAGGGATTCTTTCTGTTACCTGAACACCCACCAACAACCCAGGTGGAGAAATTTAACTCTTGAGGGGCTGAAAAGGGGTGCAATGTGTTTCTGTCCTATACTTAACATGGACGACAGACCAACATCCAGCCAATTTGGTGCTCGGACCCTGGTGCACTGGGGGGGATGTTATTCAGAGAAAGAGGTTGCACTGTGAAGGATGCTGCGCATGGGGGGTTGGTGCACATAGGGGTTGATGCGCATGGGGGGAATGATGCACATGGGGGAAGTTGCACATGGGGGAACTGATGCACATGGGGGGACTGATGCACATGGGGAAAGTTGCACATGGGGAAAAGTTGCGCATGGGGGAAGTTGCACATGGGGGGAAGTTGTGAATGGGGGAAGATGTGCATGGGGGAAGTTGCACATGAGAAAGATGCGCATGGGAAAAAGTTGCACATGGGCGAATGATGCGCATGGGGGAAAGTTGCACAAGCGGGGATGTTGCGAATGGGGGGATGATGCGCATAGGGGGATGATGCGCATGGGGGAAGTTGCTCATGGGGGATGATGCGCATGGGGGAAGTGGTGCATGGGGGAAGTGGTGCATGGGGGCAAGTTGTGCAGGGGGTGTTTATGCGCATGGGATGTTTATGCACATGGGGTGTTTATGTGGCATGGGGGGATGGTGTTTGGGGAAATGTTACTCCCGCAAAACAGGTACGCTTTTCGCTAGTTTGAAATAAATTGAAAACAACTTAGAGAACAAAGCAATAAAAATCAAGGTACTGTCTTGCTTGTTTGGTGTTGCATGTGTGGGGAAATTACATTTTTGAATGCTTCCTGTGATTTCTTTTTATAAAAGAAAATAGAAAACAGCAGGAAACAGACTGGTGTACAATCCCTATCGTATTCAATTTTTCTTTCACACTGAAAAGGATTCAAAAACGATATCCCTGACTGTGCTTTGAAGTAGTGCAATCAATTCAGCCACATAACACTCTAAAATTTCCTTTCTGAATGCGTTCAGTGCGTTACACACAATATTGCGGTAAAAGTTCTGGGTTGAGCTCTTCACCATGAAGGTGTGTGGGGTGGGGTGGTGTTTGGTGTGGTGAGGTAGTGTTTGGTGGGTGTGGGTGTGGGTGTGGGTGTGGGTGTGTGTGTGTGTTGTTTTGGCAAAGGTGTCCATATAAGAAGTCACTTACAGGTAGCAAACTAGTCAACATATCCAAATGGCCCAACCCTATCCAACTTTCCAGCACTGATACAGCTGTGTCAACAAGTCATGCACTGCATCATGTGCTGGTGGGGCAGTTATGGAAGCCTTCTCAAAGTAAAGGAACATTTAGGGCATAATCCTAACAGTTCCACACCATTGTGCAGTGTTGCAAACATGCTGTAAGGCAGGCCTGTGACATTTATTGCTGGGCCAACATGGGTGGTGGTCCAGCATGAGATGCATAGGGAGCCAATGATGGGTGGAAGATGGGTGACTCCCACCCAGAGCTCCAGATAGGTGCTAAGCAGCAGTGAGGTGAGTGGGGCTGTGGGGAGGAGGTGTTCTGAGGGGGAAATGGGGTGGGGGAAGAGTAGGGCAGGAGTGAGGTAGGACTAGTGGAACTCAGTCCCGCTTTGTGCCTACTGGCCTGACATGGGACTGCTTTGAGCCAACTATAGCCAGCACAGCCGAGAGTAGATGAATGTTCCCTTCCCCTGAGGAGTTTTTGGGAGCTGCAGGTTGCTACTCCATGGTCATAGGATGCAGCGGCAGCCATTTTGATGCTGCAGCCACCATTTCACTATCACTGCAGCCAGACAGTTATGGAGTGGGCTGTTATTCCCTTAGAGCTGCATCAGTGCTGGAAAGTTGGAAAGAACTGGACCCTAAATGTGCTTGTTGGTTACATGGATGTGGATGTGGTGGAGGGGGGCAGAAATAAAAGTTTCTTCACAGTAAATTTCTCTTTTGATGGCAGTCTGGGTAGAGGCACAATATCATTCACAAGCCACATCCATCCATTAGAAATGGCTTCCAATGAAGTGAAGCGTTGCCAGAAACTCAGGCTGCATACTTACTTGAGAATAAGTCGTACTGACTATAATAAAGCTTACTTCTGAGTAGACATGCATAGTCTTGGGATATCTTTTGTGAAAATAAGGGGTTGGATCTTCAAAAATGCTGTTAACGGCCCAATCCTATGGGACATATTGGACCCCTACATTATAGTCAATTTGGCTTTCTTCCAGGTAAGTGTGGATAGGCTCACAGCCTCAGAGCCCCAGTCTATGCTTTTCTTCTCTGAGGTAAGCCCCATTATAGACAATGGGGCTTCCTCCCAAGAATGTGTGGATAGGCTTGCAGCCCCAGAGCCCAATCTTATGCATGTACACTCTGAGGTAAGCCCTATTATAGACATTATCTACAGTGGGGCTTCCTCCCAAGAAAGTGTGGATAGCCTTGCAGCCTCGGAGCCCCATCCTATGCATGTTTATTCTGAGGTAAGCCCCATTATAGTCAATGGGACTTACTTCCAGGTAAGTGTGGCTAGGCTTGCAGCCCCAGAGCCCAATCCTATGCATGTATACTCTGAAGTAAGCCCCATTATAGCCAATGGGGCTTCCTCCCAAGAAAGAGTGGGTAGGCTTGCAGTCTCAGAGCCCCAATCCTATGCTTTTCTTCTCTGAGGTAAGCCCCATTATAGACAATGGGGCTTCCTCCCAAGAAAGTGTGCAATCTTGTGCATGTCTACTCCGAAGTTAGCCTCATAATAGTCAATGGGGCTTACTTCCAGGGAATTGTGGACAGGATTGGACACTGCTTGTGCACCACTGCATCCCTGACCCTCCCCAGCAGCATCTCTGGGGCTGCCCCATCACTGTGCCAGGTTGCACCCCTCTCCTTCCAAGGCGAGCCCAGATGCTGCCCTGCAAACCCAGGGAGCTGCATCCTGGCAAGGTCACCGTGGGCTCGCCCAGGTGCCCCCTCCAGCTCAAGAAGCGGCTTCCAGGTACGTGGGTCTGGTCCCTCTTGGGAGCGAGAGAGGCTGAGCGCCCTTCCCTCTTTCTGCAGCTCTGCAGGGCAGCCAGTTTGGGGCGCTGTTTTGCTGGCTGCTGCCCTGGAACAAGGCGGCTGTGCTGTGCTGTGCTGTGCTGCTGATGCTGCTGATGCTGCTGGTGGCTGGAGATGCGGAGTGAGAAGACCAAAGCCTCCTAGTGATGCTTTCCAGCTAGTCCTTCCATAGGTAGGCAGGCTGGTCCTTCTTTCTGAAGAGTGGGTCCTGTAAACTCAAGGGGTGCAAGACCAGGAGAAACAGGTAGGTGTAGGCTGGATGTCTGGGGTTTCCCCCCTCCTTCTCTCTCTCTCTCTCAAATTGACTTTGAATCATTCAGACTTCTGGAGAGGAACTTTGTTGCAAGCCCATATTTCCCCTTTTTTCCAGGACATGACCTCTTTTTTAAGCCTTGTGTCCTGAAAAAAACTCCACTGTCCTCTTTTTCCTTGTAAGCATGCAGCATGCAACAGGGTGACAATATGTCCTGTTTTTCCAGGAAATGTCCTCTTTTTTAGCCTTATGTCCTGGGGCGGGGGGAACACTTCATTGTCCTTTTCCTTGTGAGCAGGCAGCATGTAGCCTTCTTGTAATTCATAAATTATATGTAATAGTTTTAAATTTAATACTAAGCAATATAGAATTTATTGACCACATGAAAGCAATATACAGTATATGAGTGTCTTTAGCTTTTCTATTGTCATGTCCTACTTTTTTCTTGAGTGTGTTCTACGTTTGGGGAGACCTTGTCTTCTTTTACTGGTTATGACATACAGTATGGTCAGCCTGTGCAAAACCTATTCATGCAGGGGGGCTTGCTTCTCTGTAAACCAGCTTAAGATCTGATTGATTGCTTGGAGAACGGTCCTGTCCTATGCAGATCTGGGCAACAGTTGTAACCACAACTTCCCTGGGAGTCAGCCCCATTGACTATAATAGGACTTGCCTCTGGATAGTTGTTTTATAGGATTTGGCTCTTGGAAACTTGCTTCTGGAAAGCAATACATATGAGCAATATAAAGTTTAAATTAACCAAATTAAAACAATATATGTGAGTGTCTTTAGGTTTTATATTGACATGTCCCACATTTTTCTTGTGTGTCCTATATTTTGGGAGGGGACATTATCCTTTTTTGCAGTTATAACATGGTCATCTGATATAGGATGGGGCTGCTTGAAACTTGCTCCTGAAAAGTCACATTCTGAGCTTAGTAAGAAAACAAGTGAAACTGTTTTGAACCATGTTAAAGATTAGTCTACCAAGTGCTACAAATGTGAGTCTGTAACAGACTGGCCTTGTTTTATGGGATGGCAATCAATCATGTGTATGAAAGGGGGAAAAATGTCCTTAGTTGGATGATTAAAAGGTGGATTTTTTCCAGGATCATTGGAGTTGCTGCAAAAATTATGTAATAGTTTGGGAAGTCAAGTTTTACAGCATTGGAATTGGAATTTCAAATGTGTGCATTTTTTGTTTTAAAAAATGATTGAATAGTCACACCACATGCACTTTCGGCTGAAATTTTGGAAAAATAGGAAATGACCGGTTTAAATGAATGGACTCCTTGGGTGCCTTTGGATTCCATTCATTTAAATGGGAGATACACAAAGAAGTTCCCAATGAAATGTGCTCTGTTTTAAGACCTTTTCTTGTAAGCCAAGATAGTTTATAGTAAAATAAGGGGGTTTTATGTAAAACTAAAACATGAAATAAAATTTGTATTAACTAAAATGAAATCTCCATCTGGAAGGCTAAAATAAATATGCCTGCCACTTCAGACATTATTGCCAGCCCACAAAGCCAAAACCTGGGGCAGCAATCCTTTTCATAGTTACTTGGCATTGATATCCATAAAACATAGTAGGACTTGTTCCTGATAGTGTAAGTGTAAGATTCAGCTGCATGAGTGCAGTCCTATAAGAAATGACTTGGAAGTTGCTTTAATTGACATTGGATTGGAATTGGACAGTTGATTTCAAGTGTTTGCCTTTGCAAAAAGAGATTTTCTGCATGTCGAACATTTGTAAGAGCATATCTACTCAGATGTCCCATGCTGTCCAGTGGGACTACTCCTAGGAAAGTGTGTATAGGATTGCAGCCTGTGTGTTTTGATACCCAATAGATATGGTTTTAAAAACAAAAGTCCTTGGCTATTGTAGTAGCGGTAGGCATCACTGAGTTTGTCAAAATAGACTGAGAAAGGGTGGAGGGAAAAGATAAAGAGAGGTGGGTGAGAAAAGCAGTTAGGCTTGTAAATATTCATTTTAAAATGGAGAATCAATGCTCAACAGGGGTCTCCAAACCCAGGCCCTGGGGGCCAGATGTATCTTCTTGCAAATGGCCCACAGCCAGACATTGGTCCTCTTAAGAGCTTCAGACCCAGTTAAACAACGACTCAGATATAGGGATACTCCCTCACATATTGCTGAGATGTAAACTTTACAATGATGTGTGGAAAAATTACTTAAGCCAATACTCCCTTCTGCTTGCAGTTCAGAGTTACAAGTAATGAATCATCTGTTATCCGGAAAAGACAAGCAGCACACCATCCAGATTGCAAGGCTCCTCGATCTGATTTTGTTGAGAAGGGGAATGTCAGGGAGCCAGATATAATGTTTTTAATTAACTATCCAACTTAGTTAAGCATATAAATGATTTGTGAACGTATTCTCATACACATATACATCTACACTGATGTCAGTTCTCATACACATATACATCTACACTGATTGCATTGTTTTGTATGCCAATAAATGTTTAAGATCAGAATCAGTTAACAACCACTACTGGAGCTATGATGTGCGGTAGGAGAATGGAGGTCCTTTTAGCTGTAGGCTTTATTTCTGTGTTGGTGCTTGCAGAAATCCTATAAAGTTGAACCCATTTATTCATTGATCTATTACTAAAGTATTTAAATTTTATATGTTAAATATTTTATCTGACCCTTGACACTCTCCCTAATATTTGATTTAGTGCTTTGGCTGAAAACTTTGGAGATCTCTGCACTAGAACAACCTAGCCAGGGTTTGTGGTCATGTTGTGCTTTGCCTTTTGTCTGAATAGGCTGTATTCAGTGCTGTATGATCAAATGTGACAGGGATTGCCAAACTTTCATCTTCAGAGCTCCAGGACTTTTAAAAATTGTGCAGAGGAGGAAATTTCAGCAGGTGAAGCTTTTCATCTCAAAGATCATAAGCTACATCTTCTGAAATTCCCTTCTCTACACAATTGTTAAAGGTCCAGGAGCACTGAACTTGAAAGTTTGGAGACCCCTGATTGATGTGAAATCAGTGGTGATCCTGCTGAAGACTATCCCTACAATCCAGAGTAACTACGGGAGCACATAAGAGACTTTACGTGCACCCGTAGTTACTGCACCACCTAATGAAAACCTATGGGAAATTCATATTGCAATCCAGAGCAAATGGTTCTTACACCGGAGCAGGGACTCCCCGTAGTTACTCAGGATTGCGCCCTAAGTCCTTGTATGTGTAGGTTAATTTAGGGGAGGAATGAAAAATGTAGAAATAGACATGTACAGGTGTCCCTTGTTATCCACTAGAGTTATCAACTAGAGAACTCCACTATTTCTACATTTTTCATGGAAAGGCAGGCTTAAGAAGTCAAACTTCCAATTGAAAGCATGTCTTTTTCTAGAAAAAAATGGTATCTCAGGATCAAGGAGAGAGAAGGTAACCATAGTTGAAACAGCAAGAAGGGGTTAATTCTTTGCCTTTTCTTTTCCTGCTCATGTACTTTGAGAAAATAAGTGCTTTGGAGGCACAATACAATTCTGGGTCAAGGTTTGTCTAGAAAATAAGAGGCAAGAGTTGCTGTGGTCAATGTTGGAGTGCCCCAATGTACTGGAAGAAAAAGTGCTCTCTGTTCAAAACTGTTCCTGTTCAAAAAGTTCTCCCTGTTCATGCTTCCTGGCATTATGGAAACACAGCTTGACCCTTATTAATTATAAGGTAATTAATTAACAGAATTACCTTATAATTAAGCATGTGTTGTCACTGGGCCAGTAAATATTATTGTGAACTTATAAGTTGTGGGCACTAATAAGTTATTGTGAACTAATAAGTTGTTTTACTTTTAATGAAGTAAAAGCATAATTTTTAGCTTCTCTACAAGAACAACATAGTTCCCTTTCCTGAATTTATGATCTAGCGAAACGCATTGCAGGAGTAAAATTCCCCCATATGCCATCCCTCCACAGCGCATCAGTCCCCCCATGTGCATCAACCCCCGAATGCACATCAACCCCCATGTGTATCATCTCCCCATAGATGAAACAGCACTTATTCTAAATTGTCTGTGAAGCACAGTCAACAGAGGCATGTCTTTCTCCTTAAAAATTCTCTTTTCCTCTGTACATGAGACCAAAACTCGCTCTCTCACTTCCTTATTCTGTGGAGTGATGCATGCATACTATTTTCCATGTCAGATAGGGTGCAGTCCTAACCTATGCTAGCACAACTCATTGGTCTTCCTGTTCCTGTGGTGATGTAAGGAGGCAAGTGCATGTCTATGCACCGGCCTAAATCTCCCCCAGGAGTAGCGCAGAAGTGTCTTATGGTACTTTTGTGACATCCCCAAGTCAGCACAGGACTTAAGTGGCTGGCCCAACTATAGATTAGGATTGCAGCTTTATACACTCAGAGAGAGAGAGAGAGAGAGAGAGAGAGAGAGAGAGAGAGAGAGAGAGAGAGAGATCCACATTCTGTTTTTTCCTCATGTATGCACAAACATGCCTCTCTGGACAGCACTTGTTTGATTGGGGACTCTTGCAGATTGCCTTTGGGACAAGGAGTGATGATGTGGAAATATTTCTTGAAATCTCAATCCTGTTGGATTGGGGCTGTGGAGAGGATATTGGAGGTCAGACAACAAGCAGAATCAAATCAATCAACATTGATGGTGTTGCAAGAGGCAAGATGGTAATGCTGAGGAAGCTTAGTTGGATGTGTAAGCCCATTTTTCTCACCTTCCTTTAGTGAAATCATGGAATGAGTATTATAGTGATAAGATGTTGCTTGTTCAGCTCTTTCCAATACTGACAGATATTCTTAATCTATGAACAGTACATTATTGGTGGTATACAACTTAGAACCAAGTCTACAAAGTTTTGTTTGACTCTCTTTGTGCTTACCAATGACATTTCCCTGACAGAAGCCAAAGAAAAATATATATATTTAGGATCAAAACCTTTATTATCTGAGCATCCAAGGAACACAATAAGCTGCCATAATAATCTTTCAAAGATGAGAAATCGTTTTCTGATATCTTTCAGCTGATTCTGTTCCTCAGATGCTCAGGTAGTTAGGATATGGTTTCTAATGTTGATCCTAAATACTATATATTTCTCTCTGCATTTGGTTAAGGACTGCAAAATGAACGGGCAGGATACTTTGCAACGTTTCATTGTCTCAAATAGCAATATGTTGCACCTGTTGCCATTGTCTCTTGGCACTCAGGGGTGTGTGCCATTAGGGGGGTTTTGAAGTAGTTTAACATTTTCTCTGCTTTAAAATATTGTCTATAATCATGCAGTTCCTTTAACGGACAGGAATCTTGTTGCTGAAGTTCAGTGCACTTCACAGAAAAATCATCTAGCTTCTAAGGGGCTGAATGCTGGGGAATGCTCCACCTCCATAAATATTATATTACATTACTTATCCAAAAATGCAGATATTGTTTGAATGTATATTGTACAAAGAGCAGAATTTACCCATCATTGCAAGAGTAAAATTTCAATAATATTTGTAGGTCTTCGGCATGGCTGGGTACTTGTGGGTACTGCTGGGCACTGGGCAATTGCACTGGATGTCAGGCATCGTTGGGCACCAACAGACATTGGGCAACGGAGAATACAAGGGGGCAGCAGGTGTCAGCAGGCACAGGGGTCACCGGGAACTGAGCACCAGACATCCCTACTGGGAACCACCAGGCACCAGCCATCACTGGACAGCACCATGCACCAGCAGGAGCAAGCACCACTGGGCACCAGCGGGCGCCACCAGGCAGTGGGCACCAGCATCACTAGACATCTCCACTGAGCACTGGGCATCCCTGCCAGGCACCACCAGGCGTTTGACCATCCATCAGACATTTTCTTTTTTAGTTTATTATCTGCAATGTCACATGTGCCACACAGGTTGCTGCATTTTGGAAATACCACTTCTAGATTTAAATGCATTCCATGGAAGGGTATTCCTGTTGTGCTGTAGGCACCCACTAAGAACTGATTTTTAGACATTCAAATGGAAGGGGGTAAAAAGTACATGTTTTCATCCCTATACTTAACATTGAAGAATTGCTGACTCATCAACACCTAGCCCCAGCTCCTGGACCTAAAATCATGAAATTTGCAGAGCATATTCCTTCTGTGATGTAAGGCCCCTCTAAGAACCAGTTTGATGTCCGGTGATGCCTGGTGCCCAGCAGGGATGCTCAGTGGTGCTTGGTGCCTGGTGATGCCCAGTAGGGATGCCCGCTACCTGGTGGTGCATGGTGTCCAATGGTGCACAGTGCTGCCTGATGGTGCCCACTGCCCGGTGATGCTTGGTGCCCAGTAGGGATTCATGGTGACCAGTGCTTGGTGGTGTCCACTGCCCGATGGTGGCCAATGCCTGGTTGTGCCTGGAGTCAACTGCTACCTCCGGTGCCTATCTGTGCTTGCTACTTGGTGTTCATTGGATCCCTGTGCCTGCTGATACTCACTGGTGCCCTGCAGTGCCCGCTGGTGCCCAACTATGCCTGGTACCCACAAATATCTTTAAATTTAACTCCATCATTAAATTTAATGATGGGTAAGTTCTGCTAGTTAGGCTAGAAAATGCCTGGAAGCCCACTCCTTGAGAAGGGAGTAGGTTCCACCCTTGCCAGTGGGATACTTTCTTTCCCAAAGGCAGGTGGTAGAACAAGCAAGAGGGCAGTTCTTGCACTCAATGGAAAGTGGGAGAGTATGAAGAGGTGGCCTCCATTCAGCACCACATACTTGTGACTCAATCTTGCTTTAGTGAACTCTTTGCAAAGTAATGTATTTTGTCCTCCAGCAGGGATGGGGAGGAGGTAACAGTGATAGTAAAGCAGCTAACCACTGTAGCAGTTGCTGATACTGTATGTTTGTATATGCTTGCATGCATGCACTTGTTTGTGTGATTCACACAGTTTTTCTCCAGTGCAGGAGTGGAGGGATGAAATTGCTATTCGCCATAAGTTACACATGCACACTTCAGGTGCTGAACCTGAAAGTATGTATTAAATTGGTGTATGAGATCAATAATGGATTTAACAAGGACCAATAAACTGAAACTCTGACCAGAAATGATGAAAGTGCTGTTGGAGGATGTGTCATGTTTGAGGCTGGAGGAGGTTATGTCCTATTCTGAGTGTCTCTATGCTTCCCGAGAAGAAACAAGTGGGAAGTAAAGAGGCTCATAGTTTAGGGCAGAGGTGTCCAAACCTTTACCTTTAGGGCTCCTGGACTTTTAACAGTTTTGTAGAGAAGGGTGTTTTAACAGGTGCAGCTTCTCATCACAGAGATCACAAGCTGAACCTGCTGAAATCCCCTCTTCTCCACAACTGTAAAGGGCCAGGAGTCCTGAAGCTAAATATTTGGACTCCCTTGGTTTAGGGAATGCAGTAAAACCTTGGATTGAGAGTGTTTTGCAAGACAAGCAAATATTTCTAAGAAATTTTAACTTGATATACAAGCGATGTCTTAATAAAGCAAGCAAAAAAATAGTCCCAGCTGGGATATGTGACAGGATGTTGACTGTTTATGTGCTGCAAGAGTGAAGACATACACAGCAAGAGTAATTTTCTATTAACTGTATTTACAATTCAGAGTAATTCAAGACAGTCCAGGTCATGCATGTAAATTCAAGTCCTTCAGTCTAAAACACTTCAGAGCTTATCAGTATTACAGAGTTTGGCTACAGTCTAGAGTAACTACGGGAACTTTTACACCGACGTAGTTATGGTGCCATCTATGGGAAACCTATGGAAATGCATAGAGCAATCCAGAGTGAGTGCCTCTTATGTCTTCCCGTAGTTTCTCTGGATTGTAGGGCTTCTCAGCTCACTTCTGCTGTAACCAACAGCTGAGCTCCAACTGCAAACTGATAGTTCCAACTGACAAAACCCAACTGTCAGTTTAAATTCTGAAAGTTCTAATCTGTTTACAACTCGCCCAGAATGAATAGTTAGATTCAAAAATCTAACAATACTGTCGGTTTCAGTGCTCTGCCAGCACCTGCTCGGCCTCTCCTGAGATACCAGCCTTTGCATATCTACTCTGAAGTAAACCTATTACAGACAATGGGGCTCACTCCTATGCAAGGGAGTAATGGAAAGTACTCTGAGACCTAGCCTTGCTTATCTGCTCTAAAGTAAGCCGTATTATAATTTGTGGGGCTTACTCCTGTGTAAGAAGGGCAAATTGCAGCCTGAAAGACCTGAGACTTAAGGCTGCACTCTTAAGGTCACTTTCCTAGGAGTAAGCCCCATTAAAATCAGTGGAACTTACTTCTGAGTAGACACAAATAGTATTGCACTGTAAGGCTGCAATCCTAACCACACTTTCCTACGAGTAAGTAAAACTGCATGTGGTTGTGTACACAAAAGCAGTTGCTTAACCCAGTTAATTAGTTAATTAGATTTTTTCTAGTACAGTAGGGATGGAGTGTGTATGATTGTTTTCGTACGGACAGTAGTATAGGCTTTATTTGGATTGTAATGCCTTTAAAAAAAGTTGCCCAAAAATTATTTTATAACATTTAGTTTTCAGTTTCAGTGCCAAAAAGGTAGCAAAGGTAATTATGATGTCTTTGGAGCCAACATAAAAGTATGGAGAGAGAGACTTTTACTAGGCTCAAATGTGACCTATTTTATGCATTTCAAGAGCCCCACTTTTTGATTTTCTAATATATGCAGTTGCCTGCTCCTATGTCAGTTCCCGTCAATGAGATGGGGATTCATGTGGCTGTGAACATATTGCAAAATACATTGGGACCCCACAGAGTGCCATCAGCAGAGAGGACTCACTAGCACTGGAGCTGTACGTGCCAACCAGCAGTGGCATCATAAAGCAGATGATTAGCAGAAATAAGCGCTTTTTCACATAGAAATGCATAAACTACAGAAGAAAAAAACAAATCTTGTTCATAATTTCAAGACATGAGAGAGCCCAGTTTTTAAGCTGGGAGAGCCCAATTATAACAGAAGCTGAACAAATTGGTTGCAGGGTGCACCATAGGCCTTATTTTTGACCCTGCTGTGCTAGATAAATGGTAGAAGAGAGTTAGGTACGTTGTTTTGAAAGAGAAACTTTTCAGATGAGGTTAGTAAAGAAGTTGATCAATTGGATTTATTTGGTTAGTTGGTACCGCTTTCTTATGTGAATATCTCATTTGTCCCCAGAACACTTGCGCAACAGCATTATTTTTAAAAATTACTCGTTTGAATAGCTGTTAACTGTGCTCCCTCAGATTCTCTAATGTTTACAAAATTGAATTATTTTCTCATCTGCATTTGTAGGTAATATCCTTTGCTTTGTTTTTTGTATGTTGTAACCTTTGAAAACCCAATTAAGAAAAATAAATAAAATTATACCCTCACTTATCGTAAGTAGCTAACAGTAAACATGGCAATGGAAACAACAAAAAACAGCCCAGAAGCAAGTGACAGAAAAATCTATTTTCACCATATAATCCATTTGAAACTATTAAAAGCAGCAAAAAGGAATCAGTAGGAGATAGCAGCACTCATCTGTAGCAGCTACCGAGCTTCAGGAAAAATGTGCAAAACAAATTTTGCAAAGCAATTTACAGAGGTAGAGCACAGGGTTGATGAGAATTAATCAACACTAAAATGGCAAAGAGAACGACCCGTCAGCAGTCTGGTAACTCAGGCTGCAATCCTGTGTGCGCTTTTCTGGGAGTAAACCCCAGTAAACAAAGTGGTGCTTCCTCTCAGGTAAAAGTGCATAAGACTCACTTTCAAAAATAGTTTCTTTCCTGATAGCATGATGGTAGATCTATCTTCGTCTTGATAGATGAGGGCTGAATGAATGATATGGTAATGTTATGGTGTAAGATATGAAAGGAAAATAGCATATGATAGCAAAGTGAGAGGGAACTATTAATGACCAACAAAGAATAGAATTTTAAGGAGATTAAAAAGATGCAAAAGAAAATGTAAGATAAACATTTTGGAACTTTTCTGGCATGGCAGCTAAACCAATTAACTACAAAGGGCTGACTGCAAATCCTGTTTTCTTCACAACTGTTAATGTTTTACTTCCTTGGCTGTTGTGATGTCATCACTTTTTATTAGCTGTGCAGTTACCATAGAATCTTCCAGTATAGAGAAATTCTGATTTTTCTAATGGTAACATGTTTTTAGCCATCCTTTTGCAACATGTTTTTAGCCATCCATTAGAACAAGGCACATAGGCAATTTGCATATTGTGGTTTGCAACTCAGATTTTTAATTCTTTACAGTTTACATGTTATGACTGGGATTTGATACAAATTTAACTGAATTACCAGCTGATTTTTTTCACCCACAATTTTATCTCAACTGAATAAATTTTTTTATTTAAAATTTTATCTCAATTTAAAGGTCCAAACTCAACTGAATGAAAGGAAGGGATTCCCAGCTGAAATGATGCTCTTTGAAGCCCTGGAGAGGGAAGTTGGTTGATAGCCTGCAAGTCACTTTACTATGGCGGACAGGCAATCTTTAAATGGCTGCCTAATCTTTTAATTGCTTTTGTTTTATTTGAAAATTGGCATCCACTGAGGTTTCTGGAATGGAGCATTCACAGAATGTGAGACATACTTTATAATCCAGAGTAACTACAGGAAGACATAAGAGGCAGTCTGGATTGCTCTATGCATTTCCCATAGGTTTCCCCTGGGTGGCACCATAACTATGTCGGTGTAAAAGGTCCCACAGTTACTCTGGATTGTAGCCATAATCTTTAATTTCTTTTGAATGTATTGTTCTTGAATGTATTATACTGTTGCATCCCCTAGGTTTTTATGCAGGTGCAATTTGATTGATGTGGTCTTTGTAAATGACAAGCAAATATCTTAAATGAAGTTCAAGGATGAGTGAAGAATTTGCAAGCAGTGTTAGAAAAGGAGCAGCTTTGCATCATGATTATTTATTTGCTCTGCTTCATTCAGTTTTAAACTCAAAACAGGATCTTGTCTTTGCTGACAGTGCAGGCTCAAGTCTGTTATCTGAAAATCAACCTAGGTTGGTTCTGCTTCACTACATTCTCTCCCACAGTATGACCAAGTTAGCACTTGGACTCATCTGGGTCTTTTGATACAAATACAGGTGCAACTTGCATAGTGCTGACATAAGAGGAAAAACTTGCTTTAGTAAAAAAAAATGCAGATAACAGATATAGCCAGAATATTTTTTTATAATTTCCTTTTTTTAAACTGTTTTACTGTATCTATCGGAGAAACCAAATAAAAATTTTCAAATTATTACTGGACCAGCCCAGTGATAGACAGGCTAGCTCAGGTGCGCTTCAGGATTGCAGCCAAAATCTTCTATTAACTTTGAAATAACTATAGTCCGTTCAGAGTTCTTGAGGCAGAAGCTTTGAGCTGGGAATGGGGGTGGATTAAAGGGGGGGGGGGAACTCCAGGAAGGAAATAATGCATGAAACGTAGCAAGGTGTGTGTGTGTTTTGCCTGGGCTCTCTATACATCCAGCGACACTACTCAAAATACTACAGGTAGCATCAACCTTCATTAAAAGCAAAGATGCACAATTTGTACAGTATTTGTACAGTAGAAAATCTTTTCTTAAATTCTTTTTTCTTTCTTGTCTTCCTTTCTCTTCAATGGCTTAAATAGGCACCACAAAGCTGGTTTTTAATCACACTCCTGCTCCTGCATTTTTCCAACCCAATTAGGCCATTACCAGGACTAAATGAGGCATAGAGCCTCAAAAAGTCACACCGTCGTCCCGGAGATGGAACGTGTGTTGCCGTGGACTTGGCAGGGAGGTGAGCTGACTGATGCTCATTGAAGGGTGACCCTCGGTGTTTGTGCATTCCAGGCTGTGCAGAAAGATCACCTTCATAACACAGAATATGTAAAAGTGTTTCAGTTTATTTTTAAAAACCCTCCAAAAATTATTTAATTGATATAATGTGTTAACCAGAGTTGAACTCTTTACTATTAGAAGTTTTCCAATCACAGTCTAGTGTTTTCTTTGTCTTGACTTAGCTTGTCCCAAGTAGTGATTGGCACAGGTTGCATCTCTAGGTTAACTTCAATTGCTGCATTGGCACCTGCTTTCGGGATGTTGTCTTTTGCTTGGTGGCCATGTGATCCTGGGTCTGATTGGCCCGCCTCTCTGTATTTCTACATCCACAGGACTTTCTGACTTCAGAAATAAACTACAGGGACATTGAGACAAGAAGCCATGCAAGAAAATATGCATTTCTTTCTGCTTCTCATGAAGAGACCACGTTAGAACAAGCAACTTAATTGCCCCTTGGCTACCTCTTTATTTATTTGAAGCATTTGTGTCCCATCTTTTCTATCATGCATGTCTTTAAAATAGCTTTCACAAAATCACTAAAACATCAATATTAATTAATAGAGGTGTTGGAATTTTTAAAAAAGATTTGGGGGTAGATTTTTGTGATTTTTTAAAAAAGGGACAAGGAAAAAAGTGGTGTTATGTGGGCAGTGGTGGCACAAGTGGTTAAGAAACAGTGCCTATTAACCAGCAGGCCAGGGACTGAGACCCGGGTCCTACAAGACGGGTGAGTTCCTGTCCTTACCCCAGCTCCTGCCAACATAGCAGTTCAAAAGCATGTAAATGCATGTAGATAAATACTGACAGGTACCACCTTGGTGGGAAAGGCAATGTCCTTGAGACAGGCCCCTGTGAAAGGCTGGCCAGGTTTCCCCATGTTGTGACCATCATGGATTAGATCAGCGTTTCTCAAAGTGGGGGTTAGGACAACTTTGGGGGTCGCCTATAGCTTTCCTGGGGGTCGCCTAAAGACCCCTGGTGCAGTGGGCCAGGTCAGGCTTGCCAGACTCCAGCTGTAGCTGCGCGAGCACTGGGTCTGACTGACAGCCTCAGGGCCCAATCCTATGCATGTCTACTCTGAAATAAATCCCATTATAGTCAGGGGGGCCTTTACTCCCATGTAAATGTGGATAGGATTGCAGCCTCAGGGCCCAATCCTATGCATGCCTACTCTGAAATAAATCCCATTCTGTTCAATGTGTGCACAGAACACACATTTCATTTGTAACAATGAAAATACATCCTGCATATCAGATATTTACATTACAATTCATAACAGTAGCAAAATTACAGTTTTAAAGTAACAATGAAAATAATTTTATGATTGGGGGTCCCCACAACATGAGGAACTTATAAAGGGGTCACAGTGTTAGGAAGATTGAGAACCACTGGATTAGATGAATCTCCAGTCCACAATAAGTGGACACCGTCACCACTATTAAGCCATTTATTAAGTGGAAATGAAAAAATATTGTGAGGGATATTCTCTGTAATAGCCCAGAGGCTATGGAATGATACATTCCTTCCTGATCAAGTTTTCAACTACCACTCTGTCACAAACAATTCATCTAAGGGAGAGTGGCCTGAATTCTTATGGATTTCTGCAACTAGCTGAGCACTTACAGTGCAATCCTGACTTGCATTGGAGTAGGGAGGCCAGTGAGCATGCCCTATATTCAGAACAAATTCAGGACTGGTGCTGCACTACTGCAGGGCAAAAGAAAGTTTTTCCTCTTGCCGTGGGTCACACAGCAGCAGCCCTAATGGGTTTACTCAGTGCCACCACTCCGATTTTGGTGCCACAACTCCTAGTAGAGCCAAGCAGCCTGAGGTGCTCTGCACTTCCTAGGGAATGGGGCTGGGATTCAGCATAAATTGTCAGCCACATCCTGTCCCCACTTCCCATTCACCACCTACCCCAGTTCAGCCAGTGTGCGACAGGGCTCAGAGTGGCGCAGGGAAGCCAGCACAACTCCTTGTGCCAGCCCAACCTCCCATATTGTCACAAACGTAATTTACAACATGTTTGTGATACCATGGGCCAGCATAGATTACTTGTGATGACCTAACTGGGTAGTCAGAATTGCACTGGTTGCTAGTCAGTTGGGGAGAACACAAAACTAGAATTGAAGGGCTAATAGGTGATGCTGCATCACACCTATTAGGGTTCCCCTTTTGCCATAATCTGATCATACCCACCTGTACTTAGGGCATTTACATTAAAAGCCTGATATTTAATGCCTCCAAGAGAATTTCACCACCATACTCTTCATTTTGGGTTGTTGTTTTTTAAAGGAAACTCTTATGGGCAGTTGGTGGCTAAAAAAGAAAAAGCAGATGATGGTCGCAATCCAGAGTAACTATGGGGAGTCCTTGCTCCGGTGTAAGAACAATTTACTCTGGACTTCATTATGAATTTCCCATTGGTTTTCACTAGTTGATGCAGTAACTACGGGTGCACGTAATGTCTCTTACATGCTCCTCTAGTTACTCTGGATTGTAGGGGATGTTCGTTTATTACCTTCTCCTATTTCTGCTGTTATCTCCACTGTTCTGATGACTTTAAACAAGATTGGTTTGCTGCTTTGGGAATTATAATGTTTTCTTATTTTTGTCACCTTTGAACAAACAGAATTGCAGGATAAACTTGTCTTACATAAAGGTTGGTGACAGCACCGTTTCTTAGAGAGGGCCTAATAGTTTCATTTTTCTTTTTATTTCCAAGGACAATCCAGAAACAGTGTCAGAATTGCAGGGAATGTGATGATGCCCCATGACTTGCCATCAGGAGACCTGATTCTGCCATGGATTGATGGTGTAGTCTTAACAAGTCTCTCAGCCTCAGTTCCTGATCTATATGGTAATCTTAATTCTGATGACCTACATCTTACATCTATGGTTTGAGGCCAAATAAAAGGAAGACTGGAGGGACCTCTGTTGGTAGGTCATACCCATTGAGTGGGTTATGTTCCTCTTCTGGTGTGTTTTCAAATCTTGAGATGTGAAGTCTTTCCTTTTAGAATGGTCTAAGTCTAGTTCTCACTGAGATGGTAAACCTTTGTTTGTAGAGGTTTGCTATTCTCCATTGCCATCTTAGAGGGGTGGGAGAGAAAATGCTATTACTTTTCAATCATAGCTATACTTAAATTTTTTATCCACTATTTTTTCATGGGCTGCACTCTATTCTATGAAGAAAGTAAAGGATGTAAAGAAATGAAACTTTGGGCAGACTGTTTGAGTTTGCTATTAAGTCTATGGTTGAGAGCTACTGAGACATGGAATATTGAAATTGAAAGGGAGAAATAGAAGGTAGGAGAGAGGTAGGAGAAATATATGTCTATCTATATATAGTATTTACCGTATATACCACTTTTCAACTAAAATGTTCACAAAGCAATTTACAAAGAAAATGAAAAAATTAATGGCTATTGGGTCCCTGTCCTAAAAGGGCTCACAATCTGAAATGCAAATGAACACCAGCAGAAGTAACTATTACAGACAATGCTAGGGTGAAGAAAGCCAGTTATTTCCCCGCTGCTAAATAAAAGAAAAGCACCCACTTGAAATAGTGCCTCTTGCCCAATTAAATATTTTCTAGAAAATATCATGTCAGAGAAATTTGAACTTAATGCAATATATGTCATAACACTTAACTTTCTTGCATTAGTAGCAGAGGTTTGACTTTTTGTCATTTTTTGTTTAAAATGCATAAAACACACTGCATTTTGGTATTTTAATAAATTAAAATACATTACTTTTTCAATTAGAAATAATACTGTGATGACTATATTGCCTGATAACTATATCACCTACATTTTTAAAGCTCCTAAAATTATTTAAGTGTGCTCTTGGAATAAAAGGACTTAATACCACTATATGCAATTGTCATTGAGAAATTTTGGGGAAAAGACACGAAAGAAACTTCCCCTAACGATAATGAAATAAAAACATATAACACTATATACTGCAGTTCTCATTTTAAAAAAAATTCAATATCTGTGAAGCAATAAACTGAGAAATCTCTAGTGCTGATGGTGATGGGCTGAATGGGTGTATGGGTAATGACTATGACCGTATCTGAGGTCAGTATTCCACCTATGTTACCTACCTAGTAGACTTTTAAAGTGTTTATTTATAATTATAATATAAAAAACATGATGGCATTTTTTGCTCTTGTTTTTATTAGAGAAAAATTGAAATCTGCAAAAATTAAAATTAAGAACACATCGGTATATTACAAAAGAGAGTTTGAGGGAGAAGAAAAGAGGGAAACATTCTCTTTCCCATTTTTCTGAACCTCCACCTCACTCTGTAAAATGCTTAGATTCAAAATTGGCAGCCAGCTATGAAACTGGCTGTGGTGCTATAGAGTCTAGAGAACAGTCGCGAAGGATCTCATTTAGCCTCCATGATTCCTCGTGAGCTCCAATTTGTGTCTGATATCATTCAATTATGTGGGCATTATCATTATGCAAACAATTATGTGAGCCTTTGTTCAGAAATGGATACCGCCCAGAGGCATCACTGAGAATTAGGCTAAAGTATACTGTAACATTTTTAAAAGGTTCAGAAAGAAAGTGATCTGTAGTAATATAATTTTAAGTTATTGTTTTTGAGTTAGATGAGCCTTTATCCTTTAATAAAGGATTTGGGTCCCCGAGATATGAGGTATTTCCTTTGTTTTCATTAAAAACATTAATGGAATGTTTTTTTTTTTCATTAATGGGTGTTAGGAGCCATGTGAAAAGGTCCACGCAGAAGGGGGAAAAAGGGTACAGGTGGACTCAGAAAACTGTGAAGTGCATCCTGGTACTTTTAGGATGAGGATGAGAGAAGATAGACAATCCAGATATATTTCTTTGTGCAACTATTCTATATCTTTTTTTAAAGTGTCTTAAAGATGGGGTTCACCTAACACATTAGTGGTTCTGAAGAAAAGCAAAGAAGCAACTGTTGCATCAGATATTCGGCAATGGAGAAGTCAACCAAGGAGATATCAGCACTACAGCTACTATCCTCTGGTTTACTGTGCACCAGTCATGCCCAGCAAATCCACTGCATGCAAGGTTCGGAAGAAAAAAGGCCTGTTGAACATTATCAGGCATAGTCTTCTTCTGTACTTGTTTTAAAGTTTGCAACTTATAATCCTTTTTAAAAGGAGGAACGATGACTTTTTATAGTTTCTGTTTGCTCCTCTTTGCGTTTACGTGGAATACCTCTGCCTATGGACCAAACCAAAGGGCACAGAAGAAAGGTGACATTATTCTTGGAGGACTCTTTCCCATTCATTTTGGAGTGGCTGCTAAACACCAGGATATGACATCTAGGCCAGAGTCTGTTGAGTGCATAAGGTAAGTCCAAACAAAAGGGTGCAAAGTATTGTCTTCTCCAAAAAAAGCAGTCCGTATGTTTATGTTGGTTAAATTTATATCAAGTGCTGTGTTGCTTAGTAGTCCCTCTAAATCTAAAGGCTTGTCCAGACATTTATTTAAATGAACTATTTTCTCAAGAATAACATGCAAGTTAGATTTACCTCACCATTGCATTTGATAGTACTGCCTATGGATGAACAGAGGAAGTTGCACTGTACTGAGTGACACCATTGGTCCTTTTCGTCTAGCAATAGATACACATGGCTGCCAACTAAGGTAGGGTTTACATATGTCCCCCAAAACAGGGACAATCCTGAATTTTGGGGATTGAGTTCACATACTGGCAAATGGGACAGAGGGTCCTGTCCTGATTTTGTGGATGAGAATTATGGCAACCCTAAACTAAGGGTGGCGCAAGTGGTTAAGATACCGAAGTGTTAACCCGAAGGCCAGGGTTTGAGACCTAGGTCCCCACAAGACAGAGTGAGCGCCTGTCGTTAGCCTAGCTCTGTGATGTAGCTGGAACCAAACGTAGCAGCTCTGTCATCCCATTGGACTATTTCAGTGGCATGGAGAGGGGGAATTTGCTGCTTGTGTAACAGCCTATCCTCCATTTCAATCTACCTAGGCCTTCATGCTTTGCATGCAGTATCAAGCACAATACCATAGTCTTCCAAGACTGATGGATGCCAAGTTTAAGCTAAGGACAAAAATTTCTTACATCTGATGAAGTGAACTTTCTTCATGAAAGCTTATCCCACAATCATAATGTCAGTCACTAAAGTGCTACCAACCTCTTTTTGGTGTTTTTGCTGTAACAGACAGGCAGTCCAATCCTGAGCTGCCCACAGTGCCAGGATTACCGTAGCACCAAAATGTCTGCCGTGATATTGAGCAGGTGAGCAAGCTGCTGCCTGCATCTTGTTAGAGGAGGGTGATGTTCATGGTAGTGAGTAAGTGGAGTAGCCCCTCAATGGGCTACTCATTTCTGTATCAGATCTGAAGTAAAATCATTTTTATTTGTTTCTCTGTAATGAGTCCCCAATGGGCTCTTCAGACCTATGTCAATGTCTGAGAAGTCTCTGGGGACAGGTCTGGCCTGAGAAGGGGGGACAGGATCCAGTCTGCGCCAGGGTCACCAACATTCACCCAGTATCCTGCCGCAGCCCTGCCCAGTCCACCCCTGCTGCCAGTTTACCAGCAGCAATGGAAGATTTGTGGGACAGTGTTGCCTGCATGATGTCTTCCGAGCCTTGTGCTTGTTGGCATCTCAGGACAAGAGCAGGTCCACCACACTACCCATATGAGCACTATGAAACTTATCAGCACCAGCAACCTATCTTGTGTAAACAGAGCATGTCTACAGGATTGAGCAAGGATTTTGACTTGGTAGACTCAAAAAATGGCATCTGTTATGTCTTTTAAAAATTTGCTTTGGAGGCCATTTAAAATCTAGGAAACATTAAGGGAGATCCAGGTTAGCACAAATGATCCTGTTGCAGTTTCCCTCAAGAAATACGGAAGTTCCTGCTATTGAAGCTATTTTCCCCTTCCTCTGGGGCAAAACTAAAGAACTTCCCATAGAATACAATTGAGAAACCCCAAATTTTAGCATAGATGTAATAGGGCAATCCCTCCCCACCCCACTCTCAAAGTAGCGGAGATGACAGATAAGAAAAAAGCTGCAGTCCAGGCCAACTGATGTGCAAAACTGGCACTAGGCAAGAAACCTGAAATTCTGCTTTAAGTTTTATCAGTTTTACTAGAACAGTAGCTATCTCCAGGAAAAAAACAACAAAAAACTTCTCTTTGGTAGAAGACTGTTTGCATCATTTCTGCATGTATGGAAACTGCCAGGGTTAAAGGTTATTAAATGGTTTCCAACAAGCTTGGTTGAATATTTTGATATATCTGTAAACATTCTCTTCTTAAATGCGAGATTGCCATGATAGACTATATTTGATTTGGCATTTTCAGAAATATCTGTTTTAACTCTGCTCTCAACCTGCTCTTCTGTTCTATTAGTTCATCCCCTTCCACTCATTAAAGACGTTTGCTAATCTACACAAGCCAGTTCTAGTGACTGATAGTGCCTTATTTGATCTGCATCTTCTCCCTGTTTTTAGCAGTCCTTCCTCTCAAAACTTCTAACATCCTGGTGCACCAAGCTAATTGGAGTGGTGTATGAATGGATGACTCAGCCTTTGGAAATTTCTGAAGCTGAATTAAATACTTCAAGACTCAGCCACTATTTAAGAGTCCAGAAGCCATGCTAGTCCAGACATATTTACAAATGCCAAATCTAATTCATCAATGAGAGTGCAATTCCTCCCAGAGCACACATTTTTCTATCCATTTGGCTTTCACTGTAAACCATCCTTGTTGTTTCTGGAGCTTAGGTTTATTAAAGTCATTGCAAGAAATCCAGGACAGCCAGCATGGTCACCCATCCCTTGTCCTTGTCAATGCTGGCTGTTGGCTTGATCCCTCAGGGCAATTATCTATGAGCTTTCATTGTCTTTGGGTTCACTGTTTTAAAAAGAATTGATGCATGATTCAAAAAGAGGAACATGTACGTAGCCTTGGAATTCAATCATTTCATTCTCTCTTCTAATTTTTTATTCTGCCCAGCTGTGCTTATGTTGATTTTTCTCGCTTTTAAGGTATAATTTCCGTGGTTTCCGCTGGCTTCAGGCAATGATCTTTGCCATTGAGGAGATTAACAGCAGCCCAACTCTTCTTCCCAACATGACACTTGGATACAGCATATTTGACACCTGCAACACAGTCTCCAAAGCCTTGGAAGCTACTCTGAGTTTTGTGGCCCAGAACAAGATAGACTCTCTGAATTTGGATGAGTTTTGCAATTGCTCAGACCACATTCCTTCCACAATAGCCGTAGTGGGAGCAACTGGCTCTGGGATCTCTACTGCAGTGGCCAATCTTTTAGGTCTCTTTTACATACCTCAGGTATGTAAATCTATGTGATTTTATGGTTTACGTACAAGTACACAATGGAATTGGGGGAGATGAAGGTGGCTGTGTCCTTCAAGAAATTTACAGCACAGCTCAGTTTCAAAAATGGTGGTTGTTGTTTTCGTAATACAAATACTTATACTCATCAATGCTGATACTTTGACCACATTATAAAATATACCCAAGCTCTATCTTCATATTGTCTATTGATTATGCAAGATGGCAACTTCTGATTTTTTTTTTGAAATTGAATTCTTTTTTGTAAAAGAATTCTATTTCCAACTGATTTTTTTCAAGTGAAAAGGTTAATAGCTCCCTGGGAAACTAAGGCTTAGATTCTTGGCATGCTGCTGTCTGTGTTTGAGGCCCAAGTCGAATGTGCAAAAACCAAAATCAGAATGAACATTTCCTACAGACCTTTAACAATTGTATAGAAGAGAGAATTTTAGCAGGTACAGCTTGTCATCCCACAGATGAAAACCTGTGTGTAAGGTTGGGAATTTGAGGTAGGAATGGGATTCTGTAGATATGCTACTTACCCATCTCAAACTTCTGTCTGAGATATTGGAATGGTTTCTGGAAGGGTATTGAGGTGTCTGCCCTGGGAATAGCCAAGTATCTAAGGGCAACCATATGCCTATCTCAATTAATATCTATCCAAACATATAGTGTGAGTAATATTATGGATCTGGTGTCTACTTGGAAAAGATTGTGGTGGTGTAAATGTGGAAGAGATCAAGATTACTCTTTTGCCATAGACAGATCATTGCCTAGTGAGATTTAGGGTGTTTGCAGCTCTTAACCTCCGCAAGAGTGGAGGACTCATTGAGATGCACCTCCTTTGAGCGATGGAACCAGAAAGATTTCTTAGGGGTTTGGGAGCTCTGTTGCTAGGATAGTAGTGTCAGTGCTCTAGTTCACCTTTAGACTAGGGCTGTGGTTCTCAAACTGGGGTATTGTAGTGCCTCAGCCTGAGGTGGTGTGTTCTGGAGCTTGAGATATTGTCCTTCCCAAAGAAGCTAAGTGGGATTCAGTTCAGAAGACATGAGAACTATGCAACTAGAAAAGATTGCCATGCTTCGTAGACTAACATCTGGACTCTATGAGTTTCCACATGCTCTGCCTCTGTGGGTCTCAGAAAAGTTCCCAGATGCAACAGAGTGCACCTCTGATTGCCTCTAGGAGATCAGATCCAGCCCTTCATCCTGGGTTTGGAGCCCACCAGTGTTCTAAATCTGGTTGAATCTGTGTAAAACTGAAATAACTGGACACAATTGTTTCCAAGTGCCTTCTTTCCAGATGCAAAGTCAAAGTAGCCCCCTGATTTGTGTAAGCTGGCCATGAAGCAGCTGGAAAGATGGCTGGTACTTCAATGGCAGGAAAACCTGTCATTAATCCAGACAAATACAAGCTTTTTGGGAGGAATCTCCTACAGAAGTTTAATCAATCTTAAAGGAAAATGTTTTACAGTCACATGTGTCCATTGCTTTGGTATCTTTCAAAACACAGCCATTTCAAAACCATTGGATAAAAAAATTCTTCAAATCAGTACATCCTTTACTTAAATTCCAGAAGTTTTGCACGTCTTTGTTCCTCCCTCCACATATTCTTCTGCACCTCTCTGCTTCATCAGCAGGGTGCTTTTGCAAGAGGTGGTGGTTTAGTTAGTCTCCGCCAACTCTGTAAGCACACATTTTTATTCCAGATATGGTATTTTGATGGTATTTTGTAGGTCTGGGTTTGCAGTTAAAGCGGGAAACATCAGAACTAGTTCCAACATAGTGGATTCTTCTTTTAGGAGCTGTGTTGAATTCTACCCTAAGGAAAGCTCTCTTTTTGCCTTCCTCCAGGTAAATTGTAAATATTGGTGCCTCATATATAGTTGAAAATAAGATTATTACAGATGTTTCCTTGCCAAAGAGTGGCCAATAGGGGCTTCACTTGGGATGGGAACTTGATTTGTCTCTGGTTCCTATAGTGTTTTTTTTGGGGGGGAGGGGGGTTTGGGTAGGGTCTACATGCTTTTTGCACCAATGACAATTTCCTTCCTGAGGCAAATAGCAACTTTTGGTAGTGCTACGGGAGAATTTTTCAGATCCACAGTTGTCCCACCGCCCCTCACATCAGATCCTTCTGTGGCTATTTATTATGACAAAAATACATACCTAGACTCACTCATACAGGGGTGTTACTAAGATTGAATAATTTTTTCCTGCTGGTACAGTATTATTCAAAAGAGAAATACTGTAAAAGCATCGATTAACTTCTTAAAAGCTGATGTGAGGTATGTTTTGTATTTTTTCCATGTTGTTGTTTTCTTGTTGAGGCTTCAACAACCACTTTCCATTTGAAAATCCATTTTCAAATAAGTGAGGAAAAAAGATTTGTTGTGCACCACATTTTTGCCTACATATTTTGGAGCATGCTGTAACACTATCGATGGAACAATAGACAATCCTGAGGAATATTTTTTTTTAATTTAAATAATTGGTTTTGATCCTTTTCTTCTCTCATGCAGTGAAAGAGTTTCAAGATGTTGAGAGGAAACATCTTTCAAAATTGTTTCTTTTCTCCCTTACTATTTTCACTCAGTCTACTTAACAGTACCTTGTTGCTTGTTCACTGTCAACTCTCTCAGGTTAGTTATGCTTCATCCAGCCGGCTCTTGAGCAACAGGAATGAATACAAATCATTTCTGCGTACCATACCTAATGATGAGCACCAAGCCACGGCCATGGCGGACATTGTTGAATACTTTCGCTGGAACTGGGTAGGCACAATTGCAGCAGATGACAATTATGGCCGGCCAGGAATCGAGAAGTTCAGGGAAGAGACAGAGGAAAGAAATATCTGCATTGACTTCAGTGAGCTAATTTCTCAATACTTGCCTGAGGACCAGATCCAACAGGTGGTGAAAGTAATCCAGAATTCCACAGCTAAGGTTATTGTTGTCTTCTCTAGCGGCCCAGATCTGGAACCCCTAATAAAAGAGATTGTCACACGTAACATCACTGGTAGGATTTGGCTGGGAAGCGAAGCATGGGCAAGCTCTTCACTAATAGCCATGCCAGAATTCTTTCACGTCATGGGTGGCACCATTGGATTTGCACTGAAGGCAGGGCAGATCCCTGGATTTCGTGACTTCCTGCAGAAAGTGCATCCTAAGAAATCTGTTAACAATGGATTTATCAAAGAGTTTTGGGAGGAGACGTTTAACTGCTACCTCCCAGATGGGGACAAGAATTATCCATCATCTGCTTTTTTCCACAAGGGCCGAGATGAAGGCTCTGAACATGGAAACAATACTGCTGCCTTCCGTTCTCCCTGCACAGGAGATGAAAACATCACCAGTGTGGAGACTCCATACATGGATTATACTCACCTACGGATATCTTACAATGTATATTTGGCAGTATATTCTATAGCTCATGCTTTGCAGGATATATACACTTGTACACCTGGCAAAGGTCTGTTCACCAACGGATCCTGTGCAGATATCAAGAAGGTTGAGGCATGGCAGGTAGGTTTTTCTCATTATAATATTTTCCAAAATTTGTTCTACATTAGAAGCTGAGTAAAAGAAATTGAGAGAAATAGCTTTACCCTAGAAGATATTGGTCATCTGCTTTCTCCAAGTTGTGCTGACATTGAGCCTCTTAATTTCTTCTTTAATTGCCATTCATCCTAGTTTTCAAATGTGAAGTTGTGATGACTAGAAAAAGTGTGGCAAGTATTTTTTGTGCAATCCAAGTCATTGGGTTTAAGGAGCTCTGGCTTGAAGTGCTGAGTAAAGTGTTAAGAATTTACAGTGCAGAGAGAGTCTATAATCCGCACACCGGGTAAAAAAGATTGGCAAGTCCTGTTCTTGATTGGATACACAATAGTAGTTGCAGGCATATGTATTGTAAACTTGGCAAAACCAGGAAGCACAGCTTTCAGCCTTGGATTTGCTAGAGAGCTAAAAATCTTGGAGGCCTGATTTGTAAATAATGCAGGATGTAAACTGCATGGATCCTGCTCCACTTGATAAATAATTTGGATGAAGTGTGATCCAATTTTATCTAGTTTGGCTTTGGTGGATTTTAGCTGTAGTAGTAAAACAACTGTAAACAAAGGGAAGAACTCTATGTGTTCAGGGTCCAGGCCATGATATTGCAAGGCAAAGAGATTGTGTGTACTTAAAAGATGCTAAGTGCTGCACAACAGTGGGAGCTCATCCTAGCTCCAGCCAACCTAGCAGTTCAAAAACATGAAAATGCAAGTACAGGTCCAAATTTGTTATACGTGGTTTTTTTATATACATGGATTTGACTTAACATGAATGGCCACTCCAAATCAGTTTTAAAAACTGCTTTTCTGTTGTAGAGAGGCAGTCATGCAAGCAATCATTCAATTTTTCAGACCCAGAATCAACCCCCTACAGATATTGAGGCACTACTCCATTCCATTAGGCACAATAAAGGAGCAAGAAATCTGGAATTGGGTTTTTTAACCTATTTTTCCATTGTTTTCTTTAAACACAGATTTTTTTTTTAATCCATGAGAGGTTCCGGAACAGAACCCTGGTGGATAATGAGAGTTCTGTAGATAAATAGATACCACTTCAGTAGGAAAATAACAACCTGGCAACAGGCCACAGCAACAGTCTAACTAATTTCCTCAATGTTGCATCAAAACATGGATCAGAATAGTGGATCCCACCACCATATGGGACAAATGCTGAAGAAGATGTATTTGGCTAATAGTAGCCAGAATGAAATCTTATAGTGTCTCTTTTCCCTTGATGTGTGGGTGGCGCAAGTGGCTAAGACGCTGTGCCTGTTAACCAGCAGGCCAGGATTCGAGACCCGGGTCACCCCCACAAGACAGGGTGAGCTCCTGACCTTAGCCCAGCTCTGCGACGCCAGCTGGATCCAATCGTATTGGCTCTGCCTTTCCATTGGACTAATTCAGTGGCATGGAGAGGGGGGATTTGCTGCTTGGGTAACAGCCTATCCTCCATAACAATCTAACCCAGGCTTTTGTGCTTCGCATGCACGATACCATAGTCTTTCAAGACTGACGGAGGCCTGCTCCTGATGCTGACCTGTTGAGGCCATCTTCATCCTGAAACACTCCTCTAATAACACATCCATCACATGCTTCTTGCATAGGGCCCCTTGGGGTTGTGTATCTCCAGCATGCCAGTATAGAAGCTATACCCTTTTTGCTCCCCACCAGCTTTTTGAAGTATGGCTTTAAATTCGTGGAATCTTATTGGCAACTAGGCATGATAACTAAATGGAGCTTCTGTGTTCAGGTGATAATGCACCTGAACAAAATAGTTGTTGAGGTCAAACTGAAAGTGGGCTGTTGCCATCACGTTCTGCTTGTTAATGTCCCTAAAGCATTTGGCTGGCCATGGTTGGAAGCAACCTGTTGGTCTAGATCAGGGGTGTCCAAACCCCAACCTGGGGACCAGATGCGGCCCGCAACAAGCTCAATGCAGCCCACGGCAATACCCCTCCATTTGGCCTAAGGACAAGCCTTGTAATGTATCTAATACACTCTTATATTTAAATTTATGTAAATTCATTCAAATTTGAAATGTTAATAATTTGTCTGGCCCCTGACACAGTGTCAGAGAGATGATGTAGCCCTCCTGCCAAAAATGTTTGGACACTCCTGCTTTAGATTGACACCAACATAACAAAACATAACCCAGCAGAGCTCGGGATGATGAGATTGTATCCCTACCATTGATTTATCCACCAACTTCTGATACCTTCCTGGTCTATGTATGGTAAATAGTTTCTGATGAACCAGTCCTTTCTGAAATTGCGTCCTCTGAGAATTCATTTTTCATTACTTTAATTCACGACGACTCAATAACACACATGTTATATTTTTATTCAAAAATCCATTCATAATGTGCATGATACAGTTACGGGCTTGCAAAATGCATGTCTAGTTGTTTTGCTGAGGGCTGCCAGCCTAAAGAGATAATCAACAGCAGAAAGTCCTCCTTGATTAGAAGAGCATGCAGGAGATGCTGGTTGATGAAATATACTCCTGGATTGTTTCTTGCATTTTTGAAATGGGCAAAAAATTGTGAAGAATTAAACTGATTATATTGTGAATTAAACTGATTATATCATGAGGGAAGGAGCATGCCATTCAGATTTTTTTTCATTTCAGGTACCAAAGTATCTGGGGCCTGACCTGGATTGAAGTTTGTGCCCATATATATGACTAGTTTCCAGCTTCATCCTATTGCAAGATATTTTTTTTAACTTAGGCCATAGATGGGTACCAGTGGCACTTAAAGTTCTTAGGGCAAAGGTGATATTCCAAATGTTATATGGTGTTCTTGTTTGATTAAATGCATTACACCACTCAGGCTTCAATCCTCACCTCTAGTTAGGCCATCATAAATCCTGGCACACACAGGTGGGCTGAGGCAGATTCTCACTGATTCTGTAGAACCGGTTGGGCTGATGTTAGCGAACCGGTTGTTAATTGGGGGCCATCATCTTTGAATTGCATGCAAGTGTGTTTGAATTTCTCTTAAAAGGTCTCTGGCTCTGTCTTCCCAGAGGAGAAGCTCCTCTCCCTCCCCCTCCTTCAGTTTATTTTTTAATTTTAAAATACAGTCTGTTCCTTTTACCATCATTCAGACTGAGCATTGCCACCATCCCACAGCACATTCAGACTCTGACTGCTGTGATGGAGGGTGTTTGGATCACTATTAGCTCCATGCTTTCAAGTCAGAGTGAAGAAATTCTTCATGCCCCAAACCTTTGACTGATGCTATTCAGGAATCCTGTCTTTGCTAAATATCTTATTTTGAATAAAAACCTTTTTTCTAGCAAGTTTTCAGAAGTTATTTCCTTGTGCAGTTTGCAAAGCATGATGGGTTCTCACATGCAAATAAGGCAGCCCCTCTGGCTGGTGTGTTTTTTTTAAATCAGGCACATGATGGACAGCTTTACAAAGGGCTCCTTGGGCGGGAATACAGAAGCCAGAGCTATTGAGAAAGGTCTGTAGCTGAGCATCTGAGTGTTGTGAGGATGAGTCCTCCAGAGCTTTTGGTGGGGGCCATTCTTGCCTGCCTGCCTGCCTGCCTGCCTTGGTGCCTTTGCAGCCCAGTACTAGGCATGGTGAACTACTCAGTACTACCCAGTACTACTCAGGAGTAAGCCACAGTGTCTAGTAGAGGACTGCAGCCTGTGGCCACAATCCTAGCCACACTTTCCTGGGAGCAATTTCCACTGACTATCATGGGATTTCCTTCTGAGTAGCATAGGATTTGAGGCTACTTTCCCATCCAGACTTTCCTGAGATTAAGCCCACTGACTATAATGGGACTTACTTCTGAGGAGATTGGCAGAGGATTGGATCTCTCCCTCCAGCCCTGTTCCTCCAGCCCTGCCTACTTTCCTGAGAGTAAGCCCACTGTCTATAATGGGACTTTCTACTGAGTAGACATGATTAGGACTGGGCTCTGAGGCTGCAATCATATCCACACTTACATGGGAGTAAGCCCCACTGACTAGAATGAGACTTACTTCTAAGTAAGCCTGCATAGGATTGGACTGTAAGGCTAAAATCCTGACCACACAGTTTTGGGAGTAAGCCCCATTGACTTGAATGGTAATTACTTCTGAGTAGACACTGTTAGGATTGGGCTCAGGCTGCAATCCTATCCACACTGTAGACCTTTTGCTCCCCCCCCCCAGAGATCTCCCCACCTCATCCTGCCCCTCTGAGAAATCTCTCCACCTGACATTGTGGGCAGGAAGTATGGGGAGTACATGAAGAAATAGCCCCAGTTCCCATCCTGCCCCCCCAGGAGCCCAGTCCACTGCCTAGTCAATGGAGCTTATTCCCAGGCAGGATAGATAGGATAGCAGCATCAGAACTCAATCCTTTGCATGAACTCCTCAGAAGCAAGTCCCATCCTAGTCAATGGAGCTTACTCCCAGGTAGGTGTGGATAGGATGGCAGCATCAGAGCCCAATCCTTTTGCATGCCTCCTCAGAAGCAAGTCCCATCCTAGTCAATGGAGCTTACTCCCAGGCAGGATAGATAGGATAGCAGCATCAGATCCCAATCCTTTGCATGAACTCCTCAGAAGCAAATCCCATCCTAGTCAATGGAGCTTACTCCCAGGTAGGGGTGGATAGGACGGCAGCATCAGAGCTCAATTCTTTGCATGCCTGCTCAGAAGCAAGTACTGAGTGACCATATGTCCTCCTTTCCCGGGACAGGTCCTCTTTTTACTCCTCCTTTTCCTTAGGAGCAGGCAACAAGGAGTCTTCTTATTATCCATACTTTTTTCCAGGACCACAATAAATCTTCATTGTCCTCCTTTTCCTTATAAGCAGGCAGCAGGCAGCCTTCTCATAAATTTTATTTTTTCCCAGGAGCACTTTTTTTCCCAGGACAGGTCCTCTTTTCACTCTTCTGCCTGGGAAAAAATCTTCATTGTCCTCCTTTTCCTTAAAAGCAGGCAGCATGCAGTTCCCATCCTGCCCCCCCCCCCAGGATCCCAGTCCACTGCCTACTCTGAAGTAAATCCTATTAAAGTCAGTAGGTTTTACTCCCCTGTGAGGATAGGAGTGTAGCCTCAAAGCCCAATCATTGTCTACTCAGAAGTAAGTTCCATTATAATAGTGAAGCTTACTCCCTGGAAAGAAGCTGGTTTCTAAGAGTTTGTAATCCTATGCCTGACTACTCAAAAGTTAATCCCATTTCAATCTATGAAGCTTACTCTCAGGAAAGTGTGCAGAGGAGTGCAGCATTAGAGCCCAATCCTATTCTTGGCTACTCAGAAGTAAATCCCATTAGAGTGTGTGGAGCTTACTCTCAGGAAAGTGAATAGGATTGGAGCCAGATGCTGGTTACTAAGAGCTCAATCCTTTGCTTGACTACGCAGAAGTCCTATTATATTCAATGGAGCTTACTTACAGGAAAGTGTGGACAGGATTATAACCTTAAGTAGTGGCTTAGAGGCAAACCTCAACCTGCAGAGGGGACACCACAGACTCTGGTCCTAAACTGTAGATCAGTGTTTCTCAACCAGTGGTATGAGTACCACCTGTGGAAGTTGTGGTAGTGTCTGCTGGTACTTAGGCACCTGGATGCAAGTGTCATATGTGCTCCCTGAGGCAGCTGGTGGGCTGCTGTGTGATTCAGGAAGCTGGACTAGATGGGTCTTTGGTGTGATCCAGTGGAGGCTTTTCTTATGCTTTTATGTTCTTATTTGTGGCACACATTCCCCCTGAGAGCACAACAAGACATAATGCATAGGAATAAATTACACAGAACCCAGGGGCTTAATACTGATTGATGCCATCACAAGTGATACAATTTTTTTGGTAAACTAAGGGTTAAGGTGGCATGCCCTCCCCTGCCCCGCCCCCTGACCCTGGCCCTGCCCCCTGACCTAGCCTGGCCCCACGCACTTCCAGAGAACCGGTTGTTAGGGCAGGCTGGGCCCACCACTGCTGGCACAAGTCCAAAGCTGGTCTGTCCCAGCATCACCCTTTCATTCTCATTGCTTCCCTGGGCTTCCCTCCCTGCCTCATTTTGCCCCTCCAGCTTAGATAACCTCACCCCAGTGACCTGGGAAGAAAAGGGGATCTTTCCCCGAGGGGATAGGATCTGCAGGTAGGGCTGCAGGCTGGAAAGAACTCCAGATCTTTCCCTCGAATGAGTTCCAGCATGCAGGTCCTGTTGCAAGGGAGGGTGGATGAGAAAGCATGGATCAGGGAGGAGAAGAAGACGACAGCACAATCCAAGGCAATGTTGCCTCTCTGGCTGCAGCTGGGACTGGCTTTGCTGCAGAGTGAGCACAGGTGGAGCTTGCCATTAACCCATCTGGGGCTGGAGGGAGGTGTTTTTATTACCTCCTCAGGCTCTGTAGGTGAAAGAGAAACAGGCAGGTGGCTGCTGCAACAGACAGCCGCAACAGCTGTCTCCTCACCTTGCCCTTGCCTTGAACTTCAAGTCCATTTTACTGTGTTCACTCAATTCTAATGCACCATCAAATGTAATGTGCATCCCAGTTTTGAAGGGGAAATTTGTCCCCCCCCCCAAAAAAAGTGCACATTACAGTAGAATAAAGTAAATTGGTATATTATAATGTGGATAGTGACAGCTTGGCACATCATATTCTGGTGCAGGGGTATCCCAATTTTTTGGCCCATGGGACATATCAAATATCTGACGCAATGTCAAGGGCTGAAAAAAATATAAAATATAATATAATATAATATAAATATATTAGAGATGGAAGTTAGCGTAATGAATAAATGGACTCAAATTTCCAGGATTTCTGCAATCCCTAACACACAGCATAAAAATAAAGCACACCATAAAATTGACCGTCATGTACCGCCACCTCACCATCACAGCTCCAGTCACATTTGATCAACTGGGTCAGAAACTCTTAGGGATCAGAGTCTGGCTGTGAGCCACACTGGAGACTCTTGTTCTAGTGGATTCTGTACCTCCACTAGGGACTATTCCTTTTGTCAATAAATTTAAACAGTGGGGAATAGACCTTGACTTACCGGTAATTGATTCACTAGGTTAAGAGCAAGTCTTCCAGGTGATCCAAAACAGAATCTTAGGTATAGAATTCCAGGGGTTGCTCAGTGATGCCAACAAAACCTGTTCCCCATTATATTTATACATTCTGAATAAGAGGAAAAATGGCTGCTTCCCCTTAAAAAACCCACAAAAATGAAAGGCATACACCTTAGCAAATGGTAATGCCCTTCCTTCTACCCTAATGTCTGGGAGATTTAAGGAGCACTTATAAAGACATTCATTGCCAATGCAAACAGGGTGGGTGCAATCCATATCAATTCAGGCGGGGGGTTACCTTCATAGTCTCAGAAGTTTTTGAATTTAACATATGTTAAAATTCAGGAAAAAGTAAGATACCTGTATATTTTTGTTTTGCCCCAAAAAATTCCTGGCCTGAGATACAGGCCACCAAAGATGGCGCCCCGGGCACCATTTCTCACTTGCAATTTTCGACAAAAATTTTAAAGTGCTCTATCTCTGGAACGGTGCAAGATATTTTGTTGTGGTTTCTTTTATTTGAAAGATAATATTTTTCTGTTTAAAATGATACACTCCATTTTGAAATATGTGTTCAACTTTTCTTGCTGCAGCCTTCTGAATTTTTTAAAAAAATAAAAATAATTTTTTTTTCTCAAAAATGCCAATCCCAAAAATTTTGATTTTTTTACTGTTAATCAGTACCACTGAGTACTACATTCCCTGTAAAGGAGAACTTCCACTTTTGAGTTTAACAGGTGAAAAGAGGCGCAACGCGTTTTCTCCCTATACTTTACATTGAAGATTTGGTGATTCATTAACATTCCGCCTCATCAACTTCTAGGTCCAGGGACTGGGGCAGAATGTTGATGAGTCATCAATTCTTCAATGTAAACTAAGGCGTATTGCATGTGAGTAGGTGAACTAGCCTTTGTCCATCATAAAGGGCACGGTGAATCAAAAACACCAGAATGGCCTTGATCCAAGGAACACAGCTCCTCCAAAACACCTGAGAATGAAGTCCCTTCCTTCAAACTGACGAATGTACAAGTATTGAGCCCTATGGAGAGTGAAATAAAACTGCACATTCACATTTATTTTCAAGTAAGAAAACATACCTTGGCTTGTGGTCAAGTCAGGTAAAGAGATATACAAGGCCATCATTTGGTCCTGATCTGATAAAAGGGAAGCTCAACAAATTCTCCACAAGGCAGCCTCCTCTCCTCCATTGAAATAGATAAAAATAAAGGTTTGAGATGGTGAGGTGATTCCTTTTTCATTTTTATAAATGTGAAGTTAGGTGGGTCCTTATAGTCCAAATTCCTCTTCCCTTCCCCCAACTAATTATCTTCATTAGTCTAGAATTTTAAGGGAAGCTTTGAATCTCAATCGAGCACCCTGTCACCACCCAGCAAAATTTAAATATGCTGGATTTATATCCACTTCATATTAATTTCATATCACACTGAGCTGGCTCAAAAATAATAACTTAGAATTGAATTGGGCAATGGTTAGGACTGAAAATCTTACTGATTTTTAGAGGTTGTTCCACTTGGTGGAACAGAGTTGGCTTTCCCATTTCATCTACCGTTATTTAATTATTTAACTTTAATTATTTGCATTTACTGTATTTATGTTTGCTTGATGATGTCACTTCTAGTCATGGTCACTGGTCATTTCTCGTCTTCCAGTGGATCCCAGACAGATTGTTGTTCTACAAAGTGGTTCTCAAACACTTAGTTTGAGACTGTTCCAGACTGTTGATTCTGACCACTATTCCAGAGTGTTGATTCTGTGTGGTGATGTATGTTGAACTTTCAGGCTTGAGCTGAGCAAACATGGAGACAGTTAGACCAAGAGAAAAAATTGATTTGTTCTTTCCACGGAACTGTTTGATATAGTAGAGAGAGCAGGAGCCTTTTTATGGGTGTCAGGAATGATATTAATGAGCAACAGTGATGCTATAATCTGGGTACCATGTGGATTTATGGGATTTTAAGGTTCCTTGAATCTTTTGTGACTAGTTCACACTAAAGTACCTGCATGTGGTTGTGTATCGATATATGATTATGTGCAGAAAACAAGTGCCACTTGTTCCTGGGAACTGGCCATTTTGTTCAAATGTTGTTTAAGTTCAGAGGAATTACAGCAAATGACTATGCAACTCATCCATGAAATACCTCATAAAGGGGCAGTCAGCATGCTGGTAGTTTTAACACTGTGTCATTGGGTTCAACGAATGAGGCACTTCTGGGCATCACAGAAACACTTCCTTAGTTCAACACATTAATCTCAATAAAACTCCTGTATACTTCACACACTGACATTTGTCTTTCCAGAAATCAATGCACTGGCTTTAACATTCTTAGAAAATAATTGAATATCAATGGGTTTCCAGTCTCAGGATTAGAATGGATGGGGCACACATGTTAGACATGGACCATTTTCATTGCATGCGGAAGGTTCAGTCCCAGGTTCAGGTGCAGGCTAAATTCAGTCCCTGTCACTTCCACATCAAGTGTAGTTGGATAGCACAGCTGAGAATTGCCTCTCTGAGATTTTGCAGTGATGTTGTTGGTGAGGGGAGACAGAACTGGCCTAGATGGCCCAACTGTCTGGCTTAGTATGTTCAGAAAGTTACCACACTACCACATATTAGTATATAAACTAGCTACTACATAGGGACTGTATTCTGATTTCCTTCAGCAATGCAAAATTTGTAAGTTCTATATTGATTTGTTTGCACTGAATAATAGAAAATTGTTCTATTACAAAAATTACAAGTGGGAGGTGGGTAAGAATACCAAAAGTAGAAAACCTCAGGGGGAACTGTCATAGGAAAAGGATTCACCAGTGTAAACAAGATATGAGAATGCCCTAAATATATACTATATTGTGGAAAGTATTCAGATGATTGATTGTTCTAATTGGCTGTTCTGATTCTGATACAGATGTCCAAGCACAAAAAATACACATCTCACATCCATTTAAATTGCCACTCTGAATAAAAATATGCAAACACAATCCTGAGTCTTTGATTTCTGCATCTGAGAAAAGTACCTAAATGTGATTTACCAAGTGCTACTCAAAACTGATTCAGGTCATTTGTGTTTATACATAGGGATTCATATCAGTGTATTAAAAGTTGAAAATTGGCATTTAGTTGGCAACAGGTTCGCTAAGGAACTCTGTCTAGTCTAGGAACTGTGCATTTTTGCAGACTCAGATATAACTGTCCATCAAAGACAAGGGAGGGAGGGCAAAGACAAAACGAAGTATTACTTAAAGGGAAATGGACAGATGTGCTAAAAGGCAGCATGCCCATTTGAGGGAAGTAGTTGGTAGCTTTTCTTAGAGATTTGCATTTTTCCCCTCATTGTTTTTAATAATGCTTTAATACATTGAATTGTTAAGAGAATTAGGCTGCAATCCTAACCTACAGTAAGGTCAGCATTAGCCCCGCATGAGTCTTGTGCTGACCTGGGGTGTCACAAAAGTCACATAAGGCACTTCTGCCCCACTCCTGGGGCTGGTGGTTGGTTTAGGCCAGTGCCCAGGCATATGCTGACCTCCCTTTATTGGCATATACAATAACCCACCACCACCATGGGAAGATATGCCAGGTGAGTTATGCTAGTCTAAATTGGTTAGGATTGCTCTCTCAGATGTGAACCAGAAGCCTCCTTTTCAAATCTTACATCAGACATGTAGGGTTTCTATTCTTCAACACCATGCCTCTACTCTCCATTAGTTTCTCCATTAGTTTCCAACGCCATTAGTTGCAAAGGAAATAAATAGTATTTTTGAAATTGTGGAAGGCTGCAGCATACACAGGAAGCACTGTTAACATGAGGGATTAAACATGATTAATTTGGTAGCATGGTTTACCCATCAGAAATAGAATGAGAGTCAGTAATGCGCACTGTGGGGTGAGTCGTTGATTAAAATAGCAGAGCAGGAAACAGATCTCAAGATTCTGGCTAACTCAGATGTTTATGTCCTTTTAATGTGATGCTTCAGAGAAGAGAGATGCAGTTCTCAGATTTACTGTATTGGGACAACATTCCTCGTAGAGCTAGAAGGGCATTTTATAAAGCATTGATGAAGCTTCCTGAGGGATGCTGTATCTTGTTATGTTTATCCATATCTTAGGACAGCAGTACTCAAACTCTTATGATGTTTGAGATCCAAGATAAGTTGTTGCAAGGGAGGGGGAAAATCGGCAATGTTGAACCCCTTGATCATATTGCTGCATTGGATATGGGCTGGGTGTTTTCTGCTTACCTTAACAGCCAGCTCTACCCACCTAGGGAGTCTGCAGACCACTCTGTGGTGCTTCTCCAAGCAACTAAATTTCTGTAAAAGTAAAAAATGGTTTTGCAATAAAAACAAAAAGCTGGTGTTTTTTAAACAGACTTTTTACAGATGTTTGGAAGCCGGGGGAGTGCTGCAAAGGGATCTACAGGCTCCTCCATCAGAGGCTGGAGATGGCTGTAGGTAAGTAGAAAAAAAACCTTGCCCTTGTCATCATAGGGATTACACTACTACCTTCCATCCTTCTTTACTTCTTAAGGGGCCAGAAGCAGGGAATCTGAGTTTGAGAACATTTGTCTTAGGAGGATGAATTCATTTGGATCTAGTTGCAGGACCAAGGAAAGAAAATAATTGCTTATCACAGCAGTCCTCATCTTTTTTTGGCTCCAGTGACCAGTTGCATGGGAAAAAATATTTTGTAGACCACCACAGGGAGTGGTGGTGGGCCAGTAACATAGCGTGGAGGGGGAAAGAGCACCATGTGTACCCAAAATGGGGGGCTTTAAAAGCTACCGCTGCTGCCCTGAACACCCAACACAGCAGCCATGTGGCTTTGGGAATCTCCTAAAGACTCTAGGCAAAGCACAACAATGTCACCTTGCCAGCCCAGACAAGACCATCTGCTGCTGGGAGGCTGTCTGGGTTCTGTGCACCCACTTGAGGCTTGCCTGTAGTCCCTGAAGGCTGAAGTGGTGGTGCCAGTGAAGCTTCTCCGCCACCTTCTGCTTGCAGTGCACACTGCAGCCTGCATGTCTGCCTACAGCTCAGTTCCTTGAAGGCTGAAGTGGCAGAAGGCAGAGGAGAAGACATGCTGCTGCTGCTTCAACCTTCAGGGAGCCAAGTCATGGGCTGGCGCATAGGCAGACTGGAGTGTGCACCCAGTTCCTGCGGCTGTCTGCTCATATCCCCGCAGTCCAGTTCCTAACAGGCCACAGACCAGTACCAGTTTATGATCTGGGGATTGAAGATCCCTGGCTTCGAAGATCTATTCATTGATATCAAATAAGGAAAACCAAAATGCTGTGCTTGAGGATGCTGTTGTGGTAAAAGACATCCTGCAAAACCCACTGACTGAGATACCACACGGGTATACAGTACGTTTCCACCTCCAGTAGAATATATAGGCTCACCTTCATGTATAGGTGTCTCCACAATTGCATATTGATGTGGTGATTTGCTACTTTAATATCATCATTACCTTCCACTTTCAAATGTTTTTAAAAGCTTTTTATTTAAAAAAATCTGCATCCTCCACCTTTATCTTTGTGTGACTTTTGCAGCTTTTTATAGGTTACAGCCTGTTAATGATTAGCACAAACAGTTCCCTGTTCAGAGCGTGTCATTTATGTTTTGTAACTAAAGATAGAAACATAAATACCAAAGAATCAATTCAACAGTATTTAAAAGAAGCCCAGTTCATTCAGGGCAAGAAGTGGGAGTAAAAGGACAGTAACTTCTAGCCTGGTATATCAGGCTAGCTAGAAGTAAGAAACATAAGGTCGTCTTTAAAAGGAGGTACGGGAGGAAGGGGTGGACAAGTCACCAGTGCTGTTAAGAGGCAGTTGTAATGATGCTCACAAAGGCCTCCACTTGCTTCTTTCCTGCTGACGCACCAGCTTCTAGTTGACAGAAGCTGAACTCCTCTCTGCCTTTTCCCTGCTGCCAGAACGTGCTCCTTAGGTGGATACCCTGCAGAGCTCCTGCTGGTAAATCATGATAACAGAAGAGTCATCATCATTTATCAGACACTGTAATAGGGGTTATAGGTCTGTTAATGCAAGGGAAAGGGTGTACTGTTTACTCTTTCACTAAGGAAGGAAATTCTACTTCACTGCTTTGATTTATTTCCATTGGTTTTCTGCTTTGGGGTGGTAGAGATTTTAATAGGATAGCTTAGATGGGAGATTCTTGTAAGAGCAGGGATTGTCAAGGCAGAATCTAGCTTAGAAAAGTCCCCTAGAAGACTGTTGAAAGCTTAACTAGTCTTAACTAAATCCTTGCACTTAACTAAATCCTTGCACTGAGGTGCAGTGGTGTTGGTGTAGTCTCCCCTGTATCCAGTGTGCAGTAGTAGGTCTTTTATACTTGGAGGTGTTTGTTATCCCAGGTAAAGCCTCACAGCCTCTATGGGGCTGCTTGGATCCACACAGAATGACTACACAAAGCCAATAGGCAGGTGTCGAATTTGGCTCGCTGGTCAAACAAAAAACACAGCCCTGCCCTCGTGGGGTCAGGTGAGAGCACCAGGGAGGGCGGAACCTAAAGTTGGGCTTTATAAGGGGGATGCAGGGGTAAGCCTGCCCTCTTTGTTCTTCAGGCAGGCGAACACCCACCCTTCCCACCCTGAGGGCTAGTCTGGGCATTGGCTGGTCGCCAGTGGTGGGCACCAGCAGGTTCGCAGCTACTCTATAGAACCGGTTCTAACAAGAGATAGTACATATAAAGTTTAAAAATAGCCATTTAAAAGTGGCTGCCAGATGGACAGAGAACCGGTTCTTAATTTCTTTGAAGCCGATCACTGCTGGTCGCCCCTTTTGGGGGGCTGAGTAGGAATTTTTTACTGCCTTCCTGATTGGCAATTGGAAGGTAGTTTTTTTGCCTACTCCAGACTAGCTTCCCTTATCTCGCTATATCTGGCCACTTTGAGCAGGGGATGTGGGTCAACAGGTCCAAAATAAGGGGTTCAGCAATGTACAATCAGGATCAACTGGGGCACAGCCAAGGAGGTGTGCCTACAAGAACCCAACCTCAGCCATCGATGGGATGAGAACGGGAAGGCAACCCCCATGCCTGCAAGTCGCCTACTTTCAATCCCCAGCGGGATGGAAGGTGGTTACCAGGCAACAGTATGATCCGACCAGCTCCCCCCAAAGTAGGGGGGAGGGGTAAGTGGGGCGGAACCCGATTAACTGGATATGGCCATTGTATAGGTACACGCCAACCCTGGTACCCAGGTTTCACCTGGGGGCCCGTAAAGGACCTGCAAGCTCGCTAACCCTAGACAAGGGGCAGACACTGGGGGTCTTAAAGGAATTTAACCCCCAGGTCAAGTTCAAGGTCGCCCCCTGTTTGATTTGATTGGATTATTATTTGGATATATTGATACAATATATTGTATTTGGATATATTGATACAATATATTGATACAATATATTTGGATATATTGATACAATATATTTGGATATATTGATACAATAATCATACAATAAAGTGGCCCATTTTCTCCATTTGCTTGTCTGTGTGTTTACTGGACCATGCGTATACCAAGAAGGTGTTTGTTCACATCCAAGCAGCTCTGTGTTGGACTTTTAGGTCCACAGGGCAAGGAATATGGCAGAGGTCTTCTGCCTTCCACCCTGCCTTCCACCAAAAAGTTATACCCCTCCCTACCTCCATTCTGTCCTCCTGCTCCCTTTTAGGGATCTGTGGAGTGCCTACATCATTCAGCAGACTGTGATTTCCAATTGGCTCCAGGATACCGGTGAAAGCCTTTCCACTAGTAGAATAACCCTATGCAATAGCATAGCTAAACCTTGCAGCCCTTTTTTAACAGAGTACTTCCTTGTCCTGTGTTAGCCTATGGAACTCCTTACCACTGGGTGATGGCATCTAGCCTCAGTGCCTTTAGCAAGGAATTGTACAAATTTCTATATGAAAAGTCCATCATGGGTTATAAGCCATGATGAGTATGTGCAACCTCTGTATATTACATGTAGGCAATCTCAGAGTGCTAGATGTAGGGGAAGGCACCACAATACAGATGTCTTGTTGTGTTGTGTGCTCTCTGAGGCATATGGTGGGTCACTCTGAGTTACAGGAGGCTGGGCAAGATGGGCCTTTGGTCTGATCCAGCAGAGGCTCTTCTTAGGTTCTTATGACCTGCCAGGACATACCAGCATCAGATTGGGCTGTCATTTATAACCCTGTTTATAGTCCTAACCATATCTACTCAAAAGTAAGCCCCATTGTTTTCAGTGGGTCTTACTTCAAGGAATGTGTCTTTATGGCTGCAGTATTAAGGCTGTTTTCATCCCCAATCCCCATAAATTACAATGTTAAATGAGAGGAAAAGAGTTCATAGAATCATAGCCTTGGAAGCCCCTTGTTGAACCCCTTGTTCTTTCAGCAGGAAGATCCTCTCTAAAGCATCTCTAAAAGGTACCTGTCAAGACTCTGCCTGAAGACTTCCCGCAAGGGAGAACCCAGCATTTTCCTTACTAAGTTTCCATTATCAAACTGCTCTTACCATAAAGGAACATTTCCTGATACTCAACCAAAAACTCTCCTCTTATAGCTTAATCCCATGATAAGTTCTGTTCAAGAATATTCAGCTGTGGTGTCTGCACAGTGGAAATCTCCAACTCTGATGCGTGTTTAGCCTGCACCACTGACACTGTGCTTGTGAACTCCCCACCCCCACCCCCACCCGCACCCGCACCCGCACCCGCCAATAAAATAAAATAAATTCAGAAATAAAACTGCCTGCCCCACTGCTACTCTCTCTTTGGGATAAGGGTCTACGCAAATATTTTTCAACGCATAATTTGTTCTAATGAAAGTTCTCCATCAAAGGCTTGGGGTGGGGAGACAAGGGAGCAAAACCTACATCAATTGTCACTGGCTTCATATCAGTGACACTCCTGCCTTTGGGTTTCAGGTAGCTGCCATTTTCTTCCCTTCTTTCCCAACAGTCCCTTATGTAAAGTAATTGAACTAGTAACAGATTGCATCTGTCACTTGCAGAAGTTCAATATAAGACATTCATCAGTTTAAAAAAACAACCCACCTTTCTAGCATCAAAATAGCCCTTTTGCCTCCTCCTCAACTGCTTCCTAGCCAATTTTCTACATGGCCTGTTATCTGACCCAGAGAGAATTGGAAATGAAGTTAAAATGTGAATTGAATGATGATAGTTCTTTTCCTCAGCCCACTCTGCCCCAGAAACACATGGGAATAGAACCCTCAACCTGCTTGATTGACATGTAATGTGTGGAACCACCCCCCCCCCCCACTTTGCACAGGTCAAAGCTTTTAGACAGAGGTTATGGACACTTCACAAAAGAAGTGGCCATTTATAGTGGCTGCTTGCCACAAAACACAAAAGGTTGATGGCCACTCATAGAGTAGCATCAGTGCCAGTAAGCCTGATTGCACTTGCCCCCTGAAAATTGCCTTTCCTCAATTTTGCCACTTGCATGAAGCTGCAAAAAATGGAGCAATATTGTTTCAACTCAGCCCTATCCCTGCTTTGCTTTAAAAATCACAGACATTATGCTCTGCAGACATTGGTTTAATTGATACAAATTAATAAACTTTGTTAGCAATCTATCTACAGTATTGATATACCATTTTTCAACTAAAAAGTTCACAAAGCGGTTTACAAAGCAAATGAAAAAATTAATGGTTCATAGGTCCCTGTCCCAAAAGGGCTCGCAATCTAAAATGCAAAAGAACACCAGCAGAAGCCACTTGAACAGACATTGCTGGGGTGAGGAGGGCCAGTTGCTCTTCCCCTGCAAAATAAGAGGAGCACTCACTTGAAAGAGTACCTCTTGCTAGTGAGCAATTCTTGGTCGCAACTTGATAGATTTCATCATAGACCTCCTCAAACATCTGAGACTCATCTCCTCTATAGCAGTGGTACTCAAAGTGGAGCTCAGGATGGGACCCCTTTGGGGGATCATGACCTTGAGTCAGGGGAATTGCGAGAGGGTGAGATCTGCCATCTTGGAATCTGGCACTGGGCTTTCTTGGAAGTCTCATTAAACACAATGGAACTTACTTCCAAGTAGACATGGAGGTGCTCTGGAATATGAGTGGTGTCACATCCCACTAAGCCTTCAATCCAGAGTAACTACGGGAGTACGTAAGAGACATTATGTGCACCCGTAGTTACTGCACCACCTAGTGAAAACCTATGGGAAATTCATATTGCAATCCAGAGTAAATTGTTCTTACCCCGGAGCAAGGACTCCCCGTAATTACTCTGGATTGCTCTAAGTTTGAAAGGGGGTTCGAGGCTGAAATGCCGAAATGCATTGCTCTATTGGCCTTTCCCCTTATTCACCTTGTTTAACCTTAATGACCCACTTGCACCCTATTGCCTTCTTGCTTCATAGTGTTGTGAATCAAAGGGTCCATAGATAATTCTGGGCTACGGAAGCCATAGCGGCAATGAAGTAACTTAGTTCTGAAACTCTGATTTTCAAGCAGGAGCCTAACTGACTTGGTTCAGCACCATGTCTTATTTTTATTAGTACTGCTCTCTTCCACTTGTTTGCTTTAGCTGTGGGGATTTTTTTTTCTCCATATTTCTGGTTCACAAGGTAATCTCAACCTTGTCACAAGAATTACAAAGTTGTCCTGGTCAGGTATGTAGCTAATAATGCCTGTATTTGGTCAGGATGAGCATCAGGGTTCAAGTGCCCAAGCTCGGTATTTACTTCCTCAGTGCTGTCCAGCTCTACTGTCACATCTTTCTCATTGGTTTCTTAAATGGGACTCTGCGCCTTCCTGATTTATCTTTGTCTCTGACATCAAGGCTCTCAGAAGACTGCCACAATAAGCCGGTATGTACACAAGCTGTTTTTGGTCATCTGCTGCTGGCAGGTCTTCTCCAACAGTCCACTGCTTGTCAGCTTTCTCATGCTCATCAGAGTGCAGTACATGCCCTTCTTTCACCTTTCCTGTGTGCAGGTTCATTAATTTGTAGATTTTGGAGCATATCCAGCCAAAATACTTTATTTAGCTCTGGCATCAAGTTTGGATCTTTGTTTCTTCAGTACATATACAGAGGACTTGCTGCCAAATATTCTAATGTGTGATGCTTTCCCTGCAATAGTTCACAAAAGGTTTGAATCACATATGTTTGCCTACAAAAGTTCCACTGAAGATAATTTGTTCTGGAGATAGTTTTCTTCCACAACTGCCTTAACTCAGAATTTTGCATCTATTGGCATGTCCCTTCTGGGCCAAATCTGTGTTGTTAGATTAAGGTATTCTTTGTTTCTGCCTTCCCAGACAATTCTGCCTTGATCACCTGCCAATTTAACTCATAGACACTTTTTTTTAGGGTGCCTATAGATGGCAGGGCCACCTGCAGCCAGTCACAGCTGGCAGGGTAACCTGCCAGGAACCCCTTTACCTTGTTTAAATACTTCTGCTACTAAGGATGCAATCCCAGCCAAGGTTGGCACAACTCATTGGTCTTTCCATTCCATGGTGATGTAGGGAGACAAGCGCATGTCTGTGCACTGTCCTAACCCTCTCCCAGGAGTAGTGCAGAAGTGTCTTTTCAGTACTTTTGTGACACCCCCATGCCCCAGGCCAGCATGGGACTTGTGGCTTATACTTTATTCCAACCTAACCGGGGATTAGGATTACAGCCTTTGACATTATTTTTAGTTATATCCCATTGTGGGATTCTGCTGTTTGATCTACTGTATTTACTCAAATGTAATGCACCATCAATCTAATTAACACCCCAATTTTTAAAGGTTTGAGATTAAAAAATGTTTATGGGTGATTGTAATGTGCTGCTGCAAAGCAGGTGAAAAGTACAATTTTACTGCATACAATGAGTTATTCGACAATAATAATATGATAACGCACTACCAAATTGCAGTACTTTTACCAAATTGCACAATTTTATAAAACAATGGGTTTATGTTACACTTTTATTACAATATAGTAAACTGTTACACTAAATACTGACCTATGCTTATAATCAAAATACTGTATCTACTGTGCCACTGAATCTAATGTGCACCCCAATTTTGGAGACGATGGGCGGAATCCAGAGTAACTACGGGGAGTCCTTGCTCCGGTGTAAGAACAATTTGCTCTGGATTGCAATATGAATTTCCCATAGGTTTTCACTAGGTGGTGCAGTAACTATGGGTGCACGTAAAGTCTCTTACGTGCACCCGTAGTTATTCTGGATTGTAGGGCAAGTGTGCAATCCTAAGCGTGTCTACTCCATTGTGTTCAATAGTACTTTCTCCTAGGAAAATGTGATTGGGATTGTAGCCTTAATTTGGCTGGAAGAGATGAGCATTTGATTCAAGTAAATATTGTATTTTTTTCAGAAACGCTGTCTTGCAGTCCAAATCTGGTGCAAACAAGACATCCTAAGCTGTCCATTATGACATTGTCCATTGGCATCACCATTTTACATGTTCCCCATAATACTCTAATTTTTCCACCTTTTCCCCATTTAAAAACTTTTCCACATCCATTTATATCCAGCTTTTGTATCTGGCTCTTAAAAAAAAAGGTCTGGATGGTGTTGAGTATCTTTTACAGCCTGAGTTTGCTGTCTAGATTCTAGCTGCTAAGCTCCTTTCGAAGCTATGCATTCTAGTATCATGATTACCTGCTTGAAAAATCGTATGGATTGTGTCCTTCACTTTCCAACCTCTGACTTACTTAGTCAGGAAAGAGTTGTTATAAATTCTTAAGAAGTTGGATTTTGTTGTTGCTGTTGTTGTTGTTAAGCATTACACTACTTATTTGCAAGGATTCTATTTCTGTTTATTTGTAATAATTTGCTTCCTATTGTCATTGCAAGGAGGGCTGCAGATCTCATTTGGTTTTTGCAAAGACCAAAGGATTGTAATTTGATCAACATGACTGCAAATCTTTGTTCGGTGTGCACCATCTCCCTAAAATTGCAGTTTACTTGCATACACATCATAGAGATAAATTGATTAAATTTTTCACTTATCCAAGTAAAAATCTAATCATGCTTTTCTGTGAGTTCAAAACCAGCCAAAGCTAAATTTTCCATAATTGTAGCTAACTTCATTAAATGTGTCTTGCAATCTCCTTCTGTTCTGAATTTAAGATTGCAAAGATCTTTAATCAACTTAATTTGATCCCAACTTAATTGACCCAGCCTTTTCAAAGAACTTCATCATTTATTTCACAATCAGGGGTCATGTACATGAAATGTATAAGCTGTGAGTTGCTGGAGCTTTTCAATAACATTTCTACCTTTTGCATTAGATTTCTTCTATTGTAAAATCCTCATCAAGCACACCTATAGCTCTCTGTACTTCCAAATCACACTTTATATGCTATTTCCATTGCTCTAAGGAACATGAATCCAGCGTTAGTAATAGGTCCGAGAATGTGTCTCTCATTAACTTCACGTTCATGGCATGAAAGAAGTTGTTAATCTTATTGATTTTAAGAAGAAAGAGAGCAAGGAAACAAAGCTCTCATTTCAATGGGTAGCAGAAGAAAAAAAATAGGGTTGCCATAATACTCTTCCACAAAATCAGGACAGGACCCTTGGGGACATATAACAACCCTACTTTTTTGTGGCCCTGATAAATGGGTCCAACACTGAGTTATTAATCCATAATCTCTTGGAAAAATGGATCCATGGGTGGAAATTAAGCAGTCATAGAGTTAAAGATCTTTTCGTCATGTTCTCCTCAATTGCTGCTAGTTTACTGTAACAATAAAACAGTAGCAAAAGCAGTAAAATGGTTGGAAAAAACATTGTTTGAAAGCATGTACTTCTTTGTTAGTAGTACGTCTTACTCTTTGGAACAGAGAACTCAGCAAATGACATAGATCAGAGTTCCTCAAGGACCAGGCCCGGCACCACTAGGGTTCCTGGAGAGGATGCCTCTGCCCCTCCCCTCAGCAGGTGAGCAAAGGCAATCCATAGCAATCCAGCAGAGGACCAGTGGCTGGAGCAGTCAGCAGGAGGGCCCTCTCCTCCAGCATGTGTGGATTTCCCCCACCAGATCCCAGGCACAGAGGTATTGCGAGGCAAGCAAGGAGCCAGCTTGCCAGCCAGGTGGAGAATGCCAGCATTTCTGCCCCCACCCCCACATCCTTAACAGCATGTTCTAAGTGTGAAGAGGGGAGGGGGGAGAAAAAAGATGGAATGAGAGAGGTCCCCATCGTAATGGGGGAGGAAGTAAAAAGAAAGAGAGAAAATGATCAGACCCCCAACCTAGGCTGGGAGGGGGGTGAAGAGAAAGAAGGAATGAGAGTGGTCCCCATCCTAATGAGGGGGAGTAAAAAGAAAGAGAATGATCAGACCCCTAACCAGCTTGTGGAACTCCTTGCCACAGGATGTGTGCCTAGACTCCTTTAAGAGGGGATCGGTTAAATGTTTGAGGGGAATATTCATTACAGGCTGCAAGTCTGATGGATATGTGCAACCTCCTTATTGATTACAGTACCTGAAATGATACAAGGGACTGGCACCAGGATGCAGATGTCATGTTGTCTTATGGGCTCCCTCAGGCATCTGGTGGGCCACTGGAGATGCAGAAAGCTGGACTAGATAGGCCTTTTGGCTGCTCCAGTGGAGGCTCTTCTGATGTTTCTATGTTCCTACAGCAGAAGCAGAGACCACAGGCTGCTCCCTTCTTAGCCCCCAGGCAGAGTGACTGAGCCTTTTCAAAAGGGAGTGGATGAGCAAAGGAAAGGACAGGGGGGTGAGGTGTGCTGGCATCAGAGACCTGGACCCAACTTTCCACTTCTTCCATCTGAGGAAGAGCTTGACGTGAATCCCTTCCTTCAGGATTTCTGCCCAACCCAATCCCAGCAGTTTCAGGTGCCTCATCCAGCAGGAAAGGCAGTGCAGTAAAGCAGACACAGCTCAGCTTATCATTAGCAGAGATATTTGACCATAATAAATCTGTCACTTGCAGACTCTATCAGTGGCTATCAGTGAGTGGCAAGTGACAATCCCTATTAGTGACTGGCAAGTGACAATCAAGCTGCATCTGGTCGCAGGCTGTATAATAGCCAGTGACCTTCTCACTTTAATTGTAAAGCTGGCCAAAATGAGTAAAAAACAAACTTCACTAATGAAAAGGGAGAAAGATCCAATGATCAAACAGCAGAAGAATCTAAGACTGCCAACAGAAAGAAAGGTGCATTTCAAAGAAAATACCAAGAGTCCTATATAAATTTTGGGTTCATTGCAACAGGTGATTCGCATTCTCCAAGCCCACTTTCTATAATATGTGGTGATTGGCTTGCCAAGGAATGCATGAAACCTTCACAATTGCTTCGCCACATAGAAACCACGCACACTACTTTTAAGAACAAGCCTTTGGAGTTTTTCAAAAGAAAAAACAAGAACATGAAGAAAAGAAGCAATTATTGAAGGCCGCCTCCTCCATAAATGTATCTGCACTGAGAGCATCATTCTTAGTGGCTGACCACATTGTTAAAGCCCTTCACTGTTGATGAAGAGTTGATCTTGCCTTCTGCTATGGATATTTGCCGTGAAGTTTTAGGCGAGGCTGCTGCTCAAAAGTAGCGCATGTTCCTCTTTTGGATAGCACTATATCTAGATGAAGTTATGAAATAGCAGAGGATGATGAGACACAGTTGTTAGAGAAGATTAACGAGTCACCATGGTATGCAGTCCAGGCTGACAAGTCTACTGATGTTGACAAGGCAACAGTGCTTGTTTTTGTGAGATATATTTTTCAGGAGGATGAAGATATGTTATGTGCTCTTTCATTGCCAACCATTCAAGTCTTTGAATGATTACGTCTTGGGAAAACTAAATTGGTCATTTTGTGTTGGTATTTGCATGGAGCAGCTGCCGTGACTGGTTCGCTACTCGGATCAAGGAGATTGCTCCTGAATGTGAGTCTACACACCGTAGAGAAATGCTGGCTGGCAAAAAAAAGTCACCTGAATTTAACAACATTTTGCAAGATGTGATTAAAGTTATTAACCATATTAAAGTACATGCTCTTAATTCACGTCTGTTTGCACAGCTCCGTGAGGAGATGGAATCAGAGCACACCCATCTTCTGTTATACACAGAAGTGAGATGGCTTACTAAAGGTAGATCACTGGCCAGAGTTTTTGGGTTATGAGAGCCACTCTAGATATTTTTTTCTGAAAAACAATCACCACTGGCAGCACATGTTAGTGACATCAAATGGATCACAAAATTTGCTTACTTGTGTGACATATTCAACCTGCTCAATGATGTATTCAACCTCAATGAACTCAACCTTCACTTTAAGGGAGAATGACAATTGTGTTCAGGTCCGCAGATAAGTGGCTACATTCACAGCCAAACTGGAAGTATGGAGGAGATGAGTGAACGTTGGGATTTTTGACATGTTTCAAACACTAACAGAGATTTTGAAAAGGACTGACTGAGCCAGGGCCTTCTTTCTCAAAGCTGGTGCATGATCACCTGTCTCAACTTTCAAAAGAATTTGAGCATTACTTCCCAACCACAAAAGATCCTTGAACTGATAAAGAATGGATCCGCAACCTCTTTGTGAATAAGCCAGGAAAATCAACTTTGTCTGCGCTGAAAGAAGATCAACTGCTTGAGATTATACATAATGGTGGCCTTAAAAGTATGTTTGAGACAACTTCAAATCTCAATACATTCTGGATTAAAGTCAAGGTGGAATATCCTGAGATTGCTACAAAAGCACTGAAAAGCCTGCTTCCATTTCCAACATCCTATCTTTGTGAAGCACAGTTTTCTGCAGTGACAGCAACCAAAACAAGGCTAAAGAGTAGACTGAACTTAAGCAAAACACTTTGGGTGTCACCGTCTCCCATCATCCCAGGATGGGACCATTTCGTTGCAGGAAAACAAGCTCAGGGCTCCCACTGATTCTCTGTTATGTTGAGTTGTGTAATTATTTCACTATATACTGCAATATAATAATAAAAATTAAGTGCACAATAAATGTAATGTGCTTGAATCATCCCAATCACCTTGCCGGTCCTTGGAAAAAACCAGTCCATGAAACCAGTCCCTGGTGCTAAAAAGTTTGAGGACCCCTGAGAAGGGTTACTTCTTGTGGCTGGCAGAGCTAAAGAAATGAGCTTTTATATGTTTCCAGGTAACAGGAGAGAGAGGTTAGGGTTAAGCACAGATGAAGCAAGGTCTGGGATCAGTATCCTCTGAGTCATCTGTCGCCCAGACAATTCATTGGCCCCTTCCCAGTGATAGCATTAAACATATTTTTTCCAAAAAAAATTAACTTTCACTTAGTTTTTACACATTTTTACTACCCTTCCTCCAAGGAGCTCAGAATGGTGTCCCTTTTTCCGCACAACAACTTTGTGAGGTAGGTGAGATGGGCAATAGCAACTGACCAAAGGTCATACAGGGAGCTTCATCAGGAACAGGGATTTGAACTTAGATCTTCCAGATCTGAGTCCAACTCCAGAACCAGAAACTTACTGCAGCATTATGATCAGTTTTATAAGCCTTGCTCTCTCATCCACCATTAACTGAACCACATTCGGTGAGTATTGGGGGCAGAGGTTCCTTGGTGATGGCTCAGCAGTTGTGAAATCCTCTAAAGATGTCTGCCAAATCCAGTTCTTTCAGTTGTTGAAGATATTGTCATAAGAAATTTGATGAGGGCTTTTGATCTTCCAAATCAATGTATTTAATTGTGCATTGCTGTTTTGAATTATGATTTTAGGCCATTGTTTTATTATGGGTTGTTTTATTATACTATTTTATGATGGTAACCACTTTGTGTGAAGATGGAGCATCTTGAATGATGGGATATTCCATATAGAAATCAGGTTTTTTCAATTATCTCTCTTGTAATATCTCTCTTGTAATATTGTAATATCTCAGTTGTAATCTCTCAGTGTAATATCTCATCAGCTATGGAGGGCAATTCTGATAGTACATAGAAGAATTAAATCAGATGATGACTTGGTTTCCAAAAAGACTCAGACTGCAAAATACTGTACATCCTATCTTTGAATTTTCTTTGGGAACTAGATGGTCATAAAGTCATAATAATAAGACCTGCGAAAAGAAAGTAACCAGGCATAACACAGGTCTTTGAATCAGTGGGGTTTTTTGGTTTATATGTGTACAATGTAATTGTTCAGTGTTTCTGGCTTTTACTAGCTAATGTAACTAGTAAACTAGTTTACTGGGCAAACATAATATTCAGGGGTGGGCAGAACCCGGTTCGGGCCGGATCGCCCAAGCCGGTTCTTGTTTCTGCCCGACTGCTGGCGAGCCGGCAGCCAGCGGTGGGGCAGAAAAGGGGGGGAACGGCTCGGCCGGCCGCAGTGCGCACCATGTGTGCACAGTGCGGCTGGCTGAAGTGCTGCCCTGAAGCTGGGCGACCTTCCGATTGCCCAACTTTAACACAGCACTGCGTACGCGCCAAAGTTTGGCGCGTGCACAGTGTGCACAGTGTCATCTGCTGGCCATTTGGCCTCGCCAGGGAGGCGGAGCAGCTGAGTCGCCAAGGTTGGCGCATGCGCAGTGCACCGGGGTTGGGGCCTGCCCCTCGCCCCGCCCCTGCCCCTGCCCCCTGACCCAGCCTGGCCCCGCCCACTTCCGGGGGAACGGTTCTTGGGTCAGGCCCAACCCACCTCTGGTAATATTGTAGTTTCTGTTGTGGTACTTGCTGGTAAATCCCATCTTGACAGTAAGGCTACAATCCAGAGTAACTACATGAGCACATAAGCGACATTACGTGCGCCCATAGTTATAGCACCACCTAATGAAAACCTATGGGAAATTCATATTGCAATCCAGAGTAAATTGTTCCTACACCGGAGCAAGGACTCCCCATAGTTACTCTGGATTGCACCCTAAATCCAATGTCTAGATGGAGTTGAATCATCTTGAGGCTAACTGCCCTATTCCTCAATGACAAGCTCACAAAATCAAATTCATCCTTCCTCTTTTAAGCAACTCTGGGGTACTGAGCTTCAAACTTTCTCTTTGGCTAGGTCAGAGGTAAGAAAATCTAGCCTAGCCCCTTAGCATACCCATAGACGTAGGTCAGATGGGTGGTTTTAGTAGGTAGACAGATGTGACCAGATATGGGGGGATATGGGGGAATACACAGAGAGACAGAATTCCAAATCTGCAGTTATGATCAAAAGGAAAATAGTTGGGTGAAAAAAAATTCCCAAAAAACTATCAAAATCAATGTGATATAATGTAACTATGTATGTACAGGCACCTCCCCACCACTTATTAGAAAGGTTAGGGACCACAGCACTGTCCAAAAGAGAAAACTGTTGAAAAGTAAAAGGTCCCCACCCTGCAAGTTAACTGCCAGTCATGTCCAACTCTAGGGTATGGTGCTCATCCCCGTTTCCAAGCCTTTAGAGCTAGCATTGCCAAAAACATTTCCATGGTCATGGGGCTGGTGTGACTAGACACCGAGGTGCATGGAATGCTGTTACCTTCCTACCAAGGTGGTACCTATTTATCCACTCGCATTTACATGCTTTTGAACTGCTAGTTTGGCAGGAGCTGTGCTATGGACAGGAGCTTACCCTGTCTTGTGGAGACCCGGGTCTCAAACTGTGGCCTGAAAAGTGGAACCCAGTATTTTTCAACTTGCAAATGCAAAATGGCCACTAAAAAAAACATAAATATCACTTGCAGAAGCCTAAATCACACATATTTATTAATACAAAGCCAAAATACATCACAAATTACAGTAAAATGAACAAAGTTGTGTGTGGGCAATGAATAACATATACATTGGTGCCTCACATAACAAGTTTAATTTGTTCCAGAAGCATGCTTGTTATGTGAAATGCTCTTTATGTGAAGCAGATTTTCCCATAGGAAATAATGGAAACTCAGACAATTGGTTCCACAACCCAAAAAACATTCATATATAAATATTATTTGGATGTAAAAATGATGAAAAGCACTGTAATTGAATTCAAAACATGCATTCAGTGTGCATGATCCTATAAAATCTACGTAGGGCACAATCCAGAGTAACTATGGGAGCACATAAGAGACATTATGTGCACCCGTAGTTACTGCACTATCTGGTGAAAACCTATGGGAAATTCATATTGCAATCCAGAGTTATCTTGTTCTTACCCCAGAGCAAAGAGTCCCTGTTGTTACTCTGGATTTCACTGTAAGGCTGCAATCCTAAATACACTTTCCTGGGAGTAGGATCCATTTAACACAATGGGGCTTACTTCTGAGTAGATATGGTTAGGAGACTGCAGGAGAATAGGGGGCATACCTGGGCGGCGGCCTGAGGCTGGAGGGGGCACTTGGGGGCAGTTAGGGGCAACTGCCTCCAAGTTGAGGGCAGTTAGAGGCAGCAGCATGCTGGCCAGCAGCCTTTTAAAACAGGCTCCACACAGAGCATCAGGGCTGCTTAGCGCACTGCCCATTAGGAAGCAATGCTTCCTGTTTCTCTGTGCGTCTGTCTTTCACATCCCCAGATGACCCAGCCAGTTCGCTTTCAGATTGCCTGATGGTTAAGAGGAGATTGTTAAGAGGAGCAGACTCCCAATGGGAATTTGTGCTTGTTATGTGAATCACTTGTTATGTGGGGCACTTGTTATGCGAGGTACCACTGTATTTGAATGATGGTTATTTACTGAAGAGAATTATAAAAATGCCAAAAACAGTTTAAGCACCACATCAAATGCTAATCAACATCAGGGAAGATCATTTTAGCGTTTAAATCATTAGAGAGAAGTTGAAAGAGTGGGGCGTGTGTTGAATGAACAAGTTATGGATGTAATTGGAAGGTGTTGAAAGAGTCAAACCATCAGAAAATGGGGACACCTATATATCTATTACATTGTTTGTCACTTCATTGCTATATAGCCTATTTATAGGGTTGCATTAATATTTAAAGCCCTACACTGTCCAGAACCTAGTTACTTTCACCAAGTGATCTTATTCAATCTCCGTTCTCTAGCCTATCTTTTTTGCAAATTTTTCAGGCAGTGGCACGACAGCTCTAAGATTCCCTTCCAAGGGAGGTTCATAAAGATTCTACTTTCCATAGTTTGTGCCCTAATGCCTCCTTCCCTGAACAGGGGAATTCTCATCAGTGTTATACTCAGTATTTTGAGAATGCTTTTATTTGAATGCCATAAGGGGGGGGTTAGGCCAATTTACAGACATGCACTGGCCTCCACATGCCACCACAGAAATGGGGAGATGGGCGAGTTGCGCTGGCCTAAATTGGTTAGTATTGTGCCCTGAGATAGTACAGAAGATAATTGTAGGTGCAGAGAAAACTACAAACTGCATGCTCCTGAATAGAAGAGAACCCTCCAACATATGGTCTGGAGCACTGTTTACTGTTTGAGAGAGGCTGGCCAGGGGTCCAGCCAGGGTGACCAGATTATTCCTGAACCCCAGGGCCAAACTTCCTGAACCCCTGGGCCAAAATTCCTAATCCCAGGCCAAAATTCCTACCCGCTTTAAAAAATTGCCAAAAAGTGTATTTTTTGTTTTTGTTTTTTGACCATAACTTTTGCTAGGAAGGAAATATCTCCAAACTGATTTTTGCATTGGATTCTGCTCTTCAAAATGAATCCAAGGACATATGGCACGATGGGGTACTGTGCACTATCGCAAAGTTTCAAAATGAAGCCCAAATGTAGGACAATAAAGCCAAAATGTAGAACACCTGGACAGGATGCTAAAAATCTGGACAAATCTGGGTTTTTCTGGTCATATGGTCACCCTGGGTCCAGCAAGGTGAACTTCTTAAAGGTGAGGGGTTTTTATTTGGGAGTAAAGAGGGTGGGGTTGGCAAGGAGGCCTCATATAGCAGTAGCAAACTCCATTTCTATATGAAAATGGAAACCTAATTGAGCTGGAGCCGGCTCAAAATGGGGTGAGAAGTTTTTAATAGGAGGACATTATTTTAAGCTCTCCCAGATGTGAATTTGTCCAGTAAATAAATAGGTACCACTTCAATGGGAAGGTAATAACATTCTCTGTGCCATTTGCTTTTATACAAGCTGGCCACATGACCACGGTGACATCTTTGGACAATGCATTGCCCTTAGATTAAGTCACAACTTTAAAGCAGGCCTCCGTCAGTCTTGAAAGACTATGGTATCGTGCTTGGCGCTGCATATGGTGCATGCAAAGCATGAAAGCCTGGGTTGGATTGTTATGGAGGATAGGCTGTTACCCAAGCAGGGCAACATATACGGACACCTTTACCTTTTTACTATGTGATAAAGATATCATCACGCCACAATTTGCAGAAGGAAATATAATAATCATAGTATAAAAGCTGGTGGTATGATGAGCATTGTGCGTCCAAATATTCCACAGGTTGCAGTCACTAATACAGAATTTTATTTCAAGTACTTTATGGAATTTACACTTGACACAAATGGTTCACTCTCTTCAGAGGCTGCCAGTAGTGATGATCTGTTTCAAGGTGTCTCTATACTGTATCTTTCCCCCTAGGTACTGAAGCATCTACGGCATTTGAACTTCACAAATAATATGGGGGAGCAAGTGGATTTTGATGAATCGGAAGGCCTGATAGGGAATTACTCAATTATCAATTGGCACCTATCACCAGAAGACGGCTCCATTGTTTTTGAGGAAGTTGGACACTATAATGTTTATGCTAAGAAGGGAGAGAGGCTATTTATCAATGAAAACAAGATCCTGTGGAGTGGATTCTCCAAAGAGGTAGGAGAAACCATTCACCTGAACTCACACCAACACTTAACCTTAGTTTACAAATGTTGAAATTCTTTTGTGTAGCCAGTGCAGCTTTGCTATCTTGCTCCCTATTCTGCAGAAGCATTGTTTGGCCCAATTAGATGTCACAACACGTGACCGTTGCCCAAATGAAGGAGAGGATGGGAGTGTTGGTGAGGGAGAGAGAACATTTGAAGGCCATTACAATGGTTTTTGATAGTTTGGAAATTACATCTGCAAAACCACCACATCACCACATAATGAAAGATAGCTTTGAATCACTCTCTTCAGGTGATCATTTACTGCATCCATTTTCCCCTACTTCTTTCTAAAGGTCTCCTGACTTTCTCTCTCTCTCTCTCTCTGCCACCAAATCAATTATCTTTGATATCTTTCACAATATTCATCAATTTCTAATATACGAATAAACCCAACCTATTTTGACCAATTTTTAAACATGGAATGTTTGAATCTGCATAAGCTTCAACATATTCAACTTAACAAAAAATGCAGAACAGGCAAATCAATGATACATTGATCTTGGAACCTGTTGGTATCTGTGATCTTTTTAAACAAACATGTACACACTCTGTCAGTTTGTTGTTTGCTCATTAATGAAATTATTTCATTTTGTTCTACATGAATGTTTACAATAGCTGATTAAAAACAGCCTCACAATCTTTCACAAATGTTAAGTTTCCTTCTCTACAGATCAACTTTTACCTCCATCTTGTGGTTATTTAGCAGATTGCAAAATTTGCTATTGCTCACAAAAATTAGGGGATGTTTCAAAATGAATTTGAAGTGATTAAAAAAGAAGCATTTGATTTTTTTGGATGAAACAAGAACATCAACAAAGCAAATGACAAGACAAAGAAAGTTGTTTGATTATGCAAATGAGATGCAAAACCATCTTTTATGTCATTGGTGAAAATGCATGATATAAAAGCCTGGAAGTACTGGAGTATCTGCACGTTCCCTAATCTTGAGTGCACATTCTGCAATTTCCCAGCCCTTACAATGCCCCTGCAACACGATTTGCCCGAATGCGAGGCCTGGAGAGCCATAGGACATCCTGAAGCTGGTGAAACACAGACGACAGTGGCAACAGCACTTGGAACATCCCAAAGCATGATTAGCAGACTGTGGAATTGCTCTCAAGAGACTGGCACAGTATGAAGAAGACGAGGGCAGGGTCACCCATCTGCCACAACATCAAGAGATGACCGCTACTTGACCTTATTGGCAAGAAGGAACAGATGCAGCAATGCAACAAAGCTGCAGGGACAGTTTCTTGCTGCCACTGGACAACAGATATGCACTCAAACCATTTGAAATCAGCTCCATCTTATTGGACTGTATGTCCGGTGACCAATGGTATGCATTCCATTATTTGCTGAATACTGTAGAACCCGTAGAAGGTGGGCTGATAAGCATCGTCATTGGACCTGTGATGAGTGGTCACCTGTCCTCTGATGAGACACAGTTCACTCTGCAGCCTGACAATCATTGTTTTCAGATCTGGCATGAACAAGGAACATGGGAGAATATGTTTCATGTGAGAAAGGGATTTCTTCATTGGTGGTGGAATCATGGTGCGGGCTGGCATCAGTATCAGTGGTCATACCAACCTCCATGTCATCAGAAATGGATCGCTGACTGCTGTCAGATATCAAGATGAGGTCCTGCACCCTATCATGTTACCTTATGCTGGAGCAATTGGAAACAACTTTCTTTTCATGGATGATAATGCAAGTCCCCATCGTGCGCATCTCGTCAACAACATGAGTCAGGAGGCAGGAATCAAATGCATGGATTGGCCTGCATGTTCTCCAGACCTGAATTCCATTGAACATGCTTGGGATGCCCTGGGAAGACATCTGGCAAACCGTCCAATGCCTCCCACAACACTTCTTGAACTGGAAGTTGCCCTGGTGCAAGAGTGGCAGAGGATCCCACAAGAACTGCTGGACAGTCTAATCCTGTCCATGCCCCATCACTATCAGTGTGTTTTGGCAGTCTTGTGTGACCATACACCCTATTGAACAGTTAACATGTGGCACTCTCATCCAGTTTGACATGCTTCTGTTCACCCCCACCAATCTGTCACTTGCTACTCTATCACGATAATTGAGTTTGCATCTCATTTGCATAATCAAACAACTTTCTTTGACTTGTTGTTTGCTTTTTGATATTCTTGTTTCATCAAAAAAAATCAAATGCTTCTTTTTTATCACTTCATATTCATTTTGAAATATCCTCTAATTTTTGTGAGCCGTATACGTAGAGTGGGTACATCCGTTCCCTACTGAACCACAACAGTGATCACTGGGAAGATTAATTGTAAACCCATCTACTCTGAAGTGCAGATTGAGGCAGCAGCTATTTTGATAAGTTGCTATCAGAACCGTCAGCATGAGATAGTCTTCTAGAGCAAGACTACCACCATTTCTTCACCACTGACAGCAAAAGAGTAATTCGCTATCAGCATGAAACGCTGGCAGATACTGCTCACAATATTTTCGCAAGCCCACATCAACACAAATGGTATCCTGGCAATTTATGATTCTGAAGACTGGGACTCCTTCTGGCCTGGTTTTTTCATTTATCAGGTAGTGATACACCTCATGTAGTAGAGAAGCAGACACACACTCTTCCCCCATCATGCATATAATGTATGAGGCAGGCATTCCACCCAGAAGCCCACTTGTTCATAGGCCTCATGACTGCATCTTTCCTTCTCCCTTTCATACACGGCTGCTCAAGTGTCTGATGCTCAGGAGGAACCACTGAGGGGGCAACAGCTACATTTGCCCACCTTCTTTCTTTGGCTGGTGATAAGGCCTGGACCTCTTTTGGTGCACCCCTGCATGTCTGAGCCATGTCACCAACTATATCAGTGGTAACTCCTCATGCTCATATAAAGTAAACAGAAATATGTGGCAAAAGCAGTAGCCACAGTTGCTCCTTGTCCAGGGTGACCAGATGCCCAAACCTCAAAAGGAAGACAAGGTCTTGGATTCCTCTCACATGGCAGACAATGGCACATTTGGCTACTCACATGTCAAGCCATGATACTGGGCACTTTCAGTTTCCCATAGAGCTCAATGCATATTTTTTTTTTTGGCCATAACTTTTGATAGGAAGGAAATATTTCAAAACTTTTTTTGCATTGGATTCTGCTCTTCAATACGAATACAACAACATATGACATAATGAGGTACTGCAGACCATTGCAAAGTTCCAAAATGGAGAACAATGAAGCCCTTTTGGAGGACTCACAGATAGGAGGCTAAAAAAGAGGACAAATCCAGAAATTTCCAGTCATATTGTCACCCTGTCCTTGCCACTTGTTCACTTGCCCAAGGGAGGAAGCAAGAGGCCATAAATTCAAAGAACAGCTGCCCCTCCCATGTCTGCCTTCTCTCTCTGGATGGTCCTCTTTGTCATCATCATTGCTGTCTTGGACCAATAAGCAAAAGGCAATGGTAGCAAGGAACATTCACCTCAATCTGCCCCTCTGTGTGTTGAGGAATAGCCTTCACAACAGGTAATGGTATGTGGAGGTCCACAAGAGTTCTGCTTGCCAACAGACCCCCTTCCCAATGTAGAGCCAGTCTGATATTATCTCTCGCTGACCAACTAGGCTCTGGTGTGCCTTCTCTTCCACCATATGGCAGATGCTATGGAGATGGTGCATGGTATCTCCTGCACTGGAGTAGGATCAGAATTGGATCTGGTCACTATTAATTCTCTGCTTCACTCCTGTTATGTACTCAGATTATTTTTATTATTGCAGGTGCCCTTCTCTAACTGCAGCAGAGACTGCCTGCCAGGCACAAGGAAAGGCATTATTGATGGGGAACCTACATGCTGTTTTGAATGTGTTGAATGCACTGATGGTGAGATCAGTGCTGAGACAGGTATGGTCTGATGCTGAACAAAGAAAGAAGCTGCTCTCTCTCTCTCTCTCTCTCTCTCTCTCTCTCTCTCTCTCTCTGCTTAGATAATACTGTATTTCCTAAGTTGGAGTCCTAAAACCTGGTTTGAGAACCTGAGCTTCAAAGACAAGACTAAATGCTCAAATCCCTTCAATGCTTAGAGGATATGGTATTTGGTGTTGTTACAAAAGAAAAACTAAGCCTGTAGAATAATCTTATTTTCTAAGATTGTAAGAGGCATGTAAGAGACAAGTGGGGACTGACATTGTGGTTGTTTGAGTTTGACTATCCACGTTCACTGTGTTTGACTATCCACGTTCACTATGAGTTATTTCTGTTGGAAAGTTGCACATGATAAGCAGTAATGGCACTTTTTAAAACTGGTAGCTATATGTATGCTCAATTGTGACAGAAATCAAGGATCCCTATGCTCTGCTGGGAGTAAATCACAGTCTACCTATGACATTAGGAGTCAAGCCTTCCTGCCCCAGTTGTAACGTACATAACCTGGTAGTGCATGTGGAGCTTCTTTGCCTAGTGTAATGATCTAGTCAGGTCCACCCCCACCTTAAGCAACAGGTTTTAGAGGCCCATTGAAGGATACAAATGAATGAATTTATTAAATTTAAAACTCCCATCTTTTAAAAACGGCTTAGGCAGCAGAGTTGGTGCAGCATTTGGGTTTCAGTTCAGGTACCAATATGTTTGAGAAGACCAAGAACCTTCAGCTTTAAGAAACTGGCTTGCATTTCTACATTCTGTTCAGGACTTGGCTTGGTATTCAGGGTTACAACCACTGCATGTAGTTGCAGTGTGGATTAAAGAATGGTGAGATCAACTACAGCAAGCAGCGATGGACCAATGAATGTACCCTGTTTAGTTGTAGGGAACATCAAGGGCCTGCTGCTTCCTCCCGGTTACTGCTGGCACAGCAAGATATCCAAGCAGAAGCCTCTTCTGCTTCCTTTTTTGGCATGTTAATAAGAAACATCACTAATATGTACAGCTGTGCAGTAAAACATCATTCTCTTTTGTGAGTAATAAAAAAACAGAGACTAAACATTATCATATCCAGTCCCATCTGTAATTTGTTTGGGGCATAAACTACCAGAAAGTTTTCCTGCATTATCTTCACGGAAATGAAAGAGAGCTGTATCAAAATTTAGTATTCTTGCACAATTCCTATTCATTTCAATGTGACTTGCACAGGAAAACATCCTGGTGTGTTGTGCCTTTTCATGCTTTAATGTTCAGCTGCTAATTATGCAAGGTGAACCTTGAAAACATTTCTTCTTGATGCATTTAGTCACATTGTGTCTATTTTTTTCTTCACCCAGCATTTCTTATCTTTTCCAGATGCCAGTGCGTGTGAGAAGTGCGGTGAAAACTTCTGGTCCAATGAAAACCACACATTCTGCATTCCCAAGCAAATAGAGTTTTTGTCTTGGACAGAGTCATTTGGGATCGCTCTTACCCTTTTTGCTGTGCTAGGCATTTTCCTAACCTCCTTTGTCTTGGGAGTCTTTACCAGATTTCGCAACACCCCCATCGTGAAGGCAACAAACCGGGAACTGTCATACCTCCTTCTCTTTTCCTTACTGTGCTGTTTCTCCAGCTCCCTTTTCTTTATTGGAGAGCCCCAGGATTGGAATTGCCGCTTGCGGCAGCCAGCCTTTGGTATCAGTTTTGTCCTCTGCATCTCCTGCATCCTGGTGAAGACCAATCGTGTCCTCCTGGTCTTTGAGGCCAAGATTCCCACTAGTCTCCACCGCAAGTGGTGGGGTCTCAATCTGCAGTTCCTCCTGGTCTTCCTATGCACTTTTGTACAGATAGTCATCTGTGTTATCTGGCTGTACACAGCTCCCCCTTCTAGCTTTCACAACCATGAGCTGGAGGATGAAATCATCTTTATCACCTGCAATGAGGGCTCTTTGATGGCGCTGGGCTTCCTTATTGGCTATACTTGCCTCTTGGCTGCCATCTGCTTCTTCTTTGCTTTCAAATCCCGCAAGCTACCTGAGAACTTCAATGAGGCCAAATTCATCACATTCAGCATGTTGATTTTCTTCATTGTCTGGATCTCTTTTATCCCAGCCTACGCTAGCACCTATGGAAAGTTTGTCTCAGCGGTAGAGGTGATAGCTATCTTGGCTGCCAGCTTTGGGCTGCTGGCTTGCATCTTCTTCAACAAAGTCTACATCATCCTCTTCAAGCCCTCACGTAATACCATTGAGGAGGTACGTTGTAGTACTGCTGCTCATGCTTTCAAGGTGGCAGCCAGGGCTACTCTGCGACGTAGCAACCTGTCTCGCAAGAGGTCCAATAGCCTTGGTGGCTCCACAGGTTCTACCCCATCTTCCTCCATCAGTGGCAAAAGCAACCACGAAGAACCTTTTTCCCTATCACCTCCTGCAGATCAACAAAAACAGCAACATGGGTGCAAGCAAAAAGTGAGTTTCAGCAGTGGGATTGTCACCTTATCCCTGAGCTTTGAGGAGCACCAGAAGAATGCAGTTGCCAACAAAAACACAAAGCACAGGAACTCTTTGGAAGCCCAAAACAGTGATGATAGCCTTATGCGACAAAAGGCTCTACTTCCTTTGCATTCCAGTGAACCACTAGACCATTTCCAGATGCCCTCAAATCAAGATACCAGCACGCAGGAATCAGTAATGAGAGAAAGCAAGGATGGAGAACAAAACTTAGAAGAGGAGCAACCTCCTTTGTCAGGCACATACTTGCAGGATGTTGTAGGCAGTGACTCTGTCATAGAGAATGCCATCCATTCCTAATCGAGGAAGAACCGATCCCACTGCTTTCCTCCCAAATGGAAAACTGGATGAACATGTGATACAGCGAGCCACCTCTGACTGTAGACATTTAGCAGGGTAAAGTTACCTTAAAAGGAATGCCTGAGGGATAGGTTCTCAGAGGCCCATGTCTGGTGATCACTACTTTGTGGTGCTTGAAGAAAATATGAGAAAAGAAAAGCCTTTGGAAGGACTTAAGAAAGGTCATTTCCATCTAGGTTTTAACAGAAATTCTGTATTATCACCACCGACTCTAGTGGGCCAATCCACCACCTTGCTGGTTGATGAACATGCCTGACCAGTATCAGTATCATGCTCAGCTTTTACATTGATGTATAGTGTTCCTTTTCTTTGTATAATAGTTTCATCTTTTATGTTAAACTGCTTAGCTTTACACAAAGAAGGATGTGCAACTTGACTTAGAGTGGGGAAATCACCCCCCAGTCTCTGAACTAGTCTTCAGGTAGTGGCCTGGCCTGAACTTGTAAAATATTTAAAACTGTAGATATTGTTCCCTGTATTTACATAAAAAGTTGGCCAATTTCTGCTGTTCCTGATGCCCCCTCTGCAAAGAATAATGAGGACAGTTTTAAGAGTCATAACATATGGAGCCACTTTGGTTCCACTGATTTGTATCACCCAGAGTGGGCTTTGGGCTTGCTTACTTTATAGGAAGAAAAGCGGACCAGTTTGCATGCTTGGGGAGTATTAAGAACACTTGGCAAAATGGGCTTATGACTTAATTTAGGTCTCAGTCGATTATATCTCTGCTGTTATGGTTTTATGCCATTTCACTCTTCACATTAAACTATACAGTGTTAGGTTGTTCAAACCCACTTTGTATGTGAGCCTGCGAAAGACACTTTCTGGCATAAGTGAAATAGCAAGGAGGAGAGGGTGAAAAAGAGACCCATACTGGAAAGGAAAGCCCCGTGCCTCTGAAGAAAACAGACTTTTTGCTGCGGAAGCAGCAAATGCCAGGACTTGCTTACACATTCCTTTTATATCAGAAAGCAAGTTAAAACAATATAGGGTGGCCTTCATTATCCAGTGGGGTTCTGTTTCTGGAACCCCATTGGATACCAAAATCCTCAGATGTTGGAATCAGTGGATTTGGGCCACCTAGCCACTCTGTATGTGACCAGAACAAAGCTTTGGTCATATCTGGAACCCTTCTGAGTCTTACTGAGGCCTCTTCTGGTCTCTGTATGCTGCCTGTTGTCTTTTAAAGTGAACTTCTGGTTTTTGCTAAAACCATGGCCTCTGCAGGCCTCAGAAAGCCTCTGGTCATGTCTGGCTTGTCTTCAGTGGGTCCATCCATGGCTTGGAATTTATGAATAACTAGCGAAACATACCCATGTTGCAGGAGTAAAATACTCCCCTGTCTGCCATCCCCCATGCACATGATCCCTCCCATGGGGGATCAACTCCCCATGCGCAATGTCCCCCCATGCGCAACGTTCCCCATGTGCAACGTCACCCCATGCACAATGTGCCCCCATTCACAACATTCCCCATGCGCACCATCCCCCGTGTGCATCAACCCTGAATGTGTAATATCCCCCATGCGCAACATCTCCCATGCTCATCAACCCCCCATGCTCATCAACCCCATCACGGAAGGAACAGCCTCCCCAAATTTCATGCTTCTAGGTCTAGCGGTTTTGGCGGGGCATTGATGAGTCAGTCAGTGAATCAGTCAGTGATTTTTCAATTTTATATAGATAGTTGAAATCTGCATGTTCAGATTCTGGAGATAGGAAGGGCCTGCTGTATTTTTGATGTTATATTAAAAATATATAATTGAGTGTGTGCCAGATTAATCAACATCTTTTTGGCAATTAATACTTGGAAAACTAGGGTCTGTGTTCTTCAAGGGTGCCATCCTGTACAAACTGTCCTGGGAATACACCCTGATGGAAATAATTGATTTCTGAATAGACATGAATAAGATTGCTCAATAAATGTAGGTATGATATAGCCAGATTCTTTTTTAAACAGTGTAGTGATCAGTTAATTCGGTAGTGTGGCCCCAGTAGCACCAAGGACCCGGTGACATCATGGAGCAGCATATATGTGGCTCTTGCCTCAAAAAAGGGCTCCTTGTAGAGGGCCATTTCATTGTTTTCCCCCTCAGCCAAGATAGTGGAACACTATCACTCTGCCACAGAGTGTTACACCATTGACTCAGAGGGTTAGATAAGAGGAAATTTTGAAATTCTCAGGTATACAAGTCTTGCTGTGGCTTTAGGAATAATTGAAAGGAGAGGATGGATATTGCTAATGGCAGTTGTGGCTTGTATTACTTTCTTCCAGTTTCTGGCCTCATTTGTTCACAGGAATGGTATGAGGTGGAAAGACACTCTGTCACAGCACTCTCTGCAATGGCTGGCGTTCCAAAATGTGTTATGTAGACTGCATCAGAGATCTGTGACTTCTGGCTCTTCCCCAACTCGGGGAAGTGAAGAAAGAAAAGCTAGACGTAACGTAACTACTCCTAAGAGATGAAACTGGGATATTTTGAATCATTTCTGAATGTATGTCGAGCATTACTCCAAAATGGCTACAGCTGAAACATCCTATACAGTGTGCAAGAAACTTGAAAGCTGGGCACACCTGCCTAGCCTAGGAAATGTAATACACAATGAATGAAATAATTAAGAATATTCTCATTGAGATGCAAAGGAAAATTCATGGGTTCTGTCTGTCTGCCATAGTGATAGTTGTAGGAGGCTATACAGACATTTGGGAAGACTCTTGAGTCTTGCTTGTTCTGCCTGTCTTAAGGTAGGAGGAGCCTTACTAGCCATTTTGCCAAGGATTTTCAACCCGTTTTGTCTCATGGCACACTGGCAAGATAGTAAAATTGTCAAGGCACACAGTCGGTCTGAAAATTGACAAGGCACACTGTACTGCCAGCAGGAGACTCGTATCTTCCAATGGCCCTATTAATAAATGATCTTCCCCAAATTCACACAGCACACCTGCAGACCATTTGTGGCACAGTGGTTGAAATGGTTGCCCTAAACAGCGGACCCATAGGCCCAGATGATTTTGATTGTACTCCTCATATTGAGGTTAAGGAGAGCCAGTGTTGAACTTGATCCCCTTTCTATTAAACTATTGTTCACAGTTCTTTGTTGAACCAGAGAGTTAAGGGCTTGACTTTTATTATAGTAATGTTTTTGCTGGAAAATCCATGACACTGCAGTATTTATTTTTACAAATATGCAGGTATGTGGGTGTGCACACACAGACAGAAAAAAAGTATACAGTATACTTTGCTGGAAACCTCAGTGCTCAGCTCTGAGGTGGTTATTTCATCTATTTCTATCCTATGTACACTAATACTCTCTGAAAAACACTGGCCAAAAGCTATGTGGTGTTCAGATCTAGTGCACTGCCTCTCCATCTCAAGGTTCCCTATAGGAATTATGACTAATCACTGTTAAGATTTCCCTTCCATTGCTCTGTTTAATTCCCTTTAAAGCCGTTGGCATCTGAAAATACATTCTAAAGTTATGTGATTGAAAAAAATGCTTCCTAGGCCTATATCCTAAAGTGAAATTAAGTTCCTTACTCCGGAGCAGTTGACTTTCCATAAGATAACACTAAGCAGGCCTCCGTCAGTCTTGAAAGACTATGGTATTGTGCTCGGAGCTGCATACACTGCATACGAAGCATGAAAGCTTGGGTTAGATTGTTATGGAGGATAGGCTGTTGCCCAAACAGCAAATCCCCCCTCTCACGCCACTGAATTAGTCCAATGGAAAGGCAGAGCCAATACGATTGGATCCAGCTGGTGTTGCAGAGCTGGGCTAAGGACAGGAGCTCACCCTGTCTTGTGGGGCCGACCCAGTTCTCGAACCCTGGTTTCCTTGTTAACAGGCACAGTGTCTTAACCACTCACGCCACCCACAGCCCATAAGATAATACTAGAGGATTATGTGTGTGGATGTGTAACTGCTATGATTTTGCCCCTAGTGTCTGATTTAACCACCAATCAGAGTCTTTGGGCAACTCCAAAAATTAAGGAAAGTTCTCCAGCAGCTTCCTGTCTACCATCTTTTTAAAAAAAATTATTGATATTTTCCTGCCCTCTTGATATTTTCCTGCCTTTTCTCCATTTTTTAAGCATTGCTCATTGACAGTGCATATTAAGCTAAACTTTTAGGTTCCCTGCTATGGGACAGAAATTTTAGGGATTGGAAAATTTCATAGGATAGAGATCCTTTTCCAATCCCAGCTTTGCTAGAATACAGAAAGCTTCATTAATTAAATGGAATGCTAACTATGTTGTTGCACACTTCAGTTATTGTAACCTATGTATTGCATTGTCATATTTATAATGTGTGGTTGAGTATTATGTTCAACTCAAAGGAGCACAGAAGGAGTCTTCTGGGCTTTGGAGCTGTAAATAAGGTCTGTCAGCTGATGTGTGTCTTTTGAAGCTACAGTAAAAGAGGGGCTTGTCCCAGCATTTCAAGACTGCTTGCTTTGTGTTGTCTTTGTTTGCAAATCTAATTTCAAACACAGTAATGAAGTCTCGTCTTATGTTTTTAAAGCCACTCATAAGAATATCACCTGAGTGTTATTCTGTGCATGGAGTAGGATTTTTAGACCGAGAAAGCGGGAAGGAAATCTGATAGACCTTTATGCTGATGTTCAAGCAAAGAACATTTCAGGACAAAGTGAGACACAGGCTGCTTAATTTGGCAGATTTAATTCTTTTCTCTCTATTATACAAAATATTTTACAATTTAAGAACATTTTCCCAACAAAAAAATCATATACAGATATTTATATTCAAAGAGCCAATTACACAGAAGGAGAATCGTATACACAGAGATCACCAGTCTCCTTTCATTGTATAGGAGCAAAATGGCAGAAGAATTAAGACAAAAGCTCCTGTATTGCACTATTGAGGTGCTTCCTAGTTCAGAAGCATATCTACTTGCCAAGGGCAGAGCTGGAGAGGGAGCTCTTCTCCCCCAAATTCTCCTGGGGAAGGAGAACACTTCTGAGTCTCTGGTTCGTTGGTACCTCCGTAAGATACTTTTCCATCATTTTGTGTTGTACCTTAAAAATTAAGAACATCTCTAAAGGCGACAACCCTAGAATTGCATGCCATGATTCTTCCACTTGAAGAAGAGCTTATACAGAATCGTCATGTCAGAAGTTATGTCAAGTCTGTGGTCACTCACACCACTGTGAGCACAGACACTATTCCTGATATGTCCAATAAGATTTTTAATTGCTGGCTATCATAGGCACAGGAGAACTTATATCCACTGGACATTAGTGTAGGAAACATGAAACTATTTTCCTACAGAATCCAGCAGACGAGGGGTGGCCATTGGTTGTTCTGCGTGGGTGTCACACTGCTTACAGGAAGCTATTGCTACACGGACCTACCCATCTCAGTTCGGGTGAGAAATGGAAAATGGGTTATCTGGGATATTCTGGAGGGGGTGAAAGAGGGCTGTGGAGTAGGAAGAGGAGAGTTTAATGCAAGGGCTCATCCCACACTCGCAGGGGAGCCCATCTGTGAGTCACTGCTGCAGACCAAAAGCCTGTAGCAGGGTAGGAAGGTCCCGGGCATCAGCGGCCCCATAGAGCTCACTCTGGCCTAGCATGGAGAGCGCCATACGGAGGGTGCTCCAAATGTTGTCCGACATTGCGCCCTGCTGGCCTCGTGGGCCTCGGCTCTTCTGCTGCATGTGCAAGGCCTCCAAGAAGTGTTCCACAGCTTCTCTGTGAAGATAGGAGAGGACAGTGGTTGATGGGCAAGCAGAGATACATAAGGGACTATCTTCATCTCGGACAGACAGATGAAGGTAACCGTTTTAACTCTTTCACACTCCATCATATTGACTAACATACCTCTCACTCAGATGACACACCCAAAGCTACACAAGCATGTGCAGCTGCTATATTTGCAGTGGATGTTGGTACAATGGTTCTGCTCCCCCCAATCCTGCATGCAATCCTTAACCCATCATGGCAAAGAAATCTTTCATACCCTACAATCCAGAGTAACTACGGGAGCACATAAGAGACATTACGTGTACCTGTAGTCACTGCACCACCTAGTGAAAACCTATGGGAAATTCATATTGCAATCCAGAGTAACTTGTTCTTACACCGGAGCAAGGACTCCCCGTAGTTACTCTGGATTGCACCCTTAGGCTGCTGCAAAGCACCTCTAGGTTAAGAAGCACCCACAATAGGATGGAACAGAATATAGGGACCATGTAAGTAAGCAAGCTAGCTACTGGAACAGAAACCCACCCACACATCTCCTTCCTCTGAGCAGGCTGTACCTTGTCTTCCCACCTTGTTAATTATTAAGGTTTCCCACTCACCGATGGGCCCCTAGATTGATGCAACTGATGCCCAGATTGTAGCGAGAGCGGATGTAACCTGGCTGCAGCTCCAGAGCCCGCCTGTATGCAGCCACAGCTTCCTCACTCCGGTTTCCATTGGCCAAGGTAGCTCCCAGCTTATTCCACAGAAGATGATCCTGGAAGAGGAGCCACAGACAGACTTCATGAAGAAACAGTTTGTTCTATGGAACTCTCTCTGCTTTGCCCATTAACATCACATTTTTCCCTACGGTCCTTCCAGTCCTCACTTGCTCCCTCAGTCCTGTACCTCCACTTCCCCTACATCTGTGTATAACGCTCACTAGTACTAATATGGCAGATCCAAACCACACTTCCAGCTAAACTTCAATCCCGCATCAGCCAAGATCATATAAGGATCGGGAATGAGCATGCATTAATTCGGAAAAAGCAAAGATTCTGGTGATTCTGGAAAGTGTCTGAATTCAACCCTATAATGGGACAGACAGGTTTTGGCTATGACCAGGATTGCTTTTATCAGCATTAATTTTTGATGAAGAAAACCTTTCTGGAGAAAATCCAGATGCTTCAACTGATCCCAAACAATGGCTGAGTTTTGACAATGTTCAAACTGTAGGAGGTAGTCATATGAAATAGGGTCGCCACAGAAAAGTGGACAATTCCTTCATTTATTAACATAAACCTCTGCCTGGGTTATACCACTGAAAAATGAAAGCGCTGGCTCTGCCTTACAAATGAAGAAGTCCTTTCATACAGAAAACGAGCATGTCAAGGAAAAAGTTGGACCAAAACAGCTCTGACCAAGAAATCTCACAGATGGTGCCGAATGTCAGCATGACTTCAAAAGTGTTGCCTCCCCATCCCACCCAGTGATAGGATTCAAAGAAATTAACCACCGGTTCTCTGCCCATCTGGCAGCCACTTTTAAATGGCTATTTTTAAACTTTATATGTCCTATCTCTCGTTAACAACCAGTTCTATGGAGTAGGTGCAAACCTGCTGGAGCCCACCACTGATCCCGCCACCCTGTCTCAGCCTTGCATGTGCCTTTCTTACATTTGGACGTGCGCTCAACGCAGCAGTGAAACAATCCACAGCTTTCTCATACTCGCCGCTCAGGTTGAAGAGAACGCCCAGGCCACACTGCACATCTGGGTCCACAGCAGAAGTGTTGCTACGGACCGCTGCCAAGAACAGCTCCTTCACTTCAACAAAGAGTGAGCTGCTGGTTGAAAAGCAGGCACATGTTAAGAGAGTGCTAGTGCTCCCAACTGCCATTCCAGCACAGGCATCATCACCAGCATCCCTCCACACCTCGGTGATCAGATCTAGAATGCCTATACCTTTAATCAATGTATAGAGTTTTCACTGGTGCAGCTCAAAACATTTCCTCTTCTATACAAAAGATAAGGTATAAACAACACTGTATACTTTGTTCCATCCAGCTTCTCAAATTCTCACAACCATCCCTTTCCCAACTCACTCAGTCAATAGGGAGCCCAAGAGACGCCTTGAGGGCCCAAGACCTGTGTCAGGGCTACTTGTGTCTGCTTCCTTCCCCACCAGGTGAGCATAGTCTGGCTTGTGGCGCAACCAGTCGCGCAAGGTCTCGCAGGCCTGCTTCTGCAAGGACTCGTTGGTGAAGCTGACTGCCAAAGCCATGAGAGCTGTAAGGTTACCAGGCTGCAGCTCCAAGCACCTGCAGGAAAAAGGTCACATTCAGAGGTGATGTTCTTGCCATCTCAACCTTTCACAGGAGGGGGAAGCTAATTTATCATCCATCCTCACCACAGAGCATTCACACAACCAAATAATAGCTGCAGCAACATTACTGGGACAATCCAAGGTCTTGTTTGAAAAGCAGCCCTTTCCTCAGCTGAAAGAACCGTATGTCAAGTGCTGGTGTTTGAGAAAGGGCAGGTGAGTCAGTAACAGTAGGAAGTCTAAAGCAGTGGTACTCAAAGAAGGAATTGGGATGCCTTGGGGGGGTCGCACACTTGGGTCGGGGGGTCATGAGAGGGTAGGATCCACCATCTTGGAATGTGGCACTGGGCTTTCCTGGGAGTAAGTCTCAGGAAACTCAATAGGACTTACTTCTGAGTAGATATGAAGGAGCCCTGACATCACAATGATGCCACATCTTGGTATGTTTGACAGGGAGTCCCGGACAGTTTTTTAAGTTTGAAAGGGGGTCCCAGGCTGAAATGCCAGAGTACCACTGGTCTAAAGGGTAAGAAATTTTTTATTATTTGTCATTTACTACCTTATTAGCCCACATGATGTTCTCTTGAGTAACAAAAGCAAGAGGAGAAAATGTTTCTGTCCTGAGGAACTAATAGTCTAAATGTTGGCAGGGGAAGAAAGAAAAGGGATGGACTGGGACAGGAAATGACAGATTGCTCACTTGTACCCAACCTGGACAACCATAAAGAAGCACAACCTTAACAACTTAGTCTGCCATTCTTGGCCTTTCCCCATGCTAGCTACTCACCGCCTGAGCGCGCTAATGGCCGCGAGCTCCTGCTCATTCTCAGCTTGCGTCGTCCCCAGGTACTGCCAAGCCTAACAGAGACATGAGAAAGTGTCTGGGCTGCTTTAATTCTGCACACAGCTGAGCTGGTGGTTTATTTTTCAAAACATCTCTCACATCCTGTATCCCCAAGGCCATCTTTGCAGTGATTGGGAAGGCAAAATTATTTACTAGGGACTAAAAAAGAGTCTGCCCCTTGCCAAGACAATCACACTAGTGTCCCATGACGTGACACGCTGGGCAGCTGGGAAACACCAGGTGCATTGCAACTGAACATGGAGCACTGCATTGGTTGTTTCAACCAAAGGCAGGCTTGCCGCATGTCCTGGAAAACAAGGACAGCCCCAGTTTACGGGGATTAAGTTCACATACTGGCAAGTTTGACAGGAGGTCCTGTTCAGGTTTTGTGGAAGAGAATGATAGCAACCCTAAAGCCAAAGTGTTTCCTTCATCCATCCCATTTACAGCAAAGACAATGTAAGTCTGTCGGCCCTTAGGAATGTCACTACATATGATGCCCTAAGTTGGTGGTACTATTAAATCGTCTTGCTGGATTATGGGATCCCCGATTGTCTGGGATGACATAGTGTCGGCAAAAAGCAAGTGATAAAAAATAGATGCTGCCAAAACAGCTGGTGGCAGGTTCAAAAAATGTGAATGTGCAATTTCACACCCCGCAAACCATTTTTATGTCAAATGTGTTTGCCAGAATTCTGTTAGAATATTAAGTTCTCCCTTTCAGAGACAAACCATACAAAGGCAAACAGCAACATTTGAAGAGGAGTGTGCCTCACTCCTGCCTTTCCAAAACCAAACAGTTGTGCAACACAGACTAATATCACAGAAAGAAGAGAAGGAGAAGTCCTCATATGAAACCACCTCACAGTTGTGGCAATTTTTTTGCTGAGGAGTAGGCCAAGGAAGAGTGAAGTGAGGGACAACTTTATGTGGTTGCACATTAGAGTAATCCAACTCAATTATGAAAGCCATGCTTTTGTAGCCTCTGCCAGGGAATTTTTCCAGGGGTGAGAAAGGATGGATTTGAAGGTAGCAAGAGGGACGCACCATTGATTGATTCAGTAGTCACAACTGCTGCCAGGAAGCTGTTCCTGAGCCGTCAAGAGATCCAAGGCACTGGATACTACTCCTACCATTCCAGCCATCCTTCCCATTCCGCATGGTCAGAGCTGGGAAGCTTCTCTTCAGCACAGCAAAGAGTATCAATTTACCAATTGGAGCAAATGTTGCTCCTCGGTGGAGACTAAAGGGTTGCCTCCCTCCTGCACTTACCTCCATATGATCTGGATTCTGTTGAACAGCAGCTTCAAAAAACAGGACAGCATTGGGAAGGTCACCCTCCTCCAAACATTTCAGACCTTCTTCAAACGCCTGCGGATGGTCCCGTACTGGGTTGTCTTCTTCAAACTGGTATCCCTATCAGCAAGGAGAGAATTAAATAGTTTGCTTGCTTACTTGTTTTAAAGATATACCAGAGTAATACTGTTATAACAAAAACAATGTTTTTTTTTTTAATTCTGGGGAAATAGTCTATTGCTTTATTATTCTGCTTTTTTTTTTGCTGTACTATTCTGCCTCCAATTTGCAGAATGTATTTTTTTTTTTTGCAGAGTGTATTTTAACCTGTATCAATCTACCTACCTTTCTTAGGCTGCAATCCTAAACACACTTTCTTGGGAGTAGGCCCCACAGAATACACTGGGACTTACTTCTGAGAAGATAGGCTTAGGATTGCATTGTTAGGCTACAATCCAGAGTAACTAGAGGACCTTTAACACCGACGTAGTTACGGTGCCATGCCATCTATGGGAAACCTATGGGAAACGCGTAGAGCAATCCAGAATAAGTGCCTCTTATGTCTTCCCGTAGTTACTGTGGATTGTAGGGTCTGTCTCTGAGTGGAGACAACAGGTGGGGTGGGGGTGATTCAAAAAGTCAAGTAAGGTAGGAGATAAACATGCGAAGGCTTTCATGGCTGGAATCCATTTTGAACTATAAACAGATCTCCAGGCTGAGTGCCATGGTCTAACTTTTTACTTAAAAAAAAACCTAAGCCAATCCTGAAAAAGGGGTATGACTAACTGCCACCACACTAAAACTACATTGAAAAACTAAAGGCTAAGAATTAAAATATTAACTAAGCACCCAGCACAGAAACTGTTCACAGTTCAAATAAGGTAGGAAAGTCTCTACTATCAGTAGAGGAAAGGGAACGCTTCTTTGGAGAAATTCTGAACAACTGTCCCCCCTTCCCCCTCTAAGAACCACTGTAATTGGGGCAGTATGCTGCATCCAGTGGTGCAGGGAACTGACCCTGTAAGAACTAATCCAATATGGCAGCTTGCCCTTGGGCTTCGACAAGTACACAGCCAATCTTCTGCTTTGGAGATTGCGGCAGGGTGCTAGCGAGTTTAGACAGAGGTTCAGCTGCATTCCTCTCCAATTCCCATATCAAGCTCCATGACCCAAATCAGCCCAATACACAGCACCAGGAGTTTCTGCAGAGTCTGAGTACTCTTACACACCAGCATCTCAGTGCTGCAGACCCTCTCCTCAACTCCAACCACTGAAAGAGGGTGGGAAACCCTTTAACTACAGACCTCTTTCCCCAAGAGCACTCAAAGAAGCAGAAAGGAAGGCTACAATCCTAACCTCCAGTTGGGCTGGCCTAAGTCCTGTTCTGACCTGGGGGTATCACAAAAATAAGGCACTTCTGCCCCACTCCAATGGGAGGGGTTTAGGCCACTGCACAGGCATATGCTGATTTCCCCACACCACCCTGGGAAGATATGATGGGCAAGTTAGGCCAGCCTAACTTGGTTAGGATTTTGCCCTCATTGAGTAGCTTGCATGTAAGGGAAAGGAAGAAGGCAATGCTGGTGGACCAGAGTTCTGTCTTATTCCCTACTGCACAACTCTTTGCAAGTATCCACATATATTCATTTTTGATTACGCTACCTTAACACAGACGGTACAGTTTTTAAGGCCATTTGTTGTCTGCTTCCTCACAATGTAGAACTCCACCACATCCAATAGGAAAGGTCACAAATACAAAACAGGGATGTGGGTATGTGTATAAAAAAATGATGCTTGAACTTTATGGACTGCATCCAATGTGACCAGTTTGGAGGTTCTAGCAGGGGAGCGCAGCTACCGTATACCCTTGACCAAAGAACAGTACACTCCTTCTATATGGGATGATCATCCTCTTCCACCGAGCGCACAGCTTCGGGAGGGACGCACATGGAGCGGTGAGGGAGGAAGGGGACACCCGCCTAGCCAGCCAGATCAGCCGAATCAACCCTGGCGATCAGTGGGGTGACAGATGTCGCAGTCAGATCGCCCTCACATCACACTGTAATTAAGATGCTTTTAGTCTTTTGTGCTGGTCTATTGACTGTAATAAAGGTTTATTATTATTATTAATGTGACCAGTACCTTATCATAAGTGGAGCTGCTGAGATCTTCATAGTCCGTTAGCCATGGATGGGCCTCTGCATCTCGCTTGGCCATCTCCTCCCACTCAGCCTGCAGCTTGTCCCAGAAATCCACATCTGACTGAAGAAAAGAAGAGGAAGCTGAAGTCCACCACTTAGATTCCCCAAATATATGCAGCCAAAATCTGACATGAGCAGGAGGATAAGGCCCCAGTGGTATGTTACCTCCACAGCAGTCTTGGCCTGCTCAAACTCAGCATCCAGGCCTAGTGCTTCTCCTGAGCGGGCAAACTGATCCACCCAGGCTTCAGGTGTGTTCTAAGAGGAGAACATTGAGGTTAGGTGTATCAAGATCTAAGTCCTAAGCATTTCTCAAAGACAAAAATAATGTACAGCCCTGTCCTCAATCCTGAGTTAAACACAGATTGAAGATACCATCAAAGTTCTTTTAGGCAACCTTGCTGTGCAGGCTCTTCTCTGCCCCTAGACCCTGTACTGCTCTACCCTATGTCACATTTCTGACCCCCACCGCACTGAGGGCACAGCTTACTGGCTACAGAGAGCAGACTGCAAGGCCTCTTACAGTTCCTGAGCAGCTGGGAGTCCTACCTGCTGCTGTACAAACTCAGCTGCCCATTGCTCTGCCTGATCCTGGTCCCTGGGGGTAATGGTCACCCGATTGGCCTCGATGGACACCCTCCCATCTCCAATCTGGCGGACAAACTTTAGGAACTGCATGAAGAAAGGAGACACAGGTATTCAACCCTTAGATTGCAAGAGTGTATCTGGACAAATCTGGAGCCCAGACTGAGTGGAGCCGGTGAGTAGGAGAAGACTTCCAACTTCACTGGGCCAAAAAGCATGAGGCATGTGGGTCTTACAGTGCAATCCTAGTCATGTCTATTCAGAAGATCCACTGAGTTCAATTGGGCTTACTCCCAGGAAAGTGTCTTTAGGATTGCAGCCTAAATCACTTACCCATCGCAATCACTAGAAACACTGCAAGAAGATCACCAACTCCATGGTAATCCTATTGCAACATGGTGATCTAATGCAACTCCAAGAACATTGTCAGGGTAAAGGCCAAGACCCAACCTCCATCCCACCTCCAAATTCAGCTGTTACGTTGCTGCTCTTCACACTCCCATTTTATCCTGATTGACAACTACACAAGGGAGGGTAGGTTTGCCTCAGGACCACCAATACATAATCCTTAAGGAAACTTCCAATCCTCCAACATAAGAGTAATTGTATAAATGAGTGATAATTGGAGGATGAAACAACAGTTTGCTTAACAGCCCTGCCATGTAAAAAGGGTTACGTCAAGGATAATGTGGTTAAGTACAGCATGCAGATCTCCCCACAGTGTACACACACATGCTATCATGTCAGTACTCCATGCATATGTGTGGATGCATACGTGCATGAGAAAGTACATGCTCTCATGTTGAATATGAAGTCCAACATTTAGGGAGTCTCCTCCCCCCCAAAAAAATAAAACAAGAACAAAAGCCCCAAAACAACATCTTAAGACAAAAACCCCATTTAAAATCCAAAATCCCTGCTCAGCCATGTAGCCAACTGGCACAGTTAGTTATTGTGTCTCAGCCTTATTTATCTCACAAGGCTGTTGTGGTAATAAAATCCTCAAATGCTTGCACTTAATTATTTTGCCCAGCCTAACAAGTGGGGTTAATGTCCTACGAAGGAACCTCCAAGCTTCTTTTTACCTCAGAATCATTCAGTTTCGGGTCGTCCACTTTTGAGAGAAATTCATTGGCAGTTTTCTTGAGGTCATCTTCAGGCTGGTATTCCTCATACCTATCATCAGAAAGAAGAAATTCGACCTCAAGGATAAGCTAAAATGAGGTCTACATTAATTTGCCCAAAACAGGGAGAAATTGCTAAATGATTCCCTCTAGACCTGGCCTATACTCAGTGGAGGGCTTCAGGAGGTTCTCACAGGTTCTATAGAACCCTTTGCTAATGAGCACCTGGTTCTGAGAACCCATTACTAATGGGACATAGAACCTGTTGTTAATTTAGATTATTTGGAAACTGTTGTTAATTTATTTCAATCCCACCACTGCCTATACTGGTCCCTTCTTCACAAGCTGAGCCACTAGCTGCCTTCCCTCACCCATGTACTGAACACCTCAGTATGACAGCACATCTCCTTTGCTGCACCATCCTGCGCCACTCATGTGGGATATGCTCAACACCATAGTCCACACAGAGGAGCTGACCAAGGATGCCAAGGGCAGGCTTGTCCTAGAGCACCCAGAATAGCTCTTGGCCCTTTTTCCTCAAGTTTAGAGTTTGTCTTAAGTTCCTATGCTTTGCTCCAGCATGTCTCAAAGTCCCACTTGAACGTTTTCAAAGTCCCACTTGAACGTATATCCCTTGAACGTTTTCAAAACGTAGAAAAACTGCTCCTCCTTTAGATAATTTTTGGTGACCGATGTCTAGATAGACTTTTCCTGCCAAATATCGATGAAGGCTCTCAATTCCTTATCTCAAAAACCAGAAAGCAACTGGCTTACACCAAATGAAAGCATTCACAAAAAGGGAAAACCTCTTGAGTTTTGCATTCAAGTGTGCTCTTATTCCACGGGAAGTGCTCACTTCCACATGGGTACCAACCATCCAGTCCCACCATTCTTGAATCCCAGTTGGAGCTGCAAAAAAGAGTCTGCTGACTTCCCTGTGAATTCAGATCTTGGTGTAGACGGATCTTGATTCAGGATCTTACCCACATTACTGTGGGTGAACAAACCACCCAGATACTCACCATTTATCAGCCAGATTTTGATCTTCTGATTCACCCAGCCATAGCTTTTCCTCGGATTGCTCCAAATATTCTTCTGCCCACTTGGCAGGTGACATGGACAAGGGATCTTTGCAGAAGCAGAGGATTGAGAGGGGAAAAGGTCATTACCGAAGGGTTGCTGAATGTCCCAGCATGGGGAAAATGGCCACTGCAAGAAACAGCTATTACGGATCACATATGAACCTGCCATATACCAAGTCAAACCACTGACCAACCTAGTCAATATGAACCTGCCATATACCAAGTCATACCACTGACCAACCTACCACTGACAGTAAGGATCCAAAACTCCAGGCAGATCTTTCTTTCCCAGCCCTGCCATCCAAGATCCTTTTAACTGGAGATGCTGGGATTTACTTTGAGACCTACTGAATGCAAAACACATGCGCCACCAATGTGTTATGGCATCACTAATAAAAATACCAGCACCATTTTGGAAACCATTTATTGATTTTTTTTCCCTACATGAAAGAATAGAATAATGTGATGATTTGTAAACTTGACAAATAAAGACAATTGAAACAGACTGAAAATTATTGGTAATTGTTAAGAATATTATTTCAGATGGGCTCTCTATGATACATTTATTAGATTAACTTAACAGATAAATTACAAATAATTAGGATACACTTTCCACAAAGTGTATCTTTTTCTTGCTTAGGTTTGTTTGGGATTAAATTGTAGTTTCTTATATCTAGATTTTGTTTTGCTTATTTCTTCATACATTTATTGGAATTTATATATAGGGGTTTTTTAATGATTCAGTGGTTCTCCTGTCTGGTTTCTACAGCTCCACATGGAATCACAATTTTGTTTGGGAATCACTGGCTTAAACCCAGAGAAACTTGGTATTTCAGCCACCAAATCTTCATTACAGTACCTTAAAGACTAATCAACTTATTTCAGCATAGGCACTCATGCACTACAGTCCACACATTTGCTGACGTAGGGACTGCATTCCACTAAGGTTTATGCTGAAATAAACTGATTAGGCTTTATGTTGCTACAAGGCTCTCTTGTTTTGGGAGCAACAGATTAACATATGTTTATTCCATAGAAAACATAAATCAGGTTCTCTCAAAAACATCCTGCTCAAGGAAAGAAAGGCATGAGTTATCAAAGTCCAGTATGACGCAGGAAAAATTTTTCCTAGTACCCTAAATTCTCTTTTGGACAGCCCCACCCACAGTGGCCTTGTTTTTTCTATAGGTAACAGTCTCCATCAAATGCATGCAACACAAGGAAAAGGCAGTGGGTTACATATTGATCAAATGGCAAGAAGCACTGGTGGTAAACCAAATTTACAAGCAGGAAACAGAGACACTAGATAAGACCTCTGCCCTTCAAACACCAGCCTCACCTGTAACTTCTGAAATGAATTCCTGGGACCAGTCTGCTTCATTATAATCCGTTGAAACATCAACGGTACTATCAGCGGCATCCTGGAACTCTTGTGCCCAGTTCTCAGACAGAGCCAGGGCTGCCACCCCTGGAGCTGAAAAGCAAGAAAAATGCAGAGAGGGTGTCAGCACCTAACTACTCACAGACGCAAGCAAAGTAGTATCACAACTAGAAATCTGCTTCCCAATGATGCCTCCCAAATTTCCAGAACTACAGATCCACTTTGGGGAAAACATTCTTTATCCACAATAAACTTACAATGGGGCAACAGACCCCACAACCATCACTCATATTGACCGGGCAGAAGTTCCACCTCTCCATATTTACATTAAGGTTCCCATGCCCCACATCTCACCTCTCTGTGGGGCCTGTCTGAAACTGGATTGCTCAATTTCCTGCATTTCAGCCAATAGATCATCCATCTTGAATGTCTGTGGCGCCCGGGACAGAAGGGGGCCATTTTGCTCTTGAAGAAATTCTGCCACCAGCTGCCAAAGAACATACATATAAGCAAGCATGTGTCTTTGGGTGCATATGTGGGGAAGGGAGTAATAATATAGAATATGTGAAAGACAACATGAAAAATGAAATTTCTTACTTCATCTTCTGAAGATCTTCCAAGAGGTTTGGGCACCTGGAGGGAAAAAAGATGATTATTATCCAGCAATACAGAAGTGGGATCCCAAGTGACAAAGAGCCAATTTGTATCCAACAATCTGCTTCGTGCTCTATGTTCCCCATACAGCTTAATCCTCTCTGAAACTGATCCTGGGGAAAAGGGCAAGATCAATACCAAACAAGCCAAAGAAATGTGGGTAACAGGAAGACGAAGCAAATCTACTGCATAATCCTATGCATTTTTACTTAAAATTAACCACCACTCAATTCAATGGACCTTATTCCCAAGAAAGTATATAGGACTACCACTGAGCTTCCTATTCCTCTCTCCCCCAAATGTACCCATATTTACTCAAATCTAATGTGCCATCGAATCTAATGCACACCCTTTATTTTCAAAGGCTTGAGTTTGAAAAATATTTACTGGCGGTTGTAATCCACAGATGTAAAGCAGCAGCAAAATTAAATTTTACTGCATACAACAATATATATATTATAATAATATAATATATATTATATAATAATAATATCACAATGGGTTTGTTATTTTACTAGTTTATATAAACATAAACAATGGGTTTATGTTATTTTTTTACAATATAGTAAACTGTTAAAACTAAATACTGACCTATACTTATAATCAAAATACTGTATTTACTCAAATCCAATATGTCATTGAATCTAATGTGCTCCCCAATTTTGGAGACTAAATTCGGCAGAAAAAAGTATGTGTTAGATTCAAGTAAATACGGTACATAGTTGTCAAGATCAAAGCAGCATAAAATGATACAGGCCTCTCCCCACTTATTTAGGCAACAACTGAGTCCCTACTCATAGCTGAACCACTACTGTTTGAAGACCTATGACCCTTGCAGGGCAGACTGGGATTCTTGCACTTACCACCTCAGCCAATGGAGCAGTGGGAGGCCAAGCCAAGGGACCCCGAAGCCCCTCCTGTTGGAGGCCCTTGTCTTGGGTAAAGTGGCTGGCCAGCTTCATCAATGGATTGGAGCCCCCACATTCTGGTTCCACCAGCTCCCGCATTGCCATGGTGGGCGGTAGGAGAATGTTGCACCCACGCAACCCTCAGCCTGTCCAGAGAAGAAGCATTGCAAGATAGGCAGAGTGAGAAGACAACAAATCTTTGGCAGAAGTGCCAGAAAAAAAATGTGTATAGGGGGATCACAGAGGGATGATCACATACAGGGGAGGACAGAGTGCCTATACTATTAATCATTGTATAAAGGAGGGAATTTTAACAGGTGCAGCTAAAAATAGGAGGGTTAAAAAAAGTTACACCTGCCAAAAATTCTCTCTTCTACATAACAGTTAAAGGTACAGGCACTTCCCACTTTTTGGCTGGGTTAGGACCCACAGCACCATCCAAAAGTGAACACTGTTGAAAAGTGGAACCCAATCTTTTTTAGTTTATAATTGTTCCTTCCAGGACAAATGCCCCTTTTATTTTGCAAATTCTTGCTACCACACAAAGATTTCTGCAAATGGATTCTCATTTACTCCTTTAAAAATGGGATTAGACCAGGAGCTACAACATGGGGAAGGGCAATTTAGGCCTTTAGAACAGCAGAGAAAGGTTGAAAGAGCGAAAGTGCTTTGGATGAATGAATTCTGGGTATAATTGAAAGGTGTTGAAAGAGTGGATCATCAGAAGATGAACTGTCGGAAAGCAGGGGATACCTGTATACACATTCTGTCTTCCTCTGTTGCATCTGATCACCCTGGGCCAAATGAATTCAGGGTGGGGTAAGCTTTGTCCCACATATGTTGCACAAAAGCTTCTATCCTGAATATACTCTCTCTAAAGCAAGTCCAACTGGTTTTGTTGTCTTAAGCTTTCAGATAAGCAAGGTGAAGAAAGCTGCCTCATTTTAATTGACTTAGCAATGGGTCCCACAAAAAAGGCAGAGCTCCTGCAGGGTGGGGGGAGCAGAACCATTGCCAATCTTCTATCCAGTCCAGAACAACACATCAGAAAGACAACCTGGATGGATCTCAACTGCAACTTTAAAGTAGCCATTTAAGTATAAGGAGGCCACATTTCTTGTTTTTAGAATGAAAGAAGAAGAAAGAAATATAGTCCCTTTATAAGCCTCCCTTGAGTGGCAAATCCAAATTGGCTCCAAATCCCTGCCAAAAGTGGCTACCAAGCAATGTTGTTGTTCTTATTTAATCATTAAGTCATGCCCTACTCTTAGTAACCCCATGGATGACTGCTACATCAGGCTACGGGGGGGGGGGGAACAACTGTGAAGGACAACTATTGGGTACCCTGTACATGCTCAGGAGTGCTGTCGTCACTCCTATTTTCAGTAGCAAACTTGCCTCTTCCTGTACCGATGCCACTTGTAAACCCTTCCAATGGTGGCTACTCAGCAGTGAGTGAAGAACAACTACTGGGCACTCTGTACATGCTCAGAAATGCAGTCATCACTGCTATTTAGTCCCTTTATAAGCCCCAGTTCAAAGGCAAATCCAAGTTCGCCTCTTCCTGTACCAATGCCACCTGCAAACCCTTCCAGTGGTGGCTACTTAGCAGTGAGTGAAGAACAACTACCGGGCACTCTGTACATGCTCAGAAGTGCAGTCATCACTCCTCTTTAGTCCCCTTATAGGTCTCTGTTCAGTGGCAAATCCAAATTTGCCTCTGTCTTACTAAATGCCGCTTGTAATCCGTTCCAGTAGTGACTACTCAGCAATGAGTGAAGGGCATCTACTGTGCACTCTGTACATGTTCAGAAGAACTGCCTTCACTGCTACGTCACACACATCCCAAGGACTGAGCCTTGATCCTATAAGCAGGTTCCAGGGCACATACATGCCACACCAAATGCCTAATTCCCCCCATAGTGGCATGCACAGAGTGGGGGGCAAGGGGTTGATCCTGGATCTCCCCCCCCCACTCCTCTATACGTCACTGATCTGAATGGGGCTCCTCCTCTCCTCCCACACCAACCCCAGAGTATGGGGATGGAACCAACCAGTTCTCCAGGCTTGCAAGGCCTTGCTCTGTCCCTCCAGGAAGGCCGAGCCAGGCAGGCTCCTTCCAGAGTCCCTTCCAAGGGGAGCTCCCTATAGGGGGGAAAGGGATGCACCCTCAGATGGGGCAGCCAGAGAACAACCTGGGCACAATCAGGGCATTCCCCTCCCCCACCTTACCTGCTTGCAAAGTCCTGCCTGTCTTGATGTCTCAACATTCGAAAGGCAAGCAGGGGGCGGGGCCAGCCTTTAAAGGGCCAGGCACAATTCTAAGCCACTTTCATTTGCAAGAAGCAGTCTAGGCACAGGCTGCAGCTGACCACATGTCATAAAGACAAGACCAGTGGTGGGCTTCAGGGGGATCTCACAGGTTCTATAGAACCCTTTGCTAATGAGTGCCTGGTTCTGAGAACTGGTTACTAATGGGACATAGAACCTGTTGTTAATTTATTTGAATCCCATCACGGACACCCTATAAAAATGTAGGACAGGACAAAATAAAAGCTAAAAACACTCCTATATATTGCTTTCATGTGCTTAATTTAAACACTATGAGCGCAATCCTAACCATGTCTACTCAAAAGTAAGCCCCATTGTGTTGAATGGGTCTTACTCCCAAGAAAGTGTCTATAGGATTGCAGCCTATATATCAGTGGTCCTCAACCTTTTTGGCCCCAGGGGAAAAATATTTCGCCCTGGGGTGGGGGAGAGTCCTGCCTCTGGGGACCTAGACCTGGCTTCCCCACCTAGAACAGAGCACAGCTGCCTCCAGCTGCAAATCCCATTATAATAAATAGAGCTAATGCTAGATGACTTTGGATGGGATTGCAGGTGAGAACCCAATGTCTCGATGCAGGTCTATTCAGAGCAGGAATTTCAGATATTGAAAATGCACAAAGCCATCCTAGTCACTCTTATTGGAGAGTAAGCCTCATTGACTATAAAGGGACTTATTTCAGAGTAGACAGGCATAGGATTGGGCTCTGATGCTGCAATCCTCCAACAGAGCCCTCCTGCTGTGAGGTGGGGAAGAGGCACTGAGAGAAGTCCTCTCATGGACCAGTCAGGCAGCTGCCAAGGACCTCCATTGGTCCCCGGACCGGGGATTGAGAAACCCTGCTATATATGACTTATGATTAAATTTAAAACTACTGTATTACTTATCATTTATTAATTACAAGAAGGCTGCTTTCTGCCTGCTCACAAGGAAAAAGAAGATAATGAAGATTTTTTTTCCCCAGGACACAATGCAAAAATGAGGACATGTCCTGGAAAAATGCTGCCTGCTCACAAGGAAAAGGGCAATGAAGATTTTTTTTCCAGAACACATGGCTAAAAAAGATAACATGTCCTGGAAAAAGGGAATTATGATCATCCTGTGCATGCTGCCTGCTCACAAGGAAAAAGAGAACAATGAAGTTTTTTCCCAGGACACACACAAGTCTACAAAAGAGGATGTGTCCTGGAAAAAGGGACATCTTATATGATCACCCTGTACATACTGCCTGCTCACAAGGAAATGGAGGACAGTGAAGATTTTTTTTCCAGGACACAAGGATAAAGTGAGAGGATGTGTTCTGGAAAAAGAGAACACATGGTCCCCCTGCTATAGGCAGACCCTTTAAGTAGAAAAAGTACAGGAGGTAGGCAAGGGCAGCAAAATAGACTAGAGAAATTGATCCTCTCAAATGTGAATGTGGAAATAATAACATCAGATGGCAGAGGAGAGACATTTTGCTCCAAAGTTATGGTAGTTGGATTGCGTCCTGGAAGATTCAGGTTTGAATCCCTCCTGGATCATGAAGCTTCCTGGGTGACCTTGGGCCTGTCACTCACTCTCAGCCTCACCTACCTCACAGGGTTGTTGTGAGGACAGTAGGTGGTGAGGAACTAAGCTATGTATTGCCATGTCAGTCTTGCCCCTGTCCAGTGGAGAAACTTATGTTTTGGGCTAACAGCTTTGGAGAGACTATTTTTATTAGAACCATGGCACAGCTGGAAAGGATCCCTTCCACGCATGTTGCTGTCAAGCTCAGGTCACCCCTTTCCCTCATATCATTGCTACTTAGGTTTAAGAAATAAAACAGCAGAGTCAAATTAGATCCTGGTGTAATGTGGAATTTGGATCCCAAAGGACTGAGTTACGAAAGTCCTGGAGGCACAGCTCACCTTTGCCACACACTTCAGTATCTCCTAGTCCCTGTAAATATACCTGTATCATGGGGATGATAAATCTGGCCTACTTGACAAGGTTTTGTGAGGGGTTCTGTGATAATGTTTGTGAAGTACTCTGAACCCTCTTAAATGTGTAAATGCCACTGTTTATTCAAAATTCACATTGTAGCCATATCCTTATCTTTATTAGGGTCAGCCGAAAAGCCAAAAAAATATCTTAAGAAGCACATTCTGGTGTTCCTCTGGTTCAGGGCCGGATTTAGGTTTTATGAGGCCTTAAGCTATTGAAGGTAATGGGACCCTTTATATGTCCAGCTGTCCTTTGTCAACAACAAATTGTCACTGTTTTTTTGTGTTGAATACATGCCATATGGTAATTTATGGGCCTAATAGGTGTCTAAAGCCATTTGTTCATAACAAAATATGTATTTTATCAAAGTAATTGTTGAACTGAAATACAATTAAGAAGTATATTAATAGTGAAATACAATTAAAAAGTATCGCAGGTGGGACCCGTGACATCATAGGAGCCTACACAACACAAAACATTGTTGCTGAATGTAGGTTTTATTTTATTTGTTTTTATCATATATTTTGGAAATGTACATCCAGGGTTTTTTTCCTTTAAAATTTTGGGGGGCCTAAGCTATAGCTTGTTTAGCCTATATGTAAATCCAGCACTGCTCAGATTATGTGTAAGAAAAGCAAATATATTATGGGTGGAGAGCTGAGGTCAGTGAAATGCCCCTCAGCATTCAAGGCCTGAATGTTATAAAAGGCTTAAGGTAGATTCAAGAGGATTTATGCAGACTTGTGATGATTAGCCTCACAATATGCGAATGCTGATCAAGCTGCACCCACTATTTGTGGAATAAATGGAAACAATAATATCTGTGCAATGTATTATTATTGACAATCTAACATTGTTATGGAAATTTGGGATCCACAAGAACCAGAGGAGACCTGGAAAATCAATTGCATAGATTTATTCAGGCGCCGGCCTCCAAGTCAGGTTCAGCTGCAGGCATGAACCTAGTCTTAGCCTGCAATCCTAAAGACACTTTCCTGGGAGTAAGACCTATTGAACACAATGCGGTTTACTTTTGAGTAGACATGGTTAGGATTGTGCTCTTAGTAGACCTAAAAGGGACAAATGGAGGCCCAGATTAAGGCTGGGCCAAAGGTTTTATACCCTAACAGCAAAGCAGTTTCTAGAGGATTCACAGATTTCACAGCAGTTCAAACTTGAGAAAGGGTGAACATTGGCTAGATTCTGTTACATCACTTTCAGTCTGACAACCTGATTTGTCTGTCTTCATATTTGTCACTCAAAGGATTCAGTTACTTCACACTACATTACATCATATCATGTATACATCCTGGCCCCCCAATTGCCCATCTCATTGATAACAATAAACCTGCCAGTTTGGATGCTTGGATACTTCACACCTCTTCAAGTCTAAATAGCTTTATTGATCTTTAGACTTCCCATTGCCTGCATCTCTTTGTCTTTCCAGGCCCATTAGGCCCATTTTGCCTTTTTGCCCCAGGCATCAGCCAGCAATTAACATTAGTATCCAAAGGGGAAGTTTCCCAAGGATGTGGGAGATTTGATCTGGGCCTCATGAGAGTTGCAGGAAGACTAATTCTTAAATCAGAAGCCTAGTCACCTCTCTGGTTCACCACTTTAGTATGGCCACAGAAATATTAATAAAAGAAATATTAATCAAGGAAATATTAATAACCTAATCTTCAATTTCAGCCATATCAACATCTGCCAGTTGTTTGTCTCCAGTGCCCTTTGAAACAACACCTTGTAAGACAGAAAGCAGAAATAAAAGCAAATCATGTTACAGTCGTCTTTTTACATTTAGTAAAACTGTGAATTCCCAATTATAGGAATGTCTACTCAGAAAGAAATCCCTCTGTGTTCAATGAGACTAATGCAATCCTAAATTCGGGATCCTGGGAGTAAGCTTCACTGAACACAATGGGACTTACTTGTATACATGTATAGGATTGCACTATTATTTCCAGGAAAGTATGGATAAGATTGCAGCTTGATTCAGGTGTACCACGAAGCAGTCAACAGAAGCAAAATAGATTAGTTGGACTCGCAGGGTGACCAGATGACCAGAAAAACCTGGATTTGTCTGGATTTTTGGCCTCTTGTCCAGGTGTCCTACATTTTGGCATCATTGTCCTACATTCTGGCTTCATTTTGAAACTTCGTGATAGTGCACAATACCCCATCATGCCATATGTCGTTGGATTCGTATTGAAGAGCAGGATCCAATGCAAAAATCAGTTTTGAGATATTTCCTTCCTATCAAAAGTTATGGTCAAAAAACCAAAAAACAAAAACAAAAACAATACATTTTTGGCAATTTTTTTCAGCGGGTAGGAATTTTGGCCTGGGATTAGGAATTTTGGCCTTGGGGTTCAGGAATTTTGGGTTTGGTATCCGGTCACCCTGAGTTGGAGGCATTTTCCCCTCCAAGTAAGATCCCAATTTCAATATCAGATTTCAATTTCAATATCAGATTTAAATGTCAAGACCTGTCAGCAGTTAACAGTGCAATCCTAACCCTGTCTACTCAGAAGTAAGTCCTATTGTATTCAATGGGGCCTGTTCCCAGGAAAATGTGTGTAGGACTGCAGCCAGAGACTGAAAATATCATTGAAGCCATATTGTGGAGAACTTATTTTAAATATTGATATGTCCCTTTCTACATCAGAAAACATATTCAGTTAAATTTAATTTAGTTAATTAATTTAACTAGATGGGTTAGTTAATCTAGTTCAGTTCATTCAGTTAAAGCTATGGTTTTCCCAGTAGTATCATATGGGTGTAGCAGCTAGAAGATAAGGAAGGCTGAGCACCAAAGAATACAGTAGATGCCTTTGAATGATGGTGTTGGAGAAGATTAGAGAATAATCTCAGTGAAATCAACGCTGAAATCCTAAAATACTTTCCGGAGAGTAAGATCCATTGAACACAATGGGCTTACTTTTGAGTAGATATGTTTAAGATTGTGCTCCAGATCAGTCAATCCTAAAGGAAATCAACCCCTGACTGTTCATTGGGAGGACAAATACTGAAGCTGAAGGTCAAGTATTTTGACCTTCTCATGAGAAAGGATGATTCCTTGGATTAGATAAGAACTCAGTGTTAGGGAAAAAATGGAAGGCAAATGAGGCTGGTTCACAAGGGAATGAGAGGAAGGGATGCTTACTGTTATCAAAGCAATGCATATGAATTTGGACAAACTTTGGGAGCTAACAAAAGATAGGGGTGCTGCAGTCCATTGGGTCACGAAGAGTCGGACACGTAGATTTAAGAAATCTACAAAGTGGCTCACAAGAATTGAATAACTGTAGATTATTCAGAATCCATAACTGTAAAGAATTAACATAATACAGTGTCTTGTATTACATTCGGTCCGCATAAGAACTGGTTTCAGAGGTGGGGCAAGAAGTGAGACTGTTCAAAAGATCCAGGCAAGCAATTTTGAACTGCAGGTAGTTTTAGGGAGGTCAGTCAGTTCCAAGGGAGAAAGTACAGTCCAGCTGGACTGTGCTGGACAGAAAGGTCAAGTTCAGTCAGCTGGGAATAAAGACTTTGCTGGATCAGCAGATAGAAAATGTGCCGACTGGCTCACAAAGTTGGCCACAGAAGACTCAGCAAGATCTCTGCAATCTGGGAATAGCCTTGAGACCTGAGCTTATGAATGAGGTAACTTGAAGTGTGGAAGATTTAAACCACTTGGCCCTATGAGAGTCACAGAAGCCTGCAACCAATCAATAAAAATAAAAGTAGGCATATAATAATGTACAACACAGCAAGCAACAAAAAAGTCATCCCCACTCAAGGCCAGCATATAAGATCATGCATAAAAATCTAACAGATAGAAAATCTGAGTGCCCCAAAGTTTTTTTTTCTAGGCACTTGAAGCAATATAGGGTAGTAGAATCCAGAAAAACCTCCACTAAACCCACATAGCTAAGCTCTAAACTTTTAAATGTGTAACACTAGAAAGGTTTTAATGCTTTCTGTAGAAAACCAGGAAGTACATCTTCACATGTAAAAATAACACATATGGGAGAACTGCAATTGAACACTATGATTTAAACAGGGAGAAGAAGTCCTCTGAAATGGCCTCCTTAATGGTTTCAATAATCCACTCAGGACGTCTCCCTTAAGAAAAGCAAGGCAGTGTTGCAAGACATGGAGGACATCAAGCATTGAGATCTAATGGAGCCACAGATAAAATCATGAGATCAAAGCATTGAGATCTAATGGAGAAGAGGGACTTTTCTGGAAAAGCAATGGAAGTGGATGGGGGGAGGGAGATGTCCTGAGTGGGTTATTGAAACCTGCAATGAGGTCAGCCCCTTAAAAAGATTCAATTATGTTCCATGCCAAGAATAGATGACGCACTAGATGCTTGGCTGGTTCACATGTTTTTTTCACAATGAATTTCGAAAGCGGATAGTGGAAGATTTCGAATGAAAATTTTCACCATGGATTTCAAAAGTGGATGCTGGCAGTGAAAACTAATCCCAAGGACAAAGGAGAACCCAATTTCGTAGCAGGGCAAAGGTTTCAGCCAGGGCATTCTGCTTATGTAATGTAACATTTGAAAGGCTGAGAGCTTCACTGAATTCTTAGGTGACAAATACTTCAATCCTAAAGACACTTTCCTGGGAGTAAGACCCCTTGAACACAATGGGGCTTACTTTTGAGTAGACATGGTTAGGTATATGATCAGCAATTACAACAAGGGGAAGCCTGGGTACATGGATGCATCAACATGCCAAATAAAAGGTAGCAGATGTGGATCTGGTGGTTGAGTGATGGGATTATGAAAAATGCTAAGCAGGAAAAGTCTAGGATAACTGTTGGATAGGAGACTGAAAGGTGTCATAAGAACATAAGTAGAGCCTCCACTGGATCAGGCCAAAGGCCCATCTACTCCAGCTTCCTGTATCATATAGCAGCGCAGCAGATGCCTCAGGAGCACATATGACACCTGCATCCAGGTGCCCCCCCCCCCCCCGCTTCTAGCATTTTGAGGTTGAGTTTGTCCACATCTACGGTACATCTATCCATGCATACATACACACACATGTGATCCTGCGTCATTTCCGCAACACACACCCCCCTCATGGCTCACCCTTTTCTCTAGGAATTTGGCCTCTTAAATGGCTAGATGCCATCACTACATTATGTGGCAAGGAGTTCCACAGACCAACTACATGCTGGGTAAAGAAATATTTTCTTTTGTCATGCAAAAAACATACAATTTTAGTGGATGCCCCCTAGTTCTGGTGTTACATGAAAGGGAAAAGAGCATCTCTCTATCCACTTTGTTCGTCCCTTGCATAACTTTGAACGTCTCAATCATGTCTCACCTCAAGCGCCTCTTTTCTAGACTGAAGTGCCCCAAATGCTGTAGCCTTTCCTCATACAGAAGGTGTCCCAGACAATCAGTCATTTTAGTCGCTCTCCTCTGAATCGTCTCCATTTCCTCTATGTCAATTTTGTGCCAGAAGTTTCTGTTTTCAGAAACAATTTTCTGTTTTCAGCTTGGCTGACCTGAAAACTGCCCCTGCCAGAAGTTTGGAAGGCATTCCCTGATGCAAGATATGATAACCATGCTACCTCACAGGGTTGTTGTGAGGACAAAAAAGGATTAAAAGCTATGTATGCCACCTTAGGCTTTGCATTTGAATTGGAAGATGTATTAGAATGCATTAGAATTTGCAATAGAATTGGAAAGGTGGAGTATAAATCCCTAAAATAAAATAAATGGAAAATGTGTTTCCTGCTTTTTTTGGCAGGAAGTTTACATGGTATTTTTTATTTATTTATTTATTTAATTTATATCCCGCCTTTCCTCTCCTGCAAGAGGGAGCTCAAGGCGGCTAACATTAAGAATACAATAAAACACAGTTGTCTTTTAATTTTCATGCGTTTTCAGGCATGGGTAAACTTCACTCCTCTCTTCCCATCTCTTTAAGATATTTTATCCTAGAATTTCCTTAATTCTGAAAAATACAATGTACTGAATTACACCAGCCTTCATGGACGGAGATTATATGTAACTAAGTTCACTGCGGGTCTATAATAGCTTGAAGAAAACTACTCACTAGTGTTATCTCAGTAAACTTTACATCAACCCCATAAGGTAGATTTTTAAAAATTATTCCTGTGTTTATTATCTTCACAACTGTTCTTTTTCTTCATGTAGCTTTGAAAAGCGGGGGCTAACCCTGAGCTGGAGTAGCTTACAACACCCCTTGAAAATGGAATCCTAAACTAGAAAACCCTAGAATATGTTGTCCCAAGAAAAGATGTTGAAAAAGATGTAGAGGAGCAGATCACTGATAGAAGCAAGACAAACCAGGTTGCAAATAAAAATCAAGCCTTGCAGCTCTCCTCTTTCAGATTCACAAACATGCAGCACCACTTCACCTACTGTATAGACATGCATGGCAACGTCCTGACCCTCAGAGCAATCTGATGATGGCAGTGCGACTATGGCTGCAATACTAAAGACACTTTCCTGGGTGTAAGACCCACTGAACACAATGGGGCTTACTTTTGAGTGACATGCTTAGGACTGCACTCTAATTTTCCTTCTAGGAAGCATTCCCTACCTAGAAGTGTTAAGCTGCTAATAAACACTGCTTGTACTTAACAGTACATGCCTACTACAAAGCAAACCCCATGGAGTTCAGGAGGATTTGCTTCCAGGTATTTGTCCATAGGGTGGTAAGGTTAGCCTTAGTTAATGAAACTTTGAAACTAGCCTTTGAAACTTCATAGTTTCTCATGAAGTCAGGAAACAGGAGACTTCTGCAATAGCCTTGGATCTCATAATTTCAACTGCCAAGAGGATATGGAAGGTATACATAGGGTGGACACAAATATGGCATGATACAAAGGAAGCATGTACCTGAAAACATGCTTTATAAACATCTACAATTTCATAAAGTAAATTCTTCAGCAGAATCTTCATTCATTCATTCACATCCCAACTTTCTTCCTAAAGGAAGGATACCCAAGGCAGCTAACAACATTTAAAACAACATAATAAAATACAGCTAAAAACCAGATAAAACAGTAAAAACCAACAGTAAAATACAATTAAAACTACAGTATATAAAAATAATAAACACCCAATTTAAAAGACTTATCAAATTTTCAGAATCTACCTTGCTGGGCACATTCTCCATATCAACTATCTTGATTTAATGATAGAATTGTCCAGACTTATATTGATTGAGTAATGAATAGAATTGTCCAGCTGTCACATCTGTGCAGCCACAGCTCTCATTGTAAAACTTAAATAAGTAGGAAACAATATGATAGTATGAGGAGTTTCCTATGTGGCAGCGGACCCCGTCACTGTGTGGGATAAATGCTAAAGAAAATGAAGAAGAGGAGTTTCCTATGTGGCAACAAATTGTTAGTACACCATTTAAGGAGGACAGTTGTTTGGCTTTTGGATGGGTGCACTATAACTTTTGCACAGGCTTAGCAGGTCTAGGGTGCAGATTTAACCTAGGCTAGCACAACACATCAGTCTTCCCATTTCTGTGGTGATGTACGGATGCAAGCGCATGTCAGTGCTTCTCCTAACCTTTCCCCAGGAGTGGCGTGGAAGGGTGTTATAGCACTTTTGTGACACCCCCAGGTCAGCAGAGGACTTGTGCAAGGGCTTAGGCTGGCCTAACTCAGGGTTGCCAGATGATAGGAAATTCCCTGACAGAACCAGAAATGAGCCCCTGGAACTGGAAGTCCGGTTTGCAACCCCGACAAAATGAAGTTGCAAAACCCCCCCACTATGAGAATAATGTTATATGCAGTTTGCACCAAGGTTATGGCCACTAGAGGGCAAAAAAAGAATCCTAAATACTGTATTTACTTGAATTTAACACTCACCTTTTTCAGCCGAATTCAGTCTCCAAAATCAGGGTGCGCATTGAATTCGGTGGTTAACTGGATCTGAGTAAATATGGTATTTTTATTATAAGTATAGGATACGCATTAGATTCTATGGTGCATTAGATTCAAGTAAATACATTACTGTAGTACTCTGTTAAGCAGTGTTCTTGAACCTTGGGATTGGGACCCCAATGGGGTAGTGAAGCCTTAGTTGTAGGGTTGCTGCAGCAACTTGCAGGAATGAAGAACATTGAAGATCATTAGATTAGACTGTATAAATGATATCTGATGTATCCCTTCAAGTACCAAAAGATGGTGTCCCAGTTCTGCTCAGGCTCTTCGCAAAAGAGCTTTCACCATTGCCAGGTTTCCTACAGTAGAAACTTTTTCTGTTCTCTCCAATAAGAACAGTTGGTTATGGGAACAGCACTCTGAAGGCATTACAGGGGTAGGGAGTGGGCAGTGATGGGAAGCAGCATCAACAGTGGGGTCTCCACTTCCATACTTTGTATTCTTGAAGACACTAAACATATTCATGACTGAGGTGAGATCTGAAAAGGTTCTTCCCAAATTTTGCTTCTCCCCACAAAGTGATACCATCTTCCCAACAGAGCAGCAATTGTCCAAATGAGCAGCAAGCAACCCACCAGGATAATTGTGCTCACTTGAACAGGGTTTCAAACCCCGGCTGGGGTCAGAGAACTGACTGTAGAGAGAACTGTGCAGGCACAGCCCAGCTGCACTGATGCACATGCGCAGTTTCAAATGGAACTGTGTATGCGCATCCCCCAGGCCATGGGAAATTTTTCCCATTGAACCAGGCCATGGTCCTCACAACGCTTAGGACCACTGCAATAGCAGTTAAGCTTACAAGGGATCTCACTACTGCCTACCGGGAAACACTCATCCTCCTGTGAATTCCTCACATATAAGGTGGCGTCTCCATCTTGCCATCACTCCTCTGGACAAGTAAACTGGACAAAGCCAAATTGCCTGATTGCCATAATTTTCTTCCACCAAACTGGGACAGGAGCCTCTGCCCCATTTGCCAGTATGTGAACACAATCGCCCAAAACTGGGATTGTCCCTCTTTTTCAGGACATATAGCTATCATGCCTGTGGCCCACCATCAGGAGAAAGAAAACAGATTCTTGTGTACTTAGAGGCCAGTCTTGTGCATGTCTATTCAGAAATGCCGTTATAATCAATAGGGATTACTCCCAGGTAAGTGTGAATAGGACAAAGTGACCAATCCATATGTCCTTTTACACCAGGACATGTCCTCTTTTTGTGTCCATGACATCTGTTCACCCTGGGATAGGAGGACTGCACCCTGAACGATGGAAAATAAATAAATAAATAAATAAATAAATGAAGAAAGAAAGAAAGAAAGAAAGAAAGAAAGAAAGAAAGAAAGAAAGAAAGAAAGTTTATCTAAACTCTTATGGAGATCAGTTCACAAAAGCTTCTTCTTTAATAAACGTGCAACAGACTGAACATAGCTACCCCTTGAGAACATGTTTTACTATGCAATCCGATCCATGCTTTCCTGGGAGTAAGCCCCACTGAATACTGTTGAATTTATTTCTGAATACACGTATATATGCGGATTGTGTCCTGGGGCCTGATCTGATGGGTAAAGGTTGGACAAGGAACAGGGTGACCCAATATCATAACCCACGGTGACCACATGTCATAATAAAAAAAAAGAGGACAAGGCCTCCCAAAATGTAGAACATCCAAGAAAAATGTAGGACATGATAAAATACAAAAATTTAAAATACTCATGTATTTTGCTTTCTTGTGTTTAAACACTATTATTATTATTATGTACTATTATTTCACAGACGCCAGGTGTTTAACTGGAGTTGCCTCTATTGTGATTTGGTTCCTATCCAAAGAACTAGGAATCACAAAGATCTCAATATGTGTGAAGTTCCCAGGAGTGCTGCTTTTTGTATCTGGGCAGTTGTGATATTCTGGAGGCCCATTAAGTTTAGATGTTCCTGGAGATTAATGGAATCGCTCCAACAGCACCTATTTATTATTGGAATAACAGTGGCTTTCTTTTCCCAGATTCTTATTTCTTTCTGTAGGTCCTTATACTGGTACAGATAGAAATTCCGAGAATCTGGGAAAAGAAAGCCACTGTTATTCCAATAATAATAATAGGTGCTGTTGGAGCGTTTCCATTAACATTAATGTTAATTAATTAATGTTAAAGTCTCCAGGAACATCTAAACTTAATGGGCCTCCAGAAGACCACAACTGCCCAGTTACACAACCACAAAAATAAAAAAATAAAAGCTGGGAACTTCACAAATATTGAGAGGATAACTTTGTTGTTATTGTTATTATTGTTTTTATTGTTGTTATTATTATAAAAAATAAAAGCTGGGAACTTCACACATATTGAGAGGATACCTTTGTTGTTATTGTTGTTGTCGTTATTAGGAATATATTTAGAAGGATATTATTATTGTTATTAAATTTAAAACTATTACACATACAGTGCAATCCTAAGCATGTCTACTCAGAATTAAGTCCCACTGTGTTCAGTAGTACTTCCTCCCAGGAAAATGTGCTTATGTTAAACACATTTTTCCTGGGAGTAAGACCCATTGAACACTATATGGGGCTAACTTCTGAGTAAACTTGGTTAGGATTGTGTTCACAATTGATTATTCACAAGAAGGCTGCCTGCTGCCTCCTCACAAGGAAAAAGGAGGACTGTGAAGATTTTTTTTTCCAGGACACGAGACTAAAAAAAGAGGACAGGTCCTGAAGGAAGGGGACAGGTGGTCATCAAGGGAGGGCTCCACAGTTGCTGGGAGGAGCAGGGAGCAGGAGGCGGTCCTGCAGTGTTGCCTCCACCCCTTCCCCTGCTGCACCCAAAGGTGTTCTAGGGGTTGCCCCCTTTGTGAGCTCCTTGGAGCTGGTGGGAGACAGTCAGTCAGTGAGTGGGAGAAGCGCTGCGAGGCTGAGGCCACCAAGAGAGACAGACCCACCGACTGGCTTGACTGACTGACTGACTGGGCCAGGCATGCCTGTGGGGAGCACCGCGCTGCACCTCGTGGCAGGAGGGTGAGTGGCTGTCCCTGGGGAAGTCCAACCCTGCCCTGGGAGTAAGGCCCTTGACTATCATGGCACTTACTTCTGAGTAGACCTGCACAAGCCTGGCCTTTGAGGCTGCAGCCCCATCCATACTTTCCTGGGAGTAAGCCCCATTGACTGTGATGGGACCTACTTCTAAGTAGGCATGCATAGGCTTGAGCTCTGTGGGTGCAATCCTCTCCACACTTTCCTGGGAGTAACTCCCATTGACTATAATGGGACCTACTTCTAAGTAGGCATGCATAGGCTTGAGCTCCGTGGCTGCAATCCTCTCCACACTTTCCTGGGAGTAACCCCCATTGACTATAATGGGACCTACTTCTAAGTAGGCATGCATAGGCTTGAGGTCTGTGGCTGCAATCCTCTCCACACTTTCCTGGGAGTAACCCCCATTGACTATAATGGGACCTACTTCTAAGTAGGCATGCATAGGCTTGAGCTCCGTGGGTGCAATCCTCTCCACACTTTCCTGGGAGTAACCCCCATTGACTATAATGGGACCTACTTCTAAGTAGGCATGCATAGGCTTGAGGTCTGTGGCTGCAATCCTCTCCACACTTTCCTGGGAGTAAGCCCCATTGACTATAATGGGACCTACTTCTGAGTATGCAAAGAATAGGGCTAATTATACTTTTTGCAGGGAGGCAGGGTGACCATATTTAGCCTTCTCATTGTTAATAAATTATATGTTATAAATTATATTGAACGTTTTTCTTCCTAGCATTTTCCACACACTATGAAAGGATTCCCTATTCTACTAATTTAACCATTTAAATTTAATAGTTTTAAGTTTCATAATATGTAATTAGGTGTGCAATCCTAAGCATGCCTACTCCAAAGTAAATCCCACTGTGGTCAATTGTATTTACTCCCAGGAAAGTGTGGTTAGGATTGCAGCCATAGTGTTTAAATTAACCACATGAAAGCAATATACAATATATGACTGTTTTGAGCTGTTATTTTGTCATGGCCTACTTTTTTCTTGGGTGTCCTACATTTTGGAGGGTCTTGTCCTCTTTTGTGGTTATGACATAACTTTTGTGGGGGGGCAGGAAGGTGGAATATTGTTGAAACCGATGACCAAATTTATGGCATGTTCGTTAGATGTTTCTCTTTCCTTGGTAAAAAGATAAGTAACAGTAAATAAAAAGATAGTAACAGCAGTGCTTAGCTCCCTGACTCCTGTTGCTGATTGCTTGATTTCTATGCGCTCAATCAATGCAGTTCTACTCAGAAGGCCAATGGATTTTAATCCCAAGAAACTGTGGATAGTGGGATTTACTCCCCAAAAAATGTGGATAGGATATCCAGGAGGGCACAATTCTATGCATGTTTACTCAGAAGTAAGTTCCTTTATGATCAATGGGGATTGAAAATGTGTATAGTATACAATTGTTGCCTAACTCCATTCCTAGTTCCTACAAAAACTGGCCTATACGTAGGACTAAATGATCTGATTCATAAGTACATCTACTGTTCGGTATGTGGAACATTTGTTTTTTCCCCATATAGGTTTGGCATTTCCGGGCCCATAATTTGGGATTGTCTGGGCATCGACAGTGAAGGGATTAGAAAAATATTTTTGTGATGTTCAGTCCGTTAGTTTTGATTTCAGCAGTTCTTTTCATCAAGTCACATGCAAATGCTTTCCTAAAGATTTGGAGATTTTTGTGTATTTCCTGTTGGTAACCACACCATGTGAGTTGTGATATTTTTGCCTCTGTTTTGATCTTATGAGGTTGTGTTCATGTGAACAAAGCAGAGAGAATCACTCTATAGAGGTGGTTCAAGAGAGGGCATGACTTATGGGTTGATTATGTGTCATTCGTGACAGACATATATGTTTCACATATGATCTTTCGCCTGCATTCACACGTCTTGAAGCAACTTTCTAAGAAAAGGCCGATAGGTATAAGGGATATAGGAGGTGCATGGCAGAAAACCCCATTCCTTAGGCTGTTGAATCAGACTGGCTGATATATCTTCGGGGTAATTACATGACACATGATGCAACTGAAGGAATTGCTAAACCAGAATGTGGGGCTGATGCCAGGTTGTGCTGGAGCGGGGCTGAAACTGGAACTCGTGACTCATACAGCCCTTCTTCCAGCAGCAGCCCCTTTGCCTCATGTTCTCAACTTACAGGGTATTTAGGAGATGTAATCCCTTGGAGACTGGGCTGTGGGTGGCGCAAGCGGTTAAGACGCTGTGCCTGTTAACCACCAGGTGAGGGTTCAAGACCTGGGTCAGCCCCACAAGACAGGGTGAGCTCCTGTCCTTAGTTCAGCTCTGCGACGATCGTATTGGTTCTGCCTTTCCATTGGACTAATTCAGTGGCGTGGAGAGGGGGGATTTGCTGCTTGGGTAACAGCCTATCCTCCATAACAATCCAACCCAGGCTTTCGTGCTTCTTATGCGCCGAGCACGATACCATAGTCTTTCAAGACTGACAGAGGCCTGCTTTTTTAAATCCCTCGGAGACTAGAAGAGGTGAAGCTCCTGCTACTGCTGTTGCCTCTGCGAAGGCCTGTGTCAGATTGCTTGTGTCTCTAAGACAGACCCCTGCACTTAGCTGGCTTCCATGCGACCCTGCCTGTCCTCTGATAGTGCTTTGAGGGCACTACTATTTATATTGTGGGTTGAGATCTGCAATTTTCAATCTTTTTCATCCTACAGTAAACAGACAAGGCGCTAAAATTTTCAAGGCACAGTATTCTGCTGTTGGGAGACTTGTATTCCCCTATGACCCTACTAACTGACCCTCTCCTAAACTCCCATTGCACACGTACACAGTATACCCTGGTATAGCAAGGCATAAACAGTATACTTTCACAGCATACCTTCGCACGGTGGTTGAAGAAAGCTAGTTCAGGTGATGACCTGAAAAAGCTAGTTCTGGTGAGTTTTGTTATGGACCTGGGTCCCCGTCCACTTCTAGATCTGGCCAGCCCCTGATGCCACCTTGGTAGAGTTTCTCAAACACTTCATGGGCTTGTTATGGCTTAAGCATTGCATATAGTGACTTATATATTGTGCACTCTCTACAAATGAAAATAGAGATACTCTCTTTTTACCTAAGGATCATTATCTGAGTACAGTTCCTTTTGCTTTGCCCACTGTTTGTTCCTCACTCTGTTTATATAGATAAGTCAATCTGCAACTAGTCAATTGATAATTAAAACTTCTTAGGGCCAGTTGGGATGATACCCTCATCCTCCAAAGAACACCAGTCCGTTCCTCTCTCCCCAGAGAGTTTGGAATATATCTGCATGTCTATATCACATACTTTTTGTGCTCTCTTTTGTTAGTATGTATAAAGTGGACCCATTCAGGAAATTCTTCCCCCATTTAGGAAAGAACCCCAACCTCTCATGGAAGGGAGAAGTGAAGTGATTGGCATGTACACAAGCTCTTCAATGCGTTCAGCTGGCTGGATCATAAGAGTACAGTATTGTCCAGCCGGCCCGTGCGTAATCTTGCAGTGGATCCAATCTTCATAGCTGCAGTTCAAACAGTATGTCAATGTACACTTCATTGAGGGGACTGAAAACCAAAAAAAGCCCATTGCAGTGCCCACGTCTCCACATAGACTCTGTCTTTGGAGGCATCCTCAACTTGCCTTGATGAGACAACACAGAAAATTGGATAATGGGGGCAGTTGGGCCCACTTCACGGAGCTATCCAAACTGTGTGGATTTTCTGTCCCTGGGAGCGGAGGAGGGAACAGGACTATATCAGGGCTGGGACTTTATGGTGTCCACAATCACAGAAAACATCTAAAGAGGATTTTGGAATGGATGCATCCTTCCTTTCCCTCTTCTGTGGCAGTCCATTCAGTCCTCTGAATTCATGCTGCCAAAATTTCATTGTGGTCGTCCTTCAGAAGAACAGCTGCTAGAAAGTTCATAGCAGATATTCCTGGCCCAACCTTCTAGATCCCCTCCAGCTGCTCATACTTTTTCCTTTCTGACCTGTTGCATTTCTTCTTTTTGCTATTCTGGGCTCACCCACACTGCACATGCATGCAATCCCTTGTAAGGACTGAGGGGTCTTGGCTTGCAAAAGGTGAGTGAATCAGCCTCCACAGTCCTTGCATAAATGAAATCAATGGACAGCCACCATCTTCAGTCTAAACCGGGGTGTTCAAATTCTGGCCTGATGCAGCCCATGGCACTCCTCAATGCAGCCTGAACAAGATCCCTCCATGTGGCCCTTGTGCAAACCTTGAGAACCTCTGGATCTATCTCCATAGGCCAATATTTAAATTTATATAAATGTATTAAAATTTGAAATTTAAATGTGAGATGTAAATCATTTATTCCTGCCCCCTCACGCAGTGTCAGATTATGTGGCCTTCCTGCCCATAGATTTGGACACCCCTGGTCTAAATGATGCAGGAGTTGAGGAACGGAGGGGCATCAGGGTTGGGTAAGGAAAGTCCATATATAAGGATATTTTCAGCTTCTTTGAGTAAAACAGCCTCCATAAAAAGAACAAATAACTTATTTTAGGAGTAGCTGTATCCAGTGGAAACAGTTTCCATAGTGCATGTGTGCGTTATTGCTTTTTGAGGGAATTATTCTTCTGCTTGGATATAAAAATAAGATGGTTCTGGTTGGTAAGAAGACAGGGTTAGGAATTGAGTTATTTTTTCCATTTGGGGCCTCATTCTCGGCCTTGTCTTCATAACAGCAGGTGGCAAATCTTTTTCTGGATAATTTTACCTCTGGGCTTGAGGAGGTCTCATGTGATTGAGTGCCCATCCATTAAAAATAAAAATTCCTGCATGTAGAAAACAAGCTAATGCAAGCTTAGAACTTGTCCTGGATATGTAGTTTTCTGCATAGAGGTGTGTGTGTGTTTTCCTTTTTTTGCTTTCAGCCATGTGAGCCACCACTTGCAGTCTGAAATAGAACCTGCTCAGTCATAGCCATTTTCAACCTTTTCCTTCTTCCCACACACTGAGAAGGTGCTCAAATTGTCAAGGCGCACCATCAGTTTTTTGACAATCTGTTTGCGTAGGTAAAATATTTCTGGCTCTTGCAGTGGGTTATGCAAGACTTGAGCCCTTTGGTCAGATGTACTGACTAGTTTTGAAGAGCCAAAGGACCTTTGGTTTTCCCATGTCTCGACCTCTGGTCATGGAGCTGGCAAGCACAAAAACATCACAGAACAGCCATGGGGCTTATTCCCAATTAATTGTATGTAGGATTGTAGTCATACCCCCCAAATCCAGAGTAACTACAGGAGCATGTAAGAGACTTTGGTGCACCCGTAGTTACTGCACCATGTAATGAAAACCTATGGGAAATTCACATTGGAATCCAGAGTAAGTTGTTCTTACACTGGAGCAAGGACTCCCCGTAGTTACTCTGGATTTTGCCCTTAGAGAACGGTTGTTTTATTAAAAAAGGTTCATCCTTGTTATACATGGATTTGTTTTTTATACACAGATTTGACTCGATTCAAATGGCCACTGCAAATGAAAAGGAACGTACCAATCCCTAGAGAGGGGAAAAAATGCATCTCTTTAAAATCACAGTTCAAAAACTGTTTTTCTTACTGTTGTAGAGAGGCAGTCATGCAAGCGATCTTTCCATTCTTCAGCTGAATCTGACAAAGGCAAGGGGTCTTTTGCATTTCTATTTGCTGACTCCCTCTCTACAACAGTAATAAAACCTGTTTTTAAACAATTGTAAAGGGGGACACTTTTTTAAAAACTCCTTTTATTTAACACATTTTTTGTATCAGAAGGAAGTCCCAGAATCAATCCCTTGTGGATATCAGGGCATGACCTTGTTTCAAGAGGAGCAAGAAAACTGGAAGTGGGTCTTTAAATCTGTTTTCCCAGTTTTTTCATACTGATATTTTTTATCCATTGCGGTGGGTGGATACTGGAATGGAACCCTAGTGAGCCACCACTACCAGTGGGTTATGCAAGACTTGAACCCTTTGGTCAGATGTACTGACTAGTTTTGAAGAGCCAGAGGACCGTTGGTTAAGAAGGGAGAACCTGCAATTTGGCTAAAAATCGGCAGCCCAAATTTGACTAGTTGTTTTCAGGTCAGTTCATAAAATAAAGTTATTTAATGTTCTCTTTTTACCCTTTCCTTCCAAGAGAATAGAGGCCCCCTAATGATTAGTTCTTGTGTAAGAATTTTCCCATTCTACTCTCACACTTTAGCCTCACTTTCCCCTAGGCCCCCTCGGTCTTTGGCCTCCCTTGTTACACACAACCCAGTCTGTCCCTTCTGGTATCTTCTGTGATATTATTTTCATCCCCTTTCTGGATTTCCTGTGCCTGTGACTACCTGAAACATTGCTTCACCTTGGGAATAAGCCTCATCTAAACTCAATTCCATAAGAGATGATTTCTCCAATCACATTGATCTTTGCTTCCCACATTAGTTTTCCCTATTCTAACCCTTTCCTTATTATTAAGTGAACATTAATGAAAATTCTGTGACATACAGAAGACTCAAATACAGCAGGAAACCTACATTATAACCTATATGTCCCCTGTAAAGATTAACCTGAAACTTGTACCAGTTGCATTAAACATGGCTGACCCTTGATCCCAGTATAAAAGTGGTCCAGGAAGGATCTACTGCACTTCACTGAATTTTGCTCACACCTATCTATTGGGTCTATGTGACTGTCAATTAGGAGATATCCCAGAGGCAGAGCAAAGGTTCCCTGCCTTTAGACTAGACAATAGGAAATGTTAATCTCAGTCCCCCCATCAGAAGGGTGTGTGGTTTGAGGTGGTGCTTTTTATTTCAGCAGGAGGTCATGCTGCTCTTATTGACACACTCAATAGGACCAGCTGTTGGACAATTAACTCCAGGCTGGCTTGCATGGTCAGTTGGTGCTTCTTCTGATCCTTAAATCAACTTCAGTGCTGGGAGAGGCCCGGATAAACTATTACGTCCAAGTTGGAGACATAGCCTTCCAAAACTGGGGGCAGCAGGTCAACCCCCCAGAGGATAGGGCAAGGATGAAGTGGGAATAAGAATAGGTTTGGATAGGGCAAGGATAAAAGGGGGGATAAGGCCATGCTGGGATAGGGCAAGGATAAAGGACGGGCTAAGTCTTGGCTGATATATGGCAACCACAGCCTGGATTGGGTGTTGTGCAGTGGTGGGCTCCAGCAGGTTTGCACCTATTCTATAGAACCAGTTGTTAACAAGGGAGAGGACATATAAAATTAAAAAATAGCCATTTAAAAGTGGCTGCCATAGAATCGGTTGTTAATTTCTTTGAATCCCATCACTGGTGTTGTGATTTATTTTTTGAGGAACCTGAGAGTGTTCCTGTCTCCATAGAAAGGTGAGATTGTTGGATGAGCTAGAGCAGGGTTTCTCAGCCCCGTGTCCAGGGACCACTGGAGGTCCTTGGCATCTGCCTGACTGGTTTGCAAGAGGACTCCTCTAAGTGCCTCTTCCCCTCACAGCAGGAGGGCTCGGAGGATTGCAGCCTCAGAGACCAATCCCATGCCTGTCTACTCAGAAATACATTCCATTGTAGTCAGTGGAGATTACTCCCAGGAAAGCGCAGATAAGATTGCTGCCTCAGAGTCCAATCCAATGCCTGTCTACTCAGAAATAAGTCCCATTAGAGTCAATGAGACTTACTCTCCAATAAGAATGACTAGGATGGCTTTGTGAATTTTCAATGCATCCTGCACTGAAAAAGGTTGAAAATCCCTTCTGAGTATTATGCATTGAGACATTGGGCTCTCACCTGTAATCCTATCCACAGTAGCCTAGCAATAGCAATAAATTATTGCCTAGTATTATTTATTATAATGGGATTAACAGCTGGAGGCAACTGTGCTGTGCTCTAAGTGGGGAAGCCCTCCTTCCGAATTGCCAGAGGCAGAACTCTCCCCCACCCCTGGGCTGGTCCCTGGAAATTTTTTTCCCCATAGAACAAGTCTCTGATGCCAAAAAGGTTGAGGACCACTAAGCTAGAGAGCTCTATTTTAATAGTGGGACTGAAGAACACTTTCTCGGCTTCAAAGACACCCCCATACCGTTTTGCTGCAACATCGTGGGAAAGATGGGACATGGATCAAACCGTATTGGGCGACCAAAGTATGCTAAGTAAATGATGTTTGGGTCTCTTCCTTCCTCCATGCACATGTTGGGTTTGAGAATGTCAGCCAGCTCCGTCCAGAATACATTGGAGTCCAGACGTCAGCATGTTAATCAGTGGCCAGTTGTGAGGGGTGTGTGTTTGTGACGCACATGGGTCTGATGCCACACTACAAAGAGAAAGTGGGGAGGAGATATGAGGATGGTGAGAGCAGCTTCTCCAAGTTGGCTGGGATACCATTACCCATCCTACTACTTTATGTGCTAGGTCATCCTGCGATTACCCTTTTTATTTGTTCAAAGAGTAAATCAGGAGTTGACATCAGTCAAAGCAGCAGCCTCTGGTACAAAGGTTGAGGTGAGAAGGAACACAGAGTCTCAGGTGAGTGGAGGAGGGGGGCTGGTAGCTGTTCATTGGCTGGTTGCCTGGCGGGAGGAGCTTTCAAGGGCTTTATTAGGGCCTGAGGCGCGATCCTGTGGACCGGAGCCTGTGAGCAAGGAGGACTTGTGAAGTTGACAGGAGATGGAAGGGAAGGGCGCAGTTGTCGTGACATGCACCACGTGTGCCATGTTTGTCTTCTTGCCCAAGGACCCCGGGGATTATCGATGCTGCAAGTGCAAACTGGTTGCACTGTTGGAGGAGAAGGTGGCAGCATTGGAGGGTGAAGTTTCCACCCTTCGTCAAATTAAGGCATCTGAGGAGTTCCTTGATGCAACACACACGGAACTTCTCCAGAGGGATGACACCAGTGGGGACCCCAGCAATGATGTCTCTTCATGGAGACATGTGACAGTCAGGAGAAAAAGGGGCAGGAGCAGTCAAGAACCACTGGAGCTATACAACCGTTTCCAGAGTCAAAGAAGGGGAAAAAAGAAGACCCGGGAAATTATAGACCAGTCAGTTTGACTTCAATCCCGGGCAAGATATTAGAGCAAATCATAAAACACACAATTTGTGCACATCTAGACAAGTACTCGGTGATCAAAACAACCCAGCATGGATTTACCAAGAATAAATCTTGCCAGACAAATCTGATCTCCTTTTTTGATCGGGTTACGAGCTTACTGGACAGTGGCAATGCTGTGGATGTCATTTATCTTGACTTCAGCAAAGCATTTGACAAAGTCCCACATGACATTTTAATTAGGAAGTTGGAAAAATATGGGCTAGACAGGGCAATTGTTAGGTGGATCTGCAACTGGCTCGATGGCTGCACTCAAAGGGTTTTAGTAAATGGTTCTGTGTCAACCTGGAGGTCAGTTTCTAGTGGGGTACCCCAAGGCTCTGTCTTGGGACCGGTTCTCTTTAACATTTTCATCAATGACTTGGAGGAAGGGATACGGGGGAGCCTGATCAAATTTGCAGATGACACCAAACTGGGAGGAGTAGCAAACACATCACAAGATAGGAGAAACCTCCAGGAGGATCTGGATAAACTGGAATCCTGGGCTGTAACAAACAGAATGAATTTCAACAGGGAGAAGTGCAAGGTTCTGCACTTAGGCAGTAAAAACCAAAAACATAGGTATAAAATGGGGGATACTTGGCTTGGCAGCACAACATGTGAGCGGGATCTTGGAGTCGCCGTGGATCACAAGCTGAACATGAGTCAGCAGTGTGATGTGTCTGCAAAGAAGGCAAATGCCATTTTAGGTTGCATTAAGAGGACTGTAGCTTCCAAGTCACGGGAAGTTCTAGTTCCTCTTTATTCTGCATTGGTGAGACCTCACCTTGAGTACTGTGTTCAGTTCTGGGCACCTCACTTTAAGAAAGATGCAGCCAAGCTGGAGCAAGTCCAGAGGAGAGCGACAAGAATGATCAGTGGGATGGAAGGGAAGCCCTACGAGGAAAGGTTGGGGGAACTTGGGATGTTCAGCCTGGAGAAGAGGAAGCTGAGGGGAGACATGGTTGCCTTCTTCAGATACCTGAAGGGCTGCCATAGGGAGGAAGGGGCTCATATGTTCATAGCTGCTTCTGAAAGCAGGAATAGAATCAACAGGTACAAACTGCAAGAGAGGAGATTCCGGCTGGAAATCCGGAAAAAATTCCTAATGGTTCGGGCGGTTCGGCAGTGGAACAGATTGCCAAGGGAGGTGGTGGACTCTCCTTCACTGGGGATCTTCAAGCAGAGGCTCGATGAGCACCTGTTGGAGATGCTCTAGGGGGAATTCCTGCTGTAGGCAGGGGGTTGGACTAGATGACCTACTAGGTCCCTTCCAACTCTATGATTCTATGATTCTAAATGTTTTACTCTCTCCTCTTTCGTCCATCTCAAAGTGTAGCATGGGAAATTCAATTCAACAGAAATCTCTGCTTTAAAAAAACAACAACACTGTCTCTGGTGGGTGAAGTGCCCAATTCCACTGGGAAAGCCAGCATCCTCTGAGCCATTTAAAGTCATCAGTGGGGAATCAATGTTTTTGAAGACCATCGTTTGTCCCAAATTGAGACCCTACCCCGATCTGGTTCTCTAACAAAGTCAGCTGTGTGTTGTTTCAAATATCTGTTTACTACATTTGTGCTTTATAAGCAGCATCCAGACTTTTGGAGCAGTACTACACCATCTGCAGAAGCTCCTTCTGTATCTTCAAGGATCACAGAAGCTCCTTCCATACCTATTTGCAAAAGGGGCCTTTGCCCAAACATAATTTTCTTTCCACTGATGGTGCTTTGCCTCTCCAAAAGTCTGGATATAGATAGGTAGATAATATGAAGGTAAGCCCTTGTAACATCATGGACTTGATCATGGATTACAACCTTGAAGATAACTTGATTGATGGAAGAGAACATCATGGAAGTGACCTGATCATGGACAACAACCTTGAAGATAACTTGACTGAGTAAATAAATCCTCATTTTGCATTTCCTTTCTCTCTCTCCCCCTTCCCCTCCACAGATTTGGTGGTACAGCAGGGGCCATCCTGACCTGCCCACTGGAGGTTGTGAAGACCCGCCTGCAGTCTTCCTCGTTGGCTCTGAGGCCATTCTGCTTACCTGTAGTACAATTGCAGGGGATGAATGGGGCCCTCATTCGCCCAGGCCTGTCCTCTGTGGGGGTGTTTGAGCTGCTAAGGTAAGTAAGGGCAACTGCAGCTTGGATGGGGGAGGTGGGAGAGATCCTTAGCACCTTTGGGTGGGCCCTATTCACATCGCCATCTGTGCCTGTGGTTCCAGTTTCAGCCAGAGGGTAGAAGCTGGCAGACCCATTTATTCATCCTTTCTTTTCACAGAACCATCTTGGAGAAGGAAGGAATCCGTTCCCTCTTCCGAGGTCTGGGGCCTAATCTTATTGGAGTTGCCCCTTCCAGGTAAAATCACCTAATAGTCCCTGGACAGATTCCCACTGCTGATTTCCCCAAGCAGAACTTTTATGGGAGCCTTACTGAAGTCAGCCCTGGTACCCAAAGGATGCAGGAGGCCTCCCAGATGCAAGAGCATCTTGTGGAAAAGGTAATGGTGCACATTGGGCTCCATGACCTTCTGGATTTTGCTGACTCCTGCTGGCCAAATGATAACATTGCACAAGATGTTTGAGCCAGATATGCAAAGCCTATAAGGATTTCCATACAAAGGTTTATAAATGGCCCTTGAATTTTAGGCAAGCATCCAATCATTCTTAATGGAGAAAAAGCAGACACACTTGTAATGCAAATATCAATGTAGGATTCCCCTTAACTAACTGGTTAAAGCAAGTATCATTTTAAGCCATGATGCATGATAACGCTAACTAGCCTTCTTTGATATTTGCTTTAGTTGTCATTTGTCACTGCTCCTTTGATTTATGATTGTAATTATTATGTTTTGCTGTTTTAATAATTTTTATAAATTTCCGTGAGTCTTTTTGGAGAAATTAATGTAAAATTATAAAAATGATGATAACAGGCTTATTAAGGCACAGTGTTGCTTTTTGATCTAGAATTGTTGCTTCTGCTAGATGAGTAGTTTAGAAGGAATCTTAATTTTGCTTCTCTTCTAGGGCCATTTATTTTGCTGCATATTCTCAGGCTAAGGAGAAACTCAATACAGTGTTTGTGCCTGAATCCAAGAAAGTCCATATGCTTTCAGCAGCCTGTGCAGGTAACTCTTGTACTCTAAAATTAATTATTAATAATTAAATAATTATATATTAATATTGTAAATTATAATAATTATTAATATAGTAAAATATTAAGGTGTCTTGAGGCTTCTTCACATGTGTGTGGCGTCTTAGAGAAAGGGCAAGATATAAGTTTGCAAGCATTATAAGAGTAAGTGCATTGGCGTGAGTAAGAGTAAGAATAAATATGGGCTCCCGCGTCATTAGGAACAATGATTTAATATGTTCAGAATCTGTAGATAGCAGTGTTGTGTGTGTGTCTCTGTGTGTGTGAAATCACCAGGTGTGTGATCTCCACATATGACCTTTAAAGTTGGTGGGCTTGTTTACACACACACACACACACACACACACACACACACACACACACACACCATGTGAAATAGATGATACTTCCTCCTTTCTGGTTTATCTGTCAAAAAAGAGGACAAAGGTAGAGGCAATAAGTGACTGAGGTTTTCAATGCAGGAAGGGAAAACTAAAAGTAGACTCTGTGGACACAGTTCGACATTTTGAATTAAGTGCCTTGAGGTTTCAGTGAAAGCCATGGGAGAATTATGCCTGTAATTTTCTCCTCCTGAAATTATAAAAAGCATTTGAATTGTGCCTCAGAGAACCAAAAAATGGTTCCCTTGAATTATTAAGTGTCCTCTGAAAACCACAAAGTTTCATGCAGATATGTCTAAAGTCTCCTCCTATTCTTTTCCACAGGGGTCACTTCTGCCACTTTGACTAACCCCATCTGGCTGGTGAAGACCAGAATGCAACTGGAAGCCAGGTAAGGCAAGCGGTATAACCACCACTTCTGAGATATTCGGGCTGGAGAGAGTGTCTTCTATGGTTTCCAGGCATTGTGGGAAACGGAGATGGACAACCAGCATTACGTAGAAGGACAGTTATTGGCAAGCTGTGTGTCTGCAAAAACAGCATATTGCCATTGTCTGTAGAATCTCAAAAGTCAAAAACTGAATGAAAAGTCCTTTTGTTAAAGGGAGTCCTGTTATAAAAGTCCTATTGTCAAATTCTGCTATTGTTAGCAGAATTGGAATATTAAGAATAAAGAACTCAGTCTAAAAAGTTGCATAATTGTATGGCTAATAAGGATTGCAAAATTCATATTCTGGGTTCAGAATTGAAGTTATCATGGCTTATAAAACTTGTTCCTTGAGCCGTTGAATATTGATTATACTGGTATGGCCTCTTTATCTGCAGGATTGGCACATAATTATTTGACTTGGCATGAGTGCTGGACCTGATTCGTAGTGGCTCTGGACCTGAATCGTAGCTCTGTTCATCCAAGAGCCAGGACCTCACTCCTCGCTCCTGGACATTAGCATCTTCCAGTCACTTTTGGGAGGCTTTCTGAGGCCTGCAGAGGAACGCATGGCCAATCCTCACAACATCTGCAAGATGCTTTTCTGCAGTGTGCGTCTTCTCTGGACCTCAGAATACCTCTGGTCATGACTTAAAAGACACTTCCAATTGCATTCGGAAGTCTTCAATGACTCCAACTCATTGCTTCCATTATCTGAGGGTTTCAGTACATGGGGGCGATCCAGGAATAGATCCCCGGCAGATACCAAGGGCCAAGCTATTCTGTTATGGCAGAGTGTACAGAATAGGCTATTCCTAATTGATTCTTCCTTTCTTGGCAGGGCCAGAACTGAGCGACACAGCAGTGCCTTACAATGTGCCATGCGAGTTTACCGCACTGAGGGACTGCGGGGCTTCTACCGTGGGATTACAGCTTCTTATGCTGGTGTGTCTGAAACCATTATCCATTTTGTGATCTATGAGGCGCTGAAGCAACGGCTCAAGGAACATCAGCAATTCTTGGCTCCCGGTCTTCTCTGTTCATCCAAGAGCCAGGACTTTTTGGGGCTGATGGCAGCAGCTGCCGTCTCTAAAACTTGTGCCTCCTGCATTGCCTACCCACATGGTGAGCTGATTTGAGGCCTATGCTCTCTTCCACATCCTACTACCAAGGAATGGAAGAATGAAACCAAGTTTTTGCTTTTGGAAAATCAAATCTGCTCATCCATTTTTTATTTTATTTCTGTTTTCTGCAGAGGTCATCCGGACACGGCTTCGAGAGGAAGGGTCCCGTTACCGTTCCTTTGTTCAAACTCTGCAGCTGGTGGTCAGAGAAGAAGGTCCCTTGGCTCTTTACCGTGGGCTGCTTGCACAGATGTTTCGCCAGATCCCCAATGCGGCGATTGTTATGGTCACCTATGAACTGATTATTCACATGGCAACAAAAATGTGATGTCCTCTCCTTCCTGATGATTGCCAAGAGCACATGGGGAACACATTTTCCCATTTCATGGTTGTTCATCAGCTGCCACAGAAAAGATCTGAAGACCAGTGGCCAATCTGTTAGCCACTCTGTTCTTGAGGCTTAATAACAGCAAATGCAAGGTGGAACTGTGACTGGATTGACCAAAGGCAACCAACCAGAAGTAGCAAGACAGAACTGCGGTCTTTAGAAGAAGTTACTAGAATTTCAAGCTGACAGACAAACCACCTTTCCAATGACGGTGGCTGGCCAGACTCCAGCGTGTTGGTCTGTGCAGTAAAAGCTGCACGTTATGCTCTGTTTCTTCTGGGGCTTCAGCCAGGCTGGGCTGTTGGCTGAAAAGATACAGAGTTTGCAAGGAAAAGCAAGACCTGCTTTTGAGGTCATTGAGAAGCATCCATTTCCAGGCAGAGATCAGTGACACCAGCATCACTCCATGATCGGAGCCTGATAGTCCCAAGAGATCAGCAAGGTGTTCACCTCCCTCTCCTTTGATACTGGCCTCTGTGATCTCTTGGTAGGCAACTAGCCAACTCCTGAAATCAGGCAGAACATCTGTGCCCTCCAATTCTTGTTTGCCTTCTTGTTTGTGGAGACCCAAAAGGCAACAAGATGGAGTTGAGCACAGGAGATGCTACTCCCTGTTTTGCAGTGGCCCCTTAAGGTGGGCCACTTTTATACTCATTGGTATTTATATGTGTTCACTGTCAAATCTCCTCTCCAAGCATTCATGTAAAATGATCAGTGAGTGCACATAGACCACTAGTCTGAGATCTCTTCCACAGGCAAAGGAGGCAGGCTGAAGTCTGGTAGAGAGAAACAGACTCCAGCTGTCCTCCAGTGCAAAGCTTTGTGCATGGACTTCCCATTCCATTTGCTAGAGGAGTGATGTTGCAACACAGATTCAGGGATGCAGAAATGCTGTTTTAAATTAATAAAGTTCATATTTTGTTGCTAAAATTAGTGTTAAGTTACTCTTTCTCCAGACACACCTGTGAACTGTGTCCACAGCTAGGGAATGGGACAGCATAATTTAAATTTTCCACCACAGGCAGCAGATACCTTGGGCCAGCCCTACCTCTCCCCCAAATTATTATGTTGTGATAATATGTAGAGTGATATATACTAGACAGATGGTCTGCTACCACCATGGTTTTTTTTAACTCTGCTTGTAAAACATTTTCAGTGAAGTCACAGGCTTCTAAGACATCTTCTCAAAGCCTGGTAAGTGGGCCAGTGTACCCTCTACCCCCCTAGCTCTGCCACTGGGTGCCTATCCATATCTTTTCTGTTGAATTCAGAAGATGTTATAGGCCCTGGTTTCAGGACAAAGCACTTTTGCTTTGAGAGATGTTTTGAGTCACTAAGGCTGCAATCCTATCCTCCAGTTAGGTTAGCCTAAGCCCTGGCATATGTCCTATGTTGACCTGGGGGATGTTGCAAAAGTGATACAAGCATTTCTGCCCCACTCATGGGGAGGGTTAGGCCAATGCATAGACATGCACTTGCCTCTCTACATCACCATAGGAATGGGAAGATGGATTTGTGGTGGCCTAGGTCAGGATTTCACCCCAAGACTATATAAGGTCTTGTGCCATCTTGATAAGAAACAATCCTTCTGCCAATAATTCCTACATAGAAGAAAATCAAGGGACTGTGATGTTTCCCTTTCCTACTAGCCAGGGGATGGCTAGTTGTCAGACATGGATGACTCTTCCCCAGAAGTTTCCTCAGCTTGTAGAGGGAGATACTGACCATTTATGGTCTATGGTATGCTATGGTCTATGGTATGACCATCTATGGTATGCTAACCCAAAGGAGAAGGATACATCATAGATTCCCTGGTAGGCACACCTCCAGAACTGTGCATGACTCCTCTGACTGACACCAGATCTCCAAGGAATGCTAGGAGGACACAGTACTTCAGTCTTCAGATCTATTCTGGAGCAACATTCCAGTCTAACCAGTATGGAGGTCTTGTGAACAGCAACATGTGTACCAAGATACTGAGTTTGGATTTCCATCCCATGCTTCACTCAATGCCTGCCAAGCCCCACAGTCTAGCCCTCACTTAGAAATGCAGCAATTTTTCATTTCTCACACCGCTGGTCCTGATCAGTGATTCTTCTGAAGTCACTACATGTGGACTCTTTCTGGCTTGACTCCAAACTCTGAACCAGAGAGAAATTGATTTCCAGCCGCACTTTAAACCTCTTTGCTTTTGCTGAGTGAGCAATAAAAGAAAAATATTGAAGAAATGAAGCTATTGTCCCTGAAGGAAAAGTTTTCAGCATTCCACACATTAAATTTTTTTTATCCTTTTTATTTTAAAATCTGTTCCATTCTTCACATCCCCTTCACATGTTATTTATTTTAATATTATTGACAATTTTACAAAGCGACACAAGCTGCAGGTTTTTTGTTTTTTTGCATCAAACAAGAAAACAAGAAGAAACCTCAAACAACAACATTGAAAAAATATACAATATATATATATAGTATCTTGGGTCTTCTGCGGTACCCCATTCGGGTCCCCTCCCAGCTCCTCTCCCAATGTTTTTGTATGCTACACAGCACGCCACTCCAGCTTACTCTTCTCTGAGGGGATGGAACTTGTAGGTTGGAGAACAAAGTCAGGGGGCCTGCCCCACAAGCCCAAGCAAAGCAAGTTGGGAGCAGTCACAGATGTGGAAATAGAAAGGGGCTCCTGCCCTAACTACTGCTACTTAAAGACGCAGGCAAAGTGAGACAACTGCCTTAAGGACTGGATTTTGGGCACCACCCAGAGCAGAAAAGTGGGCAAATCTGACCCATATGGCCCACAGTGGTGGTTTTGTGCAACTCTGGTTAATTTCAGTGACGCTTGGTCAGGAGAATGTCCCAATTAATGTAATTAGCGGTTTTCCCAGATTTTGCGCCAATGCGTCTTGGGCCAGCCTTCACTGTGCAAACTAGAGGTCTGGAGAAAGTCGGAGGGAGGCAAGGTGGGGAGTAAAAGGAAAAAAAGTGTGGGAGCAGGCCCTACCCCCAAATATTAAACACAAGTCAGAGCCCTCCCCCCTCTTGTTGGCATTCCACTTCTCCCACATCCATCACATGCCTCTAGTAGTGGCACGGGGCATCATGCTTGCCCACAATGCACTGGTCATTGGTGGCACTGCTGCCTGGGGTGTCTGGTGATTCAGAGTCACTGCTGTCCTCCTCTTCGACTGCCTCTCTGGCTTTACACTCGGCACTCTCCGCTGCCTGCTCCTGGCAGCTCTGGTATGACTGTTGAGGAGAGAGATATAATGTGGGTTGAGTATGAGCAAACCTGAGCTTCTGTCACCCTCCACACTGCCCTTCATGGTAGCTTCCTATTCTACCCCACATGGGTAGAGTATGGCTCTACTCACCTCCATAGGGTTGACAATTATGGTGAGAGCTGAGTCATCCCAGAACATCTCGCTCTCCTTGTCCCGAGCATTTCCTTGGCTTCCAGCCAGCTCCCCCGTGCCTTCACGCCCAACACCCCGGCGGTGCAAGGAATGGATGCGTAGGACACCCAGGATCACCATCAGTGCCAGGAAGCCCACACACACCACAATAATTATGGTGGCAGCACTGGGGACCACTGCAAAAAAAGAAAAGAGAACATGAACTTGTTTTGCATTTTGGGACCACCAGCTCAGAAACTGTTACTTTTGAGGGGACAGCCCTTTTTCCACATATGATGATACTCCACAGGAGGCACCTCCACTGATCTACTCTCCTTCTAAGTCACCGCTCCAAGGAGGAGTGATGCCCAAAAGTAGTCAACTTTATGCAGGATTGTTCTATCAAAGGCTAGATGGACAACTAGGAGCACAATCCTAAAACCAGAGTTGCCCAGACCCCAGCCCAGGGGCCATCTGTGGTCCCTCAAGAAATTCAAATCTGGCCCAAAGAAAGTCTTCAGACTTCATCAAGACTCTGGCTCACTGAAGACATACTGGAACCCATGCTGGATCAACACAAGTTGGGGGCTGAGTTTTCTCTTGACAGAAATGAAAGAAAAGCCAGCCTCACTTTGCATCCCATATTTATCATTGCCTCTGAACAGTTTATGCTCCATGTGTTTTATTTCTGGACAAAAGTTGTATGGTGAGGAGTTATATTAATCCCTCCTTTTCTAGCTTGGTCTGTATGTTTGGTAAAAGCACATCCCTCATTGTCCCATGTACCTTATTGCCTCAGTAAAATTCATTTTTTCATATAAGTTCAGTCTTTAATGTATTCATAAATTTATGTAGTTATATTTAAAATTAAAATTTTAAATATTAATTATTTTTTGATGATGTGACCCACCTAACAAAAATTTTGGGTGCCCCTGGAAACCTTTAGATCTCCTTCCTAAATAACTCTGCCTGTTTCACTGATTGTGTTTAGGAGGCAAATGTATTTATTTAGCATATGACAATTACAATTGCTGGGAGATCTTTTGTGATTTCCAGCAGGCAGTAAGCATAGATGGTTTATGCCCAGAGTACATTTTTCCCCCCAAAATAAAAATGTCATGTATGAAAAATGACATTTATCATGTCATATCTAACATAGAATGAATCAGGTGTGTTGTCAAAGGCAAACTCACAGTTCTCCCTGAATCATTGTTCCCCACAGTGCCACAATTGGAATGAGGTATATACTCCCTAATGAATAAAAAACTGGTTTCACCTTAAAGCTTGATCCATCTAGCCTGTTTCAGGCAACTTTGGTTTGTTGTTGTTTTTAGTTCAATATTGAATATTTATTTTACCGGTATGTTTAAAAATTTATACTCAAAAGACCCCAAACCACTAACACAGCAATTACAAAGACAATTTAAAAAATAAAATTAAACAATAAAAGACACAACTCAGACCCAAAGCAGCAAAACACCCACAACAATTAATGTAATCAAACATAGACAGGAAAGACTTTCCAAAAACAAATCAGTTGCTGCCTAAAGGAAAAGTAGGGGGAATTTGAAAGTGCACTTCCTGTGATGGGAACACCCAACAGATCTTTCTTCATTTCCAAGCAGCCATTGGGGAGCTACTAAATGGGGGGAAAAGCACTTGGGGAAAGGCATTTAATTCTTTCCTCTTTCCCACTTCCTTGAACTAGACTGTCCCAAAGTGCTATTAGATTCATGGGAGGTGGGGGGAGAGAACTATATATGATGCCTATATTTTCCCTCCAGGGTAGATAGCAGCTTCTAGAGTCACAATTTGAATTGGAAAAATGGTGCGGACCAAGCAAAGGAAGGGTTAAACACCCCTTTTGCCCCAGTTCTGCTTCCACAATAAAATGAGCAGTTCCCATCCCCATTTCAAGGTAAAGAAAAACAGGTCAGAAGTTCAATTTCTGGTTCCCTAAAGCGACATCTATGTTGCCCCACCCAGTGGTATAGCAAAAAAGTGCAGGGGGTAGCAGTTTCACTTTTTATTTATTTAATTAAATTTTGATTTTGTTGAGGGAGGCTGCAAAATCTTCTTTGACCCCAGATAGTAGATTAGATAGCTATGCCACTAGCTGGAGAGAGGCAGCAGAGAAAGTGGATGGTGAACTGCTGTGAGAATGAGATGGGTTATCCCCCACTTTTCTTTTTTAAAAGCCCAGGTAAATTGTCACTTCCAATTGTGGCATCACTTCCGGGGCAACATTTAGAGCTTTGCACCAGGCTACATGATCATTAGCTACGTCACTGGCCTAAATGTCTGCATCACAACCCTTTCATAATCTGAGCATAGTTTCAATTGGTACATACTGTAATTACGATGGACATTTGCCAGGCTGTGCCCAGAGAGTTCTGGTGGCAGGTGATGGCCTCGATGCATGAACTGCTGGGAACTCATAATGTGGTTGGCATGCGCGGCTCGGTTCATGTTGTGCAGAACGTTCACCTAGAAGAGGAATATGTATGGTGAGCTCAGACTGCTGGATTTCCACCTAGCCCATTTTCCTCAGCTTTTCACAATAACTGTGAATGTCATGCTTTCTGTCCCGATGATGTACCTCCACAGTAAATTCATTGCTGGAGTAGCGCCCGTTCATCTCAGTGCAAGAAAGGCGAAATTTCCTCTCATAAAGGGCAGCACCATGACGGATGCAATAGGAGACCTGGCGAAGGATTTCCTCATACACAGCAATGCTCTCCACACCTACAGATAGAAAGAGAACTGCCAATGTGCTAAAGGGACACATTTGATTATTACTGTTGTCATTTCTGGTACTGTTGCATTCTTACGCATTTAATATAATATTAACATGAATTATTAATTCATAAATGCTATCATAAAACATAGTGTACATCAGGGGTGTCCAACCTTTTCGCTTCCCTGGGCCGCAATGGAAGAAGACAGGCTGGTTTGGGCCACACATAAACACTAACAACTTTTTTTAAATGTAGGACAAAATATAGGATATCCTATATTTATAGGATGTCCTATATTTATAGGATATTTGTCCTATATTTTGTCCTACATTTTTTAAACCTTAGAGTAAGTCTCACTGATTTTAATGGGGCTTACTTCTGAGTAGGCATGATGCAGCTATCCTCTCCAAGCTAAACCTTGGAGTAAGTCTCATTGATTATAATGGAGTTTTCTGCTGAGTAGCCATGCATAGGATTGGGCTCTCAGACTGCAACTTGGGAGTAAGCCTCATTGACTTTAGTGGGGCTTACTTCTGAGGAGGCATGATGCATGGGATGGGCTGTGATCCTCTCTAAGCTTAATCTTGGAGATATACTGCAATCCTGAACACACTTTCCTGGGAGAAAAACCCACTGGGTACAGTGGGCCGTACTTCTGAGTAGACATGGTTAGGGTTGCAGCATATCTCCAAGGTTAAGCTTGGAGAAGATCACAGCCCATCCTATGCACCATTGGGCTCTCAGACTGCAACTTGGGAGTAAGCCTCATTGACTTTAACGGGGCTTACTTCTGAGTAGGTCTCAAGGTTAGCAGGCAGCAGCTGGGATAGAGGCTGAAGCTGCTTTTGGGGGATGCAGGTGGGCGAAAGCTGCAAGGTCTGCAGGGGCCTAAAGCGCTCTGAGTGCCAGGAGGCAGGTAGGGGGAGGAGCCAGGCAGCCCAGAACGGCTTTGTGGCGGCTGCCCAGGGCAGCACGCAGACAAGCACACAAAATTTGAAAATGGCTGCTGCCACAAAGCCGGTTTTTCCAATGGTGGTGGCCAGCTTTGCAGGAGGGCCGCATCCACCTTGTCCTGGGCCGCACGTGGCCCCCGGGCCTCGTGTTGGACACCCCTGGTGTACATGGTGCTTTGCATATGCAAAAAATGATTCAGTGTTCTGAAGCATTTACAATCTAAATTTCAATGGGATTTTAAGGAAGGCTGAGAGAATTTCAAGGAAGGTTGAGATCCCAACATGTGATGGGAGAGAGCTGCAGGCAAAATGGGTAGCAAGGAACAAGGGACAGGGTTTTTGAAAAGTGAGAACCGTTCAGGAGATTCAGGGGATAAAGCTAGAGGAACAAAAATATGGCCAGAGAAATATTTTAAGACCCCTTGACCCCATCTCAATGTGACCTTGAAGAAGCGAAAGCCTTCCCTGGAGTAAGCAGGATTTGATAGTACCAATAATTTTTAAGCACCTCTTGGTTGGAATGGAAGGAAGATGAATGATGCCAGGAAGGAAAGAGCTGCTCAGAAAGTGCACACCTGTAACGGTGAGGTAGGCAGAAGTGTTGATGAGCTCCAGGCCCCGTTGCTGCAGGGAGGCTCCATCCAAGAGCAGGTATTCCCTCTCAGGGTCCAAGTCTTCTCCAACCAGAGAGATCTCACAACCATCTAGATTATGAACTATCTCATCTGACATCCGTGTATCTGCAACTGCAAGGAAAGAATCAGCAACAATAAATAGACCATGAGAAGGTAATATATATATTATATAAATATATATTGATAATTTCCTGCTTCTTGTGAGGTTGTTTATTTGCTGTCTGTTCCCTTTCCTATGTACTCAAGTATCTCTGTTGGAATACTGAACTCACCTGTGCCATGCCAGCTTTCATCTTTCTTGGCCTCCACCTGATGTGAAATGGAGCATGATATTTCAAGATCAGGAAAGAGAGGGACCCCATCCGGATTCTCAAAGTCAGAAGCAGGCCGGGCAAAGTGGGAATTGCCACTTAATAAGATCTGAGGAGCATCAGGCTGAAGCACAACCACATAACCTTCCACATCAGGAATGGAGACACAGGATTCCTCACTGAAACATCTAAATACAAGAGGATAGAGAATCACCTACTGAGCCAGTCTCCCTTTCGTTACTATCCATCAGAAGACATTTCGCTCTTTAACACCTTTCAATTACTGGCATACCCAGACTATTCATTCAATGCATGTTCTGCTCTTTCAACCTCTCCCTGTTATTCTAAAGGCTAAATTTGCCCTTTCCCTTGTTTATTTTCCCATGACATGGTGATTCACACTGTTTTGGTAGGTAGGTAGATATGTAGGTATTGTATGTAGGTATGTGTATATGTATGCAAGCATGGCTCCTAGTCTACTCCCATTCCTGAAGGCATTATGAGGATCAATCTGCAGAAATCTTTGTCGGACAACATGAATTTGTAAGCTTAAAAGGGCATTTGCAATTTGCTACCTAAAAAAAAATCAGAAGCAACATTTGTACATTTAAGAAAATACCAGATTCTACTTTTCAGCCATTCCTGCTTTTCAGCACAGCTCTGATCTCGAACCTGTCACTTAAGTGGGGGATGGCTGTAAATGGACACAACTGTACTATTAATCCTCCTCTAAAGCTGTTGTACATCCCATGGGAAAAACGATCGGCTTACTGTATGTTTGATACAGCTTATAGGATAAGTTTTCCCTACAGGGCAAGGAACAGCACAGCTCTGGAAGGCAACCCTGGAACAGCACAACTTCAGGAAGGCAATTTAGATGGTGGAAATAATACAAAGGGAAAAGGCTCAAAAGCAAGAAATAGTCATCCCACCCCATCCCAGCATTTCCATTATGGGATAATAATAACTTCCAGGACTGCGGTACAAGATGACCATGTGATAATGGATGTTCAAAAGCACTTTGAACCCTTGTATAAATGCTAAGTATTATTAAGCCATTCATCCTCTGAACCAACATAGCAACAACGAGAGCAAAGGAATTGCATTTGTGGAGGCCCCCATTCCCACCATCAGTTGCGGAAGCCCCCATTTGCTTCTGCTACTCTGCAAAGTACCATGTTTATGACCTTACAAACAAGAAAGTAGACCTCAGAACTGTATCTGTTCCAAGAATCTCAAAGTGAAATGGTGTTCTCAGGGCACAGTAATGTGTAGAAACTCTTCCATGGCAGAAACCATGCTACTCACTTGACAGTGGTGGTAAGCTTGAGGGGCCGGACACCAGGAGTGGCAAAACGCAGCGAGTTCATGTAGGCCACATGCTGGATGGCGTGGTTGAAGGTTTCAACATCATCACCCTCCAGGGTTAGAAGAGACTGTGAGGGGTTCACATGAACCTGCCAGGGAAAGAAGGAGGCAGTATTTGAGGGAGGTTTCTTAACAAGTGCAAAGAAGTGGGTAAGAGACACACCAGAGCACAAAAGGAGACTCTGAGGAGAAGGAAGGAGAGCAGGCGCAATCCGAGGCAGCAAGCAGAGGTGCAAGCGTCAGGAGGAAGGTCATGCTGTTAGAAGGGAGGGGGTTACCTTCATCCCTTTGCCAAGGCTGTCAAAGTCACTGTAGTCCAACCCCTCACGGCAGGCATAGAGACACTCCATCACCTCCCGGCTCTCAAGGCTGCCGGGACGCACCGTGAAGCCAGCCAAATAACCATGGAAGTAGTGGTGGATCGGTAGAGGGTCTCCTAAGAGGAATACAGGAGGAGGGGTGGTGTGAGAGCCAGATGAAGAGAAAGAGGGGGGAAGAAAAGAGAACAAGGACAACATAAAAGGAGGTAAGTCACGTGAGTGAAGAGGAAGATGATCAGAGAAAGAAGGGAGGAGAGGAAGAAAGTCTTGGGTGCACAGCCAGCGGAGGAAGAGAGAGGCTGCTGCAGCACAGGAATCTGAGAATGTCAGTAAATGGTACAGGCCCTGTTTTCTCTTTGCGATTTCAGAGACCATGTTCAGAAGATCAGGTTCTCCCAAAGACCAAAACTGAGACACAGTAAGAACAAAGACATCCTCAAAAGGAAACAATTTCTCTCACAAACCATGGTTTGAAGCAAATATTGTCTGCAGTCCATTTCCACTTCCAGGCCTCTCATAAACCACAGAGATTAAACAGTCATCCTGCACCCAGAAGAAGCAACATTGCCAAGGTATCCAGGTGCCAAGACCTTCTTCCCAGGGGTGAGGGAAGATGGGGAGTTCTTAGGAAGGAAATGTCATGCATGAAGAGGGATGAAAGCCATGCGTAGTGAACGGGGATGTTGTGTACCTTGCCCCGAATCTGTGGAGTTCTCATTCACCTTGACTTTTTCTTTGCTTTTCTCTTCTGCAAAAGAATTTAGCAATCAGAGCACTGCCCAAGAGAGTGACCTGTATTCCCGGGAGGATGGCAGTCTTAGGGCAGTGGTGAATTCAAATAAATTAAGAACAGGTTCTATGTCCTATTAACCTAAATTAACAACTGGTTCTATGTCCCATTAGTAACCGGTTCTCAGAACCAGGTGCTCATTAGCAAAGGGTTCTATAGAACCTGTGAGGACCCCCTGAAGCCCTCCACTGTCTTAAGGCAACCACACTACAAGGTTGTCTTTCCACACACACATCATCAGAGAAGCAGGCAGGCAAAATGTCACAGTTTAAGACTTTACCCTTAGGTTAGGAATGAGAAAGGGGCCTTTCACATAAATCAATTAGATTGCAGCTGTTGTTTGTGAAGGTACACTTTAACAACATCCATCAGTAAAAAACAAAACAAAAACCATCCCCTTTTCCAGCATCTCAACTGGAGAGCCATCCCCTTTTGCCACCCTTCTCCTCAATGGCTCTCCTCAACTGCCCCCCTCAATTACCATAATGACCCCATCTAGTGGCTGAATGTGGTATACAATCAGACACACTAACACACAGGTTGAGGCTTTTATGTAGATGGATTGTGTCCACTAAAGGGACAGGATGACATTGGAGGTTCTGGTAGACCCTAGAGTTTCCTAGTTTTCAAGCTCGGCTTCTAAAATTCTGAATCCTGTTTCTCTTCAGCCAACCAACTGCTGATCATTTCCACCCACTCACTTCCCTAGCCATATTTTGCCAAGATACTTCTAAATCTAGATACAAACAACATATTGAGGCCTTAAAGATTAAACACAGTTTTCTGTTTGGCATTCAAGGGAAGCTTTGGTCAGTACTCTGCTTCTTCTTGTTTGCTTGCCAGAGCTTGCAAGGTTGGCCTTAAACCACCTTGGAATTACAAGTAGAGAAATTTCATTGTTACCCTGTTAGAACTGACTCTCTTTGACAAAGATGTGAATGAGTAGGGGAGAAATTCTGGTTTATTTTGGAAATAACAGAAAATTTAAGGTGGCAGAATGTGAGAAAAATCCTTTTTCAGAAAAATCCATAAATTGTCTTGCATGTCATATATATGATTTTTCCTCTAGAAAAGCTGTCCTTCTGTTTCTGTAATGGTGATACAGAGATTGATATCTTTCTTTTGGGCCCCAAAGATCTAAAAATACTTTTTTACCACCATTCTGATTATGTCTGTTTCATTTTTCCTCAGTTACAGAAAACACCTGCTTAGTCTTCCATTTCTAGCACTTGGATATATTTGGAATTGTTTTCTGAATTAAAGACAAGAAAAAATACGAATACCTGGGCCTCCTTAACATATTTTTTTCTCTATGGTATCTTTTCATTGAAGTGGATTTTCCTGTTTATTATGAACTTATATAAACATATATTTCTGTATAGTCCATAATAAAGTATTTTTAAAAGAACTGTATATTTAACATCATAAATACACCATTAATGCTATTTTATGTGTTAACATCTTAAACTATACTGAATGCATTTTATGTGCTAAATAGTGTTTGTTTGATCAGTTCACCTATACTGCACTTTTGTTTTTCTCAAAACATATGAATTGGCTTTCTTTCCAGAAAATATTTTTCCCCTGAAGCTTTAACATTTGGATACATTTTGCCCTCCTAGCTAGGAAACAGCTCTCCTTTCTTGGCAGTGTAAAATCCAAGGGAAGAGCTCACCAGCCCAGCAGGCTCCAATCATGAGGGAAGACTCATGCCGTGGGGGGTGGATGAGACCATTGTCATGGATCAGTGCAGGGTCATAGGAGACACCATCTACATAGAGTGTAACGGTGGGAAACTCCAGGTTAAGGACATAATGGTGCCACTCATCATCACAGACCTGCAGGAAGAGAAAGAAAAGGAGAGCTCTCAGTGTTTGTGTGCATTGAATGACTATACGTGTAAGAGAGAGTGTCCCCTATAGGTAGCCGTGCTAGTCATGACTTAGGGCAGTGCTCATCCCCAATTCAAGGTTTAAGAGCCAGCAATGTCCAAAGATGCCTCTGAGGTCATGTGGCCAGCATGGCTAAACATCTAAAGGCGAACAGAATGCTGTTCCCTTCCCACCAAAGTCATACCCATTTATCTACTTGCATGTACATACTTTCAACCTGCTAGGTTGGCAGGAGCTGGGCAAATGACAGGAACTCACTCCACCTTGCAGTACTCGGGTCACGAACCGGCGACCTCCAGGTTAACAAGCACAGCAACTCAACCCCCTAATGAAGATGACCAAGAGGCTCTTGTTTCCTCACCTCTTCCAATTTCCAGAGAAATTTGACAGGTCTTGCACTCTCCAACAGTGGCCAGTAGAGGAAAGCAATGCGACAGCCATGCACGGCAAGAGAATAATGGGAATACCCATCCTCTGCGGGAGGAGAATGGATGACAGATTAATCAACAGTAAATTTCCAACCAATCTGCACCAATTTCCAAGATTATTGGCATTTTCATGTGTCCTACTTGTTTGTATTTAGCAAGCACAGTTTTCAAGGATGTGTTCCTGATCAAGCATACAATCCTTATTTGTTCCCACAAATTGAAGAGATGTTGGAGATTTTTTCTTTACTGTTAACCCTTTTCCTTGGATTTTGCAAGAAATAAAACATTCTCATCAGTGAAACACTGGAGAAGCCACGACTGTGGAAAAGGAGCAAAGAAGCCATTCATACAACACCTTTGCTTAGGACAGAAGAGAAATGTGCAACACTTAAAATAATGACCTAATACACACTTTTATTCCATTCATTAGACTCTAGACTAGCTTCAAAAATAAATCTAGAAAAGCCATTAGCTCTTATAACATTTTACCAGCTCACCTGCCCACGGCACTTTAATGCAAGTTATTTATCACAATGCTGAAAACAGAAAAACAACAACAAAAAACAAAACCCACATCTTTTCCAAGATGCAAAACTCTTCTAAGCTGCTCATTGGGCAACAGTTCTACTTTGCCACAAACAAGCAGGCAAGTGGCTGATTTTGGCTACAATCCAATCCACGCTTACCTGAGTGTAAGTCCCACTGGGTTCAATGGGACCTTTACTTCTGAGAATCTGTGCATAGATTGTGCTGTTAAGCTTGCTGTTGTTATTGTTACTGTTGTGACATTTCACCATGATGCACAAGTGCAGAAAAGGACCGTTTCTCTATCTCAGTAAGCACCAGATCCAACTCAGGGGTGGGGGGGGGGGGGGGAAGGAGAAGATATTGCTATGGCACTTTTACATCTATTTATAAAATCTCCAGTAGCCCAACAACAGATGTTCTTGAAGGGTAGCTGAAGGTGGGGTTTCACTCTCTGGCTTAGGCTGCAGTTCTAAAGACACTTTCCTGGGATCCATTGAACACAATGGAGCTTACTTTTGAGTAGACATGGTTAGGATTGTGCTCTTGGTCCCTTGACCTTTTCTCATGCTTGGAAGAAACAGAATTGTAATAATTCTGCTCAGAAACAAGGAGAGGTTGGAGCCACAGAATTTTGCTGCAGTTGACAGGATTTTTGGTTTTAGCACAGAGCGTAGACAAAGCACCGCTTTCATTTATGTTGCTGCGCAAACCATTTTGTCAATACTTTTTGCTGAGAAGCATTGCATCAATGATAACGATAATCCATCATTAGTGGAAAAGCATCATCGTGGCCCAGCAGATGTTTTGTTTGGAAAGGAATTTTTGCTTGTTCACTAGTTTGAACCCTGTCCAAGAGTTTAAGAGCCGATGATGTGAAGTGTGCAATCTGTGTGTAATTGTTCTGTGGAACTGCAGGATGATGTGACAATGTCTGGCTTATATGTTTTTAAAAAGGAATTGGACGCATTTCTGGAGGAAAACTCCATCACAGGTTTCAAGCCATGATGGGTATGTACAGTCTTAAGATCAGGGTTGCCTGCCCATCAAAAAGGATGGGTAGAAATTTTTTTTCATCCAAACTGGCCATGGATGGCAGTTTTTCACCTACCTAGACTGGCAAAGGAGGAAAGCTCAGCAGCAGACAGTTCAGCAGGCTTCATATTTTAAAAATTTAAAATTTAAAAATCAATTTTTATTAAATGTGTTTAATAAAGAAGTTCAAGTTAAACCCAAGCTGCAGTTTGGTGGCTTCAATGGGGTTGCAAGGGTTAGTCGAATGCCAGATGTAGGGGAGTCGTAGTAAGATGCAAGTGTTGCCTTGTGTGCTCCCAGGGGCATCTGGAGGGCCACAAAGCTGGAGTAGATGGGCTTTTGGCCTGATGCAGCAGAGCATATATTCTTATGATGATGATAGTGATGACATTATGTATTATTACATAGTATTTGAATCTTGAACCCTATAAGAATCTATGTGTTGCTCTTATTTTATCAGATAGATCAGTGAGTAGGGAGAATCACAAAACAGACACGGTAAGGAGAAGAATACAACATAGCAGTGTTGTATACAGTACATGCTACCAAAGTATCACCCATTCCCAAGCTGAGTGTGGCATAAAATAGGAGCAATTTATAGCAGACTAGGACAGTTTGCAAACAGGCTGATCTACCATTCAATCCACATGTTAACTGGGAGGGGGTGGACAAAAAATTCAAAGCCTGAAGAGATTTCCAAGCATAAGGATCAGCCTTAATTAGCATAGAGTCATGAGTCCCGAAGGCCACTTATTTCCTCCCTGGGCGGGTGCTTCCCACCAGGCGGAAGAGACTCACAATCAAAGAGGTACCCATCCATGCCTCCTGCTCCTCACCAGCTCAGCAGCCCTTCTATTCAGCTATCTCTCAAGGAAGTACTTAGAAGAAACAGAGCAGCTCTTGCCCTGAGCTGGCCTTGGAGCTCAGTTGAGGCTTATCTTTTCATAGGTAGCTCCCAAAATATCATTGCCCAAACCCTATTCCACCATCTCAGTCTGGGCCGAAGGACAAACTATCCTCTGGCAGATTACAGGGAAAGAGATCTTACCATTCTGCATGGTGCTACAGATCACCGTCTCCTCCTCCCTCTTGCCCTTGCTTGGTGTCACGCCATGTTTCATCCATAGGGACAGGGTAAAATGGTCACTCAGTCCTTCAAGGATACTGGTCCCACTGCCCATGGGCACCTGAGTTGCTTGGCTGCCATTAAACCAGTAGATGAGACTGCTGTCCTGGCTGTAATGGACTGAGAGTCGTGCTGTCCAGTTGGCTGTGGGGCTAGGGACAGGAAGCAAATCCACATCACCTGTGGCGGCACCTGTGGGGGAAGGGGAGAGAAGAGGTAAAGGGTAGAAAGGAGAGAATCAGAGGAGTCTAATCAGAAGAATGCTGAATGGCTCATCTAATAGGGTCAAGGCTAGGAAAAGACATTTTGGGAACCAAAATGGAAAACTCCTATGACAATCCCTTTCCACTAGGACCACCAATAAACCACAACCACCATTTTCTGAACACACCTAATTTAAAACGACAGAAGTATCCATACGGTTCTTCAACATGATTCCCTTCATTGTATTGGGCAGATTGATGTGACCTCCAATATTATTTATTATCTTTAATGATTTCCAAAATCTCCCACCTGATCTTGCCATATGATAGGGTTGCCTCGGGCAACTATTTTAATTTATTTTATTTATTTTTTACATTTTTATACCCCCCTTCATCCAAGGAGCTGAGATTGGTGTCCAATTCCTTCTTTCCTTTTTTCTCACAACAATCCTGTGAGGTAGGTGACAGTGAAGGTCTCTTCCCCCCAGTTGCCTGACTGAGACAGGGCTTTTAATGATCCATTTTTAGATGGAATTGCCACTCTCTATCATCCTTTCACTCCCCATCCCTGCACCGCTCAATGTTAGGAGAATACACACCACAGAGCTTGCGCAGAGACTTCTCCGAGTAGTTGTCCCGATCGCAACCTTTGGCCACATGGTTTGTCTGCAGCTCCACTGTAGCCTGGATGTTCCACAAGGGCTCATCACATGTCTCAAGGTGGATGTTGGGAAAAAGAGCAAGACTGCCCGTGCCTGGAGTATACTCTATCCTCTTATTCCAACCTATGGGAGATGTTCAAACAAACAATTGCTGTTAAGGCTCAGATCCAGAATATTTTTAAGCCAGAGGAATTGGCACAAACTTGACTAACTGCCCAGCTATTTGAGAGTGACAGAGGTTCAGCCAGCCATCTGGAAGGCTGGTTCATCCATTAATAGCATATTCCATTTTTATTTCACCCTTGCTCCAAGGAGATCTAGGAAGCCATGCATGGTGTCCTCTGCACCTTTATCCTCCCAACAACTGGCCCCTTTTGACCTGCTGTAAGGTCACCCACTGGATTTTAACTGGAAAGGAACCTTAATCTACTTTTCTGTTCTAAATCTTATTTTTCATTCATTACCCAATTAGTTCCCCAAGCACAGTAACAGGTCTCATTTTGCTTCAACCAACAACCGTGGTAAGTCTATGGTGGACAAAACGCAAGCTGAATGTGAAGACTTCATTTTGGGGCAGGTCCCATTTTGGTCTCACATGGTTCCTGAGTTCCTTGACCCTCATCAGCTGCACTCACTGATGTTCAGCCTTTAAGCTGCGGCACTTCAAATCAGTGATTCAATGTGACACTTGGAACTTAGCCCAAGCAGAGAGCGACAACCTTGACACTGTAGGACCTGCTACCCTTGTAGCTTTGTGAGAGGATGAAAACCAAAAGCACCATTTTAGTTTTCAGTAGGCAAGTTTCAAAGCTCAATTACAAAGAACACTACAAAGAACACTTCCTTAAAAACCCCTGATGAAAACCTAGGTAAATTCAAATGTGCAGCAGCTGAATATTTTTTTGTCATTATCTTTCATACATCACCATCAGTGCTTATGGTACTTTTCAGACTGAAATACTAAAAAAATTTCCCTGCTCTAGGGACTGTCTAAATATGTTTTATTCATGCTGCAATAAGTAATTACTTTGATTGATGTACTGTTTAAATCCCTTTTAAATAATTAAACAATAAATGAGGCATACCATTAAAAAATATTCATTATTTTTTCATACAGAAGCCATGTATACTATCTTAGGAAAGACATTTATCCCTATGAGAGAGTACTGTATAGTGAAGCTGCAATCCTAACCCCAATTAGGCTGGCATAAGTCCCATGCTGGCCTGGGGATGCCACATAAGTGCTGAAAAGAACTTCTGCTTTACGTAAAGCCATAAAGCCACTCCTGGGGAGATTAGGCCAGTGTACAGCCATATGCCACCCATGCCACCATGAAAACAGGGAGACAGATGGGTTATAATAGCCTAAATTGGTTAGGATTGCGCCCTTAGTGCCTGACATGACATGCACCACTTCAGTATACTGCACTGTATACTCAAGCATATATACACTGTAATATAGTTCTATAAGTAAAGTTTCAGTAGTATAGTGGTATGTTGGTTTATGAGCATAATTTGTTCCAGTAGCATGCTTGTAATCCAAAATGCTTGTATATCAAACCAAATTTTCCCATAAGAAATAGTGGAAACTCAGACAATTTGTTCCACAATCCAAAAATATTCATATAGAAATTATTACAATACTGTAATATAAAATAATAAAGAAAATGCAAAATATAAAGAAAAATAAAAGAAATTAATCTGCACTTAGCCTCTCAGACTGCAATCTGCCCCCCCTTACATAGGAGTGAGCCCCAATGATTATAATAGGGCTTACTTTAGAGTAGACATGCAAGACTAGGAGCACAATCCTAACCATGTCCACTCAGAAGTAAGCCCCATTGTTTTCAATGGGTCTTACTCCCAGGAAAGTGTCTTTAGGATAACAGCCTAGTTCTCTCAGGCTCCTTTCCCATTGCCCCTGCCCCTGCCATACTAATGAGCCTCATTGACTGTAATAGGCAGACATGCAGGTCTCTTAGGAGAGGCTGAGCAGGTGCTGGCAAAGCACCAAAACAGGCCATAACCTGATCAGGGCTATTTCTTCTCTTGCATTGCAAGACATGGTTTGTATGGCAAATCAAAAATTATTTGAACTGTTTGCTTGTCTTGCAAAACATTCTCAATCCAAGTTAGTCTCAATCCAAGGTATTATTGTAGTTTATTTCTATCAAGCGAGGCAGCTCAAGTTCAGTGGCCAAAATTAGTTAAGGTAGTGGAAATCAAACTTTTACGGAGATTTACTCTCTAAGTAAATTTTTGCAGGGAAGAGGGCAGTGATGTAATCCCCAGGATTGCACCATGAAGTGGGAAAAAGAGAGTGCTTGTGCTTCCACTTTTACTTAGTATTGGGTGCAGCAGGCTCTAGCAAGTCCAGGAAACCCTACGCAGTTCCATCTGGAGGCTTATAACATTCACAAATGAGCATTTCAAAACAATTCCATTTTTTGAAGGTGCTTTGGATGCTCATTTGTGAATGTTCCATGCCTTGGGGAGGGTTCCCCACACTGGGTGACCATATGACCGGATTTTTCTGGATTTGTTCTCTTTTTTAGACTTATGTATGGGTGTCCTCCAAAAGGGCTTCATTGTGCTCCGTTTTGATTTCATTTTGGAATCAATGCCATAGGTCATTAGATTCATATTGAAGAGCAGAATCCAATGCAAAAATTGGTTTTGAAATATCTCCTTCCGATCAAAAGTTATGGCAAAAAAACTAAAACTAAAAAATATGCATTGAGCTCTATGGGAAAATGAAAGTGCCCAATATCATGGCTTTACTCGTGAGTAGGCAAATGTGCCATAGTCCACTGGACATGCCAGGCAGAGAGGAATCCAAGACCTTGTCCGTCTTTTGAGGTTTGGGCATCTGGTCACTCTGTCCCCACATCGCTGCCATTGCCCCATCCCCTGCTCCTTAAAGGGACTGGAGGACCTTTACATAAACTGGAGGATCTTAACCCAGTTTGAGCACCACTGAGATAAGAGAAGGAAGAGTCAAGAAAAACAAGAAGATTCCCAAACTATGTGCCATGTTACCCAAGGGCACCACGGCAAACTCAAAGTGGTGCCACAGGATTTCATCTTCTTCCCTGCTCCCTCAGGGGACACCATCTTGGATCCTGCATGATCCAAGACAGTGGTATCCAAGAGAGCTGGGAAGAAGAGTCCATTATGAAAGAAAGATGCGCAATACCTCAATCAAATAACATATATTTTTCATATCTAGAACATATCAAATAGCATCATAACAACAGTAAGTTGGGGAACCACTAGGCTAGAGAAAGACACTTCTAGGGAACTAGGGGATGAGAAGGGGAGAAATAAACATGTGAAACAGTATCCATACCTTGCCAGCTAGGTTTACAAGTGGGCTTCACCTGAATCTCTACTTCAGCATCATCAGAGGCGCGTTTCTTGCCACAGTCGTAGGCTGTCACTGTGAACTTATAGAGGCGCTCCCCGCTATACTGCAATTTCTCAGTGTTTTCAATATTTCCTGGCAGAAAAATTATAAAAAAATTAGAGGGGTGGAGCGAAGAAAACAAGAGAGGGGATCAAGCACACTGAAAAATAGTCTGATTGAAACAACAAGGTAAAACCAAAGGAGGAAATTCAAAAGAAAATACATTTAGGGCACAGTCCTATCTCACTTTGCAGCACTGGCATAGCTGTACCAGAGGGGCATGTGTTGCATCCTAGAGTTGGGGGTAGTGATGGAAGCCACCTCAAGGTAAGGCAAAGTTTATTCCCTTATCTTGGAGTTGGATTGCCCTTATGTCGCTCCTGGAAAGTTGGTTAGGGTTGTGCCCTTATGGAGTAAAAGGAATGCTAAAAGGGCCACCGGAAAGTATTTCTGTTAAAGAAATTATTTCTGTTTTTCTGTTACACCCCATGGACACACTAGCATGACCACCAGCTGTCAGCCTCTCCACTTCAGATGCAGTGATGGTACTATCTGAAGGTTATTGCCATGGCAGAGGGAGGAATGACAGAAGAAGCTTGCTCTGGACGTGGCTCTGGCTCCCTCCCTCTCCTTCCCATCCCACTGTTTTGAGAACCACAACTGAAGCAAGGAATAAAGAGCCCTCACTACTAAGGAAGGGCAGGGTTGCAAAAGCCTTTCCGCCACATTGGGAAAGGCTAACCCTACAATCCAGAGTAACTACGGGAACACGTAAGAGACATTATGTGTACCCGTATTCACCACCTAGTGAAAACCTATGGGAAATTCCTGTTGCAATCCAGAGCAAATTGTTCTTACACCGGAGCAAGGACTCCCCGTAGTTACTCTGGATTGCGCCCTAAATCACACTTATTGGTGTGATTGGCCACTCCTTTTAATTCTGATAATCACCTGATAATTACCTATCCTATAAATTCTGATAATCAGAATATATTATTCATCTATTAGTAAACTTATATACTGCTTTCTTTAAAGTTCCCAAAGGGACTGATATATCTAAATCCAACTTTTTGAACTGCATCACAGTTTGCAGGGCAGTGGTGTTTATGATGGAAACTGGAAAGTGCCTTTCATAGGCCTGTAAGACACCCCCTCAAGGAATGTTAACCAGGGGAATTTACACCTTGCTACCTCCCCTTAGTTATGCCACTGTACATGGTCAAGCTACTTTACCACCCAGATGAATAGATCTCTAATGCTGTGGTCTCTCTGCAGGGGGAAAAACAGCTTGTCAAGGGTAATTTTAAGCAGAGAAGAGATAGGGATAAGCAGCCTTTCCCCCACCATTTATCCCCTACTTCCATTTATCCCCTGAACTGTCAGCCTCCTGCAGCTGCTGTTCAGGTAATCAAGAAAACCTATACTGTTTAGTGTCTCCCAAGTATCACACAGTTTGGTCTCAGTCCTATTGTTCCTCGGGCCATATGCCTCGGATCATTATGAGTCACTTTAGGTTCTCACCATCGTTGTCAATCAGGAAGGGTACATTGGGAGTCAGGATCTCATAGTAACAGATTTGGCTGTACTGAGGGGAGCAATCGCCATCAATGGCCTCCACACGCAGGATGCGGTCATACAGCTTCCCTTCTGTGACTGCCACACGATACAGTTTTTCCACAAACACTGGAGCAAACTCATTGACGTCGTTCACCCGCACATGCACTGTGGCCCTGAAAGAAGCAGAACAAGTCACTAAACTATGTTGCGGCTCAGAGGTTGGCATCCTATGCAAATCCCCCATAAATCATGAGACATTCTAACCAGCTGCAGAACTGAGATGCACAATAACTCATTCAAATAACATATAATGTGCAGCATTATATGTGTATCTTTATCTTCAAATAGCACATAATGTGCAGCATTACATGTGTACAACCCACAATATTTATCTTTATGAATCACAATGTGTATCATCTTTGTATCACAAGATGCTTTTAAGCTTGGCCACCAATACTACATAGTGTAAAATAATCTTCAGTGATCCAATGTATGGTATTGTGCATTACAGAATGAAGATTATTTGCGTGGGTTGTCCGGTCAATATAAGAAAGAAATATCAGCAAAAATTGGAATCCAAGAAACCTTTTGGACTTACTTGTGGGATTTTTTTGTATTGGCACCATCAGGGCCTTCCCCACAGTCATAGGCCTGGATAGTGAAAGTGTGTTCCTTGTGAGCTTCACAGTCCACTGGCTCTTTGGCTCGGATCAATCCCTCGCCAGTTGCTTTGTCCAGGATCACTGCTTCAAAAGGTACCCCTGCCCCATGAATCCGAAAACCACAGATCTCACCTGGTTTCCCAAAAATAAGAAAAAAGGGAATGAAGAGAAGACTTAAAGAGAAAAAGTAGGCCCCTTTTTATGAAATTCAGTCCTACCATTCTACTTTCCTCATTGTCATACATGATCCTACATCCTTTGGTAACCCCAAGATCTGATTACTGTAACATACTGTGCATGGGGCTGTCCTTGAAGACTGTTCAAAAATTGCAATTAGTATAGAACGTGGTGGCATATTGGTCTAAAAAGCTCAGCAGTCATAGGGCAAAATCCAGAGTAAGTAAGTAAGTCCTTGTCCCAGTGTAAGAACAACTTACTCTGGATTCCAATATGAATCTCCCATAGGTTTTCACTAGGTGGTGCAATAACTACGGGTGCACGTAAAGCCTCTTACATGCTCCCATAGTTACTCTGGATTTGGGGGTTATTCTGGCTGCTGCTCCTGTGACTACACTTGTTGCCCGTTAATTTCTGTGCACAATTTAGGGAATTAGGGAACTAATGTTAGGGAATACATGTTCTCATACTTTAAGAAGTCTCTAGTGACTGCCCTCCACCACAGTATGTGGCACACACCACACTGGCAAAACAGCACCATCACGGGAAAATTGGTTAGATTTGAGCCCTTTTTCTTGTTTGCTCCATTAGGGTTCTCTTGCTCTGTTTTGAGATTCTGGTTTGCATTTCTGATGTTGTGCATTATCTATTATTTATACTTCTATTATTGGCTTTTTTCTGCTTGCCTATCGTTTTATAGTTGCTGACTTATGTACATTGTGACATTTCTTATTTTATTGTGCTTTTAGAGTTCTAAGCCACCTTGGACACTGATGTCTGGGAGGAAAGCTGGGGTATGTTTGCATGTAAATAGGTAAATCAGAAAATAAGGATGCATTCTCAACCCTCGGTTAGGCCGGCATAAGCCCCAGCACAAGTCCTGTGCTGGCCTGGGGGTGTCACAAAGTGCTGTATGACACTTCTGCATCACTCCTGGGGTAGGGTTAAGGCAGTGCATAGACATGCACTTGCCTCCCTACATCCCCACAGGAAAGGGAAGACCAATGAGTTGTGCTGGCCTAGGTTAGGATTGCACCCTAAGTAAATAATAAATAAGTAAATAAATATAAACTAGGTAACTACTCTCCGATTTCCATAAAGAACAAGAGAGTGGGAAACTGAGAGGATTAATCCACAGTCAACATGGACTGTGGAGTTCTGCTATACAAGCCACACAGAATTGAATGGTGATGCAAATTCTCTTTTTAGCAGAGAACTTTCCAGTATATATTGCAGCCTTTACTAATTAAAAGGACACCATTTGTATTTTCCTCCTCAGATACTACAAAATTGCCTCTCACCAAGACAGTTTCAGTTACATAGAACCCACTTCACACAAAATGGCTGCTTCACGACCATGCCAGCCCCAAGGGGAGACATTATCGAACCCCAAAGTGCACATTTCCAGAAACCACATTTCCATGACTCCTCTAACTTATGACAAATCTCCTCCAAAGAGGTTGGGGTGGGACACCAAACTTCCTGTAGGACTACTTCAGCCCTGAGACCAACGCTGGAACAACATTCCCGGTTACTCTGCCATACTGGAGGCCCTGTTGGCTGACCCGGTCTTGCTTCAGGCACCCAGAGGGTGCTGACCATATGGACTGTCACTACATGCTACACTCAATTACCTGCCAACTCCTATTGGTAGCCCCCTATAGGTAGCCCATGAGCTCCTACTTTGGAACTGCAGCTAATTTCCAGGACCATATCTTTGCCCAGGGCAGAGTTTAGCCATAAGATCTGAACAACAGAGAAGCTCTGCCTGACTAGAAAAAAATATTATGGATAGTTTATCCATATATTTTTGGGGAAAGCAGAGTTGTGTACAATCTGGTATTTTTGTTAAGTAAAGGTTGGTATGCAAAGTTTTTGTTAAGCTATTCTTGATATCTTCCAAATTACTTCCTATTAACCTTTAAGCAGTCAGGCTTCCAGCAGCCTGCTCATCTCTCCTTGAATGCTTATTAAAGCAGGAAGCAACTGCTGATCTTTTAAAAACAGTGCTAATGGATGCAGGGGAGATATGTGAGGCATGCCAGAGACATAGGGGGCTAGATCTATGGATAGCTAGATCTAGATCTATGGAGAAGGGCACTTATAATGCAATTTTGCTCATTATTGTGAAAATGGGAGTTGTTGTGTAGGTAATAGCTGATTTACCATAATAAGCATAAAACACTAGCAATTGTTTTCCAAGTCTGCACTTAACAATTAAAAACAATAAGGTTTGCAAGAAGTCCCTTGATGTCCTATTCATTTGGCCCTCCAATATGGTAAATAGCAAGATGGCCCATTAATAAGGTTAAAAGGTAGCAAGGTATCCAGGCACTCCTCATCAATCACTAATTCCTAACAGGGCCAAGAATGAAAAGATTAGCAACTGGCTTCAGTCACAGATTCACTCAGGACCAGCTTTAAGCCAACTGGACCAGCTGCTCTCCATTGGACCCTGTGCCTTGGGGGGGCAAGCCAGGTAATGCACTATTAAACTTTTGAAATGTAATATACTTACTCTATTTTCTTGTAGACTTACATTATGCAAGTTTTATATTAAAATCTTCTTAGAACCTTTTGGTGCATTAATTCACATGCACTTTATAAGTGCACGTTTTGATTGCTTTCCATTCTGCCATAGAGATATAAAGTCTAAGAAATTTTTATGTATATAAGATTCTGTAGACCTTGGCTATGAACATGGAGTCCCCCCAAAATAAGGTGGGTCCAGGGGATGGGGTGAAGCCTAAGAGCCCAAGGGTGATGAGGGATCTAAGAAGCCTAGAAGCACTCATTTTTAAAAGATATTCTCAAGTTCCTCCTTTGAATGGATCTCCAGGACAGAATTAATACCCTCCTTTCAAGTGTTCTCATGCAGATTTACCATGGCAGCATTGATGCCTGCCTTTGGACTTTCTCTCCCACAAGAAAATAAAATAAGACTGAAGAAATATGATGGGGGAGGAAAGGGTAGTTTTATTATATAGAAAAATGAGAGAAAGCTTAGAATAAACATTATCGAAAACATTCCTCGCTTCTGACTTCTTAACCTGAGATTTTACGCATTTTTCCAACAGACCAAGTATCCAGGAGAAGATTACAACCCTGAAATGTCAGATCAGACCATGAAATGTGGCAAATCCTGGGTCAGGACCAAAGCAACTGGGGCATCTCCAGGGCCTGACCCTTTCACTGAATGTTGTTTTTTCAGACCGAAGAGATCTTCCAGTATCTCATCTCCTCCATATCACATGCTTGCTGCCATATGGGCAGAACTGCACCCCCAGATGCAAAGAGCTATGCTTTTGCAATTGCTGAGTGAACAACTAGCACGGACAAAGTGTGCGTCTCTTGAGCCTTCCTTTTTTGCAAATACAATGGAAAATGTACTGATACTACCTCGTTGCTCAGTAAGAACTGGTAAACCTATTGCTATCTTCAGGCTGATGAATGCAAAGGTACTGAGGTAGCAGATAAACATGTAACATTTCTTGGGGTTTTTTTGTTTCTTTAGTTTTGTTACATTTCATTACAAAGTAAATGAAGCAACTATGAAGCAAATACGTTGTGCTAGTGACTTGACTATGCCTTCCTGACTCCAAGCATCACCACCACCACCACCACCACCACCACCATATTTCTCAATCAGCCTCAATCTGAACTAAGTTAAAATAAGGTCCAAACTAGCTCCCAGCACCGTTCCCTTCCTCCCCAGCCCTGCATCTCACATACCTGCATAACGCAATGGAGCATCTTTATCCAGAGCAAAGAGAGGTGGGTTCAGCAGGACCGTGTTGTCATTCTCCATAACGATGCCCTGATACTCTGCCTCAATCCAGGGCTTGTGCTTATTGGCTAAAGGAATTTGGAGTGTAAATGGAATGATAAGCAGCAAGAAAGTCAGACATATCTATTTACAGATTGACATTCATAACCATACATTCCTTTGACAGCAATATTGCTACCTCCATGCATTGATTTCTTAGGATGTAGTTCTGTTGTGTTTTGATTTTTGCAAGAATAAAGGAAGCTTGAAATGTCTCTTCCCTCCAGCACCTCCCAAAAGTGATAATAATAGTCATGATAATAGTAAATACTGTAAATGATCTGTGTTGCTTCCTAGGAGTTTATCCCATTGAAAGCAGTGACACCTTCTTCCAAGAAAATAGGTGGAACTGGACTGAACAGCTAGAGGAAAATAATGGGATTTATTCAATATTTGTTGAACTGTCTTCTTCTCTTGGTTTCAATGTGACTTATGCCCACTCCACTCCACCACCAATTTATGAGATGCATCCTTGCTATTGGAGAACATACTGTGATGAGGGGATTGACCACATGGCCTGAGAGAGGCAAGTAAAGAATATTCTTTACTTACCTGTCCTAAAGCTGCCTGGCTACCTATTGGTCTTCTTGAACCTACATCAGCTATTCAACTGATTTAAGCCCATGCTCAAGGGGAGGATGTTGTGATTGGAAAAAGTGGATAGGATCTTGGGTTTTTTTATCTTTCGTTAGCAAGAAAGGAAAAAAAAGAAAGAAAAGGAAGCAAAAACCAGTCAGACATACCTTCTGAGATCCCTCATGCCATGATCCCTCCCAGGCTGCATCCTTTCCCTGTCCTTTCATCCCTCCACCCCCCAAAAAATCACACCATTGACAAAAAGCAGGCCTCCATCAGTCTTGGAAGACTATGGTATCATGCTCGGCATTGCATACGCTGCATGCGAAGCATGAAAGCCTGGGTTAGATTGTTATGGAGGACAGGCTGTTACCCAAGCAGCAAATCCCCCCTCTCCCCACCACTGAATTAGTCCAATGGAAAGGCAGAGCCAATATGATTGGATCCAGCTGGAGTCGCAGAGCTGGGCTAAGGACAGGAGCTCACCCTGTCTTGTGGGGCCGACCCAGGTCTTGAACCCTGGCCTGCTGGTTAACAGGCACAGTGACTTAACCATTTGCGCCACCCACAGCCCACCATTGACAAGTGGTAACACTTACTATGGCAGTTCTCTGCAGGCATTCTCCTGGTGCTGAGGCCTAGTACCAATTTGTGCTGGCCCAGTGTTTACTCCTCTCTTGGTACCATGATCATGCTTTATAGCATGTTTGCAACTCCCAGAGCCAGTGGTATGAATGTACTTCCCACACTACAGCAATTAGGATTGAGACCTAATTCTGCAATGCTATACCCATTTTAAGCCCTACTGAAAACAATGGAACGTCTGAGTAGACATGCATAGGATTGGGCTGCTTGACATTGCTTATGTTAGCTGGATTTGGGACTCAGAATCTAGACAACATTCAAGAGATATATACTTTTGACTTTAAAACAAACCACCATCCTCCTCAGAAGCGCCAAGGTCCTCTCAACCTAAAATCATAATATTACAAACAGTAATAAAGTTACACCATAGAGCCCAATAAACTGCAAGAAATTTAAATATCCCATAACAATCTGAAGCTACTTGACAAGTGAAGGTTAGGAAGTTTGGGAAAATGGGAATTTAATAATGTTTATCTTCAGGGTAAAAGCTTATGGTACTACAGAGACCAAGGGCACAATCCAGAGCAACTACGGGGAGTCCTTGCTCCGGTGTAAGAACAATTTACTCTGGATTGCAATATGAATTTCCCATAGGTTTTCACTAGGTGGAATGTAATGTCTCTTACGTGCTCCCGTAGTTACTCGGGATTGTAGGGATAATCTGGGGATAGGTATAGAGATCAAAATACTTTGCTTTGACACAATAAGAAGGCTAGCAGTTATAGAAATTTTGGAAGATCCATGAAAAATCACCTTCATTATGAAATGCTGCCATCAATACTTATAAGAATGTGCCATCAATATTGCATTTACTTTTTGTAGAATTTGATAGGGGAGAAATGGTCCTTGCCCCACAGAGCTTACACAACAGAAGCGAGAGAGGAAAAACCAAAAAGTGCTGAATACCCAAAGTTCAGCTTTGTTTTAGATAGCAGATAAGCCCCACAATTCAGAGTAACTATGGGAGCACGTAAGAGACATTACATGCACCTGTAGTTACGGTACCACCTAGTGAAAACCTATGGGAAATTCATATTGCAATCCAGAGTAAATTGGTGGTGTAAGAAGGACTCCCCGTAGTTAGTCTGGATTGCACCCAACGATTAAGAGGTTAAGCCAGGGGCACCAAGGAAACAGTAGGTTCCTTATCTACATCAGTGAAGGTCCCACTACCTTTCCTGGACCTGTCCTCAGTTCTGCTCTCTCCTCTATGCATCCATTCCACATCTGGCATCCCTTGCGTCTAGGCTGGCATGTGCCATATTCCCTGTGGCCCCCTCCTCAATGCCCAAAGTGCTAATCCTGTTGGCTGGACCCAGTCCAGACTGAACACTGAGGCAGCAGCCGGCAGCAGGCTCTGAAAAATGTCACTGGCCCAGAAATAGCAAATTAATCTTTATCACACAGCCTCCAGGGCAGGGAAAACAGGAGGGTGGGGACACAGAAAGAAAGCAAAGGAAGAAAAAAAAATCATTACAAATTAACGCTCCCTCCCGACCAACCAATCTCTCTGATAAACTGGGTCTCGGGATTAGATCACAACAGCTTGGGTTATAACCCCCACCTTTCCAAGCTTATCCTCCTTGGAAACATGGCTCCATCCATTCACAACTGAGAAACACAATGGCCATCCTGAATTGTCCCTTTAGGGCTCCAAGGGATCGGAGAAAAAGCTGGTTACAGAAAGGAGGCGATCATCATACTACTAGTCCTTAAGGTTTTAACCTTTAGGCAACGTGTCCACAAAGGAGGCACATACCCTGCAGCAGGATATCCCTAGGGCTGATTTAGAACCGGCATAAAATATTAGACCAGCTCATGCTTGTTGACGACTCCTGTAAATTGATGGATTTTAAATGTGAAAGAGAAGCAGACACATCTGAACCATTGACACGGGGCTCAATCCAGTGGTGCACTCTCCTGTGCAAGTCCTATCTAACAGGAGTATGGGGTGTGTGTGTGTGTGTGTGTGTGTGTGTGTGTGTGTGTGTGTGTGTAATATTGCAAGTCCTATATAAACTTGCCATACGTATAATATGGCAAGTCCAATATTAACAGAAGCTATGGTAGAACATGACAGGTGTACAGAGATGAGCTTGCTAGAAGACCCAGGTCACTCTTAATGAAGATGACATTTGTCTCTTCCATAACCAAAATATCTTTGACCAGTCTTTAGGCTTGGAATGTCCTGGTGTAACTAGATTTGCAATGGAGATGCACCATCAAGCAGTGCTTTCATGGAAGCTCCATAATTTGGTTGAACTGGGAGGCCGCATGCACACATGCCTAGCCTTTGACAGTGTTGATCACACAAAAGCAGGCCTCCATCAGTCTTGAAAGACTATGGGTATCATGCTTGGCGCTGCATACGCTGCATGCGAAGCATGAAAGCCTGGGTTGGATTATTATGGAGGATAGGCTGTTACCCAAGCAGCAAATAACCCCTCTCCACGCCACTGAATTAGTCCAATGGAAAGGCAGAGCCAATATGATTGGATCCAGCTGGCGTCGCAGAGCTGGGCTAAGGACAGGAGCTCACCCTGTCTTCTGGGGCCAACCTGGGTCTCAAACCCTGGCCTGCTGGTTAACAGGCACAGCGTCTTAACCACTTGTGCCACCCACAACAACTCCTCAAAAAGAAGGCCAGCACCATCACCAAAATGTCAATCACTGCTTCCATGGTCCTTACATAGAGGAAGTTGAATGGTTTGGGAAGAACAGACCATTGGGTAGCCACCTTCTGCCATAACACTAGAATGTGTAGCCATCAAGTGAAGTTGATTGGCTGGCAAAAGATTGTCCTTGGGAAAAGACAAAAGTATAAGAACAAGATATGGTGCCAATGTTTACTTGTTGTGATGACTGAGGGCACAATCCTAACCAATTTAGGCCATCAAAACTCATCCATTTCCTATTCCAATGGTGGTGTGGGGAGGACAGCGAATGTCTGTGCACTGGCTTAATCCCCCACTAGAAGTGGCATAGAAGTGTCTATGGCACTGTACTTGTGCTGGGACTTATGACAGGTGAAATGAGGTTTAGGATTGTGCCTGAGACTAGGGTAGGAGGGCAACACAGTTCTATCAGATCAAGAACTATTAGCACCAGAAGAAAGCCAGATCCTCTAAGTTGAAATCTAGTGTGCCTCTCAGTACTAGATGCCGTGTAGACTGAAACAGGGGGAGACCCATTCCCTCTTATTAACCATCAGGGAGGATCCCAAGGCTCCGGCCATTGCCAGAAAATGAATGCTGGAGTAGATTGTCTGATCTTGCTAAGCAGTTCCCATCAGCACTTCTGTACCTTTGAAACAAGACACTGAAGGGCACAACTGAATACAAAATATGCCTTGAAAGACTGCAGTTTGGGGACCATAGGCCTTTGTAGGGGAGAATTGCAGGAGGAACATTGCTCAGGTCTCAGGAACATGATGTACACAAAACCTGAGCTGGAACAGCAGGGGATCTGGGGAACAGACTCAAAAGGCTGCAGGAGAGCAGAGCAAGGAGCCTCCAGAGATCGGTGAGTCAGGACGCTGCTCTGCCTGGATTGATTTCAAGGTTAGACAAGAAATTCAACACAATACCCATTCTGTCTTATCAGAACACAGCTGGGATGCACACTTGGGTGTGTATATGTGCGTGTGTACGCATTTGCTTGCATGCACACACATGGGCAAGTGAGAGATCCCACTCGCCTATATACACCTAGTACGCAAAGCCCAGCGTTCATGTTTATAGCCCTTGTTTTGGACATGGAGGAAAAGGGATGGTTGCAGTGTGAGAGATACACCCTGTTGCTGAGGCAACAAGCTTGTGGTGGAGGAATAAATCCTTTCCTCTTCCATCTGCCATTCCATGAGTCCTTGGCGATTTCTTGAGCAGAAGGTTTTTTTGGGGGGTCTACTGGTAAATTCTCACCCTCCCCAAGCATCTTCCACCAGAATAGGGTTGCCTTGATTCTCTTCCACAAAATCTGGACAAGACCCACTGTCCCATTTGTCAGAATGTGAACACAAACCCCAAAAACTGAGATTATCCCTGTTTTTCGGGATATATGGCAACCCTACATCAGAGGCAATCACCCATCATCTTTCCAGGGTGGCCTTGGTTCAGGATCGGGAAGCAGGATGAGAAACCTTATGTTCAGGATCAGGAGCCAGGATGAGAAACCTTATTTATTCCAGCCCTCACTGCAAAACTAAACAAGCACACAGAATCCTAATGCTGCTGCATTGCTCCCCCGCCCAGGCACACTTTGGAAGGGAGGAGTGGCAGGAAAAATTGAATACTCCTTCTACATACTCCTCTTCCTTCGCTGTGCCGTGTGCTGGGTGGAGGATCAGGGTCTTCTCAGAAGGTTCAGGATCTGCTTCCCTTGCTGTCTCTATGGGCACCCACAGATCTTGTCACCCACACATCTCTCGTTCCCACTCGCAGGGAGTGTAGCATGAGTGTGTCCATCCGTGCGCACTCCGGGTCCGTGCTTGGAATTCTGAAGCTTCTCCATGTTCAGCATTGATATATGCAACTCAACCCACCCCAAAAAGATGTATAGATCTCTCCATAATTAAACAGACAGATAGATGAGCAAAATAGGACCTGAGGCTGCAATAAAACAATACACAGAGATGGAGATGCTGGATTCCTGATGTCCAGAGATAGATGTACACATGCAGGGGGGCGGCTAAACCAGCCACATCCTATTTTGATCAATATGGATAGGAAAGCAGATCCAGCCCAGCCAACTGCTGGGCGTATGCTGGTGGGGGAGGGAGTGGGAACAGAGGGTGCAGGCAGCACAGAGGTGAGCTGCACCACACTGCTAACCCAATCCTATGCATGTCTACTCAGAATTCAGTCCCCATAGTCAATGGGGCTGACTCCTAGGGAAATGTGGCTAGGATTGTCGCTACAGAGCCCAATCCTATGCATTTCTACTCAAATGTAGTCCCATGATAGTCAATGAGGCTTACTCCCAGGGAAGTGTGGATTGGATTGCAGCCTTAGTGTCCCATCCTATGCATATCTGCTCAGAGGTAAGTCCCCTTATAGTTCATGGGCTTGCTTCTGCGAAAGTGTGGACAGGTTTGTAGGCACAGAGCCCAATCTTATGTATGCCTACTCAGATTTCAGTCCCATTATAGTCAATGGGGCTTTCCCTCAGGGAATTGTAGATCAGATTGCAGCCATAGAGCCTCATCCTTTACATGTCTGCTTAGAAGTCCCATTATAGTCAATGGGGCTTACTCCTAGGAAAATGTGGATAGGATTGCAACATTAGAACCCAATCCTATGCATGTCTACTCAGATATAACCCCTTTACAGTTAATGGGTTAGGAAAGCGTGGATAGGACTGTGGCCACAGAGCTCCATCCTACGCACGTCTGCTCAAATGTAAGTTCCTTTATAGTCAATCCAGCTTACTCCCAGGTAAGCGTGGATAGATTGCAACATTAGAAACCAATCCTATGCATGTCTACTCAGATGTAAGTCTTACTATAGTCAATAGGGCTTTGAGCACAATCCTAATCATGTCTACTTAGAAGTAAGCCCCATTGTATTCAGTGGGTCCTACTCCCAGGAAAGAGCATTAATGATTGCAGCCTTACTTCTAAGAAAGTGTGGCTAGGACAGCAACCTTGGAGCCCCTTCATATGTATGGCTGCTCAGAGGTAAGTCCCTTTATAGTCAATCGAGCTCACTTTCCACTAACAATACATTCCTAAGCATGTCTACAGAGAAGTAAATCCCATTATGTTCAATAGTGCTTTCTCCCAGGAAAGCGTGGTTAGGATTGCAGCCTATGTGTGGCTGGAATTGTAGTGGAAGCAGAGCATTCATTGGTGGTGGCATAGATGGCTGGACTGGACTGGACAACTCTCCCCAAGGGTGACCAGATATCCTAACTGCAAAAAGAGGACACAATGTAGGACACCCAAGAAAAAAGTAGGACAAGATCAAACAAAAGCTAAAAACATATCTATATCTATAGCTATATGAGGCTCCAAGGTTGCAGTCCTAACCACACTTTCTTAGAAGGCTGCAATCCTTAACGCATTTTCCTGGGAGTAAGACCTATATATATATATATATATATATATATATATATATATATATATATATATATATATATATATATATATATATATATATATATATATATATATATATATATATATATATATATAAGGCAAATGCTGCCTGTTCACAAGGAAAAGGAGGACACTGAAGTTTTTTCCTATCTAAAATCCAGGACGTGTCCTGTAAAAAAAAAAAGAGGACATCTGGTCACTCTGTGGACAGGCTGGATTAGAAGCCAGGAGGAGCAGATGGCCAGTGGGTAGGCAGGGATGGAGCTCCATCACCCAGCCAGCCATCCTTGGGGAGCCCTGATGCTCTCTCTAGCACCAGCCGTCGGGGGGCTCCCATTCATTCATTCATTCACGCATCATCATCATCATCACCCACCTTTATTACCGAGGGTGCAGGAGAGGAGGAGGAGGAAGGCGAGGGGCTGCCCCCAGCCCATCTTGGAGGAGCCCACTGGGGTGCTTGCTGCCCTCGACGTGGATCTCTCTCTTTCTCTCCCCTCTGGCCCTCCCCTGAGCCGGGCCGTCAAGGGGGGCTGCAGAGGGTTGGGCTGGGCTGGATCTCCCTCTAGCTGGGTGCTTGCTCTACCCTACCCCAGCCCAACCCCTCTACTGCAGCATGATGTCAGCAGCCCCGACGCTGATTGATGGGAGCCAGCAGCCAATGCGAGGGGCGTCGGAGCCAGGTGCTGCAGGAGTGGGAGGGGAACAGGGGGGCTAGGAGGGGAGGGCAGGGGTCTCTTGCATGGGGGGCACACACCAGAGGCATGTGCATGCACGCGCATGCGCGATCCTGGGCCAGGAGGATGCTGCAGCAGGAGGAACTTTGGAGGGGAAGAGTTGGCAGAGTTGGGTTGGGCTGGGCTGGGCTGGGTGGTCCCTGCTTCCTTCCTCTCCCACCTGGGTGGGAGGGTGGCCTCCCCCTTGCTGGGATCAGGGAGTGTTGGGAGGGCACAGGGTCTCTACACAGGGTGACCAGATGTCCTCGTTTTCCAGGACATGTGCTCTTTGTGTCCTGGAGGGGGAAAAAATCTTCATTGTCCCTCTTTTCCTTGTGAGCAGGCAGCATGGAGCCTTCTTTGTATGTTATAAATTAGGGTTGCAATCCTCAAGAGACACTTTCCTGGGAGTAACACCAGTGATGGGCTTCAAAGAAATTAAGAACCGGTTCTCTGTCCATCTGGCAGCCACTTTTAAATGGCTATTTTTAAACTTTATATGTATTATCTCTTGTTAAGAACCGGTTCTATAGAGTACCTGCTGGTGCCCACCACTAACACCCTTTGAACACAATGGGGCTTACTTTTGAGTAGGCATGGTTAGGATTGTGCAGTAGATGTCCTACTTTCATATATACCTAAAATATTATAAATGTATAATATATAAATTATTAATTAATATTATATTTAATATTATAAATATATAATATTTTATAGTGTTGTGTAAATGATTCCACCAAAATAGTATATAAAATATTAATATATGATATACCTTATTTACTTGAATCTAGTGCACCATCGAATTAATGCTCACCACAGTTTTGGAGACTAAGGCTACAATCCTAAAGACACTTTCCTGGGAGTAAGACCTATTGAACACAATGGGGCTTTCTTCTGAGTAGACATGGTTAGGATTGTGCTCTAAATTTGGCTGGAAAATTGAGTGTTATATTTGAGTAAATTCGATATATATTATATAACAATATATTATATAATAAATACAAGTAACAGTGTTTAAATTAACCACATTAAGGCAATATCTATGTTTTCAGCTTATCCATTTTTAGATACGTTTTAGATCCATTTTTAGATCCATGTTTTAGCTTGTTCATCCTACATTTTTCATGGGTGTCCTACATCTTGTCCTTTTTTGTAATCATGACTTCTGATCACCCTGCCCTGGATGGGCAAGATCTGGGCACTGCAAGGGTGGCACTTGAAGGAAGGTCCACCCCCTAACTTTTGGGCTTTTCCCACTTTCTTTCGGTGGAGAGGGGGGGGCAAGGCATGCCTACCCTCCAGGAGATCCAAGCACCATGATGATGGTGCTGGGTCAGGTCAGGGGCTGATTCACATGTTCAGGTCCAGAAGGATGAGTGGCAGCCGGGGAATGTCATCCTTGATGACACAGATGCAATAGGCAAAAGGCTATGGTGCCTTTTGATGCCTGTGCCTGCCTTGCATGAGATTTGCTGGCACCCAGTGATCAACACTGATGATGTGAATCAGCCACAGGTAGGACGGATCCAAGGGAGGGAAGGGGCAGAGTCAGACCCAAAGCATTTGGCTGCTCCCATCTGCTGCACTGTGTGAACCCAAGACTATATACATCTACTTAGAACTAACTCCCATTATGTTCAATGGGGCTTATTCCCATGTATGTGCTACATGTATCCTTATTGTTACAGTTACCAGGGAGGAAGCCCGTTAACTACAATGAACCCTAAAACCCAGACCTACAGCCCAATCCTAGCATATCCTACCTAGAAACAGGTTCCATTACCAGCTTGACCAGATGTCCTCTTTTTCCAAGACATGTCCTCTTTTTCAGCCCTGTGTCCTGGGGAAAAAAAATCTTCATTGTCCTCCTTTTCCTTGTGAGCAGGCAGCATGGAGCCTTCTTGTAGATGTAATAGTTTGAATAGGCTGCAATCAATAGTAAGAAGACTTAGTTGGGGGCTTACTTTTGAGTAGACATGGTGGTAGTACTTAAATTAACCATGTGGAAGCAATATATATCTATGAGTGCTTTAGCTTTAAGGGGTCATATCCTGCATTTTTCTTGGGTGTCCTCTTTTGTGGTTGTAATATCTGCTCAGCCTGCTCCATCACTGCCCCTTGCTCAAGCCCAGATCTGGTTTTTAAGTTCCCGGAGTAGGCAGGGTGGAGTTTCCTCGCCCCCTAGTAGGCGGCCTCTGAGCTTCCCCTACTCACATCTCACGCCCACCCTCGGAGTAGCAGCCGGGCCACTCTTACAAGAGAGAGCAGAGGCTGCCAGGAGGATCTCCAGTCGCTCATCCATCTACTCTGCCTTGGTCCCTTCCTACTCTGAGATGCCTCCCAACCTCACTGGCTACTACAGGTTCGTCTCCCAGGACAACATGGACAATTACCTTCGAGCCTTAGGTAAGTAAGCACCTCCAACAAAGACCTCCTGCTGCAATCATAGCCACACTTCCTTGGGAGTAAGCCCTATTGAGTAGAATGGCACTACTTCTAAGTAGACATGCATAAGATCAGGCTCTGAGGCTGCAATCCCATCCACACTTCCCTGAGAGGAGGCCCCACTAAGGGGACCAACTTCTAAGTAGGCATGCAAAAGATTGGCAATCCTATCCACATTTACCTGGCTGGGAGTAAGCCCCATTGACCATAATAGGACTTAACTCTGAGTAGACATGCACAGAATCATCTCTGAGGCTACAATTCTGTCCATGCTACCCTTAGAGAAAGCACAATGGGGAGTAAGCCTCATTGACTATAACGGCACTTTCATGCACAGGATGGGGCTCTGATGATCCACATTTCCCTAGGAGAAAGCTCCATTGATTATAATTGGACTGAATTCTGAGTAGACATGCCTAAATGAGACTACAATCCTGTCCACACTTTCCTAGAAGTAAGCTCCATTTACTATAATGGGACTTATGTCTGAGTAGGCATGGCTATGATTGGTTTCTGTGGTTACAATCTTATCCATACTTTCCTGGAAGTAAGCCCCATTGACCATAATGGGGCTTCTGAGCAGATATGCATAGTCGGCAATCCGATCCACACTTCCCTGGGAGTAAGTCCCATTGACTATCATGTCCTGTATACTTACTTCTGGGTAGACAATCATAGGATTGGGTTCTAAGGCTACAATCCTGTCAGTTCCCAAGGAGTAAGCCTCATTGACCCTTAACGGTGCGTATTGCTGAGTAAGAGCTGCATTGGACTGGGTGGTGAATTGATTCAGGTTAAACTCCTATTTATATCATAAATGCCTATGAGCCCAATCCTATGCATATCTACTTGGATGTAAGTTCCATTTTAGTAGAGGGAACTTACTCCCAGGGAAGTGTAAACATTGGGATCAGCTTTGGGATATTAGGAGGTAATGTTTTAAATGATTTTCTTAGAGCATGTGCAAAGTGTTTTTCCCCTCAAACTTCCTATGACTGTCAGGCAGAGTATCCTAACTAAGATCATAGATCATAGATAATATCACAAATGCCTAAGATCAGCTTTCAGAGATGAGGAAGTAATTTTTTAATGATTTCCTGGAAGAATATGCAAGGGGCAGATTATATAGGGCCCAACCATAGCTGTTCAACTTTCCTATTCAACCAGTATATTCACAATGCAGATGTTCCCATAAGAAGGGCCAGAACTGCCCCTCCACCAATGGATGCAATATACACCCCATTGGCACAACTGCTCCCACCGTGGAAAATTGATAGGAAAGGGTGCTTTTTTCTAGGCAGTGTTAAATATTAATACTGTTCTTTTCTGTGTTAAAACAAAGATAAGTATTTTATTTGCTTTGCTTTTAACAGACACATGTTAAGTGTTCAAAGCAGTTAACATTCATTATGTTTTAATTCTTGCAGTGATTCTCCCCACAATCCAAAGCAACTACGGGAAGACGTAAGAGGCACTTACTCTGGATTGCTCTATACATTCCCATAGGTTTCCCAGAGCTGGCACTATAACTACGTCGGTGTAAAAGGTCCCGTAGTTACTCTGGATTGTAGCCTCTGTTAAGTAGGTCAGTATTATTCCCCAAGCCAGTCTGGGGCCCTGACCAATATCAAGCCTGTTTCCATCCCATAATATTTACCCCCACCCTGCCAAAGTTTATTTTTCAAACTGAAAGAACAAGAATAATAATATGAAAACCTCCCATTTACGTACATTCCAGTGCAACAAAACATTCATTAAATGTAAATGTTTTATACTAAGCCTTTAGTCTTACAAATTTTTTCCAGTTCAGATACTTTATTGTCTTTACAATTGCTTAGTTAGCATATCTTTAAAACATCACAGCTGATCATTTGAGTATATAATTGCTTTTGCAACAGTTTATATAAAACGATATTCAGGTTACATAAAACTGGAAACTTTTGTATGTAGAGGCCCATTATCATGAGAGACCCTAAGCTGTAGCTTACTTAGCTTGGGAGTAAATCTAGCCCTACCCCATACCGTTGATGAGGGAATGTGGATGAGGGAATGTGGCTTGCATAAAAGACTGTCTTGTGTATTCATGGCAAATGTGAGATTGAAACTCTGGATTGTTTTATCAGTCCATGTCTATTCCAGAGTAAATCCCATTTTATAATTATGTGAATTGTGGTTTTGGTTTAAAATGAAAAGGCATTAAGTTGTAAGTTTGAGTGCTAGTGATTTGCGTTTCCTACCTGCGTCCCTCAAGGTGAATTAAAGGCTGGTTCAATGTCTCCAATGAGAACAATCTTGATAAAAGCTTTATGGAGATGCAGTTGTTGATCCTTCCTCTCCACCATTCTGTTTAATCATCTATTAACTTCCCCTTAGATATTAACGTTGCCCTGAGGAAACTGGTCTGCCTCCTAAAGCCAGACAAGGAGATCATCCATAATGGAGACCACATGATCATCCGTACCTTAACTACTCTACGAAACTACATCATGGACTTTGATCTGGGCATTGAGTTTGAAGAGGACTTGGGGCCAGTGGATGGACGCAAGTGTCAGGTAAGAGGTTGTCCCATGCTTACTGGATTGAAGGAACAAGTCCATTCACTGGCTGCCCTGATGACAGTTCTCAAAGGCAGAATGAAGTTGTCTGGCTCAGCTGTCCATAACCAGTCACATGAGTAGAAGAGGAGAACTTCTTGGAGACGTAGCAAAAGCATCAGGGAGAAATGCATGTTGCTGGGGTGGGTAGATATTCCTGTTCTCAGAAACTTTGGCTGTGCCTTCATGTACACCCCACCTTTCACTGCTCACCTGATTAGATCCATGAACAATTTCTGCAAATTGGAGGCAATTCACAATACAGAATAAGTGCCTCAACTTGTGATCCACCAAACCAAATGTGGCCTGGTGGTGCTTGGTGCATTGCCAGATGCTTGACAACGAGTGTTGGTCCTCCTGTTTTACAGCTCCAGGGGCCCAGCAAAACAGACACTTTGGATCACAAGAGACATTTACCTCCTTTGCCAAGTGCTTACTTTGCTGCATCTTTAAGATGATTCCCCCTATTGAGTGAAGGGAGAGGGTTAAAGGTCCTTTGTCCTTGATTAGTCTTGAGCCTAATTACTTGCATGCATGCACACACACAGATTAGGGGACCAGAGATTCCAGTTGGATATCCGGAAAAATTCCTGACGGTGAGGATGGTTCTGCAGTGGAACAGATTGCCAAGGGAGGTGGTGGACTCTCCCTCACTGGGGATCTTCAAGCAGAGGTTCAACGAGCACCTGTTGGGGATGCTCTCGGAGGATTTCCTGCCATAGGCAGGACCTAGATGACCTACTAGGTCCCTTTCAACTCTTAGATTCTATGATTCTATGTTTGGTGGGTTGTGAGTTGTTTAGACCTGCTATACTGATGCACTGATAACCTTGCCTCACCTCCACTGATTAAAATGGTTCTGAAAAAGATGCTCAATATCAACACACAATCATTTTTATGGTTAGCCTAATACTTGGAGTATCTTGTCTCTATAAAGAACTGGAGTTAGGATTGATTGACAAGAAACAGTAATGATTCCCCTCTACAGAATACGCCTATTCTAAAAGAAACCTAGATAAACACGTTAATACTACAGTAGAGTTCACAGCTAGAAGTGAAGATCTTTGAAGTGATTTGCCAGGAAAAAGAAGTATTACTAATCATTGGCACTTATGTCCCACGTTTTGTCTCATGCTATCTGGGTAACCTTTAACAGTTCTATAAGGTAGCCTAATTCTGTAAGGTAGCCTGTAAGGAGCTATCTACATATGAATGATAGTAGTTTGCCTAAAGCTACCTGAGACAGCTGAGACAAGAAGTTGGGACTTGTGAAGCTTTTGAGCAGAGTTGGCCCCCCTGAGAGGCCAACTGAGTCACCTCAGGCAAACAGATTGGTGAGAGGGGCACCCTTACTCCTTCTTCCTCCCCTCCTTGGGTTAGGAAAGGTAGATGGGGACAAAAAAAGGAAATGTAGAGTTCTGAGCTAGAACATTAGAGTGGGAGGTGCAGAGATTGGCACTTCATCAGGTACTGTGGGGGAAGCATTTGTCATGGATTGGGAGATCTTCAGGCCATTTTATCCTTCAGGGAATCTAGGGTAAGCTAGGAGCTTGTAGATAAACTTTCCAATGTTCTTAAATGCCTCCCAACAAAATATTTCTTCTTACAAGACCATCTTGGGCTGGAGGAGAAGGTTTGATTTGGATCAGAGCTTATCTGAAGGAGTGAGAGACCTGAAGTCCACTCTTCCTCTTGTCCTCTGTGGCCCCAATCCATCATATCCCACTTTTGAAGTAGCAGCTTCATGGCTGTTAGCAAGTTTGGGTAAATTGCATGGAGGCCACCCCCATTCCATACCCCTAATCCAAGTTGGAGTATTGTGACCTACCCTTCATACCAAAGCCGTTGTTGGAAACAACTGCTTAACATTCACATTCCTTTACAGTAAGATAGGCCATGACTAACAGTTCTGCTTTCCAAATTTTTTTTTCCAGTTTCTGAAGAAGTAATTGGCGGTAGATGAGCACCATGAGAGAACAGAGTACTTCCACAGGCTTTCTCCCCCCCCCTCCTTTATTTTGCAACATCCGAACAGAAATTTGCAGAATGAAAGTTGGGGGGGGGGGAAATAGTCGTGTGCTATAAGTAGCTGTAACCCTCTATATAACACAACAATGGTGGGCATACTTCCTAAGGGGAAACAAACAGTATATTTTGAGTAACAAAGCAATGAACCGAATGTGGAATATTCCAGCAACAGAACTTATTAGTAGTTTTTACTAGATATTAATAGTAGGTATTAATAAACCTTCAAACTGTACTGGAAATAAAAGACCAACTGAAAATGTCAGGATTCTATGTGGCAAAATATTCTTGGTGTGGAAAGGCAGGGCAGTCTTTCCATGGAAAATCAGGCGGTGAATTCAGCTTTTTGGTTGCCACCATGTGCATACTTCCTTGAGAGTAAGGCCCGCTGAATATAATAGGACTTACTTCTGAGGAAACATGTTCAGTATAGGATTTGTGCTGTTCAAGCTTAAACTCGGGAGATGGAACAATTTTTTCTAAAGATACGTCTCTAAATCTAAAGCTCCATTAGAGAAAGAAAGGAATAGAGAGCCCATGATGAACAGGGCTGAGGTGGCCTTATCTGGTTGCTACCTCAGGTAGGAGAGTTGAGACACTAGTGAAGGTGGATGAGTAGGAGTCAATGGACTGAAACAAGGAGCCCAGTTCACCAAATAGTTCTTCTGCTCAAGTCTCAGTGAAATGGACAGGTACTATGAAAAAGCATCTGAAGGAGCATAGCTCATTCATAACTCTCCTTCATGTTGTTGGAGGTAGTTCAGGAAAGCTTCCTGACTGGTTCTTGGCATGTGAGAAGTATTTCTGAGGAACAGAAAGCCAAGGCTGAAGATATCTGCATGTCTTCTTAGGGTTGCATCCTGAGGAAGTTAGTTTTGATTGAGCACCACTAAAATGTGTGTGATAAGTTAATCATGATAAACTTGGGGTCCATTAATTTCAACAGTTTTGTCAGAATCCTAACTTTCTCAAGATACAATTCAAAAGGTGACCAGATGTCATAATTGCAAAAGAGGATAAGGCCTCCCGAAATATAGGACAACCAAGAAAAATGTAGGACAAGACAATTTAAAATATTCATATCGCTTTCATTGTAGTGAATTTAAACACTACATTACTTATTAAATTTAAAACTATTATTTATAATTCATATAATTTTTTACAAGAATGCTACATGCTACCTGTCCACAAAGAAAAAGAGGACAAAGAAGTTTTTTTCCAGGACACAAGGCTAAAAAATATGTGTCCTGGAAAAAGAGGACATATGATCACCTGTGTAGGTTTCAGGAGTTTGTTCAGCAGTTTGGCAGTAACAGTAAATTGTTAAAGTCAAAATAGCAGATGACAATACAGAACTGAACATAAACCAAATAAAATATTTATTTGACTGCAAAGATAATTGAAAGTACATTATCTCTTGCTGTTTTGCAACAGCTGAAGTAGATCAGGGGCCTGCGCTTTGTTTGCATTTAAAAATTCCAATTTCTGTTGATTTTACCAGTTGACTGGCTCTTCCAGTAATAGGCACAAGAATTTAGTCTGCACATTTTCCAGTAACAGACTAACAAAGCAAATAATGTGGGACATTCTCTACTACTTCCTTTGTGTATTCTTTGAGAATGATGAAGTGGAATATGAATTATTAAATAAAATCAGTTAAATAATTTTCTACCTGTAGTAATGGCAGAGATGGGGGAGAAGTAAAGCATACAGCTTGTGCACTGGGGTGCCCTCTGGGGTCACTTTAAAAGATGTGACACCCCATTGCAGATAGTTCCCAAAATGATTGTTGGTACCACCAGGAAGGGAAGGCCAATAATGCCCTTTCTTTCATAAGCCTAATTTTGGGGGTCAGTTTTTAGGGAATTGACTGGGGAGTTTGTCTGATCTGGTGACTCGTAACAGTTCTGCACCCATACACACAGCTTTGTAGCATCAGCAACAAATTATTTTTTGCCACAAAAGCTCTCACAAGATTAGAACAGTGTGTTTTCAAAAATAATTTTAAAGGGCCAAATAAACACAGACTTTGAATTGGACAAAGTTGTGTCTTGATATTGGTGGCAAAGAAAGTCCTGCCTTTCCTTTTTCCTTACATACAGTAGTTGCAGTTTGTTCACCTCCTGGGTCTAAAGGAGTTGGACAGCAGTTTGTGGTTAAGAGCACAATCCCAACTATGTCTACTCAAAAGTAAGCCCCATTGTATTCAATGGATCTTACTCCCAGGAAAGTATCTTTAGGATTGCAGCCTAACTCTGGATCTAAATGCATTCCTTTTCCATCCAGACCACCTCAAATCAATGTGATACCCAGTGCAACACCATTTTCCACAGGGGAAACCCAACCCAGAACACCATTTTATGCCATCTTGGTTCCCCTGCCTCTGTACTAGAAAAGTCCCCCAAATCATGCTCCTCATTTCTGCCATGCAACCCCAAAGTTTGGGACTTCCAGGTTTCATAATGGGGCATGAGGAACGTGGTACGAAGGGGAATTATCTTCTTCTTGCTCAAGTATGTGGGAAGCAGATCAGTGGGCTTGCATTGGGGTCATATAGAGGGAGGTGTTCGTGGGGTAGAAGGCACTCAAATCTGCCACCACCTTAGGTGCTTATAATCTACAGAATTGGACTAACTATACTTGATCACTTGGTCTTCAAGTGATCAGTGCTGAACAATTAAAATACAACGCTTCCCAAAGGCAAATGCTTAGAAATTTTTATTCTGCCATGTGCATTTGATTCAACTTGGGGTTGTATGTGGGTGTGTATATGAAGGGCATATTGACATCTACACTCTACACTCCGTTACCATTTGGTATGCAATAAAACTAGAGGCATCCATGAGGTGCCTGAAATAGTATTTAGCCCTTTGTTGTGAACCAATTCAAGCTTGGGCCATAAAAGTCTTTAACTTTACAGCCATTGTAGAAGCTGTGACTCTAATTTTTTTCCAGGCTTCTAAAAACTCGAATGACTTATTGTTCCCAGTAGGCCCTACAATTGCAGGACTATAGGAACAGTTCTGTTTTTAGCCATAATTTGATCCAAAAGGTGTTTCCAGCAGCCAGAAAACAAAATCCCTTTAGTAGTGGTAAGATCTGATAATACTTGCCATTTATATAATGCTTATTTGTGTTCAAAGTTTTTTTTACATACATTCATTTGCTTAGAGGGACTAAGGTCTAAAGAGTGACTTGCTTAATTCCATTTAGTGAGTTCTTTGCAGAGATGAAGCTTAAACTGGTGATCGTATAGCTACTGCCCTATACTAGTAGTAATAGTAGTATACTGCCCTATACTGCTGCCGTATAGCTACTGCCCTATGCACTCAGTTTTATAGGAACAAATCTATTGCATGCCAATGTGGTTCTATGACTGGAGGTCTATTAACTAATGCTGTTGCTGTTTTTTCTCTGAACCATTGCCCTTTTCACCTTACAGACTACTGTCTCCTGGGATGGAGATCAGCTGGTGTGTGAGCAGAAAGGAGAGAAACGGAATCGGGGATGGAGACATTGGATTGAAGGGGACCAGCTGCATCTGGTGAGGAGGGGCTCCTTCCCAAGCTTTGCCCAGCCATAGAGGAATACTGTTAAGAGGAATAAGGCATTGAGGAGTTCTCAGAAGCACTTAATTGGGTGATCTTCCTTTTCCCTGTCGGATCCTATCCTTCCTCTTCCCCCCAGCTCTGAGCCATCCCAGCTAGGCCCCATGAGTTATGCATGCCTTCTCTGAGGGCAATGGCCACTCCACAAAAACATCCTTCCCAAGAGTTCAAAAGTTGACTTGGCTGAGCTCAATGGGAGCCACCCATTGTCCTGTCCTGTCCTTGAAATATGATCATGCCTCCCTGCAGTTCAGAGGAGGGGAAAAAAGATTACTCAAAACACAACATCCTTGTGTGTGTGATTCTCTAAAATCTTTGCTTTAGTGCTTGAGGATGCACACAGCATATCTATGCATGAGATTTCTCAGTCACAGTCACAACCGGAGGTGAGAAGTTTCTGGGGAAAATTAGTGCTGTGTTCTTTGGTTGTCCTGTGTCCTTTTGGGGGTGAGAAAGCATTGCCATTTCCTTCTGAAGTATATACTGTGTCAATCTTTAATCCATGGCACCGTCCTCTAACCAAAACCCTTTGCTGTGTCAGGAATGTAGAGAACATACATGTATGGACCAGATCTGCTGGGTCAGTATATAGAAAAGGTCAGTGGGAGGGGAGGTTGGGAAAGGGGGGTCACAAGAGGGTGGAATCCACTGTCTTGGAATCTGGCACTGGGCTTTCCTGGGAGTAAGTCTCATTGAATGCAATAGGACTTACTTCCAAGTAGACATGGAAGAGATCTGGCATCACAGATCCAGATAAGTTTAACAGGAGGCTCCCTGATAGATTTTTAAGTTTGAAAGGGGGTTCTGGGCTGAAATGCTGTAGGTTGAAGTGAGGGTAGGCTGAGAGAGGGATGACACAGAAGAGGCGAGCAGAATCCAGCTTTGATTCATCCAGAAGGTCTTGCAAATTGAACGGGAAGTTTACTGTAATATAAATCAAGGCCATGGACCTTGGATTGTACAAAAAACGGTCATGCGACACTTTTAAGCTGCAGGGCAGGTTTCTTCTAAGTCACAGTGTAATGTTTAAAGCCCCACTTTTAGAATATAAATTATATACTAAAGTAACCTTGTATCATTAAAAGCTCAAACTATTTTGAAATGTCTAAACTAGCAACTTGATTAATGAAAAAACAACATAGTTTGTGTGTCAGATTTCAAACACATTCAGGTGGCATTGAGGTCAGCATGACCTGGAGTGTCACTTGACGCCTCTGCCACAGATCTGTAGAAAAGAGGAGGAAAAAGTTCATTGAAGTGCTTCCTTAAATCCAGAAGAGCAAGACTCATCTTATTTAAAGGGACGGTACACACTGAAACCCAGAGGCTGATCTGCTTCTTGCTCAGGCAAGTGAGAAGTCTGTCCTTGCAGCATGTTGCAGTGGCAGGCTGGAGGAAGATAGTGGCAGTGGGTGAAGTGCATCCAGAATCTGCTGCTGCTTCATGCCCGTCTCTATCTGCCACTGATTTCAGTCTCTTACTGTGCTTCCAGACAGGGCTTTGTCTTTTCCAACCCCTTCTCAACCCCTTCTTTCTTTTTTTCTAGCGCATGACAGCAGAGGATGAAGTTTGTGTCCAGGTTTTCGAGAAAGTGAAGTAATCTCCAAGATTTTCTGTAACCAAGTTCTAATATGTGAACGCAACAAGCATTACAGTCCAAAAACTGGACCAGAACCTACCAAACCACTTGTGTCTTATGCTTTGCTCTAAACCTTTCCTTTGGATTAAAACAGAACAAGTGACCAAACTTTTGGAGTGAATGTTTTTTTTTAAAGTGCTGTTGTAAACTAACGAAGTATGTAAAGTGAACAACCTTCCACTGATCTCTGATCTTACCACTCAGGCTGCACTCATAACTCCTGTTTAGGCTAGCACAAACCCCTGGGAGGCTTGTGGTTTAGGAATGTTGCAAAAATGTCATAAGCCACTTCTGTGCCACTCCTGAGGTGATTAGGCCAGTGTACAGACATGTGACAACACCAACATGGGAACAAGGAGATCAGTGGATTTTCTGGCCTAAATTGGTTAGGATTACACCTCAGTTCCTTGTTTCTGCACAACAGCCCAATGCCTTGAACTGTAGCTGCATCCTCACTGAGGTGGATATATCTCACTGAAATGGCTATATAGACTATGGCCTATATCCTAAAGTGAAATTAAGCCCCTTGCTCCGGAGCAGTTAAGATAACTTTCCATAAGATAACACTAGAGGCTGATGTAATTGTGTGGACCCGAAACTGCTTTGGATTTTGCCCAATGTATATATTAGAGACTTTAGGGCTATATCACATTGGTATGTCTCAGTATAAAAATAAATCCCTCCACACAAAAATGCTAGTAAATCTGGGGAAGGCTGGACACCAGTATGGTGTTCTTACAAGAAGCATTCTGCTTCCTCACTTAGAACTTGACTTCTGTCTGCAAGAAGGTCTAGAGAGATCTAGATCTAGAGAGAGTTGAGCCACTGGGAGCTTGGAAACATCAGATGCTGTGCGAGGAGAGACCTTGACCTGTGGAATGTGTGATGATAAGAAAAGCAGCCACAACTGAGTCTCCCATGAGACAAAACAGAAGCCAGAGAAGCGAAATCTGATGTTAATGGAACCATTTCAGAAGTAGAAAGTTCTTGAAATAGAGTACCTCTATTAATTGTAACACCCTTTAAAGAGATAGAAATCCTCTCCGTGTAAACCGTCTTGAATTAGTGTCAGAGGAGGAATTGATGACCTGAAAGGCCATCAGATAATTGTTCATATAAACCAGATTATAAACACTCAGTTTCTGGTTTTAGTGATGTTGTGTGTGCTTCATAAAAACAGTAGTAACCTTACAATGATCTTTGAAAAGGATGGTGTTTTTTTTACCTTTGTTTGCAAAAGGGCCAGGCATTCATTATCTAAGCCATCATTCAATTCCTCCTGGCCTGCCACTTTAGTACAATAGCAGGACTAAGGCTAGGATCAGAAGTCCTCAGATGGCCTTCCCACGTAAACAGACTGGAAAATGAGTTGTCCTTGCACAAAAGTCAAATCAAAGTGGAGGCAGTTTCTGGCAACCAAAAGTACTCTCTGGATATTGATGTACAATATCCACTGATCCCTGTGGATCAGCAGGGGCTGATCCCAGCCAGCAAAGGGGCTGTTTGGAGAGGTCAGTCTTTGGAAAGAGAAGGGGGCAGGCAGTGGAGAGGGTAGGGAAATTATGTCCCTTAAAGCTTCAAATTGCAGGGAAATCCTTTCAGAGTTCTGGCATCCCAGCCAGAAACGAGGAGGAGCTATTTGTGACAAAATAAGTTCTCCGCATGAGAACTTTTGTAAAAGGATCTCTGCAGCTCAGCAGCAAACTGAGTAGCGTAATCCTTTCTGCACAATCCCGCTATTGATGAGGATGAGCAGCGCCCAATGTGTGTCTGGGAACCTTGGAAACTTCAGTATAGTCTGGCAGCAGAGATCTCATCCACAGTTAGAAGGGTTCACCTGTGGCCATCATTAATCCCTCAGCCTGCTGAGAGTGGAACTTTGGCTGTGTAATTTTTCTCTTTGTAATACCAGGTTGCTGAAGAATTATTCTCTGTGGCTGCTTTTCTCTGACTGGGTATCTGAGCATGGCAATGACTGTACATGTTGCTTCTGATTTTATTGGAAATAGATTGTGCATGAAAACCAGATAAACACTCCATTTCTAGTTGCAGTGATGATGTTTCATACTTCATAAAAGAGGCAGTAACCTTCCCATGATCTCTCTGAAAAGGATGATTAAAAAAAACAAATTTCATTCCATCCTATCCCAAGATCCATACCACTCAGTTACCATGGGTTACTGTATTATGATATATGTTTATGGAAATGACAGCTAATTCATATTAACACCTTATTAGGTTCATGCAGTATCAGAAACACATCTCATCAACTCTCGGAGCAATCAGTATCATGGGAAATGTTTTGAGTTAAGAAAACCTCCTTTTTGTTCCATAGAATTTGTTCAATGCATTCTGCATCAAATTACTTTCCAGCAATGTATAACATGATGGAATTATCATTCATACCTATTCCATTTTTCACAATTTTCGCCATTACTGTCAAACTCAGCTTGATGCCCTGCTAAAGTTTATGGCCTGGTGCAACTGGCCTAGTTATGCCCCTGCTTTTGTTCTTGTCTTTAATGCACTGAACAGAGCCACAGTTAACTCAGTCTCTCTCTCTGTCCACCCAGTCATGCCCACTCAGCAACAATGATGATCCCTTTTAAGACAGGGAACCATTTAGGGAGCAATCCCTCTGTCTACTCAGTCATGCCTACCCATCAACATTACATTCAATGATGATCCCTTTTAAGACAGGGAACCATTTAGGGAGCAATCCCTCTGTCTGCTCAGTCATGCCCACTCAGCAACAATACATTCAATGTATTGTTACATTTTAATACATTTTAATTTAATACATTGTTAAATGTATTAAATACACTCAGCAACAATACATTAAATGATTATCCCTTTTAGGACAGGAAACCATTTAGGGAGCAATCCCTCTGTCCACTCAGTCATGCCCACTCAGCAACAGTGATGATCCCTTTTAAGACAGGGAACCATTTAGGGAGCAATCCATCTGTCTACTCAGTCATGCCCACTCAGCACCAATACATTCAACGTATTGTTACATTTTAATACATTTTAATTTAATACATTGTTAAATGTATTAAATACACTCAGCAACAATAAATTAAATGATTATCCCTTTTAGGACAGGGAACCATTTAGGGAACAATCCCTCTGTCCACTCAGTCATGCCCACTCAGCAACAGTGATGATCCCTTTTAAGACAGGGAATCATTTAGGGAGCAATTCCTCTGTCTACTCAGTCATGCCCACTCAACAACAATACATTAAATGATGATCCCGTTTAAGACAGGGAACCATTTAGGGAGCAATCCAATGCACATCTACTTAAGTCCCATTATGTTCTGTGGGACTTACTCCCAGGAAAAACATAGGATCCTAGAATTGGAAGGAACACAGTGGATCATCCAGTCCAACCCCCTGCCTGTATCAGGAAATCCTTGTCTTGTGGGGCAGTCTTAATTTGATTTTCTTTATAGACTGCTTTGTGAACTTTTTGTTGAAAAGTGATCTATAACAGTGTTTCTCAATCAGTGATATAGATACTGCCTGTGATATCTGAAGTAGTCTCTGGTGATACTTTTGGAAGTAATCAAACAACTTACTTGTTGTTTGCTTTGCTGATGTTCTTGTTCTATGCAAAAAAATCAAATGCTTCTTTTTTATCGTTTCATATTCATTTTGAAATATCCCCAAATTTTGTAGGTGGACCATGTGAAGTGGTACAGTGGAAAACAAACCTTGAGAAACACTAGTCTATAATCATTTTGGAGTATTTTAAATCTTACCCGCTCATCAGCATCTCTCCTTCTCCAAACATTTTAATACACATGCGACGCTACCAGCTAAAAGCATCGCATAGCAACAGAGAGTTAGGACATGAAGAATTAAGAATTGTGGAAGAGATGGAAGGGATTCAGGCTGATGCAAAACAGACAAGTGCACTTATAAGCCTTTGTTCTTACTGATATTTTAGAAGAGCAACTCTTTCTTGAAGCCCATGTTACAATCGCAGATCACCCTCATGACTTTTAAGTCTTCCCAATGCATTGATCAAAGCTATATATTTACTGTGCTTCAGCAAAAGTAGAAGTGCAACCAGGTGCAGAATTCAGGTTATTCATAGTCTCTACTTTCATGTTTTAAAAGCAAGTTTTCAGCATTCACACTTACAGGAATATGCTTAAAATTGTGGCAGTGCCTGGTGAAATTTTTAAAGTCCGAGAAGATGATAAATATTTATTGTGTTGAAATGGGGAAGGACTTTGGTGCCTTGTTTGTGCCATCCTCCCCACTAATAAAATCAGAATAAATTATGCAACGCAGTAAATATTGCAAAATATGTTGTGCAAAATAAATTATGCAAATATCATCACTTTGCATAATGCATACTGGAGTTCATGCTGTTCGAGCACCGATTTACACAATCCTCCAAAAGTGTGTGTTTGATAAACCCTGTTGATATTAATTTGATAATTTTCCAACATGAATGAAGCTACCATGGCAGGCCCAAGATCTCTTTGTGTTTGAGGCAGTGTAACAAATGATGTCCATGATGATGCGTCAATCAAATATGCCTAATAATGTATCAAACGAACCTGATGATGTACCAGCCCATGCTCCTTCCATTCCTTGAACTGAAAAGAAAGAAGGGGTTGAAATAGAAGTGTGGAAGAGAGGTTGTTAGAGATTTCTAAACAGTGATCTTCACTCAGCCCAGTCCTCTTCCCCACATTTCCTCTTTTTCTCCATTTTTTTCAAGGAATGGGAGAAATTCTAACATCAACAGACTTGGGGAATGGGGGAGAGAGGCATGTGGTAGACCCCAAAAGGCCTTGAGCCACCCCTGCTCTAAACCAACCAATACTCTGACTCTGTATATGGCAGTCTCCTACATTCCTTTTTAAATGTGCTTCAAAAAATTAAGGGTAGGAGAGTTTATAGCAACATAATCAACAATGATGATATTTTGTTCATTATTCTGAAAACAGAAGTTGCTGTGTGGGATAATAAGGGTCTATATATAACCATAAAACGCTAGTGATCCTTTTCCAAATCTGCATTTAATTTTTTTGAGCTGGAACAACAGAGGCTTGCAATAAATCCCTTGATGTCCTGTTCATTTTGCCCTCCAGTATGGTAAATGGCTGGATGGCCCATAATTAGGTTAAAATATAGCAAAGTATCCACACACTCACATACACTCCCAGACACTTCTGCAGTCATAAAGGCAAAAAAGGACAAGGCCCCTCCAAAATGTTGGACACCCAAGAAAAATATAGGACACGACAAAATAAAATACAGGTATCCCTTGCTTATCTGACAGGTTAGAGATCGGAGCCGTAGTGAAAAGCAGAAACAGTTGAAAAGTGGAAACTGGTCTTTTTATAGTTTACAGATGTTGCTTCTGATGCTTTTGAAGCCGTCAAATTGCAAATGCCTGCTGCACACAAAGATTTCTGCAAATAGGCTCTCATTAATGCTTTTAGTAAAGGGAATAAACATAAAGGTAAAGTTTAGACCACAGTTAAAGTTAGTGTGCATGCGTTCTCTCACACACATACTCCAAAACTGTTTGAATCACCATGTCACAGGCAAATAAACACAGGGGAAGGCAATTTTAGCTTTTAGATCAACAGAAAGAGGTTGAAAGAGCAGAGCATTCACTGAATTAATGTATGTATGTATGTATGTATTTGTTTGTTTGTTTGTTTATTTAGTGTATGGCATACCCAGTTATTAAGACGCCATGCCTTTCAACCAGCAGGACAAACTTAGAGAACCATCTGGAGAAGGTTTAACATCTATAGTGAGCATCCATAGCATCCACTTTCTCACTGCAGAAACCAGTGCTAGATTTATGTATAAGCTAAACAAGCTACAGTTTAGGGCCCCATTCTCTTGGGGGGGGGGGGGGCCTAAAAAATTTAAAGGGAAAAAAACTGGATTTGCATTTCCAAAATATAAAATAAAAAACAAATAAAATAAAACCTACATACAGCAACAGTGTTTGTGTTGTGTAGGTTCCTATGTTGTAGGTAATGGGCCTCACCTGCTAGCCTGCTCCCTAAAATGTCACTGGTTTGCTCATATAAAGGGCCCCATCAAACCTAAATCTGGCCCCGGGAGAAACCTGATAACAGTTGAGATTTGTGCAACAATAACTTCTTTGCCCCAGATGCTGAAAAGGCTAAGATCAGCACTGTTGAGGTTCCTTGAACTGAAACTACAATAGTTGAAGCACCTTGTGATAAGAAGATAAGAAGAGCCTCCACTGGGTCAGGCCAAAAGTCCCATCTAGTCCAGCTTCCAGTATCACACAGCGACCCACCAGATGCCTCAGGAGCACATATGACACCTGCATCTGGAATTTTGAGGTTGTCCACATCAACATACATCCCTTTTGGCTAGTAGCCTGTGATGGTCCTTTCCCCTAGGAATTTATCACCACATCCTGTGGCAGGGAGTTTCATAGACCAACCACACACTGGGTAAAGAAATATTTTCTCTTGTCCATCTTAACCATCCCAACATTCAATTTCCCCCTAGTTCTGGTGGATTTCCCCCTAGTGGATTTCCCCCTAGTTCTGGTGTTGTGTGAAAGGGAAAGGAGTATCTTTCTATCCCCTCTATCCATTCCTTGCATAATTTTGTATGTCTCAATCATGTCCCCCTTCAAGCTCCTCTTCTCAAGACTGAAGAGCCCCAAACACTGTAGCTTTTCTTCATAAAGAAGGTGTCAGGAACATTGGGAGTCACTCTCCTCTCAACCCTCTCCATTTCCTCTATATCCTTTTTGAGATGCGGCCAGGGCAGGGTTTAGGTTTGATGAGGTCCTCTGCGATTGAAAATAATGGGGCCCTTTATACGTCAGCCTGTCTTTGTCAACAACAAATTGTTGCTGTTTTTTTGTGTTGAATATATGCCATATGGTAATTTATGGACCTAATATATATCTAAAGCCATTTGCACATAACAAAATATGTATTTGATCAAAGTGATTGTTCAACTGAAATAAAATTAAGAAGTATATTAATACTGAAATACAATTAAGAAATATATTAATAGTGAAATAATTAAAATGATTTTTTATTAATAACAAACTTAATAAAGCAAACACATTGGCATGTGGCAAAAACAAAAGTTCCTTTAGAAATACGATTTGCAAAGACTCATAATCTAGTCTCTAGAAACGTGCTATAACATGAAATAATAGGTGTAAATATTTGATACAAATGACTAATAATTATAAAAAGCTTTATAAATATGAAATTAAATGTTATAACCTGTACAATGCAATTACAGTTAATACAATGCATTTATATAATATCAATGTCACCATAGTAGTCCACACTGTTCAGTGATGGGATTCAAAGAAATTAACAACTAGTTCTATGCCCATCTGGCAGCCACTTTTAAATGGCTATTTTTAAACTTTATATGTCCTATCTCTCGTTAACAAACAGTTAGGTTGGTAGGTGCGAACCTGCTAGAGCCCACCACTGACACTGTTCATTGGGGCAGCAGACGTTTGTACCCTGTTACACTTACCCCCAAATCCAGAGTAACTACAGGAGCACATAAGAGACTTTACGTGCACCCGTAGTTACTGCACCACCTAGTGAAAATCTATGGGAAATTCATACTGGAATCCAGAGTAAGTTGTTCTTACACCAGAGCAAGGACTCCCCATAGTTACTCTGGATTTTGCCCTTAGTGATTGTAAAAGACGGTATTTCTAGTAATATGTCACAATTCTAAATCATACCAATACTATACACAGTGTACATCAAAAAATTATTTAACAGGACTAATTATATTAATGCATCTACCCAATATCCATTCAACCGTATAATTTTGTCATAATTTATTGTATACTTTGTATACAAACACTATACAAACATGATTAAATTAAAATACTTTCCTTCTTGCCTTTGCTAAAGCAAAGTCACTGATGATACCATCAAATGATAAACTGAGTAGCCTGTCACTTTCTAAGCACATGGGGCTGAGGTCACATAATTTATCGTGAGACATTGTTGTTCTAAATTCATTTTTTATCCTCTTCAGCTGAGAAAAGAATCTTTCTCCATGGCAATGTGCAATCATCATACAAAGGCTATAACTTTTGATTGAACAGATATTTCAACTTGGCTTTCTTCATTACATTCTACGTGAAATGACACACTGAATGATCCACCACTTGACTGTATTATTCCAACATACCAAGATTTTAATTTCTACTGCTCTGCACGTCATCTACTACAACCTCATCCTCTTAGGATGCCATTGTGCTAAACCAAACCCAAATGTAATAGTTTGATTCCTGATTTCATCCCTGCATGTACACCCAATGTTTACATATTCCCTTCTAGAAGCACACTTTTTCCAAGGAGCCTTTAGACCTTATTCCCTATCTGCTATTTTATCATTTTATTTTATTACTTTTTTCACCCTTTGGCTGCTGCTAATTCTGTGCTCTGTTTTATGACTCTTTTTGATTTGGCTGGTTTTATTGCTGGTTTCATTGCTGCTGTTTTTACTGTGGCCATGTTCTTTCTGTCCCTCTCTCTCTTTTTTAAATATTGCTTTAATATTGTCTGCTGCTCCTTGTCTGGTTGTTTTATGGGCAATTTAATTGTTCCATTACTGTATTGTTTTATTATGTATATTTTATGTTAGCCACGCTGAGCACTCACACCAGTGGGGGATGTAAAAATACAAAAAATTATAAATGAATTATGCTGAAATCCTATTGTCTCTTATCTGAGAGATACCCTACAATCCAGAGTAAATACGGGAGCACGCAAGAGACTTTATGTGTACCCATAGTTGCTGCACTACCTGGTGAAAACCTATGGGAAATTCATATTGCAATCCAGAGCAAATTGTTCTTACACCGGAGCAAGGACTCCACATAGTTACTCTGGATTGCGCCCTGAGGCTGCAATCCTAAAGACACTTTCCTGGGAGTAAGACCCATTAAGCACAATGGGGCCTACATTTGAATCGATACAGTTAGGTTTGTGTTATAAGCCCCACTGACTATAATGTGACTTACTTCTGAGTAGTCAAGCATAGGACTGGACTGTTAATCTTCAACTGCACCTTGGCTTAAGCACATATATTTGAATCTGTTGCATTGGCTTCCTCTGTCTTTATCTTTCTCTGCTGCGTCATTATGGAGTGTGAGCCCCTGGGGAGGAACTTGAGGGGTTTGTCATCTTTGTAATGTACAATGTACAGTATAAGGCTAAGACAACAGCAATAATAAGCACTTCTTTTATAAACATTCATGCTATGTGGGGTAGTCTCAATAAATCTCTCTTCCAGTTTAATTAACTTCACTATCTGCAAAATTGCCATCTTGCAAAGAGGGAATTGATGGTTTCGTTTTAATTTCTCAATGCAGCAGGAAACCAAGTAATTGCACCTCTTCCAACCCAGTCTCACCCTGGTCCTGTGTCCACCCTCATCTAGCATCGCTACTGACACAGGGCGCAATCCAGAGTAACTACGGGGAGTCCTTGCTCTGGTGTAAGAACAACTTACTCTGGATTGCAATATGAATTTCTCATAGGTTTTTACTAGGTGGTGCGTAAAGTCTCTTACGTGCTCCCATAGTTACTGTGGATTTAGGGGATAGACACTCCAGGAGATGGAAAGTATGGGATAACTGTACCACAGTGAACAAGGCAGGCAGACCAGCAGATGTCTTCTGATTCAACAAAACATATAAAGGGCTTCATATGGCATCTGGGTTGTGAGAGAGCAACTCTGGGAGGGAGTGGTTCTGAGGCAAGAGTAGAAGGTGCTAGGTCCAGTCATAATGGAAAGACTGAGTTTTTCCACCCTCCACAAAGGCAACCCTTCCAATTCTGCTAACGAAGCAAAGATGCACCTTTAAGTGGTGACCTCAAGTGGACAAGGGGACAGCAACCATCCCTCTTCATTCACCCCATCATGGTATTATTTCCAATGGCCATTGCTGTTGTCTCTTTTATATGTTAAAAAATATTGTGAAGCTTTTGTGAAATATTGATTGATTGATTGACGTGAACTGCTTTGTGAGCTACTCTTGCTGAAAAGTAGTATGTATTAACATCAACAACTTGCCTGTGTAATGGAAAAGTAAAAGTGGTGAAATCACTTTACCTAGTTTCTCTAGTAAACTGAGTATAACCTTGCATTTGACAGCAGAGAAGTTCCTCTGGCTTCCTGAAAACCATCTCTGAAGTTTTAAATATATATTTTAAATGGCTATATCCTCCCTGTTCTGGAATAGAGCAAATCTCAAGAGCTCTTGACTCTGATGGAACCAGCTTGCTTTAGATGCTGCTGGCTGAAATGCACAGCATTTGAGATACCAGAGACCCAAGTAATTTTCATAAGTGATGCTAAATTTGCATTTGTCAATCTGGTAAATTGAATGAAAAGCCTGTCTTGACTGCATTTATTTGTGCTTGGTTTTTAGTGTATACATCATCATGAGTGCCTAGTAGAATGATGAAAAGAAATTGATGTGGTATTATGCTTGTAGCAATAAAGCCTCTGACACCTGTGGTTGAGCCGGAAATATAATGAAATAGAATGTTCATAAATATTCCAGCCACTCCGGAAAACAAAGTTATAGGAAAGTTTGCAGTTAGGTTTCTATAAGGAAAGAGAAGTTGTTATTTTGGTTGGAAATAAACCTCTACTAGCCTTAGATATGCATATAAGAGAGGGATATACACATTACAGGTTATACATGGATTTTTAAATACTCGTACATGGATTTGACTCAACATGAATGGCCACTGCAAATAATAGCTTTTTAAAAACTGCTCTTCCACTGTTGTAAAGAGGCAGTAAGGCAAGTAATTATTCTATTCTTCCGTCCAAGAATCAAACCTTGCAGATATTGAGATACCACTATCTTATTACATTAGATCCACTAGAAGAGCAAGAAACCCGAAATTGGGTCTTTAGACCTATTTCTTCATTGTTTTATTTACACATGGATTATTTTTAATCCATGGGAGTTTTCAGAATGGAATCCTACTGGATAACAAGGGACACCTGTACAACGGAAAGATGTTTTGAGTGTATAAAACACTAAAGATGTTAATAGATGATTGTGGTTAATAGAGGAAAGGTGGGTTGCATGCAGTTTGGTGGGTCACAGACTGAGTACAGGCTTGGATTTAACCAAAGTACGTACAACAAGGTTGTATTTAATGAAGATACTGTTTCTGTTACAACCAAGGTTCAAGCACTTTAAAGGCATTCAAATGGGAATTGTACCTGATGTCCCCAAGGATGATGCATATTCCACAGAAGGTCTACAAAAGTCTACATACAAAGAAGCTATATATGGTACTGTTCATGTAATAGGGGATCCTTCGGGTGTCCTTGATTGTGTCCTTGAATGCACATGCACAGCCCATGTGCAGACCATGTGCACATCTGGACTCTTTCAGATCTCCTGCTTTATGCCTCCTGCAGTTGGTGAAAAAGATGCTTGCTTACTGAAGTTAATGCTAAAAGAGAGGTCACATATTAATCTTTAAGGCACAGCAGAGCTGGTGGAAGTGGGGGGATGTTGGAGGGGAGGCTGGGGGGGGCAAATTCCTGAGGCCTCAGACTTTCAGAGGACTAGATGACAAGACAAAATACACAATACAAAACTAATCTATTACAAAATAAATTTGGGTACCTCAATCTCGGCCTATCCAAGGCTGTGTATCCACAACAGCTTTGATCTGCTTCAGTGCACTTCTCTTACCCCAGTGCATTAGGAAGAGGAGCAGCCCTGTTGACCAGATGTCATAACTGTAAAACAGGACAATGTACGACACCCAAGAAAAATGTAGGACATGACAAAATGAAAGCTTAAAACACTCATATATATTGCTTTTATGTGATTAATTTAAACAGTATATTACTTACTAAATTTAAAATTTTTACATATAAATTATTACATATTATTGATTCATTACAAGAAGGTTATACACTGTTCACAATGAAAAGGAGGACAATGATGAATTTTTTCCAGGACAAAAGGCTAAAAAAGAGGACACATCATGGAAAAATGAAGGCATATGGCCACCCTAGTCCTGGTGGTAGCAGAAACTGCCACTCAAGATGCAATGGTTCTGTGATCTGATTTTTAAAGGGTATCTCACACCATTGGGCTGTGGTGGCACAAGTGGTTAAGACACTGTGCCTGTTAACCAGCAGGCCAGGGTTTGAGACCTCGGTCCCCACAAGACGAGGAGAACTCCTGTCCCTAGCCCAGCTCCTGCCAACCTAGCAGCTTGAAAGCATGTAAATGCAAGTAGATAAATAGGTACCACCTTGGTGGGAAGGTAAGAGCGTTCCGTGCACCTCGGCGTACAGTCATGCCGGCCCCATGACCATGGAAGTGTCTTTGGACAACGCTGGCTCTAACTTCTTGTAAACGGGGATGAGCACTGCACCCTATAGTCCAGGGGTGTCCAACACGCAGCCCAGGGGCCGCATGTGGCCCAGGATGAGGGTGGACGCAGCCCTCCTGCAAAGCTGGGCACCACCATTGGAAAAACCAGCTTTGTGGCAGCAGCCATTTTCAAATATTGCGTGCTCTGCGCACTGCCCTGGGCAGCTGCCACAAAGCCGGTCTGGGCTGCCTGGCTCCTCCCCCTACCTGCCTCCTGGCACTCAGAGCGCTTCAGGCCCTGCAGACCTTGCAGCGCTCGCCCACCTGCATCCCCCAAAAGCAGCCTCAGCCTCTATTCCAGTCACTGCCTACTGCCCTTGAGACCTACTCAGAAGTAATCCCCGTTAAAGTCAATGAGGCTTACTCTCAAGTTGCAGTCTGAGACCCCAATGATGCATAAAATGGGCTGTGATCTTCTCCAAGTTCAACCTTGGAGATATGCTGCAACCCTAACCATGTCTACTCAGAAGTAAGGCCCATTGTACCCAGTGGGTCTTACTCCCAGGAAAGTGTATTCAGGATTGCAGCATATCTCCAAGGTTAAGCTTGGAGAGGATCACAGCCCATCCTATGCATCATGCCTCCTCAGATTTAAGCCCCACTAAAGTCAATGAGGCTTTCTCCCAAGTTGCAGTCTGAGAGCCCAATCCTATGCATGGCTGCTCAGCAGAAAACCCCATGATATTCAATGAGACTTACTCCAAGGTTTAGCTTGGAGCGGATTGCTGCCCATCCTGTGCATTATGCCTACTCAGAAGTAAGCCCCATTAAAATCAATGAGACTTACTCCAAGGTTTAAAAACGTAGGACAAAATATAGGACATCCTACATTTGTTCTACATTTTAAAAAGTTGTTAGTGTTTATGTGCGGCCCAAACCAACTCGTCTTCTTCCATTGCGGCCCAGGAAAGCTGAAAGGTTGGACACCCCTGCTATAGTCGGAAAGGACTGGCAATTAACCTTTGGGGAACCTTACGCCATCTGTACAGCAGAGGGCAGCAAAATCCAAGCAAAGCAATTTCTATTGCCCAATTCCCTTTTTTTACTCCCTCCCTCCTTCACCCTTAACATGGTCTGCCTCTACATTACTGAATCACAGTTAGAAGGGCAAAGAGTTTGTTGAGATCTGTTTGCAACCCCAAGCACAAGCTCCACAAACTGGAGGGCAAGCTTACGTCAAGTCTACGAACATGTGAGTGTTGACAATGTGGGAAAGGGAGAGGGTGGCACGGACACCTCCTTAGCAAAGACAGCAGCAGACAAGTGGCGCTTTTCTCTGATCAAGGCTGAGATTCGCATTTGAAATCTTCCTTAATGATATCAAAACTTGGCACCCATCAATCTGGAAAGACTATGGATCGTGCTCGACGCTGTATGCGAAGCACAAAGGCCTGGGTAGATTGATATGGAGGATAGGCTGTTACCCAAGCAGCAAATCCCCCCTCTCCACGCCACTGAAATAGTCCAGTGGAAGGGCAGAGCTGATACGATTGGTTCCAGCTGCGTCGCAGAGCTGGGCTAAGGACAGGAGCTCACCCTGTCTTGTGGGGACCGACCCAGGTCTCGAACCCTGGCCTTCTGGTTAACATGCACAGTGTCTTAACCTGTTATAAAATGGCACAAACTGGTCAGTGAAGGTTGGTCTCTCTGAAAAGTGGCCCGAGAACTGTGCATAGTTTTGAGAAAATTGACCTAGTCTGAAGATGTGTCTATGCTCCCAGTTCCTGTGGTCCTGCTAACTTGAGATGACGAGTAGCAGCTACAACTGATCTGCTTTCCATCTCTCAGCTAACAGATTCCACCTCTCAACTAATAACTAACACCTCTCAACTAGCTGATTAAGAACCCCCTTTAAACAAAAGCTATATCTGATACAGACAAAAGGATACTCAGAAATACCAGTACATACAGAATACTCAGAAAAATTAGGAAGAAAACAGAGGACCTTTTGGCTCTGGGAAAATAAAAGTGAAACCAGAAGCCTTAAAAGTTTACCTCTTATATGTAGGCCACATTGTTGCCTGTGTCTCTTGTTCCCATCTGTCTTGCCACTCCAGACCTCATGACAACATCTTGATGCTGCTTTTAAGCAGCATCCTTATGCCCTTTATTTCTTCAAGTCCTTTACAGTTTACCATCTCCTGGTATTGCTTGTCCCACACTCTTTATTAGTCTGGAATAGATAGGAAGAGGATTTTGTTAACACAGCAGATCAGTTCTCATCCCACCCATGCTTTTATCAGAAGATTCAAGGCTTACTTCATTAGCAGGAGTGGATGCAATGAACCTTACAGAAATGGCTTCCAATGGACCTCAAGAGAGTTGTACAATCACCATCAGTGGTGGGCTCCAGCAGGTTCGCACCTACTCTATAGAACCGGTTGTTAATGAGAGATAGGACACATAAAGTTTAAAAATAGCCATTTAAAAGTGGCTGCCAGATGGGTGTAGAACCTGTTGTTAATTTCTTTGAATCCCATCACTGATCACCATCACATGAAGGTGATGTGCCCAGAGGCAGTTGTAGGGGTGAACCTTCTGATGTCCCTCAGTGGCATGTAATTTTGTAACCTTTGATGTTGTCCCTGCTATGCAGGTGTAATGCTGATAGTATGTGCAGGATTTGGTATTGGGCACTATATTGGGCCACAGTTGGCTTAGGGCAAAATCCAGAGCAGTTACGGGTCCACGCAGTTAGGTCACCCTTTAGTATTATCTTATGGAAAGTCACCTTAACTGCTCTGGAGCAAAGGGCTTAATTTGACTTTAGGATATGGGCCTTAGTGGTTAAAGACATTGTGCCTGTCAATCTGAAGGCTGGAAGGTCAGCGGCTTGAGACCCAAGTACTGCAAGATGGAGTGAGCTCCTGTCCTTTGCCCAGCTCCTGCCAACCTAGGAATTTGAAAGCATGGAAATGCAAGTAGATAAACAGGTACCTCGGAAGGAAGGTAACAGCATTTTTTTGCAAATGCAGGCTACATGTGCATGGAAAAGCCTTCAGACAATTATGGCTGTAGAAACAGGGCATGAGCACTGCACCCTAGAGTCAGTCATGACTAGCAGGGCAACTTGCAGGGGACACCTATATCATATTTAAAGCATCTAAGCTTCCTTTGAAACACACACACACACGTCCTCTCAGGTTGTGTAGATAAGGATTAAAAGTATTCAGGCGATGCCTAGTAAAGTCCTAGAATCCCAAAAGGAAGGTCAGCAGGATTTCCAATGGGCTTTATAGACTTTCCATAAAGTACAGAAGCAATGTTACAAAATATGCACACTGCCTAAGTTTATACCAGTCCTTTCTAATGCAGTTACCCCTACAATCCAGAGTAACTACAGGACCACGTAAGAGACATTTACATCAACGTAGTTACAGCACCACCTAGTGAAAACCTATGGGAAATTCATATTGCAATTCAGAGTTAATTATTCTTATGTCGGAGTAAGGACTCCCCGTAGTTACTCTGGATTGCACCCTATGTCTTGCCTTTGAAGGTGCCTCCTGTCCTCATATATGCATGCTCTATTCACAGGTGTCCTCTGTTCTTATTCCTGCAAGGAGCTTTTCTCTTTGGAGTGGCCAGTTCCGCCCTAATCTCAAAGGAACTCCTTCATGGGGAAGTCCAATCTCCGAATTACCCAAAGCCATATCCAAACAACAACATCAGCACCTGGGACATCAAAGTGCCAAAGGGCTACAGAGTGAGGCTGAATTTCCGGCACTTTGATTTGGAGCCATCTGAGGCCTGCCAGTACGATTACATCAAGGTTTGTGAATGAAGGCTGGGTTTGTTGGGGTTAAGGAAGGAGTATGTGATGCCCCCAAAAGGTCTGTATATCACCTATTAAAAAGGATATTAAAAAAACTGTATCATAGTGCTCCATATTGTATGGTGGAGCACTGCTGAGACCTTACCCTACAAGCCTCTGTGTATTATCCTCTTCCTTATATTTTGTGTGTGTTTGTGTAAAATCATTAAAAACATTTTAAAAACAGTTAAAAACATAAATAACACAATATTAAAACCGTTAAAAACATATAGCCTCCCAAATCTCCACCTCAGTTAAAAGCTCCCTTAAACAGTAGTGCCTTCAGGCCCTGCTTGAATCCCTGGACAGAGGGAACTTCCCTCAGTTCTAAGGGAAGGGAGTTCCAGAGCCAGGGTGCAACCACTGAGAAGGCTCTATTCCTGGCCACCATCCCTCTCCCCTCCCTTGGAGGCAGCACAGTCAGCAGGGCCCCCTGTGGTGACCTTAGGTGACGGGTCGGATTGTAAGGAAGAAGGCAATCCCTCAAAATACCCTGGACCTGAGCCATGTAGGATTTTAAAAGTCAGAACCAGCACTTTGAATTCATCCTGGAAGCAAATGGGCAGCCAGTGTAGCTGCTGAAGCAGTGGCCCAACTGAGACAAACCACCGAGTCCCAGCAACCACATAAGCCACTGCATTCTGCACAAATTTCTGGACCATCTTCAGAAGCAGCCCAAAAGTGGGCTTCAGGGAGTTCTCGCAGGTTCTATAGAACCCTTTGCTATTGAACACCTGGTTCTGAGAACCGGTTACTAATGGGACAGAGAACCTGTTGTTAATTTAGGTTATTAGGACATAGAACCTATTGTTAATTTATTTGAATCCCACCACGGAGGCAGCACCATGTACTGTAGAGTGTGTTGCAGTAGTCCAGTCTAGATGTCACTAGGGCCAGATCTGAGCAACTCAGGTATGGTTGCAGCTGGCAAATCAGCCAAAGCTGAGCAAAGGCTCCCCTGGCCACAGCCACCACCTGGGACTCCGGGAGCAGCTGCGAATCCAGGAGAACCCCCAAGCTTTTGCCTTCCACACTTCCATAAGTGGCCACAAATCAAACCACGGTCTGGCTCTCAAGATTTTATCCATTTCCTGCCAGCTGACTCCACCACACTCCATATTCCCATACATTCCTCCATAAAGATCTGTCAACTGCATTCTAGTTGCCCATCCAGGGCTAGACCAAAGCTGATCCTGGTTGGCTTCTTCAAGCAAGGCCATAGCTCAACCTCCAAGTTAGACCTTCTTATGTATTCCTTCCTCTTCTTTTATCCAAAGACCAATTTTAGGTGCAAATTGACACCATCACCATACCTTTGAGCACCTTTTTTGCATCACAAACTGGCTTTTAAACTTCTCTCTCTCAAAAACCGTCTGGCACATGACCTCTACAACCCACACACAATCACACCTCTTCAAGAAATGTAAGTCCGTAACCCACTGGCGTCATGGTCAATGAACTCCACACATTCTAATGCTTTCTTTTCCTCTTTTTTCTTCCCTGGCCTTGATGGACTTTGGCAGATCACAGCAAATAAGAAAGACTTGGGCCGATACTGTGGCCGTCCAGGCACAACAACAGGCAACCATCCTGGAGACCGCGTATTTACATCCATTGGTAATCGAATGCGATTGTTCTTCTCCTCTGACTTCTCCAATGAGGAAAATGGAAACATTGTCTCCTACAAGGGTTTCTCAGCTTATTATCATGCAGTGGGTGAGTATTGAAACTTTTTGCCTTTGACACATGTGGCCTGCATTGGAAAGTGGGTGCAGGACAACTGAGTCCATGGTGTTTAAAATGCTTTTTAACACTAATGCCTCACACTATGAAACATTTTTATTTTTTTAATTCAATGATGCTTTTAACAATAAGACCTGAATTCATGCAGAAATTCAAACCAGCACCCTTTATTTGCATTAGTCATCCATCAGTCTTGAAAGACTATGGTATCGTGCTCGACGCTACATGCAAAGCACGAAAGCCTTGGTAGATTGATATGGAGGATAGGCTGTTACCTAAGCAGCAAATCTCCCTCTCCATACCACTGAAATAGTCCAGTGGAATGGCAGAGCCAATACGATTGGTTCCAGCTGCGTCGCAGAGGTGGGCTAAGGTCAGAAGCTCACCCTGTCTTGTGGGGACCGACCCGGGTCTCGAACCCTGGCCTACTGGTTAACAGGCACAGTGTCTTAATCATTTGTGCCACCCAAGCCATTGCAATGTCCACACTTAAAACATATTAAATATACAATTAAGTACACTGCACAATTTCTTGTAGTATATCCCAAACTTCAAAATAGTATATGAACTCTTTCTCCCAATAACCGGAAGTGTGCTTTGCTTTTATATTCATGACTCTGGCCATGAAAATTCCCAGATTTGGACGAATGTGCTCATGGAAATGATGTTGATGATGATGGACCTCGGTGTCAGCATCTCTGCCATAACTACATAGGGGGCTATTTCTGCTCATGCCATCCTGGCTACCATCTCCAAAGTGACCAGCACTCCTGTCAAGGTGAGAGGACAACCTACCACAGAGATTTGGGAAGAACAGAAAGTGAGTGTAGAACAGGCTGCAATCCTAACCACACTTTCCTGGGAGTAAGTACTTTTGAACACAATGGGAATTACATCTGACATGCTTAGGATTGCACTGATAGTATCTGTCAGATTGAGCAGACTGATCTGATCCAGGAGGTATCTGTTCAAGCCCAGTCTTTAAAAGCAAACTTGGGCAAGCAACTATGTCTTGGCTTTAGGACCCAATCCTATCCAATGTCACTCTAGAAACAAGGTGCCTGGAGGGGGACATGATTGAGAACCCAATCTTATCAATGTCTACTCAGAAGTAAATCCCATTAGAGCCAACAAGTCTTACTTCCAGGTAAGTGTGGATAGGATTGCAGCCTGAGATGTAGAAAATTATGCAGGAGATCAAGAGACTGAATAGAGAGATTTTTTTTCCTCTCAACACGTGAACTGGAGAACATCCATAAAATTGAGTGTCATGAGAAGACACAAAAGAAAATATTTATTTATCCAGCATGTAAGTAGTCTGTGGAACTCCTTGCCACAGGATGTGGTGATGATGTCTGGCCTAGATGCCTTTAAAAGGAACAGATTTCTGGAAGTACAGTTTATCAAAAATCACTAACCATAATGGGTATGTATGTGCAATATCCTGATTTTAGAAGTAGGTTACCTCAGAATACCAGGTGCAGAGGAGCAACCACAGGATGCAAGTCTCTTGTTGTCTTGTGTGTTCCCTGTGGCATCTGGTGGTCTGATGTGAGATACAAAAAGCTGTACTACATGGACCTTTGGTCTCACTGAGCAAATGAAACATCACTGTGTTAATGTATGTTACTGCATACATTAACACTGCAAGTGTGGTATAAATGATAAATATTACTGCTGCAATTGTGGTTCTGGGTGGAATGGGAACTCTAATCCATTTTAGAAACTGGGAGTACAGAATTATGCATGAAAGTTCCTGCTGGGATCTATTTGTTCCCAGTAAGAGAAACGCTTTTTTAAAAAGCAAAAATAAAAAACTCATATAAATGTTGACAAATGGGAAGAAGTCTCAGCTTGTTGCCATTTATCTGCCCCCAAACTGAATGTACATTGCTGACTACATTGTACTTCACTTTCCATATATCTTCTCTTGATTTCTGACCCCTACAGCCGAGTGCAGCAATGAACTCTTCACAGAGCATTCTGGATATCTGATCAGCCCAGGTTATCCTGATCCTTACCCACCTAACCTTCAGTGTAACTACAGCATACGAGTAGATGCGGGGATGCTGATCACCCTGGAGTTCCTGGAGCCCTTTGAAATTGATGATCACCAGCAAGTCCATTGCCCTTATGACCAGCTGAAGGTATTGCATGCAGATGAAGACCGAGCTATAGAAACCAGCCTGGCTTCCCTATAATGGCTAATAAATAAGAAAAAAAGATGGAGTTCTGAGTGTCTCAGCATCCCTGCAGTCAGTCCTTCATGTGTCTATTTCTCTGGATACACAATAAAGAGGTTTAGGGACTTGCTTTGGAATTATTTCCAATATATAGATTATTGTCTCATATGCTAGACTATTGTCCTATCCTCCATCTGTGAATGCGATCAAGATCAGATTCTTGCTTCTCCACACACAGTGGACAGTTGATCCAGTGGTGGGATTCAAATAAATTAACAACTGGTTCTATGTCCTAATAACTATGTTCTGAGTGCACACATGTCAAACAGAATTGTAGAGAATCTGTGTGCTGAGCAGGTCTATCAGGAGCCATTTGGAAAACAGATTCCAGATGTTAGCAAATGTTTGTAAAGTTGGTCTTTGCAAGCAGTCTGCTTCTCTGAAGTTAAGTTTCCCATTTCCTCCACACAAGACTGGATTTCAAGGTAGACTTTCAAAGTTTGCTGGCATTTGGCAATAAGTGCAGAATGGTGGGAAACTAAGCTTACTAAGAGCTAGCCAATGCCTATGCAGTTATATAGTAGTGATACCCAATCTTTGGGAGCCCACAGACCACTGTGGCAAAAATTGGAATCATTGTAGACCACCTGCATTCCCAGCTATAGATGGTCCATTCTCGAATCTGCCTGGTGGTCCATGTGGAAGCATCATCCAAGTGACCATGCTCCATGGACTACCAGACTGGGTGAAGAATAGACCACCCACAGCTGCAGCTGACAGCTGTTAAGCTGACTTCAGTGCCCACTGCAGACATGGCTGGTCCATTCAAGTGGGAGGAATGATTGCTCAGTGAGACACTGGAAGTGATGGAAGGCTATTTTTCCTGAGACTTCATGGATGACTTCTTAGGGACTCGCTGAGGTCTGTGAACTGGTTGGGAACCAGAGGTATAGTAATACTGTACAAGTATTTTATTAAATTCATTAACAGAAAGAGCTCACAGTTAAATTGAGTTTTTTCCAGTATCATATACAATCATCAAGGTCTTTGGATTAAATAAATTCAGCTTAACAATAGCTATGGGACCCATTGGATACATTAGTAGTGGCTGTGTTTTTGTTGTATAAACTTTCTGGTTTCCTGAGAAGTCCTTCAGCAGATATGCCTGCTCAGACTGACTTGATGAGGTGAAGGAGGTAACCTTGAGGTGTGAATTTTTCTATCTGCAATGTCCAAATCATCCTCTGTTTCTTACCAGATCCAGGCTGGAACAGAACAGACTGGTGACTTTTGTGGCACAGTGTCTCCAGGGACCATAGAAACCAATAGCTCTTCGGTGGATATCCTCTTCCTCACAGATGAATCTGGATTCAGCCGTGGATGGAAGATCAAATACAGCACAGATCGTAATGCATCCCACCAGTTGGTTAATGGTAGCCACTCATCTTGAAGATGTTTGCTTCATTCGTCTTTTGTCTTCAACAGGAATCCGATGTCCACAACCTGTGCCAAATGATAAGTTCACCATCATCAAAGATCTTCAGCCCCAATACCAATTCCGAGACTATTTCATTGTCAACTGCATGACAGGATATCAGTTGATGGAGGTAAATCCCATTTCTTTGGCTTCTCCATTATTGTGCCTCTGTGTTCCACTTCCTGAAGAGGTGAGATGAAGACAGTGGCATTACTAGGGCGGTACAGACTATCAGTGAAGTGTGTTCGGGCGGGGGGGGGGGGGGGAGTGTGTGACACCACTAGTGGCCAAAACTGTGAAAAATATGTATGAATTTTATGAATAATACCATCATGTTGTATATCATTCAGTTGGTACAATAATGCAGAATGCAAAGAAATAAATTGCATATTTATATTCTATCAAACATTGTAGTCAATAACCAGAAAGGGAAAATACAACTGCCTTGTGTAATATAAAGTGGATTTCTTTAAATGATATCCAGTTCTCTACTATTTTGGTTTAAACAGGGTGATGAGCCACTAAGATCCTTCACTGCAGTTTGCCAAGATGATGGAACCTGGCATCGACCCATGCCCCGGTGCGCAAGTGAGTTGTTGGCTGCTCCCAGTTATTGCTTGGAGGGCTGAGTCTACCACAAAACAAAGTGAGGTACATTCTGAGTATTACTAGACAGCAGGAAGCATCTCATGTTTTGATTTTTTGCTCCTGTACTCAAGAGAGTGGGTTGCAGGTGGCATTTAGATTTCTTGTGCAAGAGTCCAAAATATCTTAGGTTGGTGGCCCTGAATCCAAGACCTGATGCTTGCCATCAGTACCTAGTTTGGTTTGTGGTTATGACTAGGTCAGCATCAGCCAGAATCAGAGCTGGGATTTGTTACTGTCTGAGCACCCCAATGAGCTACCAGGGGATGGAGTGCTTTCGACACTGCCCACTTTGCTTTCCCTGGAGTATACTCCTGTACCTAGCAGGAGTAGAGCACAATCCTAACCATGTCTACTCATAAGTAGTTGCCATTGTGTTCAATGGGTCTTACTCCCAGGAAAGTTTGTTTAGGATTCCAGCTATATAATGCTTTCAGGTTGTGCTGGAACATTGCCTGAGTCACAGTCTGGCTGCGCCTGGCTATAGGTGCACATTCTCCCTGGGTCTTATCTTTACTGATTCACTGATTCCAGTTTTGTATTTTGCTTGGGTCTGCAGTTGGCCTACCACTTGCAGTGGTGCCATCACCAGCCCCCATATATAATGGACCTGAGAAAGGAGCCAAACCACCCGTGTTTGTATTTGTGTCAGGCTGTGTTTGTTTTTTGGCTCACCCCCCTCAAGTACATTTTTGAAAGAGCATATGGATCCCATATCTTTCTCCACAGAGTGGGGAGAGCAGAGGAGAGGTTGATTTTAAGAGGACTGGTGGCTAGAGGTCGTCATCAACATTGCTTTTGTGGAAATATATCTTGGTTTCCCCACAGCTGTTTAGCTTGGGCCAGGGCTAAAGCTGGACTTTGATGCCCCCTGTACCCTGAAATGATTCCTTCCTTCCCTTCTTCTTCATCCTTAACATGTTTCCTCTTGTAGTTGTCAACTGTGGAAAGCCCAAAAACCTGATCAACGGGGTCTTTGATTATGTGTCCCAGCAAAGCAATGAATACCAGTCAGTTATAAAATATCGCTGCAAGGAACCCTATTACCACCTCGTCAGCAGTACAGGGACAGGTGAGTCCTGGCACAGGATAAAATGCTCTCTAGCCCTTAATCCCATTCCTGCCCATTCCCTTGGAGCATAATTCTCCCACCATTCCCTTTTCAGCAACTTTTATTTAGAGCAACATGCTCAATTTCCCAATGATCCCCATTTAAAAAAAATTATTTGTTTGTTTGTTTTACTTTTTAATACTGCCTTTCTTTCAAGGAGCTCTGGACTTTGCCCTGCTGTGATTAGCACAATCCTCCATGTGTGTCAGTCTCCATGCAATTTTTACTAGAAGCATTTAATTTTCTAATTAAGAGCACAATCTTAACCATGTCTACTCATGTCTCCCCATTGTGTTCAATGGGTCTTACTCCCAGGAAAGTGTGTTTAGGATTGCAGCCTAAATAATACTACGAGTGGGGATGGTGGAAAGGAGGGAAGGCAGTTGATCTGTTTTGCTTTCAGTACATTTCTTCATGGAAGGCAGTAGGGAGCCCATGCAAATATAGTCAATGTGCACTGAGTAGGGTGAGAAAGAAGCTGGAGGTTCTTGCTTCTGTGTTTGGAGGAAGCTTCCTTCCTTCTTTGGAAGACCTTCTTCCCTAGGAGGAAAGAAACTTCAGATATAGCCCTCTCTTGTTCATGTTTTGTTCAGAAACACTTGGTGTAGGTAGGTAGGTAGGTAGGTAGGTAGGTAGGTAGGTAGATAGATAGATAGACAGACAGACAGACAGACAGACAGACAGACAGACAGACAGATAGATATTGTCATTGTACAAAAATTTCACTTTACTAAAACATAACAATCAAAGGCAGGCATGTTTATCCATTAAAAAAGAAAAATGTTCCAGGACCAACGCAGGGTATTAGCATCTTTATTAGAATCAAATAAAATATTTTAATGTTGTGAGTGAGCTTTCATCAAATTTGGCATGGTAATAAAGCCCCAAGTTATGCAGTTTGTAACCATTCCAGATGGAAATGCTGGAGGTTTTCTGCAAGATGAATGTGCTTCGCCTTTTCTAGGCATGAGATCGAGTTCAGCTTGCACTGACAGCTGCAGGGAAACTATGATCAAGATAAAGAAAGAAAACATGGAGAAGGGGAGGTGCAGCTATTTTTGTGCCTTATTCCCAATAGCCCTTGGTGCGCACACACCCATTGCGATATCTTAGATTTGCACTTTAAAAAGCAAGACCCAAGCAAGTGCTCATGTCTCATCTCCTCTGTCTGCCTAGAAAACTCTCTCCCCTGCCTGTTATTCCTTCCTCTTCCACATCATCTCTTTCTCCCTCTCGCTGTGTACTTCATCCATCATTCTCTCTCTCTCTCTCTCTCTCTCTCTCTCTCTCTCTCTCTCACACACACACACACACACACACACACACACACACACACACACACACACAGAGACAGAGAGAGATTCTTTCAAAACTCATATTCCTAGACCCATTTAAAAGAGTCAGTACATTTCTTTCAGTGGTCTTTCGGCATTATTTGTTCTACTGCATACATTCCTTGTTCCTTTTTCTCTTCCCTTTTCCATTTACTCCTCCCCCTCCTTAATTTCACAGTAATGATCTGCCTATACTAACAGGGGAGTTTAAAAAACGCAGTCTCTGGATGGAGTGAGGAATCTATGTTATGATTATGAAAATCAATTCACACCGGGGAAATGGGGTGTAAAGCATGCAATTTTGGGATGAACAGCCCAATCCAGAGCAACTAATCTGTCCACATAAGAGCCTATCTAACACTAGGTTGGAGCAACTGCAAGATGCTCCAGCCCAGTTACTCTGAAGGAGGCTTAGGGCAGAGCAAGGCAAGATAGGGTGCCCTAAGAGAGGTGGACCTGCTCTGCCCTAACTGGGGCAGCCTAAGCAGCTCAGGAGAGGCAAGTTGAGGGCATGTTTAGCATTGCCTAGGGCAGAGCAGTTACTCTGTATCCAAAGCCTGTTTCCAAGGCAGAAATGCCCTCTTCCAGCCCTCAGAGTTATACCACCTCAGGAGCAGGTATAGTAATGAGTAGACCCATAGGGGTCCATGATAAGGCCCGAGTAAGAATGGCAGTGCTGACCAAAAATCTGAGTTCTTGGCCAGCCTAGCTGCAACCCCTTCCTCTCAACCTCAGGATATGGAACAAACTATGGCTGCCCACAAACCTCAGGATACAGCAGGCCACTCCAAGAAGCCCCTTTATTCACTGTAGAATGTACTGGCATCTCATCAGGGACTCCTTATAAGGCAGGCACCCAGTGGCGTCACCAGACTGGTGCGGCTGGTGTGGGCTGCATTGGGGATGCGCTCCGTATGGGGTGATGTGCCGGAGGAGTTTGACTGTCCTTTGGCAGGCCCCGGGCATCAGCACCCCCATTCAGGCCTGCTCCAAGGCGGAGAATCAGCCAGAAGCTCACACTTGTCTGAGGAGCTGGCCTGAACGGCCATCTGAGATGCACTGCGCAGAAACACACTGAGCATGCCGAACAGCTTCAGAGGAGACTTCCTTAGAGCAGAGAAAGTCCGCGCCTCTGCACAGCCATTCGGCCTCACTCAGGAGGCGGAGCGGCAGCCGAATGGCTTCAGAAAGAGTACTGCACAGGCACCAACTCTGACGCCTGCACAGTCTCCCCTGAAGCCAAAAGGCTTCAGAAAAGTACTGCGCAGGTGTCAGAGATGGTGCCTGCGCAGTACTCTTTCTGAAGCCAGTTGGCTTCAGAAACAACTGCGCAGGCGCCAACTTTGGTGACTGTGCAGTCCAGGTTGGGGGGGGCGCGCATCCCAGGGATGACACACAGACTTCCGCACCAGGTGATGTGCAGAGTCATGTTACCACTGTAGGCACCACAGCTGTTCCTTGTTCAATGTGATCTGAGGGGTGTCTCCTCAGGAGCAAGTCTTCCCCTTGTGTCAATTACTTAGCATGCTCTGGAGCAGTTAGGGCAGCCCAGGCTTCCTGACTCTTTGGATTCAGCATAACTTTCTGCTCTGGATACAGAATAGTTAGGAGAGTGCAGTTAGGTCAGAGCAGGCTGAATTTGCTCTGGATTGCAGCCTAAGTCTCGCTGCACAGGAGATATTTCTGTGAAAGAACATAATGAATTCCTTGATTAGTTCCTTCCGAACAGAAAGAGGAGTGAAAAGATGATCATTTTCTACCTTTGACAGTATGTTTACCCTAGAGCTAGAATTCAGAATAGTTTTAGTAATTAAATACATGAGTTAGAGGTGCTTTTCTGGACTGAGTGGTCTGGAATTCCTGATTGGTATCTTGAGGGATGTCTACCTTTATACATTCCTCTCAATCTCTCAGTGCAATCCTAAACCAAAGTTAGGCCAGGATAAATCCCAGTACAAGACCCACACTGGACTGGGGAGAGGGGTTAGGTCATTACATAGACATGTGCTGACTTCCCCACACCACCACAGGAATGGGGAAGGGAGCAAACACACACACACTTTTAAAAACACAATTCTGTCTCTTTATATGTTGCGGATCTTAGTTTGAACGGTTTGATTTTATGGGGTTTTTTTGTGGTTTTTTTGGTAAGCTGTCTTGAGATATTTTTAAGTCAAAAGGAAGGACAAAAATAACCAAATTAAATGTTATTCTGACATTGGAGACATTAAACATTATAAACATACAGGTATCCTCCATTTATTTCATGGGTTGGGGACTGGAGCACCGCCCCAAACCGAAACCCATTGAAAAGTGGAACCCAATCTTTATTAGTTTAAAATATTGCTTCTGATACTTTTTAGCTAGCAAATTGAAAATGTCCCTTTTATCTTGCAAATTCCTGCTGCCACACAAAGATTTCTGCAAATAGATTCTCATTTGCAAATAGCTTCTCCTTCAGGAATTAGATTAGCCCAGGAACTACAACATGGCAATTTTAGCCTTTAAAATAGCAGAGAGAGGCTGAAAGAGCAGAACATGTGTTGAATGAATGAGTTCTGGGTATAATGAAAGCTGTTAAAAGAACAGATCATCAAAAAAATGAACCACCAGAAAGTGTGGGATACTTGTAAATTTTTTTTAAAGGAAAGGCATTTGTCATTGAAATCATGGTATATGATTTCAGTATATGAGACTCATATACAGGATGATCCTCCCATTTGCAAAGTTTGGTTCCAGGAATCCCAGTGAATACCTATTTTTGAATTACACAAAAGCTATCATTTAGCATGGTAACTAATGAATCAGTGAGTTAGGATTCATTAGACAGGAAGGAAATGAATCCGTTTGCTTTTCCCTGATTTAAAACAACTCAATTTCAAGCTGTTCTCTTTTTTTATTCACTTGCAAATGAGAGGCCGTTCCCTGGGAAGAGAGGGGTCTGCCTCTTCTAGGCAGAACCCGAGAGCCTTAATGCAGTGGAGTGGAAGATTTATTGCCTGCCACATTACCATGGCATGGGCTGTGGGTGGCGCAAGCGGTTATGGCTGCAATCCAGAGCAAATTCAGCCTGCTCTGACCTAACTGCACTCTCCTAACTATTCTATATCCAGAGCAGAAAGTTATGCTGAATCCAGAGAGTCAGGAAGCCTGGGCTGCCCTAACTGCTCCAGAGCATGCTAAGTAATTGACACAAGGGGAAGACTTGCTCCTGAGGAGACACCCCTCAGATCACACTGAACAAGGAACAGCTGTGGTGCCTACAGTGGTGACATGACTCTGCACATCACCTGGTGTGGAAGTCTGTGCGTCATCCCTGGGATGCGCCCCCCCCCCCCACACCTGGACTGCACAGTCACCAAAGTTGGCGCCTGCGCAGTTGTTTCTGAAGCCAACTGGCTTCAGAAAGAGTACTGCGCAGGCACCATCTCTGACACCTGCGCAGTACTTTTCTGAAGCCTTTTGGCTTCGGGGGAGACTGTGCAGGCGTCAGAGTTGGTGCCTGTGCAGTACTCTTTCTGAAGCCATTCGGCTCCCGCTCCGCCTCCTGAGTGAGGCTGAATGGCTGTGCAGAGGCGCGGACTTTCTCTGCTCTAAGGAAGCCTCCTCTGAAGCTGTTCGGCATGCTCAGTGTGTTTCTGCGCAGTGCATCTCAGATGGCCGTTCAGGCCAGCTCCTCAGACAAGTGTGAGCTTCTGGCTGATTCTCCGCCTTGGAGCAGGCCTGAATAGGGGTGCTGACGCCCGGGGCCTGCCAAAGGACAGTCAAACTCCTCCGGCACATCACCCCATATGGAGCGCATCCCCAATGCAGCCCACACCAGCCGCACCAGTCTGGTGACGCCACTGGGTGCCTGCCTTATAAGGAGTCCCTGATGAGATGCCAGTACATTCTACAGTGAATACAAGGGGCTTCTTGGAGTGGCCTGCTGTATCCTGAGGTTTGTGGGCAGCTGTAGTTTGTTCCATATCCTGAGGTTGAGAGGAAGGGGTTGCAGCTAGGCTGGCCAAGAACTCAGATTTTTGGTCAGCACTGCCATTCTTACTCGGGCCTTATCATGGACCCCTATGGGTCTACTCATTACTATACCTGCTCCTGAGGTGGTATAACTCTGAGGGCTGGAAGAGGGCATTTCTGCCTTGGAAACAGGCTTTGGATACAGAGTAACTGCTCTGCCCTAGGCAATGCTCAACATGCCCTCAACTTGCCTCTCCTGAGCTGCTTAGGCTGCCCCAGTTAGGGCAGAGCAGGTCCACCTCTCTTAGGGCACCCTATCTTGCCTTGTTCTGCCCTAAGCCTCCTTCAGAGTAACTGGGCTGGAGCATCTTGCAGTTGCTCCAACCTAGTGTTAGATAGGGCAACCTAAGGGCTCTTATGTGGACAGATTAGTTGCTCTGGATTGGGCTGTAAGACTCTGTGTCTGTTAACCAGCAGGCCAGGGTTTGATTCCCAGGTCAGCCCCTCAGGACAGGGTGAGCTCCTGTCCTTAGCCCAGCTCTGCGACACCAGCTGGATCCAATTGTATTGGCTTTGCCTTTCCATTGGACTAATTCAGTGGCATGGAGAGGGAGGATTTGCTGCTTGGGTAACAGCCTATCCTCCATAACAATCCAACCCAGGCTTTCATGCTTCGCATGCAGCGTATGCAGTGCTGAGCACGATACCATAGTCTTTCAAGACTGACAGAGGCCTGCATTACCATGGCAAGCAGGCTATTTCTAAGGAGACTTTATATAAAGAGTCAATCTCATTCACTTTCAGATAAATTCGCATATGAATAGGTTACACCTGTAGATTCTTATTCTTATTCTTTGCTACTTCAGTCTGGAAGAACTGAGACTTTTGACTGCATGGATAATTTAAATACTTTTGATAAGATGCTGTAGTATGTAATAGCAGAGGGGGCATGAATACTGATTTCTGCTGTGCAGAGATCCCAATCTTCACCTTTAAATGCTGGGAGGCTACACAGCAAGCATCAGACTCCCCCTGCCATCTAGAATATTCCCTAGGGCCAACAGGGAAGGCCCATTCTTTCCCAAGTAGGCCACAGTCTGCTTGGATCCCCTGGATGCTTTTTCTTGTGTGCTGTATTGAGAATCTTTCTGAATTTCTCATGATGTTGAGACATTCAAGGTCCTCATGGACATGATCTGCAGGGCAGAGATTGTGCTCTTCCTATTACCAACCATCCAGGTTTGGCCTGACGTCAGGAATTGGCATCAGAAATCCAGAGGGTATCCTAAACCCACCCATTGTTAGAGCCCTAGACATTATCACTGCCACAAATACTAAGGGCTCAGAGGTTAGCCTGGCCTTCTGATGACTGTGGTCCCTTGGCCAGTTTTGGACCTGTTCAGCTTTGGTCACCACTCCTGAGCTTTGGCACCTTTGCAACCTCTCCAGCTGACTTTGGGTAGGTGGCAAAGAACCAACCTGACTTTTAATTAATACCAGCTCAGATTTTCAAAATTGGTTTCCAACAGACATTAGTGGAGTCTGCCTAGCCCTACACCTGAATCCAGTTCTTTTCAAAGCCTACAATTTCTCTCTGTTTTTCCCCCTTCAAAATAACTGCTTTGCAAGTTAAGACTAAAAGCTGGAAAAGAGAAATCTGGAAGGTTTTCCTTCATGTCTTTCAGAATCCTTGATACATAAAAATTCAGGGCTTGCAGTTACAAGTGCAGTCTGCAAAGTTACAAGTTTCTGCCCTTCAATTTGATAGGCTTGGATGGAAAGCAAGTGTCCAAGTGCCAAGAACATTAAGCACCAGTTCCCATCATTTATCTCCCCCGTTCCCTTTCCAATACCTGCCAACACCAGCCCAGGAAAAGAGGCATGTATAACAAAATAATTTCATGCTTGGATCTGTCACCATCCCAGGTGTTTTGTATAAAGTGGACGGACTGCCTTTTTTGAAATCTCTCCCGTGTTCATCTTGTGCTTCAAGGATAAATGTTCTTGTCAGGGTGGCCTTCCCAGAAACATGGATTGACTGCTTGCTGATCAAGTGTCTTAGGGTGCTCTGCTCAGAGATACTTTGAATTTAATCCCAAGAATGATTTGCTGCTCCCCCAAATCCATCATGGGGCAAATACAGCTTGTAAAGTCTGCACAAACCAAAGTGGGACATCAGTAAGGGATTGATGTCTCCCACTCCCAGATCCAAACCATTCCCTCGCTATTATCCCCCAACCCAAAAATTCGCTTCCCTCCTTCATTCTGCCTCCCTTGGCGCTACAGTTATGTGTGGTACTGGCCTGGATTCAGCACCAGCAGGATGGCACACAAGTGCTTGTGATTTATTGCAAACATGATTTATGGCAGTATAGGTTTGGGCCATAAATTAAGAACAGAATTCTAGCCCTGGAGGTGGTTCCCTGACAGGGTTGGGAAGAACCAACATGTTTAATCAAATATAATTTCTGAAGCCATTTCTGCAAACATTTTTCCTATGCTTCTTTTCTCCCTCAGATACATATTCGTGCTCTGCCACGGGATCCTGGAAGAATCAAGTTGATCATGAGGAGATCCCAATGTGCTTACCAGGTAGATAAGCAGGCCCCACATGCTACCCCCAACATCTACTCTCCCATTCTGTCTCCCCAATTGGAAGTAATCTCAGATGGAGAGTCAAAGCTGAGGTCACAGGTGACACATAGGTGACAAGGCAGGGGGAGGTGAAAACCAGTCAGGGTGACAGTTTTAGGTTAGTTGGACTAATGAAGAATAAAAAGAAAAATAGATTGCATCGGGAGGGACTGAAATGTTAAAGAAATACAGGAAAAATAAAAAGGACAGAGATGAACATGAAGAGCAGGATGATAGGGACACATCAGTTTTTCTGAACATTATCTCTCTTTGCAGTGTGTGGGAAGCCAGATAATCCTGTATCAAACATCCAACGGATTATTGGTGGCAGTGTAGCAAAGAATGGCAGCTTCCCATGGCAAGCAATGACTGTGATAGGTGGAAATGGACGTGCAGGTGGGGCGTTGTTAGGAGATCGCTGGATCCTGACCGCTGCCCATACAGTGTACCCCAAGGGGCAAGGAGATGCTGGGGTGAACAAGAGCCTTGATGAGATAGCGAAGAGTGCTGAAGTCTTCTTGGGCCACACAGTGGTGACTGAACTACACAAGCTGAGCCATCGACCTGTCCGCAGGTTGTTTGTGCATCCAGACTACAATCCAGTGGGTGAGCACAATTTTGATGGAGACATTGCACTCCTTGAGCTGATAGAACCGGTGCCCCTTAGCCGTGATCTGCTGCCCATCTGCCTCCCAGACCCAGAAAACAAAAATTTCTATGTTAGAGGATGGATGGGCTATGCCAGTGGCTTTGGAGTGGAGAAGAATATCCTTGCTGACCGGCTGAAGTATGCACAATTGCCAGTAGCTGACCGAGCAGTGTGCCAGAACTGGTTGCAAGAACGAAAGATCAATGGAATGGACCCACTTTTCACAGCCAACATGTTTTGTGCAGGTTCTCCTCATGAAGGGAAGGACACCTGTCAGGGTGACAGTGGAGGAGCTTTCACTGTGCGTGACCCAGAGACTGAGCGCTGGGTGGCTACAGGCATTGTGTCTTGGGGCATTGACTGTGGCAAAGGGTATGGCTTTTACACCAAAGTCATCAACTACTTGGAGTGGATCAAGGGCATCGTGGGGAAGGATTGGGTCTCAATGACTTACTGAGAATTGGGTTTTTAATCCCTTATCAGATTAGTAAAATGAGTATAATGAAAACTACCACTCGTTTTTGAAAGGAATAGAGCACTGATGTATTCTTTTTCATTATCTCTTAAAGTTGCATACCAGAACCAAAATCACGTATTTAAAAGAAGCACTTAGGAATGTCTTAACTCACTGGTCCAGTATTAACACTCATGCCCTTGATTGATTAACCAGCACTTCAGTTGGTTGATCTATTAAGGACACCATTTAAAGTTTGCAGTTCTAGTAGGAACTCACAGTGATGTCATACTTTCAAAGTATCTCCACTGTTTGCTTTATCAAGGTCATAAATCTCATCATGTGCCCTGCCACTCTGATCAGAATAATGTTCTTGTTTTTGGGTGAGTAGATCAATTGGACACATTACTTATGTCAGACAGGGAGGACCAGCTTCAGTAACCTTTGCTCTCCAGAAAGTGGCAGCAAGCCTAAAGTATATTTGACGCATCGTATAGCAGCAACCCCTTCCCCAACTGTCAAACTCTCAGATAGGTAATTGTAAGGGCTTTGCACTTGGGTTGCCAACTGATGAGAAAAAAGGCTGTCTGCTCTTGTGCCTTCTATAGCTGCTTACTTCAAAGATATCAACAGGTAAAGCTTTTCACAGCATGGGGAAAACCAGTAACACATGCTAACTCTGAACATCATGTACATAGCAAGCTGTTCATGAGATCAGTGCTCCAGGAGCCAATCAAATCTTGGCAACCCATATTTACTCTTACTGGACATGTCAACCCTGGCATGCCTGGGCTATTACATTCCATTTCCAGGAGAGGTTTTGAGTGTCAAGCATCTCTCACAACTTTGAAATTAAATTTTTAACTTTTATGAATGAACAAAGCATTTTGATTAAAATTTAGTAGGGGTGCACAGAGCAAGAGAAAATTGTTTTATGGACCAGATTTGAAGCATGGGATGTTGCTTGGTTTTTTCTGATTAAGGGTAATGAAGAGCTGATTCACATATATATTCATTACTGTTCTTTTTTGGCACAAGTCCTGCATTCCTTCACTGGGTGAGCATAGTGACGGATAGCCATGCCCTCCAGATACCTTTGTAGCCAGGCTCTGTACAGAGAGCTCTCTGGGGTGCATGGCCAGGAAATATGTTGGTGCATGACTTCCGTCCTGGCACACTTTTTTGTCTGTATGTGATCGGCCTCCACAGAGGAATGACATTTGAATAGGGTTAATATCAAGCCATACATTCAGCTGCTGAACATCAAATATACAGTCCTTGTGTTGAAAAAAATCAAGGTTTTTTAATCACCCAAAGCTTTACTGGTCCTTGTACGTCCACCTTAACAAACGGAATGATTTATCACAATTCTCCAAAGGATTGCATTGTTAGCCATTTTTTAAACCATTATCCTCATTCAACTACAGTAGTAAGATTTTTTTTAAATAATATTGAAATACTCTTGGTACTCAAACCTATCCAGCTTTCCAGTGCCAGGTCCAGTGTAGCCATGCCAATGGGGCTTATACTGCATCCTGTGATTGAGAGGCCTCCTCAAGCTATGAGAACAATTTGCTCCCTTATCTCAGGGCTGCATCTAACTATAACCTGTGTATAGTAAATCTGTTAACAAAAATGACATTCTGTATATATTAAAGTAAGTCTTACACAGAACATGGTGTTTTCTTTTTGAGACTATGCCAACATCATCTGTTTTGTTTCTATCATACATGTCTACTCTGAAGTAAGCCCATTACAGTCAAGGGGCTCACTCCTATGTAAGAGGGCAATGGAAATTAACCTGTCAGACACCTTGGACAAACTCCAGAGTAACTACGGTGTAAGAACAACTTAATCTGGATTCCAATATGAATTTCCCATAGGTTTTCACTAGGTGGTCTCTTACGTGCTCGGTAGTTACTTTGGATTTAGGGGCTAGCCTTGCTTGTCTATTCTAATGTAAGCCCTATTATATTTTTTTCCCAAGTACTTGGCCTCACTCCTATGTAAGGGGAGCAGATTGCAGCCTGAGAAAACTGAGAGTCAAGCCCACAAATCCAGAGTAACTACGGGAGCACATAAGAGACTTTACGTGCACCTGTAATTACTGCACCACCTAGTGAAAACCTATGGGAAATTCATTTTGGAATCCAGAGTAAATTGTTCTTACACCGGAGAAAGGACTCCCCATAGGACTCTGGATATTGCCCTAAATGCAGGAATATTTGTTTTATTTTTCTTCTTCATTTTTCATCATCCCCCTCTTTTGCACTGGTATGTAAGAAGGAAACAGTACTTGGAGGGAGGTACCCAGCAGGCTGGGTGATGGGGGCACAGGGCATTTCCCAGAGACACTGAGACAAATTTTCTTTTTTGTACAAAGCATACAAAGTTTCTTTTTTGGCCCCTTCTCTCTACAAATATAAATTTGGCTCCTTTGCTTCCTTTCTCTGCTTTTTTTTAAAGAGTATATAGTTTTTTTCCTTCCTTCTCATGGGCTTTCCAGAGGCAGCATGTAGGTCCCAGTGGGAAGCAGGATGTTGGACTAGAGGGGCCTTTGGCCTGACCCAGCAGGGTTATTTTTATGATCCTATAAATTTTGAAATCAGTGAACATGGAGATTCTCTGGACTGACTGAATTTTTTTCCTACCTTTCTGTTCCCATTACCTTCAGGGCAATTTACAATTTTAAAAAATCAATCATATATATAGAGAGAATTACAGTAGTTACTCAAATCTAACACTTACCTTTTCTAGCCAAATTTGGAGTCCAATCCTAACGATGTCTACTCAAAAGTAAGTCCCATTGTGTACAATGGGTCTTACTCCCAGGAAAGTCTTTGCAAACTTAAGTCTCCAAAATCTGGGTGTGCATTAGATTTGATGGCACATTAGATTTGAATAAATATGGATATAAAAATATAGTGACGTATGGTGTGTAGAACTACAAAAACAGCTTGAAAACAGCATATGATAATCCCTAAACCACCAATAAAAAGAATATCAAGAATGAACATCTTTATGTCAAGCTCAAAGTCATAATGGAAAAGAAAGTTTTCCTCAATTTTTTTCTACATCTCGATGGGGCAGGAGGGCTGATGAATATTTCTAACTGTCACCCCCAATTAACACTAAAGGACTGTTCTGTTCCTCTAAGGAATAAAAGCATAATCTGAGCAAAAATGTCAGTGTTGTTGCACTGTATTTTTTCCAAGTACTTATTGAGCCCAGATGGGGAAAAGCCCAGCCTGCTTAGTCACTGATGTTGTCCCTGCCCGAGCCGTGTGTGTCCAAGCCATCTTTGTCCTCTGTATTTAAGAGAGATTCCAAAAATCTAGGTTATTTTGCTTTCCCTTTTTAAAAAGACATTTCCAGCTATTTTGTTGTTTTATAGAGAATCACTTGATGGGCAAGCAAGATGGGGATATTAATCCTGATTGAAGCTATTCCTGAAGCAGTTTTTTCCAGTGTGATGTAATGAAATTCAGCCACCGTACTCCAGAATTTCTTAGATTCTGTTTAGTAGTCACCTTGAAATGGCAGCTGATGCCTGGAAAATCATAAGAACATAAGAAGAGCCTCCACTGGATCAGGCCAAAGGTCCATCTAGTCCAGCTTCTTCCTGTATCACAGTGGCCCACCAAATGCTTCAGGGAGCATATACGACACCTGCATTCAGATATCCCCCTGCATCTGGCATTTTGAGGTTGTCCGTGTCTACACACACCCCTCATGGCTTGTAACCTGTGATGGTCCTTTCCCCTAGGAATTTGTCCAATCCCTTCTTAAAGGCATTAAGGCTAGATGCCATCACCACAACCTGTGGCAGGGAGTTCCACGGCCCAACTACATGCTGGGTAAAGAAGTATTTTCTTTTGTCTGTCCTAACCCTCCCAACATTCAATTTTAGTGGATGTTCCCTAGTTCTGGTATTATGTGAAAGGGAAAAGAGCATTTCTCTTTCTATCCCTTGCAGATCAGCAAGATCAGCAGCCCTAAAGCAAGAGAATCTGTGTAGAACTCCAGCAATTAAGGGCACAATCCTAACCAACTTTCCAGCAATAATGTAATAAGGGAACAAATATTGCCCTCCCTTGAAGAGGCCTCTGTGACTGACTTGCAACTGCAGGGTCCAGGCATTGGCACACCTATACCAGTGTTGGAAAGTTGGCTAGGATTGTGCCTGAAGCAGTGGTGTCACTAGGGTAGTGCGGGTGGTGCGGTCCGCACCCAAGGGGGTGACGGGCACTGGGGGACTAAAAAGCTTAAAAACGCACATAACTTTGTTATGGTGCGTCCAACCCCATCAAGTCAAATACCGTTGGATTCATATTGAAGAGCAGAATCCAATGCAAAACTGGATTTTTGAAATAGCACCTTCCTATCAAAAGTTATTACCAAAAAACTAAAAAAAACTCAAATATGCATTGATTCTATGGAAAGTGAAAGTGACCCATATCGTGGCTTTTCTCATGAGTAGGCAAACTTGCCTTAGTTCATTGGAAAGGGCAGGCTGAGAGGAATCTCAATGAACACAACCCCCACAGCCCCCACAAATCACCCCAGAGGAGGTCCCTGATGATTGCATTGAAATTCATTGAAAACGGATGTGAACTGCACAGCTGTGTTTACTGGCAAGTAAGCAAGCATGCCTTGGCTGGAGTGAAATTCAGTCCAGGAGAGGACAAGACTACCAAACTGGTCCTGATCAGGGACATTAATAAGGCATTATAAAGGGGTGGCACGCCCAACATTCATACTGTTGTCCCGCCCAATGTATGGCGGTGACTCGCTGGCCTCCCACACTGGGTGATGCGAACCCTAGTGACACCCCTGGCCCTACAGCTGCGATCCTAAACCCGCTTGAGTAAACCATACTGAGCACAGAGGAACGTGCTTCTGAGTAGACATGCATTAAGATGGGCCTGTTAAGGATTAGGATATGCCTTCCCTCTTGCTTGCTGCTTTTTTAAAAAAATAGTTCTCAAATGACAAAATTGGATCTTTCTCTCTTCTAAGCCGAAGAAGAGGAAAGATGTCCAAATCTAGTTTCTTAGCCTCCATGTTTGTCTAAGCCTGTGAGAACAGGAATGTTGTATCTTTTAAAACTAATTATTTTGAGAAATCAATTGACCTCTATGGAAAGGGTAGGTGGGGGAAATTCCAGTTGGAGAAAAAAATTTCAACATTGTGCAATTGCTGTGGAAGACTGCTTTGAAACTGTTTACTTTTTCAGTTGTTGACATTCAATTTTGGCTTATTTAGTTCTCCAGAGCTTTATTACATTTTCATGCATTTCTCCAAACACTTTCAGGGAGGGGTGGGAGAGGCTGGCATTAATTGTTTGCAGCAATAAAATAAATCTTATAATAAAACCTGTGAAACAATAGGATACCAGTACTGTAGTACATATGCAAGAGTGTCCTCCAACCCCATGCGGAAGATCACCGCTAGCTGTGGCAAAGCCTATACATCTGGTAGATATTTCATTGCAAGGACAACGAGTTGGATTGTGGTGCCATGTCTGGGTTTCCCCTTGCAGGACCCAAGGTGAAGGGAAGGTGGTACACAAGAAGTGTGTTTGTGCCTTCACTACAGACGGCAAAATGTTGTCCTGTGGAAAAGTTCAGAGCACAGAACTTATGATGAAAAAATACAGAATCCAAATGAATGAAATGAGATATGTGCAGTTCATTCTTAACAGGCATAGCAAGGAAATGTGCATGAATCAGGTGAGCAGGATAAACTTCAGACTTTTTATCAGTACCCCATGGCTCACCAGCCAGACCCAAGTAAACTGGGTGACCATATAGAATGGAGTGCTTCTACCTTTAAGTAGTGTATAGAAGAGGAAATTTTGGCAGGTGCTGCTTTTAAAAACCCCTTTATGTTGAGCTACATTTCCTCTTCCATGTAAGGGTTATAGATAGAGTCATTCTGTCTATTCTACATGGTCACCCTGCATGTAAGTAGCTTAAAGATTGTATTCATTACTTTATTTTTATAGCTGCTAACTTACTCCAGCCAGTCTGCAAACTTCCCAGAACTCACGACATGTAGGGTGCAGTCTGTGTGCTGATCACTTTGAGTAACATCTCAACTCCATATGCTGGGTGTCACAATTTCTTGCATCCATGGGTTGAAGTCTTTCCTTTCTGTGTTCCAACCAAAACTCAAACATTTTCCATCAGTCTGCTTGTATTCTTACTACCCCTCCGTTCTTTTCCCATATTGTTCAGTTCCTTTTACTTCCACTTTTAATAATTGTTACATTTTGACTCTGTTCACCTGATCCCTGTTCACAGGTAATTCAGTAAATCATTCACATCACATCTTTTGCCCTGTGATGCCAAAGATAGGTAGGATATAGATCTTGTAAATAAAATATTGTGGGTTTGATTTTTTTACTAAGAACTCCTGGAGTTCAGTACTGTCTTGGGAGTGTTTTGTTTTTTTTTCCCCCCACCTTGACAGCCCCCTTTGCAGCCTGGGAATGTGGCAGTGGATACAATCTACCAATGTTCCCCCCTCCCCATCAGCTGCTCGTCTAGTAAAGGGAAAAGGGTAGCAGGAAGGATTCCAATTGCACTACAACCTTTGGTTAGCCTGCCTTCTCCTCCGAATCTTTCCTTGACACTGCGACTCCAGCAATAGACCAGGTTGCAAATTATGCTGATGGGTAAATTCAGCACCAACAGATGATTCTGCTTTCCAAAAGAAATCCCCCCCCCCAAAAAAGATAGGATGTTGGGCTATAAAGAGTTTGGAAATGGTGCTGTGTGTGAATGTTGCACTGTGTTTTCTACAAAGATGATTTGAGGTCAAATGGGGAAAACCCAGCTTGCTTGTCGTTATTCCTGATGATGCTGATGCTGGTCCTGATGTTTAAACAGCTGCTGCTTAAGCCGTGTGCACACTTCACATCTGTAGCATTCAGTAGGAAATTCCAAGATTCCCTGTTTTCTTTAGTTTGCCTTTTAACAACCTTTCCAGCTGTTTCATTGCTTTGTAGAGAATTGCTTGGTAGTTAGGCAAGGGAATCTGAAACCCCAGTTAGGCTGGCATAAGTCCCTGCACAAATCTTATGCTGGCCTGGGCCACTTCTGCACCATTCCCCACACCACCATAGGAACAGGGACTTGCCCTACAATCCAGAGTAACTACGGGCGCACGTAAGAGACATTATGTGTACCCAAAGTTACTGCACCACCTAGTGAAAACCTATGGGAAATTCATTTTGCAATCCAGAGCAAATTGTTCTTACACCGGAGCAAGGACTTCCCATAGTTACTCTGGATTGCACCCTTAGATGAGTTTGGCCAAGCTAAACTGTTAAGTTTGCACCCTGAGTGATAAATCAGTGATCAAGAGACGCTCCCTCTCTAAGGGTCCTTGCATCCATCATAACTTGCTTCTTTCCATGTTATAATCTGATATTATGACAGCCCAGAGTGACCAGATATCATACTGGAAAAACAGGACAAGACTCCCATCTAAAATGAAGGACACCAAAAAAAAATACTAGGCATGACAAAATAAAAGCTAATCTCATATGTAGTGCTTTCATGTGATTAATTTAAACACTATATTTTGATTGTATTATATTATTATTGCATATAATTTATCAGTTACAAGAAGATTAAATGCCACCTGCTTACAAGGAATAGGAGGACAATGAAAAAAATTTTCCAAGACGTATGGCTGGAAAAGCAGACATGTCCTGAAAAAGAGGACATAGTGTCACCCTGTGGGAGCCACAAACTTGCAAATGGCAAACCTGTAAAGGCAAATTGAAAGTTTGGATGCTTTAATGATCCTTGAAGCAGAGTTGAAAGTTCACAAAGTGTTGTGATGGAAAACCTTGTTTAAGGGTCAAGGGAATGAGTGAATCACACCTGGGGCACAATCCTAACCATTTTTTCCAGCTCTAGGGTAAGGGCAATGCAATTCCAAGGTAACACCAAGGTCTCTGTGAAACAAGGCCAAGCAGAAATCCAGATTCTGTTTGGTGCCCTTTTTATTTACTGTTATTAAATATAGCATGTGTTACAAGGACCATTGATCTAGTCAGTTTATCCTCCTTGTAAAATCAGGGCCACTTTACATGCATATGCAGCTATGGAGAGTCCATGGTGGCAGCAAGCAAGCATTTGTACCACTGATACATTGTCATGATCAGAGACACTGGAATATTCATGATGTCCTCATATTTCAAGCATTGTGCACTTTTATTTCATTTGTGGTCTGATTCAGTGTCACCAGATTGATTCAAGGGTTTTGAGTCACTTGAGGTGACTGACACCTTACCAAATTCAAAAGTTCCCTCCAAAAGCATGATACAAAATGTATCATGATTGAGATACATTTTGTGTGAGACTGTCATATTCACCAGTGAGAACAGTGATTTTCTACCAGTGTGCAATCAACAGCATGATGTGCCTTGTCAATGGTCCAAAAACTGATGGTGTGTCTTGCTAAATTTTTTGCTTTTTGGTGGCATACATGCAAAATAAAAAGCTGGCATTGCTGTCTTATAATGATGTGCACTCCTGACATCTATCATGTTAGAGAACATAGTTTGCATCATTTTACTTTTTTTAAAGAGAGGAATAGGCTTTTATTTCCCCTTGCTGAATGGCTTTGCATAGTGCAAAGCTTGGTTGCCTCCTTTGCTTCAATTATTTATTTATAGCACTACTGATACAGGAGTGGAACTAGAGCCACTGTGGCAAGAAGGCACTTGAATAGTTTGGAACTAATCTGTGCAAGTCCTAAGAAAGGAAAGCAGCTGAATACTTTAGTGCCTGAGGCAGTGACACAAGTACTCCCGCCTTCCCCCCATTCTTAATTTTTTAATTAAAATATTTGTAGTCTGACTTTCCCATTCCAGTTAGAGTTATTTGAGGTGGCATGAAGCACATTCTACTAGGAAGTTCTTCTCACAAGCCAGATTGAAATAAATGAGAGCTGTAGACTTATCACTTATTTCGGGGCGTGCACTGCAGGACAATTTCCCTATAGGTTGTGCTGCACCTATAAGATCTATATCTTGTATACCACACTAAAGATGCCCAATATCTGGCTGATATGTCTACCTTACCCCATCTTACAAAGGCCACCTGCAACTTCTCTAGCTACCTGAAAACCTGAGAGGACAGAAAAGGAATACTCTTATCCCTCTAAAATTGGCAGCACTCAGCAGGCTATACGGCAGCTTCCAAAGACAGAAAATAATGTTGCAAAAGAGACCAAGCTCAACAAAACCAGAAAGCTCTTGACTGCTGCTGCCCGTTTCCTTTCCTCAGGAACTGAATAAAATGAATTGTGTGTTGTGTGAGCTGTGTAAATATAATGTCAAAAGAATCAGTAGGTGGTTAAGAGACAGGTAGGACCTTGGGGTGGCCTGCATCTAGTCTTCTAGCCTGTCTTCCTGCTGGTTCATGGTTTTTGTGATCCAATCCATATAATTTGCCACCTTTGTGTAAAGACCATAGGTGCCACATTTTGGTCCCCAGGATACAAGGCCAGCAACATAATAACGTGTCTCATCAAGGGGATCCATGATGGCATAAGCCCCCCCGCTGTCTCCTCCACAGCTGTCACTCCGGCCATCCCCTGCACAAATCATATTTTCTGTGAACATATAAGCATACTTATCAGCAGGAGGATCTGGCTTCACACTTCTACACTGGTCCATGTTTGCCACAGGAATCATGGCTGCCCTGAGTCGCACTGCTGATAATCCTCTTTCTGTCCTGCCAAAACCAGAGATGTAGCCCAGAACCCCCTCCTGCAGAGTATATTCTGAGGTCACACCAGGTAGGCAGATTGGTGAGATGGTGTGACCCATTGTCAGAGGTTCTTTCAACTTCAATAAAGCAATATCATTATCAAAGTCTACACGGACTTCCTGTGAATTTCTCTGCACCTTCCAGCCTGGATGAATGAAGATATCCTCCACCTCCAATGGTACAGCATTCTCCATGGCTTTTCGGCCAACCACATGCATCCCAGCATAGATCACCGGGTTCAAGCTTCCTTCCAGCACATGAGCTGCAGTAAGTATCCAGCGATCTGCAATAAGTGCCCCACCACCTCGTGGGTCCTCAAAGTAGATTTGCCAAGGGAAGTTTCCTTCTGCAGCCACTTTGCCTCCAAAAATTCTCCCAAACTGAGTAAGGGGAGTGTGGGGAATTCCACAGACTAAAAGAAAAAAAATGTTTGTGAATAGTGATGACAAGAATCCTACAGATGAAATAATCCAGATGATTTATGCAGACTGGTGGGGTGGGAAGCACGCTTATGGGGGGAAGAATATAGAGGAACTCAATTTGAACTCCTTTACAGTGAGTCATTTTTGCAGAATGATGCATAGATCTCACATCTTAATGGTGACTTAAATTCAAAATTGGTTAATATAAATAGGAGGCAGAGCTGTTCAAATAACTAATATTGATTGTGAGCCTTTTTGAATTACTGAGGCTGTTTAGGAACCTGTCTAGGCATTGCAAATTATAATTTTAAAATGTTAGTAGGATCTGTTCTAGACTCACAATTGGCAGTGGAGAAGAAAAATGTTTTGTAACAAGAAGATCTTCATATAATCTTTTAGGGCAAGCAACAGTTAAAATATTATGCATTGTACCTGGAATACAAACTGGAAGTTCTGCTTTTCCATCTTCATCTATCCATTTCCCACTGGCTGAACAATGATAAGTATCTTTGGAAATAAAGAAATGAATCAGGAGTACAGTTGCTTATTTGGTCTTCATCCACAGTATAAATGCAAGACCAGAAGTGTCTGGCCAGAAGGCAGACTGTGGTCACTGCTCGGCTAATGGCCAATCTCCAATCTACCACTCAGTGTCTTCTAGTTGCTAATGCTATATTTTGATTTGATCCAGCAAGCAATTCTAATACTTTGAAGAAAGAATGCTTACTAAGACAGATTATATATGGTATGTCCTACTGTTCAGAGATCCTCAATATTCACTCTTGTTTTATAACTTTAAAACACATCTGTGTAATGACAGCAATCCTAGTTTTTTTTAAAAAAAAAAGATACAGAAGACTGAGTGGTCCACAAGATCCCTGCCCAAGCAAGGATCTCCAGAGACTAACCTCCAGGAAACAAATTAAGATATGTGACATATGGAACACACAGATGGTTTGTTAGTGTCCTATCTGGAGTAGAACTGCAAGCAGCAAGAAGTGGCCTGCATGGCCCAAATTGGGCACAAGCTCAACAGCCTTCCTGAGGACTCATGCTGACCCATCCAAAAAAAGCCTCTGCAAAGGTAGCACTGGTACAAGTTGGTCAACTGACTCATATCAAGTATTTCGCTGCCTTCGGGAATGGGCACCCCCCCCCCTCATTTGCAAACAGAAGCATTCCCCTCAGTGTCCTCCAGATTTATCATTGGTTCTCTAAGGGGCACTTCCACTGGCCAGTAATGAGAATTTGCATGGCAACTTTCCTTACTCTACTTATGAGCCAATGGCTTTCTCCATATCATTGCAAGGCCTTGAGAGAAAGCTTGTTGCTTGGGAGGAGTGGGGAAGAGATGCAGCACTTTCCTCTCCTAATTCTTTTCCTAAGAGAGTAGTCACAGACTGAGGGTGCAATCCCAACCAATTTAGGCTGGTGCATCTCACCTGTCTCACATTCCCATGGTGGTATGAGAAGGCCAGCACATATGTATGCACCAGCCTAACCCCCACCAAAAATGCTGCAGAAGTGTCTTATGACACTTTTGCGACACCCTCAGACCAACACAGGACGTGTGCCAGGATGGATTTATGTTGGCCTAACTGGGGGTTTATGATTGCAGTCTCAGTAGAATAAATACAAGTCCTGGTTCAGATTTAATTGTGAGTAGAGCAGATGGGACACCATTACCTTTGCCCTTCAGTGTATAATAGGTTTCTTGGCATATAAAGCGAATAGTGGCTTGATACTGGGTGTTTTCCGATCCTGATGGGTAAATGATATTTCCATTTGGAAGAGGATCAGGAGTTCCACAATCCACAGCTGTGGGGAGGGGGGAATAAAAAATAATAGTGGTTAAAACAGCATGAATCCACAACACCTTTCCTGATTCTTCACACCATTAAAAATGGATAGACAAGAGCTTTTCTCTCCTTCCATACTACAGCAATCTCTTTGTCCTGGGGTCACCCAGCACCCATATTTCCAGAATAGTTTCTGAAACTTATCCATGCTTTATTAAATAAAGTAAATTAAATAAAGTACTAAATAAAGAAAAATAAAGTTTTTTGCCTTATTATCATGAAGGATCACCTTTCTGGTTGGCTTGTCCTATATTTCTGGTTGGCTTTAACATGTATCCAGTAACTGTAACATGGATCCAGTGCTGACATCAGGTTGATTCCACATGTCCTCCCACCTCTGCTTGACTCCTGAAGGTGTACTGGGCACTAATGCTGTTACTGGACTGTGAGGGGATTCTCTTATGGGAATCGAGTCTTGCCTTGTGTCCTACCTGGCTTACATCCGACACTTCCCGTGTGTCCAAGCATTTTCTAACTTAAAAGTCACCACAAAGGAGGAAATTAGTTCACTGTTGTGTTTCAACAAATATTCTCCCAGAGTAGAACCAGGAATAGAGCTGGAAGTTTCTTTGAAGCATTTGCTGCTTTTATCAACATTACATTGTTCAGTGAAATCTGAGCTCAGTACTGAAAATAGCCTTACCTATGGAGGCAACACTGTAATGTATAGTCATAACATTAGATACTCCCCCTCTTTCCCTGCCTATCAAGTATTTTTCTATTTTATGTTCATCGTGGTCTCAAGACCACCCGCAGGTGCACTGGATGAGAGCTTAAACACTGCAATGTTGAAAACCAGCACTTACGAACACATCTGAGATCAGAGTCACTCCACTGGCCATTACTTTGACAGCTAGAGTGGAAGGAAGTGAAGCTCCGTTGTGACTGAAAAAAGGGATTCAGATATGCCAAAATTACTTCACTGAGAAATAAAATGCATCAGAAAATTTTTTCCTCCCTCCCATCTTGATTTTTTCTTCCCTCCCATCTTGCAAGCCAAGGTAGTGTGGTTTCCATTTGTTTGTGAAAAAGCCTGATTGGCCAAGCAGTAAGAGACACCATGAGGAATCACATCCCACCCACTGCAAACAGAGCAACTACTCCATCCCCTGATGAGCTGGTCAAGGGAGCTGGTGTAGCTAAAGGGGAGCAAAGCAGTCAGTCTTGGAGGGAGTGGCAAGGGGACCTTCTCTTCTGCAGCCACTCCTGGTAGAGGAGCAATAAAGAGGAGCATACAACTCCATTTTGCTCCCACCACCTGGAATGGCTCTGAAAGGAGGTTCCCTCCAAGACTTACTGCTCCGCGCCCTCTGGCTATGCCACTGGAACTGATATGTAGTATCTTTAGTGCCTCACTTTCTTTTGTGTTCATTCTTGTTAACATCATATCACCGAGTCAGCTCCTCTTACCATACTTATGAATATTAACATACTGTCCTCTTGCCTGACCAGTATTCAGGAGTTCCTAGTAGCCTTGCTCCTATCAACCACCTCTGTGTATGCACACGCATGTACATGCGTGTACACATATATGTGTGTACACACGTGTCTACACAGGCTTTCTCAAAGACTCATAGACTTCAGTAGCATAGACCTAAGGTGGTTTGTATATGGAGGCTGACCATTAACTCCATTTTTAAAATGGGGTTTTTACAAATGTTAATTTATGAGTATGAGAGAAACTCATAGAACCCTATGTGTAGATGCAGACAGTCTCAAAATGCCAGATGGAGAGGAGGGCACTTGGATGCAGTTGCCATCTGTGCTCCCTGAGGGATATGGTGGGCAGCTGTGTGATATATGAAGATGGACCTTTGGCCTGATCCAGTGGAGGCTCTTATATTCTTATGACTATTGAGTTATATCAGTGTTTCTGTGGACACTGCAAGAGTTAAATCAAGTTGCCTGAGTTCCTGTTTACCCCTTCCTCTTTGTGACAGACATTGCACCAAAACTGTGCTGATGCAGCACTAACACAACTTCGGCATAGGACTGCACCATCAGGTTATCTTCTTCCTTCTTCTCCAGGTGGGGCTGGAAATAGTGAAACTTCTGAAGCTATTTATGAATATGAACTTACTCGTACAATCTCAAAGCCTTCTATACAGGTCACCATCACAAAATCCTTAAAGACGTATTGATCTCTTTTGGGTTCCAGAACAGCATTTGGGATAACAGTCTGTGGACAGGGCATGGCTTAAAAAAAAGACATACCATAAGCAACCAATAATTTAATCCCTTCTTCCTGCTTAGCTAGCTTTCATTTCCTACCTGGTAAAACACACACACACATACACACACACCACTCTAAAGGAACCCTATTTAATTATATGATGTCATATAATTCCCATCAACCCTGCAAGATATTGGCACAGACTCCGTGGAAATCCAACTCAACCCCTACCCTCAGACCTAGTTGGGTTGAACCCAGATATGAAGCAGGTGTTAGTTGTTAAAATACATTGTTGTCACCCTCAAAACACCCTCAAAAATTCTTCTATCAGCATGCAATGAGGTTTTTTTATTCCCCCCTTACATATCTATTTATAGTTTGTGTTAATTTTAAAAAGCCTGACTAGTCCCACCAATAATATATCCTGATCCAAATGATCATTCTTTTAGAAAGAATTTTGAAAAATTAATGCAACTGTCTTTGAGACTTCTGAATTCAACTTCTATACAAAGCGCCCTTCCACATCAGCAAAAATATTTCTGATACATTAAGAATGATCCATTTCTCTTTCCCTCACTAGTCATGTGAAAATCCCACATTCTTTCCTCATGAAGGATCTACTCACGGTCCCCAAAGTAACTAATTTTCCAGCCTCTGCCTTGTGTGGTTTCATCTGTTTGGAAGATTACATCTAAAATATTGCTTTTAGTCTTGATCTCTGCAGGTCCGGTGTATCCCCTGCCACAGTATGGGCCAAATTGCTGATCTCCAGCAGAAAACTGGAAGAACAACCCAGAAGAGAATGGGGAAAAATTAAAAGAAAAACAAAAAAGCAGATTGCAATACAAAAAAGATGAATATAGAGTGTGTAAATTGGTGAACAAATTCTGTGTGAAGCACACAAAGAGATGCAAGAATCAAGGTACATTCAATGTCTCTGCAAAACAGTAGAAACCTCCTACAAACAAGGTATTGAAAATAATAAAATAAACTTAAAGAGCACAATCCTAACCATGTCTACTCAAAAGTAAGACCCATATCCTAAAGTCAAAATAAGCCCTTTGCACTGGAGCAGTTAAGGTGTACTTTCCATAAGATAACACTAGAGGGTGTTGTAACTGCGTGGACCCGTAACTGCTCTGGATTTTGCTCTGGATTTTGCCCTATGCCACTGATTCTAACCAATCACATACCATTAATGCATCAGGGCAGTTTCCTTCCACGTCTCCAGGTTCTGTGTCAAAGTCCTGGCTCCTGATGGTCAGGACCACACGATACCCTGGTTCCAGGGCCACTCGGTAATCACAGCGTGAGTTCTCAGGATACGGGTTGGGATAGTTGGGACTGGCAATTTCCCCAGACAGTTCAGTGAAGACATTCCCACTGCAGTTCACTAGAGTTTGGAGAAAGGCAATAACCAGAAGATCAGCAACAACTTCAGGGGATGACCTTCCAAATGTGGCATGACCCCAAGATCTTTTGCTCCTTTGTCTTAACCATGTCAAAACTGGGACCAACCAACTTTCCTCTTAAACAGTTATAAAGGACATGTTTATCAGTGTAATTACCAATCAGGATGACTAGGAGCTACCACTGGTTAGGCCTCTGAATATCATTTGCAGGGTAGCAGTAGCAGAGATAATTTATTCATGGGTTTTCCAAAGGCGTGTGGTTGGCCACTGTGAAAAACAGGAAGCTAGACTAGATGTGCCTTCAGTCTGAGACTGTAGGGCCCTCCTTATTTTCCAAACAGGGACATTACTATGGAGGTGCAGACCTCTCACACCATGTATGCAAACTAGTGATGCCACTGAATCGATGTGTAGCAAAAACACATTGTCATGTAGCCTGGTGCAAAGCTCAAAATGTTGCCCCAGAAGTGATGTCACAATCTGAAGAAACATCATGCTCAGGCTTTAAAAAAAACATTGGGGGAAATCTGTCACCTTCTCCCCAGCCATTTGCCAGCCATTTACCCTGCTGCCTCCCTCCTAGTTAGCGGCATAGCATCTATCCATTATCTTGGGTTGAAGAAGATTTTATAGCCCCCTGCCAACAACAAAATCAAATTTAATTAAGTAAATTTTTTAAGAGTGTGCCCCTTATTAGTTACAGACACTGTGCCGGAGAAAAGAGCAAAGGTTATTCTCTTCCTGATAAATAAAAAGAGAAACACCACTTAGAAGTGCCACTTTACCCAATTAGCAGGGGTAACCGTAGTATGATATTAACACCTTTTTAGTTTCATGCTGTATCATAATTTCATCGCATTGACTCTTAAAGCAATCAGTCTCATGGGTCAGTTTTGAATTAAGAAAATCCACTTTTTCTTCCATAAACAGTTGGTATTTTCATTTTCTAGTTAATTTGCCATAACGTTTGGGCTATGGGTGGCGCAAGCAGCTAAGGCACTGTGCCTGTTAACCAGCAGGCCAAGGTTCGAGACCTGGGTCAGCTCCACAAGACAGGGTGAGCTCCTGTCCTTAGCCCAGCTCTGCAACGCCAGCTGGATCCAATAGTATTGGCTCTGCCTTTCCATGGGACTAATTCAGTGGCATGGAGAGGGGGGATTTGCTGCTTGGGTAACAACCTATCCTCCATAACAATCTAACCCAGGCTTTCGTGCTTCACATGCAGCATATGCAGCGCCAAGCATGATACCATAGTCTTTCAAGACTGACGGAGGCCTGCTTGATACAATACAGATATTCCAATGCAATTTCTTTCATTGCATTTCATGATGTTATTATATACTATTACATAGTTGCCAGGTGTTTGACTGGAATTGGCTCTACTGTGATTTGGTTCCTATCCAAAGAACTAGGAATCACAAAGGTATCATCTCAATATGTGTGAAGTTCCCAGGAGTGCAGCTTTTTGTAACTGAGCAGTTGTGATCTTCTGGAGGCCCATCAAGTTTAGATGTTCCTGGAGACTTAATAGAATCGCTCCAAGAGCACCCATTATTATTGGAAACACAGTGGCTTTCTTTTCCCAGATTATTATTATTGTTATTGAAAATCAAACATAAATGCACAGCAAACAATTTTGTGCTGGTTTCATTCACTTCACCAGTCGGACCCTTTCCAAGAGTCTAGGACTGTGTGATGTAGCGGCGTAAAATTCGTGCTGATCCCAGAAGAGCGGCTTTCTGCAGTTGGCAGAGAGATATTTTGTCAATGCCAATAGTTTTCAGGTGCCTGCCAAGGTCTTTGGGCACTGCACTGAGTGTGCCAATTACCACTGGAACCACCTGCACTGGCTTACACCAGATACGCTGTAATTCGATTCATAGGTCTTGGTAGTGGGAGATCTTTTCCAGTTGTTTCTCCTCAATTCTACTGCTTTCTATGATGGTGATATCTGGAGTATTGTGTTCCAAGACCTTGTCCATCTGTATCCTGAAGTCCCACAGAAGCTTGACCTGCTCATTTGAGACCACTTTTTCAGGCTTGTGGTCCCACCAGTTTTTGCCACTGGCAGATGATACTTTTGGCATAGATTCCAGTGGATCATCTGGGCAACAGATTGTGCCTCAGTTTGTAGTCAGTCTGCACGATCTTCTTGCAGCCACTTAGAATGTGGTCGATGGTTTCATCCACTTCTTTGCAGAGCTGGCATTTTGGGTCATGGGGTGATTTTTCAATTCTGACCTTGTTGGCATTAGTCCTGATTGCCTGTTCTTGGGCAGCAAGTTTCAGGCCTTCCGTCTCCTTCTTCAGTGTTCCACTCGTGAGCCACAACCAGGTCTTATCCTGATCCACTTTTCCTTCGATCTTGGCAAGGAATTGGCCATGCAATACTTTATTCTGCCAACTGGCAGTCCAAGCCTGAATTACACTTTTGTGATATTCATAGTTAGTCTGCTGCACTTTCAACAACTTTTTGTTGCTGATTTCATTCACAGCACATTCCTGGCTCTCTCGCACATAATCTGCTAGGGCATGTTTTTCTTCTTCAACCGACTGCTTCACTTGCAAAAGTTTTCTGCTCCCTGATCTTCTCGACAGGTACAGCCTGTCAACATCACTAGGTGGATGTAAAGCACAGTGAATGGTCATTAACTTCCTTGTTTTCTTATCCAAGTCCTCCAGTTCCTTCTGTGTCCAGTTCTCAATGCCAGCAGTATACCTAACTACAGGTATGGCCCAGGTATTTATAACCTTTAATTCTCCAGTATTATTATTATTATTATTATTATTATTATTATTATTATTATTATTATTATTATTATTATTATTATTATTGAAAATCAAAGTAATACACAGCAAACAATTTCATGCTGGTTTCTGACACATCACCAGTTGGACAATTTCCAAGTGTCCAGTCGGACCCTTCCCAAATGCTTAGGACTGTGTGATGTAGCGGATGATGATGATGATGATGATGATGATGATGATGATGATGATGATGATGATGATGATTGAAATATACCCGTTTTTCACAATTTTGACCACTAGGGTCAAGCTCAACTTGTTGCCCCACTAATGCTTGCTTCCCCCTACACTCCTTTAGCTCCACCATTGGTAGAAGGCACATGTGACTCAGGAGTGCATAGCTATGTTCGGTATTCCCCAAAGTTGCACATCAAGTGGACCATGTGATAAACTACACATGCACACACCAGCATTTTTCAGATGTTTTCTTTAAAAGAGAAACACATTTGCAGATGCCTTATTTTAAGCTTCTCTATTCCTTAGGAGAATCATGGCTTCTAATGTTTAAGACTATTTCTACAATGATTTAACAATGTTATTTGCCCTACAATCCAGAGTAACTACGGGTGCACGTAAGACACATTACGTGTACCCGTAGTTACTGCATCACCTAGTGAAAACCTATGGGAAATTCATTTTGCAATCCAGAGCAAATTGTTCTTACACCGGAGCAAGGACTTCCCATAGTTACTCTGGATTGCACCCTTAGTTATGTATGTGATGCTTCTTTATATGTATTCTTATAGGAAATAGCAGCTTCTTCTTATTTTCTGGCTTCTATAAATTTTTCTTTATTTCTTATACTGTCTGGTGAAATTCATCTCAGTTCAGTCATTGATAGTTGAGAGAAATGTTTGCTATTATTGGAGAAATATGGCCCAGGGTCCTACCCAGGCATGAGCCCAGGCCGGTTTGGGCCGGATCGCCCAAACAGGTTGTTCCCATGACCCCGCCACTACCGAACTGGTAGCTGCGGGGTTGCCTGAAAAACTGGCGTACCGGTTTGGACGCCGGGCAGAGGAGACACACTGCACGTGCGCCGACCTCGGCGCACGCGCAGTGCGTCTCCTACTGGTGGGGAAGACGCACAGGGTGCATGCTGGGGTTGGTGCATACGCCGTGCGTCTCCTCCCGTGGGAGGAGACGCTCTGCGCACGTGCCGATCTCGGTGCATGCACAGAACATCTCCTCCACCTGGAGGAGACACACTGCGCATGTACCGAGGTCGGTGCGTGTGCAGAGCGTCTCCTCCAGCCGGAGGAGATGCACTGCGCATGTGCCAACTGCGGGGCTCGCGCAGTGTGTCTCCTGGAGGAGACGCACTGCGCATGCGTCCGGGGTTGGCGCATGCGCAGTGCTCCAGGGTTGGGGCCCGCCCTTGCCCGCCCCCAGCTCCACCCCTGACTCTGGCCCCGCCCCCTGGCCCTGCCCCTGGCCCCAACTTCCTGTGAACCGGTTGTTGGGGTGGCCCAGGCCCATCCCTGGTCCTACCTCCACACTTCTTCTGATCCTCATGCAAAAAATACTCAGGTGGACATGAGCAAAAGTAGCCACCAATGTAGTTATTGCAGTAATGGCTGCAGGCTTCTTCCACAAATTCTGTGCATTCATCCACATCTGTAAGGAGAAAAGAGAGATGTAGGTAAGGTAAGATGACAAAGGTAGGTAAGATGACAAAGAAAAGGACAAAGAAAGATTGATCATACATGATTTGGTCACACATTTATTCTGAAATCGCTCACATGTTTATTCTGAAATCGACAATTCTCTACTATGGAAAATATTCCACCAAGTATTATTTGGGTGGTACCTGGTATCTCAAAGGATTTATAAAATCAAGGCTGATGTGGAAATCAATTAATTGATAAAAAATGCAGGCTGGAGGGAAAAAGTATAGGTTTACTTAGAAAAATAATAAGAAGAAAGATAGCTTTCTGGGCCAGATGCCCAACTGACTGTAGAGGTAAGAAGAGAATCTGATCCCAACAGGGGTGCCACTAGGCTTCGTGTCACCCAGTGAGGGAAGCTAGTGCATCACCCCCATACATTGGGCGGGGCAACAATGTGAATGGCGGGCATGATTATGTGCCATTGCCCCACCTCCACTGGTTTTTTAGCCACACATTTTAATAGAATAAAGATATTTCAAAGTGGTTTGTTTCACTGCATTCTGCTGAAAATTGCATATTCAAAGGTGCATAACATGTTGGGATTACTTCTACAAACCATGATTTTACAATTTAGGTCACAAGGGTTGCCACCCCTTTCTAATGCCCTAGTAACATCCTTGATCAGGACCAGTTTGGTAGTCTTGTCCTCTCCTGGACTGACCTTCCACTCCACCCAAGGCATGCTTGCTTACTTGCCAGTTAACACAGCTGTGCAGTTCACATCCATTTTCAAAGAATTTCAATGCTTTCATCAGGGACCTGCTTCTGGGGTGATTTGTGGGGGACTGTGTTCATTAGATCAGGACAATTCTGGTATCTTTAGATTCTTCTCAGCCTAGCCTTTCCAATGAACTTCCAATGCCTACTCACGAGTAAAGCCGCAATATGGGTCACTTTCACTTTCCATAGAGATCAATGCTTATTTTAGTTTTTTAGTTTTTTTGTTTTTTGGCAATAACCTTTGATAGGAAGGTTCTGTTTCAAAAAGGATTTTTGCATTGGATTCTGCTCTTCAATACGAATCCAATGGTATATGAATTGATGGGCTTGGACGTACCATCTCAAAGTTATGTGCGTTTTAAAGTTTTTTAGCCCCCAAAGCACGTCACACCCTTGGGTGCATCACCCAAGTCCGCACCACCCTGGTGACTCCACTGGATCCCAAACAATGCTCTTACTACAGTTTTAAAAAATTATACTCAAATAGACCTCCTCACATACTCAGTGAAACATGAAAAGTTGTCTCACTTCAGGGCAATATTGGAAGGGATCTCATGTCTACAGAGCATTCCAAAATTATGTTGAAGTAGCCAAAGCCTTACCCACTGCAACGTAGTAGGCCGCAAACCCAGTGTATCGCTCTTCATTGGAGAAATCAGACTGAAAGGTGACAGTCAGTGTATTGTAGGGGATGTAGAATTCCTTCAGGATCTGAGAGCCTGAAGTGTGGCTTTTCTTCCGCCCACAGAGTTGTCCCTCCACATGATTACCAGTCAGTACCTAAAAGAGCAGACACATAAGCTTGGTCTTTGCTACGGAAATCTGTTGTGGGTGTTTTCAACATTCAATATTCAATTTTCAATATTCAGCAATATTATTGGCTTGCAGCCACATAGATGCCCAAAGAACGTGTTTCTGCACATTCATTGAAACATCTACAGGCAGTTCTTTACAAACATGTAAATGCCATTTTTCACTGGATGAGGATGGAAGGGTAAGGTTTCCATTGCACTCCTGATCAGGGGAAGATTTTAAGATGGGGTAGGTTGACTTCTTAGTGAGCATTTTGGTAGAACAGTGTTCCTCAAATTGTGGTTATGATCCACACTTCTGGTTCACGCCTGGTCTACAACCCACCCTACTGGCTTCCATGGGTCCCAGAATGCCTTTGGAAAACAACTGGAATTGAATTCCATTTCACACCCACAATTTCTGTCCACCACCCAGATCCCCTCTCCTCTCTTTAACCTCCAACCCCAGTAAAAGAAGGGGACTTATACCTTCACAAAGTCATACTCGCAGTTTTGAGAGGGTTCTATGTCCAAGTGAGTGAAGTAGAGTCGGATGCCATAGCCCGAGGGTACGTTCACTTCCCAAGTTTCCAGTGCCTCATTGGGATATGCTTGAGGGTAGTTGGGAGAGAGAATTTCTCCATACATGGAGGCTGTGTCAGTATAGGTCAGAAAAAAGCTACAAAGTATGATGCTCCTGTGAAAGAAGAAAATCGATATTGGCAACCTCCATCATCTAAGTCCCTCGGGAGGAAAGAGCTATATCAGCTTGGTGCAGCACCCCTAAATGGATGCCGCTCTAATGATGCAGGATGCGGGAGGTCTGCTGTTAAGTATTAAGAGAACATTGTTAGCATTGTTAAATATTAAGAGGATTCCTGAATAATGTGGAGGAACAGTGTTGTTCCTACATTTGTGATCAGATGCAGCCCTTTGCATGGTACCACTTATCCTATAAACAGCAACCCTAGAAGCAAAACAAAGTTGGGTGTGCAGTGTCTACACTAACAGGGCTAAGCAGCCTTCCCTTGCCAGCCATCCTCATTCCCTTCTTGCAGTGGTTCTTCAATTGCTAACCAGAATTCAGTGTCAAAAGTGTAACTTTTCTCCATGCACGCAGACACTTACCAGATCTGCAAACGCTCCATTTTCACTTCTTCTCTCAGAGCCACAGTGGTTAAACTTCAGACAGGAACACAAAGATGATCCAGCAGTTGATGATTTGGTAGCTAGCCTTGTTCCTCGCTGTATGCCTGGTTGGTGTGCAGGACAGTGGCATCAGAACATCTCACAAAGATTGGAACCAGAAAGCGCTCAGCATCTACATATCATTTCCCAGGTTTAACTACTAAAACTACTTTCTACTAACACAGAATACTTTTATGGGATCCCATCACACTATGCGGCCAACAGATCCTTGACATCATTGGGCCAGATACTGAGGCAAGGAGGGTTATTACCTTTGCAACAGAGATACCTGCCACTTTCTGCAAAACAACACTCACCAAACAACCCAAGTAGAACTAGTTTAGAATGAATCACTTACCTTCCCAATGCAGACCAAGGATTCACACTCTCATCCCTTGAAGATAACCCAATTTATCACATTCAGAAATACCCACTTCTCAAAAAAGAGATGTTTACCATTTGCTCCTTGGCCATACAGCTGTTTCCTTCGAATCCTCTGTCTCTGAGTCTTCATAACCTTAGGAACAGAACCCAACAGTTTGTGTGGTGCCTGGTCAATTGCAGAATTTTGTCACCACCTGCTGGTCCAAACTGGAATCTTCCATTTAACTAAGGCCCCAATTAATACCCACAGAGAGAAAAGAGTCCAAAACTAGTTTCCTAATCCCCATATTTGCTTACGCCTGTGAGATGGGAGAAGGCTGGATCCTTTTCTTTTCGGGGAAGTCAGATGACTTCTGTGAAGAGGGTGGGTGAGGGAAATTCCAATTTGACAAAAAAGTTTCGACATTAGGCAATCTCAGTGGAGGGCTGCAGTTAGATTAGAGACTGTTTCAAACTAGGCGGATTTCATTTTAAAAAAATAAAATTATATTTCCTGCTCATGAGCATCCCCCCACAAACTTTCCAGAGGGGTAGCTGAGTTATTTTATTGCAATTGAAAAAGCTAAATTACTCTTTAAAAGCAAGATGAATAAATACTGACGATCAAGGAAGGTTGATGGTATTTTGGGCTTTCAGGGTCTACTTTTTTGTACTTGGTCCTTTAGTAGGGTACCAATTTTGGGGGAATTGTTTTCACATACTGGCAAATGGGACAGAGGGTCCTGTTCCAATATTGTGGAAGAGAAACAAGTTGAACTACCCACCAACAAGATTTTAGTTGTCTGATGTGTTATTTCATTCACTTTCATTTTCATTTTACTGATTTTATGTATAGAGGTAAATAATTTTTGGTTAAACTGTTTTAAGGAGGCTAAAAATTCAAGAATGGTGTGTACAGTAGCGTTACCAGTGGGTGCAGCCTGCACTAGATGATGTGCACTAGTGATCAAAATTGCTCATATCATGGTTTTAAAGAATAACCCTATCATTCGATATGCTGTTGAAAGCATAATTTACAGCAGAATGCAATGAAAAACATAAAGGGAAACATCTCCATTCTACAACATGGATCATGAACACTGCAGGGGCCACCAAGATAACCACAACCAGAACCAGCCCATATGCTTTGGACAACCACAGGCACCTGCCAGGATGACTGTCATTATAATGTTGCCCTGCCCAGTGGTGGGCTCCAACAGGTTCGCACCTACTCTATAGAATCAGTTGTTAACGAGAGATAGGACATATAAAGTTTAAAAATAGCCATTTATAAGTGGCTGCCAGATGGGCATAGAAGCGGTTGTTAATTTCTGTGAATCCCATCACTGGCCCTACCCCTGCCAACCATATACCATAGCTACAGCGGTTGCTCATGATCACTGTGGAGCATCCCCCACTCCTCTTCTCCTAGCAGGGCTGCTCTGCCATTGTAGATCATCTAACAGACAGAACTTCACAGGTGCCTTTACAGTCTGGCTGCACCATTGGATCACTGTCTGCCACCAGGGTGACCAGATGCCAAACGCAAAATCCCTGAATGGCAAGGCCAGAATTCCTGCCCAAAGGCAAAAATTCCTAGCCCCCAAGCCAAAATTCCTGCATAAATTCCTGCAATTAAAAAAATTGTAGAAAACCCCAAAAATGTAAGAGAAGCAAAAATAAACTAAAAACACTTGTGTTTCTCTACTGTATTTAATTTCAGTACTATATTATCCCTTTTAAAATTGAAAAATAATGGAACTCTCTACTCACTGTGACTGTGAGAGAGACAAAAACTCCATTATACTGGCACAATTATCTGGGAGGAAGTCCCATTGTATAATGGAGTTTCCTTCTGGGTAGACACAACACAACTAGCATGGGTCTCACACATTTTCCAATTCCTCCATCTCACTTGGGGCAGCTGGGAGGTTGAAGCCGCGGTGACGGGGCGAGGCAGTAGTAGGCAGACTATCAAGGAATAGCAGGGAAGCAATGCCAGGAGGCCGGCGATGGAGCATGGAGGCAGAAATAGACTGGCAGCAGACAGGGTGACCAGATGCCAAACGCAAAATCCCTGAATGGCAAGGCCAGAATTCCTGCCCAAAGGCAAAAATTCCTTGCCCCCAAGCCAAAATTCCTGCATAAATTCCTGCAATTAAAAAAAATTGTAGAAAACCCCAAAAATGTAAAGAAGCAAAAATAAGCTAAAAACACTTGTGTTTCTCTCCTGTAACTTCAGTACTATATTACCCCTTTTAAAATTGAAAAATGATGGAACTCTCTACTCACTGTGGCTGTGAGAGAGACAAAAACTCCATTATACTGGCACAATTATCTGGGAGGAAGTCCCATTGTATAATGGAGTTTCCTTCGGGGTAGACACAACACAACTAGCATGGGTCTCACACATTTTCCAATTCCTCCACCTCACTTGGGGCAGCTGGGAGGTTGAAGCCGCGGTGACGGAGCGAGGCAGCAGTAGGCAGACTATCAAGGAATAGCAGGCAAGCAATGCCAGGAGGCCGGCGATGGAGCATGGAGGCAGAAATAGACTGGCAGCAGACTCATGGGGTGGGCGGCTGCGGCGAAGGCGGCGGGCGGCTGCGATTGCAGACCCGTGAAGAGAGCGCACCAGAGGCCTTTGCCAGCTTGCTGGCTGAGAGTGATCTGAGCCACGGTGAAGTGGTGAGGGGGAGGAGCTTCCTTCTCCCGCTCACTCTTTCTCCCGCATGATGGTCCGCCCAATGATCAGGACCAAAGATAACGCATGCCCCAGAGACAGCCAAACAAGTGTGCACAGCTGCAGCAAGCCAAATTCAAATAGCGGCCATTTTCCCGGAGGCTGGCCACATTTTCCCTGAGGAGGGGCTTGTTTTCCGGAGGCCTCCTGGAAACTCCGGAGGTCTGGCAACCCTGTCTGCCACGGAGCTTGTAAACACGTTGGCCTAATTGGAAAGAGTAGGTGAGGAACCTTGACAAGTAGCTGTACTTGTACCAATCACTTCAGGCAGGCATTAGGCTTCGTAAATCTCACTGTGCATGTTCTATCTAATCTACCTCAATGAAGACACCAAATGGTGTCTATACAAGTACAAAGACCACCTATGCATTCCATTTCATTAAACATTCATTAAACTTTATTAAATTTTATTAAACATTCCATTTTATTAAAACCATGGGCAGATAAGAGTGCTGAAAATGGCTTGTCAAAATGTTTGCCATTTTTAAAAAACAATACAAATATTGACAAAACTGGTTGTCAGTATAGTGGTGATGAATATACAGGATTGCTACACTGCATTTCTCACTGAGAGTCTCACAGAAGATAAAATCATAGTACTCCTCAAATCAACCACGGTTTTCACATACGCTTATTAGGATAAATGTATTTTTCTGTAAATGTTCTGTAAATGAAAATATTATTTATTATTATTTATGGAATTTTATCCCGCCTTTTTCAGCCAGGCCAACACTAGGCAACTAACAACATGAATAACATAACATAGAGCACAATCCTAACCATATCTACTCAAAAGTCAGCCCCATTGTGTTCAATGGGTCTTACTACTCCCAGAAAAGTGCCATAGGCAACAATATATACACGTACATATAAATATTTAAAAACAACCCACCACCCTAAAAACTATGATAAAACAGCGACGAACACTATTATTCATTATGCATATTCACAAATAAAATATATTTTTTCTATATATTTTTAGTCTTAGAAAACTAAGTGGGTCTTGCTAGAATGCCATTTTCAAAAGTGGGTGTCAATGTTGAAAAGTTTCAAAGCTACTATCCTACCACATAGAGTTTATGTTTATCCTACCTCCTCAGCAGTTCACCCATTTGCTCTGCTAGCAGCATAGATAAAGCACCTATTTGATCTTTGATGAAGATTTTATTGCCTCCAAACCCCACCCCCCCAGCCCACAACAACAAAATCAAATTTAATTACACTAAGTTAAAAATGAAAATTATGTCCCTCCTTGGTTAGGGAAACGGTGCTGGCGCAAAGAGTAATGGTTGTTCTTTCACTGCTAAATAGAAGAGGAGCACCACTTAGTAACTACGGGGTGTACTTGCTGCGACGTAAGAACAATTTACTCTGGATTGCAATATGAATTTCTCATAGGTTTTCACTAGGTGGTGCTGTAACTACGTCGACGTATATGTCTCTTAAGTACTTCCATAGTTACTCTGGATTGTAGGGTTAGAAGTGCCTTTATACCCAGTTAGCACGGGGCCTTTTTTACAAGAAAAAAAAGAAGTGAATCTGACCTTCAAAAAGGCTTCATTGTCCTCCATTTTGGCTTTTATTTTGTCATCTATATATGCAAAATTGAAAAGTCACTGACTGACTGACTCACTGACTGACTCATCAACACCCAGCAAAAAACCGCCAGTCCTAGAAGCGTGAAATTTGGGGAGGGCCCTCCATGATGGAGGCACCCACTAAGAACAATCCAACTGGAAGGGGGTGAAAAGGGGTGCAACGTATTTTCCTCCCTATACTTTACATTGAAATTTAACCCCTAAAAAGTGATGCAACACATGTTCATCTTATACTGTAGATACTGATGGAGGATGTTTTTACAAACAAGTAGACAACCTGAGGTATCAGATACAGGATCTTTATTCAACACGTGTTGGGCAAATTCCTCGGACTCATGTCCCAAAGTGAGGAGCCAGCTAAGATGACTCCTAGCCCTAATTTGTTATGATAGCAAGCAAATTACAGAAAGCAATAAGGATTTAATATAGAATTTAATATTCTATTAAATTGGCTACTTCAGCCAACATGATCATAACAAATAATTCTAATTAGTTTACAGGTAAGCATGCATGGTTTACTGGTGAGCATACTCAGTAGGGTTTGGGTACTTTTCCAGAGTGATCAGTGATGGGCACAGCTTCCCCTAACAACCGGTTCTCCAGAAGTGGGCGGGGCCAGGCTGGGTCAGGGGGTGGGGCCAAGGTCAGGGGTGGGGGCAAGGTCAGGGGCAGGGCCGGGGAGAATTTAAAGGGGAATTTTTTAATTTAAAAAATTTTTTAAAATTAAGCATGCGGCTTACTTCTGAGTAGACCTGCATAGGATGGGGCTCTGAAGCTGCAGTCCTTTCCACTCCACCCTGGGAGTAAGCCCCATTGACCAGCATGGGACTTACCTCTGAGTAGTCAGGTTGGGCTCTCAGGCTGCAGTTCCAGCCACTTTCCTGGGAAAGGGTTGCAGCATCCTCAGAGCCCAGTCCTGTGCAAGACTACTCAGAAGTAAGCCCTATTATAGCCAATGGAGCTTACTCCCAGGAAAGTGTGGCTAGGGTTGCAGCATCCTCAGAGCCCAGACCTGTGCAGGTCTACTCAGACGTAAGCCCTATTATAGCCAATGGGGCTTACTCCAAGGAAAGTGTGGATAGGGTTTCAGCAGGTTTCCAGAGCCAGGCTCAGCCCCTGCAATAAAAGGTCTATGGAACTCCCTGCCAAAGGAGATGGGAAGACAGGTTGCAGGCAGAGAAAGAGAACTCTTTCCCCTCAAACACACCAGAGCCTGCAATGGAGGGTCTATGGAACTCCCTGCCACAGGAGATGGGGAGACACTTGCAGGTGGAGAAAGAGAACTTTTCCCCCTCAAACACACCAGAGCCTGCAATGGAGGGTCTATGGAACTCCCTGCCACAGGAGATTGATCAGCCAGCCAGGGGTAGGTGTATTTATTATCAGTACCTTGTGTAAGAGTGCATTCTGTCCCTGCACTGAAGGCAGTCATCGGCAGCAGAAGCAGCAGCAGCACAGCACTGGGCTGAGTAAACATGGTCTACTCAGAGGTAAGCCCTGTTATAACCAATGGGGCTTACTACAAGGAAAGTGTGGATAGGATTTCAGCATCCCAAAGCCCAGACCTTTGCAGGTCTACTCAGAAGTAAGCCCTATTATAGCCAATGGGGCTTACTACAAGGAAAGTGTGGATAGGATTTCAGCATCCTAGAGCCCAGACCTGTGCAGGTCTACTCAGAAGTAAGCCCTATTATAGCCAATATGCTTACCCCCAGGAAAGTGTGAATAGGTTTGCAGTAGCCATCGTTTTTTTTCCCTGGCTTCTGGGGCTTACGGCTGCAATTAGAGCAAACTTAAAAGTGCCCAACCAGCCTCTTGAACTGCTTCCAGCTGCTGAAGGAGCATCTCTGTCCCCATCCAAGGAGCCCTTTGTAAAGCTCTCCATGCCTCATTTGCATACGAGAAACCCAGCATGCTTTGCAAGCTGCAAAAGGAAATAACTTCTGAAAATATTGCTAGAGAACAACTGAAAACTTGCTGGAAATAAGGTTTATAATAAAAATAAGATGTTTAGCAAAGACAGGATTCCTGAATAGCCTCAGATAAAGGTTTGGGGCATGAAGAATTTTTTCACTCTAACTTAAAAATATTATATTTGAAGAGACATATATAATACTCCAGACCCCTCCTATCTTATCTATGAGTGTTTGATATGCTCTGGAATGACTGCAATGCTTTGTCTGAATGAGAGTAATAGGAACAGACAGTTTGTATTTTAAAAATAAAGATAACCTGGGGGGGTGAGAGAAAGGGGGGGACCTAAAAGGGGAGGGGGAGAGAAATTCAAACACACTTGCATGCAGTTCAAAGATGATGATCCCCAATTAACAACCGTTCACTAACATCAGACCCTAATTAACAACCACCTCTACAGAACTGGTCAGAACCTGCATCAGCCCACCTGTGAGAGTGATCTCACATCTTTAGGTCACACCATAACAGTTGGGGTGTATTGTAACAATGTGTCTTGGGAAACAAAGCTCTTTGTGGCAAATGTACTGAACAGCCATTGTTTACTTATCAAGTTTGGCACTGGATCACAGCCATGAAGAAGACCTGACTGTTTTGGGCTGACATAGTCAGGGTATAGCAATATTATGCTGACAAAGAGAATTGTGTTGCGCTGTGCTTTTAATCAAAGGATTAGGCCCAAGATCCACAGATTATATTATTGATTAGCTTTGTTATGCTCTAGATATGTTGGCAACTTCTCACACTAAACACTAAAGTGACTGATCAACACTCAGCCCCAACCCCTAACCCTGAAGCATGAAATCTGGGGAGCATATTCCTTCTGTGGTGTAAGGACCCACTAAGAACCAATTTGGTGCCTGGTGCTGCCCAATGGTACCTGCTGCCTGGTGTTGGTCACTGGTGCCTGCTGGTACCCAGTGCCTGATTCCAGGTAAGGATACCTGGTACTGTCTGCTATCCACTGCCACCCAATGATGCCTGGTGCCTGGTAGGGATGCATGGTGGCAGAGCCCAGAATTTGGTGCCCCATGGAACCCTGTGCCTGTTAATGCCTGGTGCCTAGTAAGGATGTGCAGTGCCCGGTGTCTAATGCCCCATGCCTGGCATCTGGTGGTACCCGCTGACCACTGTGTAGTGGTGTCTGATGCACAATGGTGCCCGGTGACCAATGTGCAGTGGTGCCCAATGCCCAATGATGCCCATAGGGATTCCCACTGCCCACTGGTGGGCAGTCTGCTGTCCACTGGAGTGCACTGATGCAAAAAGCCAAATGGTGGCCTGTGGTACTGGTGGAGGTGCCTGATGTCCTGTGGTGGCCACTGCCCCCTGCCTGCTGCCTGGTGATGTCTGGTGGTGCCTGATGCAGCCCAATGGTGCTTGGTAAGGATGCCCAGGGCCCGGTAGGGATACCCACTGGTGCCTGCTGTGGCTGGACACTGTCCCCTGGCACCCTTTGATGCCTGGTGCCTGTCATTGCTCAGCGGTACCAATGCCTACCGGTGCCCACCACCCAGTGCCACTGCCTGGTGCCTACCAGTGCCCAGCCATGCCTGGGGCACACAAATATTCTTGAAATTTTACTCCTGCAATGGCGGGTTCATTCCACTAGTGTCCTATATTTTTCTTACATTCTGGAAGAGGGAGTCTTGTCCTCTTTTCCGGTTGTGGCATATGGTCACACAGCAGTACCACCTCTATCCAAGACGGGTTACCCACCCTTCCTGTCCACTCAGCTCGGCCAGCCCTTCCCAAACGGATCTTATGCACCAAGCTGAAGAAAGGTCAAATAGGCAAGTGAATAGGTTTACACTCCAAAGGAATCTGCGCATATTCTCAGGCTGTACAAGGTGAAAAGAATTCCACAAAACTGGACTAGCAGGCACCAAGGAGAGATAATCAGACATTGCCACCATGGCATCCAGGTTGTGATGAATGTGATTGATTTTATCTGCATAGTGCTTTGCAAACATGTCACACTGCAGTGGACTACTGGGTGTTCCTCCTGGTCCATCAGAGGAGCCTGATGGAGCAAGCTGCACACAAAATGGAACTGTCCCAAAACTGTCCCAAAGAACTGTCCACAAGCAAATGCAGTGGTAAGAGAGAAGGTTTGCCTCACTGCTATCACTGCCACAGAATAGGCCCTACATGCACTGTAGTCTGTGGTCGATTGGACTCAGTGTGAGTTTTCTGCCACCATCACTCAGGTTATCTACCATGTCACTTCATTGCTTGCAGCTCCTCGTAAGTAAATAAGAGCCCTGCTGGATCAGGCCAAAGGCCCATTTAGTCCAGCTTCTTCCAGGGAGCACACAAAACATGCCTCCTGGTGTCTTCCCCTACATCTGGCAACCAAGTAAACCAAGGAGCAACTCTGTCTGTAATATGGCAAAGGTTACTCAGGACACATTGCTGCCAGGCACATTCCAGCAACCCATGCTCCATGGATCAACAACACAAGCCTCCCACAGTGTTGCCTACCACCTTGAGGCTGTCGCTGCACTTTGTGACCTTTCTAGAAGGTCACATAAACCTCTCTACACCTCCCTCCAACTGCATCCTTTAGTATCATTACTCCATGTACCGATCTTTCAATCATATTCATTGCCCAGGTTTGCTTAGAGACCACTATGTCAGGTGCTAACAAAATGAGCACTTCAAGGTCAGGAGGGAGTAAGCCATCAGCCAGGTGGAGGTAAGCCAGGCAAGCAGTTCTGGACTGCCAGTATCTACCCTGAACTGCCAGTATGTAGCCTATGATAGACACGGGAGATGTCTAGATCCTGGAGATTGTGCTAGATACTTAAGAGCAGCCAGAGTGAAGGAGAACAGATACTTAGCTTTCCCCCTACACATAATGCTTCTAATGTAAATCCCCAACACTGCTTAACATAAGAACTTCCAGGCACCACCCCAATATACTTGTGCACCTGTGGTGGGATTGAAATAAATTAACAACAGGTTCTATGTCCCATTAGTAATCGGATCTCAGAACCAGGAGCTCATTAGCAAAGTGTTCTATAGAACCTCTGAGAACCCCCTGAAGCCCACCACTGCTGTGCACATTCTTTATGTGCACCAAGATGTGCACCAAGTCACATCCACAAAACTTCAATCACAAAGTCCATATCTCCCCAATGATCATAGCTGGGGAGGGTCACAAGTACAAAATATCCTTAACCATAATATCAGTATAAAATGTCCTGGTGCTGTTGTTCAGAGCGAGGCTGCAATCTTATGTACACACACCTGGAAGTAAACTCCATAGAATGCAATGACTTACTCCTAAGTAAATATGTATATGTTTGTGCTGAAGGAGTACCATTTCAGGAGACAGGAGATTCAATATTGAAATCTCTAGGCCAACTAAGCATCCACAAACAACTGTGTGGTAGTTGATCATAGGAGTGCGATCCCCAAGCCCTGCAATATTTCTTTCCTACCTAGCTAGGAGAAATGCATTAATTAGTGCAAGGAATTCTTGCCATACTCCTCTGCCTCTCTTATTTGGTCTGAAATATAGCTTGTAAAGTTCCTTTAATGCAGTGATACTCAAACTGGGGACTCTCCTGCTCATATAATGCTGCCTTGTTCTGTTTAAGGCAGTGATTTTCAATCTTTTTTATCTCATTGCACACTAACAAGGGCACTGAAATTGTCAAGGCACACCACCAGTTGTTTTTAATACTGACAAGGCACACCAGGTTCTTCATGTCCCCCAATTTTCTTATTAATTAATGTCAATCCCTAAATTCCTGTGGCACCTGAGGACTATCCACAGCACACTAGTTGAAAACCACTGGTTTAAGGGATGGTGGTTACGGAAAAGTAGCAAACATATGCAGGATCATGCCCATATTGGGGAAGGGGGATATATTTAAACTAAATTCAGGAGCTGCCAGGGGTGTGAAGGGAACCTTGCAGAATGATTGCAAGGCTCTCCGCAGTTTTTAAAGTTGCAATCACATTAAAACCGATCACAGCTTTCACTGTTTCTTTCACTGTTCACTGTTTAGACCAGTGTTTCTCAAAGTGGGCTTTGGAACCACAAAGGAGTCAAAACTTCATTTCAGGCAGTTGCAAAAAGCTGGGTGCACTACTTTAAAACCTGACATGAGGCACTGCCATCTTGGAATGGGACACTTGGGCTGCAATCCATACTTTCCTGGAGGTATGTCTCATGGAACCCAATGGGACTGACTTCCAAGAAGACATGGAAGACTTCTGACATCACAGTGATGTCACATCACGTAACTTCACTTCCAAGTTGATGACATTCCAGACAGATTGTCATTCTCAGAAGAGAGTCCTAGACTAAAATGCTTGTACATTAAAAAAAACCAGTTTAGACCCATGCCTACATGGGTCTTCTGTGGTGCATACTCACCATGAGGTTATGTAAGGAGTACACTTTTCTGATGTCCCAGAAATCTGCAGTCCTCATTTCAACCTGGTGGCCCTGTGAGATTTTTCTTCAAACATGCTGAAGCAGCCTGCATGCAGGACATCTGGGGAAATGGCTGTCTCGTCTTATCAGAGGTGTTCATAGTTGCATAGGAGATCCTTTGTGTTTGGTCCTTTGTGTCCCTTCACTGTAGTTCCTCTGCATCACTTTTTTCCTTCACCTTATGTTTTCTTTTATAATTTCATAGTGGACTGGAGGTCCATTCAGCAGTCAATAAGGTAGACTGCTGCAGTGTAGCAAAAGATCATATAGCCCGGTGCAAAGCTCAAAATGTTGCCCAAGGAGTGCATGTCAAGATTTGTGTGCCACAGGCTGCATTTTATAATTTCCCCAAAACTTGTGCTGTTTTACTGAGACGGGAGAAACTTTCCAGGACCCTTCTTTTCTTACGTTGCTGCTGTTATGTAATTCTCTTATTACTGTTTTTATTTTTATAGCTGTCTTCTTAAAGACAGCTTTAATGCCTTACACACAGGAAATGCAGTATATCTATCTTTTAAACAAAATGAAAAACAGTCCACATATACTTCCCCAACATCACTGGATGAACGTAGACTATAATCACAGTGTGATGTATGGATTCTCAATATTTCCTTTAGTTAGAAATCTAGGCATTTGATTAAGAAGAATTAACAAGTCTTTGAAACTTTGTTGGCACAGGGTTTCCAGAAAGCCGGAAATGGCCAGACATGTCCGGAAATGGGGCTTTTAAGGTGGAAAAAACCCCCTAACCAGACTTTTTTTAGCAATTTTGCGCTTTAAATTTTTAAAATTTGATGCCTGCAATTTTCAGGTTGGCCACCAGGTGGCAGTGTTGAAAAAGTGTTGGAAAAAAGAAAAGTCCCCCTGTGGTCACTCAGCAAATTTCACAGCAGCAACAGCAGGACTGGGAGTTCCAGGGATTCCTATGCCTGCTTTGATCCATTTTTTGTATGAATATGTGCCAGAGAGTATTATAGGGGTGCTTGGATTTGGGGGAAAGATTATTCCTAATCTGCATACTTTTTTCTACCTAATTGCAGAAAAATAACATCTCAGTTGTACTAAAGCCTCTGGTACTGACAATAACTTAAGACACTGTTTCTCAACCAGTGGTACAAATTCCACCACATTGTCTGGTGGTAGTTGCAGGACCCCTGGACTACAGCTGCTTGGCAGCAAGACCAGGAACATAATAGCAATGCTAGGCAAACAAAGCATGCTTTTCTGCACTTAGAAAAGTCCTCCTGCCCACCTTGAGCCTCTTACTGGCTTTCCAACAGAGATGTAACTGACAATGCCAATTACTTCCAGTGATACTTCAAATCAGTGAACCCATTTGGAACAGAGGGCAAATATTGATAAACACACATTAGAGACTTTTACATCAATTAGGGCAGAATCTTAACCAAGTTAGACCAGCTGAGCTCAGCTGGCATATTTTCCCATAGTGGAATGGGAAGGTCAGTGTATGCCTGTGCACCGGCTTAAACCCCCCCCCCATCCCCTGGAGTGGGGCAGAAGAACCTTATGGCAATTTTATGACGCCTCCATGTCAGTATAGGACTTATGCTGGGGCGTATGCAGGCCTAACTGGAAGTTAGCACAGGGAAAGGGGGGATCTTCAAACTAGTACATAGGCACTTTCACAGAGTGAGGAGGTGTGTGCTTCTCTCTAGCCCTTAGATCCAAAGGATTATAGGTTTCGCCTGCAGGCCAGATGGAGGGAACTTGCCATGAGTTCCTTGGATGCCTCTGTGAGCCACAGCTGGCCTCCTGGGCTCAGGTTTTGGCACCCTGGTCTAATCCTATTTGAGCTTTGTGGTATGGATGCTGTGACTCTTCAATGGCAAGCCTAGGCATAGCAGTCTAGCAGTCACAGGATGATGCACAGAATGGGGCAGTACTTGCAAATGTCATTGATTAACAAGTCAAGTTCATGGACTAAAAGCCTACTTGACTTTTTGAGTGACATTCTGGAACGTATATAACAAACAAAATAAATCACTGCACATTCACACTGCTACTTTAAAGTGCTTTCAATTCTTTTTATTCCTGTTTATTCTGTTTAATTGTTTTATAACATGTACAGTTTGTGAACCACTTTGGATGTTATTTTTATAGCAGAAACCATTCCACTCCTGAATCCTGTTTAAAAGTAGCTGAGTGCAGTTGTTACTGAAAGAGGAGACTTTAGGAGAATTATTAAAATAACATGATGGAACTAGGGAACTGAGACTGGATAACAAACCAGTGTGTTAGAGAAAATACTTCCCTTTTAAAATACACAGAAATGAGAAAACTGTAAAACTTGTATAATTATAGTTTCACGTTAATTTGTATTTCAAAAATAAACCCATTACGGCAGTCACAGGTATGTTTTCTTTTTGTCCCATTCATTTTGAATCACCCTGTACATTTCCATTTTAGATATGGAATTTATATGAATCAAGAATTAATTCAATTAAGTTCATAAGCTTCCCAACAGAGTGAGAAGTTGGTCTTCAAACCAGTTCATAAGCACTTTAAAGATGACCATCTAAAAATAGCCTAATTTGCATAAATTATAATTGCTGGTTGGTCATCCGGTTTGTCATCTAAGGGGTATAAAGCCATGTCATATTCTTTCTGACCCTATGGACTGCAGCATGCCAGACCCCCTATTTTTCAATAGCTCCTAAAATCTGTCCAAGTTCATTGTTTCTGGGACACCATCTAACCATCTCATCATCTGCCATCCCCTTCTCCTTTTGCCTTCAATTTTTCCTAACATCAGGATCCTTTCTAAAGAGCTATAAAATCATCTTTGACCCTAGACAGCAAATTGTTGTCTTAGCTATGCTACCTGCTGGGCAACAGAACAAGTGGGTAGCGAGCTGTTGGGAAGAGAAAGCTGATACCCCACCCCAACTTTCACTTTTTTAAAAGCCCAGGTGTGACATTCACTTCTGGGGCTTCGAGTTTAGCACTGGGTTCACAATTGTTAGCTATGCCACTGGACTAGATGTTGGAAGGTCTTGTCTAAAAGATAGAAATCATTCCCCACTGCCCATGCTCCAGACAGCCATTTTGAAATGGCTCTAACAGTCTCTTAGAAAACCATTTTATTTAGAGATTTATATTATTTACCAGCAAAAAGCATACCCGCGTTGCGGGACTAACATTTCCCCATACGCCATCCCCCCATGGCGCCTCAACACCCCATGCACAACTTCCCCCACGCGCATCATCCCCCCATGAGCATCATCACCCATGCACAACTTCCCCCATGCGCAACATCCCCCATGCGCAACTTTCCCACATGCGCATCATCTCCCATGCGCATCATCCACACATGCACAACTTTCCCCCATGCGCAACTTCCCCATGCACATCATTCCCATGCGCATTATCCCCCATGCGCATCATCCCCCCATGCACAACTTCTTCCCATGCGCAACTTCCCCAATAAGCAACGTCTCCAATGCGCAACTTTCCGCCCATGCGCATCATTCCCCATGCACATCATCCTCCCAAGTGCAACTTTCCCCCATGTGCATCACCCCCATGCGCATCACCCCCATGTGCAACTTTCCCCCATGTGCATCATCCTCCCATGCACATCCTCCCATGCACATCACCCCCATGTGCAACTTTCCCCCATGTGCATCATCCTCCCATGCACATCAATCCCCATGCACAACTTCCCCCATGCGCAACTTTCCTCCATGCGCAACTTCCCCCCATGCGCAGCATCTTCGCCGGTGCAACCTCTTCCTCCGAACAATATCCGCGCAGTGCACCAGGCATGGAGCACCAAATTGGCTGGATGTTATTCAGTCTCCCATGTTAAATACAGGACAAAAACACGTTGCCCCCTTTTCAGCTCCTGAAGGGTTAAATTTCTCCAGATGGTTCTTGGTGGGTGTTCAGGTGACAGAAGGATCCCTCCCAGAATTCCATGCTTCAGGCCCAGCAGTTGGGGCGGAATGTTGATGAGTCAGCAATTCTCAAAGCAAAGTATAGGGAGGAAAACACGTTGCGCCCCTTTTCAACCCCTTCCGGTTGGAATTTCCGAAAACCGGTTCTTAGTGCACCCCTCCGTCACAGAAGGAACACCCACCCCTAATTTCACACTTCTAGGCCCAGCGGTTTTGGCAGGGCTGTGATGAGTGAGTGAGTGAGTGAGTGACTTTTCTCTTTTATATATATAGATTAAAAAGGGCAGGGATCATTGACTGTAGGAAGCTGTTCGCTACTTTGCATTTCATGCTATATTAATATAGGTCCAACCTTGTTATACACTGATATTTTATATATGGATTTGATTAAACTGGGCTGTGGATGGCGCAAGTAGTTAAGACACTGTGCCTGTTAACCAGCAGGCCAGGGTTCGAGACCCAGATCAGTCCCCACAAGACAGGGTGAACTCCTGTCCTTAGCCCAGCTCTACAATGCAGCTGGAACCAATCATATTGGCTCTGCCGTTCCATTGGTCTATTTCAGTGGTGTGGAGAGTGGGATTTGCTGCTTGGGTAACAGCCTATCCTCCATATCAATCTACCCAGGCTTTCATGCTTCGCATGCAGCGTCTAGCACGATCCATAGTCTTTCAAGACTGAGGGATGCCAAGTTTATTTGATTAAACATAAATGGCCACTGCAAACCAGTTTTTAAAATTGCTTTTCTCCTGTTGTAGACCGGCAGCCATGCAAGCAATCATGCTAGCCTTCAGCCATGCCAGGGGTCCTTTGCGTTTCTAATTGCTACTGTCTCTGTACCACAGTAAGAAAAGCTGTTTTTAAACCAGTGTTTTAAAAAACTGATTTTATTTTATACACTTTAGGTATCCGCATGTAGTCCCATAAACAAACCGCAGATGTTAAGTCACCTTATTCCATTAGGAGCAATGGAGGAGCTATTTTTCCATTTTTTTATTCGCTGATTTTTTTAAAAATCTACCAGAGGTTCTGGAACAAAATCCTAGAGGAAAACAAGGTACATCTGTATTGCAACAATGAGCAGCAACTAATACAAACTGTTTGCAATATTAATATTTAAATATCCTTCTTCATTATCTACTAGGGCTCAGTTCCAAAAACCCCAGTGGATAAAATAAAAATTCCATGGATGAAAAAAGACCACGTGGAAATACAGATTTAGACCCTTTTCCAGGTTACTTGTTCTTCCATTGCTCCTAATGTGGTGGGAGATCCTTTGTGAGGTAATATTTACTACTAAATATTTATGAATTCCAAGGAGGCTCCATGCTGTCTGCTCCCAGGAAAAAAAGGGACAATGAAATTTTTTCCAGGAAACAAAGTCTTGGATAAAGAGGACATCAGGTCACCCTGAGGTAAATCCCATTGTAGTCAATGGGGCTTACTTTTGAAAAGAGAGGAAAACTTGCTGCCTTCAGTCTGCTTCCTTGAGGGACTTAGGCTACAATCTTAAGAGCACTTTCCTGGGAGTAAGCCCCACTGAACACAGTAGGGCTCACTTTTGAGTAGACATGGGTTAGGCTCGAGCACTTTCCTGGGAGTAAGCTCCATTGAACATGAGTGGACATGGTTAGGATTGAGCCCTTTCCTGGGAGTAAGCCCCATTGAACACAGTAGGGCTCACTTTTGATTAGACATGGTTAGGCTTGAGCCCTTTCCTGGGAGTAAGCCCCATTGAACACAATAGGGCTTACTTTTGAGTAGACATAGTTAGGCTCGAGCACTTTCCTGGGAGTAAGCTCCATTGAACATGAGTAGACATGGTTAGGATTGAGCCCTTTCCTGGGAGTAAGCCCCATTGAACGCAGTAGGGCTCACTTTTGAATAGACATGATTAGGCTTGAGCACTTTCCTGGGAGTAAACTCCTTTGAACATGAGTAGACATAGTTAGGATCACAATGGGGTTTACTTTTGAGTAGACATGGTTAGGATTGAGCACTTTTCTGGGAGTAAGCCCCATTGAACATGAGTAGACATGGTTACGATCGAGCTCTTTCCTGGGAGTAAGCCCCATTGAACTCAATGGGGCTTACTTTTGAGTAGACATGGTTAGATCGAGCACTTTCCTGGGAGTAAGCTCCATTGAAAATGATTAGACATGGTTAGGATCGAGCCCTTTCCTGGGAGTAAGCCCCAGTGTACACAATAGGGCTTACTTTTGAATAGACATGGTTAGGATTGTACCCTAAACAGTTCAAGGCTATGGGGCGGTGTACTCAGAAACAAGTCCCATTGAGTCTAATGGGGCTTACTCCCAGGATAGGGAGTGGTGCCGACGATATGGGCGACCCAGCTCAGCCGCGTCCTCCCTGAGGAGAACCCCCCGAGAGGGACGAGCTCCTTCCTCGAAAGGCGGAGCCCCGAAGACACGCCCGTCCAAACTCAAGTCTGGCTGGCGTGTCAACGTCCGGCTCGTCATGACTCCGCACAGCCCTACTTGTAGGGTTTGGGCGGTGCCCCATGAGGAACGCTTCGCTCCTCAGGTGGGCGGGGTGTTATTAATTGCCTACATAATTATTCATGAGGGGGGAGGGGCGGGCGACGGTTGGTTCCTTCTAACGAATCCCCAACAGCCGCAAAGTGTCCGTTAGTTTCTAAGAGGGCCACGCCCACCCCTCCCTTCTACGCCTCGTGCCCGCTAGTAACCCCGGCAACGCCTCCTTGCTCCTCACCCCTCCCTTCCCCTGCTCTCTCCTGTCTCCGGATAGCCAATGAGAAGCCGAGCTCCGCCTCGCGCTCCAGAATCAGCCAATAAGAAACGATTCCCCTTCCTTTCTCAACACGGTAGACCCCGCCCCCACGTGTGTCGCGTGAAGGGGGGAGGAGAAGGGTGTGGGTAACCTTTGCCTCAGTTTAGTGTTGAAGTCTTAGCCCCGCCCACTTGCCACCTGTTAGCCAATCACAGAGCGGAACCGGTTGACCGCCAACCAATCGGAAGGAGAGGAAAGTCGAATGGGGCGTGGCCTCGATGCGGGGGCCCGCCGCGGCGGTGCTGCTGCTGCTGCCGCCGCCTCCACAGCCACCACCGCTGTAACCGGGCTCGAGGGGGGCCAGTCGAGCGGGTCCGGTCTGGCGGCCCGGAAGAGAAGATGGCGGATATGGACCGCTGGGTGACGCTTCTCCGTGAAGGCAGCCTGGCTGAGGTGGCCGAGTCTCTCGGGGCTTCGGAGCAGGCGCTGCGCCTCATCCTGTCTATCTTTATGGGTGGGTAACGGAGGGAGAAGGGGTTGGTGTGGAGGGACTTCAACAGGTCCAAGCTGCCTTCCCATAGAAGCACCACCAGCTGCCCCCCATAGAAGAACCACCAAGCTGCCTCCATAGAAGCAACCCTGATAGAAGCATTCCCCCAAGCTGCCTTCCCATAGAAGAACCCCCCCAACTGCCCCCATAGAAGCAATCCCATAGAAGCACCCCCAATAGAAGCACTCCCCCAAGCTACCTTCTCATAGAAGCACCACCAGCTGCCCCCATAGAAGAACCACCAAGCTGCCCCCATAGAAGCAACCCCATAGAAGCACCCCCAAGCTGTCCCCATAGAAGCACCCCTGATAGAAGCACTCCCCCAAGCTGCCTTCCCATAGAAGAACCCCCCAGCTCCCCCCATAGAAGCACCCCCAAAAGAAGCACCCCCAATAGAAGCACTCCCCCAAGCTGCCTTCTCATAGAAGCACCACCAGCTGCCCCCATAGAAGAACCACCAAGCTGCCCCCATAGAAGCAACCCCATAGAAGCACCCCCAAGCTGTCCCCATAGAAGCACCCCTGATAGAAGCACTCCCCCAAGCTGCCTTCCCATAGAAGAACCCCCCAGCTCCCCCCATAGAAGCACCCCCAAAAGAAGCACCCCCAATAGAAGCACTCCCCAAGCTGCCTTCTCATAGAAGCACCTCCAAGCTGCCCCCCATAGAAGCAACCCCATAGAAGCACCCCTGATAGAAGCACTCCCCCAAGCTGCCTTCCCATAGAAGAACCCCCCAGCTGCCCCCATAGAAGCACCCCCAATAGAAGCATTCACCCAAGCTGCCCCCCATAGAAGCACCCCCATAGAAGCACCCCCAAGCTGCCTTCCCATAGAAGCACCCCCAAGCTGCCCTCCATAGAAGCACCCTCCCAAGCTGCCCATGCAAGCTGTCCCTTATAACCCCCCCCTCCTCAGAAGCCCCCCCCCTCCTCAGAAGCCCCCCCCCCCTCGTTTAGAAGTGCACAGGGATCTAGAAGTGGAGCAGTTCAGGAGCAATGTACCATCTGATGTGGAAAGGCTCTGTTGCTTCAGGATCAGCCACATGCTCAGAATGCAGAAGGACTAATGTCCTTTCTTGAACCTGAAATACCAGCAACAGCTGATACTGGGCAAGATCTCAGGAGGGAAGCTGCCACCAATCACAGTAGGGTGTAGTAAGTGAAGTTTAATAAGTGGAACCTTCATGTTCAGGAGCAGTGCACTGCCTGGCATGAAGAAGTCCTGAAGCTTCAGGATCAACATGTGCTTTGCCTGCTGAAGGACCCAGATCCTTTCTTGGTTAAGCTGAAGGTTCAGCAGTAGTAGATACTGGGCATGTCTTCAGCTGGAAAACTGCCACCAGTCAGAATAGATGGTGCTAGGATGTAGTAAGTGGTGCCTCCATGTTCAGAAGCAGTGTACTGCCTGGCATGGAGAGGTTCAACCATGTGCTTCATGATCAACCATGTGCTTTGCAAGCAGAAGGACCTACATCCTGTCTCAGGGATCAGCAGTAGCAGGTACTAGACAGCTGGAAAGCTGTCACCAGTCAGAACAGACAGTGCTGGGGCTGGATAACCAGTGGTCTCAGCAACTCGTGTTAATGTGAAAATCAGTCATTGGGAATGTACAGCTGAAGAATGGTGTGACCTTCATGGCCTGCTTGGGAACTTCTGGTTGTCCCCTCCTAGGCCATAGATCCTTTAGCTGATCCAACAAATTATTCTTGTGTACAGATCTCCTTTGTGTTTGTGGTTGCTCCTCTTTGTTACAGGTGCTTGGTGTTTGCACTAGTCTCTAAACTAAGCAGCCAGCTTTTGTAGAGGCTGCTGGGTAGAGACGGCAGGGCTCCTGTATATATTGTATACAAAAGGGAAGTAAGTTGATAAGGTAGCATACTCAGTCCTGACCAGCTGCATCTTCCAAATTTTTCTTCTATGTTATTTGGAAAAGCTCAAGAATCCTATGGTGGTCCTCCTAAATCTGTTATCATACCTAAGTAACTATAATCACCACTGATCTGCTATAAAATCAGAGTGATACTATGAGTGACTGTCTGCAAAAGGAAGAGGAAGCAGATTATTTTTTCCTATTTCTGGGAAAAAGGAACTTACAGCCAAAGTAACTTTTGCAAATTTTTCTTCTATGCACTGGGAAGGTTTGGACCTCCTAGTCACCTGGTTATAATAGATGACAACAATGTGGTTTTCTTATAAGTCTAAAGGAGCAAACCCAAGGCTGACATCCAAGCAATATTACATGGAAGTGGGATTTAGGTAGATATTAAGATTGTTCTTCCTTTTCTTTCTGTCTCCCACACCAACTTTTCATGAGGTGTGTATCTAGGGTTGTGGTGATGCATCATATGAGGGCTACACAGTACCGAGATGCCTGGGCCAGAAGAAGAGGAACCAAAGAATCATCAGTATTCTCAGGGATGTGTGACTTTCCACACATTCCTCAGAGGTTAAAGGTGTATCTGTGACTATCTGTTTACTTTGAAACTAGCGAAAACGTGCACGTGTTGCGGGAGTAAAATTCCTCCTGTACGCAATCCTTCCACTGCCCATCAACCGTCCATGCGCAACTGCCCCCCATGTTCAACAGCCCTCCCATGCACAACTTCTGGTCCTTGCGCAATATCCCTCATGCACATCTTACCCACATGTGCATGGGGGATGCACACTGTCCTCCCCATGCACACTGTCCTCCCCAGTGCATCAGGCACCAGGCACCAAATTGGCTGGATGTCAGTCAGTCTTCAGTATAAAGTATAGGACAAAAATATGTTGCACCCCTGTTCACCCTCTTAAGGGTTAAATTTCTCAACATCAGTTCTTGGTGGGTGTTGATGTCACAGAAGGAACACCCTCCCTGAATTTCATGCTTCCAGGTCCAGAGTGTCCCTCAGTCAGGGATTGTTCAATGTAAAGTATAGGGAGGAAAACATGTTGCGCCCCTTTTCACCCCCTTCCGGTTGGAATTTCTGAAAACCTGTTCTTAGAGGGTGCCTCCATCATGGTGCCTCCTCCCCAAATTTAATGCTTCTAGGCCCAGCAGTTTTGGTGGGGCATTGATGAATGAGTGAGTCAGTCAGTGACTTTTCAGTTTTATTATACAGATGTGACCCCCCCCCCCAATAATTCTTCTCTGCCCAGTACCAGTCATCTTGCTGGCAGAACTTTAAAAATCTTCCATCTCAGCTGCATCTCTGTAGCCACTTCTGTGTTACTAAGAATTAGTCCTCTAACTTTACCCTTAGAGCATGGGTGTCCAAACTTTTTGGCAGAAGAGCCACATAATCTCTCTGATACTGTGCGGGGGCCAGAAAAATGATTTACATTTCAAATTTAAATGCAGGCTTCCGTCAGTCTTGAAAGACTATGGTATATAAGAGTGTTAGATACATTACAGGGTTTGTGTGCAGACCAGATGGAGGGGTCCTGCCACGGGCCGTGTCTGACCCTGGGCCAGAATTTGGACATCCCTTCCTTAGAGGACTAATCCAATACTGGCTTCAAAAGACAGATACAGAAGATCATGGACTTCTTGATTACATGTAGCCACAGAAGAAGGCAGCATGCATGTGTTCCTTATAATGGTGGGTAAACTCTCTACTACTCAGAGAAGCATTTCTGGTTGCTGTATGATCTTTTTTCTCCTTGGAACTTGAGATCTGCTCTGGAAGGGTCTGTCCCACAGTTTGAGAACTGGTGCTTTAGAGCACAATCCTAACCATGTCTACTCTAAAGTAAGGCCCATGGTGTTCCCAAGTAAATACAGTCACAATCACAAATGCAATCTTTAGGATTGCAGCCTTAGTATGGCTATCATATATGTTTCTATTATCAGTAAGAATTCGGAAACGCTGGCTGGCTATGTTGGCGGAAGGCCAAGAGTCTATTTCTGCGAGAACAACTAAATGCATAAAATGCATAAATTGAATGATTTTTTTTGGCCAGGCTTGATAAACTTTTTTTATAAAGTGATTCTTTATAGATATTTGAGGGATGCAATACCTTGCAAAGGGGGAAAATGTCCATTTTCATACTTCCGTGTGAGTATGAAGAATGTATCTGAAAGAAAACTAGGCTTGGATATGTGGACTTCTCATGCTGAGATTTGAGAAGGAGGTGGTAACACTTGTTATTGGAAGCAATACTGTGAAAAAGACAGTGAAAAAGTATCTTTGTGGGATGGTGGTGTTTGCAATGAGGAGAATATCTAGGACCCAAAATATGGGTGGTGGTTCTTTCCTTTCTGCTTTAAAAAACAGAATGGTCCTAAATGCTTCTTTAATGAATGACCCTTGTGTACTTCCTGCTCTATGGCTGCAATCCTAAAGACACTTTCCTGGGAGTAAGACACATTATACACAATTGGGCTTACTTTTGAGTAGACATAGTTAGGATTCTGCTATAAGTGAACCATCAACACTTTCCTATGTGTTTTCTCAGAAATCAGGCTTGTTGTGCTCACTGGGATTCCTTTCTTCTGAATAAATGTGGCTGAGTTTTGGTTGTGAGGCTAGCAATAACTACATGGCAGTACTTCCCCTTTAATTTGGATGACTTGATTCCATCCAGTATGTTTATGTTCACAACAGGAGAGAACATCTTAAGTGTCTAAATAATGAAGTTTTTTGGATAGATACATCACACATCCACACACCCCTACCTGATTTCCCCATGAGGGCTTAGAAGTCAGTAGAGGTAAAAGATTTCTGTTTCAGATACATCTAATCATCACAGGTACACCTGGTAAGGTGTGGCTGGAAGAAAGTTAATAAGAAGGGTGAAGCAAACCTGTTGATCTTGCTACCAGCAATGGTGCTGGCTCAGTAGTGTGTAGAAGCACTGTCCTTTGTAGAGTTTTCTGTATCTATGAAAATTGAGTTGTTTAAAGACTTAAGAATCATGGCAGGACACAATGTTGGAGCAAGTGATAGGTGTTGCCATATTGGAAGGATTGTACAGTACAGTATATCCTTGAATTTAACAACACGTACCATTTAGTTACTCATCTGTGGAGAGTAAAGTTCCCTTTTGTCAATGAAAGGTGACTTTGCAGCCGGAAAAAGGTTCTTATGCTTTCCTTATCAGCTATCTAGTTGTCTTGATTGAGGCTGTTATAGCTCATGTGATCCTTCTGTGCGTCTTGTGCTTCTGAATGTAATGATATAGATGTAACGATGTAAAGCTATGATATTGTGATATGATGTAATGATATATGACTCTACAGTGATGCCTCACGTAACAAATTTAATTCGTTCTGGAGGCACGTTTGTTATGTGAAACATTCTTTACGTGAAGCGGATTTAACCATAGGAAATCATGGAAACTCAGACAATTGGTTCCACAACCCCAAAAATATTAACTGGTTGTAAAAATGATGACAGAACACTGGGATTGAATTCAAAACATGCATTCAATGTGCATGATCTTATGAAGTCTACTTAGGATGCAGTCCTAAAGACACTTTCCTGGGAGTAAGACCCATTTAACACAATGGGGCTTACTTCTGGGTAGACATGGTTAGGAGGCTGCAATCCAAGACACCTTCAAAGTATCTCCCCACTTTCTCCTTCTCTCCAACCTGAGCCTCTCTCTCCCCTGCTCCCTTCTGGCTAGCCCTGAGCTGCTTTCCCTCTTCTCCACTGCTCTTCTCTCTCTCTGCCCAGCGGACACCCAGCCACAGGAGAAACAGCAAGGAAGTGTTGCTTTCACTATGGACAGGTGCGCTAGGCAGCCCTGACACTTTTTAAACAGGCTGCTGGCCAGCACGTCTGCCCCAACTGCCAACAAATGTGTTCTATACATGAAGCACAGTTTGTTACATGAAACAGAATCCTAGATAAATTTTTATTTGTTACGTGAAACATACTTTATGTGAGGCGCCACTGTATTTGCAGTGCATAAAGTATGCTTGAGTTCTACCAACCCTCAGTTGTGACATTCCACAGAGATGCCTTTTCTTCTTGGGCAGGTTTGCTGCAAGTCAGGAGATAGGATATCTTAAGAGTCATGACTTACATTGATGCATTTAGTACAGCGCTGTCCTGGGCAGCGGCAATTTTGCAAGATCTACGCTTAGAGAAAGGTGTTTGTCAAGTCTGTTACCAAAGATCCATTTGGAAAATACAGCCCAAGACAAACGCCATGCAAAGTATGTCTTTGCCTTTGGTAGGCACTTGCAGTTCCAGAAAACTTGGAGTTGGGAATAATTATGATTTCACTGGTCTGCCCTTGCTAATTTTGGATTTTGTAGCTATACAAGATTCTAACAACACATGGTCTTGTCATGAGGCAAGAGTAATATAATAAGCTGAGTTGGTGCCGTAAGTGGTTTTGGGACACTGCTATAGCAAGCTAGACAGGTCTGATTCACCATGAAGTAATCACCGTGATGTTCTCCTGCACAAACTCCTCTGTACAGCAGGCCTTGCTCAGGAGATCTTTGCTGGGCCTGTGCTAACCCCGTGTTAACTCAGTGTGCAGGGAAAGGAACCATTTGGCTTTTCAGACAGTGTTCTGCCCAGAACATTGTCTGCTATGTAGATAACAAACTCCAGTATTATCAGCATTATCCACTATTATCAGTATTTGGAAGACTTGGTCTTGTGACTGGAGAACAGTACTAATCTCATGGTATTGGTTTGTATTGCTCTACCCTTCAACAACTTTGCTAAGAACTGTGAATCTGTAGAATGTGGAATGTGTTATAGAAATAGGCATTTTCCGTTTACTGAATTTATACCTTGCTTTTCTCCTGGTAAGGGCACCCTGTTTTTCTTCTGAATTTACTTGCTTGTGTAACTGGAAGATGAACTTGGCACCTATGATGACTGCAGTGGGGAATCAAAAAACCATGAGCACAATAATTCATTTTATAATGTACTACTACAGCCACTTTCTAGTTTGTGAGAGGAGTATAGGCAGTTATAGCTTTTATTATTAACAGTATTTATATTCCACTTTTCAGTGAAAAGTTCACTAATGTTTTACGGATAAAATAAAATAACTAATGGCTTATATTTATACAATTATAAATTATACAGTTATAAATTATTTCAAAACCTGTTTTCTAAAAAAAGAGATGGAGAGATGGGGAATAAAAGAAATGAAAGCTTTCACCACAGGTACAGACTGGTATGTTATATTTTGTTCTATTCTCTCTTAAAACCTATCTTGTCTTCAGCCTATGTCTCAAAGTTCAGTACTACTGAAAGATTAGGCTAGAAGGAAAATAGATAAGCTGATAATGGAATAAAAACTTTCAATTTTACCAGTAAATTATTAAGCTTGATGGAGTGTTTAAGTGGATATTGTAGCCAGAATTGAACTATGGAAGACATGTTCCACTTGGCTAACAAACTCAGTAACTTGTCAAAGGCCGCTCAATGCATTTCAATTTCCACACTTTAAAGAGAACATAATTGAACCTCACCTTGAAGTATTGCTTTGAGGGTCAATGAGCTATAAATCTGAAACTAAAATAATCTAGGACGCTTTATGGGAGACCTTCAAGATGGGTTGGCTTAGAAATAACTTCTAAATTTAAAACAACTTCCCCAGAGGACAGGGGTACGAGATCTGATTACAATGCCTAGACTACTGAAGTAATATTCTGATTGTGCTAGAGAGCAATGGCTGTGGCAAAGCATGCATTTATGTTGTAGTGCGTTGTCACTGGGGAGCTCAATGTGCAACTATGTGGTTACTGCCATCCCATTCCCGAAGAAATAGAACAGCAAACCAAGATTATCTGTTGTCTAATCCTACTCCATTTCAGATAGTTGAAATGAAATTTACTTTATAAAGAGCTTCAAAATATTAAGAGTTGGAAAACCTGAGTATTTGCGTAGACATGCAATTCTCGGTAGTCTGTTCCTATCTCATACAAAGTTATTCACAAAAACCCATTGCAGTCTTACCTTTGACATAGATATGAGCCACAGATTGCAATGGGATGCAATGTGTCTGAACAAAACATGTATGCTGGTTCATATGTTGGAGGGTAATCAGGGATCCTGAACCCAAGCTAGGTAGGGCTTTATCATAACCAGCATCTTGAATTCAGTGTGGAAGCATACAAGTGCAGATTATAAAGCACAGGGGTAATGTGTTCTGACCATTGGATGTCCATAGATGTACTGGTTGCTGCATTCTACCCCAGTTAAAGCACCCACTGTCTTCTATGGTAGCCTCAAGTAGAGTTCATTGCAATAGTCTAACTGCATTACAGGCATCCCCCACTTATTGGACGGGTCCAAAAGTGAGAACTGTTGAAAAGTGGAACCTAATCTTTTGTAGTTTATAAACATTGCTTCTAATGCTTTTTTTAGCTTGCAAATGGAAAATGCCCCTCTTATCTTGCAAATTCCTGCTGCCACACAAAGTTTTCTATAAATGAATTCTCATTTACTCCTTTGGGAATGGGATTGGTCCAGGCATTACAATATGGAGGAGGGCAATTTTTGCCTTTAGAACAGCAGAGAGTGGTTGAAAGAGTGGAACATGAATGAATGAGTTCTGGGTATAATTTAAAGGTGCTGAAAGAATGGAAAACGAATCATCAGAAAGTGGGGGATACCTGTATTATTATGATATGTACCCAGAACTGCCTTCTTCAGTTACACAGTAGTTACACAATATCAGTCAACAGTATTTATATACTGTTCAATAAAAAATTCACAAAACAGTTTACAGAGAAAATGAAATAACTAATGGCTAATATTACCTGCAGCTTCCTGAACTTGGTGGTCCGGCAAGGTATGTTGTCAAGGTAAACAGTTGGGGTACCCTTGCTTTAACGGATAACCATTAAATAACATTTAATAGATAATGTCCACCTGAAAGTATTTAAGGGAACAGGGAAACAAGCATTGCTCAACTGTTAAATCTGATTAAAACTGGCTTAGAAACATAACTTCAACAGATGCACTTCTGGTGGTGTGGGTGAAGAAATGGGATCATTTTGTTCAGGCTTGAAGTGACATTTGATCTGGGGGCTTAAACCTCCATCTGCATTCACTAGTTAAAGATTATGAACCTAAGTTTGGTTTTTATAAAATATTCCTTTTCTCTCTCTTCAGGATACCCCTTTGCTTTGTTCCAGCGCTACTTCCTCTTCCAGAGGGATCTCTACCTCATTCATCTATACAACACATTAACAGGAATCTCAATTGCCTACTTCAACTTTGGTAAGGGGGGATGAGAAGATGGCTACCTGACTAGTGAGTACCAGAATGTACGGGGGGGAGTGTGATGCTGTCCTTGTGTGGTTTTTAATCTCTCCTGTTTGATTTTGCAGGGCCACAGTTCTGTCACTCCCTCATATGTGTGTTGGTTCAGTTTCTCATCCTGAGACTCATGGGCCGCACAGTCACTGCCATCATCACATCCTACAGCTTTCAGATGGTAAGCATGGCCCCTCTCTTTCTATGAGGACCTGTAGAATCCTGCAAGGATTCTGCTTTTCAGCAAACCTGTGACGTACCTAGGTCATTTGGCTTCCAGGGCCCACAAATTTTTTGACACCCTGTATGTCAAAATTATTTAATTATTATCAGTATTAACTAATACAGTTAGACATTAATCTATATAAAGTGGTATCCTGTAAAACAAATAACTTGTAAGACAAATGCTTTGTAAGACAAAACTAAAATTTCTGAAGAGTTCTGCCTTGTAAGACAAAAGCGAAAATGTGTTGTTTTACAGCGAAAATTTGTTGTAAATGAAGGAACTGATGGATCTGCATAGTGAGCAACAGCAATAGATTATGGAGATCTCATCTGCAGAGGAGTAGAAGAATAAGGAGGAGGAATTCCTCACATTAAATGACATTGAGAACATTTGTAAACATTGGGAAGTTGTGCAAAATTTTGTAGAAAAGCACCACCTAAATAAGGCTACAGCAGTGAGCGATGAATCTGTTTAAGTATAATGCAATGTCACATTTCTGTGAAATCTTCAAAAGGAGACAAAAGCAAGTGTCATTAGAAGGTTTCTTGTTAAAGTTGCTCAAAAAGACACCAGTGACTCTTTTAGTGTCTTTTAGTGAAAATTAGTCATCCTTGTCCATAAAGGTTTTTTTTGTTTTACTGGTAGTGTTTTTATTAATTTTACAGTAATTGTGTTCTGTATTATATTATAGCATTTTGAATTTGATTATAGTGTTTTGTCATCATTTTTACATACAGTTAATATTTTTATATGAATATTTTTGGGTTGTGGAACCAATCATCTGAGTTTCTATTATTTCCTATGGGAAAATCCACTTCGTATAAAGAACACTTTGTAAGACAAACATACTTCCGGAACAAATTATGTTTGTCTTTCAAGTCATCACTGTATATAAAACTGAAAAGTCACTGACTGACTCACTGACAGTGACTCACTGACATCAACACCGAGCCAAAGCCACTGGGCCTAGAATTTGGGGAGGGTGTTCTTCCATTATGGAGACACCCAGAAGGTAAAAACTTTGGTAAATGCTAAAACACTGCTTATTATGTAATTTACAGTAAAACCTTGGTTTGAGAGTGTTTTGCAAGACAGGCAAACATTTATATATATACATATAACTGAAAAGTCACTAACTGATTCACTCATTATACTCACTCACTGACTGATTCATCAATGCCCAGCCAAAACAAAATGAAGTGTGAAATTTGGGGAGGGTGTTCCTTCCATGACAGAGGCACCCACTAAGAACTGGTTTTCGGAAATTCCAGCTGGAAGGGGGTGAAAAGGGGCGCAACATGTTTCCTCCTTATACTTTACATTGAAGAATCCCTGACTGAGGGACACTCTGCCCCAATCCCCGGCCCTAGAGGCATGAAATTCCGGGAAATTCCATCACATATTCCTTCTGTGACGGGAGCTCCCACCAAGTATCAATTTCTAGAGATTTAACCCCTAGGGGCTGAAAAGGGGTACAATGCATTTTTGAACTATATTTAACACTGAAGACTGTTAAGACACCCAGCCCCAAATCCCACAACTGCCCAATATGGATACCCACAGTTGTGAGGAAAGAAATGATGCGCATGGGGAGCATGATGCCCCTGGGGGGATGGCTCACAGGGAGAATTTTACTCCTGCAACACAGATACATTTTGCTAGTATTTTCATATTTTAAAAATCACCTTACCGATTAAACCTCTTATTCTTTTTTGAGAAGGGGTCAGGCTGTCTTCTGGAGCACTTGTTGAGTTGTACTTTCACTTGATTGGGACCATTCTCGTTGCCTTGCGTTCCTCTGTGCTTGACCTGAACATGAGCCAAGTCACATGTGTAAATGCATCTGTGTAGCTCAATTCTGCTTTCCATAGGGCTCAATGCAATTATCAGGGACTTCCTTCTGGATTTATTTGTGAGGATTGGGACTGTTCTAGGGGCATTGGATTCCTCTCAGTTTTCCCTTTCCAACAGACTGAGGCTACAATCCTAAAGACACTTTCCTGAGAATAAGACCCATTGAACTCAGTGGAGCTTACTTGGTTAGGATTGTGCTCTTGGACATGTTTCCCTACTCATGAGTAAAGGCACAATACAGCTCACTTTCACTTTCCATAGGACTCCATGAATTATTGTTATTTTTTAGTTTTTTGGCTATACCTTTTGATAGGAATGAGATATTTCAAAGCTGTTTCTTGGGAAAATACACATCAAATAGTAAATGACTTGAGGGGTTATTGCAAAGGAGTTTAGCCATTTTTATTATTTTGGTCACACACACACACACACACACACACACACACACACACACCCCCGAGAGTGGCATCCAGGGCACGAGCCCCCCAGGCCCTCTCAGTAACACCACTTCAGCCACTGGACTGTAGACAATAACGTGTCATTGTTCTGTTTTACAGGCATATCTGTTAGCAGGCTATTACTTCACTGCCACAGAGGAGTATGATATCAAGTGGACCATGCCACACTGTGTCTTGACTCTTAAGCTGATTGGTAAGCAATTCTGTTTCATTTGCTATCTGAGTCAAGCTTCTTTCTTACTATCAAATGTTGAAAATAACATTGGGGAACAAACATTTTGTTGACTTAGAGCTGACATTTGTTTTTGACTAATTATTGGCCTCTGAATCAAAAAATGACCCCAGTTTTTTTTTTAAACATCAACTTTTTAAGCTATAGGATACCCCAAAAGTCATACAAAATGTGCATATAAAGGAAAATAAAGGAAAAACTTACCTAATATAATGTTCACAGATAATAAATTTTATTCATACAATGTCTGTATATAGTTACTATAAGTTAAAGTGTGTTCATACCAGTAATAAAGTTTGTTTACCAAACAGCAAACATACATATTAAAGTAAAAACTTTCACTTGTAGCTTTTCCTGGAGTGTTCAATCTGTGGACATTCTGACTTGATGCTCCAACAATAGTCAGTCATCATATGACCACCCCATCTACCTTGATACCATTCCTCCATGAGCTTCAATCTTGGTGGAATCGCTCACTCTGCTCATCACTGACTGCACCAAGATTTTTCGGGAAGTCAGCAAGATGGCTATGCAGAAAATGAAGGAATACTGGTATTCCCGTATTTCGAAAGAGGGTATTTGTTTGAAAACTGGTACAGGGTTTACAGCTGAATGAGGCACTGGGCCTCACTGTATAGCTGATGGTAAACTCGGATACTCTTTGTGACTCTTGTTTGTTTTGTTAAATCCTGACGTTTTCACTATACAAAAGTAACAGTCACTTGAACGATCACTGGGCTCTCGCCAAATCATAGGTATGCCAAATGGCAATTTATCGCGTGTTCCCTTCGTCCACATCCATAAACTCTTGTCACACTGCCTGTACACCTTGTGAGGGGCCCAAGATTTATCTTGCTCACCAATTTTCACTTTAAAATATGCAAAATAGGCTTGCCTGATAAATGTACTGATGCTTGTTCTTTAAGTAGGAATGATAAAACTGCCACATATATAACAAAACGAATCGGGCCTGTTTAAGCACTTATGACGTGAAATAGCAGAGGCAGACATGATGTAAAGGAAAGGAACAAAGCAGGCGGACTATAAGCAAGAACTTGGACTCCACTTCAGAATGCACTTCACAAAGAGCGACACACAACATCTCACTACACAATGGGTAAACTCCAGAGTAACTATGGGGAGTCCTTGCTCTGGTGTAAGAACAACGTACTCTGGATTCCAAAATGAATTTCCCATAGGTTTTCATTAGCTGGTGCAGTAACTATGGGTGTATGTAAAATATCTTACATGCTCCCGTAGTTACTCTGGATTTGGGAGTAAATCAGGTGTAACTGAATAGCCTAGAGAAGTCTGAAGCTGTCTCTGGTCTCTTATAGCATCATTTACCCCTCCCCAATTGGAGGTTTACTTCAGCCAATAGGAGAGCACTAGTGCTTCCTATGACTCATGCTTGATTCAGCAGGGGGTGGTTACATTAAGATAAGCTGTAGAGAAAAAAATTGACGTGTTAGAAGGAAACTAACTACAGTTTTGAAATCAGCACGCCTATTTAACTTTAAAACAGCTGCAAAATCGAAATCAACAGAAAGTGCGTTAAAAATTGTTCCCCAGAGTAATTTTTCTGCTGTGATTTCATTATGATGAAATCCCATTATTATATTTCATTATTCATCTCATTTTTCTGTCTCTTAATATGTATGTTTACTAGTACTTCTCTGTCTTCATCTTAGAAAACCTACTGTCCCTTTTACATGGGGCTCCTGGTGGTTCAAATCGGATCCACACTTGCTAAGCTTCAACAATGCTGCAATATAAGATGCTTCCAGAGAGGATCCACCTCTCATTTTAGTGCGGAACCATTTGGACCTATTTTTGTGTTCTTTCTTCCTAGGTTTGGCCATAGATTATTATGACAGCAAGAAGGAAGCAGTGAGTGAAATTTATTTATTTTCATTGTTCCTTTTGAATTAGTCTCAGAGCAAAATCCAGAGTAGTTAACGGGTCCACACAGTTATGTCACCCTCTAGTGTTATTTTATGGAAAGTGACCTTAACTGCTCCAGAGCAAAGGGCTTAATTTGACTTTAGGATATGGGCTTCTGTGAAGTCATTGAGGAGAGTGTTGTAGTAACTGGGATAAAGGCACATTTCTAAGTTTCCAGATGATAGAGAATGGTCTAAAGAACAGGTGAGAAACCCCGCCCCAAGGGCCTTTAATGACCTTTGGAACCCCTAATTTGGCCTGCACGGAGCCAGTAGTCTCTGGTGAGCTTCTGGCCTTTTTAGGGACTGTTGGAGCTCACACATTATTGCCAGCTGCAAATGTTCAGAATTCTTCCAAATACACCAGTTCATGACACCATGTGCTTTCCTGGGCATTATTTTAACTTTTTCCCCCAACTGCCTCTGAACGATTTATTTCTCCCTGTGTTTCTGGCTTGGTCTGTATGTTTTTACCATGGAAGAGATGTGTGGCAAACAATTCATAATTGTCATATATTATAATTCCTGTATTATAGTGCTCATGTATATTATAAATAAGCTCAGTAAAATTCATTCCTCTAATATATTCATTAATGTAAATTTATTTCACTTTTAAATGTAAATTAACTTTTTCCCTGGCCTCCAACACATTGTCAGAGATGATGTGGCCTTCCTGCCAAAATGTTTGCCCACCACTGGACTAAGGGGGAAAGAAATATAAAAAGCTAGTATAAACGCTTTCTTGACTAGCCTAATATCCTAAACACAACCTGCTGCTTGTTCCAACTCTTTTGGCTGTCACCAGATTCCATATGGTGGGTGGGTTAGATCTTAGCCACTCTATATCTGTTTACCGCAGTGGTTCTCAAAGCGGGGGGTTGGTTCTCCCTTGGGGGCTCACAAAAAGTTGGGTGCTGCCATCTTGAAATGGGACACTTGTGCTGCAGTAAGTCTCGTGGAACTGGCATCACCTTGAAGTGGCTTCCTGTTTGATGGCACTTCTGGCCATGACATTTCCAGGGTTTCCTGGGCAGATTGTAATTCTCAGAAGGGAGTCCTGGGCTGACATGCTTGAGTACCACTTGTTTAGGTGTGTTAGAGGAATTGGGATAAATGCTGTCTTATTCTGTGTCCTTGAGTTTATTATGGCTCCTGCTGTGCCATTCCTTTCTAGTATCTGTTGCTAGGATTCCAGGGAACAAAGCCAAAGTTTTGGAGCAGAAAATGCTTAGGGAAATGTCTTGTTTGAGCAGGAAAAATGGAAATCGTATACCTACAGAAGAAGAGGCTTGTAGTTTCTGGTCATAGTTGCAGATTTGCCAACCAACTGTGTGGAGGACCCTCTTGTCTCTGTAGGGCAGTGCTACTCAAACTGGGATTTGCAACCCCCAGTTTGTGTGAAGATCCCCCATTCCTTTTGGGAATCCCAAAAGGATCCCCCATTCCTTTTGAGTATGGTTGTCAGGATCATGTCCCTGCTGGGGAAATGGGGTGATTTTTCTGCCTCTTCAGGGATCACGTCAGGTTGTCCCTTGATCTGGGGAGCCCAGCAGATGCCCCCACAGATAGAAATAAGTTAGGTTTCAGGCACAGTTCAAGCAGACATCTGACTTCTGCTTGAATCCAGCTGTGGGGAGCTGTGCCAAACAATGTGCAGGGATCCCCACAGCCTGGCATTACCAAAAGAGGCAGAAATTCCCTTCCATTCCCCTGCAGGGCACGATCCTGACAGTCCCCTCACTGCCCAGCTCTTCCCCAACTTAGAGCACAATCCTAACCATGTAAAGTAAGCCCCACTGTGTTCAAAGGGTCTTACTCCTAGGAAAGTGTCTTTAGGATTGCAACCATAGGGAGAGAGTCTCTCCCTAAGTTTGAGAACCACTGTGGGCATGGCTTCTTTGAGGAGTATGGACACTGCATTGCTTAGTAAATCCAGAACAAGTGGGGTTGGGACCTGAAGAGGAGTCAAAAATTGAGTCTGACTTGAGATGAATAATGGCTTTCATGAGAACTGTGAAAAGAGGCTAATGTAGATGTGGCTTATAATGCAGGCAGCCCTTACCCCAGAACAACGTCGATATGCTATTCGGGAAGTTCCTTCTTTTCTGGAGATCTGTGGCTTCTCATATTTCTATGGTGCCTTCATGGTGGGACCTCAGTTCTCCATGACACAATATCAGAGCCTGGTAAAGGGCGAGTTGACTGACGTTCCAGGCCAAAGACCAAGAAGGTAATGCTTTATCTATGTTGCTCAGGTACTGCTTATCAAGACTGTCATACAGTGGGAGGTCTCTTGCCATTATGTCCTCTTTTTTGGCAAAATGCTCATATTGCCCATTTTGAGCCACAATCCCACCTTCATTACTGTTCTGAAATGCTATACTATTTGAGACCTGAGATTCTTCTCCAACACTTGTCTGTTTCAGCTTTGGACCTGCTCTTCAACGTATGATCCTGGGCATCTTCTTCCTGGTAATCTATACTGTATTGAGCCCCTATATCCCTGACGAATACCTCACCTCTGATGCTTTTATGGTATGTAGTGCTAGAAGCCGAGGAATACCAACTCTTGTTCAGGAAGAATAAAATTAGAGATAACTTCAAGTATGATGAGACCAAAGTATCCAGATGTTCTGTTTCCATGACATGTCCCTTTTTTAAGCTTTGTGTTCCAAAAAAACTTAAATGTCCTTTTCTCTGTGAACATGCCCCTGAAGGCAGCACGTAGCCTTCTTGTAATTAATGAACTGGTAAATTTGAAACATTATTACATAATGGCTGAATTTAGCTGTCGTTGTGGGAGTAAAATTTTAAAAATATATATACAGTGGTACCTCGCATAACAAGTTTAATTCGTTCCAGAGGCATGCTTGTTTTTGCAAAATGCTTGTTATATGAAGTAGATTTTTCCATAGGAAATAATGGAAACTCAGATGATTAGTTCCACAACCCCAAAAATATTCATTTAAAAATTTAAATTGCATGTCTACTTACCCTTGGATGTGGCAGGAGGGGACAGCTGGGGAAGACTGCACTGCCCTGGCCCCCCTCGTGGCACTTCCACCGCCTCCTGGGGTTCTGCAGTGTCTATGGTTGTACCAGGAAGTCAGGATCTCCTCAACGGAACCAGTCATAGGGAATCCCTAGGCTAGTGGTTCCATTTTAAAGCTACAGTGGCCAGAGTGGAAACCCTGTACAACAATCCACAGTCGCTGCAGAACCCCAGGAGGCGATGGAGGTGCTGCAAGGGGGGCCAAACTGCTCCCTCCAGCTGCAGCCAGGGTAAGTTTTTTTTAAATTCCCTTACTATCTGAACATCTTGTCTACCATGCTCCTTCACAATATGGTGGATCCTTTTGAGGTGTGCTTTTCCCTACTGCTGCTATGTTATACCCCATCAAGTTCTGAGACCTGCTACTTAGGAACTAAACAAACTATTTTTCTTCCCTCCACTGGAGACTAATGGTTCTCAAAACATTTCAGTGGCTCTAGAGGCTGCTGTTCAATTTATAAGTGCCATGTGGTGTGGCTATAATGGTTATCAGGCATTTGTGTATCCTGTTTCCGCCCCCTACCCCAAGAAGCAATCTAATTTTTGAAACATAGCCTAATCTTCCCTGTCAGTTTCATTAACCAGTATTAAGTGGCTGCAGCTCCAGAGTTTGGATACCACTTCCATAGATAGTAATTGCCCATCACTAGAATTAAGTCCTGCCTATAGCTTGCAATACAAATATCATTTCACGGATTTGCTGTCTTCCTGCAGGAACAAGACTTCTGGTTCCGCTGCTTTTATATAATGATCTGGGGCAAAGTGATACTCTACAAGTATGTTTGTTGCTGGCTGATTGCGGTAAGCCTGGAAGCTGATGTGGCCTTCAGAAATTACTCCAAACATTGAGTTTGTGTTATCAGGGCAACTAAATCCATGCTTTTCATTACAGGAAGGTGTCTGCATACTCACTGGTCTTGGCTACAATGGAAAGAATGAAAAGGGGATTCCAAAATGGGATGGTTGTGCCAACATGAAAATCTGGTTGTTTGAGACAACTCCTTATTTTACAGGGACTATTGCCTCCTTCAACATTAACACCAATGCCTGGGTGGCCCGGTGAGCAGTTCTTGAAGGCTTTTTTTCTACATATTAAATGAAACGTGAGCCATGAGGAATGGCTTGGCTGCAAATGCAGCTATGTGAATTTAGCACAAATGCAAAGAAAGTGTGAAATTGTATGTCAAGAGGAAAACATATTTTAAGCATGTTTTTATTGCTAGAAAGATAGGTTTGGAATGTGTCAGAAAAAAGCTGGAAAAGGGGCTTGCAAATATTTCTATTAGCAAAGCTTTAGTGTACAACTTAGCAACTTCAAGATTAATCAAAATTACGTGTAAATGGAACTTCTACAGGTTGGTGCAGAATTTCATGCAGAACACTGAGATTCTGTTAGTTCAGAAAACTGGCGCAAACAGAATGAATGCCTGGAAGGGGAGATGGAGCCCCACACTCATTAAGAACCAACACTCATCTGTGTTCATCAACTGCAGATAGAATAATAATTTAATGACCTCTCATATTCTAGAAGTTTCATTTCCATTTGCTCATTTCCATATTCCATTTGTTGTAATTGTTCAGGAAAAGTCACTGAACAAAACATTACTGAATGTTTATACCACTTGTAAACAATAGTTTTACACAATGGTTTACCTAGGAAAATGGATCCCTGTCCAGTGACTGATGCAGAAAGGACATCAGCAATAGCCACTGGAAAAAGACACATGCTGAATTGAAAATGGACAATTGCTGTCCTGCTAAGTACTAAAAATACATAAAACACACTTTGCCTAGTTAGCACATGATACATTTTCAAATCTGTAGGTCAGTGGTTCTGAAACTGTGAGCCATGGCAGAGACCAGCTAAGGGTACAGTGGAATCCTAGTGAAAAACCAGCTGCTATATACAGTGTATAGGATTGCAGCAGTAATGAGATATGGACCAGTAAGTCAAGAGACCTACCAAAAAAGTTTAGCTACCAAAAGAGAGCTACCAAAAAAATACACACACTTGTAAGGTAATCACCTGATCACTTTCTCCACAAAAGGATCCTTGCTTCATGTTTACCTTGTTGCCATCTGTCAGTAGTGATTGATATAGCTCCTCAACTTGTGAATAGGTTTGACATGTGTTCTGTCCAAATGTATTTTCTGATACCAGGTTATAAGTCCCATACCTAGTAACAACTTGTCCTGTTTAATGCATACCTTCTTTCCTTTTTAATGTCCATCTTTCCTTTATAATGTCCACTTTTGGTCAATTAATACCCTCCATTTTCTATTAGTGGAAGAGAGTGTGTAAAGAAGCCAAACACAGAGCTCCCTAAACAGTTCAACAAGATTGTTACAGAAACACAAACCCCAATGACTGCCCTTGTCCAGAACATTCCCCCCCCCCATTCCACTTAACTCCAAAGGGGAAGATCCAGATCCACAGCTGCTCCAAGGTACTTCACAGTCTAGCAAAGTCTCAGCCGGTAGCTTCAGAAGAGTTGTGCATTTCAGAAATCACACAAGCCAGTGTTTCCCTCAAGAAATCACATTCCATACTGATTGTGGGCTGCTTTTATTCCTGCAAACTCATTATTCCCAAAGAGCTTCAGGTGTGAACCAAATCCTACTGCAGTGTTCTGCAGAGTCCATCATCCTAACAAGGTGCAGGTGTGAGCCACATTCCTGGCTCCCAACTGAAAATAGTGGCAGCTGGTATTGGTGGGGCTATAGGTTTTTTTAATTTCCTATCTTAGACTGGTACACCTACCCAAAGTAATGAGTGATTTTTCAAATCAAGTTGAATCTACGGGCAGATTTTTCATCCTGGTTCCTGGACTGATAGTATAAATATAGGGGCCATCAATAACTATCAAGGGTGAGTGGGTCACACACTATGTAAAGTCCAGTGCAGGGAGTGTTTTGCCCCTAACTCTTTAGTTGCCTCTAATCTTTATCATTAGTGTTAACTGAGCACTTAGTACATGTGGCCTAGAGATGAGCTGCACCATTTCCACTTGGATCTAAATGTACAGTATATTCTTCTCAATCCCAATTCCTTCTGACCAAAAAAACCAATAATCTCCAACACTGACAAAGTAAAGATTTAATATGTACAAAGGCCACCAACCATTGCTGTTTACCAGTAATTTTATCCTTTATGAGCTTCTTGAAAACAAAAGATTGATGTAATGTCTTTGTTCCTTTTCTGTTTTAAAAATTATTCTCCAGAAAAATAATGTGTAACTAAAGGAACTGAGCTAAAGATGTTGCAGCTTCTTCAGTGCATTGGTGACTTACGACTGAATTAAATCATTTTATTTTCATTTACAGTTATCTCTATAAACGACTAAAATTCCTGAATAACAAGTTACTGTCACAAGCCACTTCCTTACTGTTTCTGGCTCTCTGGCATGGGCTACACTGCGGCTACTTAGTATGCTTCCAAATGGAATTTGTTATCGTCATAGTTGAAAGACAGGTAAGGAGCTTGAACTTACGTTATACTATCGAATGTCCAGGACGTTCTAATATTTTTAGAAAACTCTTGATTAAACTATATAAACTCAATTTACTGGAGAAAATACAGTCCCAACTGGTCTCAGAGGCAGTAACTGGTGATGTCCATGTTTTGTGCTTCCTCGTTAACTTTAATGGAGGGCTGCATTTGACGTACTAGGAAATTAACCCAGACTATAATTAAGAGAGAGCCCATTTATAACTGATATATGGTGCAATCCTAATCAATTTAGGCCGGCCTAACTCACCTGGCATATCTTTCTGTGGTGATGTGGGGAGGTTGACATATGCCTGTGCACTGACCTAACCCTCCCCAGGAGTGGGGCAAAAGTTATTTCAGCACTTTTGTGACACCCCCACCCCCAGATCATCAAAGGATTTCTGCTGGGTCTTATGCAGGCCTAACTGGAGGTTAGGATTGGAGAACTAAAGTACAATCCTATTCATGTTTACTCAGAATTAAGTTCCATTGAGTTCAATGGGACTTACTCCAGGAAAGTGCGTATAGAATTGCAGCCCTAGAGACATAATTTTCATTACATTTTCATTCCCTATGAGATGTTTCCTTCTACATTGAAGCTTTAGCATAAATTTTTATATTTACGTATTCCAAAGGCATTTAGACTTCCTTGTAAATTGCAAGGTGGTGAATTACATCAATTAAAGTTGACTGTACTAGTTTTGTCAGGCTTTCCCCATATCCACATTTTCTATTATATTTCCCCTCACCCTCAGGTACCATTACCTTGTTTTTCTTCATTAGCAAGCAGTCATGGTGCTTAATTTTTCTTACGCTACATGAGGAATAAGACAGGCAGGAAACCTGCACCCTGGTGAACATACAAATCAAAACATAACAGGAAGCAGAAACTGTCCTGCTTCCTGTTAACATTCACTTCATCTGTTTCTGTGCCAGTTGCATTCCCATAGTGAACCCTCTTCTTGATAGGGTTTTCCATGACTGGTGGGGGGCTGGCACTGAATACCTGTGGATATGGCAGGACACCTATAATTGGATTTTCAGTCTATGCGACTGTTCATTTCTCTATAGGAGAAATGTAGAAATGATTTGTATTACTGTTCAACCTTTTTTATCTCATGGCACACTGAGAGGACACTAAAATTATCAAGACACACTATCAATTGACAAGGCACACCTAATTGCTGTGGAAAGTTCATATTCCCCAATAGCCTTACTATTAAGTGAGTCTCCCCCCAAATCCCACAACACACCTGTGGACTATTCATGGCACACTAGTTGAAAATCACTGCTTTAGAACCTAATTTTGTTAGGACTTTTGGGGGCAAAGCAGTTTCAGTGGTACATTTATTTATGTGTGTTCTTTTACAGTTCAGGGAGATGGTACAAAACAGTCCATTTCTTAATAATTTGACTTCGATAACCATCATGAAGTTTGTCGTTTATGTGATTCAGCAAGCTATCCACTGGTTTCACATTGGGTATTCTCTGGTGCCCTTTTGCCTCCTCACTTGGGAAAAGTGGATCAAGGTACTGAAGGACTCTAATCGTTTGGAAATGGGAAATGGTGGGTGGGGAAAGCAAGATAAATAACATTAATCTCTCTATACTTTCCCCTACAGGTATACCAGTCTGTTTATTATGTAGGCCATGTGTTATTCCTCACATTATTGGTCATATTGCCTTACATCCGAAAAATATTTGTGCCACGGAAAGAAAAGTTAAAGAAAGAAGAATAACAGCCAAAAGGTGAGGAGTTGCTATGTGTTGCTACTTGAAGTATCTAGCAGTAGTAGGTGTTGTTGCTGCTGCTGCTGTTTTGCCATCTAATTTTTTGTTTTGTTTCTTCCAGATTGTACCATTGTGCATTTTGTTATGAGGACGGTAGAAACTTCAGCTGCCAAACATGCAAAATTCAAACCTTTCAGAGTGATGGGGCAGAGCTCAGGGGCTTAAGCTCCCAGAATGAGGGGAACAGGGGATGTAGCTGCACAGTCCCCACCCCTTTAAATGTTGCCTTATCTTTACTTCTCCCCATGGACACTCCTGTCTCTGGAAATGTCAGATGATTGTAAGCACTTGACACAGCTGCCATCCAGGAATGGAGCCACCGCCTGACTTTTTCTACCTTCCAATTCTGATAAATTTGTCTGTTGGTTTTTCACTCATGTTTGAACTGCTTTCTTCCTTTCCTCCTGACCTTTAGTGTCACATAACATGTGGTTATCTACTAGACACATGTAGATAAAACTTTCTGTGAAAGAAATTCTCCCACAAGTGGATAACAAACCTAAAGCTCTCCAAAGCTACTGCAAACTGCCAGATCTTAAAACGAAAAGTGTTTTAAGAGCTGTGGAACTGCTGCTATGTTATATCATGAGGCTGGAGTCCAAAAAAACAAGTGGTCACTTCAAGAGGTCTGCTGCAGTTCTCTCTGCATGCTTGCCACCCTCATGGGAAAACTAAGTCTAGATCAGCTCAGCCTGTTTCTGCCCTTACAGAGAAGCCAACTTCTTTTGAGTGTTTATTTGCCACAAAAGAATAGAGAAAGGGATTACCTCCCCTAGGGAGGAATGCTACAGGTCAAATCCTGCAACACACTCCACAATCGGGAGTTACAAATAGTCCAACTGCATAAAGTCAGCATTTCACACAACAGTGAATTCACACAACTCCCCAGACCTCCTCAAAGGCTGTGGTGATCTTGGCACAAGTCAAAGCAGCGGAAAGGGGGTAGTTGCTGATGGAGATAGTCTTCTCTGCATAGTCAACATTCACCTGAAATGGCAATAATTAGCATTTAACTCAACCGACCTTGTGTTCAGTACCGTTACCTCAGCCAGCGCTCCCTACCTTCCACATCTAGAATAATCCTGTTTTGTTATTCAGACAGGAAGTAGCCAGAAGGATCCAACTCTACCCCATGTTGGCTTTCCTCTTACAGCAAAAAATATCTTGCCAATACTGTGCCATACTTTCTGAGTGCATTACTCTGCTGTCTTAAAACTGCACTTTGTGATTATATACACATGCTTCATAAAATGCTTTGTTTGCCATTAATAAGCTTCCTGATAGGCTACCTGGTGAATTAAGACTTCAATTTTAGAAACCCAAAAAACATGCAACTCCTCTTACCGAGCCATGGGCAAAAGCTCCCACAATGATGGCAATAGGATCAGCAGTAGGGACTAGGTCACGAACATCTGTCACACTGGGAGCAGAGAAAGAGGTACCTATCTTCATGCAACCCACGGGGAGGTGATCAGTCACTGGATTCTTAATCACCTAAAGCAGAGATAGGATTAAACAAGGAGATGAAGTGAATGCAGAATTGATTTAGCATGAATTGCAAAATATTCTTGTAACCATTACCTTTAATAATTTTTGAGGCCCATCAGCAGCTCTGACACTAAATTTATGCAGCAACTGAACTAATAGAAAAACAAGAGAGATGTTATATTGCAGATCCTAGAAAGGATATAAAGAAAGGTAGATGATGCTGCAGCCATTATTCAGGGTTTCAGTGACTTGTTCTGTTCCTGTCTTGGTCACATAGTTTTTAAAAAAGGGTTGTGCAAATCATGATGCAAGAAGTGCATTTGACTAAAACCTGTAGCCTTACTAGTATAAAGTACCCCTTTTTTGGGGTGCATCTTTAGAAGGAAAAGGAACATAAAGCTTTTGGGCAATGTTTGATATAATTTGATTTGGAAGATTCCCAAGTACAGAACTACATTAGAAAGATCCAAGGATGGATTTAACAATATCCTTGCAGCAGCTTACCGTTGTCTATAAAATGGACTGTATGGTCAGAGCTAATCCTGTTCATGTCTATTCAGAAGTAACATAGTCAATGGAGCTTGCTCCCAAGTAAATGGGGCTAGGATTACAACCTCAAGTCTGTTCCAGGAAACTATCTTATAGAACTTTAAAGATTAACATTTATTGCATAAAGCTTTTGTGGATCAACTGAAAAAGAGGCTGTGACAAGAGGAAGGTTTATTTCAAGAGTAAACGAACCCTCTTGTAAAAAATGAACCAAAAAAATGTTCTCTACTCATAGTCACTACTTAACAGTTATACCCTGTGGGTTCTTTGATAACTGGAGACCCTTCAGAAAAAAAGGCACAGGTTGTTCCACAGAAAAAAATATTTCAAGGCCCCCATGATAACATGCTCGTAAGCATAAATCATAAGACAAAATCAAGCAGAGTAGAAAGAAAATAATATATGCTAACTAGAGATGAACTTCCCCACAGTAAGTTATCCTTGAGCATTCCTTTAGTTTCATTTTTCACTCTGCTCCAGCTGGACACAAACCTTACTGCAGTAAGTTGTCCTTAAGCCCTTTTGCTTCCCAAACCTCTCCAACTCTCCATCAAAAGGTCAGGATTCTTCTCTTCCTCCTCCCTCCTTGTTCCCATAGGAATTCTTAAGGGGCCTCTCAACCCACACCTTTCCTCCACAGGTGTGGACAATCATTGCATCAAGAGCAGCATTGACTGCCTCCCACAACCCCCACCTTACTTCTGTGACAGAGATTTCTAGTCCAGCATAGCTTGAATACCTGCCAGCCTAGACTGGTTGGTGTTCCTAGTCTTTTGGCACACCCCTTCTTTCCAAATTTACAGGGTTGAAGGATCCCTGATTTCCACCCACTTACCCATAAGACCGCAGAAACGATCAAATGTGCGGGGAATTCTTGTCTGGGGATTTACTTCAATCAAGACATTCTTTTCTGTATGGATATAAACCTGAAGAAGGCCAGCTCGATTCAAAGGACTGTCCATTAGCATTAGGAGGCTCTGTAGAGAAGAAAAGGGGGAGACTCAAACTTATGGTACTGAAAATAGAAATGGGCAGAAAAGGCAGCAATGGAACAAAACGTAGCAGAAGCATAACCTTGGACTCCTGAAGGAGTAAAGGTCATAAGCCAAGGCTGCCAAAATTTAAGGTCTACATGCTGGATATGGTTCGCAGAACCTCTTTATCGGGCATCAGGTCAGGGGGGTCATGAGGAGGTGGGATCCACCATCTTGAAATCTGGCACTTGGCTTACCTGAGAGTAAGTTTCATTTACCACAATGGGAGTTAGTTCTGAGTAGACATGGAAGAGCATCCCAATAAGTTTGGAAAGGGGTCCTGGACACATTTTTTAAATTTGAAAGAGAGTGCGGGGCTAAAATGTCTGGATACCACTGAGATTCTAGCCCATGTCATAATTGGGCTCTTCTTGAGCCCACTTTTCATTTGTGCCACATCAGTTAAGGCTTTCGGAAGGAGAGACAGAAGGAAGCCACAGAAAGCAACATTACATTTTTATCCCACTTTGAGCACAATCCTAACCATGTCTACTCAAAAGTAAGCCCACTGTGTTCAATGGGTCTTATTCCCAGGAAAGTGTCTTTAGGATTGCAACATCACTCACCCACCAGGGGAACCATGAGGGAAGGGGCATGGCATGACATGACAGTGCTGAGAGAGCCCAATTAAAACACAGGCTCCTCTTTTACCATCCTTATTTCTGGTTATCATTTCAATGGAGTTTCAATAGTTCTCCAGCTTTTATAAAACACAGGGAGATGTATGACCTGCAAAACATATTCCACTACTATTACTAGACACATACCTGATGGGTGATGTCAGGTCGAACTCCTGCAGGGTCTCGATTACTTCGGAGAAGCAATGATTTGTGCTTGTCACAGTTCAGTAGCTCATATGTTTTCCCCACCTAGAACCACAGTGAAAGATTACTCCTCAGATACGTGAGGAACAGAAGTTTAGCTTTGCACTAAGTCTCTACAGTCAGCTCCCCCACCCAAGTAAGAGACCTGTCTGGCAAAGGCCCAATATCACCCATCAGCATCAACAGACTGTTGTCGAGAGACCTGCCACCCTCCACCAGTGTATGAATGCATACTCCAAGACATACTGTACTTGCAAGCAAAAGAACATCCCTTTCCCTTTAAAGACAGTTCCAGGAAGCGTCCTGTCCCAACATTCCAGTGTGATTCCTAGATGGTGGCAACCAGCTTCTTGTGATCCCCACTTCGAGAATCTCTGCAGTACACACACTCACCTGGACGCATCCTCACACACTATCGCATACCTGGACACAGACAAAGACACTTACCTGGACACACACACATTCAAATACCTGGACAGACACACACACATTCACATACCTGGAGACACAGGCACACATGTGGACAGACACATTCGCATATCTGGACACACACAGGCACACATGTGGACAGACACATTCAAATATCTGGACACACACAGGCACACATGTGGACAGACACACACACGTTCACATACCTGGACACACATAGACACACATGTGGGGACACACACATACACACACACACACACACACACACACACACACGGTACTCCCAAAGCAGACCAGGCTCTAGCCTGCATGTGCCAATGCCCACAGTGTAACCATATCAAGTGTTTAACTCAAATCTTATATAGTTATTATTAAATTTAATACTATAATTTATTTTATATCATTTATGAATTACAAGGAGGCTGCCTGCTCACAAGGAAGAAGAGGACAATGAATTTTTTTCCAGGACACAAGGCTAGAAAAAGAGGACATGCCCTGGAAAAGAGAACACAGGGTCACCCTGCCATGCCCCTCAGTGGAGCCTCCTTCCTTCCTTCGCACCTTCACCGTCTCCAGCGACGCCCCCTCCAAGATCACCACCAAGCGCCGCTTCCCAGGACGGCGAGCCCCGGAGCCTTCCTCGTCCCCTTCCTCGTCCCTCGGATGCGGCCGTCGCCGGGCAGGAGCAGAAGCAGCCTCCATGGCCCAGCAAGGAAGGAATGAATGAATGAATGAAGGGTTGGATTGAAGAAGGAAAGAAAGAGGGGAAGGAGGGAGGGATAGATGAAGGAAGGAATGAAAGGAGAAATGAATGAACGGAAAGGAAAGAAGGAAGGGACGGATTGAAGAAAGAATAGATGAAGGAATGAAAGGAAAGAAGGGATGGATTGAAGAAGGAACGAAGGAAGGAAAGGGGAAGGAGGGAGGGATAGATGAAGGAAGGAATGAAAGGAGAAATGAATGAAAAAGAAAGAAGGGATTGAAGAAGGAAGGAAAAAAGGAAGAAAGAATAGATGAAGGAATGAAAGGAAAGAAGGGATGGATTGAAGAAGGAACGAAGGAAGGAAAGAAAGAGGGGAAGGAGGGAGAGACAGATGAAGGAAGGAATGAAAGGAGAAATGAATGAATGGAAAGAAGGAAGGGATGGATTGATGAAGGAAGGAAGGGGGAGGGATGGATGTATGTATGGAGGAAGGAAGGAAGGAATGAAGGAGGAAAGGAAGGAGTGAGTGTCAGGAGACCCAGAGGGTGCGGAGTCCAGCCCTGGAGGTGAGTGTCGGTGTGAAGGGCGCAGTCAGTGCCCAGCCAGGGAGAGGGTGCTCGGGGGTGGGAGAGGAAAGGAGTCCCAGGATGGGAGGCTTCAGGGTTGGCGCACGTGGAGCCTCCCCCGGATGCAGCGCCTGCCAGACACGCACGTCCTGCCTTCCTCTTGCAGAGCTAGGAGGGGAGAGACTACAACCCACTGCCCAGAGCCAGGCTTTGGTGCTGCTTTTGCAACACTAGGGAGGAGACAGTGGCTGAGCAGTGTGCTCTGCTTGCATCAGGGTGACCTATTTTTCCCAGGACATGTCCTCTTTTTTTATTCTTATGTCCTGGAAAAAATAAATCCTTCTTCTAATTCTTAAATTGTATGTAATGTACAGCACAGTCCTAACCAGGTCTACTCAAAAGTAAGCCCCATTGTGTTCAATGGGTCTTACTCCCGGTGTCTTTGGGATTGCAGCCATAGTGCTTTAGTTAGCCATTGGAAAGCAATATTTATGAGAGTCTTTTTAAAGCTTTTATTTGGTCCTGTCCTACATTTTTCTTGGGTGTCCTACATTTTTGGAGAGCTTTGTCCTCTTTTTCGATGATGACATCTGGTCACCCTGTCAGAAGAGCTCTCTGCAGTGTGCCCTTCCCATTAACAAATGGCCAGCAAAAAAGAAATGAGCCTTTAATTCTCATTAAAGTTAAAAGGCATATTTAACTCCCATGGTATTTGTACTTAAAAATGGAATTTGTTGTGCTTATAAGCTTTTAAAAAGCAATTATTCTACATTATTATTTTAAAAGTGAATAATTTTGTATTGCATTATTAATAATATTATAACATGATTGTGTATATTGCATATATGTATAGTGTATGTATAGTGTGAAGAATATAGTGTATGTATAGCCTGAAGAAAACACAAGTCATGGGTCAGGGTGTGGATTCACCTCCCTGTATCACAATCTCTGAACATGAACTGGAGGTTGTCCATGACTTTGTGTACCTTGGCTCAACTATCTCTGACACTCTCTTCTTAGACTCTGAGCTGAATAAACGCATTGGTAAAGCGGCTACTACATTCTCCAGGCTTACAAAGAGAGTATGGCTTAATAAGAAGCTGACGGAACATACAAAGATCCAGGTCTATAGAGCTTGCGTCCTGAGCACACTCTTGTACTGCAGTGAGTCTTGGACCCTTTATGCATGGCAGGAGAGGAAGCTGAACACCTTCCATATGCGCTGTCTCCGACGTATTCTTGGAATCACCTGGCATGACAAAGTCTCAAATGACACAGTATTGGAACGTGCTGGAATCTCTAGCATGTTCACACTTCTGAAACAGCGGCGTCTACGCTGGCTTGGGCATGTTGTGAGAATGGCTGATGGTCGGATTCCAAAAGATCTCTTATATGGAGAATTAGTGCAGGGAAAGCGCCCTAGAGGGAGACCACAGCTGCGATACAAGGACATCTGCAAGAGGGATCTAAAGGCCTTGGGAATGGACATCAACAGCTGGGAAACCTTGACCTCTGACCGTTCAGCGTGGAGGCAAAAGACCCAGCATGGCCTTCTCCAACTGGAAGAGACACTTGTTCGGCAGGCTGAAGCAAAGAGACAGACCCGAAATCAGCGAAACCTGGGACCTGGGCAGGGGACAGAATTTATTTGTCCTCAGTGTGGAAGGGATTGCCACTCTCAAATTGGCCTCTTTAGTCACACTAGATGTTGTTTCAGGACCTCCAGTCAGAGCACGATACCATAGTCTTTCGAGACTGAAGGATGCCAATAATAATAATAATAATAATAATAATGTATAGTGTATTATAACAAAAGGGCTGTGGGTGGCACAAGTGGTTAAGACATTGTGCCTGTTAACCAGCAGGCCAGGGTTCGAGACCCAAGTCAGCCCCACAAGACATGGTGAGCTCCTGTCCTTAGCCCAGCGCTGCGACACCAGCTGGATCCAATCGTATTGGTTCAGCCTCTGCTTTTCCATGGGACTCATTCAGTGGTGTGGAGAGGGGGGATTTGCTGCTTGGGTAACAGCCTATCCTCCATAACAATCCAACCCAGGCTTTCGTGCTTCGCATGCAGCGTATGCAGCGCCGAGCACAATACCATAGTCTTTCAAGACTGACGGAGGCCTGCTGCTTTTTATTATAACAATTATTATTACTACTAATATTATTATTGACATTAATAACAGCATTGTCTACATCTTTAAGGACTGTATAGAAAATGATATTTGCAGGGCCAGCTGAACATGGAAGAGTTTAAATAGATGCACTTGCCCTAATGCCCAGTTCTGTATGATGCTCAAAAGGTAGAAGCATTTTCTGTGTGTGTATACGGTATATATATATATATATATATATATATATATATATATATATATATATATATATATATATATATATATATATATATATACAGACAGTATATATCTATATATACAGTATATATCTATACACACTATATATGTATGTATGTATATATGTATATGTGTGTATATTTATTTATAAATAAAGCAATTATTATAAAAGGCAAAGCAATTTTTCATTTATATAGCATAATTTATGTACACAGAGTGCACATTCTTTCCTTACTTCAAGTCTGAATTGCTGCTGTTAGATAGGATTGGGCCTTGAGGCTGCAATCCTAAACACACTTTGTACAGTGGTGGGATTCAAATAACAACAGGTTCTGTGTCCTAATAACCTAACTTAACAACAGGTTCTCAGAACCAGGCACTCATTAGCAAAGGGTTCTATAGAACGTGGGAGAACCCCTTGAAGCCCACCACTGACTTTGTAGGGTCTTCTGAGTAGAAAGAGATAGGATTGAGTTCTTAACAATAAAAAATAGACACCCAAAGGATACAGCAGAGGAAGGTGATGGGGAAGATGGAGAAGAGTCATGGGTTCCTATTGCATATTGGCTGCAATCCTAAAGACACTTTCCTGGGAATAAGATGCATTGAACACAGTGGGGTTAACTTTTGAGTAGACATGGTTAGGACTGTGCTCATTGTGTGGTTCAAGCAAGAGACAGAGAATCATCAGCAATAGTGGATACAGAAAAGTAGTCAAGAAGGCTGATAATTATTTATCAACCGTGTGTGTGTGTGTGTGTGTGTGTGTGTGTGTGCGCGCCAGCCCTGCAGTGTAGTCCACTGTGAATAAGGAACATTAAAGGTGGGAACTGAGGTAAAAAGAAAGTGGTAAAAAGAAAGTGCTTAGGTACAAAGTGCTGAGGTAAGAACTGAGGTAAAAAGAAAGTGCTTAGGTAAAAAGTGCTGAGGTAAGAACTGAGGTAAAAAGAAAATGCTTCATAGCCCTTTTGGTGTGGACCATGTTAACCAGCCTTCTAGCAGGTGTTTGTATGTGTGTGGGCTGAAATCCTATGCACCCTTTCTTGAGAGTAAGCCCTGTTGAAGAACATGGGTCTTACTTCTGAGTAGACCAGACCTTTGGCTTGTGCTCTTAAGAGAAATAAAAGTTTTATTTTAAAAGAAGCATGTCTACTCAGAAGCAAGTCCCTTTATGGTCAATGGGTCTTCTTACTCCTATGTAAGTGTGTTTAGGGTTGCAACCTATGAAATTAAAAACATATAACTTATTGCATATAATTTTATTTATCACAAGAAGGCTCCATGCATGCTGCAAGCTCACAAGGAAAAGGAGGACAATGAAGATTTTCCCCTCTATAGGGCTGGAAAAGAGGACATGTCCTGGGAAAAAGAGGACATGTTGCCCCCTCCCCCATTCCCATGTTCAACCCTGAATGTGTGGCCATGGGGTGTGAGTCTATGAGGGAACTATGTCTATTTCCATGGAAGGGGCAGCCTGAGGTAGTTCCTGCTGCTCTGCCTCTCATAGAGGCGCTTAGGAGGCGGTCATATCCGGTGTCCTTCTCTCTCTGGAGCAGCGTGTGAGTGGAGGGGGAGCCTCTGCCTGGGAGCCTTTGAGGGTGGGGGAGTGGGGGTGGTGGTTGGCCTCCCATGGATGCTGTGGGGCAGGAAAGGGGCTCTTCACACCTCAGAGCCTGAGCAGCTTTACTCTTGAGTAACTCCTTTAGTTCAAGTCAGCATGCACTTGCATGGTCTCCTAGGAGGTGACTAAGAGCACAACCCCAGGCAGGTCTACTCGGAAGTAAGCCCCATTAGAGCCAAAAAGGCTTACTCACAGGTAAGTGTGGGTAGAGTTGCAGCTTAAGGCCACACTTTCCTAGGAGTAAACCCCATTGACTATAATGGGACTTACTTCTGAGTAGGAATGCATAGGCTTGGGCTCTGAGACTGCAGTCCTGGCTACACTTTCCTGGGAGTAAGCCCCATTGACTGTAATGGGACTGATTTCTGAGTAGGAACGCATAGGCTTGGGCTCTGAGGCTGCAGTCCTGGCCACGCTTTCCTGGGAGTAAGCACCACTGACTGTAATGGGACTGATTTCTGAGTAGGAATGCATAGGCTTGGGCTCTGAGGCTGCAGTCCTGGCCATGCTTTCCTGGGAGTAAGCACCATTGACTGTAATGGGACTGATTTCTGAGTAGGAGTGCATAGGCCTGGGCTCTGAGGCTGCAGTGCTGGCCACACTTTCCTGAGAGTAAGCCCCACCGACTGTAATGGGACTTCTGAGTAGGAATGCATAGGCTTGGGCTATTGGGAGTAAGGCCAGTGGTGGCTTCCGGGGGTTCTCACTGGTTCTATAGACCCCTTTGCTAACGAGCGCCTGGTTCTGAGAACCTGTTGTTAATTTAGGTTATAAGGACATAGAACCTGTTGTTCATTTAGGTTATGAGGACATAGAACCTGTTGTTAATTTAGGTTATTAGGTTATATAGTCCATTGACTATAATAGGACTTACTTCTGAGTAGGAATGCATAGACTTGGGCTCTGAGGCTGCAGTCCTGGCCACACTTTCTTGGGAGTAAGCTCCATTGTCTATAATGGGACTTACTTCTGAATAGGAGTGCATAGGCTTGGGCTGTGAGGCTACGATTCTATCCTCTCTTTTCTGGGAGTAAGCCCCATGGACTATTACAGGATTTATTTCTGAGTTTGGGCTCTAAGAGAGCAGGTTGCAATCATTGCTTTTTTGCCAGAAGTTATGTGTGCCAATGTAATTTCAGAAAATGCTGATATCTTAGACTGGGTGTCTAGAGCATGTGTAGAGTGCTTTTTTCTGATGGCTGTGACTTTTCAAAATCTGCATTGCCATACTTTTAAGCTGGTTTTCAGTACTGTAATGTTTTTATGTATTTATTTATCATCTGCTATTCTGATAACAGAAACATGAAAATTATGGTTGATTGGCAACTGTAGAGGAATTGGAAGGACTTCTTGCCTTTAACTGGTTATTTTTTGTCCCTTCCAATAAAGTTAACCATGGCTCAGAGCCTAAAGGACTTTGCGGGACGCCTGCCTTCTGGCCCACGTGGCATGGGCACTGCCTTAAAACTGCTTTTGGGGGCTGGAGCTGCAGCCTATGGTATTCGTGAATCTGTTTTCACTGGTAAGCCTTACACTTTCATTTTTTGTATGATCTTCTCGAGTTTCTATGCAATAATAGTAGCCACTGATGCTGTTGTCATTCTTTTTCCACAGTGGAGGGTGGCCAAAGGGCAATTTTCTTCAACCGTGTTGGTGGAGTTCAGCAGGATACGATTCTTTCCGAGGGACTGCATTTCAGGTGAGGGACTGTACCAAACTGAATCTTGTACAGAATCTAACAGAGCATCTGCTCCACACCCCACAAATTTTTGATTTATTTTTTTTAAGATCGTACTTGACATCACATGTGTGTTTTGTTTTTTCTCTAGAATTCCCTGGTTCCAGTATCCGATAATTTATGACATTCGAGCTCGGCCCCGTAAAATCTCCTCACCGACAGGCTCCAAAGGTGAAGGCATGGAGACACACTTTGTTTATTTTGTGTCCTAATCTTCCTCTAAGACAGTGTTTCTCAAAGTGGGGGTCAGGACCCCTTTGGGGGTCGCCTGGAGCTTTCCTGGGGGTCGCCTAAAGACCCCTGGTGCAGGGGGCCAGGTGGGAAGACCTGGCAGAAATGCTGGAGCCGCTGCAGCTGGAAGAAGCCGTTGAGAAGCGGCTCAGAAGGAGCCTCTGAGCTGGTGTGAGACCAATGTGGAGCCTTGGGGGCAGGGAGGCGCCTGACACACTCACCACAGACGGCAGCCTCCTCCTCCCAATCCTATGGAGGTCTCCTCAGAAGTCAGTCCCATGATAGTGAGTGGGGCATACTCCCAGGAAAGCTCTAGGATTGCAGCCGTAGATCCCAATTCTATGCATGTATACTCAGAAGTCATTCCCATTGAGTTAAGTGAGGTTTACTCCCTGGAAAGTGTGCATAGCACTGCAGCAGTAGCAATGAAAATAATTTTATGGTTGGGGGTCCCCACAACATGAGGAACTTATAAAGGGGTCATGGCATTAGGAAGATTGAGAACCACTGCTCTAAGAAACTTGGGATGGAATGTTTGTTGTCTCTATCACTTCTCTTTTTATCTTCATGCCACACTATTGGATTAAGAAAGATGGATAAACCAACTAATTGCAGAGCAGAGATTTGAACCTGGCTCTTTTCCATCTAAATTACACTCTAGGCATTGTGGCATGCTGTGTTCCAGTTGTAGGGAATTTTGAATCTATAGGGGAATTTCTTTTTTGAAAAGTGAAATATATGCCCTATTTCATCAGACTAAACTTGGTTCAGTATGAGAATATAAAATCCATAAACTTGGTGCATAAAATTGTATGTAAAATTCTGTGCAAATATAATTTAATATTAATTCTTTTTTATGGCTCCTGAGACTGTATCAGAGAGATGATATGGCTCTCCTGCCAAAAAAATTTCTGCACCCCTACTATAGATAAAAGATGTAGAATAAAAAAAATAAATTATAAGGCTTCAATTCTATACACAGGATTTTATTAGAGCAAATGCAACTGAACACAGTGGGACTTGTTTCTGAGTAGACACACAGAATTCCTTGCCCATGTAGTACTGGGAGGGTGTTGGAGATGTTGATGGGGAGAGTGCTTTGGGACCACCTGCAGTTTGTCAAGGTCTTGGTATACAATCAGAACAAGAAAGAGATAAGAGTAGACCTCTGGGACAAAATACTGATTGGATCCTGACTCTTCTTTTAGACCTGCAGATGGTGAACATCTCCTTGCGTGTTCTGTCACGTCCCAATGCTGCTGAATTGCCCACCCTGTATCAGCGCCTTGGTCTGGATTATGAAGAACGAGTCCTGCCTTCCATTGTCAATGAAGTACTTAAAAGCGTGGTGGCCAAGTTCAATGCTTCACAGCTCATTACACAGCGAGCTCAGGTACATTTCCTTGCTTTGTAGGAAGTTTCTTACTGGATGTTGGACTGCAAAGTGGTGACCTACAAACAGGCCTTCAAGTTGTTGATGTGAACCCTGCATACATGTACTATCTCTATGGTTGTAGATGATGAATTTTGCAGGGGAAAAATTCTCCCTTGATTTCCGGAGCTCTTTAGGACTCTACTGCTTTGTAATCTGCAGGCTACTAGTTATGGTGTCTTTATGCTATCTCCTGGTTCAGAGACAGTATGCGTTTGAAGGCTGTTTGCAGGGGAGTAGCAGGAGAGTATTATGCCTTCCTCTCCTTCTTGTGGGCTTCACAGACGCACTGGTGGACTACTGTGGGAAATTTGCAAAGGGATCCTTCCTTAAATTTGATCAATTTAACTGTGAGAGGTTAAAGCTATAAAATTAACATATAAACAGGAGATGGCTTGTGTCAAATATCTACATTCTTATATATCTGTGAAAGTAGATTTGAATAATTGATAGTTGGTAGAGTTAGTACCAACATAAGGAAGTGCACCGGAGTTGTCCACTAACTCTGCCTTTAATCCATTGTATAATTTAGTGTGTGTATGAATAATTGGGTGGGGGGGGGGCGGAGGTTATGAATGAAGTGATTTTAAACATTCCTAGAGACTTTTTATGTTTCTATGAATTGAAGGGTGTTTTCTCAGGGGCTGTTGATAGGGATGGAAGGTGATGCAAAACCTATCGTTCCAGGTGTCTCTACTTATCCGGAGGGAGCTGACAGAGAGGGCAAAGGATTTTAGCCTGATTTTGGATGATGTCGCCATCACAGAGCTCAGCTTCAGCAGGGAGTACACAGCAGCAGTTGAGGCCAAGCAAGTGGGTGAGTAGGAACCCCAGTTCTGTTCATCCATGTCAGTCCACTGTTGTACGTAAAGAACAAGTGCTCATGGTCTGTCTGGGGCAGGAGGCTCACTTATTATAGTTGGCATACAGGTTGAGTCTTGGCATTCATGAGAGTTCTGCTCCAGGAAACTCTGTAGATGCCTAAGCAGTTAAAAGATTAGACAGCCATTTAAAAATAGCCTGGTAGCAATTACAATGGTAACAGTAATAGTTTAAAAATTATCATGGTAGCGCGGCACGCAATCAATCAACCTCCCTTCCCAGAAGAGCTTCATTTCAACTGGGAGGCAGATCCCTTCTATTCCCCTCAAGCAGCAAACTAATGAGAGAATGCAAAGTAATGATCATTTTAAGAGTGGCTTTGCATCCTGTTGTTGATCCAGGGAGAAGAGGGAGGGTGTTACTCTTAGCTGAAACAAAGCTCTTCTAATATATGGAGAGGGAGGGGGAAGTTGGTTGCCTGTCTGCCTTCAGTGGTAAGCAGGTGTTTGTTTGTTTGTTTGCTTGCTTAAAGGGTCATTTATCTTTTATTTAAAGAGCTGATCTCAGTTGTGTTGAGATAAAATTGCAGGTAAAAAAAATCTGCTGACAAACTACGTTATACTTGCAAAATGAAAAGCTTGGGAGTGTGCAGATTCACAGCTTGGCTTGAAAAGTGAAGTGGTTTAATGAGCTGTATTCTGTCAACAAACTGCAACTATATTCATGACTAGTTGGAGTTATTTACCATGGAACTCAATAGGCTTAATCCCAGGTAAGTGTGTATCAGTTTAAAAGCCCTTGGGAGTAAATAGAGAGAACTTTAGATTTTGACTCCCAAGGACATTTCTGTTGTTTTTTCTCTCCTAGCCCAGCAGGAGGCACAGCGAGCCCAATTCCTGGTAGAGAAGGCCAAGCAAGAGCAAAAGCAGAAGATTGTCCAGGCAGAGGGAGAAGCCACAGCTGCCAAGATGATATCCTTGCTTTGCTGAGGGGAAACTGGTTGCCACACTTAGCCAAGGAGTTGGAAAATTGTTCCTTGCCCAGAAGGCCACTCTTGCCCCAGGCGTTTAAGTCTGAGGCTGCAACCCAGAGTTAAGGCAATGAGGAGTGCCCTAGTAGGACTGCCCCAACTATTCTGAATCCACAGCAGAAAGTTATGCTGAATCCAGAGAGTCAGCAGCTGTGGTGCCTGCCTTCTAAGGAGTCTCTAACAACCAGTCACAGCCGCAGCATGAGGTTGCAATAAAATTTCCAGTGGATGCAAGGGGCTTGTTGGATGCAAGGGGCCTGCTGTATCCTGAGGTTGGTGGGTTGCTGAAGTTGTGCCATATCCTGAGGTTGAGAGACAGGAGTTGCAGATAGGCTGGCTAAGAACTCAGATTTTTTGTCAACACTGCCATTCTTACTCTGCCTTGTCATGGACCCCTATTGGTCTACCCAGATTTATACCTGCTCCTGAGGTGGTATAACTTTGAGGAGCTGGCAGAGGGGATTTCTGATCTTGAAACAGGCTGTGAATATAGCACAGAATTTGCTATAAACTAGAAACTGCTCTGTTCTAGGCAATGCTGAACATGCCCTCAACATGCCTCTCTTGAACTGCCTAGACTGGCATAGCTTAGTCAGCCCAGGTCCATCTGTCTTGGGGCAGCCTGTGTTGACTTAGGCTGCCCCAAGCCTTTTTTGGCATAACAGGGCTGTCTCATCTTAGAACTGAGCCATCCCAATGATAGATAGGGCAGCCCAAGCGCACTTCTGGATTGTAGCCTGAGTTGTCCTTAGAGGCAGTACTTCATAGCTGTGAAAAGAACATCTGTTCTTGGTTTATAAAAGTCTTGAAAGTTATTTGCTGCTACTAGAAGAGAAGCAGCAGGTGAAGGTTGCTCAGTCCCAGAAGCTTTGGTGTGCATTTTCCCTGTCCCAAAACAGGAATTTTTCAAGCATAAATTTGAAGAAAGGAGCTGATCATTTTCTTTTAATCATCTCCGTGCACGGAAGTCCCAATATCTGTGGAATTAGGGGAGGAGGTGTGGGCGCATTGAGCTGTGCAATCTAGTGTAGCAGGAATATGGGAAAGAGGAGCACTCCTGTCAAATTAATCTTTCCCCAATCTAGAAAGGCTTTGCAGCAATAGTTTTGCCCAAGGATCTTCCACTGAATAAGTATGACAGTGTTCAGTTGATCCCAGAAGTTAAAGAAAGTTCAGGGAGTAGAGACAGAGTTCCAATATGGAGAGTTGTTCCCTTTAATCATTTCTTCACATTGGTGAAGCCCTCAGCAAGAATCCAGGTTATATCAAGTTGCGCAAGATCCGTGCTGCTCAGAACATCTCCAAGACGGTGAGTTCAGTGATGGTGCACTTGCACATCCCCAATGCTGCTGCTGTTTGACTACACTGGGCCAAGTGATGAAGCCAAGGCGAATGTGATGTGCTTCTCCTGATAATCTGTTTCCACTTCCAACTCCTTTTTAGGTATTTGTAGATCTGTGCATCTTGGCAAGGGCCTGGGAGTTTCTGGCTCTTGTTGTAAAAGCAGATCCATATCATTTTCAATGTGCCACACCTGGGCATGGCCACTTAGAGACCACAGTGTGTCACAGGCCAGGGAAAGGCTCACAAAAAAATTTCAGATTGATGGAGAAGCAGAATGAACTTGAGCATTTCAAAGGCTGATGGTCCTGGACTGGAAGGAATAGTCTGCAATCTGCTCTCTTAAATCTTTGTTTTCACTCTGAAAACAGTTCAAGGCAATGCTGAGTTTTTATTTTCTGATCCTATTAGAATTTTCTCCAGAGCAAAATGAACTAGTTTGCCTACTTGAAAAGGTGGAATTCTCAACATTTTGTCGATAGCCTCCAGAGTAGTGATGTTTATGTATTTTACTGTCCATTTTAAGTTTTGTCAGTTTGGTTTATAAAGAATTTTTGGAATTGTGATGGATTTTAAGCCAGACAAACCTAAATATTGAAAGATCTCTGAGCAAATGTGGGCTTCTAATTTCTCCATTGTACTACTAGATTTTTGTCTCTACTAGACTTCCTTTATCTACAGCTAGATCTACTTTATTTCTTGTGCAGATTGCTACATCTCAGAATCGTGTGTACCTTACAGCTGACAACTTGGTACTGAACCTACAGGAGGAGGGTTTTACTAGGTATGTTGAATAACTTCCGTGGTGGTGGGACTGGGGGCGGGAAGTACCAGAACAGTTACTGCCTTCAATCATTTTGAGCTTATGGAATGAATTAATATAAGCATACCTTGCCCCTCTGGTATTGCGCTTACCATGTGCGCTTACCATTAAACCTTCTGGGTTGATGTTGCACGTTTATGTGCAAATGCATACACTCCACCATATTCAAAGGTGTAGAAGAGGCTCACCACATGCTACTAATATTCCCCTTCTTTTTCTTTTCTCCCCCTCCTCTTCATTGGCATTTTGTTTCTGCACCTCCATCTGCAGAGGCAGGTAAGTAATAAGGTTCTCTGTGTTGAGTGAACTCATCACAGTTCTGGAGAGGGGGGATAATATTATTGGGGAATGATATGTTGATGAGAGATTTATACTGTCAGGGGAGCAAGGCTGGGCAAGTAGCCAAATTTGGATTTGGTTAAATGGCAGGTTATTTTGAACAGAACATGAACAAGGGAGGTGAAGCATTGGAAAAAGAGATTATGCAGAAGTAAAAATCAGGTTCAATTTTTAAGCATTAGCAGCTCCTTCCCTCATTCTTTCTCAGCTGAAACAGGCAGCCATTGAAAATTTCAGTTAAAAATTTTTTTTTTAATGGGACATGGTTCACATGACTCTTGCATATTGTCTAGTTAGAAAAAGTGCCTGCCATGGAAGAAGCAACTATAAAAGCTTACCTGTGTGCTGAATTAAGGCTCCATTGCTCCTTTGGGGTTTATGTTCTGCCTGCATGCTTAATTTTCATTTTGTGGGAAGAGGTGGTTTCACAAGATTATGCCTGTTGAAAGCTCAACTCCAGAACAGGCTTGCTAGGAATAATTTCTTGGTAAATCTTCACTTAAGCAACCCATTCAAATGTTGAGGTTTTTCATGTGTGAATTTCTTTTAATAACCTCAAAAGTAACTTCCTGGGTATGAAGTCTTATTCGGAATCGGTTCAGTAACTGGCAGGGTTTGTAAGCCTATCAAAAGTATTTTGCAGCAGTGTCCATCTCCCTAGACTTGATGTTTCTACCAATTGTGGCTTATCAGTTACTGATTAAAAAGCAGTGTTTGCAAAGGAATTTGTGGGTAAACAACACAAAGTTTCAAATGTTCCTTTGGGAGCAGCAACTTGCAAGTTGGAAAGGGTTTTCTTTAATGTCTCTTTCTTTGGTTTCTCTTTCAGTGATAGCCTCCTACTCAAACAGGGAAAGAAATGAAATACTGAATGTCTCCTAGAATCATCCAGATGACCAGCAGAATGGGAGTTATGGGCAGTCTTCGTAGTGCCCTGCATATCTCTTCTGCCCGTAAGGATTCTCCTTTGCCTAGGCCTTGCTTTCAGTTGTCATCTTCACTTGCGTCAACTTCCCAGTCTGTCTCCAAGCCCTTTCTGATGAATCTGGTTCCTGCTTTTTTTGAGAACTGCTAGCAATGAGAACCAACTATAGAATGAGGCTTCATGCTGAGGCAGAGGGTGTATCCATTGCCCTCATGGACACGTTGTGTCCTCCTGTCCTACCTTGAAAGTGTTGAGGAAGGGTAGGCAGCAGGGAGTTTGCATAATGCGGTCTCTGTGAGTAAACTGATTTTCTTCATGTACTTGTTTCATTACTCTCTTCCTGCTGGGTCTGGGTAAGGCATTGGTTCATATTATAGGCTGTATCACACTCTCCCTCCCTGCCCCTCATTGAGCACCTCATCTTAGGAATGATGGGTTGGGGGCTTTTGCAAGTGCTATGATCTCCATTTTATGTAATTTTTATCACCTTGTGATTCACAACTTTATAAAAATAAAATCAGGTCCTAAATACTTCCAGTCTCAGTGCAGATGTAGTTACGATTTTGTAAGGGAATTGGTTATATTCAAGGGGAAACGAGAAGGATGCCTATTCATCTGCCTGGGAGATTATCTACTCTTTGGGAAGCATTAGCACAATTTACTTAGTGAGAGTGGTGGAAGAACTAGATAGAACTGGGGTGGAGGTGGGGAAGGTGTAATGGTTTAATTCCTACTGGATGATCCCTCCCCTGTTAAAAAAGCCTTCATGGGGAAAAGATCCTATAAATTCAAGGCACAGTAGCTAGTGTTTTCCCCTCGAAAGTATGAGTAAAATAAGCTGTGTACGTTCACGAGGAAAAGACAACTTGTTGAACAGCAGCTAGCATGCAACTGAATAATGGAATGAGCTGATGCAGGAAACTGAGGTGGGGTAGGGATGCAGAATAAAGATGTGAGATTGAGCAACAGTACAGTAGCCAGCCTTATTGAGAGATATGCCATAAGTTAAGCCTCCTCACATATGCTTTTTTTTTTTGGACCTATTGCTGGAGTAAGTTCTCAGAGAACCTGTACTTGATTAGGCCAAGTAGTTAAGGAATCTCATTTTTATTCTTTAAAAAAAACTGTATACAGACAACTAAATTGGCTTGGGGCTATACAGATATCTGCCTGCCTTGCCTTGAAGTAGCATGTCTGAATAGGGAGTAGCTAATAGGAGCCATAAACTCTGTGCCACACTCCCTGCATCAGTGGTATTTGGGCATTTCTTACCATGACCCCCACTCAAATTTAAAAAAAAATCTGTCCAGGACCCCATGAAACTCACCAAGATGTGACATCACTGTGATGCCAGAGCTCCTCCATGTCTATTTGGAAGCAAGTCCCATTGTGTTGAAAGAGACTTATTCCCAGGAAAGCCCAGTGCCAGAGTCCAAGATGGCAGATCCCACCCTCTTGCAATCCCTCTGACCTGAGGTTGTGACCCAAAAAGGGGGTCCTGACTCCCACTTTGTGTACCACGGCCCTACATTAACTACTCTCACATGAATGTTAACGTGCCCTGATGGTACAGTGACTGCATTCCAAGACAGCTCTGTGGTCTAACACTATTATAGTCTGACGCAAGAGGGCAGTATTCCCCTGAATAAGGAAAATAGTAAAACATTTTATCCAAAGGAATGTGGGGGAGGGTGTTTCTGTCATTACTTTGTTAAGGTTCCATAATTTTTTGGAATGTAGACTGCAGCAATGAACAGTGAGGCTATGGAGCTTAGCAACTCACTCCAAGTTGTCTCAAAATCCTTTCCATCCTACCATTTGAAGTTCATTAGTTGAAAGTCTACACACATCAAACAAATCTGGTTTATTTACAAAGTTCTGTAAAGAAAACCAATTAGATTAGGAAAATTATCCATTATTTACAGGAGCAAAGCATGAAAGTTTGGTAGGTATGCAGAAATCTGAACCAAACCACCTGAAAGCTTGCAGCCGTTAGCAGACACTCATCAAGATGGGTGTCACCCATCAAGGCACCCATCAAGATGCATCTGTTAAATGAAAAGCAACCAAATGAGGAAGAATCAACCCAAAGGCAGTATAGCCAATTGTTTGGTCTGGCAGGAGTTGGGACCTGCTATGGAATAAAGGTGGTTTTCCGCAGGTATCTATCTGAAGAAGACACAGTGAACTACAGAGTCTGGATCTCAAAAAGCAGGGGCTTTAGGCAGATACCTATCTGCATTTCATTCAAAATCCAAAAGTGGCTCAACTTCTCAAAACTTACCATCCCAGAAAATAACTGGCTTATTCAGGCTGTCAAACTACCTTCAAAAAAAGGCAAAGATTGGAAAGCAATTGAGATTAATGGATTTCCTTAGAGTCCAAGAGGGAATGGGAAGAATACAGCCATCATATCACATATTGTCAAGTACCAATTTGTATACATCTTGGAAAGCTGTGCATTTGATCCAAACCAAGATGCTAATGGAAGGTGAGAAACAAATGTGGACAAGAGAGAGCAGGCCTGTGATCTTAAGTCTAGGGCTTGGGCCTTTGCAGACTGTCTTCTAAGGTTTCCACTGCAAAGGGAGGGGACACCTTCAGACAATAAATTTGGGTGCTATTTAGGAACTGTACCATAGGACATGAGAGTGCCATACGTAGAGCCCCTTAGTAAGCCCTACTGAACAAGTTGTGGAACAAGAGCTGTGGAAATAGGCAAGAGAAAGGGGCATTTTGGTTTTTCCATCAGCAGCACCAAAGTGGCTTGGACCAGTCCTATGCAGTTCAGTAAACATCTGGGGGACGTTCTTAGCAGGTAACAAGCCAATCCACATCTGCTGCAAATAGAACTTGAAGGTGCAGGACTTATTTTTTCTTCAGGGATCCCTTTGGTTTCTTCTCCTTCCCTGAAGGGCATTGTTTTTGCTCCTTCTTGCCTTTGGTGTTCTCTAAATTCTCATAGAGGGTTGGTTCTTCTTTCTGCCTGTGTTTGGGAGGTAAAAAGGTCATAATAGTGAACTAAGCAACCTGAAACGGGAGTAAGGATGGAGAAAGATGTGGGGAAAGCACCCTGGGTGGAAGGTGACTGAGACCTCACAAGCAAGCTGCTAAATCTGGTTTTGAGATAATACGTAGCTTAATATTGGCCTGAACAAACACCTGTCTCCCAACTATAATAACCTGGTTTGGATTAAACAAATCACTTTGCCTGAAACCTGGAGAGGGTAGGGAATTTCCAAAGGCAAAACAAGAGGAGGTTGTGTGGAACCCAAGGCTCTGGCAGAGAGGAGGGAGTGGGAATCATTTTCTCTACACATGAGGTAAATCCAGTTGTGCAGTACTACAAATGTGCCTAAGTTGAATTACGGTAACTAGTATGTTAACTTTCTATGCAATGAAAGTCCTTTTTCCACTCCTCATGCATGTAGTGGGCTATTTTGAAAAAAAATTGTATGCATTTTAATATTTACATATTAATATACATTTTTCACCCTACCTGCAAAAGAATTTCAGGTCACAGGGATGAAATTAGTGATGCCACAGATGCTAGCTAATAGGGCATCCTCAACTGTTGGTTCCCCACCCCCACCCCATCCAGTTCAAACTGACAGTGCCCTAAACCTACAGAACTGTGTGCCCCCGCTCCTAGAAAATAAAAATGTTTGTGTTCTTACAGTGCAATCCTAACCTCTGGTTAGGCCAGCACAAGTCCTATGCTCACATGGGGTGTCACAAATGTGCCTTAATGCACTTCTGTGCCATTTCTGGGTGGATGGTAGTTAGACATGTGCTGACCTCCCTAAGCCACTATGGGAAAAAGGGAGATGGGTGAGTTGTGCTGGCATGTCACTTTCAAATACCTCTATTTCTCTGGAAGTGTTATTTTTGTGACATTGCTTCAATTAGGTGTTGTACAGCAATTGTATTCTTACTTGGAGGATTTTCGCGAAGCCTTTACATGTGAAGTCTTCTGCGTTGGTGGGTAGGTTATGTTTCCATACTCACACTCACTCGGTTTTCCTTTCTGAGACAACACAGGAAAAAAATCAGGGTTTTTATCAACAGTAGTGCTTGTGGCGCAAGTGGCTAAGACACTGTGCCTGTTAACCAGCAGGCCAGGGTTCAAGACCTGGGTCAGCCCCACAAGACAGAGTGAGCTCCTGTCCTTAGCCCAGCTCTGCCATGCCAGCTGGATCCAATCGTATCAGTTATGCCTTTCCATTGGACTAATTCAGTGGCATGGAGAGGGGGGATTTGCTGCTTGGGTAACAGCCTATCCTCCATAACAAACTAACCCAGGCTTTCGTGCTTCGCATGCAGCGCAGAGCACGGTACCATAGTCTTCCAAGACTGACAGAGGCCTGCTTTTAGTGCTTGTTGTAGAATATACTGTGCCACTACATATAGCAAATACACAAGGCCAGTGCTACTCAAACGGAGGTCACAACCCCTCTGTTCATGTAAAGGTCCCCTCTCCACTTTCGCTTTAAGGAGAAGGGAAAGGGAGAAAAGCAGGGGAATATGTGTGATCTCCTGGTCCTGCCAGCCAGTGCCAGTGTCTGGGGACCCCTTGGGATATCTGCATATCCCCCATGGCTAAAACAAGGAATGTTTTTGGCAAGACTGGCCAAAAGCTTTCCCTTTTTCTAGGTAGGGGGAGGTCTGCAAAACTGCAGTAATTTCCAAATCTCCCCAGACCCTGACACAGGCTGGCAAGACCACTGGAGAGAGGGAAAAATGTTCCCCATTCCCCTGCCGGGATTCAAGCAAAAGGATCATGTCACTGCCCCAGCTCTTTCATCTCCCCAAGTTTGAGAAATACTACATTAAGTGCAGAGGCTGCTCCAAATCACTCCTGTGTGAGTTCCTCCCTGAACTGGAGGATTATTATATTTTCCTTGTGGGTCTGGTTTTTTTTAACTTATCCAAAACATTGTGCACCAAAGATACAGAATGATTGGGTGGTGTTCCCACTCCTAGCCCATACCTGCATGACATCCAGTTTCTTTTTTGTGGTCTCGATGAACTGGCAGATGGCCATGTAGATGAACTTGTATTGAGCCTCAGTCTGTACCATTCCAGAGCGCTGGGCTCGAACTATCTGAATGGCCTTTGGGATATCTATGTCACAGTCCAAGCCTGGGAGAAGAAGACAAAGAAGCAACCTTTATGATTCTGTACAACTGCAGCTGAACAACTGATACCAACTGGGCTCACACTACCAAAAAGGCACACCACCTGGACAAGTATCGCCAACCTGATACCTGCAGACTAGGAAGGAAACCGCTCAGTTTTTCATGGTTGGGAAGAACCAAACCACTCCCCAGGAAGAAGATGTAAGCTTACAATGGGGGACTTTCTGGAAGTGGACTATCTTCCTAGTGAGCATATCTGGGATGTGACAGAGAAGCTTACAGGGTCTCAAATCCAGATACCATTATCTATTCCACATAGATCATGATACTGCCATAAGTAACTTTGGTAGGCTCAAAAAACTGAAGCTTTGGGAGGAATAGTGAAGGAATCAGGGGCACCAGTAGTGCTTTTATCCCTCTTTATCAAGACACAGCAAGAAAAAGGAATATCCTGGAAAGAAAACGGCTGGCTCTAAAGATGTAATTGTTGGTAATAGTTTGGGTTCCTGGACCAGGGCCTGCACTACCAGGGTGAGGACCCTTAGCTGAAAGCAGGCTGCACATCACAAGGCTTTGGGGGTGTACACAATACACACATTCATGACCTATTCCTACTTGCCTTTACCTAATGTCGTTTTTCCATCAGCCTGAATAACTGACATGCAGATTTTCTAAGTCTGGCTGATGGAAGGATCAGCCAAAGTATGGAGTCAGATCAGGGATGAAGAACAGATATTACCTCACCTTTTGTGGAGATCATATCCACAATCATATCAATGACAATGATGGTACCAGTCCGACCAATCCCAGCACTGTGGGAAGAGACACAGATGGGAGATTAGGGAAATGGTATTCAGTATAGAAGGAAACATACTGGACCACAAGAAATTGAATACTATCTGCTGCAATGTCCTCTAAGAAACTGCCAAGGAGGCATCTGGTTGTTTCTTCAGCATTTTGTACTCAGATATATACTGCCATTGTACATGATGTATTCACTGGCCTAGTAGGGGAGGGGGAACATGCATCTGCTTCATTTAGGGAGATTAAATAATCTAAACGGGTTTATCCAGGTTTGTTCTTTTATTGCACTCTCAAGAACGCAACTGTTGAGAGTTTTTATTAGTGTTGCTCACAGCAGCTGAAAGCAGAGAAAATCACTGGTTTTTTAAAGGCACCCTGGTCTTTTCCAGATTATGTCCCAGTGACCTAGTCATTAGGGTAGAGTAGGTTTTTGTCTGCTGTATGTCTCAAGTGCCAATTCACTCACCTGCAGTGCACAATAATGGGTCCAGCACAAGGGATGCTCTCCTGCTTCTGATTGACTTGGTCAAGAAAGCCAAGGACTCCTCCTGGCTCACTGGGCACTCCATGGTCAGGCCAGCTCAGGTACTGGTAATGCCAGATGTCTCGCACAGCCTCGCCCTAGCAAGTGACAACAACACATGCGTTAATGCAGCTTTCCCTTACTCTCCATGTCAATAGACAGCAAAAGACCAAAACCCTCAGTCCCAGAGTCAGACAGGCAAAGGGAAGCAATTGCTTTAAGCTCTGCCACCTGCGTGCAAAGCTAGTTCATCTCATAAGTGGCTCTGGGTGCCAAGAGGAAGGGCAAGCAAAGACCTGATCGATCAGCAGAATTATCTTCCCAAGACCTATTGGAATAACAGCTGTAAAAAACACTGCTATGCTCTTTTACAACTATCTTCCATTTTAATTTTCCCTTGGATTCATCAGTGGTAGGGAAAAGAATCCACTTTCAGGAGGATGCAACCCTAACCTTAGGTCAGCATAACTCACTTTGCATAACGCCATGTGGTGGTGTGGGGAGGCCAGTGCATGCTCTGTCCCATTCTTTGGAGGGGGGCAGGGTTACCAGTGGTGGGCTTCAGGGGGTTCTCACAGGTTCTATAGAACCCTTTGCTAATGAGCACCTGGTTCTGAGAACCAGTTACTAATGGGACATAGAACCTGTTGTTAATTTATTTGAATCCCACCACTAGTTAAGACCAGTACACAGATATACACCAACCTCCTCACCATCACAGGGAGTTATGCCAAGCAGTGGCATAGCTAATGATCATGTAGTCCAATGCAAAGCTCAAAATGTTGCCCCCAAAGTAATGTCACAACCAGAGGTGATGTCATCCTGGGGTATTTTTAAAAGAAAAGTTTTTCATTTCCTCCTCCCACCATACAACAAAATCAAATTTAGTTAAGTAAAAATAATGAAAATTGTGCCCCTTATTGCTTAGGGAAACTGTGCTTGGGCAAAGGAGAATGTTATTATTTCCCTGCAAAAGAGGAGTTTTGGCTCCAGCAGGTTCGCACCTACTCTATAGAACTGGTTGTTAACGAGAAATAGGACATATAAAGTTTAAAAATAGCCTTTTAAAAGTGGCTGCCAGATAGGCATAGGACTGGTTGTTAATTTCTTTGAATCCCATCAATGAGCCTGGGTAACTGTATTATACGTACAGTATCTGGAAATGAGAGCTTAGTTCCACTGAGTATCAGAATTACATCTCATTGGCTCTCAGAACAATCAATATCATGGGAAAGTTTTGAATTAAAAAATTCAACTTTTTGTTCCATAGACTTTTGTGTTTTCATTTTCTGGTTAATAGGCCATAACGTTTGATGGAATATAGATATTCCAATGCAGTTTGTTTCACTGCATTCTGCATACCTTTCCAATGACATAGAACATGATATATTCAAATATACCCAATTTTTCATAATTTTAGTCTCTAGTGTCAAGTTCAGCTTGTTGACCCCCTAAAGACTGTTGCCCAGTGCAACTGCACCACCCTAGCTACACCACTGATGCCAAGTGAGTTATGCTGGCCTAAATAGGTTAGGATTGCCCCGTGGGTCTCAGAAACAAAAACATCTGAGGTTATTCCCAACAATCCTGCTTGGAATCCTGACCTGGAAGAACGAAATTTGGGGAGGGTGTTCCTTCCATGATGGAGGCACCAATTAAGAACCGCTTTTCGGAAATTCCAACCAGAGGGGGGTGAAAAGGGGTGCAACGTGCTTTCCTCCCTATACTTTACATTCCTGACTGAATCCCTGACTGATGGACAGTCTGCCCCATCCCCTGGACCTAGAAGCATGAAATTTGGGGTGTGTATTCTTTCCGTGATGGGAGCACCCACCAAGAACCAGTTTCTAAGGGGTTGAAAAGCGATGCAATACATTTTTGGCCTATACTTAAAGTTGAAGTTAATGCTCAGTCCCAAATCTTGAACCTGCCTGGTAGGGTTGCCCACGGTTGTGGGGTGGTGGTGGTGGTGTGCAATGGGGAGGCATAGTGCGCAGTGGGGGGCATGGTATACAGGGGTACTTTACTCCCACAACACGGGTACATTTAGCTAGCTCTAAATAAAATGACAAAGCAGATAATGAAATCAGAGGCTAAACAGAGGAATGGCTCAAAGATAATGGCTAAACAGAGGAAATGAATGATAAACATAGCACTGTACTCTCAGGTTTCAGTAATTTTTCAGCTGGGAGAAAAAAGCCAGTTTTAAGTTATCCCAAAGAGATAGACCTATAAAGTTGACAATTCTAAGCATACTTTTTAGAACCTAATTTTTAAGTTCTTAGGAGGCTGCAAGCTGCAACATATGACTCCAGAATGGTTGTAGTCATCCTTTCCCTCTTGAACTCCGTGCAAATGCTGTCTTCCCTAAACCCAAGATACTCACTCTCCACTACCTTATATGGATAAGGATATTACCGCTATCAGAAATCCTTAGTAGTCGCAGTACAGATAAGAACTGACTGCAACTTCTCATGGCCATCATGGATCAGGCACATCTTTTCTGCAAATAACCCCTTCCTCTGGTAATCTCTGCAGTAAACAGTCATCTGAACCATTTTCTCAAATATTAACCAACTTTACACTGTTTCATGACAGCCTGTGACGTTATTCGCCAGAACAGTCGCTGCTATTTTAATTACCAGACCAAGATAACTTTTAGTGACATGGATTGTCCAAATACAGTAGTTCACCAAAAGAGAAGAAACTGACCAGTGTGGACACATATCAATGAGATTGATAATAAAATCAATATCATATCAATGAGATTTTGTCATATTTGCTGGATAAGCCTATTGGGGGGAAAAAAACCTAAGAGACAAATCAGATTTTTTTCCCTTCAGATCTTCAAGCCAATGAATGTTTAAAAGGCTGGAATGAATTTTTCTAATTTGCAACAACAGGTTTGGTGCACTCACATTACTGACTGGTGAAAGACGAAGATGTCGAAGTTTATATTCCAGGGCATCATGTTCTCCAGCATTCTCCACTATATATGGCCCATATTCTTTGCTGCTTCCAATATCTGGCCAGTAGGGGACACATTTATTCTGTTAGGAAACAGGGTAAAAAGGATGGTGGGCAACTGGAAAGAGAATAGTGTTGTCATCTTCAAAAGCACAACTTGAAGCAATTTTATCCCTTGTCATCTTTGACATTTGATAAATTTCTAGAAACACCAAAAGAGTTTCGGCAAGAGTTCAGATAAACATGATGTGGAAATGCCAAGAAAAAATGCCTAATAGCCCATGTCTTCATTGCAAAGCACCATGGGGTGGAGAAGAACCAGACGTTCTTAATCTTCTCTCTTTTTAGCTGAAAGGAATACTACTTGGAGAGTGGTAGGTTCATACCCTTCCTTTCTCCACTTCCCGGGTTGTCATCACAATGATGCGCGAGTTTTCTTGCCATACCATCTGCCAGAAATCATTGACGGTAGAATCCAAGCATCCTTGGCTGGCAATATAGGTTTTATTACATTCCTCAGGATTGAACAAGCTTTCCTATAAATTAAAAAACAGGCAGAACATGAATGACCAAGTCCAGCCCCATCTCTTCTTCTCTATCCCCCTTTCCCACAACCCCAAATATAACAGGATGCGCTAGCATAGTGGTGGCCAAACATTTTGGCAGGAGGGCCACATCATTTCTCTGACACTGTGTCAGGGGCTAGAAAAAATGAGTCACATGTCAAATTTGAATACAATTTGCATAAATTTAAATAATGTATTCGGTACATTATAAGGCTTGTTCACAGGCCAAACAGAGGGCTCTTGTTGTAGGCCACATTGAGGCTTGCTGCAGTCTGCATCTTGCCCCTGGGCTAGGTATGGACACCCTGCTCTAGTTCTTACCTTTATGTAGTTGGCATTGATATAATCTGACCCAGGAATATTCACATCTCTATTTTGAAGGATGACTCGGGAATGATCAACTAGGAACAGCAAACACAGTAATATGGTATCAATGAATATCCTATACAAAAGGTACTGATGCAATCCACTTCCATGCCGAGTTAGACCCAGAAGCACATACACACTAACATGCCTATACAAATCAACTCTCTTCTTGCTACTGTATAACATTAGTCAAGATATAGATATAGTACGGCCAATAGTTTTCTTGTTCATGAAGTCATGCAGACCCAGGAAGGCATGCCTAACTTAAATAACTTATGGAATTCACCACCATGGGGTGGAAAATTCTCACAAGCTTAGATGGTTACAAAAAGTGTTTGGATGAAATCATGGAGAGTGATCAGTGACTGTTGATCATTATAGCTGAATGTTCAGAGGTTGTACACCTCACTGAATGCTGGGGACAAACAGCAAGGAAAGGTCTTCATATCATGATCACAAACATATCTAAGATATGCCACGTTAGCTACTATTAGAATGAAAATGTTCAAGATGGGACCTTAGTATGATCTAGAACATATTTACATTCATGAAATACCCTTTCAAAAAAACAGGTTTTCCAAAACTATGCTTCCTAGCCTTGTTAGATGCCCCCACTTTCTCTTCTGCAGTGATCCTTTGCCATGCTCCAGAGAAATACAATTTTGAAACTACTGTCTGAGAAATAGATATCTACAACCAAATAAATAGCTTACTTTACTTACTATAGGCTGCAATCCTAAAGAAACTTTCCTGGGAGTAAGACCCATTGAATATAATGGGGCTTACTTTTGAGTAGACATGGTTGGGTTTGTGCTCATAGTCTTATCTTGCCTTTCTCCCCAGAAAGTGACCCAAGACGCTGCAGTACTCAGTAAAGGAATCAGAGAACCACTTTGCATGTTCTGGTTTTACATGCTCCCCCATGTAAAAACTCTCCCTGCAAATAGAACATGGGTACACCAGAGAAAGAGATTCTAATCCTTCTCCAGTTGTGCTAATAACCTGCAGGGATTTTGCTTCTGTTTCCAACACCACCACACCCAAATACACAGATGAGTACCCAAAGATCCTTCACCTGCTATCATATGGCTCATTTTGTCACCCTAGAGTATTCACCATGTCCAGCTACATGCACAAACCCAGCCCTCTGGAGAGAAAAGAAGAATGTTAGACTCACAAGGCAAGATGTTCTTGTAGCGGTTCTTACTCTTGTTTTCTGGCCTTTGGCCCTCATGCCGATCATATAAGTTCTTGGTCTCTTGTTTCTGCAGGCTCTGGATGAGGGAGAAGAGACAGATACATTAAGTCAGTTTTCTTTATCTCCTAGGGTTAGGTTGCCGGAAAACCTAGTGGATCTGCTAGAAGTGTGAAATTTGGGGTGGGTGTTCCTTCTGTGATGGAGGGACTAAGAAAACTAAGAACCAGTTTTCAGAAATTCCAACCAGAAGGGGGTGAAATGGGGCGCAATGCATTTTCCTCCCTATACTTTCCATTGAAGAATCGGTGACTGATGAATGCTGTGCCCCAACGCCCAGACCTAGAAGCATGAAACTTGGGGAGGGTGTTCCTTTTGACACATGAACACCCACCAAGAACCGATGTGGAGAAATTTAACCCTTAAGGGGCTGAAAACGGGTGTGATGTGTTTTTGTCCTATACTTAACATGGAAGACTGACCAACATCCAGCCAATTTGGTACTTGGTACCTTGTCCACTGGGGGGATGTTGTTCAGAGGGAGGGGTTGCACTGGGGAGGATGCTGCGCATGGGGGGGGTCGATGTGCATGGGGGGTGATGTTCAGGGGGGATGAATATGGGTAATGTTGCGCATCGGGGTGGATGCGCATGAGGGGGTTGATTTGCATGAGCTGTTGATGCGCATTGACCCCCATGAGCAGTGGGGGGGGATGGTGTACAGGGAATTTTACTCCCACAACATGGGTACACTTTCACTAGTTCATTTAATAAAAATAACGGACTGTTCTGATGAAGGTTCTGAAAGTCTGAATTCATGAATCTGTCATATAAGAAGGTTGCTGTACGCCAAATGCTTGGCTGAAATTAGGGATTTTTTTAGTATCCCTTCCAAGATCAGGTTGCCACTAGATGACAAAATGCACAACCACTTGAGCAGATCTGCAACCGTACTATCCTGTACTGCCAATTTTGCCCCTTTTATATTTGCCTCTTTTGCTAAGTTTTAGATGGAAAACTTAGAAAAGGGACCTTTCCTGTTTGCAACATACCATACACACTGATAACACTAACAAAAATATAATACAGCACAGCTGGATGAATGGAAGTAGGACAAGTATGTATGTTCACATCCAGCAGTAGTGGAACAAAAATCCGTAGCCTAAGAGTTAGCCTAAGCCTAAGAGCTAAACTAGGAACAAGATGCTAGGAACAAGAGCTGTGGGAAAGAGACCTAGGTCCTGCAACACATCACAAGCTCAGTAAGTCTCCATTCACTTACATCAAACTCTTCCCAAAAACCACCTTTGGCTGCCTCTTCCATTTGGCTCCTCTTGTTGAGCTCTTGCACTCGGTCCTCAATGTCAGCTGCATTCACTCGGGTAGCATTGAAAGGCTAGAGGGAAAAAAAAGACAAAAGAAATGAAAGGCGCAAATTGAATCCTTCATCAAGCCAAGAAAACCTAAGAAAGCCAAGAAAACCATCCACAGCCAGACAGGAGAGCCCTTCAACACCCCTGACTCTTATCTACATGTGCACACTCACCACTTGGAGCCCACCTACATGTTACTCTCATCATATGGAAAGCTGCCTGGTTTATTCAGAAAGCTCCCACAGAGGAAGGCAGAGAAAACTGAAAGAGATCTGAGAACCACTGGCAACCTTTTCCCTTGCACTGGTTATACCTGCCTAGTAGCTAATTTAGGATTTTTTTTGGGGGGGGGGGGAGACGGAGAAGAAAAATTAGCATTAAGGAAGAGCGATATCAGTGGCAAGGGTGTAAACCCTCCATCACTCACCAAGGGTGGCCAGGTGGAAAGCAATACAAAGCCCCCCCAATCTGCTTCCCTGGGTTTTCGTCCCCCCATTGGAGGAAGAATTCAAGGACATTAAAATCCTCCTTGTCCAGCTCTACCCTACTATTGCCTCTGCTCCGAGCAAGGAATTGGGGATGCTTTTCTTCCTGTAGTGTTTCTCCTTCTCCCAAACACAGCATGACAAGCCACACAAAAGGCCACAGTCCTCTTGTGAGACATCCAGGGCCATCCAGGAACAAGGTAACTGCCCTGTCATCTTGGCAATCAAACTGGTCCTTTGCTCCTTCTCTCATGCATCTCAATCATCACGTGGCCACCTCTCTGGGGCTTCCAGTACAGTATTTTCACTAGTTGTCTTGTGATCCTTGGAACCCACTGCTGTGGAGAGAGGCAAGTCCATGGGCTGACCCTTCAGTTTTAGGGATAAGCCCAGGCAAAAACAGCTGAGGAAGAAAGGAAACAAGCAGCTCTGAGTCCTGGCTCCCTATGCGTCCATCTGCAATCCTTTCCAGGTTTCTCTTGACTTTTTCTAGGGAAGCCTGCAGAATTTTCAGCCATCAAAATGTGGCTGGCACTTGGGCCTGACCAGTGATGGGATTCAAACAGGTTCTATGTCAATAGAACAATTGGTTCTATGTCCCATTAGTAACCGGTTCTCAGAACCAGGCACTCATTAGCAAAGGGTTCCATAGAACCTGTGAGAACCCCCTGAAGCCCACTGACCCAAACTCAAGGCTAAGTATCTGAACCCACAACATGGCCACTTCTTTAGAAAACAGGCTGTGCTCTGAGCATGTCTAAACAAGCAACCAGGCAGCAATGGGAGTGTAGCAACCTTGGAACATTTCACCGAGATGATCTCAACCACCTCTTACTTCCACTTCATTTGTGCCCAGACACCTCTGCAGACAAGCAGCCTGGGTTGAATAGGTTTTGAGAGGAATCTTCTTCTCCGAGCAGCCTGTCCGTTTGCAGAAGTGGCTGGGCAGGCAAAAGGGAAGTGGTGCAAACCACTTGGGGAGGAAACAGAACAGGATCTCCATGGTCCCCTACTGTTTCATGTTCTAGCACCGAGGAAGAGGTGGGTTGTACCGCCTCACTCTTCTCCTCACTTGCTTTTTGCAACTGAAAATAGGATTGGAACATGAGGTGAAACAGTAGGGAGGCCAACTGCTTGCAATTTTGCCACCCACCATCTCAAAGCAGCCGTTATCACCCTGCATCATGGGTGGGCCAGCCCTACCTCCATGTGGCTTCTTTCAGGGTGATGAATGTAAAGTACAGCAGTGCTCTTAATGATACAGATTTAAATGCACATCCCAACTTAATTGAAAAATATAATTTGAAGTGAACCATGTTGATAGCAGTTTGATTATCCACAGTTCTATGTTTTAGTCAAAAAAACTTCCTTTTTGTTCAGATAAGTTTTGAAAGATGTTCTCAAAATTCAATTCAATTTGGAATTCTACATTGGGTGTTTTATGGCTACTATATGGCTGCTAGCTTTAAATTTTGCTTAACATCTTCTCTCTTTTTTTTAGCAGCAACAGATATCGTAGAGAGGAAAAAGTACTAAGAAGCTTTATGAATAAATTAATAGACAAATGGATGACCAGGTCTGTGTGAACCCAGATTCTGAAGGCACACCTGCCATTTACCTGTTTCAAATACAGATGTGATCCAGATGCCTCTTCAATTCCAGTCTTCTTAAAGTGCTCTACCAGGTCAGTCAAGCTGCTAAACATTTCTGTGCCCCCAATTGTGTATCTTCCTTTCTGAAAAAAATAAAATGGGATTCTCATGTCTGTCAGCACTTTATCTCCCAAGCTTCACCATCAGCACCAACGCTTAGGAGACCTTCCAACCCTCATTTCATCATCATCTATATCTTCTAATCTAAAGCCCCCTTTTGACCTTCCTGTATCAACACACGTTACCTCACCTGCTTTAGCAGTGACCATTGCCCACCTTTCAGGCCTTTACTTCCTGTACTTGAAACCTTTCATCTTTCTGACTCTACTTTTCCCTTTCCTGTTATCAACTGCTTAAGTAGTAAACACTTATGGGCAGGTATAAAAGTCAGCATTGTGAGAGCTGTGGTTCCCAAACTGTGAGTCAGAACCCACTGGTGGATTGTGGCCTGATTTTTGATGGATCGCCAAAGGGTGATGGAAAGATCAGGTAAGTAGTTACCCTCAAACCTTGAAACTATTCAAAAATCAGATACTGTAGGTGCTAATTACCTCGCATCAAGCCCAGCTCAGAATGTTTGAGGGTCTTTTTCTGGTTATTATAAATAAATAATTATTTTTAGATATTCTTTTTAAAGACTGGTAAACAGAGAAAGGTCATGATAATCATTTTTAAAATATGGTCCTGGTGCTAAAAGGTTTGAGAACCACTCAACTTAGACTTAGGCTTGGAAAGCATGGGTTTAAATTCCCAGTCAGCCTTGGCGTTCACTTATTGACTTCAGACCAGTCACTCTCGGGTGACCTATCTCACTGGTAGGTTTTGAAGTTAAAATAGAACCACTATATGCTGCCCAGGCATAGTAGAATACATGTAATAAGAAATAAGATTTCCAGGACTCCAGGTGGTCTCTTAGAGTGAGGCAATGATAAAGGAAGTGAGGCCAGCCAAGACAGGGTGACCATATGCCCTCTTTTTTCAGGACAAGTCTGCTGTTTTAGCTTTGTGTCATGGGAAAAAAAAATCTTCATTCTCCTCCTTTTCCTAGTGATCAGGCAACATATAGAATTGTTGTAATAAATTATATGTACTAGTTTTAAATTTAATAATGAAAAAATATTTAATCACATGAAAGCAATATACAGTACAGGAGAGTTTTTAGTTTTTATTTATTTTGTCATGTCCAACATTTTTCTTGGCTGTTGTATATTTTGGGGGCCTTGTCCTCTTTTTCAGTTATGCCATATGGTCACTCTGAGCCTTTGGAGTCTTTCCTATAAGATTTTGGAGATTTTCCTATAAGAAGGAAAATGTTTTGTCTCCCCGCCCACCACCTCAACGCCAGCTCTCACCTCACACATGATTTTGACATGAGTGACTTTGAATTGTTGTTTGGGCTTGCTGGTGGCTCCAGTTGGAGTAGTGTCAGTCCCAGATTTTGGCAGGTCAGTCAGGACAGACAGAACAAAATCACCAGGCTTGCTGAGGCTCTCGCGTACCAAGAATGTCCAAGGTGTAGCCTTGGTCTGTAGTAAGGTCTCAGCTGCTGGACCCGAAAGATGGCCATGGTACCACCTGGGAAAAAGGAAGAAGTCAGAGAAGAAATAAGAAACACCAGACATGGGTATGAGAGACTAGAACAATCAATTCAGTTTTTTTAAAAATTAAATTAATAGGCAATATCCTGCTCATCATTTTTTCTCCTCTTCAGATTCCCATTTTCCAAAATCACAAACCTTTTTAAAAAATTATCTTAACATGTTGTGCATCACATGCGGTTACACTAGCTCTACAGTTTGTGGTACAGCAAGCAGGCCTACTTACCTCTTGAATCCTCAGTACCACTGACAGAGGTAGTGCCACCATATCAGTAGTGCCATCATATCAGTGGGCAGACAAGAACATCATGGGGAGGATCAGCCCAGGGCTTTCACCCAGATCCCCCTTGGTTGTCACTTGTAATAGTTTCATGATGTTTTTCACCCAATTCTGTTTTCATTTCAAACTGCTGCAGAAAGATGTCTTGCATGCCTGAGAAATCCTTAATTATTGGTTTCAAGACTGTCCTGCTCAGACACATCATAAAGGAACATATGACACTGCCTTAATCTGAATCAGATCAGTGGTCCATCTTGTCCCATATTTTATTGACAGCAGCTCAGTCTGATGCCTTTCTCAGTTATGTCAGCCAGATCCTTGTAACTGCTGGAAACTGAACTTGGGACCTTCTGCCTGGAAGCATGTGCTCTACCACAAAGAAGCTTTGAAGAGGAATACCATGTTCCCTCCACCATTTTGAGTACAGTTAAATATTACAGCCTCTGTACATTAAGATTTCAGGCTGTGGAATAGTATGTACACATGGGGGGAACCAGTTCATTAAAAACCAGTCAAAAGATCTGACCCACAAGCAATTTGAATCTGCAAAATCCATTCCACACATAGTACAAAGGTAAATCCAAGTCAGCTACAGGCATCCCCACTTATTGAATGGGTTAGGGACTGGATCACCATCCAAAAATGAAAACTGTTGAAAAGTAGAACCCAGTCTTTTTCAGCTCACAAATGCAAAATAGCCACCAAAAAAGACATAAGTTTGCAAAAGCCTAAACAACATATACTGGTATTTATGACCATATCCAAAATACATAACAAATTATAGTAAATGAACAAAGGCATGTGCAGGCAATGACTGATGGCTATTTACTGAAGAAAGTCATAAGGAAATGCCGAAAACAGTTTGATCACCATATCACATGCAAATCAACATCAGGGGAGATAATTTTCGCTTTTAGAGCAGCATAGAGAGGTTGAAAGAGTGAAGCATGTATTAAACGAATGAGTCCTGAGTATAAATGAAAGGTGTTGAAAGAGCAGAACCATCTGTAAATGAACTGTCAGAAAGTGGGGACGCATATATTTATCAGTTCCCTAAGCAGTGCATTTATAGGAAACCTGGCTGTTTGAAATCATGTACTTACTGCATCACACATTACATTTAGAAAAAAATCTGTAAAAGCCATATCTGTATTCTGCATATTTTATAGACACTGATTAAATGTGCCTCAATTGGTAATATATTCATTAAATCCACACAGAATAATTCTCACCACTTCTGTAGTGCTTTCTGATTATATAGAACAGCAAGTTTCAACCATTTTCATCTCAGGGCACACTGACAAAGCACTAAATTTGTCAAGTATTTAAAAAACTGACAAGGCACATTGCACTGCGAGTAGCAGGTCACATCCCCAATGGCCCTACAAATGAATGATCTTCCCAAATTCCCATGAACACTTGCAGAGTGTTCACAGCACATTAATGTGACATGGCACACAAGTTAAGATAGCTGGTTTAAGTCTAGACTAGACTTCTAGACTAGACTAGACTAGACTTCTAGAGTCTAGAGACTTATCACAATAATTTTTTACAACATCCCAATAAGGTCAGCATTATCCCTGTTTTACAAAGGTGAGGTGGGATGGTGGAAGCTCGATCAAAGCTTGCTTAGGGCCATCTAAGTTCACAGCAATCCAATATGTTCAATGATTTAACAGTTAGTTGAAATATTTGAACCTGACTTAGGTGTGATGAAACCTGATATGTGAACGCAATCCCTGAAAACCAGGACTGTCCTGGTTTTCAGGGACATATGGCAACCCTACCTCTAGGGTACAATTCATAAGGATTGGAAAGGGACTTTCCATCACAACTGCTTTCAATCCCCTAAAATCCAAGCCACTGAATGCCCTCTTGAATGTGGATCTCACAATAGTTAACATTTTGTACCTCAACCGTCTTCTCTTGATTATTTCGCTAGATCAATTCTGAGAAACATATTATTTTAACTTAACAAATTTATCAAGTTAAAATAAAACTCACATTACTTATTTGGACTGTCACATTTCATCTTGTTTGACCAAAAAGTCTAAAAATGCTCTGCATTTAGTAGAGACAGCAAGGTTGAATCACGCTTGCTTTCTGAAGCTATTTTGGGTCTCCCACATAACAGTAAAAGGAAACGAAAAAGAAAATATGGGGAGGGGGGAGCAGCAAGCTAGCTCATTTTTATTTTCATATGTTTGCAAGTTATGACAATACACATGGCTTATTTTAACCAAAATTAGGAATGCCAGTTTTTAATTTCAAAAACAGACTCCATAGATAAGACTAGTAAGTGAACAAAGGCAAAGCCTGGAGGAGTGGGGAGGGTCAAGGGTGAAGCCAGAGCAGAGCAGTTGGATCACAGGCTGAATTTGACAGTTTGTGAAGTTACTGGATAAATTACTAGCTGACTAGCAAACCTTATAACCACTGGCATTGGATATCTTGATCCTCTGATTCAGGAGCCAGTAAATCCCAGCCTATGGGTGGATCCAGCACTCCAAGATTCTCAGTCCAGGCATGGTGTAGTGGTGGCAGCTGTTTCCGGTGGGAAGTTGGGACTCAGAGCTTTCCGGTGGGAAGTTGGGACTCAGAGACAGCAAAAGGTCTACCTGGCATGAGTCTATGGGCAAAATCCATGGCAGTTATGGGTCCATGCAGTTATGTCACCCTCTAGTGATATCTTATGGAAAGTCATCTTAACTGCTCCGGACCAAAGGGCTTAATTTCACTTTAGGATAGGCCTATGTGAAAATCAGGGGCAATAATGTTGTCTGTATAACTCCGAACAATAAATCTTCACCACTACCACATTATACTGCATCACCCCTGGATGGAGAATCTTAGAATGGAGCCGTCCACAATTTGGAAATTACAATTTGGAGTTTCCTGCAGAATCTAGATTTCTTTAGATGTAACTGAGATGCTCAAAGAAAATTCAGTATTAATCAAATGTTCAGAAGTCTTCAAATGTTTTATTTTTATTTGATTTTTTAATATCAGGAAACAAAAAATCACTGTTTGCATTAAAGCCAAAAAAGAGGTATTGGAGGTTACTACTCCACTACCTTGGTATGAGGTGCCATACCAAGGTGAGGTACTACCGTGACTAGACAAGAGAGATCATCTCCTTCTGGCCCACAAGGAATCTTTTCATTATTCTCAATCCAAAGCTATTTAAAAATTACAAGATCAGGCCCACAAACTGAACACAGCTCAACCCATTTGGCAGCCCACCAGGGACTTGAAAGCATTCTTCCTTCCTGGGACTGCAGAGGGTTTAGCACCACACCTATAAAGGTGTGGCGGGTTGCATTTGACTCCATATAAGTTGCATAGGCCTGATTTAAATTAAAGTAAAATGAGCATGTATGCATTTTAACAAGTGACCTTCAGATAACGTTTTGGACTTCTGATGCCTTAAGAACTGCTCTCTGAAAACAATAATTCCTAGAAATAATAAAGTTGCCATTCTCATAATTTTTTAAGTTCTCCAAATGACCAGCGTTGGCCATTACTGAGTGGGCCTTCTCTGCAGCAGGGAAGAAATAGTTAAGCTCAAGAGGACCCAGCTAAGAGGAAGCCACGTGATGGAAAATCTTGGGCATGGGGGAGGGAGTAGAGAACTAAAGAGCTTTCGTAAGTGCTTGGAGGGTAGAACTTTCCAACCGCAAGGGAGGAAGCAGCAGGTTCCCTGACCAACTGCTGCATTTTGGATGCAAAAACAATAGTAGAGAACAAACATAACTGGTCCCCCTGCAAGGACACCCCAGTTTGTCATCTGTGTTGATCTCCTCCATCCATACCATACACTTGTGTGCAAACCAGAATGCATTTGGAGGAGCCACCTACATGTAGAAATTGTGTACTGGACACATTTGCAAACTTGCCAACAGAAGTAGGAAAGGCTCTCCAATCAGTCTGCCAGGTCAGCAGGCAAAGATCACAGCTTATCCATCTGCAGATAGATCGGCCGGCACTGCTTATTTAAGGCTCTGTCTTGTGTGTCGTAATCACACCACAGTTTTTTATGTTTAACACCAAGCCAAAAATAGCAAATCAGTGAAATGCAAGAGGAAATCCAGCTTCCAAATATAAGTCAGAGTAACATTGAAACTCCACGTGTTGATGCACAGATTATAAGACTATACCTCCTGCTTCAGAGAATCTGAAAAATTCAAGGGTAAAAAATAATTGAATGGGAGATTTCCCAAGATCTGGCCCATCAGAACCAGCACTTTATGGAACAGAAAATGGAGATTGAGGGAGGAAATAATGCATCATTAAAGATTTTACATTGACCTGCTTTCTTCATACCTTTCTGTCGTGGGATCAGAGCAGTTCAGTGGATATCGCAAGTCTATGATGGTGCCATCTTTATCTTGCAGGGATCCCTGTTGTTGCGTGTAATATTCCACCAGTTCTGATAATGTGGCAAACTTCTCTCCTCCATAGAGGTCATAAAAATCACCAGTATTCTGAATACGGATGTGGGTTACCTGATCACCCACCCTGCAGGGAAAAGCAGAAGCATTTAGGGTGCAATCCTGAGTAACTATGGGGAGTCCTTGCTCCGGTGTAAGAACCATTTGCTCTGGATTGCAATATGAATTTCCCATAGGTTTTCACTAGGTGGTGCAGTAACTACGGGTGCACGTAAAGTCTCTTACGTGCTCCCGTAGTTACTCTGGATTGTAGGGTTAGTCAAGGATTGTGACACTATAAAATGGGAAGGGGGCCACAGTGAGACTCCCTGTGCTTTGTGAATTCCAGAATTGTGGCACAAGGGTATAGGAAGGGGATGTATGTATACGTAATGGGGATGAGCAGCAGATCACCAGGAAAGTTGTTTTAGTACTGGAGTTCAGGCTGCGCAATTTACTTTCAAAGCACAGTGACAATTCTGAAGCATCCATATGAAACAGATGGTGTGACTGGGCTGTTTACAGAATCCACATCCTTGGATGTCATTTAGGAGCAAGAAGGTGCACCACCTTCATCTGAAGCAAAAATAAGAGTTCCAAGGTGGAGCAGAGACTGTGGAATTTGAAAGAGCACATGGAAATGTTTGACTGAAGTTAAATTTGATGCAAACCTACAGGTTCTTCTGCAGGTGAAGCCCAAAGGTAGGGTGACCATATGTCCTCTTTTAACCTTAAGTCATGGGGGAAAAAATCTCTTCATTATCCTCCTTTTCCTTGTGAGGAGGCAGCTTATAGCCTTCTTGTAGTTAATAAATTACAGGTCCAATCTAATTATACATGGATTTGACTTAACATGAACAGCCAGTGCAAATCAGTTATAAAAACTGCTTTTTTACTGTTGTAAAGAGGCAATCTCATAACTGATTATTCCATTTTTCAGTCCCAGAATTAAATCCCTGAAGATATTGAGGTGCTACCTTTAGGCACAATTGAGGAGCAAGAAGCCTGGAAGTGGGTCTTTAAACCTATTTTTTCATTGTTTTTTCTTTATACACTGATTATTTTAATCTATGGGAGGTTCCAGGATGGAACACCTGTATATGTTAATAGTTTTAAATTTAATAATAATCATGAAAATGCAAGTAGATAAATAGGTACCACTTCAATAGGAAGGTAACAGTGTTGCGGGCACGTGCAAGCCACACGTTAACAACTCTGACTCTATGGCTCTCGAAATGGGGTTGAGCACCACACTTTACAGTTAGTCATGACTAGCCAACTGGTCATAACATGCGGTCATAACATGTGGTCATAACTGGTCATAACATGCAGTCAGTTGGTCATAACATGCGGAGAACATCTTTACCTTTAATATAATATTTGGGGCTGTATTAGCTCAATGGTTAAGACCCAGTGCTTATCGACCTGAAGGTTACTGATTCAAGACCTGGGTACTGCAAAATGGAATGAGCTCCTGTCTCTTGTCAGTTTGAAAGGATGTACATGGAAGTAGATAAATAGATATTACTTTGGTGAGTAGGTAACAGTATTCTATGCACTGTTCGGTTTACATGACCACAGAGGCATCTTTGGACAGCACTAGTTCTTTGGCCTTGTAATGGGGATGAGCAGCACACTTTATAGAATTAGTCATGACTAGCAGGGCAACCTGCAGAGAGTGCCTTCACCTTTAATACTGTTTAAATTAGCCACGTGAAAGCAATATGAGTGTTTATAGCTTTTAATTTCTCATGTCCTACATTTTTCTTGGGTGTCCTACATTTTGGAAGGGGCCTTGTCCTCTTTGTAGTTATGACGTCTGGACCTCATGCCCTTAAGAATTCTGCAGGATACCAATGGGAATTGACAAGACTAGTTAAATTTCCCAGGGGTGGGGCAGGAGGATGTACACATCGCTAACTAGCTCAAGGGAGTTACAATACTGGGAGAGGAACTAGGGAGACGGAAGCAAGCCTCAGCATAAGAAACTGTTGAAGGAAGTTCCCCAAGAGAAGCCTCACAGTCTGAGACCAGTTGGAGGCAACTTGATTAAATCAACATGAAGCCATGTTTGGAAATTGGGGTAGAAACATTGTACCTAACTAACCAGAAAATAATCTGGCCTAGACAGGTGTTTGGTGTTTGCTTGTAGGTTGTTACCAGAATACTAAGGCCATTTTATTCCCCAGCCATTCCATTTTTAGATGTCACACGCATACCCATAAACTCACAAAAAAAACTTTTGTTTTTTATTCCACCAGTTCTGAAATTGTGGCTAATTTCTCTCCTTCACAGAGATCAAAAAATTGGCTGGGCTCCACCTCTGGATTTTCCTACCTCCAGAAAGGTCCACTCACAGCCAGGCCCTTGAATTTTTCATTTCCAGAAGTAGCAATTGCAGGTACAAAATGGCAAGCTCTGAAGACCCCATTGGCACCATCACCCAATTTATCTAGTCATCCTACATTCTCCCAAATTTCTTTCAATTGATACCTTACTTAGTTGTCAGAACTTTATAAACGTAAAGTTCAAACCCATAAATCACAGAAGGGAGCTCTTTGCGTATCTGTAGGGTAAGTTTAGTAATAACTCAAACAACAAGGGTGAACAGATTGTAAAGAATTCAAGAAGGTGACATTGCCCTTGGCCATAGAGCAGGACACTGATCAGTTACCTGACAGAAAGGGAAAAGTCCCCCTTATTCTTCTTGCTGGGACGAGCCAAGAAACTCCCATGAATTCCTCGTGCTTTGAGTAAGGCCTCGGCATCTATACCACTCAAGTCACGATGAAACCACCTACTTAGAGTGAGAGAAAAAAGGAAGAACGTAGGAAACTGAGAGAAAAACAGAAAGGACACACAAGCAGGTCCTCCAAGGGAGGATGCCTACAAGCCGGAACCACTTTGAGGAGGATGAGAAGGCAGGTTGAATTCTCCCTGTACCCCCTTCTAGCCAAACAGTCATTCACACATGCATGTTCTCCATTTAAAAATGCAGCATCATGGTGGCACACAATGACCCAGCCACAAACTTTCACCTCACTTCTAACTCAGTGTTTTAAAATGGAATTAGCTGACAGCTGAGTGTGTGGAGTAAGGGTTGAGAAATCAGACCATACACTGCTAGAGGAGGCTGCTGCCTTCTCCACCGGTCCCATTACAGCTGCAGGACACCATGAAATGGAACACTTGAAGCTTAGTATGGAGATAAAAGTGTGGAGAAGCTTCTTTTGCTATTTTTCAGTATAGCAGGTAACCTTTAAAAGCACAGGAGCAGTCTCATTTTTTTAAATTTATAAGTTGTAGTAGCTCTGTGCATGTGGGAACCAACACTTAGCCAACGTCATTAGAATAAGTCAGTGAGAGTGAAGGTTTCTAATTCTGTCTCAGCCCCAACACCTAAACCCATAACCAGCAGTGGGATTTAAATAAATTAACAACAGGTTCTATGTCCTAATAACCTAAATTCACCACAGGTTCTCTGTCCCATTAATAACCGTTCTCAGAACCAGGCGCTTGTTAGCAAAGGGTTCTATAGAACCTGTGAGAACCCTCTGAAGCCCACCACTGCAACCCATATTTAGACTCAACTAACAGACAGGGCTCCCTCCAACCATATGTCCCCATTAGGTCTCCCTCCACCCTACATCCCCCATATATATGTGGCATAGTTTCTTCCCAGGAAAGCGTGAACAGAGAAAGACAGGTGGTCTTCCATTTGCATTCCCAAATATTCTCTTACCTCATTATTATCAGGGAGCAGCAAGTCAGATCAAAAGAACAGCGGAAAAGAAATAAGAATAGGGAAGCGTCCTTTAAGAGTGCTGATGAAGTAGAAGCAAGCGTCTACTGTCTCTGCGAGCTTTTCCAGCGTCGAGTACTCCTTCCCTGCCTCTGTCCATCGACTTCGTGCATCTCCTCAGACCCCCCAGCCTTGTGCAAAGTCTGTTTCGGTAGATATCGGCAGGCAAACAGAATGAGAGGCAACCCCACAGTTGAGACTAGTTACTGCTCACTGTGACAGGAACAGGAAGCATATCTAACTTATCGAAGCTCTTCACTGCAAGCTGCTATGCATGTACTTCTGCTTCTCCTTTTAGGTCTCTCTCCTTCCGTCCCCTCCTCCATTATTTCTTGGTATGGGGTGGTGGTGTTTTTTTTTTTTAATCAGTATATGTAACAAGTCAGACGAACACAATATTGGTCACTGAAGTGGCACTTGTGTAGGACCAACAGCAGAGGGTTTGTAAAAACCACCTTCCCCCAAAGGCATGCAATCAATAAAGGATGTAAGCTGCTATACCAAGGAATAACTTACCACTGGATCCTCACAAAACCATTTGGAAAATGGTTGTCAGGCTCTCCCTAACAAAAAGAAATTAGACCACTCCCTGGCTGCTTCCCAGATTGCTGATCAGGTGCAGGTGTGTAGCCAGTATCTCCACTTTACCTGAGATGATGATGATACAAATACCTGGCTTACTAGGTCCCAAGTTACTACTTGGTCCCTACTCTTAATGATCCCTCTTATTTGGAGTACTCAGCAGCTAAGATTAGACCCATCAGTCACTGCTGCTCCATTACAGAACTTCAGAATGGAATGCCTTTAATATCCTGGATTACTTGAGGATATGTAAAGTCCAGAAGTATCCTCCACTATGAAGGTGAGGGAATGATGCCCAGAGACTAAAAGAGGTTGAAAGATAGGCAGATGGTCTGCAACAAAACAAGGAATCACACTCAGATATCTCAAGTGTTGAGCCTAGGCCAAGCCTCCTTCTCCTGCTAGCTCATGGGCTTCCTTCCAAGACAAGCGTGGGTGGTTCAAATCTTTTAATTCTTGGTCGACATGTCCAAATACAGGAATAAAATACCAAATTTGCTAACTGGAAACATCCATACATTTTTAGTTCAATGTCATGCAGTTATGTTCATAAGGGAGCCATCTCAGGACTGGTCTTTTTCAGCTGTCCTCCAGGAATTCAGTTACCAGTCAATGGAAATTGACAAGGAATTTAAAACAAACTTCAGCTTTTTAAACGAGTTCCTCCTTTCAAGTGAGGCAGAAATAAAGGAGATAACATAATCAAGTTTCCAAAACTTGGGCAAAAGAATTTGCCTATTAAAGTAAATTATTATGTTAGCATATATAATACTGTATGTATCAATTCTTCAAAGTACATCATTTTTTCTGATTATGTTGCAGCTGTGACCAAACTTTCAAATTTAGGACATTTAACAGTTGTGCAGAAGAGGGAATTTTAGCAGGTATAGCTTGAGATCTATGAGAGGTACCTAGATCTTTGAGAGATGTTTGAGATCTAGGGGTGTTGCTGGGAGTGAGGAGGGGGGTCAGCTAGTGGGATCTGCACCAAGTGATGTACCACAGGGGGGTGATGTGCTGGAGGAGTTTGACACTACTGTTAGGAGTTTGACATAACAAAATAAATGGCTCAGAATTGTTTGTATTGTACTATATTACTATATTACAGCAGCAATAAGACAACTTGCAAAAGAGTATCTCCGCACAAATGGATCCTTGCAATAGAATCTCTGGGCAAGCAACCCAAGCCATCATTTGGTAAAAGACATTCACAACAGTGATCATTTTGATATGTTAGACCAAAATAGTAGTATTTTTATTATAATTAACCAACTTCCACGAACAACTTGTCACCTTTCAGTTTGCACAGAACTTTTGTTTACAGGACTTGGATGAAATATATCCTCAAAACTTTTTTATTAGGGCTGATATTCACAATGTGGCTTGTACTCACAATGTGGCAACTTCCAAGTTGCAAAAAATGATTACTTGGGTTGAATAGATTGCAGATGTGTTGGTGTGAATGAGAGCTAGAGAGAAAACGAAAAGTGTTTTTGAGGTCTACATCTAAAACATTTTCTCCCTCCTTTAATTTTTTTAGCTTAAATAATTTTTCTAAATGATACAGTAGTTCTGTACAACGTTTAAATTAACAGACCTCAATGTAAACTTTGATTTGTCCATGACTGTCCCAGAATTGCACCTCTGCACTTGGTTCTGGAGTAGCCCAGAACCCAGTGCAGCTCCTTGGAACAGCAGAATATTTGATACTGTTATTT